>OZ024728.1:12775123-14087549 GCA_964016875.1 Fallopia convolvulus | reverse complement strand
TTGTTATCTTGCACTGACTGATGTTGAAACTTCTCCTGGTGGTGATGTTTTTTGTTGATTTTACCACATTTACCTACATAGTCTGTGTGTACATCTGATCTGTGAATGTTTGATGATGTGTCCAATTTCAAACGTTTATATAGGCGATATGTGTCTAATTTCCGAGTTACTACACCGACACTTGAAAAATCTACAAACCCCCAATGTAGTCTTCACTAAGAGTTGTATTCAAGAGGAACCAGGTGGAATCTGGAGCTTCTCTGTAGTTTCATGCCCCTACAGACTACATCTCATCAGCTGTTTAGTTGAATCCTTCAATATTTTTGTAGGGTCTTTATCTGTGGGTTTTTCAAGGGCGGTTAATAATAAACCCTAATGTATAAAAGAATTTAAAATGACCCTAAATAAAAGCAATCTGACAAATTCTTTCCATTTGAGAATCTTAACCTATGGAGATTAAGGGCCTAAAAAAATTGTTAATCTCTAATGCTATGGACATTATTATCTGTACTATGTGAAATTCGGAAGAGTGGATCGAATTTTGAAAGCCTATTTTGTATCCAGTTCAACCAGATAAAACAAAATTATGTTGCTTGAAGGAATGAAGAATGTAACACTCCTTAAAAATATAGATTGTGGATCTTCTAAATTTATCATTCGTCTCTTCAGTTTTATATAAACCTTGGTTGTGTCTTGTTGCAAGGATTAATAGCATATATCAGGTGATTTATCTGGGTTTTTTTTTGGTATTGTTCTTAGCTAGACCTCTGCATGGGCAGCACAATCGGAGTTTGTTACGGGAGAAACGCAGACGATCTTCCTACACCAGATAAAGTATCACAGCTGGTTCAACAGCACAAAATCAAAGCCCTACGTATCTACGATTCAAACATCCAAGTCCTCAAGGCCTTCTCCAACACTGGAATCGAGCTCATGATCGGTGTCTCCAACTCCGACTTGCTACCTTTCTCCAGTTCCAATCAAATGCTGACACCTGGCTCAAGAACAGCATCCTCCCTTACTACCCATCTGCCAAAATCACATACATTACAGTTGGAGCTGAAGTCACCGAAGCCCCCAACAACGTCTCTGCTATGGTTGTCCCTGCAATGCAGAACATCTTCACTGCTCTCAAGAAAGCCGGTCTCCACAAAAAGATCAAAGTTTCCACAACACATTCCCTCGGTCATTCCCACCTTCTGCTGGGGCGTTCAACAGCAAATACGCCTTTTTCTTGAGGCCTTTATTGGAGTTTCTTGCAGAGAATCAATCCCCTTTCATGGTTGACATTTACCCTTACTACGCTTACAGGGATTCTCCAAGCAATGTTTCTTTAGACTATGCTTTGTTCGAGTCTTCCTCTGAGGTGGTTGATCCAAACACCGGTTTGCTTTACACCAACATGTTTGATGCACAGATTGATGCGCTCTACTTTGCGCTTATGGCACTCAATTTCAGAACCATCAAGATTATGGTAACTGAAACCGGGTGGCCTTCAAAGGGTGCTGCAAAGGAGAAAGCTGCAACTCCAGACAATGCTCAGATGTATAACAACAACTTGATACGTCATGTGATTAATGATACTGGCACACCGGCTAAACCCGGGGAGGAGCTTGACGTCTATATCTTTTCTTTGTTCAACGAGAACAGGAAACCTGGGATTGAATCTGAGAGGAACTGGGGCTTGTTTTATCCAGATGAGACGAGCGTTTATACCTTGGATTTTAGTGGAAATGGAGTGGTGGATGCAAGTGGAGGTGGTGCAAACTCAACTGGCAACTCAACTGGGACAACTTGGTGCATTGCCACTTCCAATGCCTCTGAGATGAACTTGCAAAGCGCTCTGGATTGGGCATGTGGGTCTGGGAATGTGGATTGTACTGCAATTCAGCCAAGCCAGCCGTGTTATGAGCCTGATACTTTGGTTTCTCATGCGTCTTATGCATTCAATAGTTATTACCAGCAAAATGGAGCCACTGAGATGGCTTGTAGCTTTTCAGGTGCAGGTATCAAGGTCACCAAGAATCCTAGTAAGTTTTTTTTTTCTTCTTCTTCTTTTGATATATATCATTTGAACAAACTTCATTAGAGTCTGGATTAACCAAATTGTTTGTAACACTGTGTGCAGGCTATGATAGTTGCATATACATGACCACGGGGTATGATTTCTACGACACTTGCCTTATAAATTCAATTCTCTTAATTTACTGCATTCTTAACTATAAACTAAGAGAACCCATGCTGATTAACCCACCCCCTTGCAGAAGTAATAAAACAGTCTCAAGCAATGCCACAGTTGCTGATGCCACATCCTACTCTCTGAAGAGCAAATCTGATGTTTGGATTTCTGGATTCCTGCTAGCCCTCATCTCCTTTTTGATGCATTGAAAGCAAAGCACAGAATGAAGGTTTCAATTCAAGAACAAGAAGAATGACATCTAATATTGTAGTCAATATCTTGCCAATTTTGAAGAGCTTAGAGTGAACTGATTTTATTTCTGGTTTTGGTATGATGTAAATGGGCGTAAGCATTGACTTATTATTAGTGTAATGTGGTGGATGGAATTCGTCAAACCATTGTTGAGTAGTTCATGTAACTCTACATAGTGATTAGCTGGCTTCTTGAAGAGCTCTAGTAAGGAGAATGAAATTGAATTCTTTGTGATAGTGTGTTTGGAGTAAGTTGAGGGCTGTGGAGTGCAAGAAAAGACTCCTGATTGAGTTTGCCCAGAGAAAGAAATAAGCATGGTTCTGCCCCGTCTTTTTTTTTTTTTTTTGATAAGAATGTTATGCCCCGTCTCAGGTACATCAAGCTACCTAATTCCATCTGCAATCTCTTCAACCTACAGACTTTGTTACTTGGTGGTTGTCGCAATCTTCAGAAGCTGCCAGCTGATATTTGGAGATTGGAAAATCTAAGAAGTTTCAGCGTGACGACCCAACAAGGGCTTCTGCCTGAAATTATTGGACTCTTGAACGCTCTTGGCGCTTACATTGGTTTTATATGAATGTCCAAGGCTTGTTTCCCTTCCTGGCTGCATCAATGCTCTCGAAAACCTTGACTCGTTATGGATTACTGGTTGCACGGAGTTGGATTTGGCACATGGATCATGGTCACACAATGGCCTAAACAAGCTACGGTTTCTTTCAATTAACTACCTTCCAAAATTTACGAGGCTGCCAATAAGCGAAAAAGGGTGTTTTCCTTCACCTCACTTCAAACTCTGGTAGACTGAACAGAGAGACTGGATAGAACACTTGACCTCTCTACACTTGTGGACTTGTGATTGGCGACTGGATAGAATCAATTTATGATGATGTTGAAAGAAAGTTCCTGAAGCTGGGCCGCTTTCAACTTCCGATCGATCTCCATATTTGATTGGAATCATATGGTGAAGGATGACGTTTTATCGATCTCCCCCTCATGTTGCAGAAAGAACATTCACTTGTTTATTGGCTGTTCACGCATGCTGTTCTTCATTGATCTTGAATCTTTTGTATCTGCTCCATGTGCCATCTTGGTTCAATTTCAACGAAACAATTGTGGGTAATGTACATCCGAGAGCAACTTTTCACTTTCAGTAATATCAAGAATTCTATCAAACATGGGAAATGGAAAAAAAAAAAAAGATTAGTTTGCTTGCATTTCAAACGCAAATAACAAATTATGCATTGATATATATTTATAATAATTTTAAATTTCTGAAAGGGCATTTGCATTAGTTTAACACCATTGGTATACTGATTGCAGCTGCCTACTCTATCAGACACCACCGCCTTTTACAAGTGGCACCGCTCTAGATTAGATTCGTTAAACCAATTTCAATCATCATGCACATCACCCCTATAACATAATTAGAAATATTTATTCTTAAGCTCGACAATTACCATATTTTTCAACTAAAATACTCATTTCATATAAGATTGAAATTTTTTCAGCCGATTTAGTTTCTCATTTTGCTGTCAATTCTAAAATATTGTTTTATGGATAAATGTTCCATACCATCCCTCTCTCTACTCTGCCGTTTTTTATTGACCATGCTTTTTTTTTTTCATATATCTTGAAAAGTAAACTCAAAGATCGTTGTTATACAATTGAAGTAGACTTGTATATATAAATTACAAAATTTAAATTTATAAATTTAAAATAATAAAACCCAGTACCGTAACTTGCGTTGGAGAAATGCAATAAGCGGAAAATGCCCCCTCACATTATATAAGTGATAAGTAGCTATAACAAATAACGATCAAACCATAGAGTCATTTTCCAAAACAAACCACAGATAAAGATCATTAATAGCTTGGTAATACTCCATATCATATATTATTTCAATAGCCAAATAAATAACAGTAAGTCCAATTTTTATTTTTTTTTGAACTAGATATATAAGAATTTATAGCATATAGTAGCAGATTAGCAATTGCCTAACCCAACTGTAATTTAATTGTTTTTGTTGCATTTCATTAATTAGTCTTCATTATGTTTGACTAATAGAATGTCTTGTAAAGGTGATTTACGATAAATGTCTTGTAAAGGTGATTTACGATAAATATGTATTAACATGATGGTTTTCATTCAATATACATATCTTAACCTATACAATTATCATCATATCATAACATCATAAAAAATACTTTATTAAAAACAGAAATGTCAAAAATAAATCAGGAGAGGGGTGGGGCCCTGTGGGGGTTCTAGAAGCGAAGAATCTCTATTCACCAGCGAAGAAGTTTCGAAGTTTTTCAGCCTAAAAAGAAACTCTCTCTCGATCGTATTTGGCCTTCCATAGTTCCTTTCAGAGAAAGGAAAATACAGAGAGACGATCGTGTGTTTTCCGAGGGATCTCTGCACGCGCAAGAGGGAAACGGAGAGAGACAGAGAGGAAGGACGAGAACTGAAATGGCAACTCTTCAAACATGGAGAAAGGCCTATGGCGCACTCAAAGATCACACCACACTAAGCCTTGCTCAAATCAACAGCGACTACAAGGTCTCACTCTTTCTTACTTCATTGATTATTGAAGGTTTTCGGAGTTCGATTATTATTATTTTTATTGAATGATTTAATTTTGTTTGTGGTTCGGTGTTTGAAGGATTTGGATGTAGCGATTGTTAAGGCCACGAATCACGTCGAGTGTCCGCCCAAAGATAGGCACTTGAGAAGTGAGTTTTTCACTACGTTTTACTCGTAGATCTACTGATTTCGTTTCACAGGTTTTGTTTTCTTGTTTTTTGCGGGTGTGATCAAATTTCTCTTTTGTTTCGATTCTTTTGTTCAGAAATTTTGATCGCAACCTCTGCAATTAGGCCTCGGGCTGATGTTGCATATTGTATTCATGTTCTTGCTCGGCGTTTAGGCAAGACGCGGAATTGGACGGTACGCATTTTAATTTTTCATTTCTCTTTACCGATTGAAATTTCTCTCCCCCTTGAATTTGTTGTTTGCCAGTGTTTATTTGCGTGAGGTCCAATTTCGGTTGGTAATCCCTGTTTTCTTTGTTTTGCGTTCTCAGTTTGTACTCTTTGAATATAAATATTATGATATTCTTTGGTAATAAGAGTATGCTTGGTCCTGGTTCACTACTTCTTGGCGCTGTGCTTGTGCCTCCGTGTAGGACGATTAGACCTGTAGACTACTCTTCAATATTTTTTTTCTTACTTTTCAGAAGTCTACTTCTCGCAAATTAACGGATATACGTTCAGTCTTGGATTGGAAAAGATCCATTTTTGACAATTGCTTTATATGTAATTCAGTAATTGACCAATTCCACATCTTCTGCTGTCCCTACGTTTGGTATTTTACATTTTTTTTACTGATTCTTTTTCGGGGTAGTTTATATTATGATGTTGTGCTTAACATGCATACGTGACCAAGGTTTTGTAGTTCTGATTATAAGGATTAAGATTATTTTGCTTATAGTTATTTTCCGCTTAATCAACTTGTTGTCTATAGGACCTATCTTTATGGACATCATAGCATTAGCCTCTGAATTTGTATACATTGTTGCATACTGTCATCCTCCAGGAAACAGGCTTTCATCTAATTGAACTGCGTGATATGGTTTAAGCAAGGCAGAAGTACTCCTTAGAATTAAGCTACATGAATCAGAATTTTAGACTAATTTTTATCAATCATGAAAGTTCTTCACTACTACTGTCACATTCTGTACAACCGAATTCTTGCCTATTGACATGTTTTGTGCTTATAACTAGAGTTTTATAACACAAGACTTTTCTGTTCCATCATTTCTGTGGTGGTCAATGCCTCTTGTATTAGTAATCAGTATAATGTTTGAAATTCATTAAGTGCAAATGAAAATTAAAAAGGTGTATTGCTGATCCAGTGATATTCTTGTTTCCTTTACACATGTAGATTAGTAATCTGCATAAGATTATTGGAGGCTACTTATCAGTGGTTTATTTCTTTGAGACATGTTTGGCTAAAATTTAGTACTTAATTTATTGTAAACTTGATTTTTGTAAATGGCTAGATCACAAGACTGCTTGCTGTGAAGCATATATGAATGGTTTGTGGATTTCCATCTCTCATTGGCAAGATTATCGATGTTTGGATATTGTTCCCTGGTTCATCCATATTTGTTAGTGAATTATCATGGATCTAGAATATTCTTCTAAATTTCTTTCTGTTGAACAGGTGGCATTGAAAACACTGATAGTTATCCATAGGTTACTAAGGGAAGGTGATCCAACATTCAAGGAAGAACTTTTAAACTTCTCACAACGTGGACTCATTCCACAACTCTCAAACTTTAAAGATGACTCAAGCCCTATTGGTTAGTCATATAATATGGATTTTTGTTTACTTCTCTATTTTCATCTTATAAATTCGCTTTATATACTTTAACTGTGTCAGTTCAGCATTTGTTCATTAATGTGGGAATTTTGATTTCTTAAGTTTCTAAGAAAATATTATGTGTATTTGGACTATTGCTTCAGCCTGGGATTGCTCTGCTTGGGTACGAACCTATGCGCTGTTCTTGGAAGAACGACTTGAATGCTTCAGGCTCTTAAAATATGACATTGAGACTAAGCGAGCATCAAGGCCTTCTCAGGAGCCAGTTATGGTATTACTTCGATTTTTCTTAACTTTTTGTAGTTTGGTACCATGTGAGTATTATTTTGATACAATTTAATACCTGAATATTCACTATATATATATTTTCATCAACTTAGATGTTACTTCTTTCAGTGACGCTCCTCGTTAAGATTTTTCATTATAGCGTCTCATGGATTTATTTCATTCTAATAAAGGTGTAGTTGTTCTAGATAAAAATTAACTTGCTACTGTCCAGGTGAAATTTATTTTAAATGATTATTTAAAGCAATTTTAGGCACATGTTTGTACTTGCTTGAGCTAAACATAGGTGCGCAAAAAAAAATATATATATATATAAATTGTTTGGAAGGGGGGGGGGGGTTGTTGTGTCGCTTCAGTCTGGACATGCCTTCAGAATTCAGTGCAGTAAACAAAATGTTATTGAATCAGTTTCTTATGTCAGATCTTCTCCTTTTAACAATTGTCATATTCTTGGAGCTAATGGCTCTTTCAAACTGAAAGAGTGAAAACAAAAAGGACACTAGAGGTTGAATTAGTTACATTTGCCATCTTATTAGTGGCATGATGCTGTTTCACAGTTGTAAATTTTTAACTACAACTGCTCTAATTTGTAAGCAGATTAATCTTGGATAAGAAGAAACTTTCGGCAAGTCAGACTACTTCATAGGGATAGATTATTTAGCTTTTGTGCACCATTTCCAAAAGATTCAAGATTATTTAACTTCAGATACACTGTGCACTTATTTTGGATTTAATTTATTTTCTAATACCTTTTGATCAAAATGATTATGTATCTGTGTCATGTTTTTCATTATATATTGCTTAAATGAGCTTGTAAAGCTTCTAGTAACTGTATGTTTGGCATGATAATACACTGAGGTTTGATCCTTACTTGACTATACACGATAATAACAAAATATGGATAACCGGAGATTTCATGTGTAGGATCACAGCATAACCAGAGATTTGGACAGTGAGCAACTATTGGAACAGTTGCCATCACTGCAGCAACTACTGTACCGTCTTGTTGGATGCCGGGTATGTGTTTGTGTGTGGCCTGTGATTTTATTTCTCGAAGAGTTTAGCAATTAGGAAAGCTTGCACATGCGTCTTTTTTCCTTTTTATTTATTCTGAACAAAATATTGAGAGACTGCGTTTTGACCTTAACAGCCAGAAGGAGCAGCTGTGGGAAATTATGTGATACAGTATGCACTTGCACTGGTATGTATTTATATTTTGGCTTTGTTGCACACTTGTGCTACCTGTTTTATATTATGCTTTGAATTCTTTTTTCCATTTAGGTTATAATGAAGTTTTGGTTGTGGAAGTGGGGATTATTTTGTTGTTTTACTTCTTCTGAAATTATTTATATTGCATAGACAAATGATATCCAATGCTGTAAAGAAGGAAAATTTACTTGTGTAATATGCAAAAAGTTTCCATATTACATTTTGGTTTTTTCATCAATAAATTGTATGATCTGTTCAAATGATATTTGGACGACCTTTAAAAAAGTGGAAATAGTGATTCTTGTCATTTTGTATTGCAGGTATTGAAGGAGAGTTTCAAAATATATTGTGCAATAAATGATGGGGTCATGAATTTGCTTGATAAGGTATGCTGGTTATCTATTATCATTTAAATTTCTCACTCCACTTAATTACTAAGTAGCACATTATTGTATCCTGTTGCAGTATTTTGAAATGCCAAGGCATGAAGCCATAAAAGCACTAGAAGTATACAGACGTGCAAGCCAACAGGTGAAGCTATTTTTAAGTGAATTGGAAACTGTTTAGTATGTGTTCTTATAGTATCAGTAGTGTCTTATTATTTATTGGGAAAGATCCTAAAAGTTGCGATAATGGCTATGCGTTTATGTCCTGAGTAAAGGAATTTTGTCTGCAGGCTGGAAGTCTTTCTGATTTTTATGAAGTTTGCAAGGGATTGGAGCTTGCTAGGAATTTCCACTTTCCTGTTCTAAGAGATGTAACTTTTTCATGGGATAAGATCTTATATGTGGTTATTTTAGCCTGTTATCCTATTCTGTAAGCTGATATAAATATTAATCATTCCATTAAACTTTTCAGCTTCCACATTCTTTTCTAGTAACCATGGAAGAGTATGTTAGAGAGGCTCCAAGAATTGTCTCAGTTCCGACCCAGCAGTTGGTAAGTTCAATTTCAAAAATAAGGGATAGGGTGCATGTTATTTTATAGTATAATAGTACAATTTGTGTAATATTTGACATATTTGCTTGAATATTACTTCTTATCAACCAGGATTTCCCAGAGAGACTTCAACTGACGTACCATCCTGATCAATCTGTGCCTGATGATGACAATAAATCAACCATTGAAGAACCCAATCCAGAGGATTCAGACAACATTGCTGCTTCCAACATTGAGGTGCCTTCTCCTTCTGCCACACCTATAAACAATGCAGAATCAGCAGATCTTCTGGTAAGTCTCTTGCTAACTGCTTTCATATGGAATAAAAGAAGAAATTTTTTATTATTCCCTTGTTCTTATGTTTGGGTCTTTCAGGGATTGAATGATACATCTCTCAATGCATCAGCCATAGAGGACAGCAATGCTTTGGCATTAGCAATAGTTCCAAGTGGTAGGGATTATTTTCCTTGAACTATAAGTATGTAGTGTTACTCTCTTCTTCACTATATTATATATTTGTAACTTATTATTTTTTTCTCTTTTTTTTTCTACTAGATACTGCTTCAAATTCAAATCCTGGCGTGGCTGCATTGAATAGTTTTGATCCTACTGGATGGGAACTTGCACTAGTCACTGCTCCAAGCAGTGATATTTCTACTCCCGTTGAACGACAACTGGTGAGTTTCTGGACCTTTCACTTTGAGTTTCTAGTAGCAAGTGCGTATATATAACTCACAAGATGGGCTCTTTAAGGGGCATCATTAACCCAAAAACCCTCGGTTTCTTACAAAGAAAATATTTAATTCAGAAATGTCAGAAAATCACAGAGAAAAATTTCTTAATATCCAGCAAATTGAGAAACTTGGATCTGAAAATCTCTGATATTTTATTAACTTAATTTAATTTTCTTTTATTAATTTGAAAAGGAATAAAGATGCTCTAATTTCTGTATACAGCTCACTTCTGCATATCACAAGTAGATCAATCTGTTGCATCTTTCTTCTTGTTCTTCCTTTTTTTTTTTTCCTGATTTTCATACTGCCATAGAAATTTTCGTTCTCGAGAAATCTTGAGCTGCCAAGTTAGATGCATGTAGATATCTAGCTGGATGATTTAGGAAATTTTTTGAATAGCAATCTAAATAAATCATATTCTTCTGTAATTACTTGCTATTGACAGTACCATTTATGCTTCCCCTGTCAGAACTTTTTATTTTAATGCTGCAACTTGCAAGTTTGGTAGTCACCTTCTTGCATCGGAACTCCGCTTACCATGAGATTTATTAGTTGGTTTGACGATTTTATTCTCCTTTCTCTTCTTGTATATCGAATCATATTAAACAAACCTCAACTTACAGGCTGGAGGATTGGACTCATTGACACTGAACAGCTTATACGACGAAGCATCCTACAGGGCAAACAACCACCAACAGCCCATTTATGGTTCACCAGCTCCGAACCCATTTGAGGTACAAGATCCTTTTGCAATGTCCAACAATATTCCAACCCCAATTCCAGTTCAAATGGCCACCATGTCACAACAGCAGATGAACCCGTTTGGTCCTTACCCGGGCCCATACCCCCAATTGCAACAACATCCTTCTGCCATGGGACCCACTAACCCGTTTGGTGACCCAACGTTCGGGCCATTCCCATCACATAACTCTGGTTTTCACCCTCAAACTACCAATCCTTTTGGGAGCACAGGTCTCTTGTGAAATGACTGCTCTGCATATTGTAATTTAGACTGGGCAGGTTTGATTTTTCTTTTCTTTGGGTATAGCCGTATAGATGAGCTTGATGATATATATAGTGTGGAAGCATTGTGGAGAAGAGTATTGAATGGGTGTTGAGTCATTTGTTCTTAGTGGTGAATTCAGATGTTTGAGTTGAATTTCCGTTGGCCTTATATAATTGCCATTTCAATGGTAGTGTAATTCCTTGTGAAAAGTAGATTTTTTTGCAAAGCTCTGTAGAGTTTTCTTCTTCCTTTTGGTAACCAAAATGGCCATATTATTATCTTCGTAGAGTTTCCTTTTGAACGAAAGATTTTTGTGTGCGCGCTCAAGATTTGAGGTCCAAGGGTGGGTGCACATTCTGACGGCATCTCCCGCTCTCCTTACATGAGATCTTGGATTCATAGAGTAGAACTCTGCAAAACAACAAATTTGATTTATAACCAAAATGACCCAGCAGTTGGTAAGTTCAGTTAAATGTGGTAACAATGTGAGTTGCTTTTGAAAAATATATACTCTGCAAATATTAATCGATAAATAGGAATTTAATTGATTTGTATGTGCTTACAACAACAACAACAACATTGACCCAATGTGTGGTTCCGCTATAGTGGAATCTTACAAAAATCATTGACCCGGTTGTGTGATTTCTATGTGTTACAACTACAAAAATCATTATTTTGTCATTGATCCGAAAGAGGAAAAGAAACAATTGCTAGTTCAAACGATTTGGACTTTGTGTACATCAGTACATCTGAACCAATTAAATTTCATAACTTCATTCACTTTGTGATTTTTTTCTGGTCGAATTATTCAATTTGTGATTAGGTAATGCTTTCTTCACCCCTATACAAACTGCACACAATAACACCACTTTATTCGAACTATTGCAAGCCTTGCCGCTGGCTTGATCTAGATGCAGAAGTGCAGAACCAAACCCGAAAACACCCGCTGGCTTGATCAAAGAACTTAATATGATAGGAAATGTTCCATCACAAGGTTTGAGATTTTTTTTGAAGTTCAAAGTGAAAACATTGAGACTCAAAAGTCAAAACAAGTCTCATTTGGTTTCTTGTGGCCAATGTAAGCATGAAATAATGATTACAAAAGGGGAATGAAAAGAGCCTGGATCCATGATGTAATATGCATCTGAATTCTGAACATATGATGATGATCATCAACTCCCATTCCCAAGCACTTAAAAGCTTCCTTGGAATGGGCCCCACATCCTCCCTTTCTTCACCTCATTCATGGCAACTGGTGGCTGGTGGGCCGTCCCGATCAGCTGCTCCTCCGTGCCGGAAATTCTGGGTGGCGCGCCCAATTTTGCCACTTCCCCTCCTTTCTTTATTCCCTAAGTTACGTACGACTTTAGCTTTAATTAATTGGATCCTAAAATATTGCTTTCTTTGGGGCTGGTTTTGGGATTACTAAACCAAATGCCTTTCACCTGTTTGTTGAAATGTTTGTGTGAAAGTCATCGTTTGTGTATCAAGTCTTTGAAATCCCATCCATATTAGTCTACTCTAGGACGGTCGGTGAAGCTTTTCTGTTTACCAATTCCAAATCCATTCATTATTCTTTCGTTTCTAAGAAACCTCGATTTTCTTGCAAATCTGAATGTGATCGTTGCTTATTTTATCGATTTTCTTGCAAGTCTTTGGGGCTGGATACAATATTTCAATTGTTCAGCATTTGATGGTGTTACTTCAGTGGGTCAAAGATTTAAAAATGATTTGAAAAGGAATGTGTTCATAATTCTTCGGATCATTATTATTCTATGGCCCTCTCCCTTCAATTAAACATATCCCCTGAAAACGTATAAACATTTCATACTACATTTTTTTAAATAATTTCAAAGGGTCTACATTTGGATATTTCATTCTCTCCCCCTCAATCATTCTCTTTCCCTCCCTCTCTCACCCTCCTTGCCCTTTACTCTCTGTTTCTCCACCCACAATCCCTTCATTTCTTGATCAAGCTTGGAAATTCACTCTCTCTTTCTTCACTGTACATATCAAAAAAAGACACTTGATACCATCATTTATGGCCCCCAATAAGTTTGCTACTATGTTACATAGGAAAACCAATAGAATCACCCTTGTTCTTGTCTATGCAGTCCTTGAATGGGCTTTGATATTCTTCCTCCTCCTCAACTCTCTCTTCTCCTACTTGATAATCAAATTTGCCCACTACTTTGGCCTTAAACCACCTTGCCTTTTGTGTTCAAGGCTTGATCACATCTTGGAGCCCCAAAATCCCAACTCATCTTATAGAGATTTGATGTGTGAGCAGCATGCCATTGAATTATCCAGATCAGGCTATTGCTACAATCATCGAAAGCTTGTGGAATCGCAAGATACGTGCAAGGATTGCCGGTGGCCGGTGGAGGTTGGGGTGGTTAAATCTGATGATGACTGTATCGTGGCTGGGAATGATGATGTCAATTTGAGATGTTCATGCTGTGGGGTCACCATCAACAGTTATGTCCTGTCTCCCCATCCTGTGATCAAGCCTTCTTCCGAGGTTTTGGATGATACCCACAAGGCCAACAGAGATGAGCTTCAGCATCCTAGTGATTTTGATGTGGAACCGGATCAAAACAGAATAGCAAAATTAGGTGTCAAAGATCAGGATGGAAAGGGGATTGATAACTGCAGAGATATCCTAATGGGTCCTGACTCTGATGATAATTCAGAGGGATTTTCCTTTTGGCTCCCCGAAGGAGGTTACTCCATGGTAGAGGCTGATGCAGAGGAGGGGGGTGAAGTGTTAAAAGCAGACAAAAAGCCTCTCTTCAAGATTTCCACTAAATGTTCATATGCCAATGAAACAGTTCTCCCTCAGCATGTAGAGTTCTATATTGACCTTGATGATTATCAATTGGTTCCAGTTGATTTGGTCAATTTGGAGACAAGAAAGAGTGAAGACAAAAGTCAAGTTGATGGGGAGGAAGATCAAAAGCATTGGAACCAAGAAAAATCTACTCAACTGTGTCGAGAAACCGATGAGGAATTGGAATTAGAGCCAGTGACACCTCATGCTCTTAATATTACGGGAAAGCTGAGCTGTTCTTCTCTTCATTTGTCGAAAATAGATGATTCCAAGATTGAGGACTTGCCCACTGAACAAGGCCAAGAGCTGGAGATGAAGAGAGAGATTAATGTTGGGGTGGAATTAGATGAAACTGATATGAAAGATTTGTCAAGCAAACAAAGTCATGAAGAGGAGATAAAGAGAGAGGTAGGTGATGGTGTGGTGTTACATGCAAACAAGGTTGAGATGTTACCAACTATAGAAAGCGAAGCAGAAGTAACAAGGAGAGAGATTGATTTTCAGGTTGCTGGTGATCAATCACATGGTTCTCCTTTCATTTCTATTGGTGATCAACCACATGATTCTCCTTTCATTACTATTGGTGATCAAGTGACTGAAGAGACAGAGTTGAATGAGCTGAATGTCAACATACCCACTGCAGGTAGTACATGCCTCAAATCTGTAATTCCTTTTCTTTTTCATCTTGTTTTTTTGTTAAAATTATGTGCTGAAATTTTACTCATATAGAGAATGATGAGACCAAGGTTGAGGACTTGCCTACCAAACAAGGCCAAGAGCTGGGGATGAAAAGAGAGATTGTTGTTGAGGTGGAATTTGGTGAAGTCAGGATGAAAGAAGTGTCAAATAAGACAGGTGGTGAAGAGGAGTTAGAGATAGAGGTAGGTGAGGCTGTGGTATTAGATGCAAATAAGGTTGAGATATTACCAATCATACAATGCCAAGCAGAAGCAACAAGGAGAGAGCTTGATTTCCAAGATGGTGGTGATCAATCACGTGATGATCAATTTAGTGCCATTGACGATCAAGTAACTGAAGAGACGGAATTGAATTCACTGAATGACAGCATTCCTACATCAGGTATTTTTATACATATTTTAATTTCTTTTCTTTGTCATCTTGTTTTATGTGTTACATTTCTGTTCATATGCAGATTATGGAGATGTCTGTCACACAGAGACTGATGAGACAAACATTGAGGAATTGCGCAATAAACAAGCCCAGGAGCTGGAGATTACGAAATTATGTGACACTGAGACAAAAGAATTGTCCAATGAAAAAGACCAAGAAGAGGAGAAGAGAGAGGTAGATGATGCTGTTTTTATCGATACAAACCAGGTTGAGATATTACCAACAACGATACAAGGCCAAACAGAAATGGTGAGGGTAGAAATTAGTTTCCAGGTTTCTGGAGATCAATTACATGATGCTCCTCTTAGTGCCAATGATGATCAAGTATCAGAAAAGATAGAACTGAATGCCAACATTGCCTCATCAGGAGGTACTTCTTAGTTCTTACTGCAAATGTCAATTCCTTTCTTTTGTCATTTTTTGGAATGGTTCATTAATGTGCTGAATTTTATCCGTTTGCAGATTTATCCTACACAGAGAATGATGAAATTGATATAGCGAAGAGTTCGGAGTCAACAGACAAGAGTCAAATGGTAGAACCTTCTGTATCCTGCAAAGAGGAATGCCCCTCTACTAATATTACAATTTGTCAAGCCTCTACTAGCTCTAGTGGTTTGCTAGAAAATGGCTATTGTGGTAAGCCTTACATTCTTGTTCATTATCCTTGCTTTGTCGATCCTTTGCTAATGCCAAAGTTTTTGACTCTGTAGAACCTAAGCAGATTGAGGAAACACAAAACCACAATTATATAAGAGTTGAGATTGCTGAACAAGAATTTCTTGGTGATTCCGCACTGGCTCATGAACCCAATGAGGAAACACCATTTCTACAGAATATAGGATCAGCGGATCAAGAAACATTGGAGGAGAGTGTTGCGAATGAGCTTGACAATGTTGATGGAGCCGTAACATTTGAAGAGCTCAAGTCTGTGTTGAAATCAGAAAGAAATGCTTTACGTGCATTGTATACGGAGCTAGAGGAAGAACGAAATGCTTCTGCGGTAGCTACTAATCAGACAATGTTGATGATAAGTCGGCTTCAAAAAGAGAAGGCAACAATTGAAATGGAAGCTTTACAGTATCAAAGGATGATGGAAGAACAGTCCGAGTATGACCAGGAAGCATTGCAGCTGATGAATGAGATTTTAGTAAAGAGGGAAAAAGAATTACAGGAGGTTGAGAAGGAGCTTGAAATCCACAGGAAGAAGGTGACGGAGTATGAGGAGAGGGAGAAGATGAGGTTAATGTGTCAAGGGACAAATAAAAGCTGCAAAAAGGGCAGAAACTCCTCTGCTTCTTGTAGCAATGGAGAGGAAAGTGAAGAAGTATATGTGGATTTGAATAGTGAATCAAGAGAAGAAGAAAATGGGTATCATGAAGATACACCAGTTGATGCAATTTTGAACTTGGAAGACAGCTTTGACGAGGAAAGAATGTCAATTTTAGAGCATCTCAAGGTCTTAGAGGAAAAGCTTTGTACATTGGCTGAGGAAGAGGAGGACGAAAATCATAACTTCAATCCATTTGAGCGGTTTAATGGAAATGGCAAACTTAATGGTGATTCGAATGGAAAGCATCATGGAAAGAGTAAGATGAATGGTCAAAAGCCAAAGCAGCTTCTTCCTCTATTCGATGCAGCTGAATTGGAGTCCGATGATGAAGCGTTAATTGGCGTTAAAGATGTGTTGGATCCTGTTGTGATGATCCCGAATTCTCAAATTACAAAATTTGAATCGGAAAATAAAAGGCTTGCAATTGAAGAAGAGATGGACCACATGTATGACAGATTACATGGACTAGAGGCTGACCGAGAGTTCATAAAACACTGCATTGGGTCCTTAAGCAAAGGGGACAGAGGAGTACACCTTCTACAAGAGATTCTGCAACATCTTCGTGATTTGAAAAATGTAGAACTTCAAGCTAGAAGCATATACGGTGTGTGTTGATTAATGCAATATCAACAAAGGCAATAGGTAATTTTCTATCTCAATTGACATACCCGATAACTTATGCATTGCTGCATTCTGTACCCATGATTTATACATTTTTGGTAAATTCAGGCTCCCTTTTTGTGTGCACATCTACACGTATAACACTTAATGGTGATGATCAACGTTATGTATTTGCATAATCTTGTTCTACCCAAATGGAAAAGGGAGGCTCCTTGTTCTGTCCGTTTTGTGAGCTTGATGAGCAACCAAATTGAAATCTGTCTGCCATGATCTAATCCTTTTTTAGTGTCCAGATCCAAGTAAACCCAAAATTTTTTGTGGGTTCTTTGTTTATTTGTTGTAGCCATCCTCTCCTTTTGAAGGGTGAAAGGGGAAGATTGGCAGTATGTATGTGTGTGTGTGTGATGTGTGTAGGATAGTGAGAACAAGACATCCTGTCATTTATTTGTTTCAAGCACAGGCTTGCAAAGCTGGCGAGATTAATCCAAGATTCCTGTGCCAGGTATACTAGCATTAATTCTACAATGGGTAGTTTAGAACTAAGAACAACCTTTCTTTTTTTTTTTTTTTCATTTTTTAGTCCCTTTTTCTCTTTGTAGCTGGAACAGAATGCAGCATTTGGGCATGTAATTCATTTTGTATTTTGACTGTATAAAATGAGTGTTTTGTTTAATTCTGTCTTGGCCTTCATATCTGTATTAACACGAATGGTGGTGGTTATTTTTTTTACTGGAACAAGGTGTTCATGGTTTACTTTGAAGATAAAATTATCTCACCATCTAGTGCATCTTGCAACAGAAACACAAGCCATTGAAATAAGATTGAATTTTTCACACAAGAAACTGGAATGGCAATGAAAAAACCAGTTTCACGGTGATGAATTAGTTTGAATGTTCTGATTATATAAAGGAAAATTTGGAGCCATGGGTTCAATCACTTTTGACCGGGATTTACCATGCTAACCTTAAGCTTATTTATTCATGAAATCCAAGTTTAAAACTTTGAGCATTGATCTGTAAAATTCCACTAATTGAGGTTTTCTATTTGCAAAAAAATCAACCATTGAAAAACAAGTAGACCTAATAAAGTTAGATGATTTAACTCACTCACATCTCACTTTGAGATGGACCATTCATCTAATAATGATTCCTTCTAGATCAATATATATCTTCTATATCTTCTAAACCTGAAGCACTTTTGGGCAGTTTCGTCATTATGAATTTATATTACAGCCAACTTATTTTTAATAATGTTTTTTTAATCAATTATATATTATGTGATTCAATCACCTTATAGAATTTCCAATTTTATACTCTCAACTTAATTAACAATTTTTTTTATCAATTTTATATGTGCTTGAATAAATTTTTATCTCCACTTATTATTGCATTATATTCTATTGATAGTTTTTTTTATCTCTACTCATTATTACATTATATTGTAATATTTAATTATGGTATGATTATCAATTTCAATATCTAGATCTAAGATAGATATCCATATTGTTACGTACAACTATTTTAATATTCTAATATTATTGCATATATCATGATATTTTGGAAACATATTTTTATTTCTATCTTTTTTATATCATACTATTTTAAATTTTTAGTTTTATCTATATCTATACTTTGTGAGCCCTATATATGATTAATTGACACACAATTTTTTTTATCAATAAATGCAATATAGTTTTTCAAATATCATATATATATTAAAATAGAAATATTTTTATATCACGTTAAAATTAATATGAGCCTAAGTACGAAATATTAATATTTAATATTATATAGTTGTCAACTTATGTAAAAATTATTTTAATATTATTTTTATTTTGGGATATTATAATTTTTAATGTGGCCCGGGTCATGAATGTTGGATTACAAAGTACGTGATCTTGCACATATTCTAACTACTTTTAATAACAAGATCATATCATTATTTTTTATTTTTATATTCTATTTATATCAAATTGATTATGTATTTATATATTAATTATATATTACAAAATAATTTAATGTTTTATTGTCCTATTACAATTGAAATTGATATGAATTATTACTATTGATTTGTTTTAGTTTAATCCTAATAGTTGTTCTTATTATTATAATTGTTGTTATTATAGTATTAAACTATATGTAAATTTTCTAAATGAATACTTTTTCTTCCGGTTGAGTAATGGATTTTTTAATATTAATTTCTATCTTTACACATAAAACATACTAACTTAATATATTATAGTAAAATAGATAAGTTTTGTATCCATAAATATAATAAATATAAAATTATTTTTATATAATTTTCCTATCTATATGCATATTTTAATTATATATTATTAATATTGAGTTTCTATCCTTAAGTATGACAAATATAAAATAGTAATCTGATTTCCCAACTACCCTTTTTTAATTTAATATCTCATAATATTTAATTATAATATATCTAAATAAAATAGATAACTTTAATATCTATAAGTATGAAATATGGACAATATTTTAAATTATTGGTTTTAAATATTAAATTTTTAGATTATTTTAAATTAACTTTTTACTCAAAAATATAATAAAATTTTCAATTAGTATGAACCATATCTTTAATCATGTATTATTATATTAATTTTTGGATTTTTATATTAATTTTTTATTTTAAATATGACATTGACAACATATTTAATAAATATTGATCATATTTCCGTATTACTTTCGGATTTTTAAATATTATTATTTTATACATAAGAATGACAAGACAACTTTTTTAATTTCTATCAATATTAAGTTTATATCCATTACTATGACAAATATAAAATAGTAATTTAATATCCCAACTCCCTTTTTCAATATAATACCCCATAATAAATTAATTTTAATATCTCTAAATAAAATAGATAACTTTTATATCCATGAGTATGAAATATGAACCATATTATAAAATATGGGTTTTCAATATTAAATATTTAGATTCTTTTCATATTATAAAATACGGGTTTTCAATAAAATAGATAAAATTATAATTAATATGAACCATATTTTTCATATTAATTTCCGTTTTTTCAATATTAATTTTTTATACATAAGAATGACACCTCTTTAAATTTCTTCCTTAAATATGCTGGATTTTATATTTTAATTTTTTTCTATAAATATGACAGTTAAATGTAATATTGTCATCAAATTTTAATGTCTTAGTCATCATATATTTAGTTTTGAAGTTTATAATACTATCCTATCCATAACTATGACAACTTTTTAATTAATATGGACCATTTTTTATAGTAGATTTTATATTAAATTTTAGATTTTCGTATATTAATTTTCTATTTATAAGTATGACAACTTTCTAAATTTTCTAGGCATATGCATGTTGATTTTTTATACTAATTTTCTATTAATAAGTATGACAACTTTTTAATTAATGTCGATATAGATATGTTGTGTGTTGTAATATATTAAATCTCTATTCATAAGTATGTTAATTTTTTTATATTACGAATTCCTTAATAAATAAATAAAAATGATTGATTCCTTAGTTTAAACAAGTTAATCGGGTCAGTTCAATCGAGTTTAGGTTCGGTCATTTCGGGTTCGAGTTGTGTACGGATTCATGTCGCTAAATTTACGGGTTGATTGGTCAATTCATTGCGGTTTTTGTGCGGGTTCAAGTCAACCATACGAGTTAAGAGAATCAACCTTTTTATGATTATTACATAAATATTACAAATAGCATTTTAAGAATAAGATAATAGTTTTATACATGTTAATAATAATATATATTATTATAATTAAAAAATTACAAATATGTAATATTTAATTTAATTATTTTTAATATTTTTTATTATATAAATTATAATAACTATTATATTTAAATTAACATATTACAATTTTTATTTTAAAAAGTTTCCGGGCAAGGCCCGGGTCATCAAGTAGTTATAGAACTAAACTCTAG
This sequence comes from Fallopia convolvulus, assembly GCA_964016875.1. Taxonomy (NCBI): domain Eukaryota; kingdom Viridiplantae; phylum Streptophyta; class Magnoliopsida; order Caryophyllales; family Polygonaceae; genus Fallopia; species Fallopia convolvulus. Next base: position 14,066,708 of record OZ024728.1, on the reverse strand, counting down.
GCCTTTAAAGGTCCCTAAATCTCCATTGAAACGATGGTGATCAGCACACTTTAACATATAAAATCAGCAATTTCTGTACGACTTGATTTGTTTTTATGTCTCCACATGATAGAAATCATTGAATTCATGTGCAAAAAGTGATATAGGCACCTACGTTCAAAAAAAAAATGATATAGGTACACCCATTTTTGGTTAAGTTGTTTTAATTTATTATTAATATGAAACTTAGTTTTGATCCTTTTGGAGTATAAGTTGAAAGATGTTTGATTAGAAATCTATAGTTTTTGGGTCAATTCATAATAAATTACAAGTAAGAAAGACACTGGTGTTAATTAAGACATTCCATTTATTTTTTTAAGTTCAATGCTCCAATTTTAGGTTCAAACAACATGAAAATGTTGGTGAAAAGTTGATAATTTAATTAGTTCAAGGATCATGATGAAGTCAGCTTTTGTGTTATCTTTTTCCGCCTGCTTTTGCCCTACTTTTTGGTACAACAAAAGTGTTGTTGCAAGGCTGCAATAATCTCATCAGCATAAACTAATCAGCATATCAATCAAAGTTAGACTAATTATTGGCGCCATTCTATTTGAGTATTTTATTACTACTATTATCAAGATTGGATCAGGCTTGTACTTGGTGATCCACTGATCCCAAATTCCCAATAGCACGACGGAACAATCGTTCCATGATGAAAACTCGAAGCATAAAATTTCTCCATCAATTTGCAGTGTGATTATGGCATTTACCTCCCAAAATGTTTATTTTGCTCTGAAGGAGAAAATATTGTTACAAAATCGAAACATAAAAAAATAATATATAATGTCCCAAAAATGGTCATATAATATATTGAAAATATTTTTACAAACAATATGTTTTCATTTGACCAAAAAAAAAACAACAATATGCTTTCACAACATTATTATGAAAACTCAACCAAACCACAATTAGGTATATACTAGTTTTCAGGAACAACAGATCGATATATATATTAGTTTTCGATGATCTGTTTACAAAACCAAACTCAATATTCAACAAGAATCGAGATTAAACCAAACTCATCAAAACACAAAATATTTGTTAAATCTGATGTATAGAACCCAACTCAACCCAAGGAGTTGAATCAATCCACATAATTTAGCTTGCTTAAGATTAAAATGTGTATTATTGGATATTTGAATCCCATAAATCATGACTATAGATAGAGAATGTCCAAAACCTGGCACGGCCCATTTCACAAGGCCCAAAATACTATGCTTAAATTCGGAATGAATTAGAAAGCCATATTTTTTATTTGAAACAAAAGAAGCAAGGTCTCGCAGTCGCAAACCCACATCTATGGAAAATGGAACCATCAATGGCTTTCTTCTTTTCCTCTCCCTTTCGTCACCAACTAACCTGTCCTTTCTATTTTTCAAAAACTCAACTCTCTTACTCAACCCTATGGATTGTAGCCGAACAAGTCAATGCACATTTTCTTGGCGTTCTCGACCCCTTCAACGCGGCTTAACCACCCTCCGTATCCTTCATATTCCTCCGTCAACAACCTCTCTGATGAATGGTGATCGATTCACTTCAATTTCTCCCTGTTGATGTTCCATTGTGAAGAGCAAGAATATCCTCAGAATCTATGGATGTCGCCATGAAAGCCAAGAAGAGTTTCTTCCACAACATCGTGAAGCACTTCGCTACCTCTCCCTCCTCGAATTCCACTCCCGGAGGTTAGCAAGAAGACCTAATCCGAGATCATTTGTACCCCTCCAAAAACTTAGGTTTTGACAAATTCTCTCCGATTTGTTGTTTTTGATCAGAAGAAAACTTGGAAGAGATTGCAGCTCAGGAGCAAAAGCACTTCTCCTACGAAGCGCTTGCCAAGGCCACCAACAACTTCCGCCATGATCGCAAGCTCGGGGAGGGCGGATTCGGCCCCGTCTACAAGGTACACTTGAACTAGCAGCACTTCCGGAGCTTTAGGGTTTAGCAGTTTGTAATCAATTCCGTGGGAAATTTTAATTTTTACAGGGGAAATTGGAGGATGGCAGGGAAGTTGCGGTGAAGAGGCTCTCTCGGAGTTCAAGGCAAGGGAAGAATGAGTTTCAGAACGAGGCTCGGCTGTTGACGCGTATACAGCATCGCAATGTTGTCAATCTGTTGGGTTATTGTGCTTCTGGAGAGGAAAAGCTTCTAGTCTATGAGTATGTTGAAAACGAGAGCCTTGACAAACTTCTGTTTAGTAAGTTTTCTAGTTATCTTCTCACTACTTCAATTTCATTGAATCAATTTTATCAACCTGGCTTAGGATGCCTGGAGGTGATATGTAATGTGGTTATGATTTAATTACCTTGGCTGCAATACTAACTAAACAGCTATGTAAGCAGGAAGAGTGCCAATTTATCAATTATCATAGGCATCTTCTTTAGATTCTCACTCTTTTATTGCTGGGATTAGATTAGGTAGATTTAAAGATCTACATCCATAGGTCTTTTGTAAAATGAGCTGTAGTTTTTTTTTCCTGGATGGTTATAAAAATCTTTGTTTTCTTATTTGGTCAAAATTGCAAATTTGATTGCTTCGTTTTGTTAAATTAATTTGAGGAGGTTGTTGACTTTGACTGCGCATTGCTGGTGTTTGAATGTAGGTTGCTTTTGCAATGTTTCCATCTAAAATATTTAGAGGCTGCAGATGATAATTGCAATGGAATTTGACTAATTTGAAAATCCTCCACAATACTGGCATGTGTGTACCTATTAGATATCTGCCATAGTTATATTTCATTGTTGACGTTGTTGTATAGTGAGCTGAGGTTTTTTATTTAGGATATTTTGTTCTGTCATTATATTTTTGGATTGAATTTTTCCACCAAAAAAAAATATTTTGGATTGAATTAGGGTATTTTTATTCTTTCAAACGCTTTGGTCTGGCGTATGCTTTCTTTGACCCTTTACCTTGTTTATCTCGCTCACTTCACATAATTCACACAGATTTTGAGCTTCACTTTTATGACAAATCAGGCGAATAGATTATTAGTCTAATTTTGACCATCTCTTAGCTCCATTTTGTCTCTGTCATCTGACTGTTCATTTGTTCTGTAGACTTGTATTTACCTCTAGGAGCGACAATGCTAAATAAAACTCCGTTTAGGTAATCAGCTGCAAGTTATAACAGATGATAATGTGGCATTCCTGTACTTGACTGGCATTGGTAAAATAAGCACATTTGTGTTTTCTATTCCGTACTGTTACTGTCATATTCTTGGCCGTCTAACAGGTCAAGAGAATAAGATTTTCCAGCTTATAATAAGGTCTGTACATGTACAGGCGGAAACCCACTTCTATTTTTTGAATATCTTATATGTGTATTTACATGGATCATTGAAGGGATGACACGATATTCAAAATTCGTGCTAGAGTAATCAGTAATATAGATATTCCTGTACCTGACTGGCACTAATGTAAACAAATCTGTTTGATTAATGAATATTAATTGAGACCTTTGAATATACAACACAAACACTCCTTTTTTTTGATCTTTTATTTCATTGTAGAACCTTTACTCGTACAAATTCTGAACTACCGATATTCTGCAGTAAATTCGAACTCAATTTTGGTGGCTGATAGGTTATGTAAATATATGGTTACTGTTTGTTGCAAAGTGATATTTACATTGATCTGCCTTAGTGCAGAGCCCGGTAGAAGTGGGGAACTTGATTGGAAGAAGCGGTATGACATAATATGTGGAGTGGCAAAAGGTTTGCATTACCTACACGAGGATGCTCATGATTGCATCATCCACCGTGATATCAAGGCTAGCAATATCTTGTTGGATCATAAATGGGTTCCCAAGATAGCTGACTTTGGCATGGCCCGACTCTTCCCGGAGGATTCATCACTTGTAAACACACGTGCAGTTGGCACCAAGTTTGTCTTTTCCCCTGCTTTCCATCCCAGTATTTATTTCTCTATTGTTTTTCTTGGTAGTTTGATCTCACATTATTTGGTGGACAACTTTTGACAGTGGATATATGGCTCCGGAGTATGCAATATATGGAGATTTATCAGTGAAGGCTGATGTTTATAGCTTTGGTGTTGTGATGCTGGAGTTGGTTAGTGGTCAAAGGAATTCTGTATTCAACACCAACCTTGATGCTAAAAATTTACTCGACTGGGTAAGACCCATCATACTTTCAAGTCTGCCACTGCCCTGTTAATTGTATGTATTACCTATATACATAAATTGTCTGGATTTGGTAGACTATCTGGTATTTTATTTTTTGCAGATTTAGGTCATGTTTGGAGTGATACCTTTTGCATTATAAGGCATCCTATCCTATTCAACGTATAATCACCCTACCATCAACCTATTAGGACATAATGACATATCAGCTACCTTATAAGAATATAAGACCTTATCAACAAAAACTACCTAATCCATGTCATACCAAACACGCCCTTAGATTAATGTCGTTGCACTAAAAAGTGGCAAATAATACTGGGTAGGAAATAGGAAGCTCGTATGGAGACATGGAGTTTATAATTTATAGGTAAATGTAAAACGCAGGAGCGGGAATTTGGCTTTTCTGAAGTTTTCTAGTGGGAAAGTGATGTTTCACGTGTTGTGGCTTGTGGAGATACAACTGTTTTGGTAAACACAGACTAATGTATAAGGAATCCAGCTTACACACTGGATTTCCCTGAACCTTCTCCATTGACACCACCCACTACTTGTGGTCTGCATTTGTAAAGTCAATGATTGCAAATATGCAATGAATGGATCTAAATACAAGGTATGGACAAGCTGTGAGGAGGGGGCTTGAAAGTGCTGGAAAAAAAAACTAGGGTAAAATACAAAATGTTGACTACTATAGAAGTCAAGTTCTTGCCCCTCAAAAAGTGAAGGGCCCTAGTGTTTATTCTTGGTCGATGTGTTTCCACTTTCTTTTGGAAAGTTTTAGCTATCTTTGTTTTTTATTAATAATAAATGCATTTGTGCATTTTTTAATTACATGCAGGCTTACAAGATGTTCAGAAGTGGGAGAAGCTTAGAAATCATGGACCCAACACTAGCACCAACAGCTGCAGAAGAGCAAGTTGCCTTGTGTATCCACATAGGCCTGCTCTGCACTCAGTCCAACCCCTCGCTACGCCCCAAAATGAACCGTGTTCGGGTGCTTTTCTCTAAGGCACCTAGCAGCCTTGCGGAGCCCACAAGCCCCGGGTCCACTGACACTCGGTACAGGAGATCAAGACGGCCCCGCCATTCATCCTCTAATGCCACATCCTCAAGTTCAAGATCCCAGTCAACTGATCCGGGTGCTAATCCAGGCAGCCGCAGCACCACATCAAGCATTTGAAGCACAGTACTTGGTATAATTGGTTTAGTTAGGCTCAAGGGGAATGTACAGAGCGTATTTCTTTATTTTTTGTAGCATAAAATATGGAGGATGGGATACAAATACAATTATGAAATGAGTACTTGGTTTAGGTAGGCTAGTAATTTTAAACTCTCAATTATGTCGTACCAACCAGTTAAAAAGGTTGTTAGATTTACTTGATATAAGTTGTACTCCTGTGTTACTTGAAAGCAGAAAATTGAGAGTACCGCTTAATCTCAAATTTTCAAAATGATTTTAGTCCCTTTGAGTTTGAGCCATTGCTTGGTCTAATTATAACATACATAAAAATTTGGAAACATAAAAATATTGTTATGTAGTAAATACAATATAACGAAAAGTCCTCTACCCTGGTTTTAAGTATGTAGACATGATGCAGAGGTTTTTGTATTAGCATACTTACCCGGAGAGAGCGGAGTTATTATCATATATTTAACTCCGTTAAAGCAGGAGCCAATCCTTACTACTATAAAAGCAAACATAGCTTTAAAATCCGAGCGTTGGTTTTTATAAAATCCCCTTGTTACTATCGTGCGGCTGTTATTAATTCATTATTCATTATTTCTCAGTAATAATTTTGATATTTTTATGTTCTTGAAATTCGTGTCGTATTGCTCATCTCTTAAGTAATCTCGGGATATATATTCTTGGAAAAGCGTGATCGACTTAGGTGATATTTGGATGTGAACGGATAATTTTGACATGTCTCGAAACACGTGTCCAAGTTACTTCGCTCGTAAGCAAGCTCGGATAAGTTTTTTTCTTAGTTGTGAAGAAAGCTCATATACGTAATAAAACAAGTTTTAAGACATTGGATGGCGTGAAGTCAATTAAATTAATACCAAAAGTTTTTGCTTAGCTCTTAAGTAATCTCGGGATATATATTCTTGGAAAAGCGTGATCGACTTAGGTGATATTTGGATGTGAACGGGTAATTTAGACATGTCTCGAAAAACGTGTCGACGTAACTTCGCTTGTAAGCAAGCTCAAATAAGTTTGTTTCTTAATTGTGAAGAAAGCTCGCATACGTAATAAAACAAGTTTTAAGACATTGGATGGCGTGAAGTCAAGTAAATTAATACCAAAAAAACCATGCCCCTTTAAATAAATTTACGGAAATGCCATTTCCATATTTCTTTTCCAAAAAAACCATGCCCCTTTAAAAAATTTACGAAAATGCCATTTACATATCTCTACACTAATGAAGTCTCCGTCTTATAATCGCCGCGCTAATTGCTAGTACAGTAAATACATGCTCGTGTTTTGTGATGAACCACAAACGAGCTATAATAAGAGACACAACATTCCTATGTCTATAACAAGCAGAAGAGAAGAAAACAAATATTACATTAAGTGGCCAAGATTGTGTAACAACAATCCCAAAACCTCTACAATCAGCACCACATGAGATAGCATTCCGCTCAACTAATAAAGTACGGCTAAAACAAACTTCTAATAATGCGATATGACTCTTCGACCGGATGCTCGTGCATATTTACTGAAAAATTCAGTTATTGTTGAGTATTCATGCAAGTTTGCCTTTGCAAAGAGGAAGTTACCATCAACGAAACAGATAAGTGAATAATAGAAGCCAGTGATTGCAGAAGTAAGTTGATCCTTAGTACATGAAATGAGCATTGTTGTGCCAGTAAAACCAATCGAAGCAATATAGGGATTGACATTACAGAAACTGGTCTTCAAATGAATCATTGAAGGAATTGACCATGAAACAACGAGAAAGGCAATAAAAGGATAATACCAATCGTGTTCTATCTTTCTTTATTTAATCCAATGAGGTCGTCGATCTCGTCGAAAATCAACAACACCAACAACAAAGCAAATTGTCAACCGGTGGCAACCGAAAGGCCGAGCACTAGCACAACCCGCTACCGCAAGACCTTGGAATGCTATCCAAAATGAAGGGAAAACATTGCCCAGATCTGGAACGCATAGAGACATTCTGATAAGACAAAAGAGAAAGATGGACAATTGCATAATCGTTACATTGCTAGGGTTGGCTGATGTAACAGATGAAAGAAAGAGGCTGTTTGAGGATGCCATGAGAAGAGAAGGAGATAAAGGGTTGTGAGGAGAATAGAGGAAAGAAGAAGAAGGCAACGTCAAGAACCGTTAGAAGAAAATTGGCCAAAAAGCCAGACCACTCTCTAGAAAACCCTAGGGACAAAAAAGCTCCCAAGATGGAAGACAACCGAAGAGGGCGAAGTTGATGTCTGATTTAAAAAACATTTGTAGTTTATATATTCCCCAACTGGAGCTCGTTCTTCGCGATCACACTTTGGTGGACTTGGATCTGGAGGAATGAGCGGGCTTTCAATGAGACCCGACGGAATTTTGTCCGAACTGATTTCCTACTGCACTACACTGAGGAGTACAGGACGGCGTTGGCAACTCAGAACCGTTCGGGAGGGGCGGCTCGTGTTTGGAGAAATATTAGCTGGGAGTCCCCGGATGAGTGGTGGGTGAAGCTAAACTCTGATGGCGCTGTGCGAGATGGCGGGCGTGCTGCAACGGCTGGCCTGCGTGATCAGGGACTGCAATGGAGTTTGGATGAAAGGTTTCGTCTATAATATCGGGGTGGCATCGGTGCCTTTCGCGGAGCTCAAGGGTATTCTTGAAGGACTCTCCTTAGCTTGGAGTATGGGAATTGACAAACTTCTGATCGAGACAGACTCTAAATTGGCTGTTGATTTTCCGAGGAAAGGGGTTAAATCATCGCACCCTCTTTCTAGCCTGGTGGAGCAATGCCATGGCTTTTTGAGTAGGAGCTGGACCGGCTCCGACATATCTTTAGGGAAGCTAATTCCGCTTCCGATTTTCTTGCTACTCTTGCCCTTTCCTTTCCCCTTGGTTTGCACTTCTTAGATGACCCGCCTGTGGGTATTCGCACTTTCTTATCCTTTCACGCTAGAGGAGTTTCAACTCCTCGTTTCTGTCCTGTGTAATTTGTTTCTGCTGGCCGCTTCTGGCTAGAGGGCTTTGCCCTCGTTCACAGAAAAAAAAAAAAAAAAAATCCCCGAGTGCTATATTATGGGCCATTATTTTTTATCAATAGAAGAAAATTGCCTCCCGGCAATTAGCAAAAGCATTGAAATTTCCGAAAAAAGCCCTCGAATTCATTTATAATTGATCCAGTCCACATAGCATAGCATAACAACATCCTTCGAGGAGGTGAAAAAACAAACCGATCAAAAAGTAATAACCCAGATGCATTGAACATACAACTCCCAAAGATTCTACAAATGCCACTAAATTTATCAAAGGTTGCATTCAAATGTTAAGCATTTTCACTACATAACGCCACAAAAAAAAAAACACATGCAGCATACACTGATTAAAAAGTCCTTCAAAGTGCCCAATAATCCAGCTTAAATAGGCTTGATCTTGAAGTGGAGTGAAATGAGAGAGAACACAAAACACTTCAGGTCCTGCATCACCCAAAAAAATCAGATTCAATTAGAGTTAAATTTTGGTAAACACTATTAGATACACAAGGAATGTTATAAGTTCAGGTTGCAGCTTCTTTGACCCATCAAAATGATATTAGATGAATTATTGATTACCTAGATGCAATACTATAACCATTAAAACACTAGAACCTGGTTCACGGCATTTCTCAAAACTTAGCATTGTTCAGAAATTTACAAGATTAGCAACATGTCTCCCAAACAGATGATGAGATTCAAGATATTTATTCCAGCTGCAAAAAAAAAACTATCCGTGCTGCTCATCCATGCTAGCTACAATTTAATTGTCAGAGTCAAACCATAAATGGCAAACAACCTTGATGCTTAAGCCTATAGTCATGCAGTAAGACACAAGATAACTTATGAAATGTGAAATCTATTGAGAAACTAATAAACCCACTTAATCATGTAGTTCCCCGACCAACCTCTAGCATAGACATAAAGATCATATATTTTATCCTGTAGATACATTGGTATCCTTTGGAGTAATAGATAGCACTTAAAGTTCCAATTGTGTTATGTCCTACCTCCTAAGAATCAAACACTACTAGCTCTTTTGATAATCATCATCGGATAAAAAAAAATCTGAATCAGCTTCATTAGCCAACTTCCTGCTTCTTATACTCTCTCTAGCTTCCCACTCTAGGACACATGGGTTTATTACAGAAGCATAAAAGCTAAAAAGCAACATTAGATTCTGTCTCAACAATAGCAATCTTCCGTATTTAAGCAACTGGCACCACACTCGTACACTGAGATCTATTTCTGGACTACAAATTTTCACCCAGCATTAAAATTAATCCTCTACTTCCGCAAAAGGCGCAAAGATATTCCAAAAATGCCAAAGTTAAGGGGAAGGACAATCAGTGTTTGAAAAGGCGAGGCGAAGGCGCACCCCGCCATGCCTGTCGCCTGCATTAGGCAATGCGAGGCAACCTGGAAGAGGCAATGCCTAGGCGATCTGGGCGCCCGGGCGAGCTGAATCTCGCCTTGGCTCGCCTAGGTTGCCTTATGCTGATTTTTTTTAATATATGAATTAATGATCTTTCTTTTCACTTTTCTTATCTTTTAAATATACTTTCCTGAAGGTTAATATTTCTTTCTATCCTTTTTTTCAAGATACAATTTATATTTGGAATTTATATCATCAAGATATCTTTTTTTATCCTATATTTTCCTCTATATCTATATATCTATATCCTTAATCTATGGCAATACCCAAATACACGATCAAACTTCATTCTCTCGTTCTTTGTCTCTCTTCCTCTGGCGGCTTTCGAGTTCCAAGTGTTCAACTTTTCAAAATTTCATACTAGTTTATTACATTATCTTTAAATTTGGTTTTATTACTAATAAAATTTGGGTTTTGTGCTTTATAAATATATTTTTGTATCCTAAAATTTTATTAAATGATCTTATTTAACATTATATATTTATATTGTGAATTACCAAACTGTTGTGTATAAGGCGATTGCCGCGCACCTAGGCAATCTAGGGGGGGCGTCGCCTCGCCTTTTTAAACACTGAGGACAATACAACAACTGCAATGACTATCAAAAGATAACAACTTTCCCTCACAAAAGTGAATCTATGATATAACATTACTTCTATGACCATCAAAAGATAACAATATTCCTTCACATAAGTTAATATATGGTATAACATCACATTTAATCCTCTACTGGATTGAATTCTACAGAAATTTACCACAACCAAGCACATACACAAAAATCATTTGGCTATCTAAATCAGAGAAGTGAAGCAATCGAAATTGAAAGAACTGGCAAACCTGAACAAGGTAATAGAAAATACGAAGGCCTTCGGGGTCTTTGCTGCTCTGGACATCAACAAGAGATCCAATCTTCGAAGTGGTGAAGGAGATATGCTCGTTGCCCATGACAATCTCAAGCTCCTGCCTTCCCACACGGTCGGGTTCAGGCCAATTCATGTCGTCTTCCTTCATAATCTACATTCAAATACAGCGCAGCAGCCAAATTCAGATAACAATTTTCACACAGAACGTAAAAACCCTAAAACCGGGAGCGTGTAAAAAAACCCTAGAAGAAGGGGATAAAGGAGGGAAACCTCGCTTTCGGAGATAATCCGGCGGCACTCGCGGAGGACGGCCGGTGTAAGGAAGACCTCCTTGCGGATCATGGTGTCGTTCTTGTAGTTGGAGTTGTTGGCATATCGGAGCTTGCCGTCGGGTCTGAACTCGAACTCCAAGAACTCGTGACCGAACTTTCCCTTGTGGCCTACATAGTAACGGAGGTAGAACTCTTCCTCACCTTGCGCCATCTCTTTCTCTAGAAACTCAATACGCAACAATGGCGGTCTTCGCTATCTACTTTCTCGTCTCCGTTCAAAACCTAGCTTCCTCTTATAATTGGGGAAGTCCTTGGAAATTAAATCCTTTTTCTATTTTTCTTTGACAAAGTTTAATTTATAAAATAGAAAAAAACATGTTTTAAAATTTTGTAAATTAATAAAAGGGAAATTCTTTTGGTGCCCCTAAGGTTTTGTCTTTTTCTTTTGGTGCCCAAGAAAAAAATTTATTCCTTTTGGTACCCTTGAGGTTTTGGCTTTTCCCGTTGATGCCCCTCTCCGGTTCAAATTAGCTAATTTCAAGCTTACCATTATGTTCATAACCCTTAAATTAGTAGGATTCAACTCTTAAAATACATAAATTCATAACCAAACTACATCAATTTGAATTTTTAAACAATCCTCTATTTTAAGGGATTGTTTACAAAATTGTTTAAAAATTCAAATTGATGTAGTTTGGTTATGAATTTTGATGTTTTAATAGTCAATTCCTACTAATTTAAGGGTGATGAACATAATAATAAGCTTGAAATTGGCTAATTTGAACCGAAGAGGGGCGTCAACAGGAAAAGTCAAAACCTTAGAGGTACCAAAAGGAATAAGTTTTTTTCTTGGGCACCAAAAGGAAAAAGCAAAAACTTAGGGCACCAAAAGAATTTCCCTTAATAAAATCATTAGCTTAAAACTCAATTTTACCAAAATACCCTGCAAAATAAACCGAGAAGTAAAAAAGAAACGAAATCACAATCGTTCCTCACCGTACTGGATGCAAGTTCTGTGCAGCCGCGACACTCTTCCTTCGCCACGGCTCAGAAGGCCGCAACACCATTCCGGTCTTCGTCGATCTTCTCTGTCAATTGCACAAATTCGAAATATCGAATGAACAGGGGTTTCCGCATGCACGAGCTGCAAAAACCCTAAGTCACTGGCGTTTTTCTAGGTTTGTTAACTCTTTCCCTACAAAAACCCTAAAGACATGTAGAATCTGTTTCTAATGCTAGGATATCTGTTCTCAGAAATTGATTTGAAGATGAGCTCATTCTCTATTACTCGAAAAAAGACACCTTTTCAGAAGCACAGGGAAGAGGAGGAGGCAAAGAAGAAGGTACGCGAGGGGTTCTATATTTGTTTCGTGGTTGGAATTGCGAGGTTGTATATGGCTCAATATCTTACTGTTTAATTCTCTTGCAGCGAGAACAAGATGAGACGGCACGTTTGTATGAAGAATTTTTACAGTCATTTCAGGGAGATGATGCACCAGGCTCAAAGACTTTTGTTAGGGGTGGAACAATCAATCCCAATGATAAAGCAAAGGCTGATTCTGAAGGTTAGATTTAGAAATCTAGATTCATTTAATATTTATTATCTCGCTAGCTTCTGCATTGTCATGCTGTTTATTACTTTATTAGTGTATCAATCATAGATGTATATCATTTTTGTGAGGAAGCATTAATAAAAGTATGGGCCTTTCTATTCATTCACAAATGGCAGGTGGAAACTCCAAAGATGGTGTATCTGGTACAAAGAAGGGAAGTAGGTAAATTGAATGCATTTGATTCTCCGTGCTATGATGCTTCCGTGTAAGCAAATTGCTATAATAGCGAACCTTCAGATATGATTATTTGAAGCTTGTAGTATCTTTTGTAGTTTTTCTAGTATTGGGAGGAATGGGATGATGGTCAAATACTCAAATGTAATTTGTATTAGATATATCTTAGTGGTCAAGGAAGCTTGAATACATCTTCATGGTTGAGGATGGAGATGGCTTATCTTCCTTTAGTTCTTATGGCTTTCTTGAAGTCTGGTGACTAGTTATCGGCTGATTGCTTTTTGAAATTAAACTTTTGGTTCAATTTGATTTGTGTTTTGCACAATTTTCACTTCAGGATTCTACTACAGTCATAAATGGATAGTTTCAAACTCTAGAATTTCTTATACTCTTATGTTTATGTGTTTGTGTCGCTGTTCTATGTTCGATTATATCATTAGATTTGCTCGTGTATAGGCAAAATATTTCGTTGCAACTGGTAGTGGCTGTCCTCACTCCTACATCTGGCTTCCAAGCTATTGTATGGTTTTAATTGACCCCATTGCATTTTACTGTTGCAACATAGAACTCAGATGGCCAGACAGTGTGGTTGTTTAACTTGATATGACAATGCTGGATATAGCCATTACTCCCAGTTTTTAGTTTGTTATTTTCCTTTGTTTCTTCAAATGATCTATCTTCATGTATATATTCTGTTCCGTAGAAATAATATGGGCATGGAAATTTTTAAAGAAGGAATATATGGTATTGAACATGTAAGTGTGAACACCACATGCTATGTGAGAGAGATTATGAGCCACTTGAGTTAAAATCAACAGAACATAATTTTTTGGTTATAATGATTTCGGTTGATTGTAATTGAAGTTATAGAGCTTATGTCTGTTGCTTGTAATGCTTTGAATGGGTGAAGTTTGAGATGATGCATATTGTGCGGAAGTGCTTTATCTTTCAGTTTGTTGCACTTTGCTAGTGGCTACCTTGGGCTTTTAATTGAATGTTTATGAAATTGGCAAAATGGTTTGGTATTGAGCTGCAGCAAGGTACTGGTCATATGGCTAGAATTGTCGAGTAGCCAATTCTTTCTTAGAAAATTTGCAGTGAGGGTTAATGCTTGAGAGATATAAATTGTTGCTTATTTCTTTCTTGTCAAGCTGCATTTAGCTAATTGTTTGGTTTATTGGTGTAAAATACGTGGTCTTATTATTGACAGGTATGTTCCATCTTTCCTGCCACCTCCAATGGCATTGAAGGGAAGGGAGCCAGAGAGAAAGGTTAGTCTATATGCCTGGGATTAGGTGAAAAAACTGAAAATTGTTGCATATTTTAGCAACCTCTCTATCTTCTTTCTCAAGTTCTTATTATTTGCAACCTGCAGAAAGATGAAGAGAAACCAAAGGAGAAAGAGAAGGGTAAACTTAGGAACATAGATAATTTTATGGAGGAGCTGAAACAGGAGCAGGAAATGAGAGAGAAGCGGAATCAGGAGCGAGAAAAATGGCGGGATGGGCGCCTTGATGACCAATTTACTGTAAATGAGTTCTCCATTTTCTAATTGCTACATATATCTGAATAGCCTTGTGTCTAATTGTCATTTCTTTGTTATATATAAAAACCAGACAGTTTTATTTGTGTTTTTTTTTTTTTTTGCAGTTTTCACCAGATTTCATTTGAGGGTTTGTTCTTTTTGAGTATTTATAAAGGACATTATAAATACCTTAAAATGTGTGAAGAAAACTTATTTTTTCACACATTTTGAGGTATTTATAAATAAAAAGCTCTTTATAACGACTCAAAAGAACAAACCCTTTTTATATGTTTTCTACAAGCTTTCCTTGTTTGCTTATAAAAAAAACACATAGTAAATTTTTGTGCATGTCATGCTACAGTGTTTGAACAATGTTCTGTTGTAAGAATTCTATTAATGTGGTAACGCCATTTTATAGACATTAGTGTATTTGCCATTCCTTACAACTTGTTATATTAGTTTTATGTTAGTTCTTTTTTTATATTTTCGTTTTATAATAATCTCATTCTTTTTTCAACTCATTGCAGTCATTGAGTCGATTTGATGAGTTACCTGATGACTTTGATCCAAGTGGTAAAGGTTCTTTTGATGATGGTGACCCACAAACTACCAATCTCTACGTCGGAAATCTCTCTCCGAAGGTTAGTCAATAATGATTCTGTATAATATCTCATTCAGTATGGGCTAATGGCTAAATGTTTGTTCTTTATGTATTATTTGTTTCTCAAACATTTTTATTCATTTCTGCAAGACCACAGCTCTCAGCATTAATGTTTCTGTAATTGTCAACATGTTTTAGGTGGATGAGAACTTTCTTTTGAGGACTTTTGGGAGATTTGGACCAATTGCGAGTGTAAAGATTATGTGGCCAAGAACAGACGAAGAAAAGAGGCGACAAAGAAATTGTGGCTTTGTTGCTTTTATGAACAGAGCTGATGGACAGGCTGCCAAGGATGAAATGCAAGGTCATTTGATACTGCAATAGCAGCAATAGAAGATCTTCTATCTATACACTTTTAATTTAGTGTGTTTATATTGTCGAAAGAGTACTTGGCTCAACATGAGGTTCTCCCTGCCCTTAAGAAAAGTCTAAATAGGTTAACCATAGGGGCTGAGCTTGTGGGGAAAAATGTTTTTTATACAGTTGCGTGGTTTCTCGAAGAATTTGTTAAATAAATCATATGCACTAATGATAACTCAAGTGAAAAAATAGCTCTAATATGATGATCTCAGATTGATATTGGAAGTTCATAAGTATCAAAATATTTTGTGGGGGTATTTGATCTTCTGAAACAGTTATATGGTTATTATCCTGTTAGTGTGCTAGAAAGTAGGAAGCTCAAGAATACTTGATGCATCGTGCATGCATGTTAGTACATTGCCACCTACATCTGACTAACTTGATTACATCTTAAGAAATGTTGCACTGACGACCTGATATTCCATGGTTTATGTTAAAAAAATTCATTCTTTGCTCTTTGTGAACATGCTTTATGCTGACCTGTGCTTTTTGTACTGTATATTGTTCCTTTTCTCCACGGGACTCCTTGTTTTATAGAAAAACACCACCTGTCTATAAGTTTTTATGAGCTTTTACTTATTTTTGAGGGTTTTCTGCTAGAGGGTCAATGACTACTCTAAGGCCTGCATCTAGGGTAAACATATTGAATTAACTCGTGAAATTGATCTAAGGCACTACTTAAATAATGAATGACCAATTTGATTGCTCATGGGCTCTCCAGTTGTACCATCTCTGCTCTGAGCTGGTTCCTACATTGGATCTTTCATTTTATGTAGCGCCTAATAAGCCTTTTCCTGGCTTTTAAAATGCACTTAACTCCATAATTGGCACAAGTGTATATATATAGACATCTTTTGAGTTGCTATCTTAATCGGATCCCAAAAGTTATGATTCTTAATAACACTTGGATATCTTAGGTTTTTAGTCCTTGTTTGAATCGTCTTCTGGTTGCCTCATTTGTGGCATTATATTCTTTTTCATCTCTGCTTTTGACAATGCATTTAAATTGTCAGTACATTATTTGTATTAAAATGTGTCCTTGGGAGTAAAGTGAAACTACTGCTGGCTCCATTGTTGGTATTTTGAAATGAAAAGTTAGAATTCTGCATATACGAATATTCTTCTATTGCACTCTAAAATGTGATTATTTATGCCTACGATGTATTTGAAGTATGTTTTCTTGTGAATTTTCTGGTTATTTTCTCAAACTATGTAGATCTAGATGTCTGAGAAACTGAGACTGAAGATACCCATTTGCTTTTTGCTTCAGGTGTTATTGTATATGAATATGAACTAAAAATTGGGTGGGGTAAATCTGTTGCCCTTCCTGCACAAGCGCTACCTGCTCCACCACCGGGCCAGATGGCCATCAGAAGCAAGGAGGTTTGTAGTGCTCTTTCCTTACTAGTATATCACTACATCAATAATATTTTATCATCATCATCATTAACCCAGTGAGGCTCAACTACAGCAGAATCTAGGGGGTCAAGATGGGGGTACCCCTACCCCCTGCCCAAAGGAAAGGCCTGATAGACCCAAGAAAAACTGAAATTCAGCTATGTGACAATAATAACTGAATTTAGTTAGAATGCACCAAAATTGATATAGGGACTAAATCCATCTCAAAGTCACTGTATAAAAGCCAATGAGCATGAGGATATCACTTTAACTAAATAAGCCTTTTGTATTTAGTGGTATCTTATGAAACACTGTTGAGCAGCTTAGTACATCTCTGATGAAGTGCTAAATTTTGTATTGTTCAGGGTGAGACTGTCATATTATCTGGACCATCTGGGCCACCAGTAACTGCTGTTCCAAGTCAGAACTCTGAGCTGGTATGTGTTTTGTTCGGAGTACTGTCTCATTCTGTAAAATTATAATTATCATTCAACTGTAGGAGCATTCGCCTAGCATATAAAGTCTCCCACATTGTGAAGCATTGGATGGGCACTTGCATAGCATCCATATAAATTCTATCACTCTAGTCATTTTATGATTATCATCCAATTGTGGGAGCATATGCCTAGCATATAAGTTTCCCAGGTGCACTTGAGCTCGCTTTGCCTTTTCAAACTCTGGCTGCCTGTTTACATTTCGAGAAAATGAGGTTGCCTATTTGGTGAACATTTTTATTACAACACTGTGAAATACAACAATTCATAGGGTCTAAGTTGGGACATACAGGTAAATTCAGATATTTGAAGAGAATGATTCATTCTTGCTTTTTGTTAGGAAGTGTTGAGGTGTCAAAGTTATTCTATTGACAGTCCTGGGTAGTGAATCTTGTTGAATGATCCTATTTATTTAATTTGGAGCCCGTGTTAGTGCTTTTTAAGCTAATACGTTTACTCAGCTCTTTTACCACTGATGTTCTCATGGTCAAGCACCAATTGAGTATGTATACTGCAATGTTAAATTGATAGGAAAGATGGATTTTATGTCATTGTAGAGTCAGAAGAGGTTTAGGGTGTGTTTGTATGACCTTTTTAACTAGTTGTTTAGCTAGTTACTGGTTGAAAAAAAGAAATAATAATATTTGATAAGTCAAAATTAACTAGTTACTAGTTGATTAACTAGTTTAAATGTAAACCTCAAAAAACAAGGGGTTTAGGTAGTTGTTTGGTGTTGTTTTGATTAAAAATAATCAAAATGAAAAAATAGTAATTAATTTCCTTTCTTGTATTAAATTAAAAATGTGAATTATAACTTGTAACTAGTTATAACTAGTTATTTATGTCCAAATGCAATTTAGTAATTTATTTGAACTCCGACTCATATTTTATCTAGTTATTCAACTACAACTCCAATTTCAAATACAACTAGTTAAACAAATTGTATGTCCAAACACACCCTTAGTTTTGAAGGAGTTAATAGAGGTTGAAAAAACTCACTGAGGGTGCAAGGGGTATTAGTAAAAAGTTTTGGTTTTTTTTTTAAATATTAAGAATGTCAAGAAATTGGTAAGGGTTGTCTTCAGGTCCTTCATTCCTTTAATGGTTTAGCTGCTTAGTGTGTCAGGAATGATTTGTCCAAGTTTTCTTTTGCATTTATGGGTGAATTGGTTTGGCAACAAACTGGGTTGTGAGAGTAGTTTGAAAGGGTTTGCAGAAATGTTGTGAGTGGCACTTTGGCAATTTTCAGTTGGGATCTAGCAAGACCCCATATGGTTTCTTTTAGATAAATGGGGTAGAAAGGTTGAGAGCTTTTAGATCATTTGATACTTTTATCGATTGGATGTGAGGGTAGAAAGGCTTATCCAGTGGCTTATGCATAGTTAGAATATAAAGCCTAAGGTATGAAGAAAGGGATTATGCTATGCTCTTGTATACTGGTTGTGCCAATTTTGCGGCCATAACAACTCTGCCAGAGTCTTAGTGGAAAGGTGTTGGCCGGGGAACTCTTTGGAATCCCTTGGTTTTCCCCAAGTGTTTGTGCATTCTTGTGTGAATCTGAGTATAATTATGTGATTGCTGATTGCTGAGAGGCTTCCCGATTAGCTCTAAAAATTTGAAGTATACATTTACTGATACGATCATGCAGATTCACTTTCTTATTAGTTAATTTTAAAAAATATTTAGGGTTAGTTTCAGATCTGTTATTTCCATTTCACCTCACGATGCTTTTTAGGATTAGTTTTACATTTCTCCATATTTGCACTATCTAGTTAGTTGCTGATATTTTTTTATTTATTTCTTTTGCTAATATTAGGATTTATTTAATATTTTCCATTATAAATGGATTGAAATGAATATCAATCGAGAATTCTTCAAAAACTCTTGGTTGATTGCGAGATTCTTGCTCTCAGATTTTATCCTTTTGTTTCTTCGTTGTTAATATGCTAACAATTGGTTAGGATTCTATAATTTACTCTCATTTTATTATCTTTATTCATTGGTTGTTTTGTTCATGGGGGTCATGTTGGCTCCAATTGAAAAGCCTATTGCAATTTTCTGTACACAGCAGGATTTGCTCCTCCTTAAAGTGTCAGTAATTCTGATTTTGTGAAGTTTTGCCACTGAATTCTACTACTTTTGATGCTGCCTAGGTTCTCACACCAAATGTTCCAGACATCAAAGTTCAGCCACCTGAAGATAGCCGTCTCCGCCACGTGATTGACACGATGGCGCTATATGTTCTAGATGGTGGGTGCGCTTTTGAGCAAGCAATTATGGAGAGGGGCCGTGGAAACCCCCTTTTCAGTTTCTTGTTTGAGCTTGGATCAAAGGAACACACATATTATGTGTGGAGGCTCTATTCCTTTGCTCAGGTATCAGAAGCTGCTTGCTTTTAATTGCTTCGTTGTTTGCGTAAATCCTAATTGTTTCTAGTAATGATAGGTGGAAATGAGTTGACAACACTCATTTAGTTACCTTTCTCATTTATATGCAGGATCGTTGTTTTTGTGCACTCTAATTGTTTTTTTATTTGCTCTTGTGGAGGGGGAACTTAAGAAATGGTCATGTTTTTTTTTTTGGTCAAATGAGAAATGGTCATGTAAACAAGCACTTTTTTTAAAAAAAATTGTTGAAATGCTTATGATCACGGACTTGTATGGTCAAAGCAGGCTTGGCAATCTGATTTAAGCTCTGTTCTGCCTTGCTTGCTAATTAGCTCTATTATGTTTCTCCTATTCTCAGTGGTGGACTATCTCACTAATGTGTGGGCTTTGCAGGGTGACACTCTTCAGAGGTGGCGAACAGAGCCGTTCATAATGATAACTGGTAGTGGGAGGTATGTATATTCTTTCTCTTAGTAGTAGTGTAGATTTAGGGCTCCCCCTTCTCTTCTTGCAAGTTACATGCTTGACGGTCTCATTAGATAGAAGATTGATACTATTCTTTCCTTATATTGTAATAGGTGGATGCCACCTCCACTCCCTGTGCCTAAGAGCCCTGATCTTGAAAAGGAATCCGGGAGTACATATGCAGCAGGAAGAAGCAGAGTATATATCGTGTCCTCTTATGATTTCTTTTTTGCGTAGTAAAGGAAAATAATAGCTAGCAGATTATTCAGTCTCTTTGAATGACTTTGTCTTGATCATTCTTCAAATAGCGTATCGAGTCCGAACGAACACTTACAGACCCACAAAGGGATCAGTTCGAAGATATGTTGCGTGCATTAACATTGGAAAGGAGTCAGATCAAAGAAGCTATGGGATTTGCTTTGGATAATGCTGATGCTGCAGGCGAGGTACTGTCTGAATATTTTATTCATTTGCACTATTAAATCAAACGCTTGAAGCTTGACTTTTATTCTGAATAATGGCTCATTAATGAAAAATATTTTCATTACAATTAATGAAATAATTCAGAGATTTCCCTTTTTATTCTTGAATACTTCAATTTTAACCGTCCAACGTTCCTGCGTTTAACTTGTTAAATTGACCTTTCAAATGCCTTGATACATAATGATGATTTCCTACTTATTTTCCTTCTTGTTGATGAATGGGTAAGAGTTTGTGGATCTAAACTTGTTTTTTTCGGTAACTTGGATGTATATAACCGGATGTGGAGTTATAAGGTGCGGTTATGGTATCCAGTTGTGAGTTTAATTACATGTTTCATTTGCAGGTGGTTGAAGTTCTTACTGAATCTTTGACTCTGAAGGAGACTTCAATACCAACAAAAGTTGCAAGGCTGATGCTTGTATCAGACATTCTTCATAATAGCAGTGCTCCTGTAAAGAATGCATCAGCTTATCGCACTAAATTCGAAGCAACATTACCTGACATAATCGAGAGCTTTAATGACTTGTACCGCAGCGTTACTGGCAGAATTACTGCAGAAGCTCTCAAGGTAAGATCTGGTCAACTTTGTTTGATGGGTTTTCAACTACTGTCTTCCTTTTGTTTTTTCTTATTGTCCTTCGTCAATTTTGACACCTTGATTTGTAAATCTCCAGGAGCGTGTGTTAAAAGTACTACAAGTGTGGTCAGATTGGTTTCTATTCTCAGATGCATATGTGAATGGCTTACGGGCTACCTTTGTCCGTTCTGGAAGTTCTGGTGTTATCCCTTTCCATTCAATATGTGGTGATGCGCCTGAGTTGGAAAAGAAAGTGAATCCTGAGGATACAAGTGAAGGAAGTAAGACTAACCAAGATGCTGCACTTGCTATGGGAAAAGGAGCGGCTATGAAGGAGTTATCAAGCCTTCCTCTTCCTGAGTTAGAAAGACGCTGTAGACACAATGGGTTATCACTTGTTGGAGGTCGAGAAATGATGGTGGCACGATTGCTTTATCTGGAGGAAGCAGAGAAGCAAAGGGGATATGATTTAGTAGATGATTTGAAATATGCACACAATCAGACAAATTCGGGTAGATTTTCTAGTACCCAACAGGATAATGTTGGAATGGAAGCTGTGGGATCATCAGGATGGAATAATTATGCTGAGAATGAAAAAGGTTTGGAGGGGAAGAGGCTGACAGCTTTGACACAAACAACATTTCCTATTCCTCAGCCCGAAATAAAGGCATTCGCAAGGAAAGATAAAGTTGAGCCTGTTTTGCCAGCTTCAAAGTGGGCCCGAGAAGATGATGAAAGTGATGATGAGCATAAGCAGAAATCAGAAGGTCTAGGGTTGGGCTATTCCTCTGGAAGTGAAAATGCTGGAGATGATGTTGGCAAGGCTGATGAGATGGAACCTTATGTTGAAACCAACATTTCATCTCAACCAGAAAGTACAATGAATGAGGAGCAAAGGTAATGTCTTTATGATGACATAGAAGAACAAACCCTAGTTATATGGGGGCTTGTTTAATCAAGTGAAAAAAAATTGATTAGTTTTATATAATGGAGCTCATTTTTTAGATTTAACTCTTGTGCGCCAGTAAATGTACTTTTTTTTGTAAGTTATCTTAATGGTATGCATGGAAACAACTGACATCAGATTACCTGTTTTAGACAAAAACTAAGACGTCTTGAAGTTGCGTTGATTGAATACCGGGAATCTCTTGAAGAGCGGGGAGTCAAAAGCTCAGAAGAGATTGAGAGGAAGGTAGCAATTTATAGAAAACGGCTCCAATCAGAGTATGGGCTGTCAGATTCTGGTGACGATACTTCATTGAAACGTAAGTGCTATTTTTGTACCACTTTTATGCTGGCGAGTTGCTCCCGCCTTCTGTTTTATCTTTTACTTGCATTGTAATTGTAGGCATCTTTGTTTACAACATAAGTGTGCATGTCTGCATGAAGAAGGGCAACGGGTTTAATTATGATTATTAGTATATGGTGAAAAATCTGGGTTATGTATGTCATGATCAAATGGAAACCATATGGTGGTGTTTTAGAATCTGGTATCTGAATTAATATCCCACTATTTCATTTTGTTTGTATGTTGCTTCTCTTTTTTATGCATTTGTGCAACTGCCAATCCTAGCTTTAGAGCATAATGAACTGGGACATTTTATGATTGCTGATAATTATACTGTTCCTGGGTATGATCTAATTTATTTTGCATTGCAGAAAGATCATCCTTTGATCGAAGGGACAGAAAGGATGATTCACGGGAAACTTCTAGAAAGCGTCATCGCAGTACAAGCAGGAGCAAGAGCCCAACAATCAGATCATCAACTAGAGATAGAGAACGACAGCGCGATAAAGACAGGGAACGTGAGAAGAGCGGTAGCCGTGAACGAGATGATTTTTCTCGTGACAAAATCCGAGAAAGAGAAAGAGAAAGAGAAAGAGATAGAGATAGAGATAGAAAGAGGAGGGTCAGTTGATCTGATTTGATTGTTGTGTTTGATGAAGTCTGAAGCCAAGCAAGTCAAACAAGAATGAAGCTCTTGATTGAATGGGGTGTACACGTTGGAAGAGTTCCAATCAAGTGTGGTTTTGTTCTAAGACGTGATTTACAAAAGTTATGCTTTGAAGAAGCACTTGGTTTCGTCCTCCAAAACGGCATTGCTATTGTTTTCTAGCATGAATAGGGAGAACATAAATTGTGTACCTTGTGAGATTAGGTGGTGGTGTCAACTGTCCAGAACCCTGCTTTATCTGTGTTTTTTTGTTGCTCACCTTGGGCTTGCATGATAAATTATACAGCTTTTAAAAATGCAGGTCCTCTTGGAAGATGGGATTGGTGTGGATTCGCTTTAGGGTCTTAATGGGGGAAGCTTTTGTGGTCAATGTATGTTATGTCACTCTGCTCTTGCCATACCTTCCATAGTGGCAGCATTTGTAATGTACAATCAGTCATTTTCTGTTCTTTTCTGTTGCTGTTCATCCATGTTTTGCTTGTTGGACTAAGGAGTTGGAAATCCAACCCGTGATATTACCATGATATAAGGGTAAAAAAATGAACAATCTTACAAGTTACAATTTTGTTATGCATGTAAGTCAATTATCATGCATTTGATGTGATGAGGTTGGGAATGTGTTTCTACTTCTTTGTTTGACTAGAAGAACAATATTACTAGATTTACAACCAATGAATTTGGTGAAGAGACATGTCAATGAACTTGTCATGGGATGTAAGTCCAAGAGCTTGTCATATAGTATGATAAAAATTTATAAGCTCGTCTAACTAGGCATAATGGATTTTATTTGTCTGAAGCACAAGCAAGTTATTTAATGTTGGTTAGGTATCCAAGATGCCCAAAGATGAACTCTTGACAATTCAAATTAAAAGGGATTTGAAGCCGTAATGTCAATATCTTTCTGGGATTATTATTTATTACAAGCAATGCAGTAAAAGTTGGTGATTTACTTAATTACTTACAAGGCTTTGTTTTTCTTGATCTAGTGTTACATAACTTTATTATCTATAAAGATTTTGAACTGCATGAAAAGTAGTTATGTATTGCTTTTATTTTAAACCACAAATTGAAGGATCGCCACAAGTCATATACGACATTCATTCAAAACTCTAGCTTACTCTATTTATTAATCAATTAAAAGACCTAGTTAGTGCCTCATCACTACTCACTAGTATAGACTAGACTTGACTAATCCTCAAGTAGCTCGTAGGACAATGAATATTACACTTCGTATCATTACTTTCGTGGCTTTGGAATTTAATATGGCAGTGATTTTCCTTCTAACCCTCCTTGATTTAAAAGTGGCAATGTCGGGAGAAGAAAACAATCTGAGTGGTTTACTAGTTCTGCTGGCAAAATTCACAATTTCATAAAATAAATTTTTCCACTTGTACTAAATCAAAATTTAAAATAGAAGGATAAATTAAATTTTGAGGCAATTGTCCCCCACCTGTTGCATCTCCTTCACTTTTACTGTCCCCTGTAAATGCAACCCAACGGAAACGGGGCTCGCTTTTCTTGCTATTTTCACATTCCACAGAGCAGAATCAAAGAACCCAAAAAAACCCCAAAAGGGGGAAAAAAAGGAAAAAGGAAATTTAAAAACCCAACCACCCCCCATAGCAGAATAGCCGTAAACACTTCCTTTCCATCTTTCCAGAGTAAAGCAACCAGTGAGAGCGGCCAATGAAGACAGTGAGAACTGGTTACTGAGAATTCTTGTTTATAAAGCAGACCCAGAAAAGGTAAAAAGAAAAACTGATGAAAATGGAGGGTGCTGAGTCTGAGTTAGAGAGGAGGAGCAAGTTCTTGAGCAGCCTTATTCAGAGGAAGAAGGTCACCGAGCAGCAACAGCAACTTGAGCTTCTCAACGTTAGAGTTAGAGCCTGTGATATGCCCCTTGCTTTGCAGAGCAAGGCATTTCAGTGTGCAAGAGACCACCTTGATTCCATGCCTCACAAGAGGCCTGATAGCAAGCGCTTAGCCCTCGCTCTCAAAAAGGTTCTTTCTTTTGTTTTCTCCATTTGTTCTTTCCTTTGGTTTCTAGAAGAACATTCTGTGATTTTAGGTGATTTTTTCTCAAAATCTCACATTTTCTGTCTTGGCTTGATTTTTTGTTTGGGTTGAGTTGAGGGTTTTTGTCAATGGTCTGATAACAAAAATGGGGGAAAGGAAAGGTCCTGGCTTTAATTCATTGTCTGTGATGCTAATGTTTGATAATTGGTTGGTAAAAGGAGGTGTGCTGATATGTTTTTGATTCAGGAGTGGTTCTATATAATTAGGCATCCACATGTTTTGAAGGGATTGCAATTCTAGATAGAGTGTGACTATTGAGAACTTGATCCCGTGTAAAGAAAGTTTATGGTTGATTGATTGGTATGCTGATTGGTTGCGACTGTATGGATTTCTTTCCCTAAGTCATACTTTGTAGCTATAGAACATCTTAGAATGTGAATTTGTTAATTCCCAATCAGGGATGCCGAAGATCTTGCACAGTAGATTCTCTGTTTCATTTCTTTACAGCAAGGCAATGTATTGAAACTGTGTAGAAGCATTGGATGGGATTGGATCATTTAGTTTATTCTTTTTCTTGCCTTATCATTAAGAATAAATGCTAACCATCTTACTTGAAAAAACACATGGAAGCAAAGCTAAAGAGATAAGGCACCATCTGCATACATATTGTATTATGTAATCCGGTCTCAATAAATAGGGTAGGTGTTGGGCAAAGGAATATAGCACATCAACTCGACGCCATCCGGAACTTGGCCCATGAAATGATGCTAAAACAGAATTGCACTACACTGTGGATTGTATGTGTTTTTATTGCCGTGATTATTAATTACACTTGTAAATGTTGTTATGGGGATAAAATTGCCATCCATGAAAAATGTCTCATAGGCTTGACTTCTGAGAAATCCATAGCAACTAGTTTTCATAGGAGTAGTCCAGTTTTCTTTGTTCTTGTTGTCACTAAATCATCACTCATCAGTAGATGCAGCGGGTAAGCTCTAAAGTTCCTTTAGAGATGTACAAAGGAGTAGGGGATGGTACTGAGCTTGGCCTTGTTTTTTTTTTTTGAACTGATATAAATCAATTTGGGCCTATTAGATAACCATGTGAAGTGAAGCAACATACTGATTCAACTGCAATAATGACCACATGATAAAGCAGTCTTAGTTGCATTGATATGGCTATTGGTTGATGAAGGGATTACAACTTAGCAATATACTGATTAAATGAAAGAAGCCTTTGCCTTAAATATTCCCATTGGAAGCTCCTCTTACTACATCTCTTGCATTGAATTTCTTAAAAAAAACGTATCTTCACATATTGTCCAACAATGAGGATAACAATATAATTGTATCCTTCAATGTTAGAGAATATCCTGCAGAAGAGAGAAGAAGTAGGGAAAATACAAGCAATCATCTCCACTGAATCCTACCTACAGCAGTGGTAACGAAAATTTTAGCTTTGATCATGTGAAAAGCAGTTTCATTGAGCGGTGAACTCATGAGTTGCTTGATATTTATATTTCCATGCCTTTTTTTATGTGAACTTTTGAGATATTATTACTTGCTGTTGTACTGTTATGAAGCTGATAGTTGACATCTTTGAACTGGATGAGGCAATGATCCTCATAAAATTACTCTATAAGGTGTCAATGACTATCACCGTCATCATCATCGCCTCAGTAAAGTTCTATAGCATCAAATAACTAGAGAAGGCAATGATCCTCATAAAATAATTATGCAGATGGGGCTCCCTGCGGGTCTTTCGGGCGTACCCCCTTCCCTTGGGCAGGGGTACCCCCATCTTGACTCCCCAGATTCAGCTGTTGAGGAACCACACTGGGTCATTGCTGTTGTTGTAATAGCTAGAAAGTTTTATCATATTAAGCATCTAAACGACCCTTGGTTTTACACGTTGTTCTGGTTGCAGGAATTTGACTCATCATATGGTCCAGCGTGGCATTGCATTGTAGGAACAAGCTTTGGCTCATATGTTACACACTCTGTAGGAGGTTTCTTGTATTTCTCCATTGACAAGGTATATGTGCTGCTTTTCAAAACAGCTGTGGAGCCCGTCGCACACTGAGCATTCATATGGAGTGAGCTTGAACTCTAGGGTCTGCCAATTGTGAGAATGGAAATTGTCATTGTCATGTAAAAAAGGGTATTGCTGGATTGTTACGCTGCTGAAACTCTTTGAAACCCAGTTGATCTGACAAATTGAAGATGTAAGCATAACTGTGATTGGTTGATTAGCTTGTGAGTTCAGTTTGATGTATTGTCAATTGTCAAGAACTTGTAATCCTCTGAGATTTATGGCTCCTGGGTTGTGAGTAATTTATGCCACAAATGCCCACAAATGTGTATCAAAAGACAGACGCATGGGATTGGGCTCCTTTACTAGATTACTTTACCTTTCTTTACGATAGAAAGAACAAAAGCTATTGGCTCCATTGCCTCTTGTGAGACACAGCAAGTGTCGACAGGATATGTTAACAAGTTGTATAAGAAAATCACCAGGCACTCATTTCGGCTTCTTAAAAAGCATCTTATCAACAAAAGAGAAAATTCAGAAAAATCAACATAAACAAAAGTTCAGGATAATGAATGTAATCATAGTCAAAAGAATGATAAGATAGATAAATCATAAATACACTTGACAATCTCAAACAATCCTGTTTCCCTACTACACATTTAATATCAACGGCCTGCCTTAGAAAACTACCATATCCTAGTTTTAAGTTTAAGCCCTAAGAATCTTGGCTTCAACTGCTAACCCTTCTCTCTATGGAACAAAAATGGGGTCTGCTGCAATTCACCACAACACGAGCAAGGACAACATTTCTTCTACAGCAATTGTTCAGGAGGGTTGCTTTGGTAGCATATAGAACAATCTGAGTTTTTTTTTCCAGCTAAAGAAAAAGCGCACTCCAAAGAAGACCACAAGTCAAAATGTATAGCAAGGTGTTACTGATAACATGTTCTTGTGATAGGCCAGCAAAGCTTGTAGAATTTGCAGATGGAGCAAGAGCTGTGCTGTTTGTGGCCAATGTTCCATTGCTTCCACCACTACAAGATCCAAAAGCAGTAAGAAAAGAGGAACTTAGTTGCATCTTTGCATATTGATAAGGACATAAAGATGACTTTAAAGGTGTGTTCTTGCTGAAGCATCCAGTAGATATTGCATAATTCACTCTGTAGTCTTAGGATAGAAAATCTATTAAAAAAATCCCTTCCATCATAGAAAGAAGCATGTGTCAAATAATGAGTATCCTTGCACACAGGAATTTGGTAAGTCCAGTGCTGATGGTCATATTGTTTCAGATCCACTGATTCTTGTGCAAGGAAATACTATCATGCTCTCACTAACAAGGAACTTGAACTCTTAAGGCCATTTTAGATTTTGTTACATTCTTGAGAAAAGAAGGTAGCATAGCATGCAATGCAATCATCCTCATTAATCATGTATATATAAAATTTTCTACCTGAAATTAGCGAAGGCAAAAACTTGATTTTTTCTCTTAAAATTTATAGTACCCACATAAAAAAAGGCAGGAAGAGAGAGAGTATTCTGATGGCCTTACAAGGCCATATGCTAATATATAAACATACTAAATGAATGGCTCATTTGCAATGATAAAGGCCATTTGTAAAATTACGCTAACTGTGTGTTTCACTTGACAGAAATCGTGTCACTTGTCTGTTTTTAATTTGGCCGGTTTTCACTATGCTTATTTCTGAAAAACTGATCACAGCAAATGAGCAGACCAAAGACAGAATTACAGTGCGTACCTTCCAGGATATTTACACGAACCATGGCCTGCATTTACGAATGAATGGGTGTCATTCAGCTTATTCCACAAAGAAGCATCAACAATTAACAAAAAGGGAATGAAAATGACATATTAAAGATGTTGAAAAGAAGGATGCATAGAGATGCTACTTCAGTAGCATGTCAATCATCAGTTATCATGTTCAGTTTTGGAATTATCGAATTAAAGATTTATATGCTACTCCACTGCATAAAAGATACTACTACAGTAGATGCCAATTACTGAGTCCTTACTTGGGTCAGTTGTAGTGATTGTGGCCACTCCATTGAAGTAACAAGTACCAGAAGCCATATCCATTTTATGATAATAAGCATCAAAAGCATAATTAGCGTGAGCCACCACATTATTCGGCTCATAACACGGTTGCCCTTGCAAAAGAGGTGCGCAATCTACCTTCCCGGGCCCACAAGCCCAATCCAACGCTGCCTGAAGCATCTTATCATCTGCATCATCCTTAGCAACACAATACGTTTGATTCGTTGTGTCATTAGAAAAAATCGTCCCGGACCCACTTAACTGAAGTACATAAACAGGAACACCATTAGCATCAAAAAGCCCCCAATTCTTCTCAGACACTGGCCCAGGTCTTTCATCCTCATTATACAATTCATATATGTAAGTATTCACTGCAATATTAGGATGTTTTGGAGTCCCAGTCTTGTTGAGCACGTGCCTGATTAAATTACTGTTATAAGTGTTAGCATTCTCAATTGTAGCACCTGGTTCAGATGAACCTCCGTTTGAAGGCCAACCAGATTCAGTTACAACAATAGGAATATTAGTGAAATTCAGGTAATTCATAGCGAAATACGCTGCATCAACAACCGCATCAAATACATTAGTGTAATGCAAAAGTGTGTTTGCATCAACAGCTTCTTTGTTAGGAGGAAGAGGACGGAACAAGGCATAATCCAATGGTATGGCATTATTTCCTTGCACATAGTTATAATAAGGATACACATTCAACATTAGGTAAGACTTTGTGGATTGTATGAATTTGAGCAATGGAACCATGGTTGAGTCCCATGTACGGTTAAAGAAGGCTTGAGAAGGCGGGAAAGAGTCTAGTATAATGGAAGAAGAGTGCGGAGTTGAGACTTTGATTTTGGAATCAAGATTTGCCGCAACAAGAGCTGAGTGAATGAATTGCATTGCAGGGACAAGAATTGGGGCGGCGTTTGGGATAGTGGTGAGAACTTCTGATCCTAATGATATTGCTGTGATGTTGGTGGAAGGGAAATGTGGAATGATATTACGGGTCACCCAGTTTGCTGCAGTGGTGTTTGATTGGCCAATTCCTAGGAGCTGATCATTGGGAACAGAAACAATGACTTCAATACCGGTTTTGGCAAGTGCAAGAAGCATAGCCCGGTCTGCATCGAATAGTCTGACATGTCGAATGTTTTGTGCTTTGAGGAGAGAGACAACTTGAGTTGGATTTGGCATGTCAGAGAGATCTGTGCCTATGTTTACTCCAATAAAGGCCTCTGCGGATGAAAAGAAAATTTTGATTGTGGATTAGGAAAACATTGAACAATGGGAAAAAAGGAATGTATGAAGAACTTAGTTCATATACAGAAATCTAAACTTATGTTTTAACTTACAGAAGTAAATTGGTTCTATCTGCCACTGAAATTGCAAAAGGGGTGGTATTTTACTACAAATATGACAAGTTTATGGAATAATCCTAATACCCTTGAGCATAAACTGTAATCTTGGTTTTGATGTTTAGTAACAAGTTCTATCATTCTCTATGGTGAACAAATAAGTGACAATTTTCTATGGCTATATAATTCCCGTCATCCAAGAAACAAATTTGAAATTGGACTTTTTGATCCAAAGTAGATTCATTTATGACTGTAAGATTAGAGAAGAGATGACTGAACGTGTTGTTCTATTCCATTGGAGAATACAAGGTATATATAGGTATTACAATGTAACAACCTTCCTACCTTAGACATGATATGATCCTTGATTGATAAGACCAAATCATATAGATATGATTACAAAAATATAATATAGGAAATGTACAAGATATCAAAGATACTTTCCTAATAATGACCTTAACCTTCAAAACCCTAAAGTCTTTGATTTTCAAGGTTTTTAGAGGTCACTTTTTTTTATCAATATTATGAGATCATAATTTGAATATAGATATCTTCATTCCTTTGACTTAGAAACAGAAAAGAACAAAGAAGAAATTTTCAAATTTAACAAGGAGCATTAATAACCAAACGTAGTGACCAATTGTTTAATTCATTGTTTCAAGAATACTGAGATGGTAGATGCAGGGAGCAGTATAAAGTAAGGCCCACTGAAATTAAACTGCTTGGAATTACATGAATATATAAATGTACTTTGGAAAACATGTATAAACTCATGTGGGCATGGAAATGTGCAATTTGATATACAGATGCTCTCCAATACACAAATGACAAAAACACCCATGGTTTCGACAAGGAAAATCACTCCATTTATAGTATTTCAATCTCCATTCTCAAGGGCAAGAGGGTAAATTTGACTATAAGGTTACTCTATGCGAGATTTAGGACATCTACAGGGCAAGGTAAATTGGGCAGAGAAACTATTAGGGAATCTAGCTCTGTCATTCCCCAAATTAATGCCCTAAAGAGGAAGGGAGATCAAAAGAGTCCATTTTACTCCAAAGCATAAGAACAGAAAAATACAAGATTTGTACAGAAAAATAATACTTGATATGAAAAAACAAATACAAGGAAATATGCATAGTCAGAAGCACTTTAAGAAAGAAAGAATCTTGATGGATGTATAACATTACATTCAAAATAAAGGGCAAACAGAAGAATATGGGACAGCAGAGCACAGTGATAAAGTAGAAGAGAGTAGAAAGCTTCAAATCTCCAATCCAACTTTCAATTTGAATGTCCATAATCCTATTATTTCTTGACAAAGATGATATATCCAGAGGAGGAGATAATAACCCAGAAATGTGAAAACAGGTAGAGAATACTTACTTTCATCTGCACAAGCAACAGAAAGAGCAAAAAGAAGCAGAACAGCAAGAAAAGCCATTAATTTCATCTCTCTTTCTAAATCTCTCAAAAAACAGGCAAGCTCGAAGCTTTAAGAGAACATTTTGGTGGTGAAGGGAAATCCAGAAAGGGGATTGCAAGGAGACGAGAGTAGAGTTTTGGGGGAGAGAAAAAGAAGGGGCCGCAGGCTCCGGTGAGAGTGAAATAAAAAGAAGAGAGTAGTGAGGAGTGTAAGACAGCAAAAAAGGAAAAGAAATTAGTTTTTTTTTTTTAAAATTAATTTAGATTAGAATTTATTTTATTTATTTTGGGTATTTCAGTTTTTATGCCAGTGTTTGGGGGAGGGTTTGGAGGGTTTTGGTCAGAAAATGGACGGGTGAGATTAAATATGCTGTTTCTTGTATAAACCAATGGAGGGAAGAAAACATTAAAGTAGTCTAGGATGAGTACACATTATTTGCAGAATAACATCTGAGCCCAAGTAGCAGATGTCAATTTTGCTTAAAGAAAAAGGTTTGGTTTTTGGTTGTGCATGGCGTTTCATGGTGGGCCCCACGTGAGGTGAGCTGGAAACTGACGTGGTAACAACATCCATATATATAACTATAGCTATTTTAGATTTTCTTGACCAGAAAAAAATAGCTATTTTAGATTTTTAGGTATGCCTTTTTGTGGCATTGCAAACTACAAGAAATGGCGTGGCAATTTAATGCAATAGGTAAATTAGGGTCAATCCGTCACAATGTGTTGAGCAATATATATCACGACCAAAATTGCACCACGCTTAGAAGGAAATAAAAACAGGAGGACCAAATTTGACATTAGTAACAATCCCTACTACGATGTACAAACCTACGAACCGCCTAAAGGCCCTAGACCATGAACAAGAAGCCTTTTATTTATTTGGGCCGAGCCCATTGCAAAGTGGGCCTGAAATAAGTGAAAACCGTACATCAGCTTCATGTTGAGAATGTGTGAGATTTCTAATCTATCCTAATACATTAAAAAGCGGAAACCATCTTTGTTGAAAAAAATTACGCTCAAAGCTAAGCATCGGTTCAAAACTGAACTGAACCAAAAATCAAAATTTGGTTTAAGGTGAACTGAAAATCGAACCAATAAAACCGAGACGTGATCGCGCCCGGGGCGCGCCCGCGTCATGCTCCGTGTCGGCATAAGGGTGGCTTCGTGTCCTGCAAGCTTGACGGGATCTTTTGGATAGATCGTGTCTTCTATTTTTGGTAGGGATCTTGTGCATAATAATGGCAAGGATAATCGGGGAAAATTGTATCCTAGAAGTGATGAAGGAACATATGTTGGTTACTCACAACACATTAAATCATATAAGGTCTTCAATAAGAGAACAAGAAAGGTGGAAGAAAGTGTTCATGTTGTGTTTAATGAAAACACAATGGGTGGTAGTTCCATTGAAGACGATGATGAAGGTGATCAAGGTTTTCAACTTTGTGATGAAGAGGAGATCGCTTTGTGGATACAGCTTAAAACACTAATGTCGCCAACTCTGAACACGTGGACGACTCTGATGACTCTGCCATGTCGCCATTGGAAGAAGCTGAAAAGGACGGTGATGAGAATTCTGAAGAAGTAGTTTTTGAGGAAAGTGAGGAACCTACTAATAACGTCAACTCTGAATCTAAGGAGCACCATAAAAGTGAGGTGTTCGAACTCACTCAACTTCAACTAAACTATCAACAGAAAGATGCTCACCCAGTGACCAACATCATAATTGAATTCTCAAAAGGTTTTCAAACATGTTCCTCACTTTAGAACTTTTGTGCATTTAATGCATTTCTCTCTATGATGGAACCAAAAACAGTGGATCAAGCCTTGAAGGATCTGAATTGGGTGTATTCTATGCAAGAAGAACTACATCGGTTTGAGAGAAATAAGGTTTGGCATTTGGTTCCCCGGCCTAAGGACAAAACAGTGATTGGAAGACATTGGGTGTTCAAGAACAAGCTTGATGATATAGGGAATGTTGTGAGAAATAAAGCCAGGCTTGTGGTTAAGGGATACAACCAACAAGAAGGAATAGATTATGATGAAACATTTGCTCCAATAGCTCGTCTTGAGACAATTCGTCTCTTGATTGTTTATTCTGCTCATCATGGTTTTAAGCTTCAATAAATGG
Source organism: Fallopia convolvulus (assembly GCA_964016875.1). NCBI lineage: Eukaryota > Viridiplantae > Streptophyta > Magnoliopsida > Caryophyllales > Polygonaceae > Fallopia > Fallopia convolvulus. The sequence goes on along the minus strand of OZ024728.1, from coordinate 14,032,647 downwards.
ATGTAAAGATAGCCTTCTTGAATGGCATTCTCAAAGAAGAAGTCTTTGTGTAGCAAACACCGGGTTTTGAAGACATCGCCCACCCAAAGCATGTCTTCAAACTCGACAAGGCACTATATGGTTTTAAACAGGCTCCAAGAGCCTGGTATGATAGATTATCATAGTTTTTGCTTCAACACGAGCATGCTCGGTGACAAGTTGATAAGACTTTATTTCTTCTCAAGGAAGGAAAACACACTTTGGTTGTGCAGGTATACGTCGAAGACATCATCTTCGGGTCGAAAGATGACAAGTTAGTCAAGAAGTTTGCCAACCTCATGGCCAGTGAATTTGAAATGAATATGGTTGGTGAATTCAAGTTCTTCTTAGGACTTTAAGTTGTTCAAGGAAATGATGGAACAAGAGTGCATCAACAGAAGTATCTTAGGGAGTGTGTTAAGAAGTTTGGACTGGAATGAGTTTTTTTTACGATGCCAAAAGGGGGAATAGCCTGGGGTAGATAAAAAGGGAAATTTAATACTAAATATCATACCATTTATCCAACTTAGGAGGAACTTTTAGGAAAATGTGAGTGTATTGCATATATTGTCGATTTTTTGTCTTTTCATGCTTTATCAGGTTTAAAGGAGTTTGTCACCATCAAAAAGGAGGAATTTGTTAGAAAAGAAGAGCTTTGATTTTGATAGTTCCAAACATAAGTCACGTGGCCTACCTCGAGTCTGCGAAACGAGTCACCAACGTGAGTCACGTCCCCGACGTGAAATGAAGGCAAATGGAGAAGAACTTGAAGATGTGCATGATATTGAAGATTTGATCAAGATATTCTGGTTATAGATAGTATCTTCTAAGTTTGGATAAAGCATTGTTGATTGCCTTAAGCCCTAAGCTATATCTTATTTGCTTAGGATGATTTTTGTATGATTAAAAATATATTATCTTTCCATAACCTAATTGGAAGATAATATCTCTCTAGTTGACCTAGTTTTCGTCTATTTAAACCTAGAGATTAGGATAGAATAGAATGAACTCATACTCTATATTTCTGAAGGAGAAAAACTAAAGTGTTCGAGAGTTCAAAGAAGAAGAGAGTTCGTAGGCTTGATAGTTGATTGAGAATAGGTATTTACTTGGGTCAAATGAGTGCTAGCATAGTTGGGAAGTAGGGTTAGCTCCGGGTTGTTCTTGTAAACATATTTGAAAGATTAATAAAGCAAGCTACGACTTTTAATCCTTCCAAGCAAGAACTTGGAAGGGAGTGGTTTTCACACTTGATTGACAAAGTTCGTTGATCAAGTGTTTTCACTATAAAAATCATTGTGTCAAGTAAGTCTTTTCTGTAATTAATTTCTGTTGCATATACTTTGAGGTCGACGACTTAGTTGAGGTTGGCAACCTAGACGTACTAACGATCCTACACCTAGGTATCCAATTAATTTGGATAGAAAACAGAGATTGATTTACTTTGAGTTCAAAACTATTATTGATGAAGATGGAAATGATCAAATAGTGAATATTCTAAAGTTGTGGCAATTTGATCAAGAAAATGCTAGAAGAGAACTTGCTAGAATTATTATTATAGATGAGCTTCCTTTTACAATTGTATAGCGAGAAGAATTTCGTAGATACTCTAAAGTTCTCAATCCCAAGTTTTTTGCGCCATCCCGACAAACTATAACTAGGGATTACTATGGTCTTTTCATCGAGGAAAGGATAAAATTGGCTTGTTCTCTTTGTAAATTGTCTTCCAGAGTTTGTCTTACTACTGACACTTTGACATCTCGTCAAAATCTGTGTTACATGGCCTTGACAACACATTTGATTGATGATGACTGGAAATTGCATAAAAGAATGATTAATTTTTGTCCCATAACTGTTCATTCTAGGGAGCTAATTGGTAGGGCAATTGAGAAGTGCTTAAATGAATGGGGCTTGAATAAGGTTTTTACAATTACATTAGATAATGCGAGTCCCAATGACTTGGCTATTCAGTATTTGAAAAAAAATAAATTAATCAATGGGACTGTGGTGTGTTGGAAGGTAAAAATATCTGCATGTAAGATGTGCTACACATATTTTGAATTTAGTGGTGAAGGATGGTTCGAAAGACCTAAATGCATCCATTGTGAGAATTCGGGTTGCTGTCCGTTATGTGAGATCTTCTCCGGCTAGACTTCAAAGGTTTAAAGCTTGTGTTGAAGAAGAGAAATTTGAATACAAAGGTCTTCTTTGTCTTGATGTAGATATTATATGGAACTCTACTTTCTTGATGATTGAATCTGCTTTAAAATTTAAAAAGGCTTTTGATAGCAATTAAAGGATGGTCAGTTTGTGAAAGAGTTTACAAGATTGGATGGTCCACCTTGTAATGGTGATTGGGAGAAACTCAAGTTTTTTTGCCTATATTAATGATTTTCTATGATGCCACTCTAAAACTGTGAGGAAATTGTAACACCCCTATTTTGCAACACTGGGTATTACCGCCAGTGACCTCGGATTTTACCGTCCAAAGTAACCCAAGGCTTTGAATAATTTAATTAAATGTAATTAAAGATGAAATTGACTAAAAGCGGAATTTTATTCATTGATAAGAACTTTCGTTCATTACATTGAAAGTTGTTTTACAAATGATGTAGCAACGGAAAGTAAAACCCATTTAAAAAGGGTTGAAAAGACGTATTTAAAAATACAAGTATGTTTCTCCAAGACAACTCATATGATGATGATTTGCTTGGTTAAAATAGAAGAGTCGGTGCACTATCTTCGGAATGCTTTGCTCTTATGAAAATTCCTTCCTTCCCACAATGTTGTCTTGCCTTGACCTTCTATCCTTGCATAACGCTTCTCGAACCTTCTAGACTTTGTCTTCAAAGCTTCAATGTGAACTTTCTAGAGTTTGGCATTTGTCGCGTCATTTGTCGTGAAGGGCGAGAAATACCAGGCAAAATGCGGAAATAGTGGAATTAGTCTAAGGAGACTATGCAAGTGAGAATGAAAATTCTCAAGGTTAATATGGTAATTTATAACTTATCGAGAGAGATTAACGAGAAGTATTTGAGATGTAGAAATTTTATGTGGAGCTTTAAGGACGGAATTGAGTAACTCTTGAGATGAGATAACTCTTAAATCGAAATGAAGAACTACGATATTGTAGACTTCTTAGAGTAGAAGGTGTGTTGGGAACGTTATTAATTCATACAAGTTTTGAAAACCTCTCGCGCCCTTGTCGGACCTCAACCAACCTCATCTTATTCGGTGCTCTAGATCGGGGAGGTGGCCCGAAGGCGCTTAAGTACCAAACCCACCTTGACAAGCCCGAATAAGCATTGAGATTGGAAAGACGATCGTTTTCAAGAACCGAGAGCCGGGTGGTCTTCCAAGCAAGTTGTACTATTCCGACCCGGTTTTAGTTTGTTTTAATTGTGCTTTGGCACTTATCTTATGTCTAGATAAAAATTTCACTTATGCTAATGGATTTTAAGAGTGTAGGGGGCCATGAATGGGCCCGGGTCCACTTATGGGAACAAAGTTCCGACACCTAGCTAGGGTGCACACCTCCCTCCTCCGAACAGGAGCAGATAGTGGATCATGATCTTTAAAGTCGCGGAATTTAGGCATGGTGCCATACGACATAGTAGGTTATATAGAGGTGTCGGGTTAATCCTGCACCTCTTACTATTTAATCCAAACCGATCTCGAAAAGAGATCTTAAACAAGCAAGGTCACAAACAAGACTAGCGTAATAGTCCTATTGAACATTAATAAGCGTAATAACGATAATAATTGGATCATTAATTCTAACAATCGATATTCCTAGATTCGTTTATTATTAGCAAACAATTTGTTCCCAACATCGAGAAATTTCATGAAACGAATTATCGAGGCTTCAAGGAGAAATGCCACTTGCCTTAGCCTTCACGAGCGTTTTCGAACGAATGAACGATAATTGATGCCTTAGTTGGAACGGAAACTCGATCTAACGATATGATAGATACGAGTGAACTTTAATAAGAATTTCTTTAATTCTTCTAGAGTTTCAAATATCTCTTTTATTCTTTTATAAGAGAACTAATACTAAATTATTATAATAATAATTTAGGTGGAGGTGATAAAATAATAATATTCCTTATTATTATTTCTTAATTGTAATATCTAACTATTCTTAATAAAAATCTTTATTTTATTTTAAGTATTATAAGATTTTGAAGATCAAGACATAATATTATTTAAATTATTAAATATTCAATAACCTAAGGTTAAAGTCCAATTTAAAATATTTATAACCTTTTTATTCCTTTATGGTCACAAATAACATTTTCTTATTATCATTAAATAATTCTTTTATTTATTCCATGCAAGGTGATAAATTATATAAAGTCCATTAAAATATATTTTACATAATTATAATACATATTGATTATAAACACCATTCTTATGATATAGAAAGTCCATAATGCCCTTATCATATTATATCTTTATCCTTCTTTTTATATATATCTTTTATTCCATATTTAAATCGTAAATATATCTTAAGACTAATATATCTTATCAACATATTTTTAAGCTTATCACGTGCTCTTTAAAAAGACATGCAATAACTTTTATATTATAAAAAAGGTCTTAAGATATTATTTTCTAATACTTGTTCTAGCTCTTTTTATATTTAGTAAGTTTCAAAAATGTACTCATAATATTTATATCATGCTTTCCATGTAGATAAATTAATGATAGAAACCCATTATTTTATTTAAAAGGATAACCATGTATATTGGGATTTATTTTATAAAATTAACAAGCATAGTATTATTTATATTTATATTTATGCACAAGGGAAAAATAGTAAAAAAAGTTTATTTTGTCTAACAACCTAGATTCTCGTCATTATTTAAATTAATATGTTGTTAGGCTAAAATATGATAATATAAATTTAAAGGTGGTAAATTCATGAAAGGCAAGGATTTTATTTAATTAAAATACAAATAAATTAGAAATAAATGAACCTTTTATTTCTACAGAATGTACGCTTCTGTAACACAGGGCAACAGGGGAGAAGCCAAGGGGAAGGCGGCACACCAGCAAGGGGTGGCGCACCAGGCCGGCGGTGGTCCGGCGTTCCTCCGGGGGCGGCACGCGGCTAGGGAGGGCGGCCCAAGGTGGTCCGGTGGTGGCCTGGGGTGAAGAACTAGGGCTTTTAATGGTGTTTGTGAAAAAATCAGCAAGTAAAAGGGCTTCTCTTAGGCTGATTTTTGCTTTGTTTGAAATAGAAATTGTGAAGAGAGTAAGAGAGGATGAAGGTGTGAGTAATGGAGTAAGTTTCCAGCCCTTTAAATAGAGAAAAATGTGCTTCTCTTGATCCTCCATTAATGGAATTAACAAATCTAGGAGAAGAAAGAAGATGGGGATTGGTGGGTGATGGTGCGCAAAATAGGGGAATATAAAGTGGGACTGGGATACGAGGCATAACGGGATTCGGTGGGATTTCCGAGATGGTACTCGAAGGCCTTTACCCTACCCATCTTAAAAAACGACAGCTCCATACCCTTTGCGAGGCCTCAAGACCTCGGCCACGAGGTCTAAACCTCGTTGCTGAAAGGCTGACACACCCACCCCATTCAGCCACTCAGCAACCACCATATTCTCAACCAATGACCAACTGCCTCATTCTCGGCCAATCAAAGGGCCCGATCTCAGGCGTCCCACATCGAGCAAACCTCAAAACCGTGTTCCTCAAACCCTTATAAATAGGGGAGAATCTCATAGATGGAAAGGGGTCGAAAAACATCTTGAACTTAAGAACCATCTTGCTCGTTGAAGATCGACGTGTTGAATCATCGTTAAAGACCGCACTACAGCCAAGTGAAGATCCGCAAAAAGACTTCAAGTCACCTAAAGAGTCTTCATCCCGATCAAAGATCTCGCTATATCACCTCGCAGGCCACAATCATCGCGTACTAAATCAGCTCCTCGACCTCGCTACTAGAGCTCGCTAATAGCCTGTTGTTGATAGAACCTCGTTGTAACTAGGAGATCTCGAACCTTGTTAGATCGAGATCTCGAATCCTCTAAAAAAGAGATCTAGGGTGTAATCTCATTGTTTATAATCTCGCTATTCATAATCTCGCAGTCTGTAACCTCGTTCTAAAGATATAAATAAAAAGCAAGTGTTTGCACAGTCGAAATAAAAGTAATCTCGTTCTTGTCTTCTAGCGCTGGTTTATTTCGGGCTTCATCACTGGCGCCGTCTATGGGAACCTCTTCATCCTAAGCAGTTTCCCTACTCGCACAAACCTTGGCTCTTGAACCCCTCAAAATGGCTTGTCCAAACAATTTCTTCCCCCAACACCCCGATAACATGCCCCAAACCTCGCAATGGATGAACGTGGGACCACCCCCAGGTTGTCCGTTCGGGGTCCCTCCGGGGTGGGCGTACAACGCGCCACAAAACCCTTACTCGTTCCAAGGGTACGAATCGGGCGGTACTCCCCCGAAGCCATATCCCTACCCGGGCTATGGGCAATACCAGCAAGGCTTCACCCCTTCATATGTCCCCGTTCTTGCCCCTGGCCAGCCCCACTCTGAGTACGTACCCGCATACGTCTCCTGGAACGTACCAGGGCACGAGGCGTCCACTAACGGCTCGTCAACAAAGAGGCCTCCCCGGGACCCCATGCAGATCTCGAGGTCTCGCCCGCGTCGCTCGAGGATGCAAGACCCGGAGTTGTCCGAAACAGCGGGGAGCGTAATGCACACCCGGAAGTCCCGCTCGCAACGTCACCACGTCGAGGTCGGGAGCCTCTCACCTTTCGTGGACGAGATTCAAAGCGCGCCAAGGCCCAAGCGTAATGTATGTTTTTGGTGTTTGAGGTGATTGTTGGAAATAGAGCAAGTGGTTAGTAAAAAAGAAAAAAAAAGAGAAAAGCAATGAAAAAAGCAGAAGAAAAAAAAGTGTGAATAAATGAAGTTGTTAATGGAGTTGAAGTTTTATGATGAGAAAGTAGTGAAGAAAAAAATCGTAAGCTTGGTGTGTTGTTTGATTTGGTTAGTTTCCTCTTTCCCGGATTTAGCACCACAAGACCAAATAATTCCCTACCTTTTTCCCTTACCTTGGCCTCATTACAACCTAATAAAAGTCCTCTTGATTTATGTCATGTGCATTTTCCCAAGTGGTGAAGATTTAGGACTCTGATGCAAGCATATGGTAGATGGTTTTCAAAGTTAAGATTTGAGCATTATTGATTACCCCTAAACACATTGAGAGTGAGTAAAACACATTATCCTTGTGAGGTCTAGGGACTAAGAAGGGCTTGTCTTGTTGATAATAATGATTATGCTATGATGGCACTTGTTTTTGATCTTTCGATTAGCATGATTGTGAGAATTTGAATAAGTTGAGGCAAAGTGTCTTTTCTTGCACTTGTGGTTTAATTTTAAGTCTTGCTTGGGGACAAGCAAAGTCTAATTATGGGGTATTTTGATGTCATATAGTTTTACTTGGTTTTCATATGCATTTAGGATTAGATTTCTCCTTTTCTAGCTTAGGTTTTGGTCTTTTTGTGTTAATTTTAGTATTATCCGTAGTATGGAGGTCTACACAAGTTTGTTTTGCTTTTATAGGTCATTTGATGGTGTTTTGGAGTCAAATGGAGAGGAAGACATGAGGATAAGATCGTAGTGGAGCTTTAAGACCACAATTAACACTAAGGAATAAAGATTTGAGGACTCCAAGAGCTTTCAAGAGTTATGGTGGAGCTATTACAAGTCAAAATGCAAGTTAAGGAGTGAAGGAAGAGGTTAGAAGCCTTTCCACGAGTCGTGGTGGCCATCACGAGCCAAGACAAGGGCAAACAAAGCGAATACATGCTCTCAGATGGCCTATGTGACCCCCGTCACGGGTCGTGACCCCCGTCACGGGTCGTGACCCCCGTCACGGGTCGTGACAGCATAGTGCGCGAGAGATATTTTGGGCTTTCTTGCTTCTTTTTGGGCCCGAGTTGGTTTTATTTTTGGGATATCTTTTAGCATAAGTTTTAGGGCTTTTATAAGACTACTTGGAGCTTAAGTTATATCACTTTTATGCATTATTATTATTTCTAATTTCAAGTAGAGAGAGAAGAGACAATTTTCTAGGGTTTTTGGTTTTCGCTCTTTCAATTTGGAGAATTTGCACTCTTGGATCTACTTTGTTTTCTTGCAATTGAACCTCTAGTAAGTTTCTCTTTCAATTATTGTTCTTATTTCTATTCCATGTTTAAGTTTATTGATTTGATTATGAATTTCATTATGCTAGGCTAAACTCTTTTTTTTATGCCCCAAAGGGGATCGGTAAATTCGACTAAGTAAATATGCACCTCAAAGAGGTGTTACAATCAAGCAAGAGTCCAAAAACAACAAAGAGGAGAACGAAGGCCTCCAAAACCAAACAAGCAACAAGCGTTAAGGAGAGGCACATAGGCCTTCCTAGCACACAAACAACAACTGAAACAAGAAAACATCAACAAACATTCAAAACATCAACAATGCAAACAACAACCGAAAATAAAACTATGGGTCCGGAGGCCGCGTGTGGCCCCGAGCCGAGCTCCTCGTGACACGCCCCGATGATCAACGGGCCATTTTGGGCGCGCCTTAAGCCCGAGAAGGATGCATCGTTTGGAGGGAGATCTTTTCTTCTTTGCCTTGGCCAATGTATGGCTGTCTTGATTATGGTTCTTGACCACATTTTCTTCATTTTCTGTTCTTGAAACTTCGGAGTCTTTGGAGCTGGATGTACTCGCCTCAGAGTCCTTCACACCATTGCTTGAGCTAGCCAAGGAACCACTCTCACGAGTATCCAAAGAATCAAAAGCCGAGCCATCGGAGGCACTCTTATCCTTGTGCGAGTCATGATCTTGATCCTTTTCACTTCCATTGGCTGAGTCATTCAAGGGTTGCTTCTTCTTCTTATTCTTCTTGTTTTTGGTCTTCTTTTTTGGATTGTCAAGGCCAGGGGATGAGGCTTCAAGGCCGGGGGCAGACTCGGAAGAGGGCGGTTGGACAAGAGGGTTTTTGCCCTTGTCAACCGAGGCATCCACGGCATTGCCCTGCGCTTGAGGCGTGTCAATATGTATCGGCGTGGCGTTGTCCAGCGGTGCCAAGGGCATGTCATTGTGCAAAGGTGCGATAGATGAGCAACATCACCGTCAACAAATTTAGCAACCTTCCCTTGTCTCCTAGCATGGATCCCTACATCGGTGCATTTCCCTTTGAAAGTGCAACCCTCACAAGTATGGCCAAAGGTACAACACTCATTGCAAAATAAAGGCTCATTTTCAATCAAGCATGAGAATTCATCCGAACTACCATCATCAAAGTCTACCCCAACTTCTCGGACGATATCCTTGGGAAAGTTTATCTCCACCAAGACACGAGCATAGGAGCCTCGTTTCCGTCCGTCGGTAACCAATATACGAGGCCACGCGACCAATCAAATCATACGTCCAAAAGAGTTGAGACAAGCCATAGATTCGGACCCAAAGCGGGATAGTTGCAATATTACGATTGAAAGCAAATTTTTTGGGAATATGTTGGAGAAGCAAGGGTTTACCGTGAATGAAGTACGGCCCGCCACGAAGAACCTTATCGCAATCGTCCTCGGAGTCAAATTGGAAAATAATCCAACCTTCCTCTTCCCGAAATCGGCTTTTAATTCCCTAAGTCTTGGCAAGCTCCTTGATCATGAAATTTCCGAGGTAGAATCCAACGTATTGGCCAAGAAAAGCCCAACCCCAAACATCCTGCTTAGAGAGGCCTTCAGAGTTTTTGATAGAAACTCGAGAGGAGGAGGAGGGGTGAACGTTAGTTTACCTCCAAGGCTCGAATTCTTAAACAGCTTCTTCACACAATCAGCCCTTTCATTGAACCGTGCAGCAACATCACCGTGCCGAGGTTTTGCACCTTAATTCCTAGCAATATTGGCGTAGGACATGGCACCAGCCCTGCTTGTCCCAATGTGCCCATGCGAAGTCCTATTCATCGCGCCAAAGGGCGCGACTGAGGTATCATGCATCGTGCCAAAACGGAGACCTAAACCTGTCGCGGACTCTTGCAGCGGAGAAACTGGGGCAATCGTGCCAGCGTGCCCAGGAATTGACACCTTAATCGTGCCAGGGTTGGATCCAGAGACAGCAGCGTTCGGGTCCAGGGGAACCCCAGACTCAGTCGCGTTCAACGTGCCAGGGTGGAGCCTTGGCGCGTCGCTTGCAGGAGCGACTATTGGGTTGCCTTCCTCGGGACTTTGCGCATTGGACAGCGTGGAATCAGCGTGCACTGGCACAGGGGACAAGGCCGACGCTTCGATTCCAGTGTTGTCGGCATGAGTCTTGGCATGCCTGGCGACGGGTGAAGGCGAACTTGAGGTTCGATGAACCTGGACATCCTCGGTAGGGATTTGCGTAGCTAGACAATCCAGCGGTGGCGGCGGTGGGGTGCCAATGCAGTCCACGGCATGTTGCGACTGGGCAGCAGGGACAGGAATAAGCGTGGGGCGATTCACCAGAGCTAACGATGGGGAAGGGTTGAGCCCAAGCGTTCCATGGGGCGGCGAATCCTCGGACTCAGCATCGGAGAGGACGTCCCGAGTGTGGGTGTTGAAGGGTTTCTTGAACAAATAAATTTATATCAAGACCCCGCTGAGTACAGGGAGTCAGGTTCGTCCACGGGAATGAGAATAATGCTAAAGATTAGTAGATAAACTACGGAAAGAGAGAAAAACAAAGCAAACACGAGAAAAACAAGGCCAGGCCCGAACCTATTAGGGTCGTGCACGACCCTATGGGAGTCGATCCTAGGCTTCAACAACACACAAACGAACACAAACGGACTATGGATCGAGCACGACCTTGGTGGGGGTCGAGATTGAAGTAATATCACAAGTTTTAATCAAATATAAAAGGCAAATCCTAGGGCTAAGGCTACCACAACAACAATCACACATGCTTTCAACAAGAATTCACAACTATCATGCAATTACGATCATAGAAAAGTCAACTGTCGCAAACAATTCAAGTTATTCAATCAACTGTCGCAAATTAAACAACTTTCTATCTATCCTTCAACCTAGGAATATCAACTTTCGCAAATAATCCTATTAGATCTAATCAAGCAATCAACTTTACACTTTCACTTTTAGCTGAATTGCAAGATATTGCCTCAACTTCCGCAAAGGTATTAAGCACAAGATAGATAGATATGATCTTCAAGCATTCAAGTCATGAATTCAAGTTTAGACATGCATGATTGTGTTGGCTTTTCACCCAACCCTAGAATCTAAGAAAACTACTCACTCATTGAGAAGAAAGAAGAAGACATGATCATAATAAACAAACCGAAAATTCAAATTAAAACTAATAAGAAGTCTTACAAGTTTCCAACTTGTTCTCCAAATCTTCTTCCTAATGCCAAAATAAGTAAAGATAAAAGCTAGAGCGAGAGAGAGTTCAACTAGATGGTTTAGCCCCCTTTTATAGAGAAAAAGGAGCCCTAATTAAACTAGGAAACAAGATAAAACTACTTCCTAAAATAAAAGATAGAATATATCCACAAAGATCTCGGAATAAGGGAATAGTCAGCGCCATGATCGACCCTAATGGGTCGTGCACGACCCCCCTGGGGTCGTTCCTGAGGCTGTGATATTTGGCTGGGTCGATCTTGGCTTGTGTTAGCTCGTGCACGACCTTGGTGAGTCGTTCTTGTCTTGCTTTGGCTCGTGCACGAGCTCCTTTGACTTGATTCTACTCTTTCTTTCCGGCTCTCTTCCTTAATTTCTCCTCATAACTTGTCCACCTCCTCGTGTGATACTCCAAATCTTTCGTGTGATTTGAACTTATTTTCTTTCTTTCTTTCTTTGCAAGTGCATTCAGGGAACCAAACTCCTTTTACATAACAAATTGCAAGATTTTTTTTAAATTTTTTTTCCCAACCCATAATTACCCCACATTTGAACCAAACAATCTCACTCAACAAAATTATCACAACCAATACTAAGTCCTAATCCCCGGATGGGGTCAAGCTTATCTTGGCTAGGGAATAATTTTGTGGACCTAAAAATAATAGGCTTAAGGCTCAACTTGGCTTCAAAAAGAGGATAATGTAAAGGTAGGTGAAAGAGAGGATAAAAAGTGGCTTATGAAAAATAAGTTCTTAATCATAATTAACATGCATGAACGAACTCATAGCGGCTTCAAGAAATAGATAACCATATCAATAACAAGAGATAAATGCATAAAGAGAGAAAATCACACATAAAAAGAAGAGGGATTTTTAATGTTCTCTCTATAAGGCCAAAATTCCTCACTAGGTAAAATTTTTGTTGGATTGCAATTACTTCTACTTAAGACACATATGCTCAATTTCATCACAAGTCTATTTTCACAATCAAAAAGCAATTTCTCAAGACTTAGGCTATACTATCCAAATACGCCAAAGGAATTATATGATAAGCATGAAAATTAGTTCTCATCATAGGACATCTAAGATGGAGCATTCTTCTATCCTAAAACAAAGAAGAAAATATTTTTGGATTTTTCGACATTTTTCAATTTTTTTTCAATTTTTCGATTTCTTTTTCTTAACAAAACAAACTAACAAGCAAAACCAACACAAAAAGACTCAATTAAGTACAACATGTGAGATTTCTTCTTCCCCTACCCCATACTTAAATCATGCAATGTCCTCATGCATAAAAATGATATGAAAAAGTAAAGAGATAAGAAGAAGAAACTCACAAAGAACTCATTGAAGCTTGGAATGGAGGTGTAGCTCATCATTGTGAAGGTGGAGCCCGTCGACGACGTGGACGGAATGGTGGATGCGCCTTTTCTCGTTATTGTGAGCCCGTATTTGAAGCTTAGGACCCTGCAAAAATCCCACAAAATTCTATTCCAAACACATGTATTCTATCCTAGTCTAAGGAAGGTTAGAAAAATCTAATCTAAAAATAAAACAAAAACATAATAAAAATAAAAATCTAATCTAAAGACCGGGTTGCCTCCCGTAAGCGCTTGTTTAACGTCATGAGCCTGACGAACTTACCTGAGCTTACTTAGGGTGGTTTCCATCCAGCGTTGTCAGGATCATGGGAAACCCCATACTTAGATGGAAAAGCTTCAAAGCTTCTCTCTAGGACATTCGGTCCTCTATCATCCACAAGTATACTTGGTAATCCTACAACAGGGTTAGTAAAATCCGAAAACCAAGGAGGTTTTGACTCCTTCATATGACTAACAGAAGGATCTAATATAGAGCGAGAATAGGAGAAAGGATCATGATCAGAATTGATTGGATAAGAACAAGAAAACTCACCTGGATCATTCGAGAAGTGGCACGTTACCGAGGTGTAGGGGGTCGTTATCGACCCTGATGGATCTGGGAATGCCTCGGTATCGTGCCTGCCTATCCCATTAACGAGTTGGAATTCACCCACAGCGTTGTGATTCTTCAGAGAATGGTCGGTACTGACCCACCATGGGGGTCGGTAGGCTCCTCGTTGATGCTTTTAGCAACCTCATTCGCAGCAGTATTGAAGCGAAACTCGACCTTCTCTTCCCCAATGTCAAATGTGAGTAGTCCCTTTCTAACATCTATACGTGCCCCTGCGGTGGCTAAGAATGGCCGTCCAAGAATGATTGGCACCACAGGGTCCTCGGGCATGTCTAGCACAATGAAGTCGTTTGGGACAAAAATTTGCCAATTTTAACTGGGACATCTTCAACGACTCCGGTTGCCTTTACACAAGATCCGTCCGCCATGTAGAGATTCATATTGACAGGCTCCAGTGGTCCCATGTTAGCTTTGGTCCAGATAGATAATGGTAATAAACTAGCACTGGCACCTAGATCACATAGAGCCTTAAAACGGTGAGTTCCAATACCAATTGAAATTGCAAACTTACCTGGATCACCGAGTTTTTTAGGGAGCTTTATGGAATGGACCTCATTATGCAGCTCTGAGATTGATCGCTTCCTAGATAAAATCTCCTTCAAGAATTTAGTATAAGCAGGCATTTCATTCAAAGCCTCGGCGAAAGGAATGGAAAGATTCAAGCCTTGCAGCAACTTAACGAAGCGCTTAAATTTTCCTTCCGTCGAGTCCTTGGGTTTCTTAGAAGGGAAAGGAAGTACCTTAGATCGGGATTGAATAGAAGTAGAAGGGTTAGAAGACTTACCTGGCGAAGGGTGGTCGAGCTCGACCCTTAAAGGGTCGATCGCCTCTTCTTCCTCTTTATTAGCACCCTCAGGAACGACCCTCGAGGGGGTCGTGTTTGACCTTGATGGGGTCGTGCTCAACCCAGGGTGGGTCGTGCCCGACCCTAATGGAGTTGTGACAAGATCGGTCCTGGGAGGTCCCACCTCTGTTGGGGTTGTGATCGACCCTGACGGGGTCGGTCCTGAGGCTCGTTCCTCCTCTTGGTGCTTGGTTGGCTCAGGCAACTACTTGCCACTCCTTAGATGCATGGCTCAGACTTTACCATTGCTTGCTTGGCCTCTAGGATTCTCTTCGGGGCGGCCCGGGAGTTGTCCGTGAGGTCTCGGGATCTGAGTAGCCAGTTGTCCAAGTTGGGAATCGACATTCTTTCTCCATGATTCAAATTCTCCCAACCGTTCATGAACACCTTTCAACTCAGCTCGTACTCCATTGATCCCAGTCTGGACGTCATTGATTCCTTCTTGCAGCCCTTGCACCCATGATGGTGGCTCTTGATAGCTCGGAGGACGGTAGGGAGGGGGACGTTGCTCTTGTTGGGGTTGCTTGTATTGGTCATAATTGGAATTGCCCCAAGATGGTTGAGCATTGTTCATCCCTGCATAATTGTTTTGGTTCCTATAGGAACCTCTCATGTAGTTCGCCTCCTCATAAGCCTCGGCGGCTCGCACTTGCTCCAAGTTAGTGCAATTGGAAGTAGTATGGGCGGAAGACCCGCATTCTTGACAAGATGGAGAAGATTTAAAGTAACTTACTTGCTTTTTCAAACGGTTGATCTCATCTTGCATGAATTGGAACTTCACATCCCGATCAACCACCTCGGATTGTGGTTCATACAACTTCCTCTCTGTGGGCTTAGATTGTTGGGTTCCATACATGGCATCATAGTTGGTTAGCTTATTCAATAACGCCCATGCCTCATCTGGAGTAATCTCAATGAACCCACAATCAGTGTGAAGGTTAATGCGATCCTTGGTAGCCGCATTAATGCCTTAATGCGGCTACCAAGGATCGCCAATGCCCATGAGTAGGGCATTGGCGTAGAAGATCTTCGGAAAGCGAGAAAATTTATATCAAGACCCCGCTGAGTACATGGAGTCAGGTTCGTCCACGGGAATGAGAATAGTGCTAAAGATTAGTTGATAAACTACGGAAAGCGAGAAAAACAAAGCAAACACGAGAAAAACAAGGCCAGGCTCGAACCTATTAGGGTCATGCACGACCCTATGGGGGTCGATCCTGGGCTTCAACAACACACAAACGAACACAAACGGACTATGGATCGAGCACAACCTTGGTGGGGGTCGAGATCGAAGTAATATCACAAGTTTTAATCAAATATAAAAGGCAAATCCTAGGGCTAAGGCTACCACAACAATAATCACACATGCTTTTAACAAGAATTCCAACTATCATGCAATTACGATCATAGAAAAGTCAACTGTCGCAAACAATTCAAGTTATTCAATCAAATGTCGCAAATTAAACAACTTTCTATCTATCCTTCAACCTAGGAATATCAACTTTCCCAAATAATCCTATTAGATCTAATCAAGCAATTAACTTTACACTTTCGCTTTTAGGTTAATTGCAAGATGTTGCCTCAACTTTCGCAAAGGTATTAAGCACAAGATAGATAGATATGATCTTCAAGAATTCAAGTCATGAATTCAAGTTTAGAGATGCATGATTGTGTTGGGTTTTCACCCAACCCTAGAATCTAAGAAAACTACTCACTCATTGAGAAGAAAGAAGAAGACATGATCATAATAAACAAACCGAAAATTCAAATTAAAACTAAAAAGAAGTCTTACAAGTTTCCAACTTGTTCTCCAAATCTTCTTCCTAATGCCAAAATACATAAAGATAAAAGCTAGAGCGAGAGAGAGTTCAACTAGATGGTTTAGCCCCCTTTTATAGAGAAAAAGGAGCCCTAATTAAACTAGGAAACAAGATAAAACTACTTCCTAAAATAAAAGATAGAATATATCCACAAAGATCTCGGAATAAGGGAATAGTCGGCGCCATGATCGACCCTAATGGGTCGTGCACGACCCCCCTGGGGTCGGTCCTGAGGCTTTGATATTTGGCTGGGTCGATCTTGGCTTGTGTTAGCTCGTGCACGACCTTGGTGAGTTCTTGTCTTGCTTTGGCTCGTGCACGAGCTCCTTTGACTTGATTCTACTCTTTCTTTCCGGCTCTCTTCCTTAGTTTCTCCTCATAACTTGTCCACCTCCTCGTGTGATACTCCAAATCTTTCGTTTAAGCTCCAAAATACCTACATAAAGACACAAAATACGTGTAGTTTCCGAATCTCAAAGAAATACGAAAACTATGGCAAAACGACTCAAAAACCTAAAACTGTAACACAAAAACTAACCAAATCTAATCTATCTAGACACTAAAAACCTACCTAAAAAGCGGATATCAGTGGGCGATGACTTCACCAACTTCGCCACCCAAGAACGCGTCTTCATAATGCTGGGCTAAAGAAAACTTGAGGACGTCTCCAATGGTGGTCTTGGAGGGGGTCAAATCATCGCAAGTCTCATCGATCCGAGACTTCTTCTTCTTCGACTTTGTCTTTGAGGTTTCAGCCATGGAAGCTTCCAAGAACTCTTCCATGCCGGCGAAAACGTCATAGTTCTTAGGTTAATCGAACTTTTTGGATTTAAGGGGGGGGGGGGGTAAATAGAGTTCCTCTTCTTCTTACCCATGGCCGCTCAAAGCAAGCAAGCAACCATGGTAAGAGAAGGTCCGGTGAATTGCAGCGGCAAAGCAAGGCAAAACAAGGAGCAACGCACTAGGGTTTGGAAGAAAAGGAAAAGACACGAAGGGTTTGGGCAAGGTCCGGCGAAGGGGAAAGGCCTCCGACTCGGTGGTGGCGCGAGAGGCTACCACCATGAGTGCTTGAGCGAGGGCCTCGTGAGGAGACCCACGCCGGAGGGTGGTCGGAGAGGGTGAGAAGACAACCGAAGATATCGCCCAAAAAATTGCCTTTCTTGGGAGCGTTTTTTTTTTACTGAGAGCTCTCTGCTAGGCTAAACTCTTTAGTTCTAGGGTTTGGTTGATCCCAACGATGTGAAGCGGATTAGATTCAATACCTTTTGCTTGAATTGAGTTGGAAACTAATATGATTTGATTCTAGGGGCTTAATCTAATATGTTTAAACTTATTAGAGTCTTGTTTAGGTTGTGCATCGAGAGGTGGTGGTCTAAGTGAGTAAACAAAATAGAGAGAACACATCGAGAGGTGGTTCTATCTATTTGGAAAAACTAGAACTGAACTTGAGATTAGATTCTCATGTGGTTAATTGTCATAGAATTTCTAGATGTTTGAGTCAAGTTTGATGCATCACGAGAGTGGGGCAAATTTGGTTTACCATCTAGATTTCTAAGTGCTTAAAGGGTTTCTATCGGTTTTGTTTCGTCACGAGAGTGAGTCCTTAATTTGATAGAAGTACATTAGGTTAGGCTTTGAGAAAAGTTAATTTATGACATTAGACAATAACCTTCATAACAAAATATCCAACTCAGTTTAGGTAGAAGTGCGATTCAAATTCCGTGGATCAAAGTTGTGGGGATTCCTTGCCTTGGAACTTTGCTTTCTCATATACTTTTCATTATCATAATTTAATTGTTTTACTTGCTTTTAGTAGTTAGAATTACACCAAAAATAATTATATTTGGCTTAGGATCTGGTTTCTAGAATTAGCTAAAGCAGAAATAATCCCCGTGATTCGATCCTGATCTACTACTACAATAGATCTCGTATTCTTGTGAGTGTGTGGGAAACCATCACATCAGGCATCCTGCGAACCGTGGCCCAGCATTCCTTGAACGTTGATATTACCACCCGCACTGTAGTACAACGACGACGAAAGATGAATGAGGAGAGGGCAAACACCGCGAATACTGAGGTCGGAAAGCTGCTGACCGCGAGGTTTATCCACGAAGTCCAGTACCCTAGATGGATATCCAACGTTGTGCTAGTAAAAAAGGTCAGCGGAAAATGGAGAATGTGCGTGGACTTCAAGGATCTAAATAAGGCCTGCCCCAAATACAGCTACCCCCTGCCCTCGATCGACGAGCTGGTCGATTCAACGGCAGGTCACGGGGTCTTGAGCTTTCTCAACGCGTACTCAGGATACAATCAGGTCTTGATGAGCCCGCGCGACGAGGAGGAAACATCCTTCATCACGCAGCGAGGGACCTATTACTATAAGGTTATGCCGTTTGGCCTGAAAAACGCGGGGCGACCTTCCAACGCCTCATAGACCGAATCTTTAAAAATCATCTAGGGAGGAACGTGTCAGCGTACGTCGATGACATTGTGGTCCGAAGCAAAACTCCAGAGGAGCATCTGGTCAACCTCGCCGAGGTCTTTGCCACACTCAGGCACAACCGGCTCAGCGTGAATCCCGAGAAGTGTGTGTTCAGAGTGTCATCGGGAAAATTCCTGGGCTTCATTATTAGCAAGCGTGGGATAGATGTGAATCTCGCCAAGATTGAATCAATTCTTTCGATGAGGTCGCCACGATATCGTACTGAGGTACATCGGCTCAACGACGCCGTAAATTACATGGGGAGGTTCTGCTCCCGTTTGGCGGATAAGTCTTTGCCCTTCTTCGCCGCCCTAAAGAAAAACGACAAGTTTATCTGGGACGAGGAGCTAGAGCTAGCCTTCTCCGGATTGAAGGCATTCTTGTCAAAACTCCCCACGTTGTCACCTCCAATGGCGGGCGAGGACTTGCAGCTGTACGTGGCCGTAAGCCTAGAGACAGTCAGCACGGTACTAACGAGAAAAGCTATGCATCCTGTCTATTTTATAAGCCGTGTGCTCCAACCTACGGAGCAACGATAATCCCCGGCAAAAAAAATGGCCCTGGCTGTGGTGACCGCCGCGATATGTGGAGAGCCCATACTTTCATGCACACCCCATCGAGGTTCTCTTCGTCAAGCTCGGGGACTGGAGGATTCCCATCACGCGATATGTGGAGAGCGGTGTCCTCCCTGAGGACCCCGTAGAGGCTAGAAAGCTCAAAATGCAGGCAACCCGCTACTATGTCATCGGGGGCTGGCTTAGAGGTGGGTTCCGGTCCCTGAAACCGTGGAACCGAACCGGAACCGAACCGGAGGAACCGGTAGAGTACCGGTCCCGGTCCCGGTTCCTCCTTTAGAAGAACCGGAGAACCGGCGGTTCCTCCGGTTCGGAACCGTCGGTTCTCCGTAAGAATTTATGTGAGACCGCGATCGCGGTTCACCAAGCCGCGACCGCGGCTTATAAAAACCGCGGTCGCGGTTTTGCCAACAGAATGTACACACATTCTGTTGGACCACACCGCGATCGCGGTTATATGTTCGCGATCGCGGTTCACGCAGCCGCGATCGCGACCTATAGAAACCGCGGTCGTGGTTCTGCCAACACAATGTTTATACATTCTGTTGGAACACACCGCGATCGCGGAAGCGGAGCCGCGGTCGCGGCACTAGGAACCGCGATCGCGATTTTGGGGCCGCGATCGCGACCACTATTCCAACGACTATTTTTTGCACCCAACGGCTATATTCCAACGTTCACATGAATTCCAACGACTATTTTCCTTCCATTTACCCATATAAATACCATACTTCACCTTCAATTTGATTCACACCAATCTCATACTCTCTTATCTCTCTCTACTATTACTACTCTCATAATTCTACAAGCTTTCAACGTGCAAATCCTTTCTTACTACTTCCAAGTCTCTTATCTCCTTCCTAATCTTTTGAAACATGGATAACCAAGGTCAAGGCTTTATTGATTTGTTGACCGAGCAATTCTATGGTGGTGTTGGTGGTTCACAAGAAAGTCAAGTGGATCCTAATGCTTATCAACCACAACCACCTTATCCTCATATGTCTATGCTTATGCCCATTCCTCCTCATATGTCTATGCCTATGCCCATTCCTCCACAAGTTCCTCATTCCGCTCCTATTCATAACCAAGGTGCACAAGGCAATGAGGAGGTCGATGAGCAACACACCGACGAGGATGAGCAACACACCGAAGAGGAGGAGGGGGCATCTACGGCCAACCAAACCGCAAAAGTGTTGAAATCCGACATTTTCACAAAGCACTTCACCAAGGGCAATGAATTGGATGCACTAGACCGATATGTTGTCAAGTGCAACTATTGTCCCTCGAAGTACAAATGGAAGCGCAATGGAGGCTATGGCACCTTGAACAAGCATTTGAAGGCAAAACACTTGGACAAGTTGGGCATTATGCGAGGTCAAACACAAATTTCGACTTCGGGGTTAGCAAGTTCTTCCTCTCAATCTCCCTTATTTACTTATAATCATGAGCGTAGTGTTTATGCTTTGTCCGAAGCTATTTGTGTTGATCATTTGCCATTTCAATTTGCGGAAAGTGTGGGTATAAATGATTGGGTTTCCAACCATTTGCAACCCGCTTATAAACGAACAACAAGAAAAACAATTAGGAAAAATGTGTTTAAAGCATATGTGTGTCGTAAAAAGGAGTAGTCTTGGTTTTTTGCTCGAAATCATATTTGTGTTTCTATTTGTAGTGATATTTGGAGTGATAACTATCAATCTCATTCATAAATGGGTATTACATGTCATTATATTGATGATCATTTTCACATGCAAAAACGAGTTTTGGCTTTTCGAGTATTTGATGGGGCACATACCGCTTCAAATATTTGTAACATTATACGAACTATTTTAGATGAGTATAGACTACTTCATCGAGTTTTCACTATTTCATTTGATAATGCATCTAACAACACCGCTTCTATTAGTGAATTGATTCAAGTTTGTCAACCGGTTTTTGGAAACAAATACTTTCATGTAAGATGTTCTTGTCATATTTTAAACTTATGTGTTCAAGATGGTTTGACATTTTTAATGCCATATCTTGAACCTATTAAGTATGTTGTTAGCTTTATTTGGTTAAAAAAGAAGGCCAAAAGTGATTGGGGGAGGTCTTGTAAATCGAATGGTGTTAAACCAATACTTTTTTCAAAAGATGTCGGTCATCGTTGGAATTCAACTTATAAATTACTTGTTCAATGTTTACGTTATAAAGAATTTTTAGCTTCCTTTGCCGGTCAACATATCCCGGGTTCACAAGCAATTGAAGCTTTTTGGGATATTTGCTATGATATTGTGGAGATTTTACAAGTTTTTAATGATGCAACTTATACATTTAGTCAAACATATACACCAAGTGCTCATTTGTTTGTTGTTGAAGCTTTGAATGTTGCGGGTGCCTTTAAGGAAGGGCTTTCACAACCCGACCGACCCGACATTGTTGAAGGTATTTTACATATGAAGAGGAAGTGGTTGAACTATTACAAATATATTCCCGATATTTATCTTGTTGCTTGTGTTTTTGATCCAAGATTTAAGATGCAAGGTTTGCAAGATACTTTGTATCAATACTATAAGTTTTTAAATTTAGAAGAAGAACATTATGATAGAAATTGCAATGTTGATGTCATTATAGAACGTGTTAAATCTCTTATCTATGATTTGTACAAAACTTATAGCACGGGTGGTGAGGTTCCTTCTACGCCTCAATTACCCCCATCGTCCTCCTCATCTCGTCGTTCTTTTCTATCCGTCGGGTCTCGTATGTTGCAAAATCTTACAAAAAAACCGAGATTCACGAGCTCACATACGGAGCTCGATACTTATCTAACCACTACCTTTGAGTTTGTAGATGTTTTTGACATTTTAGATTGGTGGAAGCAACACAAGAACACATATCCAACACTAGGAAGGATCACCGCTCAAGTACTTGTCGTTCCCGCTTCAACTGTAGCGGTGGAGCAAAAGTTTAGCCAAGGCGGCCACATCTTAGACGATAGGAGATCAAGATTGGAACCCAAAGCATTCGAAGCCCAAGTTTGTGTGGACGATTGGAAGAGGGCGAAAATTAGATCACAATCAATGAACTATACGGAGTCATCCGATGATGTAATAGAGGACGACGCAAGCCAAGCTTCTTCCGCCGGTTCCGCCGGGTCGTCTTAGGTAAGTTGTCAAACGGGGTTTCATATCGAAGGTAATAGAATTACGTGGGCTTTGATTCCTCTATGACCTCGAGAGGATACGTAAGCAACTTAATATCAAGTTCAAGCCCTTCTTCTCCCACCCTTTCTCTTCCCAAACCGGTCGGAATAGGCTAAAATAGCCATTAGAACCACAAACCGCGATCGTTGTGCGATCACAGCGATCGCGGAGGACGGGCCGCGACCGCGGTTCTCTATCACCGCGATCGCGGCCCACATTCCGCGACCGCGGTTCTCAAACCGCGGTCGCGGATCCATTCCAACGGCTATATTTTTCAAATTCAATGGCTATTTTTAATCCATTTATCCATATAAATATCATATCTCTCCTTCAATTTAATTTACACCAATCTCATTGACTCATACTCTTTCATTTCATATTCATTTTCAAGTATGGAAAACCAAGGCCGAGGGTTGAAATTCGAAATTTTCACAAATCACTTCACCAAAGACAACGTATTGGATGAACGAGGCCGATGTGAGGTTAAGTGCAACTATTGTTCTAAGAGGTACAAGTGGTTGCCGGGTGGAGGTTATGGAACCATCACTCATCATTTAAAGACCAAGCACGACATCCACCTTAACCGTAGTCCGTAGGTAAGTCGCCAAGCGGGGTTGTATATCGAAGGTAAGAGAACTACGTGGGCTTTGATTCCTCTATGACCTCGAGAGGATACGTAGGCAACTTAATATCAAGTTCAATCCCTTCTTCTCCCACCCCCTTCTCTTCCCAAAGTCCCAAACCGGTCGGAATAGGCTAAAATAGCCATTATAACCACAATCCGCGATCGTTGTGCGATCGCGGAGGATGGGCCGCGACCGCGGTGCTCTATCACCGCGATCGCGGATCCATTCGAATGGGTATATTTTTAAATTTTTTTTTAAAATTAAATGGAACCGAACCGAACCGGAACCGGTCTAGGAACCGGCGGGAACCGGAAAAAACCGGAACCGGAACCGAGGAACCGGGGGGTTCTCGGTTCCGGTCCCGGTTCCGGAACCGGACACACCACTAGGCCGGCTCTATCATCGGGGCTTCGCGGAACCCAACTTGCTATGTGTGCCAGTCGAGGCCGCAGAGCACATCCTATTCGAAGCACACGAAGGGGTCTGCAGTGGCCACCCCGGGTGGCACACTTTGTCACATAAGATCGCCCACTTGGGGTATTTTTGGCCCACCCTCAGGCAGGACGTGAGGGCTTACGTCCAGAAGTGTGACGGATGCAAAAAGCACGCTAACATCCAACAAGCCCCGACATCACGCCTACGCTCGATCCACGCACCCTGCCCCTTCGCGATGTGGGGGATAGACATCTTGGGGCCATTCCCCAAGGCCGTAGGCCAAGTGCAGTACATACTGGTCATCGTCGACTATTTCACGAAGTGGGTCGAGGCAGAGGCAATGGCAAAAATTACGGGGACAAAGGTCTACAACTTCCTATGGAAAAATCTCGTGTGTCGCTTTGGGGTCCCCATGACCATCATGACCGACCATGGCCCCCAATTCAACTGCGAGGAAACTCGAACCTTTTGCTTCGAGCTTGGAATAACCCTCAAGTTCTCCTCGGTGGCCCACCCCCAGTCCAACGGCCAAGTGGAGAACGTCAACGCCCGTATCCTGTCCGATATTAAGAAACGTCTGGGCATGGCGCAAGGGAGCTGGCCGGAGCTTCTCCCGCTCGTCCTACGGACGTACCGAACAACCGCACGTCGCGCCACGGGAGAGACACCTTTCGCTCTGACCTACGGGGCGGACGCGCTGGTTCCCGTAGAAACCCTGGTGCCTTCGGCAAGGGTCTTCGACTTTGACGAGAAAGAGAACGAGGCCAATCTCAAGGTAGAATTGTTGTTCAGAGACAAACTTCGCGAGATGGCGGCACTGCGCTCCAAAGAGTACAAACGGCGAGTGGCAGTGTATCATGACAAGAAAGTTAGGCTTCGTGTTTTGGTCACTGGTTGTCTCGTTTTGAGACGTACCGAGGGTGGCAAACTGGATCCGAACTGGGAAGGGTCGTACCTCCTTGGAGAAGAAGTCGCGCCCGGAGCTTTCAAACTCAAAGACAGCGAGGGACGTACTCTAAGCAAAAGATGGAATATCGCTCGGCTCAAAAGATATTACATGTAAAATTTCTGAATTCCCGCCGTCTCCAAAATTTTGTGAATAAAGGGTAACGTGATGTTTTCCAAATATTGTCTCAATGTGAAAACCTTGTCGTGAGGACACGATTATCAAATTCCACCCCTCGCTTCCCACTTGGGGTTGGAGATTCTCGATTTTAAAAGTACAAACTCCACCCCTCGCTCCCCGCTTGGGGTTGGAGATTCTCGATTTTAAGTGTGCGAAGTCCACCCCTCGCTTCCCGCTTGGGGTTGGAGATTCTCGATTTAAGTGTGCGAAGTCCACCCCTCGCTCCCCGCTTGGGGTTGGAGATTGTCAATTTTAAATGTGCGACCCACTTGGGGTTGGAGATTCTCGATTTTAAGTGTGCAAATTCCGCCCCTCGCCTCCCAATTAGGGTTGGAGATTCTCGAATTTAAGTGTGTAAACTCCACCCCTCGCTTCCCGCTTTGGGTTTGGAGATTCACGATTTTAAATGTGCGAAGTCCACCCCTCGCTTCCCGCTTGGGGTAGAAGATTCTCGATTTTAAGTGTGCAAATTCCGCCCCTCGCTTCCCGCTTGGGGCGAGATATTCTCGATTGTGTGCAAAATCCACCCCTCGCTTCCCGCTTAGGGTTGGAGATTCTCGGCTTTATGTGCGCAGTTCCACCCCTCACTTCCCACTTGGGGTTGGAGACAACCAAAACAATCATATGCGATCCGAGCGAGGCTCCTGATCGCTGCATATAATCTATCATGCGCGATCCGAGCGAGACTCGTGATCGCTGCATATAATCTATCATGCGCGATCCGAGCGAGGATCGTGATCACTGCATATAATTTATCATGCGCGATCCGAGCGAACCTCGTGATCGCTACACATAATCTATCGGCGGGAACCGAGCGAGGCTGAGGATATTAAAAAGCAAAAGCGCCCGATATGGCCCGAGCAGCTTGCAAATCTTGCAGCACTCGGACCATGGGGTTGGATCGGGATAGGACGGGCCCTTGGAACTCTCGGAAAATACGCAATATAAACCACAAGCAAAGATAGAAAGAAAATTGCACAAAATAAGGCCGCGAAGGCCGAAATATCATAATTACAGACCCTAGCGGGGCCACCAAAATCCTTAAAAATCCTTAAGATAACAAAAAACAAAAATTACAAAGACAAACGCCCTTCACTCATTCTGCGTGTCGGCAGCGGGATCCATGGAGACTTGGCGAAGAGGCGAGGCAATGATCACTTCGAGGTCGGAGGTGGGAACATCCTGCGCGGGGTTGGCGCCACCGAGAGCGGGGTCCGAATCTCCCTGGACTGAGGGACCTGCGGCAGGCACCTCGGTTTTTTCGCTTGGCGCATCCCTGCCCACATTGTCGAGGAAGAACTCGCTGCATATAATCTATCAAGCGCGATCTGAGCAAACCTCGTGATCGCTGCACATAATCTATCGGCGGGAACCGAGCGAGGCTTAAGAACTTAAAAAGAAAGAGCGCCCGATATGGCCCGAGCAGCCTGCAAATCTTGCAGCACTCGGACCATGGGGTTGGATCGAGATAGGATGGGCCCTTGGAACCCTCGGAAAACACGCAATATAAACCACAAGCAAAGATAGAAAGAAAATTGCATAAAATAAGCCGCGAAGGCCGAAATATCATAATTACAGACCCCAACGGGGCCACCAAAATCGTTAGGATAAAAAAAACACAAAAATTGCAAAGACAAACGCCCTTCACTCATTCCGCATGTCGGCAGCGGGATCCATGGAGACTTGGCGAAGAGGCGAGGCAATGATCACTTTGAGGTCGGAGGTGGGCACATCTTGCGCGGGGTTGGCGCCACCGAGAGCGGGGTCCAAATCTCCCTGGACTGAGGGGCCTGCGACAGGCACCTTGGTGCTTTCGCTTGGTGCATCCCTGCCCTCGTTGTCGAGGTAGAACTCGCATTCTCCCTCGAGCTCTTCCCCGGTTTCTTCCCCCATGGGCAGCCCATAGTTGGGGATAAAAAAGGTGATGTGAGGGTCGATGTGCCGATACTTCGCCACCGCCTCCTTTACCCCCACGCGAATGGCCTGCCAGTACATCCTATCAATGCCGCTCAACAACTATTCCTGGTACTCGGCGGACTTCACATACTTGGGCCCCGCAGCCTCCACCACTTCGTTAAGCTCTTTGATGCGGTGGTGGAGGCTGCTGTTCTCCTCCTCGACCTTCCAAAGCTCCGACTCTTTCTCCCTAAAAAACTTGTGCTCCGCGGAAAGTTTGGTTCGGAGGTCCTCGACCTCGGCCCGTAGGTCCCTTACCAGGGACCTTGTCTTGTTCTCCTCCTCCTTCGCGTTCGCCTCCCCATCCTTCGCCTTCGCCGCCGCTTTTGCCTCATCCCTCGCCGCAACCTCCGCGGCCTTAACCCGCCTCTCGGCCTCGGCGAGGTCTTTCTCCTTCTTCGCACACTCCTCTTTGCGGGCCTTGAGTGCCGCCTCCATCTTGTCCATTCTCGTTTGGAGGAGGGTGATGCGGCTACAGTTATAGTTCTCGAAGAAGGTGTGATGAAAAGTCAAAAAGGTTAGGAGAAAACGAGCATGAAACTTTTGGGCAAGGCTTATGAAAGAGAAGCAAAACATACCATCGCCGAGTAACGGAGGGCCTCGTCAGTAAGGGCGTCCTCGGAGAGATTGTTTTCCCACGCAATCTCCTCCTTCCAGTCATCCCGATTCCAATTCCTGAGCGCACTCCAGGATGGCCCGGGGTAGTGGAACTTCGCGAGGGAAGGACCGGTGGTGGAGAGATCCCGCCCCTCAAAGTTGGGGTTGGGTACGACCTCCCTCCGCGAGGAACTGCATTGGCCGTCCCTCTTGTGCTTCTTCCTTTTCTCTTTGCGGGGCGACGCCTCCGCGTCCTTTCATTTGGACCCAGCCCCGTCGTCGGGTCCTCGGGGAGCATGGGAGGACGCCTTGGTGGCGTCTTCTTTGCATGGCCACCCCTCAACAATCTTAACCCATGCGATCTTCGTAGGGGCCGTCGCCTTCGGAAGCGAGGTCGGCGCCTTCGCCGTTGAGGTCGGTCCCTTCACTACTGGGCCCTTCGGGGCACAAGAGGTCTGCGCGGCGGAGACCGCGGGCTTCTTCCAGTGATGAAGTCTGAAATAAACCAGCGCTAGAAGACAAGAATGAGATTACATTTATTTCGACTGTGCAAACACTTGCTTTTTATTTATATCTTTAGAACGAGGTTACAGACTGCGAGATTATGAATAGCGAGATTATAAACAATGAGATTACACCCTAGATCTCTTTTTTAGAGGATTCGAGATCTCGATCTAACAAGGTTCGAGATCTCCTAGTTACAACGAGGTTCTATCACCAACAGGCTATTAGCGAGCTCTAGTAGCGAGGTCAAGGAGCTGATTTAGCACGCGATGATTGTGGGATGCGAGGTGATACAGCGAGATCTTTGATCGGGATGAGGACTCTTTGGGTGACTTGAAGTCTTTTTGCAGACCTTCACTTGGCTGTAGCGCGGTCTTTAACGATGATTCAACACGTTGATCTTCAACGAGCAAGATAGTTCTTGAGTTCAAGATGTTTTTCGACCCCTTTCCATCTACAAGATTCTCCCCTATTTATAAGGGTTTGAGGAACACGGTTTTGAGGTTTTCTCGAAGTGGGACGCCCGAGATTGGGCTCTTTGATTGGCCGAGAATGAGGCAGTTGGTCATTGGTTGAGAATATGGTGGTTGCTGAGTGGCTGAATGGGGCGGGTGTGTCAGCCTTTGAGCAACGAGGTTTAGACCTCATGGCCGAGGTCTTGAGGCCTCGCAAAGGGTATGGAGCTGTCGTTTTTTAAGATGGGTAGGGCAAAGGCCTTCCAGTACCATCTTGGGAATGCCATTGAATCATGTTATGCCTCGTATCCCGGTCCCACTTTATATTCCGCTATGTGCGCAAATCCACCCCTCGACTCCCACTTGGGGTTGGAAACTCTCGGTTCTAAGTGCGCTAATCCACCCCTCGCTTCCCGCTTGGGGTTGGAAACTCTCGGTTCTAAGTATGCAAATCCACCCCTCGCTTCCGGCTTGGGGTTGGAAACTCTCTGTTCTAAATGCGCGAATCCACCCTTCGCTTCCCTCTTGGGGTTGGAAACTCTCAAAAGAAGAGGTCCTAACTCTACAAGCGAACGAGGTTTGCTAACTCTCAAAGGACGAGGTCCTAACTCTCTAAGCGAACGAAGTTCGCTAACTCTCAAAAAGACGATATCCTAACTCTCCAAGCGAACGAGGTTTGATAACTCTCAAAGGACAAGGTCCTAACTCTCTAAGCGAACGAGGTTCGCGAACTCTCAAAGGACGAGGTCCTAACTCTCTAAGTGAACGAGGTTGCTAACTCTCAAAAGAACGAGGTCCTAACTCTCTAAGCGAACGAGGTTCGCTAACTCTGAAAGGACGAGGTCCTGACTCTCTAAGCGAACGAGGTTTCCTAACTCTCACAAGGACGAGGTCTTAACTATCTAAAGGACGAGGTCCTAACTCTCTAAAATGTGTGCAACCTGAGCGAGGCTCGGGGTTGGTGCCTAAATCTCGACTTTAGGGGGCGAAGCCCTAACTCCATTGGCAAAGTGCGCGCTCTCCACCCAATCCAGGGTTTGGATCGCGTTGCATGGCTATAACCGATAAAGCGCAAGCATCTTATGCAAGTTGGCGCACCTGTTTATTGTCTCGTTGCCCTCGTGGAACGAGAACACCAAGCCAAGGGGTTGTGATGGTGCGCGAAATAATCGCTAAGTAATTAAGGGCGAAAAGTTACTAATGTAAGAAGGAAAAGAGATGGCGCGCCGCGTTGTATATACGCAACCAAACACGCCATATATATATATATAATTTGGTCAAGCATGGCCAAGTTCGAATTGCATGGCAATTAGAATATAAGGGCATGCTGCTTGTTTCTAAATGCGAACAAGGCCTTTCCCATGCATGTATACTCTCCACGTATTGCTGCCACCTACATGCAAACCTATGCCTTGTCATCGCTTTGTTCAAAAGCAATCTTTGAGTCAACAAAACTGGCTTCACACCAAAAGTGTGCATTCATTTAGGTCCAATGGGAACATGACATTGCATAGCCTTGGCTAAGCATTCTTTTGGAATAATTGTCAAAAACACGTCATCCCCACAAGGAGCATGAGGTGGTCGATCATGGCTTCAAAAATCAAGCTATCCTGCATCGATGGTTGAGATACAAGCTAGCAGGTGGCCAAGCTTATAAATAAGAAAGAGTTAGAATCGATTAAAGGGTCGAAAAACCTCTCTGCCTCGAGAATTATCTCGCTTGTCAAAGTTCGACGTGTTTAAACTCTGAGTGAGATCGCGCTATTTATGGTATCAAGTCCAAAAAGCTTTATTTGTAAAGAGTACAAAAACAATCAGCAGAAGGGTGGGGAGGAGGAAAAATCTACGTACGAAAACCGTTTGGTTGTACGAAATCCCGAGAGTTAGTATTTAATAAAATCCCGTTTATAGCGCGTATTATATCGGGTTTCATCACTGGCGCCGTCTGTGGGAACTAACTCTCCCTATTCGACCTTCTCTTGGGAAACAATCAAGTGGGTCGCATCCTCTCCCCTCCGTTCGGTCATGGCGAGGTTGGCCAAAGAAGCGAGGTCGTGGTCAAAAGCAACCTCCAAATAAGCGGAGTTGGTGAAGTTGGCCAATGTGCGAGGTCATGGAGGGCTAATTAGCTAGCTAGTTAGCTAAGATTGGAAAGAAAAAAAGGGAAAAAAGATGGGATTAATTACTTAGGAAAGCCAAGAGAGGCCAATTCAATGTGCGAGGTCATGCCAACTACCAAGCGAGGCCGATCTCCACGGTCAGGCATCTCGAACAATTGTCCTGGGCCGAGCACCGCATTCTTCGTGTGCGGCCAAGTGGCGAGGTGCGCATGGTTTGGCTACTCTTGGCGCGGAGTCGGTCCGACTTCTCCATCTTCATGTGCGCCTAAGGTTAGCGGCTCGACCAAGCGAGCGAGGTCTTCTAGGGCCAACAAGCGAGCCCACTCCTTGGTAATGACTACTATCGGCGCGGAGTCGGTTCGGTCTCACCGTCTTCATGTGCGGAAAAAGGTTAGCGACTTCATTTCTAAGGCAAGAGTTAGTGGTGTTCTCATGGTCAAAGTTAACGGTCTTGTTCATTTCGGCCAAAATCTCTAAGGCCAGTCAGCGTGGTCTTCTCTTCTCGACCAAACATCGCGGTCTTCGTAGCGGTACCTCGCTAGGCAGAGGCGCGCCGATGACGGTGCGTGGCGGGGTCTCAACCTCCATCCTCATACTCTCATCTCCGAGACCCTCTTGTTTGTCGTTGCTCTGGGGCAAGTGTCCGATCCAAGGCAAGTCAACCGCGTGTGTTTATGGAGGGGGTAGGGGGTTACGTGATACCTCGTTAAGTGAGGTCTTTGACTCTTCACAACCTCCACAGTCTTCCTTGACCTCGCAACCTCTGTGTTTGCTTCAATGGCTTGGCCTCGGTGCCTGACGCGCCGGAGATGGCTTACCTCCGTGATGCTTCCAAGGCCAAGTTAGGGAGCTCTTCCATATCATGGCTGCTCGACTTGGAGTGCGATGTAGGGTCGAGGCAGTTGTGCGCGGCCAAGCATCTCAGGCAAGTTATCTCGGCCTTTTTGCCTCTCCATAACATCTCGGCCTGTGTGCATCGCCACAACATCTCGGCCTTTGTGCCTCGCCACAACATCTCGGCCTTTCTCAATCGGCAAAACACCTCGGCCATTCCTCGCGGTGTTCCGACCGACACCAAGTGGGAGGTGCACGGTGTCTTCAAAGCACGGCTTGCTTCCCCACTAGCTTTTGTTGGCATGGTCATGAGCACGTCACCCTCTGCGTGATGTCTTCGTTCGTCGTCGCAGCGGATTTCCGATGCGGCGTTGGCCGCCTCTTGCATGGAAGTTATCTCGGGGTGGCCGGCGGTCGCTCACTTGCGCTATGTGGCTTCATCTTCATTGCACGGCACTCTACTAAACCTTCATGATGCTAGTTTTCATGCATGGCATGTTGTTACGTATATATGTATAAAAAATGATAAAGCCATGAAGGGCCTGGATCATACGTGTGGCTATACATGACAACAGAATTCAACATGCACGAAAAGTTCTGTTCCAACAGTCCTCCGTTTGCATGCATGTATCAGGTGTTGGCATGAAAAGCTGGCAAAGTGGTGCATGGAGTCGGGCATGTATATACATGCATTTGGCATGAAGATATTAAACGAGGCAAGGCGTGGCATGAAATAAAGGTTTGCATGTGCTCTGGATTTGAGCATGGGCACGTTAATTCGAATAGGCAAAGTGGGCAGATAAAGAGAAATAGGGCCTAATCTCGGTTTCAAATGGGCCAACCGTTAATTCAAATCCAAATCATAGCACTGGGCTATGTGACCAAAACAAGCTAGATTGAAACAGAGGGAATTTTATGCTTGCTCACGTGATCATTGAATGTTGCCCCAGGCCATGCAAATTTTGCAAGATTAGTTACTTGCAATGCAATGATCACACAACGAGGCCAAACAACCTTCATTCCAAGAATCAACAGTTGCATGGTCGTGGAATGAGGTAAGTCTTGTAAACTTGACTCGCTAATTAATTATACTAAGTATATACTTTCGTGCTAGGATGAATCCTAATTCTCTATAATAATCAATCCACCCCTCACTTCCTGCTTTGGGTTGGCAACTCTCGGTTCTAAGTGCGCAAATCCACCCCTCGCTTCCCACTTGGGGTTGGAAACTCTCGGTTCTAAGTGCGCAAATCCACCCCTCGCTTCCCGCTTGGGCTTGGGAACTCTCGGTTCTAAGTGCGCAAATCCACCCCTCGCTTCCCGCTTGGGGTTGGAAACTCTCGGTTCTAAGTGCGCAAATCCACCCCTCGCTTCCCGCTTGAGGTTGGAAACTCTCGGTTCTAAGTGCGCAAATCCACCCCTCGCTTCCCGCTTGGGGTTGGAAACTCTCGGTTCTAAGTGCGCTAATCCACCCCTCGCTTCCCGCTTGGGGTTGGAAACTCTCGGTTCTAAGTGTGTAAATCCACCCCTCGCTTCCCGCTCGGGGTTGGAAACTCTCTGTTCTAAATGCGTGAATCCACCCTTCGCTTTCCGCTTGGGGTTGGAAACTCTCAAAAGACGAGGTCCTAACTCTCCAAGCGAACGAGGTTCGCTAACTCTCAAAGAACGAGGTCCTAACTCTCTAAGCAAATGAAGTTCGCTAACTCTCAAAAAGATGATGTCCTAACTCTCCAAGCGAACGAGGTTCGATAACTCTCAAAGGACGAGGTCCTAAATCTCTAAGCGAATGAGGTTCGCGAACTCTCAAAGGACGAGGTCCTAACTCTCTAAGTGAACGAGGTTCGCTAACTCTCAAAAGGACGAGGTCCTAACTCTCTAAGGGAATGAGGTTCGCTAACTCTCAAAGGACGAGGTCCTAACTCTCTAAGAGAACGAGGTTTGCTAACTATCACAAGGACGAGGTCCTAACTCTCTAAAATGTGTGAAACCCGAGCGAGGCTCGGGGTTGGTGCCTAAATCTCGACTTTAGGGGGCGAAGCCCTAACTCCCGTGGCAAAGTGCGCGCTCTCCACCCGATCCAGGGTTTGGATCGCATTGCATGGCTATAACCGATAAAGCGCAAGCATCTTATGCAAGTTGGTGCACTTGTTTATTGTCTCGTTGCCCTCGTGGAACGAGAACACCAAGCCAAGGGGTTGTGATTGAGCGCGAAATAATCGCTAAGTAATTAAGGGCGAAAAGTTACTAATATAAGAAGGAAAAGAGATGGTGCGCCGCGTTGTATATACGCAACTAAACATCCCATATATATATATATATATAATTTGATCAAGCATGGCCTAGTTCGAATTACATGGCAAATAAAATATAAGGGCATGCTGCTTGTTTCTAAATGCGAACAAGGCCTTTCCCATGCATGTATACTCTCCATGTATTGCTGCCATCTACATGCAAACCTATGCCTTGTCATCGCTTTGTTCAAAAGCAATATTTGAGTCAACAAAACCGGCTTCACACCAGAAGTGTGCATTCATTTAGGTCCAATGGGAATATGACATGGCATAGCCTTCAAGGCTAAGCATTCTTTTGGAATAATTGTCAAAAACACGTCATCCCCACAAGGAGCATGAGGTGGTCGATCATTGCTTCAAAAATCAAGCTATCCCACATCGATGGCTGAGATACAAGCTAGCAGGTGGCCAAGCTTATAAATAAGAAAGAGTTAGAATCGATTAAAGGGTCGAAAAACCTCTCTGCCTCGAGAACTATCTCGCTTGTCAAAGTTCGACGTGTTTAAACTCCGAGTGAGATCGCATTATTTACGGTATAAAGTCCAAAAGCTTTATTTGTAAAGAGCACAAAAACAATCAACTGAAGGGTGGGGCTTTATTTGTAAAGAGTACAAAAACAATCAGCTGAAGGGTGGGGAGGAGGAAAAATATACGTACGAAAACCGTTTGGCTGTACAAAATATCGAGAGTTAGTATTTAATAAAATCCCGTTTATAGCGCGTATTATATCGGGTTTCATCACTGGCGCCGTCTGTGGGAACCGAACCCACGACCACACAGTTAAAAGCCGTGTGGTACGAGCGAGGCTCGTGATCGCTGCATATAATCTATCATGCGCGATCCGAGCGAGGCTCATGATCGCAGCATATAATCTATCATGTGCGATCCGAGCGAGGCTCGTGATCGCTGCATATAATGTATCATGCGTGATCCGAGCGAGGCTCATGATCGCTGCATATAATCTATCATGCGCGATCCGAGCGAACCTCGTGATCGCTGCACATAATCTATCGGCGGGAACCGAGCGAGGCTCAACATATTAATAAGCAAGAGCGCCCGATATGGCCCGAGCATCCTGCAAATCTTGCAGCACTCGGACCATGGGGTTGGATCGGGATAGGATGGGCCCTTGGAACTCTCGGAAAATACGCAATATAAACCACAAGCAAAGATAGAAAGAAAATTGCATAAAATAAGGCCGCGAAGGCCGAAATATCATAATTACAGACCCCAACGTGGCCACCAAAATCCTTAAAAATCCTTAAGATAACAAAAAACAAAATTTACAAAGACAAACGCCCTTCACTCATTCCGCGTGTCGGCAGCGGGATCCATGGAGACTTGGCAAAGAGGTTAGGCAATGATCACTTCGAGGTCGGAGGCGGGCAAATCCTGCGCGGGGAATTTCGTCTTCTTCTAGTCGGATATGCGCTAGAGCCTTCACCTGGACGTCCTCGAAGCTATGGCACGGGTACTTAGTGAGTTCCCTGTAAAGCTCGCTGTCCGGGAGCAAGCCCCTCCGGAAGGCTTCTATCGAAGTTGGGACGTCGCAAAAGGGGATCACCACCTTCTCCCGGTTGAACCGATTCAAGAAGGCCCGTAGGGATTCTCCGGGTCTTTGGGCTACTCGATACAGGTCATTAGATTGTTTCATCAACTTCCTGCTGTTGGCGAATTGCATCCTGAAAGCGTCCACTAGTCCTACAAAGGACGCTATACCTCCCCTAGGGAGATTAATGAACCAGGTCAGGGCTGCGCCGGATAGAGCAGCACCGAACCCCTTGCACATGATTGCCTCTCTGGATTCTCGCGGGATCGAACTGGTCATCACCTTTTGTTTAAAGATGGCGACGTGCTCGTCGGGATCTCCTGTCACGTCGTAGGCGGGGACTGCCGAGACAGTGAACCTTTTCGGGATGTCCACGCATGCGATCGGAGCCGTGAAGGGAGATTCATCATAGCCATCCGGGGCTTCTTTCTCTATGGGGGGTATTTAGGCGATCTTCTCCTCCAGTCCCTTGAGCCGATCCTGCATATATTTGTTAAAGATTACTTCCAAGAAAGGTTCCGCGGGGGGTACCTGGCTTTCGGTCCTTCCGCCGTACGCTGGATGGAAGACTCATGTGCCCGCGGTCCTGTCTCCGGGCGTAGGAGCAGAGGGTACACCCGGGAGGGTGGCCGCTGGGGTGGCCATGTTCACTGTAGAGGGCGGCCCCCTGGCTTGAGAGATGGAATTGAGGGCTTCCCCTAGGTTAAGGCAAGTAGCAACCTCCCTGGTGACCCCAACTGGGCGGGATCCGCTGTGCGACGCCGAAGCCGCCTGCAGCTGCTCGCGAAGGTTGGCGTTTTCCGCAGTGAGCTGAGTGATATGTGATGAGGTATTTTTCGTGGTCGTTTATACCTATCAAAGAAACCTTAGCTTAACCAACTCAGTAGAGCGGTAAGTAAGGGTCGATCCCACAAAGACTCTTGTAAATGTGTTATTACTTGTATGCTAAGTAACCAAAAAAGGGGGGTTTTGGAATGAATATCTAAACTACTATGCAAATATAAAAGTAAATATGAATGCAAAAGATGATTTGAATATATGAAAGACAAACCTGTTCAACTAGTTAGATCCATCATGATATTGATTCGTTGATCATCGATTCTCTTGATTCTCTTCTCACTTGAATAATCTATTGTGGATAGTGATCCTACTAAGGATTAAAACCAAAACTTCATATATAGTTGATAGAACAACCAGTCTAACAACCTTAATTATTTAACAACCTAGAAGACCTTCTAGATTCAATTAAACAACAGCATGACGATTCAAGTTATCAATAGAAACAAACACTTAGAGCAACCAGACATCTAAGTGACTTGTGAATTTATTCCCTACTTTAATCAACTTGTCCGACCGGTACTAAATTAATTAAAGTCTACTCTTGATCTAATTAACTCCAACCGGTAATTAATCAGATTCAGTTGTAAATTAACCTAGAAATTCTATTAGGTAGCTAATCTAATAAAAACCTAGAATAATTCTGATTCAATTAAGTACAGGGAATAATTTCTATTCAAGTTTGTTGAGAATCAATCAAACCTCACAACTACTTACAAATCATGACTTCAATAACTAGCCAAACACTAGAGAAATTAGCAATGCATAATTGAATTAAAATCAAACTTACAAAGGTTCAAAGGTTCTTCCTTGAGAGAAAACCCTAGCCTCCAAAAGTATGACAAAAGTTTTGAGAAAATAATCTAACATAAAGTATTTATATGTCTACTAAAAATATCCCTCAAAAGATATATCAAACCCCATACACTCGGATGACAAAAGCCCATTTGAACAAATACCAAAGCCCAATCCAAAACTCGGCCCAAAATCCACGCTCCACTGAAATTCCCGAATGCGCGGCATCGGCCCTGAAATGCGCGGCCGCGCATTGTCCATCCCGCGCTTTCCCCATTCAGTTGGGATTGCGCGGCTTCGTTGCTCGGGGTCAACCCGAGCTTTTGACTTGGCCTTTTCTTGGTTTGGCTTGTCTTGGTCCATGCTCCTAGCATGTCCTAGCTTCCTTAGCTCGCTTGGCTCGTCCACCACCACCATGGTCAATCTGTACTCGCCCCGCTGTTGCTCCTAAACCTGAAAACCTATAAAACCGAGCAAACCAGCGCATAATACCCGATAACACAAAAACCTAAAAACTACATAAAAGCTAACCGAAAACTAACTAAAACATATATAAAACATGCATCTTAACTACTCCTATATGCAAGCTATCAAATTCCCCCATGCTTAACCCTTGCTTGTCCTCAAGCAAGACATAAATCCACATCACACCATAGAAATGCAATTTTACATCCATCTAAAGTCAAACAAGCATTTCACATATAATTAAAAACCCAACCAAGACTTCCTAGCATGCATTATGACAAGCAACAAGTAAAGACCATTCCTTCATTCTAGACCTCACCAAGGTATATGTGTTTGCACTCCAACTCTCAAGTGTTTAAGGGCGTGTTTCACTCAAAAATCAACCATGAAAACTAGACTACCATATGCTTGCATCAGAGTTCTAAATCTCCACCACTGGGGATCAAATACATAACAAAAATCAAGAGGTCTTTTTAAGGGTTGTAATGAGGCCAAGGTAAAGAGAAATTTGGAAGGGATAACATTTGGCTTGTGGTGCTAAATCCGGGATAAAGAACTAATCCTAAACCAAAATTCAACACTTTTTCTTATTCCTCCCAACTTCCACTCTATCAACTCCTTACATTTACAAATAAGCACTTTGCTTCTTTTTTTTTCTTGCCTCTTCTTCAACTCTTTTCTTGCTTTGCTAATGAAGACTACACACAATTCAAGCAATTTTTTTTCTTTTGATTTGCAACATATTTCATCTTCATTTTTTTTCACTTTGAAACCCAAGAGTTGTATTTCCTCTTTTCCACCTTTTTCTCCAACTCCCCCATACTTACATCAAACTCACACAAAACATAATCAACCTAAAGTCCTAAATCCCGGATTATGGGTCAAGCTTATTAGGCTAGGAAAATTTTGTGGAGCTATCAAAAATAGTCTTAAAGCTCAAAGAAATAGGGGTGTCAAAAACATGGATCTTGTAAGGTAGGAAGGGAAATAATAGGCTATAATAAATATTGCCTCAATCATTTTAATGTCATGCATTCAATCATATAAAGCAGCCTTGATAAAGAGTATTAACGCAAGTTCTAGAGCTAGATAATCATGGTGATACACTCAAGAAATATAGAGAACAAATATATCATGAAAGGCCAAAAATATCTCACAAGGCTGATTGTTGTCTAAAACTTCAGAATGAATCAAATACTCAAGCTAAATACATGCTCCATCCTATAGTCAAGGTAATCAATCAATGATCATGCTCATATCATATCAACTTCAGCAAATCATGCAAATCATGGATTAGAACTTATACTCAACTTAGAGAAACAAGAGAAATCAAACAATGGGGAAATACTTTGTCCCCTAACATGGATCTTGTAATGCTTTGTCCCCTAAACCTTTGTAATGCTTTGACCCAAAAATTTAAATATGACCTAAACTAATGCAACTATATGCAATGCAAACAAGTAATACCCTTCCCCCATGCTTAAAACATACTTTGTCCCCAAAGTATAGTAAAAAGGTAAAGGAAAGAGAAAAACTCACAGAAACCTAGTTGTGTGGCGGGTAATAGGGCGGAAAATCTTATGGTGGCGGTGGCTGGTACTCCGGATGATACTCTGGCTGTGGATGGTACGGTGGAATCTCTTGTGCTGGTGGTGGCTGGTATGGCGGGAACTGAGGATACGGAGGATCGGGAAAGGCATACTCAGGATACGACTGATGAGGCGGATAGCCCGCTGAACTCCATCCATCCAATCTGGTGTTGAGCAGTCTAAACTGCTCATCCTGGCGGGCCTGAAAAGCAGCAAGCTGCTGATCCTAATGTGTCTGATATGATGTGAACCTCTGATCCACATAACCTCTCATGCCCTGAAAGCTCTGATCGATGTGAGAAGACATATCATTGTATCGCTGCGTGTTGTCCAGCTGCATCTGTCTCATCATCTCCATCATCTGGTTATACTGAGAATCAGATTAATGTACACCTCCAGCAGGGATAGACGGATCAAACTGTCTCTGCCTATCCTCTTCCTCAGATTCCTCATCCTCATCAGTGTCAGCATCCTCAGCAGATTCTTCTTCTTCTTCCATGATGAAATCCTCATCCATCTCCTCTTCATCAGACTCCACCACAATAGGAACTGATACCGCCGTTTTACCCCTAACAGGGCCCTTAACGGTATCCACATCCAAGTCTCCAGCCTGAACCTTAATGAACCAGTTAGCTGGACTATCCCCAATCTGCACT
The DNA here is from genome assembly GCA_964016875.1 of Fallopia convolvulus. NCBI lineage: Eukaryota > Viridiplantae > Streptophyta > Magnoliopsida > Caryophyllales > Polygonaceae > Fallopia > Fallopia convolvulus. Next base: position 13,993,496 of record OZ024728.1, on the reverse strand, counting down.
CGGTGTCCATCAGGAAGCTTCATTACTCTCCCAGAATCACCGATCACCCAGAAATAAGAGTTCTTGTACTTGTAGAGAGCGCCCATTTTCTTCAACATGATGAAGTCAATAGGTGAAGGCGGAATATCAACATGTAACCTGCTAAGATCGATACCAAAATGCTTGGCTAGGAAAGTCACAATCCCACCAATACAAATGGCTCCACCGCCTTTGTTCCCAACATGAGCCATATGGTGCATCAGCATAGCACCCATATTCAACGGCTTCCTCTTCAAACTCGCAGCCAATACAGTGACGTCTTTCTTGGGACAATTGTTTCCCCCATCACCTCTCCCATTCAGAGTGCTTGCATTAAACCGCTGGAAGACTTTAATAGCGGGATGAGTGATGGGAGAAGCCTTTTCTCTAGATGGATTATACTGGGGTCTCCTTGTGATGGCTTTCCAGAAGTGCCTGTCAGCCCATGTAGCACCTGCCTCAGTAAGCACTAAATCTCTACTAATAGGGAAATTGCAGAAACCAAACACTCGGTTGACCTCTTTCAAGGTCATCTTCCTCCTAACTCCTCCTAGCCAGAACTTTATTTCTCCTTCTCCTCTGAAATCTGTGGACAAGGTACTCAGAAACTCCAGTGTTAACCCCTTGAAGGTGGGTTCACACAGCTTCAAAAACTCACCCATATGCAAATACGCCCCAATCTCATTCAACAGATGAGCTATGCCGATTTCACTCATCAAATTCCAGTCTATGAAACGAGTTGCTTTCCATTCCCTTTCTTTCAGAAACTCAAACCGGATCACATGATTATTCTTTGTCAGAGTGATCCCAAAAGTCTCTTGGGTGGTCTCTCCCACCACAGCAGGGGGAGCTAAAGCAGCTCGGGATGATGAAGATCCATCAGTTCTGCCTCTCTTGTTACCCATGATTTCAAAATCTCAATTAAACCTGCTCAAACACCACACACAAACCAAACAAACGCAATTCCGTTGTCCCGCCAAGGAAAACCACAGCAATATTTCACAGATAATCACTCAAACACTCTCTTCCCCCACTACCTAGAACAATTTTAATCAAATTTTAATCAAATTCTAATCAAATTCTAGGGGATTTTCGGATTTGCATGCAAAGTTCAAATAAAACACGAATCTAGACTAGAATCATGCAATAAACAAACTTTTGTAAAGGACTCAAGCCTAAATCCGAGCCTAAAGGGGTCAAATTCGAGTTATTGTAACCAAACCTAGATCTAGATTCAATCCACTAAAACCGAAATTTCAAGAGAAATTTGAGAAAACATACTTGAATCCCGCTTGATTTGGAGTTGTTTGTTTGATTGTGGTTGAAAAATCCGCCTTGAGAAGCTTGGATAGAGCTTGAGCTTGCCTTCAATGGAGCTTTAGAGGAGAGTGAGGAAGGAGGGGGCGGCGAGGTGAGAGGGGGAAGAGGGGGAACTCGGGTTTAATTAGAAAAGGATTCCCGAAAAAATGCCGATTGCGCGGGATTGCACGAAATTGCGCGGCCGCGCATTTGCGATCCGGCGCAATCATGTCCCAATTGCAAATGCGCGGCGTCGGGGCTGGAATTGCGCGGTCGCGCATTTAGCAGCCCCAAGCCGCGCTTTCTTCTCTGAGCGTGCATTGCTCGACTTGGATACAGATCTTTTGGCCACGCAAATTTTGTACCCCTTCCGAGTTTTTCTGTACTTCACGGCTTTCCCGAGTTATCTAAAATTTTGAGGATTATTTCTATCTAAACTAACTATTAAAAACAAAAATTGAAAAATTGAAAACAGGAATCAAAGCAAATCTATTCTAAAACATGGGTTGCCTCCCAAGAAGCGCTTGTTTAACGTCATTAGCTTGACATAAAAGGATATCAAGAAGGATACCAGCTATGGAATTCAATCTCCTTCCCATCGAATCCCATCTTCAGTGTGCCTTGCGGTATGTCAATCCTTGTATTTGCAGTCTTCAAGAATGGTCGTCCTAGCAACATAGAAATCTTTCCAACTCCCGATCCCATGTCCATTACTAGAAAGTCAGCCGGAAATTGCAAGGAATCCACTGTGACCCATACATCTTCAATTTTTCCTTTGGGCCTCACAATGGAATGATCAGCCAACTCCACTATGGTTCGGGTCTCTTTCAATGGTCCCATATCGAGCTTCTCATATAAGGATGAAGAAATCACATTCACAGACGCACCTAAATCAATCAAAGCTTCATTCACCTTGGTGCTTCCAATCATGCAAGGAATGGTGAACATACCAGGGTCACTGCACTTCTCAGGCAAACACTTCTGAAACACAGCAGACACATGTTCTTTCTCTTTAACTTGCTTCTGACTTTTCTTCTTCTGTCCCCTTTTCAGAGTGCACAACTCCTTCAAAAACTTAGCGTAACAAGGTACACTCTTGATCAGATTCAGTAATGGGACATTAACTCTGCATGTACTGAAGACCTCGAACAACTCTTTATCATTCTTCAATTTCTGGGTTTCTTTAAAGGCTTCCGGAAAGGGTGGAACAGGTACATAAGATTTCAGAAGAGGTGCAGACGTATCTTCCAACTCGCCCAGAATGCGCGGCTTTGCATCCAAATGCGCGGCCGCGCTTTCCTCCTCGATCCCGCGCAATCCCAACTGGGACTGTATTGCGCGGGGTGCACATTGCTCGGCCACGCTTTTAGCAGCCAAGCCGAGCAATTGGCCTCCGTTCTGTTCCTCTGTTTCTGTAACCTTGCTCAGCTGGTATACTTGTCTTGCCTCAGAACCACCATAAATGGAGATAAAACTGACATTTGCCCTCGGGTTAAGCTCTGTTTGAGATGGTAGCTTACTTGAATCTCTAGCTTCCAGTTTGCTTACTGCCTCAGCAATCTGACTAACTTGGTTCTCCAAATTCTTTATACTGGACTTGGTTTCCTGTTGAAGCTGAGTTAGAGAACCATGCATTGTAGAAACTGACTGAGTCAACTATCGGACCATCTCCTCTGTGGACATAGCATTCTGATTCACTCCCTGAGCCTGAGGTTGGAAAGGCGGTCTGTACTGAGCTTGGCCACCTTGATGGTTGAACTGCTGATTGCTAGAATTACCATACCTCAGATTAGGATGATCCCTCCAGCCTGGATTGTAGGTGTTGGAGAAGGGGTCATACCTCGGTCTAGGTGGTCCATATCCTCCCACTGCATTTACCTCACCATTCTGATCTTGAAGTGTAGGGCAGGAATCAGTGGGGTGCATGTTATCAAAGCAAATTTCACAGGCTTTCACCTGTTGTCTACCACCTTGTTGCAAAAGCTGCTTCATCATCATTTTCAACTCAGTGACTTCATCTTGGATCCTTGTATTAGCCACCACAGAATTTGCAGCTTTCGAGCTAGTCTCTCTTTTGAACTGTCTTGTGCCCTCAGACAGTTGTGTGAACAGGTCAAACGCAGCAGCAGGAGTTTTGTTGAGAATGTGACCTTGGCAAGCTGCATTGATCATTCTTCTCTCATCATCCAAGAGGCCATTAAACAGATATAAGATCAGGTCTTGGTCAGTGTAGCCATGGAAAGGACAGCTGGCTATCAACCTCTTGAATCTCTCATAGTATTCGTACAAGGACTCGTTAGCTTCTTGTTCAATATTACTGATTCGCTTTTTCAGATCATTGAGCCTTGTAGCAGGGAAGTACTTCTCCGAAAAGCTTCTTTCATCTTAGCCCATGTATTAATACTTCCCGGAGCCAAGTAGTAAAACCCGTCTTTAGCCTGATCCTTGAGAGAAAAAGGAAAGGCTCTCAGCGCGATCTGGTCATGAGTCACATCAGCAGGCTTCATGCTTGAGCACACAGCATGAAATTCAGAAAGATGCTTGTTGGGGTCTTCACCACTATGCCCATGGAATGAAGGCAAAAGGTGGATCAACCCGGATTTCAGCTCAAACTTGACTCCCTCAGCAAGAGCAGGGAATTGCACCGCCAACGGTTGTTGTGCCAGATTCGGTGCAGTCAACTCTCTCAATGTTCGGTCACCCATCTCGACAAATTCAACAGATTCAAATTCAGAGTCAGATTCTTCAAGAAAGAACGGCAATGCCTGAAAGTGATTCCGGATTTCCTTCCTTAGTTTGAAGAGTGTCCTGTCAATATCTGAATCAAACAACAGGGGAGATGAGTTAGTAGCACGGGTATGAACCATATAACAGGTTCACACCCAAAACAGCACGAAAGTAATAAACACAAATAGCGATGAGTCCCCGGCAACGGCGCCAAATTTGATGAGGTATTTTTCGTGGTCGTTTATACCTATCAAAGAAACCTTAGCTTAACCAACTCAGTGAGCGGTAAGTAAGGGTCGATCCCACATAGACTCTTGTAAATGTGTTATTACTTGTATGCTAAGTAACCAAAAAGGGGGAGTTTTGGAATGAATATCTAAACTACTATGCAAATATAAAAGTAAATATGAATGCAAAAGATGATTTGAATATATGAAAGACAAACGTGTTCAACTAGTTAGATCCATCATGATATTGATTCGTTGATCATCGATTCTCTTGATTCTCTTCTCACTTGAATAATCTATTGTGGATAGTGATCCTACTAAGGATTAAAACCCGAACTTCATATATAGTTGATAGAACAATCAGTCTAACAACCCTAATTATTTAACAACCTAGAAGACCTTCTAGATTCAATTAAACAACAACATGACGATTCGAGTTATCAATAGAAACAAACACTTAGAGCAACCAGACATCTAAGTGACTTGTGAATTTATTCCCTACTTTAATCAACTTGTCCGACTGGTACTAAATTAATTAAAGTCTACTCTTGATCTAATTAACTCCAACCGGTAATTAATCAGATTCAGTTGTAAATTAACCTAGAAATTCTATTAGGTAGCTAATCTAATAAAAACCTAGAATAATTCTGATTCAATTAAGTACATGGAATAATTTCTATTCAAGTTTGTTGAGAATCAATCAAACCTCACAACTACTTACAAATCATGACTTCAATAACTAGCCAAACACTAGAGAAATTAGCAATGCATAATTGAATTAAAATCAAACTTACAAAGGTTCAAAGGTTCTTCCTTGAGAGAAAACCCTAGCCTCCAAAAGTATGACAAAAGTTTTGAGAAAATAATCTAACATAAAGTATTTATATGTCTACTAAAAATATCCCTCAAAAGATATATCAAACCCCATACACTCGGATGACAAAAGCCCATTTGAACAAATACCAAAGCCCAATCCAAAACTCGGCCCAAAATCCACGCTCCGCTGAAATTCCCGAATGCGCGGCATCGGCCTTGAAATGCGCGGCCGTGCATTGTCCATCCCGCGCTTTCCCCATTCAGTTGGGATTGCGCGGCTTCGTTGCTCGGGGTCAACCCGAGCTTTTGACTTGGCCTTTTCTTGGTTTGGCTTGTCTTGGTCCATGCTCCTAGCATGTCCTAGCTTCCTTAGCTCACATGGCTCGTCCACCACCACCATGGTCAATCTGTACTCGCCCCGCTGTTGCTCCTAAACCTGAAAACCTGTAAAACCGAGCAAACCAGCGCATAATACCCGATAACACAAAAACCTAAAAACTACATAAAAGCTAACCTAAAACTAACTAAAACATATATAAAATATGCATCTTAACTACTCCTATATGCAAGCTATCAATATGCTCCATATGGGTCTGGCTACGATCCTTCTAGTTGGTCATGTCTTGTTGAAGGGCCGCTATCTTGGCCGCAAATTCGTCCAGGACGTTGCGCAGGTCCAGGACTTCCTCAGCTCCGCCTCCGCGGGCATTTTCCTCCTCGTTAACACCTTGGCTTCCTCCGACTCCTCCGTCGGTGGGGAGCGGCGGCGGTGGTGAATTCGTTATTTTCGGGTGAGACACTTCCGACTCCGATCACAAGGCGAATGAAACCGGCTAGGGCCCCACGGTGGGCGCCAAACTGTTTTGGTCAGATTTCGACCAACGACAGTCACGGGTAAGAATTTGAGAATGTGAGGACGAACTAGCCTATAAACACAGGATTGAACGGAGCAAGTCGATTGTATTCAGATTTTGCAAGTATCACAATTAGGTTTGATTACAGCTGATGGAACTCTCCCCTTACATCTCATTGCCATTTACATTTTATACCCCACAAACGGAATTAACCTCTGCCCTTTCGACTCCATTATCGTGCCTTCCACCTCCCACGTCTGGACGTCCATTACCGAGCAGTTATCGTCAAGCTTCAACCGTCGGCCTGTGCGTTTTCAAAAGCTCCTGGGCTAACTAGGCCTCGTAATCCACTTTTGAGCTAGTGGGCCTCGTCGGAGAATGGGCTGGCAAATTCGGGGCCCAACAATAGCTATGTTACTGGAAATTATTATATTCCTCGGATATTTGGACTTGTGTTTCTGATTTACAAGAAGTGTACAAGCAATGATTAAAGCATGAGGCTTATGTCAAAATAAATGAAAGCTAAATTTGACGAGTATTGGGAAAATGTTGATAAGCTGAATATCCTTTTGTATGTTGCTTTAGTTCTCGATTCAAGGCAGAAGTGGAATTATACTAAGTGGGTGGTCCACAATTCATATGATAGTGAAAAGGCTGAAATGTTGTCTTCGCATATTAAACTCACATTAAGGTTCTTGTTTGATGCTTATAAATCCTCAATGCCTCAACCAAAGATTGTACAAGCACCTGCTAGTAGTACTTCAACATCTCTTGATTCTTATGGCGAAGATGAAGAAATAATGGATGTCCAATAGCTCCTAAAGATGGAGTATATGATGAAAATGGGGACAATGGAAACTATTGTGAAGAAAAATGAGCTAGATAAGTATTTGGCAGATGAATGCGAATAAGATGATGCTAATTTTGATGTTCTGCAATGGTGGAAATATTAGAAAATACCCTATTCTTTCCATGATAGCTCAAGACATGCTTGCCATAACAGTTACAAGTGTTGCTTCTGAATTTGCATTCAGTACACGAGGTCGTGTGTTGGACTATTTTCACACTTCATTGACACCAAGAATGGTGGAAGCTCTAGTTTGCACCCAAGATTGGATTCACATTTCTAGAGATTCTATCACAATAGAAGGGAGCTTACCTGAGTTGGAGAAGTTTTTGGAAGAAGGTTAGCACAAATACCTTATTTTTGTAATCACTTCACCTTATTTTATATATTTATCTATTAATTGTTGGAATACAAATTTAATTAATTATGCCTCTTGTCTTATCTAATTTCGTAGGTATGAAAGAATTGGTTTTGGAGTAGCCAATAATCCATATTGATGAGTAGAATCTCTTAATTAAGAATGATCAGGCTTGTATTTAGTCTTGAAAAGAATGAAGATATTATATCTTTTTGGACAGTTTTTGGATCTTTTTTACTACAGGAGAAAGGAGTAGACCTTTGTTTTCGAACTTCATGCTTATGTTATTTTTTTTATCTTTTGTCTTAGCATATAACTAGTATGTATTCCCGTACCTTGTACGAGTTTTTCTTAAATAAAATATTAATAATAAAATATTTTTAAATATATTTATTATCCGAGAAAAATAATCATATAAATGCTTAAGTATAAATTTTGAATAAGTATTTAAAATCAATAAACTATAAAATTTGTTTATTTGAAACAATAATATTTTATTAGTATTACAAATTAAACTAATATCCAAAACATGATAGTTTATTTAAGTATGAAAATAGATAAGTAATAAGATATAAACTTATCAATTTATTATATACATGGAACCGTTCAAAATATACTTAATTATAGTGATATAAGATTGTACGTACATTACACTATCTTTATATTAAACTTAATTATCTAAACCTAGCATATGCATTCTATCTAAAAATAAAATAAATATCATAATATTTGTATAATATATAGCATAAAAAATATCTTAATAATCTTCCTATTTATCATATCCAAAAATAATAGATTTTTTAAAAAATTAGGAATGGGATTTTCCATCCATTAATTATAGTGATATAAGATTATACATACATTAAACATTACACTATCTTTATATTAAATTGAATTATTTTGCCAAAGATTGGTTTTAATAAAAGGGGTGGTGTGGTCCAATCTAAAAGCGACATGTGTCGTTTAATAATTTTTTTAACCTCTGCTTTAATATATAGTTATGATGTATAGTTATTATTATCCTTGTGTTGTTAGTCATCATTGAACTAGCAGAATGCTTTGGTTATTTTGTTAATCATTTGCCTTAGCATATAATGTATAGATTATTCATGGGTTGTTACTTGTTAGTCATATTTTTTTTTTTGATCACCAACAAACAACTAAATTAAACAATTAACATCATCCAGAACAACATTAAAAACCGAAGGTGGTAAAGAAAAAACATCAAAAACAAGAAAAGGATTACTATGCAACAATCTACTAAGTAAGTGTGCAGCCCGGTTTGAGGTCTTATTCACATATTGCCATTGACAATCATCAACCTCATGACCCGAAGCAAGCAATTGCGCCACCAAAACCCCAACAACAGTTTGGGGGAGAGTTTTAACACGTAATTTCTGAATAGCAAGCTGACAATTCGACGCCATAACCACCATGGAAACACCATGTTGAACCGCACATTCCAACCCCCATTTTAATACTTCCAATTCAGCAATCTCCACCGAAGAACCAGCCTGAATCACCTTTGCACCAACAATCACAACACGTGTAACACCCCTATTTTGCAACGATGGGTATTACCGCCAGTGACTCGAATTTTATCGTCCAAAGTCACCCAAGGCTTTATAAGGTATTAAATTTAAATAAAATGCGGAAATTGAACGATAATACATATTATAAAAGGTGCTCAAACATGAGACTTCAAGTGTTGTCATTACATCCTTAAACTTGTTTTAAAATAATAAGATACAAAAAAGTTAAGCAACAGAATTAACGAAACATTGTTTTTGTAAAGCGTAGCGAAACCAAAATACGAGAGAAAACACATTCAAGAATGACCCGACCTTCCTTCCTTCGGCTCTTGATTCTTCATCTTTAAACCTTTGAGTGAAGTTTCCTAGAATCTGGCATTTGTCGCGAAGGGCGAGAAATACCAGGCAAAAATGCGAAAATAGCGGAATTAGTCTAAGGAGACTAAGCAAGTGAGAATGGAAATTTTCAAGGATAATTTGGTAATTTAAGATTTCATTAAAGAGATATAAGCGATATTTGTTTGAGATGTATAAAACTTAATGTGGAGCGTAAGGACGGAATTTAGTTGATCTCGAAGAGAGATAAACTTGGATTCGAAAATGAAGGAAACTATGAGATTGTAGTTCCTCTTGGATTACAATTAATGTTGGGAATGTTTTAATTACACACAAGTTTCTAGAAAACCTCTCGCGCCCTTTTCGGACCGAGAACCGAGTCGGTCTTCCACGTTGTGCTAAACTGGCCCGGTTTTAATCTGCACTAGCACTTATCTTTATTAAGTCATAAAACGTTGCATTTAGTTGACGATTTCTATATGTGGTGGCTACAAAGGTCAATCTACATAAATGAAACGAAGGAATTTCAGACCTCTTTCATCCCGAGTATACAAGTCTCTTTCTTCCTAGGTGTTCAGGCCTCTTCCATCCTGACTGTTCAGGCCTCTTTCATCTTGAGGATATCGGGCCTATTTCATCCTGAGTATATAGGTCTCTTTCACCCTATAGGCGACCCTCTGAATCCCGACCAATAAAGCCAATCCCACATTGACCATGCATGACAGTGGCGCCACAATTCAGCATAAGCTAGTGACTGGCTTAAAGTCGTCGTGCCAAATCAAAAATAAATCCCTAGTTACTCAACTAGTATAGCTGGTAAGTCGGGGTCGTACCCAAGAGACACTTGTATCCTAAGTTTTATTATTATCAACTCAAAGAAGTAACAAAAGGGGGGATTTTGTGAATTAAAACTAAAACTAAGGATTGAAACAAACAAAGCAAGCAAGCAAACAGGGCAAAAGTTGGATTTTTATCAATTAGGGAAAACAATCCTATTCAAGCATCCACTTTTCTTCCTCAAGTTATTGATCCTAGATTCAAACAAGTTATTCCTTTTAGTTATTCCTATCCTGATCAGAATTATGACATGGCAACGAGACATGCAAACTTAATATCCAAATTACTCATGAAATGATCATAAATAATATGAATACTAGCAATAAGAACAAGGATAAACAGGATACATGCAATTGAATTCCAACGAGTCAAACAATTAACATGCATTCAAATCTCTTCTCAATTGTTTTAGTCCAACGAGTCCTAAACAAATTGAGTTGCTACAAAGATTAGGCTTTGCTACGAGAAAACCTAGATCTAGCAATAGATAATATTAATTCCAACAAGGTGATCAATCAAGTAGAAATCAATACAATCAATATAAATTATGCCCAAGAGAATTGAAATAACCTGTAGAAATAAACCTGAAAAGACGAATCTCACAACAACTTGAGTCTGAAAAGCTTCAACTCGAATAGAATCTAGAGAGTTTAGTTCTCTATAGGAGAGAAAAACACAAAGTCTCCAAATTAGGTCTAAGAGAATACCAAACAAAGTCTGAAAAATAACCTAATATAGTCTCGAACCAGTCGAAATTAAAAAGATAAAAATATAAAAATAAACTAAGCAGATAAATCCAATCGCACGTCAGATCCAACAGGGCCGCGATCGCTGCCCAAACCTAGCCGCGATCGCTACCTGATTTGCAAACCGCGACCCATCGGCGACCTCTGGCAACCGTGATCGCCACCCGAACATGGCCGCGATCGCGGCCTTCGTGTCATCGCGGTCCTTCGGCGACGTCCACCGCAATCGTCCCTAAGAGTGACGGCGATCGCGGCCTTCAGCTTCTTCGAAGTCTTCAACTTCTTGCTAACTTGAACTTCCGGCCTTTAAATCTGTTCTTCAATAACGCTCATACTAGGCCTAAAATACTACAGAAATATGTACTAAAAAGTCCTAGTTATGCTGTACAAAACACAGCATATCAAATTCCCCCATACTTAGACCTTGCTCGTCCTCGAGTAAGCTCAAAATAAAATCAAGCATGACAAATCAACAAAGGTCTACAGACAGCAATGGGAGAAAATGACCTAAAACTAAAAAGCACTCAAAATAATCTCACAACCCGGACCCATGTAGAGAAATAATGAGCAAAAACATGAAAGCTCAAATCACACACCTCACAGATACAAGATATAGCGCTCAAGCTCCAAAAAGTGTAGAGCAACCTAGGATCTACCCAACATCTAAAGTGTAATCCCCAGACCCCAAAGTAGAATATGATCCTAAACACTCTGATTTTTCCACTCATTCTACTTAGGCGCCCTTTCGGGTTTTCACCTAATCACTTTTTTCATTTTTCTTAGGTGTGCTCACAAAATACTCACATCTCTCATAAACCTCATATTACCCCAGCCTAATGCTGGTCCGGGTTACCTGCTTATTACCTGAGCCGCCCTTTCGGGTTTTCAGCTCATCCCAGGATTTTCTATACCTTTTATATATTTTTTTATGGCTTGTTTTTTTAATCTGAAATGCAGAAACTAAAATGCATCTATACATATATACAACAGTGAGTACTCCCTCCCCCATACTTAAACCTTTCATTGCCCTCAATGAAATAAAGACAAATCAGAGAAAAATAAAGGAAAGGAAAACAGAAGACTCACTGTGGTGGACCTGGTGGATGATACTGTGACCAGTCAGGAAAACCTGGCCACATATGGCTAAAAACCTGATGGTGCTGCCCCTGCACTCACTGTATATCATGAACGGTGGATGCAATAGCACTCTGCTGAGCTACCAACTCTCTCTGTTGCGCCACAATATCTCTCTGAGTGGACACTATCTCATTTTGGGACATAGTAAGTCTTCCTATCTCCCAGAACATCCGGTTCTGCCAATCGGAATCAGAATGTCCACCCCATCCAACTCTACCCGCAGCAGCATCCCAAGCAGAAGTATCTCCAAAACCTCCATATCCACCTCTATATGCAGCAGCTCCACCGTCACCATAACCAGAATATCCTCCTGTCTGCCAACTAGATGTATGTTGAGAGGGTTTCTTGACAACAAATAAATTTATAATCAAGACCCCGCTGAGTATAGGGAGGTCAGGATCGTTCCACAGGAAGCAAGGTTGTTCGTTTATCAATTACTAAAAAAACAAACAAAATAAAATAAAAACACTCACAAGCAACCTCGTTAACGACGTCGTCAGGGTCGTTAACGAACCACCGTACACAAAAGACTCAATCTAACGACCTAAATAAATTCGGTACCGAGCCAACTAACTCAACAACGAAATTCACTTAAGATAATTCAAATAAAAACAAAGATCTAGGACTAGGGACACCACAACATAGTCATGCATATAAACTTGTAAGAAGAATAGATCATGCCTTTAAATAGATAGAGTTATCAACTTTCGTTGACTATCAAGTAAATTAACCTACATGCGTAACCCAATTCACTTTAATTGCTTGTTTTAGATCTAAAGCTTGAAACTTTCGTATTCAAACAATATCAACCTTCAAGTTACTAACTTTCTCTTCAATCAAGTTAAAAACTCAAATTACCTCAACTTTCATCTTGGTATAAGCTTAACAAACAATCTCAATAATAGATAAAAGACATTCAACACACAATCTTACTCATCAAACAAGCTTAACTATGTCGGGCTTATCCCCGATCCTAGAAAAGAAGACTACTCACTAATCATAACTAAGAAAATAAATTCAACAAAAGAAATCATTGAAAACAAAACACTACTCAAATTAATAGGAAATATCGTCTTACAGAAATTCAGAAGAAACCGAAAAAATACAAAGCACCGAACCAAAATCTCGATCAACGAACTCGGTAACCTTCGTTCACCGACCTCCGAACTCGACTCCGATCCTCTCTCGGCTCTCTCGGCTCTTCCTCTTCTCTAAAAATCCACACCCTTCTAGGCTAAACAAAAGGGCTATTTATACTAAAAAGGCTAAAAACTAATAAGGCTAGAAGATAAAAAAACTTTCCTAAAAGATAGAAATAAAATCCTAAAAAGATAGAAATAAAATCTAGAAAGATAGAAAGACCTAAAATACATAATATAATAACCCTAAAAATTATAAAAAGATACTCTACCGACACGGAAATAATTTCCCGCACAGGATCGGTGAGTTACAAAGTCAACCCTCGAAATTTCTATCACGTGGCCTCGTTAACGAGCCCTCACAACCTCGTTAACGAGCCTGGGCTTGGTTTCTTCCACACTTCATCTCGTAAAACCTGGACTTTGACTTCTCCATACTTGTATTCCTTTGTCTTTCATTGTAGCGCTCCAAATTCAGCTCCATATAGCACCTTTTCCTTGCTAAAACCTACAAAATACACAAAATAGAGTAGCTTCCATACTTTCTATGAAAATATGCAAAACCATCCAAAAACACACAAAACTAAACCTAATTTTATCAAAACTAAACCTAATAAACAAAGAAAACCTACTAAAAACTATACTAAAAACACGAACATCAAAATACCCCATACTTAGACTTGCTTGTCCTCAAGCACTCACTAAACAATAACCAAAACCAAACAAACATACTTATCAAGATATAGCCATCCTCTAAAAAACAACATCTACACATGAGAAAAATATAGCAAAAGACTATTAATGTCATCACACATATATGCACCAAATAGACATAAGAAAATACAATCCAACCTCACAAGGGATATAATGTGTTTCACTCAACTCTCAAGTGTTTAGGCTTATAAATTCAATCTCTCAACTCATCTTATATACAAAAACTCATAGAAATTGGAACTTATATCACCAATACTCTCCACCCAAGATTTGTCAAAACAAGAAAAAAAATCATCAAGAGCAACTTAGGGGGCTCAATGAAAAACTTCATAGAAGCTTCCATTCGGCCGGGTTGTAATGGGGCTTGGTAAAGACAATAAGGCGAGGAAAATATTTTGGTCATGTGGTGCTAATAATATCCGGGAATCAAAGACTCCTAAAAACTCACACATAAACAAAAACTCTCATAAAAAAACATATACCAAACTCACTCTCTCATTATGCACACTCTCTTTCACTCACCCATTATATCCTAGAAAGTCTCATAAGAACTAAAAGAATCTCTGATATTATCTATAAACACATATGCACTTCAAACTTCTTTCTTCTCTTCTTCACTTTATATTTATCTAACTCTTTCTTCTTTCTTTTTTTCTTTTCGCTGCCTCGTTAACGAGCCCACTTCAGGGTCGTTAACGAGCTTCATCGTGTATTCTTCCATCATTTCTTTCTCCTTATCTCCAACAAATAACTTTATTTTGTGCACCTTTTGCTCATCAAGAGATCTTTCTTATTACAAGTAAAATAAGAGACTTCCAATCTACCCTTCCCAATAATCCCTCAATCACAGCAAACAGTATAAGTCACTCCCCTTTTTTACACTCAACAAAAATACCTCTCCAATCTAAGTCCTAATCCTCGGATAAGGTCAAGCTTATCTCGGCTAGGAAAATTTTTGTGGAGCTAAAAATAAAGGCTTCAGGCTAGAATTGGCTATCAAAAGAAGGATCATGTAAAGGTGGATAAGGAATAATAGGGCTTATAAAAATAAGTTCTCCATCATATGATTCTCACAAGTAATGAACTATAAATCCCATACGGGTCTCAAGAAATAGATAACCATCACAATTCCAAGAGATAATATGCATATAGAGAGTAAATCACACAAGAAAAGAAGAGGGATTTATTGATGTTCTCCCTATAAGGCCAAAAATTCCTCACTAGGTAATGATTTTTGTTGGATTGCATCACTTATGCTATAAAGTATATGTGCTCAATTTCATCAAGTGCTATCTTCTTCTAAAAAACAATTTCAAGTTAAAGATTCCGGCTATACTTTTAAAGACATGTTTGCAAGGAATTATATGATTAAGCTAGCAATTACTATCATAGAGCCTAAGAAAGGGATATCTATCAATTCTAAAACTCTTTTTTCCGATTTTTTTTTCTTTCTAATTTTCCGATTTTTTTTTCATTTCATTTTTTAGAGAATAAAGAACTACTCAAAACACATAAAAAGTTTTCTATTTTCTCCCACCCCATACTTAAAATTACAGTGTCCCCACTGTAAGAAAAATAAGAAGAAGGAAAAGAAATAGAAAAGAAAACAAACAAAGATAAAAGAAAAAAGAAAAAAAACAAACATAAAAACTTACAAAGTCTCAAAAGTGGAAAACAAGGAAAAACTTCATCTTCACGCTGAATCACTAGTTTGGTGGAGGAAAGTAGTGCTCAAAGGTACCCATGAAGTCATACATCGTCCTCCAACGCTCAGCATCATCTGCCTCTCTCTGACGATGCCTCTCATCCTCCATCGACATGCGAGCAGAATAGACGGTCTCCCATCTGTCCATCCTCCGATGAATATGGTCCTGGTGGAGGTGAAGTTGTTGCATCTGAGCAGAAAGATCCTCGACCCACGGTGGTGGCATACTCGATCATGTGTACTCGGGCTGAGGAGGTGGTGGATAGTGAGGTTGGAAATGATCTTGGTACAGCACCGGGTTGTATGGCATGAGTCCATAGGAATGAGGGTCGGTAGGAGCTGGCGGTGGGTCGGTAGTGGTCCTCGGGGCCTCGTTAACGAAGCTGGGTGCCTCGTTAGAAGTATAGGAAGGAGGCTGGAAATGGTCGTTCACGAACCTGGTAGGCTCGTTAACGAGGACGTTGGTGCCCAAAACTTCCGTGTCGAGGTCTTCATCCTCGAGGTTAAGCTCCTCAGTGCCTCCCTCGGTATCGGCTTCTTCAGTGTCATCGTCAACTACCTCGGTATCCTCATCTTCATCTTCATCTTCATCCATTGCTTCACCTTCTCGCTCAAATCTTGTCTCACACGGCCGTAGTGATAGCTCATCCTCCGGCTTGGGCTCTAACGGGAAAACATGCCCCGTCCATGCCTCGTACCAATTTGGTACGTAGAGTAGCTCCAACTTGTCGAGGGTGGGACTAACAAGGTGGTCTTGAACTTTTACTTTGAACCCTCCTTCGGCTTGAATGAAAATACCGGAGCTATACCAATAGTTCTTGTTGAGGAGTTGAGCGTGAGCCGGTGTGTATCGAGTAAGGTTGACCCCAAGATTTTTAGCCAAAAGGCTAACCAAGTTGCCACACCAAACTTCCTTGGACTTGGTTGATTTCTCGACGTAGTAGAGCCATTCATACCCTGTAATATCCGTGAATTTTCTGGATATTTTTGGAAATTTCTGGTTTCCTTTCTAATACCCATTCAATCAATTTCGTTACGTGTTATACGCATTTTAAATGGAAATTGTTCCTAGAAAATTCCAGGTGACATAATAAAATCATTGGAACCGATTTTATTAAACTATATAATTTTTAGGATCACTTCCATGAAAGAAGTATCTTGATCGGGTGAGATCCACTTAATTAATTATGTATCCGTTAAGAGTATACTCTGAAACGAAAACCGTAAAATTAAAAGTAGCAAGATAAAATCATTTAAGTTGATTTTATTAGTCTACATAATTTTTAGGATCGTTTCTATAAAAGGAGTATTTTAATTCAGGATATGTAATTGTACCGCCCGAATATAAATCTCGATCCAATACGGGTATTAACTTGTATCGACATTAAAAGTCAACTATGTTTATCTAAGTATTTACGTACATGTTAAGTTTTATATGGATAGAATTGTTGTGCCACTTTCATTCCACCCTTCCCATTTTAACCCCACATCTGATGGCTATTTAAAGCCAATTGGCTTCTAATTTGTTGGCCTGGGGACAATTGATCCATGTTCTTTCTAATTTGTGAGTGTGTGTTGGTGAGACAAAGAGCGGCCCCATCTACCTCTCTCTCGTTAAATTTCTCTAAGTTCCTCCGTTCAACTCTAACACCGCCGGCTTAAATTCTCTGTCTCGTCTCGTTCAAACCAGCTTGATCGTTTAGGAAAAACTTTAAGGAGTTTCACTTCGGACGACTGCCTTGATCGAATTTTAGGTTCGCTTTTCGAGGCAAGTGAACGGTTCTCTCTTACCCTTTTTATTAAATGTGAATTTATATCCCGTTTAATATCTCTTAATTGTTGGGAACACTTGTTTGCTAAATAATCGGAATTAGGTTTATTTATTGTTTAGATTTAACGACTGTTCGTTATTTCATATTATTATTCGTACTGTTAGTACTGTTTAGGGCCGTTGATTGTGCTCTTATGTGATTGGAGATTCTCCTTTGAGATCTCTTTGATGTGAATAATTTTAGAACAGGGATAGCGGGTTTTGACTCATATATCTCTTTATAACTTGTTAGGAGGTATACTTGGTATCGGCTCCTAACCTCTGTATTATGTGTAGAAAGTAGTGACGCGCAATGTGCCTACTGTTCTCCTTAATACCTCGGGTCATGACTCTGCCTGCTCTATCGATAAGAGGAGTGTTTGCACTCTAGCTAAGTGCACTAATATACGAGGTCTGAAATATTGTCCTTCGTATTTCGGCTATGTGCGAGCCAACGTAAAAGTCTTTAACTAAAGTGAATAGTTTTATGACTTATGAGAAGATAAAGTGCCCAATGCACTATAATTAAATGAACTTAGTTGTGGTCCAGATAAGAGCCGGATGTTTTTGACTCTTGTATGTGTGGTAGTGTAGTTCCCAACAGATCTCATAAATTTTGTAGGAGCCACATATTTGGTGTCCTATCTTAATATTGAATTCTGCTATTTATTTTAACTTCTTTCTAGAAACACCAACTGTTGGATCATCGACCGACTGCTATTCGGATTCCGATGCCACATGTCTAGTCTTTTCTATGAGAACCAAGCCCTATTCTTTCACTTGTTTAGTCTCTTGTAGACAAACCGACTTTTGTTTCTTCCCGGTTCGTCCGGCTGGTATTTCTATCTTCTATGGAAATATCAGACTTTGAAAACAGGTCTATCGCAGAATAGGAAGATGAAGTCTTGAAGGCCTGAAAGGAAGGAAGCCCTTTTGACTGTTTTAAATATATTTTGAGGTCCACGTGCTTTTGTACAATTATGGCCTATAGTTAAACGTCTTGTATTCTGCTGCTAGTTACTTATATTATATTTCCTTTTCAAACAACAAAGATGTAATAATAGGGTTGTTTTCCTTCAGTTTAATCATGTAACAAACAAGATTACTATTATGTCCGTATTTTGTTTTACTTGAAATGTGTTGTGTTACCTAGCCTCGGGTGGCTTTGGATGGTAAAATCTGAGGTCACTGGCGGTAGCACCCTTGGTTTAAAAATAGGGGTGTTACAATTATGGTATCAGAGCCAAATGTTTTGTTTTTCACTGAAAACACTTTTTGATTCTATTTAATTGAGAATCATTCGATAAAACTTCTTTGTGTTGTCTACGAAGTTAGAAAAAGGGAAATGTCTATGTCTTAAGAATCATGATTTGATTTCAAAACTTCCTTCCATAATCTTCACCGTAAGTATTGAATTAAGGAAATTCTAATACTTACCGTCTTCGTCTTCAGAAAATAGTGTATACCGTGAATATGACCCTCATATGAAGGATGGTTGGGTCGGTAATAAAGTTGTTTAGATTCCCAGATTAGTGTTGTAACCATCTTTTCCTTGTACATTGTAGTATGGCACCAACCTTACAGTATATCGATTTATGATGATTTCTGTTTCAAACGTGTGACCATTACTCATATACAAATGTTGATTAATTTTTATTGACATTTGTGGAAACTATAGATGGTGAACACCAGGGGAACTATTCGAGACAATGAGTCAGAAGGCAACCACACAAAAAACTAGTGCAGCTAGAGCTCCAGTTGGAGGCCAAAATGTCGTACATTTTGATGCTGCTACTACTGCAGCCTTAATGGAACTATTCAAAGCTGCCCAGTAGGGAGGAGTCCAACCACCGCCTCCTGCAAATATGGCTGCCGCCGTAGAGGTCAATCAGGCTATTCCCGATAATGGCCTAAGTTTCATGAGGGCGATGAAGACTTTCACAGCTATGAGACATGACTCCTATGATGGCACTGGGGAACCTATCCTCGTTGCCTACTGGTTCTCCCACGTGGAGAAGTTACTCAGAAACATAGTTTGCACTCCTGCTGAGAAGGTGCAGATTGCTTCCCTACAACTAAAAGGGGGAGCGAGTGAGTGGTGGGAAAATTCCAATCTGTCTGAGCATCCTAATCTAGATTGGGATATGTTTAAGGAGAAAATGATGTCACGTTTCTTCTCTTCGGCTATGAGAGATGAGAAAGAGGATGAATTGTTGTATCCGAAAGTTCATGGGTTGAGTGTCTTGGAAAGGGCAACCAAGTTCAACAGTTTATTGCACTACGCAGGTCCTGAGGTCTCGACTGAGGCTAAAAAGATTCGCCGTTTCCATAAATGGATGAGTCCTACTCTCAAGCCATGGATGGAACAACGTGAGTTTCAAACACTCGAGCAATATGTGGACGCTGCATACAAAATGGAGAACAGGCTGGCTGAATCAGACCGTAAAACCCATGGAAAAGGAAGTGGCATCATGGAAGTCAAGGTGGATTCAAGAGGCCCGGTTCGCCTCAAGTGACTGAAGGGTCCAAGAAAAGTAAAGTTGGTCCAGCGCAATCCAACTCTTCTCAAGTAATGAGCCAGCGCAAGGGTGTAGTGACCTGCTACAACTGCGGCAAAGAGGGTCACATTAACCGAAAATGCACAGAGCCCAAGAGACAGTGTTACAATTGTGGGAAGGAAGGGCATATGCGTAACTACTGTTCGCAGATCAAGAAGAGCTCTGGTCAATCCAAGTCTGATACAGTTGCTCAAAGTAATAAGGTTCCGACAAGATCCACAGTATCAAACTCTGAGCAGTCAACGGCTCAGAACAAGGGGAAAGGACTGGTAGTGTCTCAAGGGCAAACTCAACGCCTTTATGAGATGCGTCGAAGTGATGGACCTGATTCTCCTGTGTGTCAAGGTACACTTTATGTCCATTCAACTACTGCATTCCTGTTATTTGATTCAGGTGCAACACACTCCTTTATTTCTGAAAGTTGTGTGAAGATGTTAGGATTAGAGTGTAGCGATACTTGTGAACCGTTTGTCGTAAACCTGCCCAATGGTGATAGAATCATAGGAACTAAACAACTTAGTAACTTTCCTATAAGCATTCAAGGTCGGGATTTCAATTCCAACTTGATATGCATTCCTATGGCGCCCTATGATATTATTCTCGGGATGGATTGGTTGCTACAACATGGAGCTGTAATCAACTTCAAGATGAGAACGGTAACCATTACCTCCGGGGAAGTTGTTTGTAAGTTCAAAGGAAGGGGAGAAGGGGAGAATGGGAAGTTAATCAATGCTATGAAAGCTGGAAAGCTACTTCGACGGGGTTGCACTGGGTACATCTGTTATCTCGAGTCAACCAAGAAGAAGGTGGTTGATGTTCAAGAAATTCCCGTGGCCAGGGAGTTTCCCGATGTCTTTCTAGAAGAACTTCCAGGTTTGCCACCTAGGCGTGATGTGGAGTTCACTATTGAGCTAGAACCAGGAACTGCGCCAATCTCCAAGGCACCATACAGAATGGCTCCAATTGAGATGAAAGAACTCAAGGAACAATTGGAAGAGTTGTTGAATAAAGGTTTTATCAGACCAAGTGCTTCACCTTGGGGAGCTCCTGTACTGTTTGTAAAGAAGAAGGATGGAACTTTTCGCCTATGCATTGACTATAGAGAGTTGAATAAAGTTACCATCAAGAATAAGTATCCTCTGCCAAGGATAGACGATTTGCTAGATCAGTTGCGGGGTGCAAAGATATTCTCCAAGATCGATTTACGATCCAGGTATCATCAACTTCGTATTCGTGAGGAGGATATTCCCAAGACAGCTTTCCGTACCCGTTATGGCCACTATGAGTTTGTGGTGATGCCTTTCGGACTGACAAATGCACCTGTCGTGTTCATGGATCTTATGCATCATTGTTTTCATGAATATCTTGACAAGTTTGTGGTGGTGTTCATAGACGATATTCTGATTTACTCCAAGAGTGAAGTCGAACATGAGGACCATCTCAGGATTGTTTTGAGGAACCTAAGTCAAAATAAGTTATATGCAAAGTTGTCAAAGTGTGATATGTGGTTGAAGGAAGTGGCCTTTCTAGGCCATGTGATTAACCAAGACGGAGTTATGGTAGACCCACAGAAAGTTGAGGCAGTCGTAGAATGGAAACAACCTCAAAACGTGAAGGAGGTTAGAAGTTTCCTCGGGCTTGCAGGGTACTATCGAAGGTTCGTAGAGGGATTCTCGAAGATTGCTCTACCAATGACCAAGTTGCTCCGTAAGGTCCATAAGAAGTTTGTGTGGGATGAGAAGTGTGAAGAAAGCTTCCAAGAGCTTAAGAAGCGTTTGACCAATGCTCCAGTTCTGACTCTGCCAGATGGACATGAAGGGTATGTGGTATACAGTGATGCCTCGAAACAGGGTCTTGGATGTGTGTTGATGCAACATGGCAAAGTTATTGCATATGCATCTCGCCAACTCAAAACCTACGAGGTAAATTATCCGATACATGACCTAGAATTAGCAGTTGTGGTGTTCGCGTTGAAGATTTGGCGACATTACCTGTATGGTGTCAAATGTCAGATCTTCACTGACCACAAAAGCCTAAAGTATGTGTTCACTCAGAAGGAATTAAATATGAGGCAGAGAAGATGGCTGGAACTGATCAAGGACTACGACATTGAGTTGCTTTATCATCCTGGTAAAGCTAATGTTGTAGCTGACGCTTTGAGCCGCAAAACGACTCAAGAGAGTTTGATAACCATGCTGACTGTTCAACCAAAATTACAGTTGGAATTGATTCAAGAAGGTTTAGAAGTTTGGTTTGGAAGACAACAAGGTTGTATGAATACTTTGGAAGTTCATCCTACTTTGTTTGACCAGATCAAGGAAAAACAATCAGAAGATTTAATATTGATCAAGATCAGTGGAGAAGTGCATGAAGGTAAGGCCCCCGGGTTCGTCATTCAAGATGATGGATCCCTTTGGTTCCAAAACCGTATTTGCGTGCCTACCGTGGATGAGCTTCGAAATATCATTTTAAAAGAAGCGCATTCATCTGCATATTCAGTTCATCCTGGAGCAAGTAAGATGTATAAAGACTTGCGTCGGAACTTTTGGTGGCCAAACATGAAGCAAGATGTAGCAGAATTCATCTCGAGGTGCTTAGTTTGTCAGAAGGTCAAAATTGAGCATAGAAGACCTGGTGGAATGTTGCAGTCTCTTCCTATCCCAGAATGGAAGTGGGAAGATATTGCAATGGACTTTGTCTCCGGTCTACCCAAGACTCAAGGGCAAAAAGACGCAATCTGGGTTGTTATTGATAGACTCACCAAGAGTGCTCATTTTATAGCAATCAAGATGAAGTGGGAAGTACAGAAGCTAGCTGAGATATTCATACATGAAGTGGTTCGTCTTCACGGTACTCCAAAAACCATTATCTCTGATAGAGACGGACGTTTCACATCGAGATTCTGGAAGAAGTTACATAAGGCTATGGGTACTGAATTAAATTTTAGTACTGCTTTCCATCCTCAAACCGATGGGCAATCTGAGCGGACAATTCAAACCCTTGAAGATATGCTTCGAGCATGTGTGCTAGATCGCACAACAAGTTGGGACGTCAGCTTGAGTCTGATAGAGTTCACGTACAACAATAGCTGGCACTCATCAATTAAGATGGCTCCTTTCGAAGCTTTGTATGGCCATAAGTGTCGTTCACCAATATGTTGGGACGACAATGCTGACAAGATTCTTCTCGGACCAGAGTTGGTCGAGAGGACTGCTGCTGATATCGCTTTAATACGACAAAGATTGTTGACTGCTCAAAGTCGACAAAAGTCGTATGCTGATTTAAAGCGAAGGGATGTCGAGTTCATCGTAGGTGACAAGGTTTTCATTCGAGTATCTCCCTCGAAAGGTGTGTTTCGTTTTGGAAAGCGTGGAAAGTTAAATGCTCGTTATGTTGGGCCTTTCGAGATACTTGAAAGAGTTGGCAAACTCGCTTATCGTTTGGCATTGCCGCCATCAGCGCATCCCATTCATAATGTCTTTCATGTGTCTCTGCTAAGACGGTATGTTCCCGATGAATCTCATGTACTGAACTATGATGACGTGGAGATTCAGTCAAATGGCACCTATGAAGAAAGACCAGTTCGAATCCTAGACCGACAGATGAGGAAGCTTCGCAATAAGGATGTACCACTGGTGAAGGTACTTTGGTCTAAGAATGGTGGTGAAGAAACGACTTGGGAAACTTGGGAAACCGAGCAGGAGATGTTGAGTCGTTTTCTAGAGTTAGTGTCGTCTTAGTTGGAATCTTTTTAAGGGGGTACTACGAGCTCCTTTGTTCCGCTTGTAGTTTTTGTCTATGTTTGTACTTTCCTTTCCTTGTAAACCTAGTTCTCCCTAGTTTCGGGGACGAAACTATTTTTAAGGGGGTACTATTGTAATATCCGTGAATTTTCTGGATATTTTTGGAAATTTCTGGTCTCCTTTCTAATACCCGTTCAATCAATTTTGTTACGTGTTATACGCATTTTAAATGGAAATTGTTCCTAGAAAATTCCAGGTGACATAATAAAATCATTGGAACTGATTTTATTAAACTATATAATTTTTAGGATCACTTCCATGAAAGAAGTATCTTGATCGGGTGAGATCCACTTAATTAATTATGTATCCGTTAAGAGTATACTCTGAAACGAAAACCTTAAAATTAAAAGTAGCAAGATAAAATCATTTAAGTTGATTTTATTAGTCTACATAATTTTTAGGATCGTTTCTATAAAAGGAGTATTTTAATTCAGGATATATAATTGTACCGCCCGAATATAAATCTCGATCCAATACGGGTATTAACTTGTACCGACATTAAAAGTCAACTATGTTTATCTAAGTATTTACGTACATGTTAAGTTTTATATGGATAGAATTGTTGTGCCACTTGCATTCCACCCTTCCCATTTTAACCCCACATCTGATGGCTATTTAAAGCCAATTGGCTTCTAATTTGTTGGCCTGGGGACAATTGATCCATGTTCTTTCTAATTTGTGAGTGTGTGTTGGTGAGACAAAGAGCGGCCCCATCTACCTCTCTCTCGTTAAATTTCTCTAAGTTCCTCCGTTCAACTCTAACACTGCCGGCTTAAATTCTCTGTCTCGTCTCGTTCAAACCAGCTTGATCGTTTAGGAAAAACTTTAAGGAGTTTCACTTCGGACGACTGCCTTGATCGAATTTTAGGTTCGATTTTCGAGGCAAGTGAACGGTTCTCTCTTACCCTTTTTATTAAATGTGAATTTCTATCCCGTTTAATATCTCTTAATTGTTGGGAACACTTGTTTGCTAAATAATCGGAATTAGGTTTATTTATTGTTTAGATTTAACGACTGTTCGTTATTTCATATTATTATTCGTACTGTTAGTACTGTTTAGGGCCGTTGATTGTGCTCTTATGTGATTGGAGATTCTCCTTTGAGATCTCTTTGATGTGAATAATTTTAGAACAGGGATAGCGGGTTTTGACTCATATATCTCTTTATAACTTGTTAGGAGGTATACTTGGTATCGGCTCCTAACCTCTGTATTATGTGTAGAAAGTAGTGACGCGCAATGTGCCTACTATTCTCCTTAATACCTCGGGTCATGACTCTGCCTGCTCTATCGATAAGAGGGGTGTTTGCACTCTAGCTAAGTGCACTAATATACGAGGTCTGAAATATTGTCCTTCGTATTTCGGCTATGTGCGAGCCAACGTAAAAGTCTTTAACTAAAGTGAATAGTTTTATGACTTATGAGAAGATAAAGTGCCCAATGCACTATAATTAAATGAACTTAGTTGTGGTCCAGATAAGAGCCGGATGTTTTTGACTCTTGTATGTGTGGTAGTGTAGTTCCCAACAGATCTCATAAATTTTGTAGGAGCCACATATTTGGTGTCCTGTCTTAATATTGAATTCTGCTATTTATTTTAACTTCTTTCTGGAAACGCCAACTGTTGGATCATCGACCGACTGCTATTCGGATTCCGATGCCACATGTCTAGTCTTTTCTATGAGAACCAAGCCCTATTCTTTCACTTGTTTAGTCTCTTGTAGACTAACCGACTTTTGTTTCTTCCCGGTTCGTCCGGCTGGTATTTCTGTCTTCTATGGAAATATCAGACTTTGAAAACAGGTCTATCGCAGAATAGGAAGATGAAGTCTTGAAGGCCTGAAAGGAAGGAAGCCCTTTTGACTGTTTTAAATATATTTTGAGGTCCACGTGCTTTTGTACAATTATGGCCTATAGTTAAACGTCTTGTATTCTGCTGCTAGTTACTTATATTATATTTCCTTTTCAAACAACAAAGATGTAATAATAGGGTTGTTTTCCTTCAGTTTAATCATGTAACAAACAAGATTACTATTATGTCCGTATTTTGTTTTACTTGAAATGTGTTGTGTTACCTAGCCTCGGGTGGCTTTGGATGGTAAAATCTGAGGTCACTGGCGGTAGCACCCTTGGTTTAAAAATAGGGGTGTTACATACCCCAAATTCAAGGGGTCGGGCTCCTCGAAAAGAATGGTGCGGAGACAAGCAACTTCCGTCCTCGTTGGCCTGTTCAACTCTCTCTTTGGCCAAAACATAGTGGCTAGGACTCGGAGAATGATCCTGAAGATGGGGTTGATGATGCTTGCCCCAAATAATGCCGCTGTGGAGGATTGTTCTTCCCCAGTGATGTAGCTCCATGTCCTAGTCACCATGTAGTCTTTCAAGCTGTAGTCTCTAGACGGATTTGGAAGCTCTAGGATTGCGTTGAACTCTGCCATGGTGAACTCACGGCTCACATACCGAGCCGAAACCGGATTCGTCCCGCCGAAGTCTTCGACGGGAAGCTAGTCTCTAGAGTGGCCAAAAACTCGGATGTGAGGGCCGGATAGTGTGGTAAATTCTCCTTCTTCAAGAGATGGGATGCACCAAGGATAAGGAAGGCCTCCTTGACGTCTGTATAGATTCCCGTGTTTATAGCACTAGACTTCGAGAACCAACGGGTGTTGTGGTCCTTCTCTAGAATGGCACGGTATCGATGCACTTGGCCTTGAGTACTCAAAATCACGTTGTCCATGCGAGGTGGAGATGGGGACCTCTGGTTCCTTCTCTTCTTCTGAGCTCGGGTAGTGGGTCTGCTTGAACTTGCCATGAGATCTATAAAATAATCAAAAAATTTCCAAGATAAGATCTACTCAAAATAGATAGGCAAGAGACCCCATACTTGGTCTCGAAATACCCTCGGAATTATTCGTTAACTACCCAATTGGGTCGTTTACAAATCTGGACTGGATTGATCTTTGAGGCCACGCAGGGTCGTTAACGAGCCTGGGTAGGTCGTTAACGAGCCTCCGAGAACAAAATCGCAGGATTCCGAGTTTTAATCTATCTTAAAAATCAAGCCAAAATTAAGCATACAATCCTCTACACTCCTTCACTTAGTCACACAATCGGAAATACACACCCCATACTTGCTCGATTACCCATCCCGCTCATGCTAAACTTACCCGAAATTTTGACATGCTAAGTTTGTAACTTGATACTAGAACAAGAAAAATTCATGCTTTTCACAATCAACTTTTCTCAATGAGATATCTAACATGAATATCCTTCTCTAGATCTAGAATTACTAAGCAAAATCAAACTTTCTTGGGCAAAATCGAATCATGACATCTATCCTCTATATGAACTCAATTCTAGACATGAAATTTCTACCCTAAAAACCATGAATCATGCAATTTTGAGTTAGGGTTTAGAAATCATACCGGAGAATCGAGAAATTGAAGAACAAGGGGTCGGAATTTGGGTGATTAACGAGCTCGGTGAAAGCGGGCTAACAAAAACTCGGATCTTCGTCGGTGGGAGGAAGGGTTTCCGGGCTTCGGTAACGACGGCTACTCGGTGGTTGGTGAGGGATTCCGATCGGTGGTGGGGGTTTTCAAGATCTTTGGTTGTGTTTTGGAGAAGTTTGGATTTTGGATGATTTGAGAGTGAAAGAGTTTTGGGAGGGGTAAAAGGGTTATATAGGAGAGGGTAGGGATAGGAAGGGGTAGAGGGGTGCGGCGGCTAGGGTAGTAAAAAGATAGACTAGGTTAAAAAAACTTACCTGCCCGTTTTGCCGAATCGGGTCATTCGGACCGGGTCGTTAACGACCCTGGGTGGGTCGTTAACGAGCCACCGTAGCCTCTTGAAGTGATTTTTCGATCCCTTCTCCTGCGTCTTGTTAGCTCAAAATTTAATCCTAATTTCTATCCTAAAAACTACTAAACAGAACTCAAAACAAAGCTAAGAAAAAGAGTCTAAAAAGAAAAGAAAAAAAAATCTAATTCTATACTAAAAAGCGGGTTGCCTCCCGTAAGCGCTATTTTTAACGTCGTCAGCCCGACGTACTTCTTTGACTAGTCCGATGATGTGAGAGCTATGGTAACTCTGATCTCTTCGTCCGGGTCGGGTTTCTCATGGAACTTCTTCAGCCGGTGGCCATTAACTTTGAAGATTATGCCTTGGTTATCGATCAACTCCACCGCTCCGTGAGGATAAATGTGATGAACCACGAATGGCCCACTCCATCGGGTCCTGAGCTTCCCTGGGAATAGTCGGAGTCTAGAGTTGAAAAGAAGTACCTTGTCGCCAACTTCATAAGTTTTGGGCACCAATTTCCGATCATGCCACCTTTTAGTGCGTTCCTTGTAAATTTCAGCATTTTCGTACGCCTTCAGCCTCAGTTCTTCTAATGCTTGTAAGTCCATGAATCTTTTTGCTCCAGCCGCGTCGAGGTTCATGTTGAGCTCCTTAATAGCCCATAATGCTTTATGCTCCATCTCAACGGGTAAATGACATGCCTTGCCATACACTAGATTGTAAGGAGTGGTGCGTAGAGGCGTCTTGTATGCTGTCCTGTATGCCCATAGAGCGTCATCCAATTTGGAGGACCAATCCTTCCTAGAACGGGACACTGTCTTCTCCAATATGCTCTTTATTTGCCTGTTTGAAATCTCAACCTGGCCACTAGTTTGGGGATGATAGGGTGTTGCCACCCAATGGGATACCCCATACTTAGCCAGAAGTGCTTCGAAACTCCGCTCAATGAAATGAGAACCACCATCACTGATAAGGACCCTTGGAACGCCGAACCTGGGGAAAATATTGGTCTTGATGAATTTAGCCACAGTCTTGGCGTCGTTAGTCCTTGTAGCGACAGCTTCTACCCACTTAGAGACATAATCGACCGCAACTAGGATGTATTTGTAAGGGCCTGATGTGGGAAACGGTCCCATGAAGTCTATGCCCCATACGTCAAATAGCTCAACCTCCAATATCCCGGTAAGTGGATTTTCATGTCTCCAAGTGATGTTTCCTGAGCGTTGGCACCCATCACATGCTGTCACATAAGCTTGCACATCTTTGAACATGGTTGGCCAATAGAGACCACTTTGAAGAATCTTCGCCGTGGTTTTGAATCCTTTTGCATGGCCTCTAGTTGGAAATGTGTGACATTGATGGATCACATTCTCAATTTCCTCTTCTGGGACACAACGCCTAAAGAGGTGATCGCTTCTTTGCTTAAACAAGTAAGGATCATCCCAATAGTACTGTTTTACATCATGAAGAAATTTCTTCTTCTTTTGTGGGGTTAGACCCTCGGGAATCACGCCTCCTACAAGATAGTTAGCGAAATCCGCAAACCAAGGGGCTTTTGACCCTCTAACAGCATGGATTGATATTGAGGAAGAAGAAGTAGAAGTAGGAGAAGAAATGGAATTGATTTGAGCCAGTTTGGTTTCAGAAATCTTACCTGAATGGGTCGTTAACGACCCTGGAGTCCTTATTTTATCCTCGATAACGACCTCCCGTGGCTTAGTAACGACCTGATTGACTGACATTCCGACACGCTCTGGAAGTTTATCCTTGTGATTTGTGCCTTCCAGCTTCGGTTCCTCGTTAACGACCCTGAAGGGGTCGGTGACGAGGATCTTGTTGAGTTCGACCTCGTTCAGCAGGAGGTGTTCGTCCGGTCTGGAATCGTTTATTGGCACCTCATTATTGGACTCGGTGATATGCTCTACTGGAAATCTGGATAAATGAGCCGCCACTAGGTTCTCTGCTCCCTTTTTGTCTCTTATTTCGTGGTCAAATTCCTGCAGTAAGAGCATCCAACGAAGCAATCTGGGTTTGGCATCCTTTTTAGCCATTAGGTATCTAACAGCCTCATGGTCAGTATAAACAATCACTTTGGATCCAACAAGGTAGGACCGGAATTTTTCAAAGGCAAATACCAAGGCAAGGAACTCCTTCTCTATTGTGGTATACTTACTTTGCGCCTCATCCAGCGTCTTACTGGCGTAATAGATGGCATGGAGTTTTTTGTCCTTCCGTTGCCCTAAGACTGCGCCAACTGCATAGTCACTGGCATCACACATAATGTCAAAAGGCAATGTCCAATCTAGGGACTGCATAATGGGGGCAGATACGAGGGCAGCTCTTAACCTGTAAAATGCTTCAAGACATTCTGGAGACAGTTCAAACACTACATCTTTCATTAGTAGGTTAGTCAAAGGTTTAGCTATCTTAGAAAAATCTTGAATAAATCGTCTGTAAAAGCCAGCATGCCCAAGGAAACTCCTAATGTCTCTTACAGAAGAAGGAGGAGGTAATTTTTCAATAAGCTCAATTTTTGCTCTATCTACTTCTATCCCTCTTTTAGAGACAAGGTGTCCTAGTACTATCCCTTCTTGAACCATGAAATGACATTTTTCCCAATTCAACACGAGATTGGTGTCTTTACATCTTTTAAGCACTCGTGCAAGGTTAGCAAGACAAGAATCAAATGAAGAACCATAAATAGAAAAGTCATCCATGAAAACCTCTACAATATCCTCTATTATATCTGAAAAAATGGCCATCATACACCTTTGAAAGGTGGCAGGGGCATTGCAAAGCCCAAATGGCATTCTTTTATAAGTGAAGGTTCCATAAGGACATGTAAAGGTTGTTTTCTCTTGATCATCAGGGTGAATGGAAATCTGCCAAAAACCGCTATAGCCGTCTAAATAACAGAAATAATCATGTTGGGCTAAGCGTTCTAACACCTGATCAATGAAAGGGAGCGGGAAATGATCTTTTCTAGTAGCACTATTAAGCTTCCTATAATCAATGCACATCCTCCAACTAGTGGTGGTTCTAGTCGGAATAAGCTCTCCCTTTTCGTTTTCTAACACAGTCATCCCCCCTTTTTTTGGGACTACATGGACCGGACTTACCCAATGGCTGTCCGATATAGGAAATATGATCCCAGCATCAAGTAATTTAATAATTTCCTTTTTAACTACATCCTTCATGTTAGGATTTAACCTACGTTGATGCTCTATGGTGGGTTTATGATTATCCTCCATGTATATCCTATGCATGCAAAGGGAAGGGGATATGCCAGTTATATCATCTAGGGAGTAGCCTATGGCTTTCCTATGAATCCTAAGCACATTCAGGAGTTTTCCTACTTCCTCGTCTTCTAATTTAGCATTAATGATGACAGACAAAGTAGAATTAGGACCAAGGAATTCATACCTGAGGGAATCTGGCTGGGGTTTAAGTGTTGGGGACGGTTCAGCCGGTATTAGAATTGGTTCTTCTGGCTCCGTCTTCAACACCTCCTCAAGATATTCAAAGGCTGAAATTTCGTTGTCTTTTGCCAGGGTCGTTAACGATGCTGATGAGGTCGTTAACGAGCATGCTTCTTCTGCCAGGAGAATCGGTAACGTGGCTGAGGAGCTCGTTACTAAAACTGCAGAGGTTATTTCTGCCCATCTTTGACCTGAAATTTCATCACCTAATGCTGATCTTCCAATAGGGTCTCCACATTCAATGATCTCCTTGTGGGTGTAGAACATCTTGACTTCAGCTTTATCAGTATCCTTAATTGACTGTTTAAATCGGAATTCCATCACCTCATCCCCTCCTAACATCGATTATGGCTCCAGCTGTGGCGAGGAACGGTCTTCCCAAAATAATAGGCACCACCGGATCTTCGGGCATTGTCATAACGAGGAAGTCATTTGGAACAAATAATTTGCCCACTTGAACTGGAAAGTCTTCTATTACCCTTGTTGGTTTGATGCAGGATCCGTCTGCCATGTAAAGCCGCATGTTGATGGGCTCTAGTGGTCCCATATTAGCTTTAGACCAGATTGAGAGAGGAACTAAACTAGCACTGGCGCCCAGATCACATAAAGCTTTGAACTTGTGGTTGCCTATGCCGATCGTTATTGCAAATCTCCCTGGGTCTCCTAGCTTTTCTGGTAGAGCTATTGATCTGACTTCATCCTGCAGCTCTGTAATGGATCTTTTCCTGCTAAGAATATCCTTCAAAAACTTTGTGTAAGCCGGCATTT
The DNA here is from genome assembly GCA_964016875.1 of Fallopia convolvulus. Classification (NCBI taxonomy): domain Eukaryota; kingdom Viridiplantae; phylum Streptophyta; class Magnoliopsida; order Caryophyllales; family Polygonaceae; genus Fallopia; species Fallopia convolvulus. The sequence continues at coordinate 13,961,990 of OZ024728.1, read as the reverse complement.
CGCTTAGGGCCTCAGCGAATGGGATGGAAATATTAATGCCCTGAAGAATCTTTACGAAACGCTTGAACTTACTCTCAGTAGAGTCCATAGATTTCTTAGTTGGAAATGGAAGAGATTTCACCATTCTCGGAACCAGGTTAGGCTCGAGGGGTGGTGCTACAGGGTCGATACTAGGATCGTCAGGTATGCTCGGCGGGTCGTTACCGACCCTGATGGGGTCGTTAACTACCCTGGAGTTGAGAAGAAGGCTCGGTTTAGGAGACTTACCTGGGGTAGGGTCGTCAGGAACCCTTGGAGCCTTGTCCCCGGCAACGGCGCCAATTTGTTGAGAGGGTTTCTTGACAACAAATAAATTTATAATCAAGACCCCGCTGAGTATAGGGAGGTCAGGATCGTTCCACAGGAAGCAAGGTTGTTCGTTTATCAATTACTAAAAAAACAAACAAAATCAAATAAAAACACTCACAAGCAGCCTCGTTAACGACGTTGTCAGGGTCGTTAACGAACCACCGTACACAAAAGACTCAATCTAACGACCTAAATAAATTCGGTACCGAGCCAACTAACTCAGCAACGAAATTCACTTAAGATAATTCAAATAAAAACAAAGATCTAGGACTAGGGACACCACAACATAGTCATGCATATAAACTTGTAAGAAGAATAGATCATGCCTTTAAATAGATAGAGTCATCAACTTTCGTTGACTATCAAGTAAATTAACCTACTTGCGTAACCCAATTCACTTTAATTGCTTGTTTTGGATCTAAAGCTTGAAACTTTCGTATTCAAACAATATCAACCTTCAAGTTACTAACTTTCTCTTTCAATCAAGTTAAAAACTCAAATTACCTCAACTTTCATCTTGGTATATGGGCTCGTTATTTGCTCTTGCTGGCTCGTTAACGAGCTGTTTGGTGACGTCCTCTTCCTCCTTTTCCTCAGCTTGGACTCGCTCCGGCAATGTCTTCCCGCTCCTAAGGTGCACCGCCGCTATTTGTCCCCTAGGGTTCTCCTCGGGGCGGCCCGGGAGTTGCCCTTCTGGTCTCAGAATTTGGGCAGTGAGGTTCCCTAGTTGGGAATCAACAATCTTCTTCCATATATCAAACTCTCCCCATCTTTTATTTTGTTGGTTTAGGTTGGCTTGAACTTCGTTAACCTTGTTGGTCACTCCGTTAATGCCTCCCTGTAATCCTTGAACCCATGATGGTGGCTCCTAATGGCCTGGAGGTCGATAAGGTGCAGGTCGTCTATCTGGTGGAGGCACTGCATAGTTTTGATTGGTATTCTGATTGCCCCATCCTTGATAGTTGTTTGACCTATCATTATAGCTAAGCTGGTTACTGTATGGTCCTCTCATATAATTCATCTCAGCTATTGTCTCCGCGGCTCTAACCTGCTCTATGTTAGTTCAAGCAGATGTACTATGTGTAGAAGAACCACATTCTTGACATGATTGAGAGGATTTCAGAAAACTTACCTGCTTCTTCAGACGGTTGACCTCATCTTGCAAGAACTGATTTTTAACATCCGGGTCAACTTCGTCTCGGTTAGGCATGTAGAGACGTTTCTGGGGCTGTGGGGTCTTTGGGTTCCATACATGGCATCATAATTGGAAAGCTTATCCAGCAGTTCCCATGCAGCCGTAGGATCCATCTCTATAAAACTGCACGCAGTATGCGTGTTGATGCGGTTCTTGGTCTCTGCGTTGATACCCTGGAAAAAGATTTCTTGCAAAACATATAAAGGTTGCCCATGAATAGGGCATTGTCTAAGCATCTCTTTGAATCTTTCCCATGTTTCAACAAAGGTTTCATTAGACAGCTGGTGATAGGAGGTGATGCGTTTCCTCAACTCCGTTGTCTTGGCAGGAGGGAAGAATTTTGTAAGAAATTGATCATACAAGTTCTTCCAAGTCCTGATAGACTTAGGAGGTAGGCTCTCCAACCAGCTCAGGGCCTTCCCAGCAAGAGACCACCTGAAAGCTTTTAACAGAACCTATTCAAGTGAGAAACCTTCAGCAGCTATAGTGTCACATAAATCAAGAAAGTTTCGAATATGCTCCATAGGGCACTCAGTAGGTTTCCCTTCAAACTGAGCCCGTTTAATCAAGGATATGAATTGAGACTTGATCTCAAAAGGTTTCTCTATCTCGGTAAGCACGATTGGAGATTCTGGCACCCTCAGTTCTGGATGCATGTACTGTTTGGCATTCCTCGGATAGGCATTAAGCTCCTCTTGTAGACGAGCATTAGCAGCTCGGTGACGCTCAGCCTCAGCAGCAGCGCCTTCTTTCTCAGTTTTTAACACCTCCATCTGATTTCGGAGGTCTTCCATTTGACGAGCCATCTCTTCAGGTGTGGCCATGGCTCGGTTTTCTCGGAGTCTACGGTGCAGGGAATGTTCGGGTTCTGAGTAATAACCAGTGTTGTCAAACTCGAGCCTTCGTCGTCCTACCGGCATACGCTGAGAAAACAGACAGAGAAAACAAAAATTAAAAACAAAAGCGGGGTCGGGCTATTCCCAGACCCACAGATAAACAAACAAACACGTTGCTTCCCCGGCAACGGCGCCAATTTGTTGAGAGGGTTTCTTGACAACAAATAAATTTATAATCAAGACCCCGCTGAGTATAGGGAGGTCAGGATCGTTCCACAGGAAGCAAGGTTGTTCGTTTATCAATTACTAAAAAAACAAACAAAATCAAATAAAAACACTCACAAGCAGCCTCGTTAACGACGTTGTCAGGGTCGTTAACGAACCACCGTACACAAAAGACTCAATCTAACGACCTAAATAAATTCGGTACCGAGCCAACTAACTCAGCAACGAAATTCACTTAAGATAATTCAAATAAAAACAAAGATCTAGGACTAGGGACACCACAACATAGTCATGCATATAAACTTGTAAGAAGAATAGATCATGCCTTTAAATAGATAGAGTCATCAACTTTCGTTGACTATCAAGTAAATTAACCTACTTGCGTAACCCAATTCACTTTAATTGCTTGTTTTGGATCTAAAACTTGAAACTTTCGTATTCAAACAATATCAACCTTCAAGTTACTAACTTTCTCTTTCAATCAAGTTAAAAACTCAAATTACCTCAACTTTCATCTTGGTATAAGCTTAACAAACAATCTCAATAATAGATAAAAGACATTCAACACACAATCTTACTCATCAAACATGCTTAACTATGTCGGGCTTATCCCCGATCCTAGAAAAGAAGACTACTCACTAATCATAACTAAGAAAATAAATTCAACAAAAGAAATCATTGAAAGCAAAACACTACTAAAATTAATAGGAAATATCGTCTTACAGAAATTTAGAAGAAACCGAAAAAATACAAAGCACCGAACCAAAATCTCGATCAACGAACTCGGTAACCTTCGTTCACCGACCTCCGAACTCGACTCCGATCCTCTCTCGGCTCTCTCGGCTCTTCCTCTTCTCTAAAAATCCACACCCTTCTAGGCTAAACAAAAGGGATATTTATACTAAAAAGGCTAAAAACTAATAAGGCTAGAAGATAAAAAAAAACTTTCCTAAAAGATAGAAATAAAATCCTAAAAAGATAGAAATAAAATCTAGAAAGATAGAAAGACCTAAAATACATAATATAATAACCCTAAAAATTATAAAAAGATACTCTTCCGACACGGAAATAATTTCCCGCACAGGATCGGTGAGTTACAAAGTCAACCCTCGAAATTTCTATCACGTGGCCTCGTTAACGAGCCTGGGCTTGGTTTCTTCCACACTTCATCTCGTAAAACCTGGACTCTGACTTCTCCATACTTGTATTCCTCTGTCTTTCATTGTAGCGCTCCAAATTCAGCTCAATATAGCACCTTTTCCTTGCTAAAACCTACAAAATACACAAAATAGAGTAGCTTCCATACTTTCTATGAAAATATGCAAAACCATCCAAAAACACACAAAACTAAACCTAATTTTATCAAAACTAAACCTAATAAACAAAGAAAACCTACTAAAAACACGAACATCAATGTACTAGCTGGTGATATACCAGAACTAGCACCCCATCCAACGAATGATGTACCAACACCACCTCCAGGCACAAAACCAGCACCACCATAACCAGGAACACGGCCACCATCTCTAGCATCTCCTCCATCGTCTCTATCATCACCATCATCATGATCATCGTGATCCTCATGATCCTCCTGATCCTCCATCTCTACATCAGGCGCAGGCTCCTCCTGCTGAACCCCGCCCCCACCAGCAAAATCATATGGGATATTCAGATAAGCTAAGGCAGGGCCAGTGGGCATGGCTCTGGGAAGGCGCAAATAATCCTCATATGGAGAACCTAGAGTCCAGATATAACCCTGCTCAGCTGATCCCTTCAAACAATGGGCCCTCTTTAGCTGGTTCTCATTAAACTTATACTCCACACTATCAGGCCGTCCAAACCTCTCCTCACTCACAAACTCTCTTGCAAGCAAAGTAATCATCCCACCTATAGCAATCTTGCCAGTATCCTTCTTCAGGATCTTCTTGACACTCCCAATAAACAACTCAACCCAGTCAGGAACTGCAGCCTTCATAGGCATCAAGCACCAGATCATGCTCATTTCAAAGCGAGACGCCTTGTTTACCTCCCCTTGTCCCAGAAAACTCATGGACAGTACCTTATGACATAATCTAATACAAGGATGGGTAATGCAATAGTTATACTCCCCCTTCTTAGGCAAAAACCCAACCCTTGTAATCACCTCCCAAAAATCATTAAGGCCTGACTCTCTACTAACTGCCTCCCAATTCTCAGTAGGCACACCAGTAATCCCAAAAATTCCTTTCAACCCCTCTCTGTCTATATAATAAGGCTCATCCAAAATTAAATTTGAGCAAACCCTCATCATCCTGAAACGTAGACAGAAACTCTAGCAAAATGTTCCTATATGTAGGGGCATTCAGATCAATAAAGCCCCCCAATCCACCCGCCATTAGAAATCTCTGAGTACAGTCATACATGCCTAGTGTCCTAAGCATCTCAACATCAAAGAATTTAGTACTAGTGAATTTCCTCTTAGCCAGAGAATCCCATTTTTTCTTCTGTGCAGGAGTTAACTTCTTAACAGGATACGTCATCTATTAAATGCAGCTATTCAGATCAACAGTAGAGGCGAAGAAGCAACTTACAGAAACTGAAATTCGGACACTGTTGTGAGGCCGCGATCGCCACATGAAAGAGGCGCGATCGCCTTCTGGTGGGAGGCCGCGATCGCGGTATGCAAGGGGCCGCGATCGCGGTTCTGCGCGATCGGTGATTCCAAGGCGACGATGCACTCCGACACCGCGGTTCTCTTCAACTCCGAGCCGCGGTCGCCTCTCCGGTTTGCCTTCAGCAACCCGTCAATGGACCAAGGGGGATGGTTATGGTGAATTGAAAGCTATGGGAGAAATTTTTGGAGTTTTTGTAGATTCGATTTTTGGGGAGAAATAGAGAAGTAAAAGAGATTTTGTGAACGGATTTGGGTTGAGCACGAAGTGAGGATTGTAGATCCGGGTTTTTTGTTGAGTTTGGAAGAAATTTTTTAGGAGGGTAATGGAGCTTTGAAGAGAGTTTTAATGGTGGATAATGGAGGTTGAAGAAAGTGAAGAATAGAGGAGGAAGGAGGAAGAAGAAGGTGGACGAAGAGGGGTGGGGCCGGCGGTGGGAGTGGCCCCACTGCCTCGTAATATATTTTTTTCTTTTTTTTTTTATAACTCTGGGGGGCCGCGATCGCGGCCTGCGCAAGGTACCGTTAATTTCTTTCCGAAAAACGCCCCGCAATCGCCCTTTTCGAGGAGCGATCGCAGTTTGTCCTCAGTAATGTTCTTTCGAACCTAGTACATGCGTGTTAGCCTCACGAGTTTGAAAATAAAAACTAAACAAAACAAAAAAAAACAGAAAAAGAAAAAGAAAAACTTACCTCGGGTTGCCTCCCGAGCAACGCCTTTGTTTAATGTCGTTGGCTCGACATTAGTGCCCTTTTTAGTTGGCAATTGGGGTTGGATCATCAAGACCCATCTCTTCTAGCACTTCATGGCTGACTCCCTCATGGTATTTCTTTAATCTCTGACCATTAACCTTAAACACATTTTGGGAGTCCCCATCCAATAATTCCACAGCCCCATGTGGAAAAACTTGAGTAATTGTATACGGTCCAGCCCATCTAGAACGGAGTTTTTCTGGGAAGAGTGTGAGACGAGACTGAAACAGAAGGACCTTATCTCCAACCTTGAATTCCTTCCTGAGGATGTTCTTATCATGCCAAGCTTTGGTTTTGTTCTTGTAGTTCACAGCATTATCATAAGCATCCAATCTCAACTCCTCCAACTCTTGCAATTGTAATTTTCTGCACTCTCCATTCTCTTTAAGGTTGAAATTGCACTTTTGGACCGCCCAGTAAGCTTTGTGCTCAAGCTCAACTGGCAAGTGACAGCCTTTGCCATAAACCAATCTGAAGGGGGACATCCCGATGGGTGTCTTATAAGCAGTACGGTAGGCCCATAAAGCATTATTGAGTCTCAAACTCCAATCTTTCCTGTTAGGCGCCACCGTCTTCTCCAGAATCGATTTTATCTCCCTATTGGACACTTCAGCTTGTCCATTGGTTTGGGGATGATAGGCTGTAGAGATCTTCTGAGTGACATGGTACTTCTTCAATAGAGCACTCACAGTCTTGTTGCAAAAATGAGTACCCCTGTCACTGATTAGAGCTTTTGGAATCCCAAATCTGGCAAAAATGTTGTCCTTAAGGAAATCTGCAACTTCTTTTGAATCATCAGTTCTGGTGGCCTTTGCTTCCACCCACTTGGAAACATAGTCCACCGCAAGTAAAAATATACAGATTCCCATAAGAAGAGGGGAAGGGTCCCATAAAATCAATGCCCCAAACATCAAAAACTTCACAGAATATCATACGAGATTGAGGCATCTCATGTCTCTTAGAAATATTACCCACCCTCTGACAACGATCACATGATTTACAGAAAGCATATGCATCCCTAAAAATATGAGGCCAATAAAAACCAGCTTCTAAGACTTTCCTAGCAGTTTTATTAGTCCCAAAGTGACCCCCACATGCATAGGAATGACAAAAAGATAGTATAGATTGTACCTCACAATCCGGGACACACCGTCGGATTACCTGATCTGTGCAGTGCTTCCATAAATAAGGATCATCCCAGACATAGAATCGGGATTCATGACGCACCTTGTCCTTCTGAGCCTTGGTAAAATTAGGAGGAAACTCCTCTGAGACGAGGTAGTTGACTAGATTTGCGTACCATGGCCTGAACGAGTGGATCCCAAAAGCAAATTCCTCCAGTCGCGATTCGTCGCCGCGGTCGCCACCAGGGCCGCGATCGCCTCTCTTTTTGGTCGCGATCGCGGTTGTCTCAGCCGCGGTCGTCCCTTGTTCTGGCGGCGATCGCGGTTTGGCACCAGTATCGACTCCAAAAAACATGTCATCGGGGAATCGTCCTTGAATTTGTTCCTGACCTTCTGACTTGTCTTCCACATGTACAAGCCGGCTCAGGTGGTCAGCTACAAGGTTTTCGGCTCCCTTTTTATCCCGTATCTCAATGTCAAACTCACTCAGCAAGAGGATCCATCTTATCAATCTCGGCTTAGCCTCTTGTTTCGTCATTAAATAACGAAGTGCTGCATGGTCTGAATAAACTATCACCTTTGTACCCAGCAGATACTGTCTGAACTTCTCCAAGGCGAACACTACAGCAAGCATTTCCTTCTCAGTGGTGGAGTAGTTCCTTTGGGCATCGTTTAGAGTCATGGAAGCATAATGTATGACATGGGATGCTCTAGCTTCCTTTTGACCCAAAACAGCCCCAACAGCGTAGTCATTTGCATCACACATGATCTCAAAAGGTTGAGACCAATCCGGGGCTTGAATAATTGGGACACTTATTAGGCGTGTTTTCAGCTCATCAAACGCCTTTTTGCATGTCTCATTGAACTCATAAGGCACATCCTTCTTCAGCAAATCACACAATGGGGCTGAGATCTTGGAAAAATCTTTAATAAACCTGCGATAGAAACCTGCATGGCTTAGAAAAGAACGCACTTCACGCACATTAGTAGGATAAGGCAAAGACTGAATGATATCAATCTTTGCCTTATCGACCTCAATACCCCTGGATGACACTATGTGACCTAACACAATGCCTTGCTCAACCATAAAATGACACTTCTCAGAGTTTAGAACCAAATTGGTGTCTACACATCTTTGAAGGACTAAAGAGAGGTGGTTTAAGCAGGCATCAAAGTCGTCTCCATGTACTGTAAAGTCATCCATAAAAACCTCTATAAAATTTTCAATGTACTCAGAAAAGATGCTTACCATACACCGTTGGAACGTACCGGGTGCGTTACACAATCCGAATGGCATTCTACGGTATGCAAAAGTGCCAAAGGGACATGTAAATGTCGTTTTCTCTTGGTCCTTCGGTGCAATAGCAATCTGAAAGTACCCTGAATAGCCATCTAAAAAGAAATAATAGGAACGACCGTCAAGTCGCTCAAGCATTTGATCAATGAATGGCAAGGGAAAGTGATCTTTTCTGGTTACCGCATTCAGCTTACTGTAATCAATACAGACTCTCCAACCTGTCTGAACTCGTGTGGGGACTAGTTCCCCATGCACATTCTCTACCACTGTAATGCCTCCCTTTTTGGGCACAACTTGGGTCAGACTAACCCATTGACTATCAGAGATGGGATAGATCATACCTGCCTGTAGGAGCTTCAATACCTCCTTTTTTACTACCTCCATCATAGGTGGGTTGAGCCGTCTCTGTGGTTGTCTGGATGGCTTGGCACCCTCCTCTAGGAGGATCCTATGCATACATGTAGAGGGACTAATCCCTTTAATGTCAGCAATAGTCCAACCTAGAGCTGTCTTGTGCTCTTTCAGTACCTGCACCAATTTTTCTTCTTGCTCCTTAGAAAGTTTGTTAGAAATAATGACAGGCAAAGTGTCACCATCTCCAAGAAAGGCATATTTTAAATGCTCAGGGAGCTGTTTAAGCTCAACTTCAGGTGCCTGTACTACAGAAGGAAGCAACTTCTCGCTTGGGAGAGTTAGTGGTATGGGCCCAATGGCCAAAGCATCAGCAGGAGATTCACAACAAGCACTCAGATCAGCAAGGATTTCATGGTATCTATCAGGCAAATCATAATCCATGCATGAAGTTGTGACATCATTCTCTAACACATACTGTAATTCATCACCATAAGTAGCATCAAAGACATCTTGCACAATGGGATCAATTACATCAATAGAACAAAGAGAATGGTCATCCTGGGGGTATTTTATAGCATTATCCATACTATATTCAAATTTCTCCCCATCAAACTCCATAGTTAGGACACCTTTACACATATCAATTTTTGTTCTAGCAGTTTTCATGAAAGGACGTCCTAACAGAATGGGTGCAGCATGCACATCATGATCCATATCAAGCACATAAAAATCAGCAGGGAATATCAAATTATCAACCATGACAAGGACATCTTCAACAAGCCCTTTCGGGTAGATTGTGGACCTATCAGCTAATTGAACAATAACACCAGTTTCATGCAAAGGTCCTAAGCCTAGTGAAGTATAAACAGAATAAGGCATAACATTGATAGAAGCACCTAAATCAAGCATGGCTTTATCTATTTTAGTGTCTCCTATTATGCAGGGAATGCTGAACATGCCTGGATCACTGCACTTCTTAGGCATTCGCCTTTGAAATACAGCTGAGACATGTTCACTAACCTTTACTTTCTGTTTCCCCTTTAATTTTTGGTTCCTCTTAATAGTGCACAACTCTTTCAGAAATTCAGCAAATCTAGGAACGCTTTTAATCAGATTGAGCAAAGGGATATTTACCTCACACTTGGAAAACGTCTCAAAGATCTCCTTGTCGTTCTCTGGCTTCCTTGTGTCTTTCAGTGCTTCAGGAAAGGGAGGAGGTGGCTTCTGGGAAACCATGGAAGGGAAATCTGGACGAACATATTGATTGTTGGAAACTGGAGCCTGGCCGCGATCGCCATCAGAAAGCCGCGATCGCGGTTCTTCAAATTTTCGGGAATCACCGTCACCGCGATCGCGTCTTCAATTTTCTCAAATCCCGAGGCCTCAGTTAAGGGGCCGCGATCGCCGATGGTAGGGGCCGCAATCGCGGCCTCTTCAGCCGCGATCGCCTCTTGTTCTGGCGGCGATCGCGGTTCTTCCGATCTTCCGTCAATTCTCGGCAATTCTTTTCCACTTCGTAAAGTAATCGCACTCACATTCTCCCTAGGATTGATGGGCTGTGCGGGCAATTTTCCAAAATCTTTGGCCTCCAATTTACTCACTACATTAGCCAGTTGACTGATCTGAGTTTCCATATTCTTGATACTAGCTTGAGTAGTCTGTCCCATCTGTTCCACTGTAATAGCTAGCCTTGCAATCAACTCTTTAGCGTTGGATGAATTATTTTGGCTCTGAACTGGAGGTCTAGGGACATAAGGTTGCCTGGGTTGCTGATTTCCTCCTTGTTGATTATATTGAGGCTGATTCTGATTCCCATATCTCAGATTTGGATGATGTGCCCAGCCTGGATTGTATGTATTAGAATAGGGATCAAAACGAGGTCTAGGAGGTCCATACCCTCCTACAGCATTAACCTCAGCCTGAGGTTCCTGGAGTTGTGGACAGGCATCAGTAGGGTGAAGTGTATCAGCACAGACTTCACACGCCTTCAGTTGTTGAGGGGTTCCTTGCAGCATGAACCTCTTCATCATATCTTTCAACTCCGCCATCTCAGCTTTTATAACAGAAGAGGAGTCCATAGCATTGACTCCCTTAGCGCCAGTTCGTTTGTTGAATTGCCTTGAGTTCTCAGATAGCTCAGAAAAGAGCTCAAGGGCATCTGCTGGTGTCTTGTTCATCAGGCTTCCACCACAAGTTGCATTCACCATTCTGCGTTCTTCATCCAGTAATCCACCAAAGAAATACAGTACCAGGTCTTGATTAGAATACCCATGATACGGACAACTAGCACACAGTCTCTTGAATCACTCATGATAATCATACAGACTCTCTCCAGCCTATTGCTCAATATTGCTCAAGCTCTTCTTCAGACTGTTCTGTTTGGTGGCAGGAAAATATTTCTCCAAGAATGTCGCTTTCATCTTAGTCCAGGTATTTATGAAGCCTGGAGAAAGATAGTAGAGCCACTCATTGGCTGAATCCTTCAGAGAGAAAGGAAACGCCCTCAGCTTGATTTGGTCCTCAGTTACATCAGCAGGCTTCATACTTGAGCAGACCTGATCAAATTCAGCAAGATGCTTGTTTGGATCTTCTCCACCATGCCCATGGAATTGGGGTAAAAGATGGATTAATCCTGATTTCAATTCAAACTTGACACCATCATTCAGCGCAGGGAACTGAACAGCCAGGGGCTATTGTTGAAAGTTTGGAGCAGTCAGCTGCTTCAAAGTCTGATCTCCCATTGTCTCAGTTTCAGCAGAATTCAAGTCGAAAGGTAATTTACGGAGTAGTTCCCGAGCTTCACGTCTCAACCTGGAAAGGGTCCTTTCAATCTCTGAATCAAAAGGCAAAATAGAAGAATCAGTAGCACGAGTGTGGACCATAAACTAGGGTCCACACTAGAGTTGGTAACAATAAAAACTTAGAATTAAACAAAGTGTCCCCGGCAACGGCGCCAAAATTTGACTGGCTTAAACTCGTCGTGCCAAATCAAAAATAAATCCCTAGTTACTCAACTAGTATAGCTGGTAAGTCGGGGTCGTACCCAAGAGACACTTGTATCCTAAGTTTTATTATTATCAACTCAAAAAAAGTAACAAAAGGGGGGATTTTGTGAATTAAAACTAAAACTAAGGATTGAAACAAACAAAGCAAGCAAGCAAACACGGCAAAAGTTGGATTTTTATCAATTAGGGAAAACAATCCTATTCAAGCATCCACTTTTCTTCCTCAAGTTATTGATCCAAGATTCAAACAAGTTATTCCTTTTAGTTATTCCTATCCTGATCAGAATTATGACTTGGCAACGAGACATGCAAACTTAATATCCAAATTACTCATGAAACGATCATAAATAATATGAATACTAGCAATAAGAACAAGGATAAACAGGATACATGCAATTGAATTCCAACGAGTCAAACAATTAACATGCATTCAAATCTCTTCTCAATTGTTTTAGTCCAACGAGTCCTAAACCAATTGAGTTGCTACAAAGATTAGGCTTTGCTACGAGAAAACCTAGATCTAGCAATAGATAATATTAATTCCAACAAGGTGATCAATCAAGTAGAAATCAATACAATCAATACAAATTATGCCCAAGAGAATTGAAATAACCTGTAGAAATAAACTTGAAAAGACGAATCTCACAACAACTTGAGTCTGAAAAGCTTCAACTCGAATAGAATCTAGAGAGTTTAGTTCTCCATAGGAGAGAAAAACACAAAGTCTCCAAATTAGGTCTAAGAGAATACCAAACAAAGTCTGAAAAATAACCTAATATAGTCTCGAACCAGTCGAAATTAAAAAGATAAAAATATAAAAATAAACTAAACAGATAAATCCAATCGCGCGTCAGATCCAACAGGGCCGCGATCGCTGCCCAAACCTAGCCGCGATCGCTGCCTGATTTGCAAACCGCGACCCATCGGCGACCTCTGGCAACCGCGATCGCCACCCGAACATGGCCGCGATCGCGGCCTTCGTGTCATCGCGGTCCTTCGGCGACGTCCACCGCAATCGCCCCTAAGAGTGACGGCGATCGCGGCCTTCAGCTTCTTCAAAGTCTTCAACTTCTTGCTAACTTGAACTTCCGGCCTTCAAATCTGTTCTTCAATAACGCTCATACTAGGCCTAAAATACTACAGAAATATGTACTAAAAAGTCCTAGTTATGTTGTACAAAACACAACATATCAGCTACCCTTGATCGGGCTATTGTCATCCCTCCACCTGAGATTCCGATCGATCAACGTGGATATCATGAATATCCACATATTGCTTCACCTCTGCCCTTCCACGTAAACTCCCCTCAATTAATTCAGCCGGATCAGTCACCTTACCTTAAAAAATCAATAAATTCCTTGCCCACCATAATCGCCAAACCAACTCAACCTAGAGCCCCAGCCGATCATGATCAATAGATTGAAACAAGAACTCCAGCCAATTAAAAAATGATCCCATCTGACGACGTGGTTTAAACTCAGGAAAATGAATCTAAACCAGTCGCGGAAGAGTGCAATCCAGCAGTGCATGGAACACCGATTCTTCCCTCCCACACCTTTGACACTCAGTTGAATCCACAATCTTACGAGACAGAAGCTTAGCCCGACACGGAAGAATATCCTTACAAGCTCTCCATAGAAAAGATCGAACTCTCGGCAATACTTTCAACTTCCAAAGATGCTTCCAAAACCGACCAACACCTCCACCATCACTCCCTTGAGCACTTTACATCAAGTGCTGAAGATGCATAGCATAAGCGAACTTCACCGAAAACTCTCCCTGCGTAGTATAATGCTAAACCAAAGAATCGGGGACAGCCGCATCAACTAAGTGAATACCCAACACTATATCAACATCACAAGGTGCCAAAACGAAATGCACCTCTTGCTCTCTCAAGCACTTATTAGTCTAATCAATAAGATCCACAACCCACAAATGATCATACGTCCCTTGAAAATTCCCAACCACTTTAAAAGAAACAGGACGAGGAAGCCATTTATCATGCCACACCGAAATGGAAGAGCCATTCCCAACTTGCCATAAAACACCCTTCTCTTAAATTTCCCTTGCCCTAATCAAACATCTCCATGCATAACTAGGATTGAAACCAACCGAAGCATCCATAAAAGAAGAATGCAGAAAATAACGAGCCTTATACAACCGGGCTAAAAGAGAGTCAGGAAACTGCAAAATTTGCCACCCTTGACGTGCAAGAAGAGCCATATTAAAAGCCTCAAGATTACGAAACCCAATACCCCCTTGATTCTTAGGCAAGCAAAGACGCTTCCAACTCATCCAATTAATCATACGTTTTGAATCACCACCACTCCAAAGAATGTTACACATCAACTGCTCAATCTCTCTATATAAAGAGGTCGGAAAGAAAAAACACGACATAACGTACATGGGAATAGACTGAACGACCGACTTTATAAGAATCTCCTTCGCTGCACGCGATAAAGAACTTGCTTTTCAACCATGCAGCTTCTTGCAAAATCGCTCCTTGATTTGTCCGAAAATAACCTTCTTTGACCTCCCAACCATAGTTAGAAAACCCAAATACCGTTCATGTTTTTCAACTTACATTTTTGCTAAACGATAGCTCATATTTTGCAAAGATGAATTGTTGTCCCGATGCTGCTCCATATGACTGGAGAATATTAGCAATTTCTGAGGCCCGTTAACAAGTAGCCCTTGCAAACATCAAACTGTCATCCGCGAAAAATAAGTGAGAAACAAACGGCGCAATACGAGCGATTATAATGCCTTTCAAATTCCCTGCCAACTCACTTTGCCGAATCACCGCAGAAAAACCTTCAACACAGATAAGAAACAAATAGGGGGCAGAGGATCACGTTGACGAATACCCCTTGACGGATAGAACACCTTTGAAAGGCATCTATCCATCAACACAGAAAAAGAGACACTGGTAACACATCTCATAATCATACTGACCCACCTATCAACAAAACCCATCTATCTCATACACTGCTCCAGAAAACCCCACTCAACTCTGTCATACGCCTTACCCATGTCCAACTTGACTGCAAGATAACCTGTCTTACCTGCTCTCAAATTCTTCATATAATGAAGATCTCAAAAGCAACTAAAACATTATTCGTGATCATACGACCCGGGACAAACGCACTCTAAGTCAAAGAAATGACCTTATCAAGCACGAGCTTAAGTCTATTAGCCAGCACCTTAGAAATGATTTTATATATGACATTGCAAAGACTAATAGGCCTTAGGTCTCGCATTCGAAACGGATCAGTAACTTTTGGAATTAAAGAAATAAAAGTGTGATTAAGATTTTCAAGAAAAGGAGAACCATGAAGAATATCAAGAACGAAAGAAATAATATCATTCCCAATAATATGCTAGTGTTTTTGGAAAAACAAAGCTGACATACCATAAGAACCAGGGGACTTAGTAGGATGCATAGAAAAAAGAGCAGAGTGTACATCCTCACCCGAAAATGGATGAAGCAGCTCGGAATTCTCCACATCCGTTAAAATAGGCGAGATTCCTTGAGGATCCGGATTTGAATTTGTGTCATGATCGGATAATAAGTTTCTCAAATATTCCACAGCAACCCTTCACATATTCTCCAGACTCCTCCATTCCATACCGCCCTCATCAACAAGCCTCCTAATACGGTTTCTTTTCCCTCTCCCCGATGTTTTCCTATGAAAGTAAGTTGTATTCCTATCCCCACACTTCATTTCATTAGCCTTTGCTCTTTGGAACCACAGAACTTCCTCCTTCTCCATCTAAAATCTCTCTTGAGCTTCCAATTCAATACGATGCCCAACAAGAGCCCCACTCATTCCCTGCTTCTACAAACAACGCAACTCATCACACACTTGTTGGAGCTTCACCTGAATATTCCCGAATTCAGACTTATTGCACTCTTTCAAATCCTGTGCACACAAAGCTAATTTGCCCATCACTCCATCTTCCCAAGATCTCACACTCGGATTTTTCCACACATTCTCCACCACCACCTGACAACCCTCATTCTGCACCCACATTGCCTCAAAGCAGAAAAGCTTTTTACCTCTCCCATGCTCACCCGAAACTTCTTAACTTCAAGGATTATCGGAATATGATAGTTGTTAGTCATAATTGAACTAGCATGTAGTAGGTTGCCATATGTAACCTTCAGTCTTACTAGTAACTAGCACCCAATTTAAAAAAACTTACAATATTTTTTTGGTAAAAAATATATAGAATATGGGGATGATATCATTAAGAGTTCAAAAAATACGGCCGAATACATACATAGACCCCCGAACTTGAAACTTTTGTTCGCTCAGACCCTTGTACTAAAAAACCTATTTTTAAAAACCCCCAAAAGGTTCAAGATCTCACACTCGGATTTTTCCACACATTCTGCACCACCACCTAACAACCCTCATCCCGCACCCACATTGCCTCAAAGCGGAAAGGCCTTTTACCTCGCCCACGCTCACCCGAAACTTCTTCAATAGTAAGAACTTCAAGGATTATCGGAATATGATAGTTGTTAGTCATAATTGAACTAGCAGGTAGTAGGTTGTCATATGTAACCTTCAGTCCTACTAGTAACTAGCACCCAATTTAAAAAAACTTATAAAAAATATATAGAATATGGGGATGATATCATTAAGAGTTCAAAAAATACCTACACAATGTAATAAACCGAAGCAAGAGCGAGAAGCTCTGTATTCCTAGAGTGAGAAACTCCAAAATTAAAGGCTCATGACTACCACCTACCCACAAAACAAGATCTCATCACATATTTTACTCCTGTATCTCTCCATCTACAGTCTACACCATCCAATTTCTCGATCAATTACCCAAGCAACAAAATTGATACCAAATCCGGATTATCTCAATGATTTTTCTCCATTTTGAGCGAGAAGCTCTCTTCAATTTCAAGCGAGAAGCTCCATGCCATATCTGGATTGAGCGATAAGCTCTTTACAAGAGAAACCCACTTTCATATCCCAAATCAGATCTTTAATGAGAAAATCAAAGATAGTAAAGAGAGGTTTAAACCTTACACTAGATTTATGAAAAAAAAAATTTGTTTTTGCTCCTTGTGAGAATTTTTGATGAGATTTCTTTTAGACTGAGTTGAGATCAAATCCAAATTTGAGACTTAAGCTTTGATGACTAGACCTCCATTCACAGACCCCGTCCGGTTTTTCTTCCCCGCCAACCTGTCGGTTGGGGTCGAAAACCGGTATCCCGATTAACGCGACCTTCCTCGAGCCCTCCGTTTGCGGGTCCGACCTTTTCGGGTGTCCACAGATCCCGGTTTGTTTTGGCTTGAGAACACCTCTGTGGGCTTATACTTGCAAACTTCGATCTCTATCCTTCGATTTCTAGCCTAATAGTTGATCATTGTTTTCTTTTGTGCGGTAGAAGACGTCGTTCTAGCTGTCGAACTACTCGTGCCTCACCTAGAACGAACACAACATAGTCATATCCCCCCTTTCCTTATTGAACTTTGGCTTGGGTCATTTGGGCCTTTGGTTGTTTTGTTTGGTCCGGGTCATGCCCTGAGTTTGGGTTCCGGCCTTGTTTTTGAGGCTTCTTGCATTCAATTGTGCAATTTGTTTTGCAGGTCTGCTACAATTGAGAGTTAAGGTTCATTTGCCTCCTTGTGGGTTTTCTAACCTGCCTCTTCACTGGTGTCTCGTTGGCTTAGAGTCTTGCCTCCCTTGATCGCTGACTCGGCTAAAATCGTTGTTGCCAAGATCAAAAATAAATAACCCTAAACTACTAACTAGTATAGTGAGCAAGCAAGGGGTCGAACCCAAGAGAATCGGAATTCTGATTAATCAGCAAAGAGCAAAGACAAGGGTTTTTGGAAGTTCAGGCAAACAAACAAACAAGAAAATATTGTTGGGTTTAAATCAATTGAAGGAAAGTAGAGTTCATTCAATCAAATCCACCTTTTTACTCATCCGATCATTGATTCATCCATTTTTCTATTAATTCCCTAGTTAATTCCAATCCTTATGAAAGATTTCCGCTTGTCCACGGTCCAAGCGAAACGATGATATGAACAAGAACGCTTAATTCAAATCATACAAAATATTAAGGATAGAAGGATATTAATTCATGCAATCAATCTACGAGTCTCATGCATAAAATAACAACAATCAAATACACTTTCTCAATTCTAGTCCACGGTCCTAGAAAAGAGTTGTTTCAAGGATAAATAAGATTGCACAGACAACAATCAAACCTAATCCAAACAGTAGATCTAAGTCAATCAAACAAGTTGATCAGGCTTATCAAATCAAACATAGATCATATAAATAAAACCAAGAGTTTTGATATTAACCAAGGGATAGAAAAGTTACCAGAATCTCATGAATTACATAAAAAGGCTTCCTTGATTAAACAAACTCCAAAGGGAAATTAGTTCTCCATAATACTGAGATAAAAACCTAAAAGTAAAAGTATGCTAGAATTGTGTGTCTTCCCTTAAAGTGAAACTTGAAACAAAGCTTAAATAGTAGAAATAAGTCTGAAACCCTAAGATATAATAATACTGAAAAGATAGAATAACGAAACAGAGGCGGCGCTGAAAATCCTCGATCCGCGAGCGCGGAAATAATCCGCGGGCGCGGATCTTCTCGTCACCTCGGCCGCGGAATCCCTTCGATCCGCGAGCGCGGAATATTTCCGCGGGCGCGGATCCTGCGTTTCAGCATTCTGGTGTCAACTTCGGAGGTAGTTTTGACCTACTTATAGTTGGAATATGAACTCGCCGTAAAAAGATGAATTGTAGCTCTTCGAGTTAGCTTTCCAATGATACCAAATTCAGCTTCATCCGATCACCGTAGCTCCCGGAATAAGCGTTACAAGAAAGTGGTGTCGGAACAACTCCAAATCAACACTTGTCTTCAAAACTCTTGCAATTCTTCAAATCGTGTCTTCGGTCTTCATATGACAATTATGCTCAAAACTAACCTAAACACACTTAAATCATACCTAAAATACAAGAGTTAACCTATACTAAATAGAGTGTATCAAATTCCCCCATACTTAAACCTTGCTCATCCTCGAGTAAGCTCAAAATAAATCTAACAAGAAATCCTATCAAGGTTTACAGCATAGTACAAGGGAAGACAAAAATCACTCACCTCACCAACCCGAACCCAAATAGAGAAATAATGAGCAACAACATGATAGCTCAAGCATACACCTCACATAAGTACATAATCAATAAGCTCTCAAGCTCTAAAAAAAATGGAGAGCGACCTAGGATCTACCCAACATCTAGAATGTAATCCCCAGACCCCAAAGTAGAATATGAATCCTAAATACTCTGATTTTACCACTCATTCTACTTAGGCGCCCTTTCGGGTTTTCACCTAATCACTCTTTTCATTTTTCTTAGGTGTGCTCACAATTACTCACATCTCTCATAAACCTCATATTACCCCAGCCTAATGCTGGTCCGGGTTACCTGCTTAGTACTTGAGCCGCCCTTTCGGGTTTTCAACTCATCCCAGGATTTTATATGCCTTTTTTATATTTTTTTATGGTTTTTTTCATTTTATTTTTTTTATTTTTTTCAAACTTTTTCTCTATACAAAACATGGAACAAAAATCCCATAAAAATAACACAAATTAAAAAGAAACTGAAAAGCAACTAACTAAGATAAGCGTAGTGAGTACTTCCTCCCCCATACTTAAATCCTTCATTGTCCTCAATGAAGTAAAGAGAAAGGAATTAAGCATAGAAGAGGAAAATCAGAAGACTCACATACGAAAGAAGAGATGGAAGAACTCTGCAAAGGCTTGGATGAATAGCTCAGAAATCTCCAGATGATCCGTCGTTAGGAAAAACCGCGGGGGCGGTGGCCAGGCCGTGGGCGCGGGTGGTGCTCCGATCGTGAAAAAATGGTTAGAGAACACGATCAACAAAACTGAACACGAACTCACAAACGAATTCTGAATCTCGCCTTAAGCATTAATGTAGTACGAGCCTTGAAGAGGAATATTCCCCCATACTTGAGGAATTCCAAGGAACTAGACATGGAAAGAATTAGAAAAGTGGATTGATGGGTGATGATAGAATATGGAAGAACACTCTTTTTTTCTCTCTTCTTTTTTTTCCTAACTTATCTCGGTGGTTTCACCCAAAAACCTTTTATTTCAGGGGTTTCACTTGAAACCCTTTTATTTTTATATGATTTTGTTTTTTTTTTTAATTTTTTTTTAATTTTTATGAATAAAACGAAAATTAATTCTGTCGGGCCGATCCGCGGGCGCGGAAAAATTCCGAGGGCACGAATCCGCCGCGGGCGCGGAAAAATTCCGAGGGCACGGATCCGCCGCGGGCACGGAAAAAATCCGGGGGTGCGGATGGAGCCGCGGGCTCGGACTCGCCTCGGACTGGCTTCTTTTGATGGAAAAAATTGTACCTACAAGTTAGCTCGACAAAACCAAAACAAAAACTAAAACTGAACTAAAAAATAAAAATAAAAGAAAAAGAAAAAACTTACCTCGGGTTGCCTCCCGAGCAGCGCCTTTGTTTAACGTCGTTTGGCCCGACGTCAACCTATTATCTCAAGACTCGGACATCGTCAAAGCCCTAAGCAATCTGTCAAAATCCTGCGAACAACTCTCATGCAGGCAAATATAGCACAATGATAACTTGAAACTGAATAATATAGCATTCAGACACCGTTTCAGTTTATCAAACCCACTAGAAAAATCATTGTTAGATGGTTTAGGATATAACCAGTTGAGAGAATGAGGTAGTGTTTCAAAATATAAATCAAGAGTATTGATTTTCAAGTTAGCACTACCACCCTTAGAATTTAAGAAATCACTAGGTAAACTATCATGCTCAAGACCTTTTTCAAAAATATCAGGCAAACAGATATCAATAGAAAGTAAGGAAGAAGAGGAAAGGATACAGGGATCATGATCGATCACAATAAAGGGCTCCACGGCAGGAGACATAGACATCTCCTCAGGTGGAAGGGAAATCTCCATATCATCATTTAACTCCTTTTTCGAGTCATCAGGCTCGTCGTCATCACTCCAGGAGCTGTCAAACTTAAGGAAATATTCCTCCTCCGTCATTACATGACTATGATCATCCATCTCTTCATCCAATGAAGGGTCTCTGAGTGCCTCTAGAGAGGGTGGAACTGACTCTTTAGGGAGATCTGTTGGTTCTTCAAGAATTTCCGTCTTGATGGCCAACACCTCCTCTAATTTTCTTTGTTCAGCAATTTGGTTCTCCAATTTCTGCATCTCGATCTCTTTGGCTCGGATATAACAAAAGAAATTCCATCGGTCAATGGGTTTCCAAACGACGTATTTTGCATCGCTCTCGCGGTACATCCTTAGTTGGGACTCAAGAGTCATCCCCATAAAGATGTGATAGCAAGCATCATCAAACCCTATGTGTAACCCCCAAACAGAGAGATCATGCAAGATTTCCTGGCACCTAGTGAAGTACTCATGAAAGGTTTCATCCTGCAACTGACAAAGACTAAACGTAGACATTAACATATACAAGTGTAGACCGTAAGATAGGTCTACACAAGAGATTCGGGATTTCTGGACGACAGAAACCGCTGGCGCGGAAATAATCCGAGAGCGCGGATCGTCCGCGGGCGCGGAAGTTATCCGAGGGCGCGGATCGTCCGCCAGCGCGGAATTTATCCGAGGGCGCGGAATTTATCCGAGGGCGCAGATCGTCAGAAACGCCGATTTATCAGAAAATTAAAACCGATTCCCCGGCAACGGCGCCAAAATTTGACTCGGCTAAAATCGTTGTTGCCAAGATAAAAAATAAATAACCCTAAACTACTAACTAGTATAGTGAGCAAGCAAGGGGTCGAACCCAAGAGAATCGGAATTCTGATTAATCAACAAAGAGCAAAGACAAGGGTTTTTGGAAGTTCAGGCAAACAAACAAACAAGCAAATATTGTTGGGTTTAAATCAATTGAAGGAAAGTAGAGTTCATTCAATCAAATCCACCTTTTTACTCATCCGATCATTGATTCATCCATTTTTCTATTAATTCCCTAGTTAATTCCAATCCTTATGAAAGATTTCCGCTTGTCCACGGTCCAAGCAAAACGATGATATGAACAAGAACGCTTAATTCAAATCATACAAAATATTAAGGATAGAAGGATATTAATTCATGCAATCAAGCTACGAGTCTCATGCATAAAATAACAATCAAATACTCTTTCTCAATTCTAGTCCACAGTCCTAGAAAAGAGTTGTTTCAAGGATAAATAAGATTGCACAGACAACAATCAAACCTAATCCAAACAGTAGATCTAAGTCAATCAAACAAGTTGATCAGGCTTATCAAATCAAACATAGATCATATAAATAAAACCAAGAGTTTTGATATTAACCAAGGGATAGAAAAGTTACCAGAATCTCATGAATTACATAAAAAGGCTTCCTTGATTAGGGGCGGAGCTATTTGGGGGCGGGTGGGGGCCATGGCTCCCAATCCAAATTTTTTTTTCGTATATATGTTCCTCTTGTCAATAGCTTCGATTTGATATATTATACGCCTCATTCTGACATTTGAGCAAAAAGTTATGAACGTTTGAAGATTCGACATATACAAACCACTTCTAACAAGTCATTTACTTAATTAGTTAGAATGCTTTTATCTTTTGCTAAACTTCCTACTTTCATAATGTGATTGAACCCGAAAACTTTGAAACAATAAGTTATTGTAGGGATATCTCGATCGAATCATACAATTTATTATTAGAACAAGGGTTTTAGTTTGGGTTTTATTTTTTAGTTACGAGCTTTTAATATTTATAGATTCAATTAATTTGTATTTTGACAAAAATTTGTTTTCTTAATCTAATGTATTCTAAAACATAACTCATAATTATAAAAGTTGTCATTATAAACTATTGTTTTCTTAATGTAATTGTATTTTGAAATATTTTAGTCCATCCTCTATAAAATATGTTCTCTTCTTTATCTAAATTTTTATTTTTTATTTCTACATTTTTCTCGAAACGTACATTAGTTATGTTGGAAAAATTTGTTGGCCCCCACAATGATAAGTTTCTGGCTACGCCCCTGTCCTTGATTAAACAAACTCCAAAGGAAAATTAGTTCCCCATAATACTGAGATAAAAACCTAAAAGTAAAAGTATGCTAGAATTGTGTGTCTTCCCTTAAAGTGAAACTTGAAACAAAGCTTAAATAGTAGAAATAAGTCCGAAACCCTAAGATATAATAATACTGAAAAGATAGAATAACGAAACAGAGGCGGCGCTGAAAATCCTCGATCCGCGAGCGCGGAAATAATCCGCGGGCGCGGATCTGCTCGTCACCTCGGCCGCGGAATCCCTTCAATCCGCGAGCGCGGAATATTTCCGCGGGCGCGGATACTCCTCCATCCGCGAGCACGGAATATTTCCGCGGGCGCGGATCCTGCGTTTCAGCATTCTGGTGTCAACTTCGGAGGTAGTTTTGACCCACTTAGAGTTGGAATTTGAACTCGCCGTAAAAAGATGAATTGTAGTTCTTCGAGTTAGCTTTCCAATGATACCAAATTCAGCTTCATCCGATCACCGTAGCTCCCGGAATAAGTGTTACAAGAAAGTGGTGTCGAAACAACTCCAAATCAACACTTGTCTTCAAAACTCTTGCAATTCTTCAAATCGTGTCTTCGGTCTTCATATGACAATTATGCTCAAAACTAACCTAAACACACTTAAATCATACCTAAAATACAAGAGTTAACCTATACTAAATAGAGTGTATCAATCGCCGACCCGCATCCAGTTTGATTTGTACTGACTTGTCCAGTCACCGGTTTTTCCGGTCTCTCGATTACCTTATAAAAAAATACCTACAACTAATAAAAGTATTTAGATTTTAGACTAGTTGTACCCGTCGTGCCCTGCACGACTATGACTTAATATTTTTTAAATATATTAAAAAAAGATATTAATAAAGAAAAATATAATATAAAATTTAATGTAAGTAATTTATTGCCTATAATATGTATAAAAATTATTTTGTTTTTGAAATCAAATAAAACAAATGAAATCTAGATTATTAAGTTTAAAATTGAAGATAAACATAGATTATTAAGATAAAATAATATGCATTGTTCTTTTTCCTTGACAATATTTCATAAACATGTTTAAGTCGTTACACCCGTTGTGCCGTGCACGACTATATGTATTTAATACTTAATTTATTTAATGAATCATATTTTAATTTAATATAAAAAAATAAAAATAACATATTTATTAGAAAAATCATTAAGGTGAGCCAATATAATGTGAGGCACAACCAAAGTTGTTAAGGTGAGTCCAATATAAGTTTGATAGCTTAATGATAATTTATTTATGAATATATATATAAATTATTTTAATTAGAATCATTAAATTTTATAAAAAATTTACAAAAATAATTAAAAAGCCAAAAATAATGTAAATTCTTATAATATTTTTAATCAAATTCAATTATTTAAAAATCATTTCAATAAAAAGTTAAAAAAATAATTAATAATAAAAGATAAAAAAAATATGCATGAATATAGACCAATGTTGTTAGGATCGCGATCCGGATCGTAGGATCGTACGATCCTACGATCCGGTTTTAGCTAAACGATACGGATCGTATGTAATAAATCGTATCTAACGGGATCGTATGTAGGATCGTGTAGGATCGGTGGGATCGTAGGATCGTACGCTCCCCTTATATAAGCTTGTTGCTGTTGTATTCTATGTCCTGGGCTACTTGGAAATTTAGGCCCATTAAAATGCTTTAACTAAGTAGCCCATTTACAATTAAAAATTAAAAAAGAAAAGAAAATTTCAATGAAACTAGAGAAAGATCTACGGTTTTACTTTTTAGGTTGAAGATTGAAAACCTTTTTGGCTTCCCCCATTTCCTGTCTCTCTCCAGGTCTCCTTCATCTGTTATTTCTCCATTCTTCATTGTGCTATGCAAACGAAGAACAAAAAAAGATCTCTACATATTCCTCATTATTAGTCTATAATTATTTGGTTAATTGAACTGATTTTTAGTACAAAACTACAAATGGTGTTTCAACTTTCATGTTTGTGTTCTAGTTTCTCGTGTTTGTTTTGAATACTGTGTCTTCTAGAATAAATTTTTAGTTGATGATTATTAAAATCTCTAGTGGTATAATACTCCGTACTTACTCTAGTTAATGATTGGTAATTAATACTACCAAAAAAAAAATGATTGGTAATTAATTAGGAAAAAATACCCCTTTTTTTCTTCTGGTATTAACGTTTTTTATAGGGCATGGGCCATAGGCTATTGGAAAATCTCTATTAAAACCTAATTAATGTATTGATTGGTAGGGCACCATTAAAATTACATTCTAAATGGGTCTCTAATTTTCAAGACTTCAGTGTTTCACAAATTTATCTTGCCAAATGAGTCAAATGAAAATGTAATACGAAG
Organism: Fallopia convolvulus; assembly: GCA_964016875.1. Classification (NCBI taxonomy): domain Eukaryota; kingdom Viridiplantae; phylum Streptophyta; class Magnoliopsida; order Caryophyllales; family Polygonaceae; genus Fallopia; species Fallopia convolvulus. The sequence continues at coordinate 13,936,737 of OZ024728.1, read as the reverse complement.
AGATATTATTAGTTATTGCTTGACTTTATTTCTGATATGATCTTGTTATGTATCGATTGATCACCTATAACCATGTATTACGAAGAGATAAGTGGCTAATATGCATGTTTTTGATGATTTTATTTCACATTTGAATGATATATAACATATTGAAGTTAGTATATTTATTATTTTATTAATTTAGTAGGATCTAAACATTGATATAGACTTTTTTTTAAGATAAAAAATATTTTTATCAACATAAATAATCCAAAAAGGAAATTTAGGAAAAGATAATATAACTTTTTTTATCAAAATTTAATTTAGGCAAGTAATTATATACATATTTAAAAATTTTAGTTTGTCTTATCTAAATTTGATTTAAGATAAATCTTTTACATAAATAGATAAAAAGATAAAGATAAAATAAATTTTTTTATTTTTAATTAAAATTCGAATTAATTTTTTCCAAATATAAAGTATTGTGCAATATTAGATTTAGATAGAAAAAATCAATAGTAAATATATTTTCCTACCTTAAAAATCTTATGTTTTATTTTTCCTTTCTTTTAATTTTTTATTAAATATATTAGAACGTTAGTTTTTATAAAAATTAGATAGATTTTTAGAAAATTTAAAATAAAAAATTATAAATAATAAGAACACAAAATTACTTTTTAAATATAAGGTGGGGCCAGAATTGCTCTAGTGGCTTGAAAAATTTCGGCTTTAATATATAGTTAATATAGATAGATAGATATTTTAAAGATATTATCATTTATATGGATATTTTTATTTCAAATATATATAGTGACCACATGTACATATTTTTTCTTATATTTTTTTAATTTATCTTTTATAAATATGATAAATATAATGTCCTTTTTTATCTGCATTGGTAAAATATACTAATATTATTTTATCTTTATGTTTGTTTGTAGATAAACTTTAATAAATATTATTTTATCTTTATGTTTACTTGGAAATAACTTTTTTGCATAATTAACTATAAAAAACTACTATTTTAATAAAGAGTTGATGTGGCGCAATATTGTGGCAGAAATTAATTCGGCTTTAGTTATTAGTAATAGATATATTTCGCCTTAAAAGGGACTAGGGGAAGCTTATTACGTGACGTGGGAAGTGGGAACACGAGGAAGTGGGAACACGAGGAAAACGCGTAGAGACTTGTCTCTCACCTCACACTTGTCTGTCTGGCCCCACCCCCTCACACACTTGCGTTCAATTTTCGTAATAAATAATAAGCTTTCAAAAGAAATCTTAATTCAATAATAAAATTAGAGGAACTTGGATTTGTTTTGCTTTCACGTGCTTTATTACTCACTAGTCACTAGTCACAACGCTAATGCTGTTTGCACACAATATTATAAGCTAATTGCACCACACAATTTATTTGAGCGGAGTCCACACAAACAATTTGAGTGGAGGAATATCTCTTCTAGCACCCCTTCTTTTAGTATTTTACCGACCCCCTTTTCATTTATATATATATATATGTATATATCTATTACTAATAATTAAAGCCGGAGTAATTTCTGCCACCACGTTGCGCCACATCACCTCTTTATTAAATAATTTTAAATAGTTAATTATGCAAAAAAGTTATATCCAAGTAAACATAAAGATAAAATAATATTAGTATATTTTACCAATATAGATAAAAAAAGGACATTATATTTATCATATTTGTAAAAGATAAATTAAAAAATATAAGAAAAAATATGTACATGTGGTCACATATATATATATATATATATATCTTTGAAATAAAATAGCCATATAAATGATAATATCTTTGAAATATCTATCTATCTATCTATCTATCTATCTATATTATAATTATATATTAAAGGTGAATCTTTTCGAGCCACAAGAACAATTCTGGACCCACCTTATATTTAAAAAGTAATTTTGTATTCTTATTATTTATAATTTTTTCTTTTAAATTTTCTAAAAATCTATCTAATTTTTATAAAAAAAACTAATGTTCTAATATATTTAATAAAAAAAATTAAAAGCAACAAAAAACAAAACATAAGATTTTTTAATATATAATGATAGATTTTTATCATAATAAGCTATGAAAATATTTTTACTATTAATTTTTTCTATCTAAAACAAACATTACACTATATTTTATATTTGGAAAAAATTAGTTCGAATTTTAATTAAAAAAAAATTAGTTCGAAATTTATTTTATTTTATGTAAAAGATTTATCTTAAATGAAATTTAGATAAAAAATTAAAAAAAATTAAAAAATGTATATAATTACTTGCCTAAATTAAATTTTGATAAAAAAAATTATATTATTTTTTCCTTAATTTCCTTTTTGGATTATTTATGTTAATATAAAAGATTTTTTATCTTTAAAAAATTCTATATTCATTCATATTTTTTTTATCTTTTCTTATTAATTATATTTTTAACTATTTATTGAAAAGATTTTTAAAGAATTGAATTTGATTAAAAAAATTATAAGAGTTTACATTGTTTTTGGCGTTTTAATTATTTTGGTAAAACATTTATAAAATTTAATGATTATAATTAAAATAATTTTTATTTATACTTTTTTATAAATAAATTATCATTAAGCTATCAAACTTATATTGGACTCACCTTAACAACTTGGGTTGTGCCTCACATTATATTGGCTGACCTTAGTGATTATTCTTATAAATACGTTATTTTTAAATTTTATATAAAATTAAAATACTATTCATTAAATAAATTAAGTATTAAATCCATATAGTCGTGCACGGTACAACAGGTATAACGAGTTAAACCTGTTATGAAATATTGTCAAGCAAAAAGAGTAATGTAGATTATTTTATCTTAATAATCTACGTTTATCTTCAATTTAAAACTTAATAATCTAGATTTAATTTTTTTTATTCGATTTCAAAAACAAAATAATTTTTATACATATTATGGGCAATAAATTACTTACATTAAATTTCATATTATATTTTTATTTATTAATCTTTTTTAAAAAAATATTTAAAAAATATCAAGTCATAGTCGTGCAGGGCATGACGGGTACATAAAAAAAATATCTCCAAGTAAACATAAAGATAAAATAATATTTGTAAAAATTTATCCCCAAATAAACATAAAGATAAAATAATATTAGTAGATTTGACCAAAATAGATAAAAAAAAAAAATACATTATCTTTATTATATTTGTAAAAGATACATTAAAAAAAGATAAGAAAAAATATGTACACGTGATCACATATATATCTTTGAAATAAAAAAACTATATCTATCTATATCTATAATCTATATATAAAAGTTGTAACTTTTCTAGCCACCACATTAATTCTAGCCCCACCTTATATTAAAAAAAATATTTATATTATTTTTTTTCCAATTAAACTCCTTTCAATTTATTCATGTGGAAAAAAATTAATTAGAATTTTTATTAAAAAACGAAATTTTTTTTATCTTTATATTTTTATCTATTTATAAAAAATATTTATCTTAAATCAAATTTTGATTAAAAGGTAAAAATTTCAAATATCTATATAATTACTTGCCTAAATTAAATTTTTATAAGAAAATTATATTATATTTTCTTTAATTTCCTTTTTTGATTTTTAAGTAAATATAGAAGATTTTTCTATCTTTAAAAAATCTATATTTTTTATCTTTTCTTATTAACTATCTTTTTAAATTTTTATTGAAAAGATTATTTAAAGCATTGAATTTGATTAATTTTTTTAAGAATTTACATTATTTTTTACTTTTATTTATTTTTGTATATTTACTTTATTAATATTATAGTTATCAACATATATCTTCTAAACCTGAAGCACTTTTGGGCAGATTCGTCATTAAAAATTTATATTACATTCAACCTATTTTTAATAATGATTTTTTAAATTAATTATATATTATGTAATTCAATCACCTTATGAAATTTCCAATTTTATCCACTCACTTTATTTAATAATTTTTTAATCAATTTTATATGTGATAATCATATTGTAGCTACGAAAAGAAATATCTTCCATATAGATGAATTTAACGTTTTTAATTAATCAACATATATTTATTATCATGTACGTTTTTACTTATAAATATAGGATAAAATCAATATATTTATTAATTTATTATATTATAGTAAAATACTAATTTCTATCCATATACGTTTTTACTATCATGTACGTTGTTTAACATTAATTTCTATCCATATATATGACACATAAAAATACTAATTTAATATATTATAGTAAAATAGATAAGTTAATTTATTTAGTCACTATATTTTTAGTAACAAATTTTTTTATATTAATATTCTATCAGTAACTATGACAACTTTCTTAATTAATATGGGCCATGTTTTTAATTGAAGATTTTATATTAAATTTTAGATTTCTTTATAATAATTTTCTATTAGTATGATGATTTTTTATATTATGGATCTTCTAATAATAAATAAAAGTTCTTGATCCCTTATTCTTAAATCAGTTAATCACTATCCATATGTATGACACATAAAAAATACTACTTTAATCCATTAGATTAAAATAGATAAGTTTTTTATCCACAAATATAATGAATATAAAATCATTTTTATTTAACTTTTCTATTCGGAAGTATATTTTTAGTTATAGATTTTAAATATTAAGTTTTAATTCATAAGTATGACAAATATAAAATAGTAATTTAATATTCCAACTACCTTTTATAATTAGATAAAATTTTAGATTCATATATATTAACTTTTTATTCAAAAATATAATAAATTTTTTAATTAGTATGAACCATATTTTTAATCAGGGATTTTTATATTAAATTTTCATTTCTTATATTAATTTTCTATACATGATAATTTTTTAATTTTCATACATAATTATGTAGAGTTTTTATATTAATAATTTAATATTCTATCTATAAATATGATAGTCAACGGTTGTATTGTTCTCAAATTTAAAATTAAATATATCTCAATCACCATATAATTAGTTACGGGTTCTTTTTATATTTATTTTCCATCCATAAATATGTCAATTTTTCAATTAATATGAACCATATTTTTAATTACATATTTTTATATTAATTTTCAGATTTTTAATATTAATTTTCTATTTAAAAGTATGACTACTTAAATTTTCTATATACAAGTATGTTGATTTTTAGATTACGGATCCCTAAATAAATAAATAAAAATTAATGATCGCTTAATGTTAAATTAAATAACCAGATTGGTTCGTTCAAGTTTTGGTTCGGTCATTTCGGGTTATCGAGTATAGATTCATGTTCTTAATTTACGGGTTGATTAGATTAATTATTTGCGGTTTTCTTTCGGTTAAAATTTACGTGTTGATTAGATCATTAAATTTTTTATGATTATGAAAATATTACTAGTAAATAATATTTAATTTTTTGTAAAAAAATATATTATAATAAATACAATAAATTTTATATATGCAATTATTAGCTTCATTATTTGGATTATTATTTTTTCACCATATAAATTATAATACGTATCTCATATGTTTTTTAATATATTATAATTTTTTTTAAAAGCCCCCGGGCAAGGCCTGGGTCATAACTAGTATTATCTATATTTATAACATGTAAAATCATACACTAAAAATCCTTTAATCTTCACAAATCCATTTTTTAAAATCCATTTTTTATTTAGTAATGTTAATCATTTAATTAAAAATTTTAAGATATGTGTATATAAATTGATTTTTATTTTAGTTTTTAATATTTGATATTTTATGAAACAATCTAAACATATAATATGATATCTACTCATTATCTATTAATAGATAAAGATCAAATTAACAAACCAACTATATAATGTCAATTGAAACCTTGAACACTTATCCTAACTTAATTTAAATACTAACCCTAAATTCTAAACCCTAAAATCCTAATCATAAACCCTAATACTTACCCTAAAATCTATCCTTACCCTAACTATAATCCTAAACCTCAAATCCTAACATTAAATCTTAAAGTTTAAATCCTAACCCTAATAATACCCTAATCCTAACCTTAAACTCTAACCCTAACATTAAACCCTAAACCATAACCCTAAATCATAACTCTAACACTAAATCCTAACCTGAACATTAAACCCTAACAAATAACCTTACATCCTAACCCTAACCTTAAATTTTACTCCCTAACCCTAAACCCTAACCTTAAACCATAACCCTAAATTATAAACCATAAACCATAAAATCCTAATCATAAACCCTAGCCCTAACATTAAACCCTAACCAATAACCCTAAATCCTAACCCTAACCCTAAGCCCTAAACAAATTACTATAAATAAGTGTTTTTTCAAATATTATAATCAAATATCTCACATATATATGAAAACTACATCATTTATTCATCAATTTGCAATAAATATGTTTTATCTAATTATTATATTATGTTATGCATTTTATTGGTATTGCTCACAAGGGCATGGTTCCGGTGAGTACCACTCTTGTGGTAAGGACTAAGCTTATAATGAGATCCTAACCATTGGATTTACTCCTTTATTATATATCGAATGGTCAAGATTTTTTTTATATTTTTTTGTTTTTTTATTTTTATTTTGTGAAAATCAAATTATATAAAAAAAATGAACTCAACGAACATAAAAATTGAATTTATTATAGATAAAAAATGAAATCGTAGAATATGAAAATTGAACTCATACAATATAGAAAATTGAACTCCTAACATAAAAAATGGAACTTCTAGTGAATAAAAATGAACTCATAGTATATAAAAATTGAATTGTTATATTTAACATTTTTAATTTTTTAAAAGAAAATATTTTAAAAAAAGAAAAAAAATTCGAAAAAATAAATTGAGAAAAAATCATTTATTTTAAATATTTTTTAGTTATGTGAAAATAAATTATATGAAAAATGAAATCAAAGCACATAAAAATTGAACTTATCATAGATAAAAATGAACTCGTAGAATATAAAAACTGAACTCATACATACAATATAGAAAATTGAACTCCTAACATAAAAAATTAAACTTCTAGTGTATAAAAATGATCTCGTAGTATATAAAAATTAAAATGTCGTATTTAACATTTTTAAAGCTTTCTTCGTAAAGAAAATAATTTAATAAAGGTAAAAAATCGAAAAATAAAAAAAATTAATTTTTTTATTAATTTTTTAGTTATGTGAGAATCGAATTATATGAAAAATGAACTCAAAGCAAATAAAAATTGAACTTATTATCTATAAAAAAAATGAACTCGTAAAATATAAAAAGTGAACTCATATATTAGAAAAGCGAATTTTTTTATGTAATTAATGAAAAAAATAAGTTTAAATAATAAAAAAGGGAGTCGGCAAAATCTTAAAAAATGGACGCGAAAAAGGGGTATTTCTCCACTCAAATTGTTTGTGTGGACTCCACTCAAACTGTTTGTGTGGACTCCACTCAAACTGTTTGTGTGGACTCCACTCAAATAGATTGTGTGGTGCAATCAACCATAATATTGTGTGTTAACAGCATCAGCCCTCCACAATCACCCACCCTTCAAAATTACTTGTGCTCGCATTAAAAAAATATATGAAATTTCGGTTGATACCTTTGAGTTTTTTATCTTTTTAGAGTCTTGAAAAAAACTTATTTTGAGTGATGATTTTGAACTTTTGCGAAATTCAGCTCGTGTCTTTACTTGTGAATTTTCGTTATTTTATAACTAAATTACTATTTTTTAATAAAAAAATATTTTTTCAGTTAATTAAATTAAAACACAATTTTAATTTAATAACAATTAAATTCAATTTAAAAATAAGTTATATAAAAATATTATATATATATCAAGTAGATTTTATATTGTATACTTTAAAATTTGTAAGTTAAAACCAAAAATATTACAATATTTATATTAAAATAAATATATTACATAATTAAAAAAATTCATGTAGATTTTATATAGTAATTTTGAATAATTTTAAAAAATTAATAGAACTTTATATTATTTAATTAAAAAATTTCATGTATAGGAATTTAAATTTGTGAAAAGATATAAACAAATATGTAAAAAATTTTATTTACTATTGTTATAATAATAATTTTATATATTATTTTACTATTATTCAAGTAATAAAAATTTATATATTATGTCAATATATTTATGAAAATTTTGAATTGATATGTTAAAATTGTCACAAATTAGTATATAAAATTTAATTAATTTTTTTAAATATATTTACTTTAATATGATACAAATATATATTAGGTTTTAATCTAATTAATTAAAAATAATATATCATAAAATGTATTAGATAAATTTTAGTTATTTAAGATATTTATACTAATACTTTTGCATACGGGGCATATGTTCTAAATTTATCTTAATTTTTTCTAAATTAAAATTTTATTCTAACCTAACAAAATACAAAAATAAATTTTTATTAGAAAATAAACTAATTTAGTTATAAAATAATGAAAATTCACAAATAAGGACACAAGTCGAACTTTTACAAGTGTTCGGGAGTACTAGCCGTAATTTATTTTTTGTAGGGCACCATTCAGAAAAACCAAGAACTGGAGAATACTAACCAAAATTTTCCAAAAAATATTTATTTGGAAAGAATACTACCAAAAAATGATATTCCTTGCAATCATAACTATAACCTAAAGCGGAGGTTAAAAAAATTATTAAACGACACATGTCACTTTTAGATTGGACCACATCACCCATTTTTTTAAAAATAATCTTTTATTTTTGGATATGATAAATTCTTATCCATATTTTCAGAATATAGGATAGAAAATCCCATTATTAAACAATTTTTTGCTTTTGGATATGATAGATAGGAAGATCATTAGGATATTTTTTTATGTTATCATATAAATTCTAGAATATTTATTTTATTTTTAGATAGAATCGTTTTTAACTAAAAATAACTTGATTTATTATTTAATTGGGATATTACTAATAAAAAAGAGTTCTAGATTCTAAAAAACCTTTTAAGTTTATCTTAGTTATACAAATTAAAAACTAATGTGCGTCTTTAGATCATAACTAGTTGATGACCCGGGCCTTGCCCGGGAACTTTTTTAAATAAAAATTTTAATAGATTAATTTATATATGATATAGGTATTATACTTTATATAATAATACAATATTACAAATAGTTAAGTTAATTATTATAATATATTTTATTATTAAAATGTATACAAATGTTAGCCTATTATTAAAAAATTTATTTGTAATATTTATGTAATAATCATAAAAAAAAATTGACGTTCTTAACTCGTTGGGTTGACCCGAACCCGCACAAAAGTCTCAATGAATTGACCAAATCAACCCGTAAATTTTAACGACATGAACCCATACTCAACCGAACCTAAAATGACCGAACCTAAACACGACTGAACTGACCCAATTAACTGGTTTAACATTAAGGGATCGATAGTTTTTTATTTATTTATTAAGGGATCCGTAATATAAAAAATCAACATACTTATGAGTAGAAAATTAATATATTGTAAAACACAACATATCTATAAACAAAAAAATATTGTTTTTATAAACAAAAATATAAAATTACATGATTAATATAAAAACATTAAACAAAAAATTAATATAAAAATCCGAAAATAATATAAAAATACACAGTTAAAATTATGGTTAATACAAATATAAAAGTTATTATACGTTTTAATAGATATCAAATTTATCTATTTCATTTAAATATATTAAATTAATTTATAATGATATATTGAAGTAAAAAATGGTAGTTGGGATATTAAAGTAATATTTTAATATGATAGATATAAAATATTACTATCATATTTATGGATAAAAATTTATCTATATTACTCTAATATATTAAATTAGTATTTTTATGTGGCATACATATGGATAGAATTATTATATTATTTCTTTGTATTTGTTATTAAAATAGTAATTTAAAATAGTTAATTTGATCATAAAAATGTTGACAAAAATAATATACATATTATCAATATACTATAACTAAAGTCGAATCTCTCTATCCTACGTGTCGTCGTCTTAACTATGCCACGTAGGCGTTTTAATTTTTCCATTTACCTATTTGCCCTTCGTTTATTTAAGTATTTACAATTCTTATATTATAGTAATATTCCTTATATTATTAATATAAAATTATATTTAGAGATCTTAAAATTTGCCAAGTTGTGTTAGGAGCATAATCCATTACGGAACAATTTTATTGAATATAATAATGTTACTAATATACAAGTATATTAAGAGATCTTAAAATTTGGCAAGAAACATACTCTCCATTATAAAATAATTTTTTAATATAATAATGTTACTACAATCATATTTAGATATCTTAAAATTTGGCAAGTGATAGAAACATAATCTTCATTGTAAAATATTAATAAAATATTAAAATAATAATATTACTATTTTTTAGAAATATTAAGAGCATAACTATAATATTTAAATTATTTTGAAATGATGATTAATATTTAATTTATAATATTAAATCATATGTATAAATCTACATATAATAAATCATGTGCAAGGCATGTGTACAAAAACCATCTTTTTAAATTATTATTTTTGGATACATACAATTTATTTTCCTAATCAATTATTATTGGTTTTATATTCTAGAAAAAAACTTAAATATAAGATTTTATTAAATTAAATTATTTAAACTAACTTGATCTATTATTCAATTTTTGATATTAATGAAAACTAAAAGCTAATTTGTGTTTAAAGATCATGCTTATTTGTCGCTAGACAATTCATATATTTGAAAAAAATAATTATTAATTTTTTTAATCAAAACCCGTACAAGGTACGAGAATATATGCTAGTAATTTATATAGTGAAAAAATAATAATTCAAATAATGAAACTAATAATGCATATATAAAATTTATTTTAATTATTATAATATATTTAATTATAACAATATATTAAATAATAATTTATCATTAAAAATATTATTTACTTGTAATATCATTTTCATAATCATAAAAAATTTAATGATCTAATCAACCCGTAAATTTTAGCCCGTAAATTAACAACATGAATTTGTACTTGATAACCCGAAATGACGAAACCAAAACTTGAAAGAACCAATCTGGTTAATTAATTTAATATTAAGGGACCATTAATTTTTATTCATTTATTTAGGGATCCGTAATCTAAAAAATAAACATACTTATATATAGAAAATTTGAAAAGTTGTCATACTTTTAAATAAAAAATAAATATTAAAAATTTAAAAATTAATATAAAAATATATAATTAAAAATATGGCTCATACTAATTGAAATGTTGTCATTTTTATGGATTGAAATTAAATATAAAAAGAACCCGTAATTAATTATATGGTGATTGAGATATATTTAATTTTAAATTTGAGAACAATACAACCGTTGACTATCATATTTATAGATAGAATATTTGTAACACCCCCTTCTTATTGTACTTGAGGTGTTACCGCCAGTAACCCTAATTAGTCCTAATTCAAGGTTACCCAAGGCTTAAAACTTATAATCACAAACAAATATTACAACACTTTATTACAAACCATAGTATGACTTCCTTCCATGCACAAAAACATAACCACAACTTGGACAAAAGTAAAGTATTTACAACAGACTTGTTCTTCTTCACGCGACCACTTTCAAAACCTTTTTACTTCCTAAACTCCTTGGCTAGCCTTCTCTTCGCGGATTAACTTCTTTAGTAGCTGATGCGTCGTATACAGACGGTGGGCACCAGCCGGCCATGCAATTGAATAAGGTGGTCGGATTAGTCTAATGAAAGACTAAGCAAGTGGAGAAAATGACTGGTTCCTATGGTAGTGACTAAACATATTGGCATCGAAATCCGAATGACAACCGGTCGATGATCCAACAGTTAGCAGTCCCATAGAGGATAAGAAATGAGGCATGCATAATCAAAAGATAGGACACCACAACTTGCGGTTCCATTATGAACATGAACAATTGTTGGGAACTCATATTAATCACACAATATTTTTAAAAGCCTCCATCGACTAATCAGATTGACTTAATCAAAGTTTGATTAAGAATCATTCATAATCGGGAGTGAGAATGGTTATCGAATAGACTAACCATTCAGGTGCATTAATGTGCCTAACGCACTTATCTTTCATTACTTTCAAACTGTGCATTTGCATCATTTAGTAGTTTTTACATAAATCGGCCAACAACCGAGATCAAAGGGTCTATTTCATCCATGATCATTTATTTATGCTCGGCCAACAACCGAGATTCGGCCAACAACCGAGATCAGAAGTCCATTTCATTCACGGTTCTTTAAATGTATGTGCTCGGCTAAAAACCGAGATACGGCCAACAACCGAGATCAGGGGGCCTATTTCATCCATGATCATTTATCCTTGAACTATTCTACTTCACAATAATGTCTCAGCATGAGACGACTAACACAGAAGGTCACAAACAACGAACCTAAATTCAATTCTAGCGCAAAACTGAATAAATAACATGGTCATTAATTCTAACAATTCTAACATCCTACCATATTTTGTTAAGCAAACAAGTTGTTCCCAACACAAATATTAAATGGGATTCAATTCCTCATTTAATAGCAATAATGCAAGAGAGAACCGTCCACTTGCCTTATAAGGCGTGCTTTACGCTCTCAGCGATTCCAACAGAAATCTTTATCTGCCTTCTGCCAATTATAACAACAGATTCTTCAACCACAAGCTCATGGATACAATTCTTAGTTGTATAATCCAATTCTACAACTTCCTAATCGATAAACGATTTGATTTCCGAATATCGATATATATATATAAATCCTTAGTTTTCATGCTTCAAGGAGCCATCTTGGCGGAATTATAACTAATTATCCGCTTCACTTTTGAAACAATTTTCTAAATAAAAATTGTTCATTAGTAGCAGTTCTACAAGATTACAAAATCTCAGATCAAACGGATTAACAACGAATCCCGAGTAATTATCCGAAGTCCTTTATCTGACAATCGATGTCTAAACTTGTCTTCGCTATAAGTAATAATCCAAACGTCCGTTTCTCGAGCGGTTTGAACCTGTGGAACCGTATCAACGTCAAGATTATAAAAACCATAAATTTACTTAGCAAAGCGGACCCGAAAGGTCCTTTCGGTGGCTCCGTAACCACCCCGCTAATTAATTTCGAGCGTTAATACCTTCACTCGAACTTCGAGCTTGTTCGGCTCGATGGTGGTTCGACCCAAGGGCCCAAGGGTGGCGGTGTGGTGTCCGGTGGCAACCCTTGGTGGTGGGTGGTGGTTGGCAAGGTGGTGGCAAGGAAAATCGCCGGCGGTGGAGGTCGAATTCTATCGTCCAAGTTTGTCGTTCCGTCCGTTCTCTATCTCTCTCGGCCTTTGTGTTTGAAATGGAAGAAGATAGACTTTTGAAAAGTCAAAAAAATGGCTTATACAATTCTATCTCCCAACTCCTTAGCATCTAAGCAAGAGACGGTAAAATGCAATTTTCCGTCCCGGAACAGGACTCGCGTTAAAGCGGTAAAATTATGTACCTCGGGTGGAAAACTCACTAAACGAAAAACGTCCCGAAAATTATGTAGACCAATAAAACCAATTTTCCATGATTTTATCTTGCTACCTTCAATTTTTAAGGCTTCCGTTTCGTATTGTACATTCCTTCCGGTACATAATTAAAAAGACGGCTTATCCAATAAATATTCTTTTTCCACTGAAAAATCCTAGAATTCACACCGTTCCATAAAATCATTTCTTTGTGATTTTAGAATATCACCAAGAATTTTCTAGGATTTAATCTCCAACAAAAATATTGGATTAAGCGTTAAAACGGACAAAAAGGTTAAAAAGATATCCGAGAAAAATTCGAAAATATCCTTAAAAACCGCAGCTATTACATTAGTACCCCCTTAAAAATGGTTTCGACCACGAAACCAGAAGAGTCAAGTTACAAGAAACAAAAGATGTCGATGTACACAATTACATGAACAAGACTGCAAAGTTGGTAGTACCCCCTTAAAGATTCACACTAGGTGGATATCAACTCAGGATAACGACTTAGCATTTCCTGCTTTGTTTCCCATGTTTCCCAAGTTGTCCCCTCTCCACCATTCTTAGACCACAAAATTCTTACCAAAGGTATTTCTTTGCTACGAAGTATCTTCACACGACGTTCCAGAATTTTGATTGGTTTCTCCTCATAAGTACCATCTGGTTGAACTTCAATATCATCATAACTAAGGACATGAGATTCATCCGGCACATATTGTCTTAACAAGGACACATGAAAAACATCATGCACGGGGTGTGTTGCCGGAGGTAAGGCAAGTCGATAAGCTAACTTACCCACTTTTTCTAAAATCTCAAAGGGTCCAACGTATCGAGGATTGAGCTTACCTTGTTTACCAAAACGAAATACTCCTTTAGATGGAGATACTCTCACAAAAACTTTGTCACCAACTGAAAACTCAATATCTCTTCTTTTCAAGTCAGCATAAGACTTTTGACGACTCTGAGCTGTTAACATTCTCTGCCTGATCAAAGCTATATCGGTTGTAGTCTTCTCAATCAACTCGGGTCCGAGAAGAATCTTATCAGCACCTTCATCCCAACATATCGGGGATCGACACTTACGACCGTAAAGAGCCTCAAACGGTGCCATCTTAATCGTAGAATGCCAGCTATTATTATAAGTGAATTCTATCAAACTTAAACTGGTATCCCAACTGGTTGTTCGATCAAGTACACAAGCACGAAGCATATCCTCAAGAGTTTGAATTGTTCTCTCAGATTGCCCGTCAGTTTGAGGATGAAAAGCAGTGCTGAAACACAATTCAGTTCCCAAAGCCTTATGCAAATTCTTCCAGAATCTTGACATATACCTTCCATCTCGATCAGAGATTATAGTTTTAGGAGTACCATGAAGACGAACAATTTCATGAATAAAGACCTTGGCCAACTTTTGGATTTCCCATGCTATCTTGATTGCTATGAAATGTGCACTCTTTGTGAGTCGGTCAATAATAACCCAGATAGCATCTTTCTGCCCTTGTGTCTTAGGCAATCCTGTGACGAAGTCCATGGCAATGTCTTCCCTTTTCCACTCAGGTACTGGAAGTGGTTGTAATATTCCTCCTGGTCTTCTATGTTCAATCTTCACTTTCTGGCATACCATGCATCTAGCCACAAATTCTGCCACATCATTCTTCATGTTGGGCCACCAGAAATTTCGGCGTAGATCTTTGAACATCTTGCTAGAACCTGGGTGAATGGAATATGCAGAGGAATGAGCTTCCCTCAAAATCATCTTCCTTATGTCTTCAATTGCAGGTACACAGATCCTATCCCGAAACCACAGAGATCCATCATCTTGAATAATAAATCCCGGTGCTTTGCCTTCTTGCACTTCTCCGCTAATCTTAATCAAAACAACATCTTCTGCTTGTTTCTCCCTGATTTGATCTAGCAGAGTAGCTTGAATCTCTAAGGTACTCAAACAACCTTGTTGCCTTTCAAACCAAATTTCAGTTTCTGTTTGAATCAATTCCTGTTGTAGCCTTGGTTGAACTGTCAACATTGCTACTATAGCTTCTTGAGCAGTTTTTCTACTTAAAGCATCTGCCACCACATTGGCTTTACCTGGATGATATAGCAGCTCAATATCATAATCTTTCAACAATTCCAACCATCTTCTCTGTCTCATATTCAACTCCTTTTGAGTAAACACATATTTTAAACTCTTGTGGTCAGTAAAGATTTGGCACTTGACACCATAGAGATAATGTCGCCAAATTTTCAAAGCAAAGACCACAGCTGCAAGTTCTAAATCATGAGTTGGATAATTCACCTCATAAACCTTAAGTTGTCGAGATGCATATGCAATAACCTTACCATGCTGCATTAACACACAACCCAACCCTTGTTTAGAAGCATCACTGTAGACTACATACCCTTCATTCCCATCTGGCAGAGTCAAAATTGGGGCACTGGTAAGTCGTCTTTTGAGTTCTTGAAAACTTGCTTCACATTTGTCATCCCACATAAACTTTTTATTCACCTTACGAAGTAATCCTGTCATAGGTAAAGATATTTTCGAGAATCCTTCTACAAAACGTCGATAATACCCGACAAGTCCTAAGAAACTTCTTACCTCCTTAACATTCTGAGGTTGTTTCCATTCAGCGACTGCCTTGACCTTTTGAGGATCTACCATTACTCCATCTTGATTGATAATATGTCCCAAGAAGGCCACTTCCTTTAACCAGAAAGCACACTTAGACAACTTAGCATAAAGTTCATGATGCCTAAGTATTTCAAAAATTATCCGAAGATGCTCTTCATGCTCAACTTTATCTCTTGAGTAGATCAAAATGTCATCAATGAATACCACTACAAACTTGTCGAGATATTCATGAAAACATCTATGCATTAAATCCATGAAAACTGCAGGTGCATTTGTCAGTCCAAAAGGCATTACCAAGAACTCATAATGACCATAACGAGTTCGAAAAGCTGTTTTTGGAATATCTTCTTCACATACTCTGAGCTGATGGTATCCTGACCTTAAATCAATCTTAGAGAAGATCTTTGCACCCCTTAGCTGGTCTAACAAATCATCAATCCTTGGTAAGGGATACTTATTCTTAATGGTGACTTATTCAGCTCACGGTAATCAATACATAACCGGAAGGTTCCATCCTTCTTCTTTACAAAAAGTACCGGAGCGCCCCAGGGTGAAGCACTCGGTCTTATATATCCCTTTTCCAGCAAATCATCGAGTTGTTTCTTCAATTCCTTCATCTCGATAGGAGCCATTCTATAAGGTGCTTTAGAAATTGGTGCCGTTCCAGGTTCCAACGTAATTGTAAATTCAACAATACGCTTTGGAGGTAAACCCGGGAGTTCCTCGGGAAAAACATCAGTAAATTCTCTAACCACAGGAATTCCTTCAATATCTACCTTCTTTTCATCAGACTCTTCAAGAAAACACAGATAGCCAACACATCCTTGTCGTAGCAGTTTAGCAGCCTTCATAGAACTGATCAGCTTCCCATTTTCTGCATCACCTTTTCCTTTGAAACGACACACATATTTTCCTTCTTCCTGGATGGTTACCGTTCGGGAACTAAAGTCTATTATAGCTCCATGTTGTAATAACCAATCCATGCCTAAGATGATGTCGTAAGGAGCCATTGGAATGCATATAAGGTTGGCTTTAAACTTCCGACCTTGAATGCTAATGGGAAAATTGTTAAGTTGTTTGGTTCCTATGATCTTTTCTTTGTTTGGTAGGTTCACCACAAAAGGTTCACATGAATTAATGCATTTTAGTCCTAATTGCTCTACACAGTTCTCAGATATGAAAGAATGTGTTGCTCTAGAATCAAACAACAAGAAAATAGCAGTTGACTGAACATATAAAATACCTTGGCATACAGGAGCTTCTGGTTCATCACTACGTCTCATCTCATAGAGACGCTGACCTTGCTTTGTTGATGTCATTGCCGATTTTCCCTTATTCTGAGCAGTAGACTGAACAGAGGCTGATTTAGCAGCTTCAGTTGGAACACGGCTATTCTGAGCAACAGAGGTTTGACGTGACTGTGTTGAGCCATCTTTAATCTGCGAGCAGAAAGTACGTATGTGTCCTTCTTTCCCACATTGATAACATTTCCTTAAAGGCTTGGAGCACTTCCTACTAAAATGACCTGCTTCACCACAATTATAACAAACCATCTGACTCTTCTTTTGTCCAGATTGGAAAGACTTAGTTGATCCGGATTCAGTTTTGGCCCGGTTTGACTTTTCAAACTTCTGGGAGGGTGCCGGTCTTTTGAATCCACTAGATTGTGAACGTTGTTGAGATACTTGCTCCCCTTTCTTTGCTTCCTGATCAGACCTTTCCAAAGAAACTTCTAAGCGGTAGGCTGCATCAACATACTGTTCCAAAGTTGAACACTTTACATGGACCATTAGTGGCTTCATCTTCGGGTTTAGCCATTCATAGAATCTCTCAATTTTCTGCTCTTCAGTAGAGATTTCGGGTCCAGCATACTGTAAAAGATGATTAAATTTGGCAGCCATCTCAGGTATTTTCATACCCTCAACTTGCGGGTACGAAAATTCTCTTTCTTTTTCTTTCCTCATAGCAGCAGAAAAGAACCTATCTAACATCTTATCTTTAAACATTCTCCAACTCAGTTTTGGGTCCCTAGACAAACCAGTACTTTTCCACCATTCAGTCGCACCTTCCTTAAGCTGTAAAGCAGCGATACGTACCTTCTCAGACTCTGTACATGAGATATTTTCCATCAACTGTTCGATGTGGGAAAACCAATATGCTATTTTAACAGGTTCACCTGTTCCATCATAGCTGTCGGGCTTCATAGACAGGAAAGTTTTCAAGGCCCGAGAAAAATTCATACTTTGAACAGGTGGAAGCTCTTGAGGGTATTCCACTTCTATATTTCCCACATGTCCACTTTCTTCAACTTCAGGTGCAACATTTTGAGCAGTTGGAGAACAGACTGAATAGTTTGAAGCATTAAATTCTTCAAAGTCTCCATAGTTTCCTCATCGAAAACTCTATTCCTTCTAACCTTCGGATCAGGTTGATTCGCAGGATTTTGAGACTCTCCTCTCTCCTTAGAATTCGTATCTGAACCATCCCCTTGCTCAGATCTTCCTGTGTTTACCATCTGAATGAAACAACAGAAGACAAAACTTACTTTATTCCACAGCAAAGATAATAAATCAAAGAGGCATATGTACACAAAACTTCCATTTATTTATATCACATCATACACCAACTCTATTTTACAACTCTGTTCTGCAAACAAAGTTAAAACCAACTTATTTACAAAAAGGGACTTGTACTTCCACAAACCATTCTATCAACCATTATTTACATTCTATAAAGGCACACTTAAAACCATAACTTCTTAAACCTTACAGCAAACCTTAATTTACATCTAAGAAAACCGACAAAACCAACTTATCCATCTCGACTCGTTCATGCCCTTATCCATTCCTCACTACATTGAGGGAGGATGACAGAAGTTATCTAAAAAGTCAGCATCAAACTGCAAGGGATCTTTTAAGACATTCTGGTCGTATAGGAGTGATTCCCCTTGCTCCAGTTTCCTATAGAAGAGGTTTCTACGCGAAGGGCTTAAATGCAGTCCCGCAATGCCCCGGATAAAAAGGTCTTCATAAGGTTCCAATTCTCGCTTCTAGGCTTGCACGGCATTCATTAACCTTTCTGTCTTTACCTCAAATTTCACAAATTGAGTTCTCCCAGAGGATATCCAATCCTCCAAAGACTGTATCATCATAGGATTTCCACCTTCAGTTTCCTGAACCTGATCTTTACCAGAAGAACTAGGACCTGCCGATCCTACTATCTGCTGAGGATAGTTATCCATAGAAGGGGAAAACCGTTGAGATGAAGTATACACTCCAGACTCATGCGAAGATAGCGAAGATTGACTGGAATTCGAATACCGTATCTGCTCTGATTGTGGAGCCTCTTCTTCCTCAGGGTCTTCTTCTTCACTCGAGATGACTATAGGGTTCACTCCCACACCCAATTCCTCATCGCTGGGTATGTCTACATATTCAATTTCCATTCTTGGTGAAGCTGGAAACCCTTTGATTAAACTTACTCGAGAAGATTCTGCTTCATCAGCAGTGGGTGCTCCATTCTTCGCTCTTTTTCCGAGCTCATCATTACTATGCTGCCCTTGGTTCCTCTTCATTTCCTTGGAAAAAGAACAAGCAAAAGAATTTAGAATCTCCACAATTCTATTCATCAAAACTTCAAACCTAATTCCAAGGTCTAAAAGATATCAACTGGTAATCTATTTTTAGAGAACTTTCGGCTCTGATACCACTTCTGTAACACCCCCTTCTTATTGTACTTGAGGTGTTACCGCCAGTAACCCTAATTAGTCCTAATTCAAGGTTACCCAAGGCTTAAAACTTATAATCACAACAAGTATTACAACACTTTATTACAAACCATAGTATGACTTCCTTCCATGCACAAAAACATAACCACAACTTGGACAAAAGTAAAGTATTTACAACAGACTTGTTCTTCTTCACGCGACCACTTTCAAAACCTTTTTACTTCCTAAACTCCTTGGCTAGCCTTCTCTTCGCGGATTAACTTCTTTAGTAGCTGATGCGTCGTATACAGACGGTGGGCACCAGCCGGCCATGCAATTGAATAAGGTGGTCGGATTAGTCTAATGAAAGACTAAGCAAGTGGAGAAAATGACTGGTTCCTATGGTAGTGACTAAACATATTGGCATCGAAATCCGAATGACAACCGGTCGATGATCCAACAGTTAGCAGTCCCATAGAAGATAAGAAATGAGGCATGCATAATCAAAAGATAGGACACCACAACTTGCGGTTCCATTATGAACATGAACAATTGTTGGGAACTCATATTAATCACACAATATTTTTAAAATCCTCCATCGACTAATCAGATTGACTTAATCAAAGTTTGATTAAGAATCATTCATAACCGGGAGTGAGAATGGTTATCGAATAGACTAACCATTCAGGTGCATTAATGTGCCTAACGCACTTATCTTTCATTACTTTCAAATTGTGCATTTGCATCATTTAGTAGTTTTTACATAAATCGGCCAACAACCGAGATCAAAGGGTCTATTTCATCCATGATCATTTATTTATGCTCGGCCAACAACCGAGATTCGGCCAACAACCGAGATCAGAAGTCCATTTCATTCACGGTTCTTTAAATGTATGTGCTCGGCTAAAAACCGAGATACGGCCAACAACCGAGATCAGGGGGCCTATTTCATCCATGATCATTTATCCTTGAACTATTCTACTTCACAATAATGTCTCAGCATGAGACGACTAACACAGAAGGTCACAAACAACGAACCTAAATTCAATTCTAGCGCAAAACTGAATAAATAACATGGTCATTAATTCTAACAATTATAACATCCTACCATATTTTGTTAAGCAAACAAGTTGTTCCCAACACAAATATTAAATGGGATTCAATTCCTCATTTAATAGCAATAATGCAAGAGAGAACCGTCCACTTGCCTTATAAGGCGTGCTTTACGCTCTCAGCGATTCCAACAGAAATCTTTATCTGCCTTCTGCCAATTATAACAACAGATTCTTCAACCACAAGCTCATGGATACAATTCTTAGTTGTATAATCCAATTCTACAACTTCCTAATCGATAAACGATTTGATTTCCGAATATCGATATATATATATATATAAATCCTTAGTTTTCATGCTTCAAGGAGCCATCTTGGCGGAATTATAACTAATTATCCGCTTCACTTTTGAAACAATTTTCTAAATAAAAATTGTTCATTAGTAGCATTTCTACAAGATTACAAAATCTCAGATCAACGGATTAACAACGAATCCCGAGTAATTATCCGAAGTCCTTTACCTGACAATCGATGTCTAAACTTGTCTTCGCTATAAGTAATAATCCAGACGTCCGTTTCTCGAGCGGTTTGAACCTGTGGAACCGTATCAACGTCAAGATTATAAAAACCATAAATTTACTTAGCAAAGCGGACCCGAAAGGTCCTTTCGGTGGCTCCGTAACCACCCCGCTAATTAATTTCGAGCGTTAATACCTTCACTCGAACTTCGAGCTTGTTCGGCTCGATGGTGGTTCGACCCAAGGGCCCAAGGGTGGCGGTGTGGTGTCCGGTGGCAACCCTTGGTGGTGGGTGGTGGTTGGCAAGGTGGTGGCAAGGAAAATCGCCGGCGGTGGAGGTCGAATTCTATCGTCCAAGTTCGTCGTTCCGTCTGTTCTCTATCTCTCTCGGCCTTTGTGTTTGAAATGGAAGAAGATAGACTTTTGAAAAGTCAAAAAAAATGGCTTATACAATTCTATCTCCCAACTCCTTAGCATCTAAGCAAGAGACGGTAAAATGCAATTTTCCGTCCCGGAACGGGACTCGCGTTAAAGCGGTAAAATTATGTACCTCGGGTGGAAAACTCACTAAACGAAAAACGTCCCGAAAATTATGTAGACCAATAAAACCAATTTTCCATGATTTTATCTTGCTACCTTCAATTTTTAAGGCTTCCGTTTCGTATTTTACATTCCTTCCGGTACATACTTAAAAAGACGGCTTATCTAATAAATATTCTTTTTCCACTGAAAAATCCTAGAATTCACACCGTTCCATAAAATCATTTCTTTGTGATTTTAGAATATCACCAAGAATTTTCTAGGATTTAATCTCCAACAAAAATATTGGATTAAGCGTTAAAACGGACAAAAAGGTTAAAAAGATATCCGAGAAAAATTCGAAAATATCCTTAAAAACCGCAGCTATTACAATATTAATATAAAAACTCAACATAATTATGTATGAAAATAAAAAAATTATCATGTATAGAAAATTAATATTAAAAAATGAAAATTTAGTATAAAAATCCGTGGTTAAAAATATGATTCATACGAATTAAGAAAGTCATTATACTTTTGAATAGAAAGTTAACATATATGAATCTAAAATTTTATTAATGAAAATCCGTAATTTAAAATATGGTCCATATTTGATCCTCATGGATATAAAAGTTATCTATTTCATTCAGAGATATTAAAATTAATATATTATGGGATATCTAATTATAAAAGGTAATTGGGATATTAAATTACTATTTTATATTTGTCATACTTATGAATTAAAACTTAATATTAAAATTCTGTAATTAAAAATATACTTCTGGATAGAAAAGTTAAATAAAAATTAATTTTATATTCATCATATTTATGGACAAAAAACATATCTATTTTAATCTAATGGATTAAATTAGCATTTTTATGTGTCATACATATGGATAGTGATTAACCGATTTAAGATTAAGTGTTCAATAATTTTTATTTGTTTGTTAGACGGTCCATAATATAAAAAATCATCATACTAATAGAAAATTATTATAAAGAAATCTAAAATTTAATATATAATCTTCAATTAAAAACATGGCCCATATTAATTAAGAAAGTTGTCATAGTTACTAATAGAATATTGATATAAAAAATTTGTAACTAAAAATATGGTGATCTATTTAACTTATCTATTTTATGTGTCATATATATGGATAGAATACAAATAGTAATTTTATTTTTATACATATTAAAACTCATTATTCGTATTAATATTTGCATGCATTAATATAAAAAAAATTATTCATTGAAAACGATAATCTTCCTATATTTTAAAACGGACATAAATTCGATCTTATTTTAATAAGTGCCAAATATAATTCACAATTGTAATTTATGTCCGTTTGTTTTAATAAGTTTATCTTTGTTCATACATTACTCATTAGCCACATAAAAAGTGCAAAATATTGAATACAATTTATTTTAAAAAAACGGTGGTATTTACAATCTATGATTATTACAAAAAAAAAATTTAATATTTTTTTATCGGAGAATATAAATCTTCGAGCTTGCACAATTATGAATATCTATCTTATATCTAGATATTGAAATTGATAATCATACCATAATTAAATATTGGAATATAATAGAGTAGAGATAAAAATTTATCCATAGAATATAATGCAATAATAAGTAGAGATAAAAATTTAGCTAAGCATATATAAAATTGATAAGAAAATTATCAAATCAGTTGAGAGTATAAAATTGGAAATTGTACAAGGTGATTGAATCACATAATATATATAATTGATTAAAAAATATTATTAAAAATAGGTTGGGTGTAATATAAATTTATAATGACGAAACTGTCCAAAAGTGCTTCAGGTTTAGAAGATATATATATTGATTGATTATTTGTTCCTAGATAATTCATGTATTTGAAAAAAATTATTACTAATATTTTATTTAAACAAAACCCGTATAAGGTACGAGAATACATACTAGTATGGATTCTATAGGGAGGGGACAAGTGAAAATGATATATTTTGTATGGTCAAGTGTAATTAATTTACCTAATCTTTTTTTTTTGTTTTACAATTATCGGACATTGAGACATTAATCACCTACCAATAGAGCTGTCAAAATCTGACCGAATCCGCCAACCCGATTCAAACCGCCCGATAATTTTAGGGTCAAGACCCGAAATTTTGAACCCGAAACCCGATAGAACCCGAAACCCGTTGGTTTGACCGTTTAGTATATTTTAGAATTTTTAAAATTTATTTTGAAAATTATAATATATTTTATTATTAAAATAAATAAAAATAATATATTATTATTAAATATTATTATTTAATTAAAAATTGACTTTAATAATCTTTTAAAAAATGATATTTTAGACTCGTTGATCAACCCGACCCGACCGAAAACCCGCTACAACCCGACCTGATTAACTCTTGACCCATAACGAAACCGAACCCGAAATGACCGAACCCGAACCCGCTCGACCGACCCGATTGACAGGTCTACAGGCTACCAACACTGGATTAAAGAGTAGTAACGCGTAAGTTTATATTCCTTTCATTAAGTACTTTTTTTTTATCATATGCAACATAAAGATTGTATAAACTAAACTAAAATATTCTTTATGATTTATATTTATTTTTTTCAAATGAAAAGGACAACTTCTTACAACTTGTATAGTCATAAGATCAAAGTTAAGAATACGGACTAAAATTTGATAAGTAGACCTGTCAATCGAGTCGGGTCGGACGGGTTTGGGTTCGGTCATTTCGGATTCGGGTTAAATTGGGTACGGTTTGTTATGGGTCACGGGTTAATCGGGTCGGGTTGTAGCGGGTTTTTGGTCGGGTCGGCTCGGATTGACCAGTGGGTCTAAAATATCCTTTTTTTTATGATTATCAAAATCAATTTTTAATTAAATAATAATTTTTAATTATAATATATTATTTTCATTTATTTTAATAATAAAATATATTATAATTTTCAAAATAAATTTTAAAAATTCTAAAATATACTAAATCGGTCAAACCAACGGATTTCGGGTTTCACCCAACGGGTTTCGGGTTCTATCGGGTTCGGTTGATTTAATTTCGTGTTTCGGATTCAAATTTTCGGGTCTTGACACATAAAATTATCGGGCGGTTCAGGTCGGGTTGGCGGGTTCGGTCAGCTTTTGACAGCTCTACTGCTAAGACTCTTACAAGATTAATTTTGATGCATCCAATTTATGTGACATATAAGTTGTACGTAGTTGGTTTTATTATTTGTAGGGTTGTAAATGAATCAAGTCGTTCATCAGCAACTTGATATAGATGATGATGTATGAGTTGTTTATTAACTTGACTCATGAACAAACTAGATGAGCAGCTTATGAGCTAAACTCGATGAGTTTTTAATGTATTGAGCTCAAACAATATTTTAAATTAGAGCTTACGTAAGATTGAAAAAGTAAAATCTCGCTCCAGCAAAATCTAAGGAGTTAAGATGAGGTGTATAATAACTTGAATATATCAGAAAAATGCGTCTAAAATACCAAAAAAAAACTGAAATTCAAATAAACTGAAATAGTGAACTTAGTTATAATAAGAATCGATAATTTAAATTCAGTGTAAAAAGAATTACGAGATGATGACAAATAAGAACAAAAATAAAATACATCCAGGTTGTACTTTGTAAGCTGTGACCTACAGTATAATTTAAATTCAATCTGCGTGCTGCAAAGCACACAACTACACAAGTCACCAAACCATTCACGACATATAATAATGACTTTTCTCTTAAATTAAACATCTTCTTGTGACATTTAATTTAATTTAAATTCAAAGTCAAGTTTAGTAGCAGGAGCAACTAGCATGTGCCAATACTTTATTATTATTCTTCTCCGTCTCTTTCCTTGCAAGTTCGGATGAATTCCGGCGGAGGACCCAAGTCTTGTTCTCTCTCTCTCACTCAATATAAATCTTTTTCCTAATTTGTTCTCTCTGGTTTTAGCCCCTTTCTTCTTTTCTTCTTCTTCCTCCTGGTCTTTCATTTCAAGCCTTTCTGTTTCCTTGGAGCTGGAATTTTTCTGGCTATTGGCTAATAAGGCTGTGTACTGTTTATTTGCTGGTGTGACTTAAGATGGAGAGAGATTTCTTGGGTTTGAATTCCAACTCCAAGGAGCCCTTATCTGCTGTCAAGCGGGAGATTACTGAAGAAGGTTTTGCTTTTCTTTGCTTTCCAACCTCTTTACTTTTCTCCAGTGATTGCTGGTATTTTCTGCTTATGTTGTTCTTTAAATGTTTGGATGCTGACTGGGTGTAATCGATTAGGAACCTGATTTCTAATTTTAGTATATGGTAACATTTCAATTTGTTGTTTTAAGGCATGGGTTTGCTGCATATTGGATTTTTCATTGTGTTCTTTCAGTTTAGTTTTGAGATGCTTAATTTGTGAGATTCCTCTTATTTATATTTTTCCTACCAAATAGTTGCTTCAGTTTTTGGTCCATTAAATGGGGATGTTTCAGATAATTTTTTAGTTTTTGAATGTGAAAATTTGCCCCTTGTTTTGTTCATTTGGCCTAAAGTGACCGTGGTAGCAAAATTACTTGGACAAATAACAGAGATTCTGGATTTCTGGCGCTGAGACTCTATATGATATGAGATTCCCTCTCTGTTAATTACCTTGCTTTTTTGGGTTTACTTCATGCTGGCAGGTTGAGAACAAGAGGATTAAAAGAATTGCAACACATGTTGTAATTAATTTTCTAGCTGTTCTTACCATGCACTGGATGTATTCTACCTGCTGTCGCCTTTTCTTTCTAAATAAAGTCAAGAATTTCACCATGATAAAGTTCTCAGGGGTGCTTCATTGGATGTTGTATATGTATGATATTTTTACCCCGAGATATATTTCATATATATGTATGATATTGTTTTCTTGCGTCTCTTGGAAACAAACCCTTGACATGTTCGGGGTAAGTGTGCATACATCTTGAACCGGGACTAATTTGGGATAGTGTTGTTGTTTTTGCTGTTGCTGATGCTGTATTGATTGTATACTTATTGAATAGGGAAGAGATATTGGAACCAAAACACATAGCTCATCTCGCTGTATGTGTCACATTTTATTTCCTTTTTGTTTTGCAGAATCACAGTGGCCTTTCATCAGAAAGGCTTCTTCCTTTTCTCAATTCATGTCGCTTAGATCTGGAGCCGGTCAAGATGGCGAAATGAATAAAATGGTTAGTGAACAAGTCACGCGCTTTTATTGTTTTGCAGAATCACAGTTTCCTCAAGTCTTTCCTTGGACAAGGCCAAACTAATTCTTTACATGTGTTGTGCAACATTCTTTATTGTCTTTAATTAAGTAAAGATGTCTATATCTAACCAGAATTTTTCACTTCCTGCAAACAATCCATACGCGAAGCATAATTTTAGCAGCTCTGGCCACAATGTCGAAAAAGTTATCACAAAGCAACAATTTCAAGGAGTTCCAATGACCGTTACCTCCCCTGTTAGACCAGTCGGTTTCACTGAACCGTGGTACTCATCAAACTTGGCATCATTTAAGTCAATATTTCCAGAAACTATCATAGTATTATTCTCAAGTAACTAAATGCAAAGACTACTATAAATATGTAATATACTTTCCATAGGAACAATTCAAAGCCTGTTACTGCCCGTGCACAGATGACAATCTTTTATGCAGGAACCGTTAATGTATACGATGGAATCACTCCTGAGAAGGTATTTACTAACTTCCTTTACATGAATAAATTACTGTCATCATATGCAAAAAAAAAAAAAAAAAAATTACTGAGCTCTTTGTGATGAAATCTTTGTTCAGGCTCAGGCTATAATGCTATTGGCTGGAAATGGTTCTTTTCTTGCTTCTAACGCGAGCCTTTCAGGTCATACTAAAGTGCAGTCACCTCTTATCAAAGCTAATCTGCAGTCTAGCAAAGATGAACAAGGCGTGACCAATACCAAAATCGTTTCATCTGCTCCCGTTAGCATGCCTGAGCATCAAAGAGTTGCTGCTTCCAGAGGAGAAACTATTTCCATGCCCGCTATGGTACCATCTGGTAAGAAACCATAGAAAAGATTAGTTAGTTCCTTATTGTTGAATATATTAATTAGCGGTTTACAGATTTTGTCTATACTGCATTAACAGTTTAACAAACCTAGGTCTTTGTTATAAGTCTAAAAATGAAAAAATAAAGAATAGAAAAGCAAGTATTTCACTAAGCCAATTTGTAGGAATCCTAGGTCTGTATTCACCTTCAGTTTTCATGGCTCTATAATTACAAGTTGTACTCCTCCATTTATAATAGATAATCATAATGTCTAACTCCTAAAACTAAATAATAATAACTATTCAGATAATGGGGAAAATTGGAAAGTGCCAAGACCTAGGAAATGGAAGTATGGGAAATTAAAGAAACTAACTAGAAAATGGAGAAATGAAGATGATAATTAAAAGTAATTGAATAAAAAATCTGGGTTTGTGTCAGTTGTCTGGTTATTCCATGTCTTTGACACGAAATTAGTATTGCACTCATGTGCACACTACAAAATGTGATACTAATAATGTGTTTTATTGCACAGCTCTTCCACAGTTCAGGAAAGCATCATTGGCTCGTTTCCTTGAGAAGCGGAAGGAGAGGTATACCTGCATTGAAGCTAAAACTACTACTATATATGTAACCTAATGAAGTAATGATATTGAATACAACAAGTTTGTTGACTTTGTATATGCATTGTAGGGTGATGAGCACTGGGCCTTATGCTTGTGAGAAAAAAACAAGAAGGCATTTTTTCTTCCAACAATAATGCGTGTTCTGCTATGCCTTTGGCTATGTGAGGGGGAGCTGAAATCAATCTCTGCCCCTGACAGATAAATTTGATGCAAGTCTATGTAATTTTCTTGTAAGCGCCATTTTCTGTCTTTGGAATGTATTCATTCACACTTCTTGCATGACAATTCATTATATATAGCTTTAAAACAGGACGGGCATATCTGGATTATGATCTCCTTTTGAAGTCCAGTTTTATAATGGCTCATACTTTTTTTTGACTGATGGCATAATCTAGCTTTTCATGCATTTGGGTAGATGATTGTAGTCAGAGTACTGTTACAGCGTGCTGGGTTGCTCTATGTATACTGAATTTATGATTGTTCTTTTTGTCTGATACAAATTATTTTGGGTTGCAGATCTAACTTTGATGAATCTCTGGTTTATGTATGATGCTAGTCTTTTGTATCATATTCTAGCAGGCTACTTCCTTTCTTTGATCATCCTAGAAAATCCCTGACTCCGTGGTTTATGTCTCCTGCATTTTTTTTTTGTAAATTTTCTTTGCAGTGAATTAGATGGTTTTAGGTATTATTGTGTCTGATGAACTTAAAAGTTCTTAGATTGAATGGAACAGTGACACACAAAACAGGAATACCCAAAAAAAAAAGAAATCCAATCATGTATGGATCAAAATGAGCTCTCAGCTGGATCAAAATGAAAAGAATTAATGTACATGTTGCAAAGGGGAAAAACAATTCTGCTCATTCAGAACCTAATAATGAGTGACAAGTCAGAGCAGGATAAATCAAGAGCTCTACCGTTTAAGGGGTTTGCTGGCTGGTTCATTAGGAGAGAAAACACCTTGAATCCTAAAATGATAGATTTGGTGTATTTACTCCTGGCAGCTTTAGCCTGCAATCTTTTGCCAGCTTTGGTGTATTTACAAGGATTGTGGTAGTTCATTTTTTGCAGCAACACTTTCAATATGTTGCTTTTGTACTATGAGCAATCAATGACCTAGCTGGATATAATAAGAAGGAATAAATTCATTGACAATACAATAATAGACTAATGATGCCATTGAGAAGTGACATCAATGTCAATGAGGAAAAAAAAAACATTTACAGAATGTGATTTGCAGTAGAATTACATTTATCCCAATACCAGTCACAATATCTCGGCGTACAAATCTGTTTTGCTTCCATTCATACTAGATTATGAACTGAAACCTCTCTTATGATAGTCTGAAAATGGTATCTTCAAGCTTTTAGTAGAGAGAGGGGCAGCCGGCCCTAATTCTCTCTGTTCTCTCTCCTGTTCTTCCTTCTCTCTTTCTCTACTGATCTTTTAGAGCATCTACAGCGGCATTTTGTTTCGGTGCACACAGTAGAGAAATGTTATTTTATTTGATTTTTGTTTGTCCCAAGAAAAAGTGGAGCATAAAATGAACCTTGGTGCACTGATGCACCAAGCTCCACGCGCGCGTGTTCCCTTTCAAAGCACAGTGTTTTGATATACAACGCCACGTTTTAAGCACCCCACTTTATTTAAATTGTCACTTTATTTAATTATTCCTTTATTTAAATTGTTTGAATGGGTAATTTAATTGTGTTTTTAAATCATAATTTTTTAAATATTGTATAGAAAAGTGTGTTTGGATTATTAAATTTGTGTTTTCTAAAAATTAAATATAATTATATATTACTTCTTTTTTTTTTAAAAATGTGTTTCAAAGGTTACTTATTATCGGTTTCATTTTGATTTTGTGGGCATATTCATACATGGTTTTTTTTATTTTATTATCCACCCATGTTTTTTTAAATTAAAAATTATGATTATTTTAAATTAATGATATAATTTTTATTTACGAACAAAAGTATTTATAACAATGGGTATATATATGTAATTTTTATTGAAAAAAAAGTATATGTATAATTGTATATGAAAAGAGAAAAATGTTGAGAATGTAAAAAATAGAAGATTATGGGGTGCATTGATGTGGGAATAAATTGTTAAGGGTGCATAAATGATGTAGCAGAGAGAGAAATAAAAAAAGTAAGGTGCATGGGAGTCATTGTTGTGGATACTCTTAGACTTTTCTTCACCTTGTAACCCCCTTTTTCCTCCTTTTTATTCCTTTTTCCTTTACTAATGTTGTTCCATTGATTGGTTTCAATATCGGTTTTTCCCTGTTTTTTCCTTTTCCTTGACCCTTCCCTGAAATTTATGTTCTATGCCTCTTGTGGCTCTAATTTTGGTTGGATTTGGAGGTTTTTGGACTACCTTTAATCCTTTGTGTGAGATCTTCTTATTGGGTTTGTTCGTTTCCTTGTGGTGATGGGCTTCTCGATTCTCCGTTCCTGGATTCAGATTTAAAGATTTGAAGATTACAGATTTGAAGTTTTAAAGATTTGAAGATTTGAAACATCAAAATTTCTTATTTCTATGTTTAGTTTGTTGTTGTATTTTTAAGATCATCATTTATTAGATTGTGATTTAGGCTAGCTTTGTTTTTTTACTGGTAGCCTAGTTCTTGCCACGATTGTTGACTTGTTGTTGTTGCAATAATTTATCAAAAAAAAAAAAATAAAGACCAAAGGTTAGTGAACTATTTCATCTCTCATCCACTAGGAATTTTATATGTTCTTTTCAATCCTGATATAGAAAATACTTTTAGTTTTGGGAAATTTCTTTTGGTGTCCCTAAAGTTTTGCTTTTTCCTTTTGGTGCCCAAGAAAAAACTTATTCCTCTTGGTACCCCTGGGATTTTGGCTTTTTCCGTTGATGTCCCTCTCCGGTTCAAATTAGCTAATTTCAAGCTTACCATTATGTTCATCACCCTTTAATTAGTAGGATTTGACTATTAAAACATCAAAATTCATAACCAAACTACATCAATTTGAATTTTTAAATAAGCCTCTATTTTAAGGGGTTGTTTAGAAAATTGTTTAAAATTTAAATTGATGTAGTTTGGTTATGAATTTTGATGTTTTAATAGTCAAATCCTACTAATTTAAGGGTGATGAACATAATGATAAGCTTGAAATTGGCTAATTTGATCGGAGAGGGGCGTCAACGGAAAAAGCCAAAACCTCAAGGGTACCAAGAAGAATAAGTTTTTTTTTTCTTGGACACCAAAAGTAAAAGGCAAAAACTTAAGGGTACCAAAAAGAATTTACCTTTAGTTTTTATATTGGTCTTTGCCATAAATGTATGTTTTGTGTTATAAAGAGCTGCCACGTGGAAAGTATCCTGGACCCCGCTGTCTTCCTTTCTTCTCTCCACGTTATTTCCCGTCTTCACTCGCAGCAGGAGAAAAATCCCCAAATCAGCCAAACCAACCGTCTCTCGAGATCTAGGGTTTTCGGAAAGCAAAACCTTAAGACGATCTCCATCAATGGCGTTAGAGTGGGTGATGCTGGGCTACGCCGCGGGCGCAGAGGCAATCATGGTCCTCCTCCTCACCATCCCGGGCCTTGACGGCCTCCGAAAGGGCCTGACCACCGTCACCCGAAACCTCCTCAAGCCGTTTCTCTCCATCGTTCCCTTCTGCCTCTTCCTGTTAATGGACATCTACTGGAAGTACGAGAATCGTCCGAGTTGCGAGTCCGATTCCTGCACACCGACGGAGTTTCTCCGGTTTCAGAAGTCCATCATGAAGAGCCAGCGCAACGCCCTCCTCATCGCCGCCGCGCTCATCTTCTACTGGCTTCTCTACTCCTTCACTGCTCTTCTCGTCAAGATCGATCAGTTGAATCAGAGGATTGAGAGGATGAAGAGCCGGGAGGATTGAAACTGAAATTTCCTGCTCACTCTTATCCTGGTTCGTGCGATTAGGGTTGTCTTTTTGTGCTCACTGTGTGAAATTTTGAATTTTTGTGCTTCATAGTTGTCATTTGTCAGTCAAGTCTATATGGAATTTTGAACCTCGTTTGCCATGATGATAATATGATTTCATTTTTCTTGGCCATGATTTGGTTGTTGATCTCGGGCTTCTTTCGTTTTTTTTTTTGCTCACCAAATGCAACACATGTGGGATTTGTTGATCTCAATTCACATGAATGGAGCTTGCGTGGAATAGTTTGATTGCAGATTAAGATGCCCAATGTATATTTATCGTGTACCAAGATCTATATTTACACAATCAATAAAGAGCTTGATTAGAGAATGTAACAGCTGAAAATTATCTCATTCTGGTTTACCTCTTCATTGCCTGAGGTGCCAAGATTGAAGGAGATTCATAATTGTAAACAAGTCAATTCATCATGTGCAGTCAGCTTGTAATACCTTACTCCATAATGTTACCGAAGCATGTTATCTTCAATCAACATCCGAATTAAATGTGCAGAACTTTAGAAAAGGAAATGCATTTCATCAAGTAAACTTGAAATTACAATTACCATGAGAGGCTGTGCAAACTTCCTATTTGAGTTGAGTCAATATGTTCTCCATGATTCCGTTGCCTCCCTTTTCCAATTAGCAAACATCCCAATAAGACTTGGTTCAATAATTATACCATACGAGTTTCAGGGTAACAACAAGTCATGTTTATCTGAGTCTGGATCCTCACACTTGGTGGGTTATCGGCAATGTTCTAAAAAACGCTAGGTGGGCCTTGGGCGGAAAGGGGCCGCCTAGCGCCTAGACGGTCTGGACGGTTGTTTAGGCGGTTCTAGACGGGCGTCTAGGCGGGCTGGGACCTTCCAGCGCCTAGGCGGGGCCTAGAAGGGATTTTTAGAACAGTGGTTATCGGTATAGTCCACACCAATTTCAAGTACTATGGGAAGTATCCTCGATGCAAAATTCACTAAAACATCAACAAATGGAACTCCTCTAGAGTCTAGACTCTTGACTGCATGAGAAGACTACATGATCATTGTTTGGTGTGTGTTACTACGTACTTCCCTGTCACACAACAAAAATAAAATAAAATAAAATAAACAATAGTACATACTTGTTTTTCTAAAAAACAAAGTGCTTCAAAACTATCATATTATTATACAAAACTCACAGAATGCACCCTCTCAGCCTCTCAGGAGCAACTGTTTCTGGCTGCATGTCTCTATGAAATAAAATGTAATTATTTTACCCACTTTCTTTATGTTTCCATCAAAACTGTTTTTGAACAACTCAATCCTTAACCTTCCTAAACCATTCCTCCATCTCTCCATCATCAGTGCACTCAAGAAACTCAGGCTTCCCCATGTACGCAAAACCCGAGTCATTGTCCTTCTCGCTTCTGTTCGTCATGCAATTGTTCCTCTCCCTCATTCTTGCTCTCCATTTCTCTCTCTCTTCTTCACTCTGAGACAATGCACTTCCACCTCCTAATATTGGGAAGTCCACAAACTCAAGAACCCTCTTTTTGCTTGAACTAATCTCATCTTTGTTATCCTCATCCACCACAAATTTCCATGAGTTTGTCTGCCTTCTCTCGCCATCAGAGTCAGATCTCGGTTCATCTTGATGATCATTGAGTTCAGGTGAAGGATTTGATGCGGTTGGTGCTTTGGGGCGTCTGTGATCACATCTTAAGCATATTGTGTTCTTTCTGAAATTGATGTAGTGGCACCTAAGGTAATAAATCAATGGGTCAATTAGTAAATACATTGTATAAGAAAGAAAATAGTTGTGCGCTATTCCAAGCAGTCTTGTGTATCAGATAAGGTTTATATGAATGGAACTAACGAGTCACATTCCCACTCGCCATGATCCAGTTTCCGCTTTGGAGGCTTTTCTTGACACAGCTTGCATTTTGAGTTCTTTGCAAAATTCAAGAAGTAGCACCTGTAGAATTTAAAACACCTTGTTAAATTATGCAATGTATTACAATGACAAATCAATGATCCAGATTAAAAAAAAATAATCACAAAATGCATTACTTTTCACATAACCAGTCTCCCTTCTTGAGAGGAAGCTGGTGCTGATCCTCAATAATTTTTCTCACTCGATCTTCACATAGCTCGTTACAGCGCAAGCACTTGATGTTTCTAGCAAAATTCATGAAATTGCACCTAGCAAAGAAATTAAGCCAATTAGATAAAAGTATTTGCTAGAAGCAGAATAAACTGTAAACTACCATGAAAAATAAAAAGAAACTCAAGGGTTACACTACTTTGGGCAAATCCAATCGCCTTGCTTTATTGGTACTTTGATTTGACCATGCTTTTGGCCACCTATATCTCCTTCTGCACTGACAGAGGAATCAAGCTCCTCTTGAGAGAGCCCAACTATATCTCTTAGTAAGCTTCTTGCTGTTTCCTTCACAGATTTGTTCTGGCATTGAACGTTCTCCACTGAACCGGTGGTATGATCAAGACCAAAAGTTAGCAAGATCCGCATTACATCCACAGTCCTTGCAACTTCCTCTTCACGTGCTTTTACAAATGCCCTATCACAGTTTCCTCTCAAACTGCATGAGCTGCATATCTAGAAGGATTTATTTGTATTATGTTTAGCTCTTTCTAACTATTATCTATTGACCAATTCTAGATTTCTTTCCAAAAAACTGTGATACAAAGAAAGAGAGAAACAAACGGGTGCGAAAAAACAGAAGAAGATAAACATATCACCTACATTTGCTTCATCAATGCCAACATATGCCCTCAGACGCTTCCCTGAGTTAACCACTTTCCTGTCAAGGCTTGGGCACCCAAATCCCACAATAGTCCGTATATCCTTCCTTGAAATGTGCCTGCAAAATTCACCACTTAAGAACCAGAACCTATTTACTTTCAAATGAATGGGCTATCTATCCAACCCCTCCTTTATCAAATGACAGGATACTGTACAGCAACAAAGCATGAATCCCACAAGAAGCCTTCTTATACATAGTACGTATGGCTGTCCATACTTTAAATTTTTTTTCCCAAGAACCTAGTTTATGCAATACGATATCACAACAAGGGACGTGTCCTTGTGACAAGAAAATCAATAATTTAGCTCCTTCAGCTGATGGCTCCTTCAGTTGGTCCTTATATCAAACAGGTTATATGCATAACTCAGCTACACATACCTTCAAACCAGTATCCTCAACTAATGCTAGTAATTCTAATTGTTCGTGAAAACTACACATACAAGGTCAAACTTGGAATCTATAGACCTCACAAATATCATTGAATTTACCTTATAAGATCAATCCTATCCCGCCCAAAATTCAAGCAAGCAGTGCGAACCAAATTCGGTTCTTTAGCGCCGGAACCCGTTTCCCCATTTCCAATAGGGTTGCCAATTGCATCAAGGTACCCTTGTTTCAACAAGAGTTCCATCAAATCCGCCCACTCGGGCCACGGATGAGAATTCTGAAACGCACCCTCTTCACAAGAAGACCCCAAAACGCCTCGTCCAAGCTCCGAGGATTCTTCGGCATCTCCTTCCAATAGGGCGGTATCTTCCTGTCCATGAAAGGAATTCGGAAACGAAGAACGAAGCTCCTCCTTTCTCTCTTCTTCTTCTTCTTCTTCTTCGTCAAGCGCAAGCCCGCTCAGCAAGGAGGCCAGCTTGGAGCAATCACCTGGATCGTGAAGCTGAGAGAAGAGAGCGGGGTTGAAGGGGGTGCTGATCCTGAAGGATTGTGTGAGATGTCGAAAGCGGGAAGTGGATAATTTGAGCATTTTGCAGACAGAATCAAAGCACCAAGGAAGAAGACGGTATAAATCCGAGCTTCATATAATCATATTTCACAACCTGCAGAGTTCGGAGTTCCGGAGCATCAACCCGTTATTGGGCCATGGGCCTGTTTTTCTTTGGCAAGAGCCCATTTTGTTCACTCCCCTAAATGTACGCTTATGCAAAATAAACTAACATATTTACTTTTTAACAATTTTTTTAAATAAATTTTGTTAGTTTGAATCTTGTGTGGAATAAATATTCCATGCGAATATATGACAACTAAAATTACATCGTAAAGTATCAAAAGTGTATTGTAAAGCTTCAAAAATGCATTTCTAAGATAAACTATTATGGTGCATCGTAAAACATCAAAAATGCATACTAAATTAAATGCACTTTTGACACTTTACGATGTAATTTTAATAAGGAATGTAGATAGAGTGCATCCAACAGCGAGTAGTGAGCCTCATATTACACATAAATTTTATGTCGTACATGATTCACACTTTAAATTTGGCTTAAAACATATATAGCCCCTTGTACTTGTGACAATTTGTCATATAGATACCCCACCTTTGGTTTGGACCTATTGAATACTTGAACTTATGATTTTGGACCTATTGAACCCCTTTTGTCTTACGTGGCATTGGGTGTTAGTTTCACGCTCTCGTCAACAAGTGATTGATAAGATGACATGGAAATAAATTTAAAAAAAAAAACAAAACCAAAACACTTTTGCAACCTTCATCTTCATCGTTCTCGACTCAAAACGGGCGACCTAGTGGCGGGTTGTTGCTACTGGTGGTGGAAATAGGTTAGGGTCATTGTCGGATCTGGACGGGGTAGGTCCGGTGAGTCGCGGTGGTGATGGGCGGTTAGGCCTAGCCCTAGGCAGAGAAGGGGTCGGGTAATGGGAGATTTGGGCCGCACAGATCTGGGGTGGGTGAAGTGGGCGGCGGGGATCGAGACGAGGTGCGGGATTGTCGGAGTCTTGCCACCGCCCAGATCTGGGCTCGAATCGTACATATCTGGCCGGGATCGCACAGATCTGGGTTGGGATCGACCACACCAGCGGTGTCCTGGCACCGCCAAAAGCATCACAAATCCAACGCCGCCTCCTCCTATTTCCCCCAGAACTTGTTGTTGTCGGCTGTCAACCCGTCGTCGGAGTCTTCTTCAGTTGTAGTAGCCGGCTGGCAACCCACCAATTTCACCCAGAAAAAAGTACAATAGAAATTAAATGAAAAAGAAAGAAGATGAATAGTTTAGATTAAGATCCGTTCACATTTTTTTTTCCTTTTTTTCCTTTTTTAAATATAATAAAACTATAATTAATTATATATCCATGTGTCATATAATTTTTACATGTATTTGTACAAGTCAGTACCCATATGTATGTGGCATCTATGTGGAGTGCTATGTGGCATAAGATTTGTACAAGTCAGCATCCATATAAAATGCTTAATAATATTTTAATCGACCAGGTGTTTAATAGGCTATAATATAAAAGTTTAAGTATTCAATAGGTCCAAACCAAATGTGAGGTGTCTATATGACAAATTGACACAAGTACAAGGGGCTGTATATGTTTTAAGCCCTTTAAATTTTGTACTATAAAAAATATCTACATGATTCACACTTTAAATTTTATGTCGTACATGATTCACATTTTATATATCTAAATCAGATGTAATAGAACAAAACAAAACCTTAGACAAAATAACACTCGCTTCCTACAAATACTTGAACAATTGAATGGTGTAAAAATCAGGACACTATATTTTACGGGTAAATTTCCTTGACTTTCTCATTAACAAAGGGTACAATATATAAAGATTTTACAAAGCCTTGTGGGTTGTGGCTCAAGAAAAGACTAAGATATACAAGAATAATATCTACATAAGATCTTTCCTAATATTCCTCCTCAAATTGGAGCATGTAAATCAACGATGCCTAACTTGCCAAGAAGATGAACAAACTGTTATTTCCCAAGAGCCTTGGTAAACAAATCGACGGGTTGTTCAGACGTACAAATGTAACTAGTTACGACATGTCTCTCCCATACCAAATCACAGACAAAGTGACAATCAATCTCGATATGTTTCATACGTTCATAAAAAAGGGATTGGTCGCGATATGTAAATCAGCTTGATTGTTACACATCATACGCATAGGCTCTGAGTGAGGAACCCCAAGGGAGAGAAGTGTTTTGGGCAGAATAAACATGTAACACGTTACCTGCTAAAATGAGGGAAACTTAACCAACAATAAGTCTTAACACGTTAAACCCTTAGAATAAGATGGACTTAGAAAAAAGAGTATGAAAATAAATTGAAGATTATGAAAGTATGGAATAGCTTAATCGTATTGGAATGGCAACGAGATTGTAACACCGCCTTGACGAATTGCTCAAGGAACTAATTACACGGATTACGATCTTAGTGACAAGAAATGTATGATCAAAAGAGCTAGATTAGATGATGATGAGTGTGTAAGTGTGTGTCTTACCCTTGTCCTCCGAAGTGCTTTTATAATCGTCCCTTATATCATGACCGTTGCGGGTTTAATGGCTCGTCCTCATATCCCACAAATGTCGCCCTTTGTTGTTAATGATTGAGCCGTTACCTAAGATCCTACCTCTGACCGTTGCTATGGGGACTCGTATGTCATGGGCCTTTGCTAGCTCTTGATCTCCAAGTTTGAGCTCGTTTCCGAGAGGCCCAACAATACCCCCCAAAAACCCGGGAAAATTTCCCTCTAGTTTTTCCAGGGTTTTTGAGTTCACCCTCGGAAGTTGTAGCACATAAATCCATATCCCATCAACCTGTATTTAAGGCCTTCAAAGAGATCATTACGAATCGCTCGTGATCTTTGGATTGCAGGTACGCTCCCTTTGCCCTTAACTCTTCATCTTCTTCTTTTTCTTCTTGCCATGGTCGATTCTGCCTCTTCTTCTGAATCTTATTCCCGATGTCTCGAATCTTCCGTTCCTCCTTCGTTTGCTTCTTCCAACATCCTCACGTCTTATCATAAAAAAGATAGCACATCGTTCGAACCACCTTCTTTCGCCTAATCTGTTGGTTTCCCAGCCTTTGCAGAAGTCTATCTTCCTCCTCCGGGTGTTTGGGCCAATTCTTTTCATGAGGAATGGGTGTGCATGTACGAGTATCCTTTCCGCATCGGACACCGTTTTCCCTTTTCCCCCCTTAGTAATCGACTTTCTCACCACTTTGAGTCTGTCTCCTGGTCAAGTACTCCCCCAAGTCTGGAGGCTTTTATTAGCGGTTGATCTTCTCTGTTCCTCTCACAATATCCCATTCAAAACCGTTGACTTTCTTTGCAACTATCACTTTTCCAAAGGTGGCCATGGCCAATTTACTTTGAAAACCCTAAAGGGCAATTTTGACTTGATTTATGATTTATCAAAGTCAGATCGTGGCTGGGCCGACAAGTTCTTCTTTGTAAAGTTGTCTTCTTTAGGGGTTGATACCTCTTTTCTGAAACCTTGCTGGCGTGCAACAGGTAGTATTTCCTTCATTTGTCCCTCTTACCTCCTCCAGATGATGTTAACTCTTGATTGTGTTTGCTTTTTGATGCAGTAAATTTCGCTTCTCTACAACCTCGGAAGGTGTCAACTCAGATTGTTTCCCGAATCGAAACCCTTTCAGCGGAAGAGAGATCTTACACAAAGCTTGTAAAGGAATACCTTGCCGATCTTGAAGATTCTGAAATGTCAAGTAAGTTCTGACGTCTTCCTTCTCTGTTTGTATTGTTCTTGTATGACCCCTTTTTCACTTGCATGTTTTCAGGCTCAAGGACTACCTGATCTACTGATGCCCTGTCTACTATGGAAAGAGTCGAGGCACGGAAGAAGAGAAAAGCTGAGACAGCTTCTACTGCAGATACATCCTTAGCGATGTCTCTTCCCCCGAAGGTTGCCAACACTACCCCCAAGACTTCCTCTCCAAAGAAGAATGCCACCCCTTGTTTGACTGCTCTTCCTGGCACCATGATATCGCTAGATATGGCGGCGGAAAAATGTTTAAGCTCTTTGATGCCTCTCCATATGAACTGTCCTCGAGGTGCAGGAATTCGATCTTCTATGCCAGAGTTCTCCGGAGAGATGTTGGCCGCCCAATGGCAGGTACGGTTGTTGTCTTCTAGTAACTCTTTTGTGCTTCGATTTACGCGTTTTACCTCTTGCTTACGTTATGACGTGTTAATTTTTTCTAGAGCTTCCAGCTTACGCTTTCAGCTTTTGAGGCCTTCAAGGACCAGCTGGGCCAACTCGCTCAGAGCAAGATCAATGTTCAGCTTGAGAAGGATAGGAGTACTTTTCTGGGGAACGAGAAGAATGCTCTAGAGAAGAAGGTTAAAGAGCTGACGGATGCTCTTGAGAAGGCTTCCAAGAGCTCTAAGGATTAGGAGGAGAGATTCATGACTGCATCAACGAAGGAGGCTATTCTTGCAAAGGAGATCGAGAACACTGCTGATTATTGGTCGTACAGGGCCCGTGTGGAGACAATGGAGGAATTTGCTACTGGGAAGCACACTTCGTGGGACGCTGTGAAATAGAGAGAGCAATTCGAAAAATTGTTCCCTGAAGAGGAGGCCACGGTCAAGAAATCTTCGCTGATGGACGAGATTGCTCATGTCGCCAAGGAGGTGGCCCAGGTGGAGCTTGCGGAGAACTTGAAGGCTTCCGAGGACGTCTCAAAGGAGTAGCTTTTTCATCTTTTAACTTTGAATCATTTTATGGGCCGCTTATTGTAGGGCATGATGTGTGTGTGGTCAACTTTTCTAACTCTTAGTATTACGCCTTTTTTGTGAATGCTTTGTATGCTGGTATTGTGTTTTGTTTGTCTGCTTGTTTTGCAGGTGGTGCATATTTTGATGGAGGTGTTTGCTGGATGGAGATCAACGCATTTGGAGAGAAGACTATTAATCGTGTTTGACCGAGTTACGTTGTAATAGCACTTTTGTAGTAGATGCTAAGAGAGAGAGATGTGTAATGAGATAGAACTCGGAGATGTAAAGTACTCATGTTTATTATAAAACTTGATTTGGTTACACAAATATCTCTTGCGTGTGGGACTCCTCTTGCTCTTGAGTCATTAACGTGTTCCTCGTCTCTTGCATCTTGTGACTAGTCGTTGTGTGCACATCGTAGCCTGATTGTAAGGCAAGGGCCCATGTTTTGGCCTATAACGTCACAAGGCGTCCGTTGTTAGTTTTTGTAGTGTCATTGTTGTTCCATGTGTGTAAGATAAAATGATATAAATGAATTCAATGAGTAAGATCAAATAACATATGAATACCTAGTTGCGACTCGTTTCTCTCAAAACTGATAGAATTTCAGATTCGTCGCGTTCCAGCTCCTTGGGACTATTTTCCCGTCGTGGGAAATTAACTCGTAAGCTCCTTGCCCAACAACTCTTGTGATATGATAAGGTCCTTCCCAATTAGCTCCAATTTTGCCAGCGTTCACTTCATGGGTATTTTGAAAGACCCTCCTTAGTACCCAATCACCTACCTGAAACACCTTCGCTCTAACGTGTTTGTTGTAACTCCGAGCCACCCCTTGTCTATATGCTGCCATACGAATAGACGCTTGGTCTCGCAACTCGTCAACTGTATCCAAGTGGTGGAACAGATTGTCTCGATTAGATTCTTCAATAGTAAGACCGTAACGGGCTGTGGGCAGAGTTATCTCAACAAGTAACATGGCCTCGCATCCGTACACCAATGAGAAAGGCGTATGCCCGGTAGCAGTCTTAGGATTCGTCCGATCTGACGAAAGAATAAGGGGTAACTCGTCGGCCCATCTTCCTTTAGCTTCCTTAAGGCGCTTCTTCAAGTTGTTCATGATCACCTTGTTACTTGCTTCTACTTGACCAATGGCCTGAGGATACCATGGAGTAGACATCACTAACTGAATGTTGTACTGCTGGCAAAAAGAACTTGTTTCTCACTGATAAATTGAGATCCGTTGTCACACACAAAGGTTGATGGTACACCGAATTTGTTGAGGATGTTTCTCTTAATAAAGGAGATGACATGCGTGTCTTTTACTTCTTTGAAGGCTTCGATCCACTTAGAGAAGTAATCGGTCATGGCTAATATGTAAACACGTTGTCCCGAGGCTAGAGGGAGTTTTCTCACGATGTCCATTCCCCATTTCATGAATGGCCAAGGGGAAGTTATAGGGTATAGTAACTTCGGTGGTTGATGTGGAATTGGTCTATGACGCTGGCACGCGTCACACTTTCGAGCAAACTCAACTGCATCCTTGTTCATGGTAGGCCAATAGTAGCTCATCCTACTCACCTTCTTTTCCAGATTGCGACCCCAGTGTGGTTTCCGCATTCTCTGTCATGTATGTTCTGTAACACCTTATGTACCTCTTCCTCTTTCACACATCGTGCGTACAATCCTGAAGACATCCACTTGAACAAGATGTTATCTTTAATAGCGAAAGTAGAAGCTTTTACCTTAAGTCGTCGAGCTTCTTCTTTATCATCGGGTAGAATTCCATCTCGTAACCATCTTAGATAAGGTGTTACCCATGAAGTGGTTGTATCAGAATCCCGAACCTCACATACTTCTGTTTCTTTTGTTATAGAAGGTGCATCCAGGTGTACAAATGGTATCCTATCGTACTCTCTTGGATCAATCGCGGATCCAAGATTTGCTAAGGCATCAGCTTGCGCGTTAGCGTCTCGAAGCACTTGCTTTATCTCGAAATGCTTAAAACCCTTGATAATTTCTTGAACTTTCTCCAAGTATGCCTTCATTGAGGTGAATTAACCATTTCTTGAACTTTCTCCAAGTATGCCTTCATTGATAATTTCTTGAACTTTCTCCAAGTATCCTATCCCCCTGTGGCTACTTCAACCTGTAATACTTCTTGATCTTCTCCTTCTGGTAGGGCAGGAGTGAAGTCGGCCACAAAATCCGCCAAAACTTGAGACTTCATAGTTGTTCGTGGCTCGTAAGTGATATCATACCCGTTGAGGTGAATTAACCATCTCACCAAGGGACATGAGAGTTCTGGCTTCGACATAACACTCTTCATTGGAAAGTTAGTCCTTACAATAATAGAATGACTTTCAAAATAAGGACGTAACATTATGGAAGCCATTACCAAAGATAGTACGAGTTTTTCGATGGGTGAGTACCTGGTCTCCGCATCAAGTAGAGTTTTACTCACATAGTAGATGGGTAACTAGTTCCCATCCTCTTCTCGAATCAAGACGGCGCTTACGACTGCCTCCGTGACTGCCAAATATACGTACATCATTTCTCCTAGCTTGGGTTTGAATAGTATTTGTGGTTGAGATAAATACTCCTTCAATTCTTTGAAAGCTTCTTCTTGCGCCTATGTCCATTCGAACGACTTGTTTTTCTTGAGAATGTCGTAGAATAGCTTGTTCTTGTTTGACGATCTAGATATGAATTGGTTGAGTGCTGCTACTCATCCCGTCAACTTCTGAACGTCTTTGACGCATC
The DNA here is from genome assembly GCA_964016875.1 of Fallopia convolvulus. Lineage (NCBI taxonomy): Eukaryota > Viridiplantae > Streptophyta > Magnoliopsida > Caryophyllales > Polygonaceae > Fallopia > Fallopia convolvulus. The sequence continues at coordinate 13,892,913 of OZ024728.1, read as the reverse complement.
TCGGTGATTATAACTCCATTATTGCTTTGATCTGGTCTGGAATCGCTTCAATTCCCCTCTGCGTTACTATATAACCAAGAAATTTGCCCGATGTGACCCCAAAAGAACATTTGGTTGGATTTAACTTCATTTGGTTGCTCCGCAGAATCTAGAATGCGTCTTCCAAATGCCGGATGTGGTCTCCCGCCTTCAATGACTTGACCAACATGTCGTCAATGTATACTTCCATCGTATCCCCCAGTTTTTTCTAAAACATCTTATTAACCAATCTTTGATAAGTATCACCTGCGTTTTTTAATCCAAAAGACATAACTTTGTAACAATAGGTCCCTTGATTTGTTACGAATGCGGTTTTTTCTTGGTCATCAGGGTGCATCATTATCTAATGGTATCCACTGAATGCATCCATGAAAGTTAAAAGCTCATGTCCCGCTGTTGCATCCACCATTGCGTCGATATGAGGCAACAGGAACGAATCTTTGGGGCATGCTTTATTCAAATCGGTGAAGTCGATGCAAACACGCCACTTCCCGTTTTTCTTTTTTACAACGACCACATTCGCCAACCAATCAGGATATTTTACTTCCCTAATTTTTCCAAACTCAAGTAGGGATTTTACCTCATCGTTTATTACCTGATTTCATTCAGGTGCAAACTTACGCCTTTTCTATTTAACTAGTGGAATTTTTGGATTCATGTTGAGCGCATGTGTGATCATGTTAGAATTGATTCCTACCATGTCTTCATTCGTCCAAGAAAAACAATCATTGTAGGACTGTAAGAACTCCACTAACTGTTCTTGTAAGGTTGGCTCCAAATCCGCTCATATCCTGATCTTTCTGGATGGATCAAGTAGATCGAGAGCGACTTCTTCAAGTTCTAGCGTTTCAGGTTTCACGTAGTAAGTTGGAGTCTTGCAGTCCTTTAGTTGCTATGCTGACGACTTCTTCTCTGCCTCGACCTGTTGAATATTTGTAGTTGTTGCTCTCATAGTTACAGAGTAACACTCCCTTGCTATCTTTTGTTCCCCCTTGATTTCTTATATTCCCCAGGGTGATGGGAACTTTACGCATTGATGATAGGTCGAGGGAATGACCTTCATTCCGTGGATCCAAGGCCTGCCCAAGACAACATTAAAAGGTGATGGACAATCAAGTACTTGAAATTTCACCTGATAGTTTACTCCACACGCAATGGTGGGCAATGAGATTTCTTCTAATATGTTACGCGATTTGCCGTTGAAGCCCACCAAAGGCACAGACTTCTTGACGATGTCATCCAAACCTAGACCTAAGCTGTATAAGACATCCAACATAAGCAAGTTAGTAGAATTTCCATTGTCAAACAAACTTGTTTAACAAGAAAGTTTGCTATTGTTAAAGAAATAATTAAGCAATCATGATGAATTTCTTCTTCCTCAATATCGTCGAAGGTAATGGGCATCACGTCGTGGCCCTTTCGAACAAAAATACTAGGCTCTTCCCTCCGGGTACTCCTTGTAATCCTCTTGGTTGCAGAATAAGTAACACCACAAACCTCGGATCCCCCAAAAATGAAGTTGATCACCCCCGTGTTCTTAGGAGGTGGTGGTGGACTGGCATTTCCCTTGTTGCGTTCTAGTTGCTCCCTTTCTCTTTCTGATATCAAGTCCTTGAGGTACCCCCTGCGTAATAATTCACTTACCTCTTTTCGTAGTGCGATACATTCGTCCTTCTTGTGACCGTGATCAAAGTGGAAGTCACACCATTTGGATTTATCCTTCTGATATGAGGGCGTGTTACTTTTCCTCGGCCACTTGACGGTATCCCCATGTTGCTAAGAGTTCGGACCACTTCTGTCGCGTCTACTCGAAAGTTGTAGTGAGACAACCTCGGGGGTAGTCTTGGGTCTTCGTATCGCTTGTACATCTTAGAGAATGTCGTGTTTACAGTTGGCTTAGCAGGAGATGGGTTAGGGTATGGTACATATCTAGTTTCACGTCGTCCCTGTCGACGTTCTGGTCGGTGAGGACTAATAGTTTTATTGGAGAAGAGGTCGTCTTCTTCCAACCGTACGTGTGCTAACGCCTTTACCTGTACCACATCAAAATTCGAGCAAAGATACTTAGTTAATTCATGGTAAAGATCAGGATTACCAGTCGATATGCCTCTTCGGAACGCTTCCACAGTTGTAGTCGCATCACATCCTTCTATGGTGATCAACTCCTCGTTGTACCTGTTTAGAAAAGCTTTCAAGGACTCGCCGGTTTTTTGGACCAAACGATACAAGTCGCTGGAGCGCTTCTTAGCATGTCGACTACTTCCAAATCTGATCCTGAACTTATCAACCAACTCAGCAAAAGATGAGATACTTCCAAGGGGTAAATGAGAATGTCAATTAAGTGCTGACCCCGATAACGTGTTACCAAACCAACGACACATGACAATTTCCTTCATATAAAAAGGAATTGTACTAATGTTCATTGCTTGCTTAAACGCGGCTATGTGTTGGTCCAGATCCGTAACCCCTTCGTACTTGGGTACGTCAGGAACGTGATATTTTCGAGAGATGTCTACCCTTGCGATAGCGGGTACAAAGGGGGAATCGGTATATCCATCCTGTCTTTCTACTGCTATCGGTTGCGGGGCCCCTGGGACTTGTGTAATTCGGTCCTACGGTCTTTAAGGCGTTCCCGTAATTGGGTAACCTCAACATCCTCTTTGACGGCCCTTAAAGAATTACCGTTTACCTGATAGCCATTTACTGGTCTAATGTCATCCTGGGTTACAAGATTTGGATCGTCCATGTCCAGCCGTCAGCGACTCCATCCATTGCTCTGTTATCGCGTTGTCGATTTGGCGCTGACTGCACTTGAGATTGAAGCAAATTACGCTCATTAGTTAAAGTTTCGATTTGCTTCTCGTATACCTCGGTAAATTGGGCATGAGTGTTCTTCTGATTCTCCAAATCCTTTTGAAGGGTGAGCATAGATGCACGGAGCTCAGCGATAACATCGGAGTCGATTGTCGCTCCTTGTTCTGCTGTTGTGGAAGTAGTAGGGTTTCCATTTCCATCCCCAGAATTGTGCTCATCCCTTTCCGTCATGTTTTCAGTTTGCTGGCCGTTGACTCCTTGGTTGATCTCGTTGTTCTCAGTGTCATCAACTTGGCTGTTGTTGAGAGGGTTTCTTGACAACAAATAAATTTATATCAAGACCCCGTTGTGTATAGCAGAGTCAGGTTCGTCAGTAGGGAGAAAATCAGTATCAAGTTTTGTAACTTATCACGCAAGAAATCAAACAAAGCAAGGGAATTAACAAGAAAGAGAGAGATTCTAAGGTAAAGGTGTCACCACAACAACAATTATGCATGCCAAACGTTATGAAACATAAAGATCATGCTTTTATCACATAAAGGTGCTAACTTTCGTTAACTAAAGCAAGTAAATCAACTAACTTTCGTTCAATCAATAAACTTACTATCTAATCTCTTCTACTTCAACTAGGATAGATCCGCTTTCGCTTCAAAACCTAAATTGACTGTTCTGATTCAAGGTTTATGCTTTCGCTTCAACTATGAATGAGAAATTCCTATCAACTTTCGTTTCAAGGATTAAAGACAAGAGAATAGATTCATGCAATAAAAAACAATCAAGACATGCTCATAAACAAGCATGCACAACCATTGTTGGGTTTAACCCCAACCTTAGAGAGGAAGACTACTCACAAAGCATATTTGTTAACAAATAATTGCATTAATAAAGAAAGCTTACAGCTTGAATAAAAAACGATAGTTCTTCTCCACAAAACTCCTCTCCTTCTCTCGCCTCCTCTCAATCGTCTCTCCTCCTCCTCCTCCTCCTCTAACTTGAATGATGAGAAAACTAAAGAGAGGACAAGTGTACTTATAGAGAAACTATTCTATCTTAAATCTATCTCTAAGGAAATAAATCTTCTAATAAGATATATTCCTTCTATCTATCTAATAACATAAAAGGAAACAAGATAGAAGCTTTTAATTCACGCCGACTCGGATCTCGCTGCTCCTCGGGATGCCTCGTTAACGACCTGAGAGCCTCGTTAACGACCTTGTTCAGCACGTCGAACAACCTTGAGTAAAACTTGCGTAGTGGATTCGTTACAACTCCGTTTGACTCGATTCTTTTTCCTATGTTCTTGTAACGAATTTCTCTACTTCTTTCCAAGCTCAAACTTGATCTTCAATAACTTTACTTGAGCGCTTAATCCTCATCTTCTCTTCATTCTTGAGTGCTATCTTTCACCGGCTTTTCTCCTTTCTTCAAAATATGCTTCAAATAGCTTCTAAAAACCTACAAAACACCACCAAAGCTTATGTAGACTCCATATCTTAAGAAAATATGAAAACTTACACAAACGACTCAAAACAAAACACAAAACTAAAAGAAAAAGACTTAAACACACTAAAAACACACCCCAAAAACATGACTAAAAAGGCGTTCATCAGTTGTAGGTAGCTTGAATTCCTTCCATCTTACGTAGAAAGGGTTTACAATTCTTGACAATTTTCTTTGGCTAAGGCCCCACGGTGGGCGCCAATTGTTTTGGGCAGAATAAACATGTAACACGTTAGCTGCTAAAATGAGGGACACTTAACCAACAATAAGTCTTAACACATTAAACCCTTAGAATAAGATGGACTTAGAAATAAGAGTATGAAAATAAATTGAAGATTATGAAGGTATGGAATAGCTTAATCGTATTGGAATGGCAACGAGATTGTAACACAGCCTTGACGAATTGCTCAAGGAACTAATTACACGGATTACGATCTTAGTGACAAGAAATGTATGATCAAAAGAGCAAGATTAGACGATGATGAGTGTGTAAGTGTGTGTCTTCCCCTTGTCCTCCGAAGTGCTTTTATAATTGTCCCTTATATCTTGACCGTTGCGGGTTTAATGGCTCGTCCTCAGATCCCACAAATGTCGCCCTTTGTTGTTAATGATTCAGCCGTTACCGAAGATATTGCCTCTGACCGTTGCTATGGGGATTCGTATGTCATGGGCCTTTGCTAGCTCTTGATCTCCAAGTTTGGCCTCGTTTCCGAGAGGCCCAACAATAAGCAACAATTTGAGCCATACCAGCTCACAACATCTAATAGCCATAGACCAATATTCTACTTCCGCAGACGAACGGGAAAAATTATCTTGCTTCTTAGTCTTCCAAGAGATGGGAGAACGACCAAGAGAAACAAAATACCATGTGCAAGATGTTCCCAGGTAGCCTTGACAAGGGCGCGTTAAAGTGGTTCCAAAGCTTGAAACCTAGATCGATCCGATCATGAAATCCACTTGCTACCGAGTTTGTGAGGCAGTACATAGCCAATAGCTAGGATGCAGTGTCTTTGGACATGCTATTCGGCCTTAGAAAGGAGAAGAACGAAAGTTTGCGCCGCTTCGCTAATCATTTCATGGAATGTTATACCAAGATCGATGGGTGTGACGAGAAGACCACAATTACTGCCTTTAAAAGGGCCATCCCATTCGAGAGCAAGCTAAGGGAGGACTTGACACTTCGTCTCCCTTCCACCATTGTCGAGCTTCAAGAGTGCATCCATCAATATGTGCGTTTGGAAGAGGCAAACTACAAACTGAAAGGGAAATCATCCTCTTCGCCTCGAAAGTCACATCGTCTTCAAGCGGGAACTTTGGGTGAATAACGCACCCAACGGGAGAGAAAACTAAAGTCATCTACATGGCCTTCACCATCCCGATCTATAGGATCCTATTGCGCATCAAGCATGAGAGCTACTTTCGCTGTCCCACGCGGGGTGAGTGCCCCGAAGATGATGTCCGAAGCCGAAAATATTGCATGTACCATAAGACGCGGTCGAAGATTGTGAGTCCTATAAGAAATTCCTAGAAGAGTAGGTTCGAGATGGGTACGTACTTGCGTGAGTACATTGAGAAGAAAGATCCGAAGGACAAGGGAGAGCTGAGAAAGAAGCAAATCGAGGTCAATCTCGTCGACATAATAAAACGAAGATGCGAAAACTAGGAGCAATTTCCGGAAGTCGTGTCATGAGCTAGAGGTGATGCGTGTTCACCAATCCGAACCGCGACCGCCGCCACCACCCGCGCATGCGATCGATGATTTGGTCTTTAAAGACAAGGACCTTGCGTCGGTCAAAGTCCCGCACAACGGCCCCTTGATCCTCATAGTCAAGCTTGAGGGTTTCAAGGTACGTCGGGTGTTGGTAGATCCGGGAAGCTCGGAGGGATAGTATGTATTATGACATCTTCAAGCTCCTAGGAAAGAAGAATGAAGATTTGGTCCCGGTTAGGATGCAACTCATCGGACTTGGCGGATATCCGATATTCCAACTTGGAATGTATAAGACACATGTCTGTTTAGCCAAGAAGTACTTGGCTGTCAAATTAGTAGTAGTCGACGTGCCCACCCCATACAACTTGATCTTGAGGAGGCCATGGATTCATGGAATGGGAGCGGTACCATCGACCCTCTATCAAATGATCCAATTCAAAGATGAAGACGCCACGGTCCGAGTGTGTGCCAATCAGCTAGACGCGCGCATGTGCATAAAAGGAGATCGTCCCAAGACGAAATTCCTCCAAAAGATCGAAGATGAGCTGAAGAGCGAGGGCCATGAGCGAAACCGCGATCGCGACCGCGTATCTGGCCCAGAGAGCATCGCTCCTTCTCTAGAGCGAAACCGTGACCGCAGAATTGATACATGAGACAACACTCCTTCTCTGGAGCAAAACCGCGACCGCGACCCGCACAAGCGCAATTGCAGTTACTCGTCTTCCTCCGCACAAGGATTTCGAGATTAGGATGCTCATGTAAATAGGGTACTCTTTTTTCCACGTGGTTTTGATGAGGCCCTTAGGATTTTATTTTTCATTTATTAGTTTTGTCCTTAGATCATGACATTCACGTATGTTTATCAATAAAAGTCAAAGTTTTTGCATTAGTTTGAGTCTTGCATAAAAAAAGCGCCAACATTAATTCATCGCATTAACGGGCTTCTACATATGCGCGTATGTAGAGGAGCAAGGATCCCTTGTTCATCGCACATGGATGTACGAATATACAAATGCGCTAAGGGGACCCACCGACTAATCTACATGCCGCTTCGAATAGGTCATAGAGTACTTGAGTCTTAGTTGCGGCGCTAGCGAACGCAAGTAACATTCGAGTGGGACATTTGTGAGCAGATAAAATAATATAATTACCTATTTGAGTTATATTCTTTTTCCGCAAGAATAGCACAACAAACAAAGAATGCAAGGAGGGAGGTATGAATCAATATTTATTTTTATTTATTAAAAATAGGTTGCCCTTGGTATGTATGTAACGCTATCACCAACTCTTACATGAAAGTGAAGTAGACAGACTTGTATTGTGGGTCGATCCATTTTCACTAGCCAATACACTAATCATATATGTACTTGTGGTGTGCCCCCGGCCAAATACTTGTGTTGTGGGTCGATCGATATGATATTCACTAGCTAATTACTGTGTACTAATTGAGGGATTTTCTAGGGTTTTGCTTTTGCAAGATTAATTGCCACATTAACTAATCAAACAATCAATGAATTAAGCAAAAGTGGAAATACAATCGGATTGGAGAAAGCAGTCTTGTTGTTGTTGGAGGCGCTCAATGAATTTGTCCAAGGCCTCTCTCATCCACCAATCTCTGCACGTGTCCCTCGCATCCTCTATATCCATCTGCATATACATAAAGTACATACATATATGCTTAATTACAATTATAAAATGAGAGAGATTTGATTTCACTTAATTTCAGCATAGAGAATTCAATTAAGAGCGCAGGTACATACCCACGATCTCTGTCTTGTGTGTTTCTCTGGCCAGAGATCGAGTTGCTGCGTAACGAGCAAGGGAAACATCGAGGTCTGGCGATATGCATTTTGGGTTTTGCTTTTGTAACTCCATGACCCCAATGAAGTCTGAAGAGTGCCGAGAACGCCGGCTTCTTCAAGGGTCTCCCTGCACGCTGCTTCCTCCACTGACTCTCCTTGCTCCCACCCTCCCTATTATACCATCATCAATTCAACCATCAACACTTAATTAATACTCTCTATGTCTAATTTAAGCGTCAAATGAATTAATTAATTAGGCTAATTAATTACTCTAATAATTAAGTGGGTATACAAGGTAGCACCTTAGGGAAGAGGATGGCGCGACTTTTCTGGGAGCTGATAACAAGGACTTCCACCTTCCTATCTCTCCTCCCTTTACTTCCCCTCTTGAATCTGTAAGGTATGGATCTGAAACACGTACAACAACCCAAATGAATTAATAATTAGGAAAAACTCCATCATAAACTTAAGAATTACTATAAGGTAAGAAAGGACATGGATTCCGTGTGCATACCCAACAATGAGACGGTGGCCTTCTTCGTAGCGCTGGAACTGCCTTCCGGTGCGAGAAACCAAATTCATCCTACTACTCTGTATTAATTCCGCCATCAAGAGCTTCTTAGTTGATTAATACAGTATGATTTTTTATCATCAAGAGAAGAAACCCCAAATTAACCAAAGACTAGTATTTTTGGAAAGCAAAAGAGATGGATTGCCTTTATATAGATTTCTAGTAGTACTAGATTATAAAGGTCAACCGATTTCCCATGTAATACTAATATGATTGAATGAATTAAGGACAAAACCAAAGAATACGCGGAATTGCAACTGGACTTACTATTTTTAATTTAAGAAAAAGGAAATATTACGCGGTACTCCGTGACAGCGCAGACGCGTTCAACACTCCCACTCGTGACCACAGAGCTTAAGATTTTTTGTTTTGTTTTTTTCTTTGTATTGAAAACCTGAGGTGCTGTTTGGTTGCATCATTTGTAGGCCGTTGAAGAATAATTGAGTTTGTTTACGTACTCCCAAAATATCCCCATAAATAAAGCCCTCATTCCTTCATGATTTGGCCAGTTTCTCGCCACATTATATCAGGAAAAAAATGCATTCAACAATACAATGAAAAAAAAAACGACTTTGATTTTCGTTTCTTAAATGGAATAAATTTGAAAAAAGGGCATATGTGCATTTCACTAGAAATAATCACGTATTTTTGGAAAATTGATGTGAAATGCGCATGTGTTCAGAATGTGTTCCAATAGAGTTGTAATTTAACTCTATGGGTAGAGTTAGAAAGATCTCAACCATTCAATAAAATATCAATGGTTAAGATGAGATTTTTCTCTCAACAAATCCTACTTTTATGTTTTTCTTTTTACTTATTTTCCTAGTGTTCACCAAATTACTATATAGTTTTAGAACTTCTCTCATAGAGTTTCTAACAAACTCTACCGAATTCAAACCGGTTGTGCTCTGCTTTTTTTAGTCACCTACATTTCGTGGAAGAGTACATAATAAAGGTGTGTCGTCACAAGGAATAGCAGATCATTTGCCAATCTCGGGATGTAACGATTGTGAGAAAATTAAATGCACATGATGAGGAAGACAAAATGGAGTCATCAAGAGCCGAGAAAGGCAAAAACAATGAGAAGGAAAAGGAGAAGTGTTGATGGTTACACTAGGGAAGCGCTAGATGGCTACTCTACAAGCAACCCTTCCAAGAGTCACAGTATCCGCGTAGATTCCGCCAAGGACACCCATTCGCCTATGGTTTGATCTCGCAATGACAGTCGCAAAGGAAACTACCCACTTGCCCATGGGAAATGAAGTGCCAACGATTCTAGTTCCTAGCCTAGTGTGATGGAATTAATTGACCATGCAATCTAAGAACACTTGTGCACCCTCGGAAACAAGGAGATGCTCGAGGGATACGAAGATTCTCCATTCACTAAGGAAATTGCTCAAGTAAACATTCCTAAAAAGATCATCGTACCACAAATGACCATTACGATTGAACAGAGGACTCGGATGAGCCTGTTTCCATCTACAAACTCAAGCTCATGGTGAGTTTCATCAAGAAAGAAGTCCAAGAAGCAATTATGTGCAAGGGATTCGGAAAAACGTCGACACAAACCCTACACTATAACATTTAAAACATAAATCCTAAATCCTAAACATCTAAAATTAAATACTAAACCTTAAACTCCTAAACCCTAAACCCCAAATACTAAATCCAAAATATTAAACCCTAAATAATAAATCATAAACCTTAAACCCTAGATCATAATTACCCTAAACCCTAAAACAATTAACCCTTAAATCCTAAACCCTAAATATGTATTGAACAATTACTATATTATAAATGAACTAGTAATGTATTGATCATGAACAAGTATTCATGTACTGTTGGAAAACGCGTCTGCCATTTGGGTTGTGCAAGTTGTCTTGGCTTGATCTTCAGGGGCAATGGCTATTTGAAAGTAGCCTGAATACCCATCTAGAAAGCAATAAAATGCTCTGTCTGCCAATCTCTCAAGCATCTGATCAATGAAAGGATGGGGGAAGTGATCCTTCCTAGTGGCTGCATTTAGCTTGCGGTAATCAATGCAAACTCTATAACATGTCTGTAGTCTTGTAGGGACCAATTCTCCTTGCTGATTCTCCACCACTGTAATTCCCTCTTTCTTTGGTACAACTTGTGTGGGGCTCACCCATTTGTTGTCAGAGATAGGGAAAATCATACCTGCTTGCAAGAGTTTCAAGACTTCTTTCTTCACCACACTTAGAACACACATTGTCCTCAATGTAGTAAAGACAAGATAAAATAAAGGGGAAGTAAAGAAAGATACCACTACTGATCAGATGGTGGTGGTGGATATGGTGGATAGTCAGGATATGAGGGGTACGTGGGCCACACCCCCTGGAAAAACTGAGCCTGCTGCTGAAAGTAGCTAGTCTGCTGCTGAAAAAACTGAGACTGATCCTGATGAAACTGGTGGATCCGGTCTATAGAAGTAGATAAAGCAGACTGCTGAACAAACATCTCCTCCTGACGAACTGAAAGTTGGCTCATCTGGCGCATCATATCATCCTGCCAGCTCAAACCAGTATCAACTCCAACAGTAATAGGAATACTCGAACCAGGAACATCCTCATGCATAACAGTATCGCCCTGTGGAGCAGTCTCTGGAATAGGCTATGAAGTAGATGGAGAAGGAGCCTGTGGAGCAGAAGAAGAAGAACCAGGAGCGACAACACGGACTGAAAACCGTCTGAGATCAAAGTGATGATACTCAGGTCCAAATGGGAGACCATCAATGGGAAGATGAATCTTATAAGCACCCAGAGGACCAAACAGATAATCAATATGTGTCCTAGCATCAGCAATCACTAAAGCGTTTTTCAAGAACCTCTTATCATAAGTGTAACGAGCAGAAAGCCGCTCAGATGGAGGAGGAAAAGGAATGTCTAGCCACTCAGCAATGAGAGAAACCATACCGCCTATAGCAATCTTGCCCTTCTTATCACTCATACACTTCTTACAGCTAGATAAAAATAGAGCCTTCCAGTCTTTCACCAAGGCACACTTCGGTGTCAAACTCCAAACCGCCTCTAAGTCAGGATGATTGATCTTGTTTGGTTCAGAATGACCAAACCAAGCCATCCTAAGCACCCTGTGAGCTAATCGAAGAGAAGGATGTGACCACTTATAATTTTTCTCCCCTCCCTTAGAATCAAATGGAGTAGACCTAGTGGACTGATCCCAAAATGTAAACTGAGCACTCGCAGCAGTCCAATCAGCAGAGTCAGAAGGCTGTTTGGTAATACCAAACACCACATCCAGATCATCATAACTCAAAACACGCGGAGAGCCATCTAACCGAAAAGTAATCCTAGATGCAGCCCGATCATCCTCAAGAGTAATGATGAACTCCCTAGTCCACTCAACATATGTAGGAGCATTCTTGAAATAAAAATTACCTAGCCCTCCATGATCAAACATCCGCCTAGTACACTCCTCTAGGCCTAACTCTCTCATAAACGCAGGATCAAGGAATATAGCGGATCTAGTAGCACCACGCTTCCTAGTACTCATATTCGGAATTGTATCCAATTTGATAGGTGTGAAATGGTCGTGCAAATCACGGCTATACAAAAGAGTCCTAACAACCTAAAGACTATAGTCTTAGGGAAGTAAGGGTCGAATCCATAGGGAGGAGATTTATCTTTCTATGTAAATTTTATGTCAATTAAAGTAAAAGGGGGTTTATGAAATAAACTACTAACTAGCATGCAAAAATAACAAAGCAATTAAAGTTGGAGTTTTTATCAAATTAGGAAAAACACTTAGTCAACCAGAGATCCACATTCGTCTGACAAGTTGATCATAGATTCATTCAATATCGCATGCATATGGAATTCCAATTCCTTTTCAAAGATAATTAATAGCACAACCAAATACTATCAATCCTAACTTATTGAATAACCCTGAAACTATCAAGATTCAATTCAAAAACAGCATGAAGAATAGGAATATAATCAGGATACAAATCTAGCATAGAACAACCAACTTTTATACTAGAATGCAATTTAACTCTCTTCTATAATAGACTAGCACAACTAGATACTAGTACAATGCAGTTTGCTACTATGAAATAGAGAAACTCAACCAGTAATTTCTCTAGATCTAGCAATTGAGATTCAATAACAACAACCCTAGAAATTGCTGAAATCAATCACATAAACAATACAAACAAGAGAGTAAAATAATTTCATGCAATAGATAAAGAGTAGAAATCTCACAACTGAAAGTCAAAACGAAGCTTCAAACTGTCTCACTAAGCAAAAGGGCTTAGTTCTCCATGAAAGGCTAAAAACTCTGAAAGAAAATACGATAATAGTGTATGAATGAGAGATGCAACTCTCTAAAACCTAATATATCAAAACTAAGTCTAAAAAGTCTATCCAAAAATACATAAACTCGGAATAAAGCTGATAAAGATATGGCCAATCAGAATATAACACGTAGCACACTCGGATCTCTTGATCGCCAAAGGCGGCGGGCGCCGCCTGGTAGGCGGCGGTCGCCGCCAGCACCAGAGCACAAACTTCAAATTCCTTCTATCCAGCTTTAAAACTCCAAATTGACGCATCTTCGGGTCTTCTTTCTCCTAGCTGAAAATAGCATATATAACACCTAAAATAACCATAAACTCATGCTAAAACTCCTCCTAAATACACAATATAATTGTGCATATCAAACTCCCCCACACTTGAATCTCACTCGTCCCTGAGTGACTCAGAAAACTATCACTCATAAAAACTATAATCCCCAGATCATCAAAATGCAAGGAAGCTTACAAAAGAGGAATAAAAGCATTCTCATGCAAGCACTACCCAACCTAAACAACAAGGTATGGCAATTAAGCTCTAACTACCTACTCCACTCATCATGAACATATAAGAGCAAATCATCATCAATATCAAATCAACATCATGCTCAACTCAAACCACCAAACAATCCTCAATATCTATCAAAACATCAAACATCAACCCACAAAAAACTAACCACTAACAAGTCCATCAAAAACACCAACTAAGAGAGTGAAAGTCTCCATAAATCTACACCTTATACCTCCTAATGAAAACCTACCCAAAACACTCATATACTCCACTTCTTATGTCTCTTGCGCCGGTAAAAGATAGCCCTAAAACACTCTTTTTTTTTCACTCATTTTGCTTAGGCGCCTTTTCAGGTTTTCACCTAACACTCTCTTTTCATTTTTCAATAATGGACTCACCAACTCACACCACTCTGAATCTATTTTTGCCAAGGCCTAGTGCCTGCCAGATTACCTGCTTATTACCTAGACCGCCCTTTCGGGTTTTCAGTCTATCCCAGGATTTTATTTTGCCTTTTTTCAATTTTTATGGCTTTTTCTTCTTTTTTTTTAATTTTTATAGCATATTAATAATAATATAATTCCAACTCCCCCACACTTAGAACACACATTGTCCTCAATGTAGTATAGACAAGATAAAATAAAGGGGAAGTAAAGAAAGATACCACTACTGATCAGACGGTGGTGGTGGATATGGTGGATAGTCAAGATATGAGGGGTACGTGGGCCACACCCCCTGGAAAAACTGAGCCTGCTGCTGAAAGTAGCTAGTCTGCTGCTGAAAAAACTGAGACTGATCCTGATGAAACTGGTGGATCCGGTCTATAGAAGTAGATAAAGCAGACTGCTGAACAAACATCTCCTCCTGACGAACTGAAAGTTGGCTCATCTGGCGCATCATATCATCCTGCCAACTCAAACCAGTATCAACTCCAGAAGTAATAGGAATACTCGAACCAGGAACATCCTCATGCATAACAGTATCGCCCTGTGGAGCAGTCTCTAGAATAGGCTGTGAAGTAGATGGAGGAGGAGCCTGTGGAGCAGAAGAAGAAGAACCAGGAGCGGCAACACGAACTGACAACCGTCTGAGATCAAAGGTATGATACTTAGGTCCAAATGGGAGACCATCAATGGGCAGACGAATCTTATAAGCACCCAGAGGACCAAACAGATAATCAATATGTGTCCCAGCATCAGCAATCACTAAAGCGTTTTTCAAGAACCTCATATCATAAGTGTAACGAGGATCGAGTTACTCTTGAGAGCTTGACAGCTCCTAATCTGAATCAGCCTACACATGCAGTGCAATTCCCAGCCCTTGGTAATGGGGTGAAATTTGAGCTCAAGACAGGAGTAGTCCATCTACTCCCAAAATTCAACGGAACTCCACTTGAGGATCCCATTCAACACCTTGATGAGTTCCTTGATGTCTGCATCAGCATGTGTCCCTCTGATATTACTGAAGAACAGATGAGGCTGAGAGCATTTTCTTTTTCTCTGAAGGAATCCGCTAAAGACTGGTATCATGCTCTACCTCCTGGAAGCGTTACTACTTGGGTGAACTTGAAGAAGTTGTTTCTGGACAAATACTTCCCTGCAATCAAGTCTAATCAACTCAAGAAGCAGATCTGCAACATAGAGCAATTCCCCAACGAGTCGCTTTATGAATATTTTGAGCGCTTCAGGAAGCTGGTAAAGAGTTGTCCCTACCATGGTTATGCTAATCATGATCTTATTCTCTATCTCCATGGAGGACTCTGTGAGGAAGACAGGCAATTGGTCAATTCCTCTTGTGGTGGAAACATCATGAAAAGAACCTATGAAGAGGCTCTAGACATCTTTTCTACGTTGGCTGATGAATCTAGGCAATATACTGGAAGAGGTTCTAAAAACTTGTCGACCGCCAACTCTCACTCTAAAATTGATCAAGCTGATTTTGAAATGCTTAAAGGACCGAAAATAGAGAAGCAAAGGCCAGAAATACCCGAAAAATAGGAAGCGGCGGGCGCGGAAAATGCAGCAGCGAGCGAATTGCTAGGCGGTGGGCAGGCGGCGAGCGAGCGGCGGTCGCTGCTATGAACGCGTTCTTGGCAGCGGTCGCCGCTTTGAATTTCTTCGTAACCTCGAAAGATCCGGGGGCTAGGATTGCTTGGAGGCGAGCGACGGTCGCTGCGAACGGCGGCGAGCGAACGGCGGCGAGCAAACGGTGGTCTTGAACGGGTCGGATCTATCCGGATCTGAGGTGGATCTGAGATTGAAACCTCTCCTCTCCCTCTTTGTCTTTTTTTATGACTCACTCTCCACCTGAAGTTCTGATGATCTTTCCAGCCTGGGTTGTAAGTGTTTGAATAAGGATCATTTCTTGGCTTCATTTGATACCCTCCAACCGCATTCACTTTCTCTTGTAGTGTAGGACATGCATCAGTAGGATGAAAGGCATCATTACAGATTCCACAAGCCTTAGCCTGTTGAGCAGTACCCTTCAGCTTCAACCGCCTCACTTCTTCTTTTAGCACATCAAAATCAGCTTGATCAATTTTAGAGTGAGAGTTGGCGGCCGACAAGTTTTTAGAACCTCTTCCAGTATATTGCCTAGATTCATCAGCCAGCGTAGAAAAGATGTCTAGAGCCTCTTCATAGGTTCTTTTCATGATGTTTCCACCACAAGAGAAATTGACCAATCGCCTGTCTTCCTCACAGAGTCCTCCATGGAGATAGAGAATAAGATCATGATTAGCATAACCATGGTAGGGACAACTCTTTACCAGCTTCCTGAAGCTCTCAAAATATTCATAAAGCGACTCGTTGGGGAATTGCTCTATGTTGCAAATCTGCTTCTTGAGTTGATTAGACTTGATTGCAGGGAAGTATTTGTCTAGAAACAACTTCTTCAAGTTCACCCAAGTAGTAACGCTTCCAGGAGGTAGAGCATGATACCAGTCTTTAGCGGATTCCTTCAGAGAAAAAGAAAACGCTCTCAGCCTCATCTGTTCTTCAGTAATATCAGAGGGACACATGCTAGTGCAGACATCAAGGAACTCATCAAGGTGTTGAATGGGATCCTCAAGTGGAGTTTCGTTGAATTTTGGGAGTAGATGGACTACTCCTGTCTTGAGCTCAAATTTCACCCCATCACCAAGGGATGGGAATTGCATTGCACGTGTAGGCTGATTCAGATTAGGAGCTGTCAAGCTCTCAAGAGTAACTCGATCACCCATTGTTCGGATTCCTTGCAGTAGTGCACGCACAGCTTGACGAGTTCTGAAAAGAGTCCGTTCAATTTCTGGATCAAAAACAAGTGGTGATTTATTAGTAGCACGGGTGTGAACCATAAGATAGGTTCACACCAAAATTGGCACAAAAATTACACAAAAAGGCAATTATTGCCTCCCCGGCAACGGCGCCAATTTGATAGGCGTGAAATGGTCGTGCAAATCATGGCTATACAAAAGAGTCCTAACAACCTAAAGACTATAGTCTTAGGGAAGTAAGGGTCGAATCCACAGGGAGGAGATTTATCTTTCTATGTAAATTTTATGTCAATTAAAGTAAAAGGGGGTTTATGAAATAAACTACTAACTAGCATGCAAAAATAACAAAGCAATTAAAGTTGGAGTTTTTATCAAATTAGGGAAAACACTTAGTCAACCAGAGATCCACATTCGTCTGACAAGTTGATCATAGATTCACTCAATATCGCATGCATATGGAATTCCAATTCCTTTTCAAATATTATTAATAGCACAACCAGATACTATTAATCCTAACTTATTGAATAACCCTGAAACTATCAAGATTCAATTCAAAAGCAGCATGAAGAATAGGAATATAATCAGGATACAAATCTAGCATAGAACAACCAGCTTTTATACTAGAATGCAATTTAACTCTCTTCTATAATAGACTAGCACAGCCAGATACTAGTACAATGCAGTTTGCTACTATGAAATAGAGAAACTCAACCAGTAATTTCTCTAGATCTAGCAATTGAGATTCAATAACAACAACCCTAGAAATTGCTGAAATCAATCACATAAACAATACAAACAAGAGAGTAAAATAATTCCATGCAATAGATAAAGAGTAGAAATCTCACAACTGAAAGTCAAAACGAAGCTTCAAACTGTCTCACTAAGCAAAATGGCTTAGTTCTCCATGAAAGGCTAAAAAGTCTGAAAGAAAATACGATAATAGTGTATGAATGAGAGATGCAACTCTCTAAAACCTAATATATCAAAACTAAGTCTAAAAAGTCTATCCAAAAATACATAAACTCGGAATAAAGCTGATAAAGATATGGCCAATCAGAATATAACACGTAGCACACTCGGATCTCTTGACCGCCAAAGGCGGCGGGCGCCGCCTGGTAGGCGGCGGTCGCTGCCAGCACCAGAGCACAAACTTCAAATTCCTTCTATCCAGCTTTAAAACTCCAAATTGACGCATCTTCGGGTTTTCTTTCTCCTAGCTGAAAATAGCATATATAACTCCTAAAATAACCATAAACTCATGTTAAAACTCCTCCTAAATACACAATATAATTGTGCATATCAGCGTCTATAGCCAAGACGTTAGCAACACAACGAGCCACAAACTTAGCCTCGAAATTGCATTAGCCACAAATATAATCAGAACATTACCCAAGACTACGACTTTGTGGTTAAAACGCGACTAATTTCAGCTATAAATTTAGCGACAAAAATCTGAGTCGTGTGTAGTTAATCACAAGATCTGGATCTTACCATTTTTTCCCTAATAAAGACTCATAATCTTTCCCCGACTCTTTATGTGAACATATATATTTTTTAAATGTGCTTCTTGTGCATATATAAGTTTGGAATGTCAATTTTAGGCATTATTATCATTAAATTTTAATAAAATTATATATTTTTGGGTTTTAGTACCTATATTTTTTTGGTATAATATCTATATTATATTAGTTTTAGTGATATTATATGATCTTACGATCCGATTTTACGATCCGATCCATAAGACCTTTCGTGATCCGATCTTAGAATCTCGATTTTAATAACCTTGTGGTGAGTTTATCCACATCGAACAAGATCACCTATCAATATATCTATCACATTCTGTTTGTTTTCTATCAAGTACAATACTCTAAAAATACCAAAAACATTTATAAAAGTCTATTGCTTGAGTTATCTAATTGTCATAACGATTTGAAACTTGTTGAGAATCCTCTTCCCACATTGGAAGTTGAGAGTTAATTAGACCACTATATAAGCCATTGGGTTACTCCTCCTATTAACAATTGATTTTAGGATTTGGTTTAAGGATGGAACCCCATCGGGCTTGTATGTTGGACTTACGTATGCACGATCCCCTGTTATGGCCATGGACTTTCACAAAACTCTCTTATAACCAAAACAACACCAACTATCCGATTTTCCATCACTACTAGATACTGGTTATAATACGACACAGAAAGCACACAAAGTGGCTTATTACTTCACATTTTCCTCCTTCTGTCCTTAAGTCTATTTTATTAATAACAAAACACTATACTGCATGAGTTGAATAGATCCAGTCTAAATTTTTGAAAATTTCTTAGTCCAGTGTCTGCACTAGCCTTCGTTATGTTTGTGCATCGGGAAAAAAATTATCGTATGTATATATCATTAGCCATAGAGAAAGGAATACTACCTCTGTTTCACAAAGTAAGTTGTTTTTTGATTTTGCACATGAATTAAGACAAGTTTAAAATGGAAAAGATGATAATTTAATACTTGTTTTTATTACATGCACTATTAACTCCTTAATTTTGGATTTATAAATACACTAAATACTCCCTACAAAAGTAAACTTCCAATACCACTGGAATTGCTTGAGTTAATGAATGTCGTTGAAATTGCACAGGATAATGTTTTATCTGCTTTTGAGATTTTTTAATATATGAAGAATTTGAGAACAGGAAAGACAGGTTATCTTGCATTGAAGTTGGACATGGCCAAGGCGTATGACATGGTGGAATGGTGTTTTTTGGAGCAATGTATGAGGCAGATGGAATTTTTATGCTCAATGGGTGGATCTTATCATGAGATGTGTCTCTAGTGTATCCTTTTCGGTGCTTATGGATGGGAATCCATCTCGGGTTTTTTTACCCTTTTGGGGTATCCGTCAAGGAGATCCTTTGTCTCCTTACTTATTTCTCCTGTGTGCTGAAGGATTGTCAGCTTTAATACGCCAGAGTGAGAGTGCAAGGCGAATTAGGGGAATCAAAATTGCTCGTAATGCTCCGGTTGTCTCTCATCTATTTTTTGCGGATGATAGCATGATGTTTGCAAAAGCTACTTGTCAACAGACCTCAGAAATTGTCAATATTCTCCAACGATATGGAGCAGCATCAGGACAACAAGTCAACTTTGCAAAAACTGAATTATCCTTAGCAAAAACATGAGTGAGGTTCGACGGGAAGAAATTCAGGAAATTCTTAATGTGCATGAGGTTGAAAAGCATGAGCGCTATTTAGGTCTCCTTGCAATGATTGGGAGAGCTAAAAGAGTGATATTTGGGCAAGTTAAAGAGCTGGTATGGAAAAAGCTGAGCAGCTGGAAGGCGTGTACTCTTTCTCGCGCGGGAAAGGAGATTTTCATTAAATTCGTGATTCAGTCAATACCTATGTATGCCATGTCCTGTTTCTTGTTCCCGACGTCTTTGTGCAGGGAGATTGAACAGCTCATGTGTAATTTTCTTTGGAAAGGGGGTGGAAAGGACAGATCAGTTAACTGGATGAGTTGGAAGAGACTATGCTTTCTGAAGTACCAGGGTGGTTTGGGATTCAGAGATTTGGAGGCTTTCAACCTGGCCTTATTGGCACGCCAAGGCTGGAGGATTATACAATTTCCAGACTCGTTTCTTGCTAGGCTGTATAAGAGCCGCTATTTTCCAAATTCCTCCTTTTTGGAAGCAAATTTGGGCTATAATCCTGGCTACGCTTGGCGCAGCCTGGTGAAAGCCAAGGAACTTTTAGACAAGGGAATTTATTGGCAAGTGGGAAATGGAAGCTCTTTGTCGGTGTGGCGGGATAAATGGTGACCAAGGCCAACGTCTTTCCGTGTGGCGGGGAATTTTAGAGTTGTTGATCCGAATCTTAAGGTGTTTGATCTTATCAACTGGGATGTTGGGGCCTGGAGAGAGTCTGTTGCGAGGGAGATGTTAGCTCCATGTGATGTTGAGATGGTTCTTTGTTGAAAGGGTTTTTACTGACAACAAATAAATTTGTAGTCAAGACCCCGTTAAGTATAGGGAGTCAGGATCGTCCACGGGAAGCAAGGTTATGTTTAACTATTAATCTATAAAAGTGAAAGAACACACAAAAAAGAAACAAGACAAGGAATAACGATCAGCTAACGAGCCAAACATGTCGGTACCGACCTTGTCAGGGTCGATATCGATGTTGTACTTAAACTAAAACGAAGTAGTTTCAACATAGAAAACACAGGCTCGGTACCGAGGTAAAGAGACTCGGTGTCGATGCAAAACAGAGAGTAATACGAACTTTCAAATAAGAGAAAGTATCTAGGACGAGGGTCTACCACAACACAATCATGCAATCGAGATAATATGAATCATAAATATCATGCCTTGAATAAAGTCATCAACTTTCATTGATTAAAACAAGTAAACCAATCTACTTTCATAAATCAATTCACTTTCTACTTAGTTTTGATCCAAAGTTTGTAACTTTCGTTATCAAACATTATCAACATTCAAGTTCATAACTTTCTCTTTCGATTAAGCCACAAACTCGAATTACCTTGACTTTCATCAAAGCATAAGCACAAAACAAGTAAAGAATAGATAGAAGGCATTCAATTATTCATCGCATCATCATTCATGCACAGGACTTCTCACACATGCTTAAGGAAAAACAAACAAAATACTTGAATAAAGACATAACTTCGAATCAAAACTAAAGCTTACTTGAATTAATAACACTTCTTGTCTCAGAAAACAACCAAAAATAACAAACTTCTTCTTCAAGTCTCCTTAGGGGCAATCTAAATCAGAAAACTAGGGAAAAGACGTGCGTGTTTCAAGTCTCCCCTCAATTCGCCCAACCATCCCCCTCAAACTATTAAAGACAAGAGTATTTATACTAGAAAAGCTATTTAAAAAGTTTCCATAAAGATAGAACTTTCTAAAACTTAAAGATTATGGAATAAAATCATTAAAAGTTCGATGTCGGCTACATCTACCGACACAGGGAACCCTTGGTGTCGACCTTGTCAGGGTCGGTAGACTCTTGCTGAATTTCAGCCACTTCTCGTTTGATGCAAGCCTCGGTACCGAACCCTCATCGGTCGGTAACGAGCTTGTGTGATCTTGTTTTCTTGTACCTATTCACATCTTCTTTTGGATTTTTCGGGATCTCTTTAAATTTCCTTATCTCCTCTTTAGCTTGCCATGCTCCTGTCTCCTCTCTATCTCGATGCCTCCAGATTGCTCCAACTTGCTTCAAAAACCTACAGAAAAACATAAAAAGAGAGTAGCTTCCATACTTTTCACAAAATATGCAAACTCATCTAAAAAGACACAAAACTAACAAGAAAGCACAACTAACTAAACTAAACAACTTAGAAAAACACTCAAAAACTAAGCTAAAAACACGAACATCATTCTTGGAATTCATTTGGTGGATGTTGTTGTTCCAGATGAATTAGTATGGTTTTACACAACACATGGGGAGTTTACTGTAAAGTCAGCTTATAAGTTGCAGTTTGATATGTTGCTGACTGAAGATCAAGGGAGTGGTGTTGGTTCATCGATGGGTTCGTTTTGGAAGAAATTATGGAGGTTCAAAATCATGCCCAGAGTTCGATCTTTCATGTGGAGAGCTTGTAAAGACATATTACCTTGCCGGAAAAATCTAAAATATAGAAAGATTGTGAATTTTGCCGATTGCCCGAGATGTGAAAGAGAGGAATCAGTTGAACATGCTCTTTTGCAATGTGTTTTAACGCAGCTAATTTGGGATCAATTTCCAGAGTTTAAACCGGAAGCGGGAGTTAACATTTAGAGATTGGACAGATTTTTTGCTGAACAATATGGAGTCGAGTAGTTTTGAACTTTGGACAGATTAGTATGGAGAATTTGGAGGGCATGTAACCTGCTGATTTTTGAAGGAAAGATGGTTCATCCGGCGGAGTTAATAGATCAAAGTTGGAGATTTTGTCTTGTGGCTCATAATTGGGTGGAGTTGTATAGCCCTGTGCAGTGTGGTCCAAAAGCAGATGCAGGGGACAACTGGACAAAGCCTGAAACTTGTTGGGTGATTGTTAATTGTGACGCCTCAGTGCTGAAGGATGGGTGTGGTATTGGATTTATTGGGCGTGACTCGGAGAGTAATGTCATTATTGCCGGTGCAAAAAGGATTCAACAGGAGTCGACAATTGAAGTGGCCGAGCTAAAGGCGATGAAATGGGGCCTGGTCAGTGCTATTCAAGCTGGTGTTCGAAAAATTATTCTGGCATCTGACTGTCAGTTGGCCATCCAGAAGCTGAGACACAAATCGTTGCCACGATCGGTTGCTGGATTGTTGGTTGCTCAGATCATTGCAACAAGCTACGAAGTTGAGGCCTGTCGATGGAGTTTTTTTCGTAGAGGATCGAACCGTGCAGCACATGTCCTTAGTCGTTTATTGCCTAATGTTCCTTTGCTTGTTTCGGATATTTTTTCTTTGCCGCCTATTTGTTTTGATAGTGTAAACTCTGATGCTGGTTTTGCTTAATGATAGTTGTCTAATTTTGATAAAAAAAAAATAGAGTAATGACCTATTTTAGAAAGTTTTACATTAAATAAGGGGAGGAATGACTTACATTATGAAACACCTTTTAGCGGTAGAAACGACTTACACTGCGAAACGGAGGGAGTATTAATTAGTGAAATATTACTCTGATTTGTGATCTAGGTCTGTCTACTGGTCTAGCTAAGCAAGGCACCTGATTTTCCTGCACCACTAAATGATATTCCACGTATTCAAAAGTTCAATTAGTCCATCATAGAAAATTGGGGAAAAAACAATCTAGCTCGACCATGTATGTAAATTTTTTTGGTCAAAGATATATCACATATCCACACGTTTTAAACATCCATTTTCCAGGTCAAAGCAATTCAAAAAATCCCCTCAAATAAGAGATAATTAGACCTGAGCATTTAAACCCTTAAATCACGAAGTCAAAACATGTTGTGTTCAAATTATATTTACAAATTTGAAAATAAAGAAAAAAAATATTAATAACACTTCTACATATGCACGAGGGAAAATGTAGAAGTAGTACTTTTATAAAAAAAAAAACAATTTTGAGTCCCAACAAACAACAATCTAAAAGAAACCCTTAAAATTGTCCTAATAGTTAGTTGTTATATCATATTATAAACGACTGCTTTTATGACAAATGTATGCATACTTATTATACGATGAAAAAATAACTATAATGTAAATGTATCTAGTGACAATAAAAAATGTGGAATTTTGGGTATTGCGCCAAGTGGAATAAATAATGTTGTATTGTTGTGGCAATTCTTGTTGAGTGGAAGGTTTGATGATCATCCTGCAAGTATCAGCCAAAAAGAAGGAAAGATGGCCGGTGTTTAACATTCAAAGACTCCTGTTTGGTTTAACATTCCAACCAAACACATCTCAACTCGCCAAACCCACTTCCACAAATTCATGCAAAAAACATGATTTTTGTTTTGCTTAAACCCGCCCCCGTATATATAAAACTGTCCCGTACCTCAAACTCACATGAAAAACACCAGACAATTAAACTCCACACCAAGATCTACACAAGTAATTAAAAAGGAAAATAATTGCAAGATGGAAGAGAGTAAAGCGATAGAGGGTTCGCCGATCCACAACCAAGTGCGGAAGATCAAGCAAGAGATTGAGAAGTTGAAGCATCCGGGTTTGAAGCGGCCGCTGGATGATCAGATTGTGTTGGGCAAGATTGGGAAGAACAAGTCTTTTCGATCTCCGTCTCCTCTTGGGTTGTTGTAATTATGGTTTGATTTTGGATGTAGATATGTTTGTCAAGAAGCTAGGTAGAGTACTCTGCTTTTTTATGCTTATAAGGTTGTAGTTTTCAAGGATGATTTTTTTTTTTTTTACATGTTTCAATCTATCAACTGAGCTTCAGTTCTATAAATTCGTCTCTCCATAAAAGTCAATTAAGACACATATTCATAAAATGTGCAGTAACAATTGAACCAATTGAATTAGGAATCAATTAGATAGAAATTTCACACCGGATAGTTTAGGAGTTGTGTTTTATTAAGAATGATTTTGAGGGGAACATGAATGCAAAAGAAAGGTAATTTCAGCGTAGTTTAATTAGTAGCATAATTTTGTTTGAAAAAAGGCTAAATAAGGATTGTGTCATTTTATTCCTCTCTTACAAATAAATTGTTTTTTTAGATGGTAGTTTGTGAGCAAATACTACACTTTAAAACACTTATTTTTTTCTTATAAATAATTTTGGGCATAGTTTTGTAACACCAATTAGCAACAATGATTTCTTTCACATGCATAATCAAGACCCTTACAAAGTCAGATAATTTCTCATTCACATACATTTTTTTTGAAAGGGTAAGAATTCCATAACCAGACAAGCCTGATAAATTGAGAGGTCGCACGAGGTGGCAGCCAAGACCGGCTAAGAAGAAACACAAATTAAAAAATAAAGATAAAAGATCGAGTAAGAAGAAACAAGCAACCAAAAAGAAAGACCGATAGCGAATTTAGGCTCGAGGCGAGTAAGCACTATGAGAAATGCCTTGCAAAACGGTTAACCTAACTTGGGATATGCGAAAGGACAGTTGATGTTCCCTCCACCAAGATGAAGGATCTTTAGAAGTCACGAAGCACACACAAGATGACCTGGCCCACATGACTCTGTCTGAAACCCACACTCAAGTCTCACACTTTGGAGAAGTTTAGCACACTCTCGATCAGAACAACGCGACCAACTTGCAACCTAAAAAACACCAAAACAAACAACACACAAGACTGGAGGTTGAAAGACTTAAAAAAGCATAAGAAAAATCCAACAAAAGAGAGCATAAAATCGGGTCCAGCAAAAGAATGAACCAAATGAATCTCATATATTTGTCTAAAACATCAAAAGAAATCTCAACTTAATTTCGAACAAGATTTTGAGTAAGAGGAAGGGGCCTTATAATGGGCTTGGGCAACATGAGCCCCATTAGTTACAACACAGCAAACCGAGGTTGAAAGGCAATCAGAGGATTCAGAGGCAAGGTCGACTTCGACATATCAAAACAAACACAAGTGAGTAACGGCCCACACCCACATAGTCCGTCGGAGACAAATTTTGGGCAAGACAGGCGAGATTTGAGATCCCAAGATCTTCGATTTAAGTAAAATTAATAAGGGGTTTTTAGTCTATAAGCTTAACATGAAAGGAAGAAGAAATCGATTTGCAAATTTTATAAGATTTAGAATAATTTTGGCATGAGATTCACACCTCCATCCACAAGATCAATAAAAATTTCTTAAACATATGTCGGAATAGATAAGGGATGGCCTTTTCGGAGATTATCTCAATGCCTTCTCGGTGATTATTTCAGTGCCTTCTCGGCCGCTCTTCATCTCTCTATAACTAGAAAGTCTAGAAAGAGCTGATTTTTTTTAAAAAAAATAATAGCAAAACATACTTGAGAGATTGTAAATACAGGTGAACTGTGATGAGGTATTTTCAGTGGTCGTTATACCTAACAAAGAATCCTAACTTAACCAAACTTAGTAGAATGGTAAGCAAGGGTCGATCCCACAGAGACTCGTGTAAAAGTGTTTAACTTGAGTGCCAAGTAACTAATATGGGGGGGGGGGTTTTGTGAATGATTATCTAGACTAAGATGCAAACTAAAAAGTAAATATGAATGCAAAGTTGATTGTAAATATATGAGAGACAAGTGTTCAACTAGTTAAATTCATCATAGATATGCTTATTGATCATTGATTCTCAATTCACTTGAATAATCTATCGTGTATTATGATCCTACTAAGGATTATGACCCAAACTTCAGAAATAGTTGAAAGAACTAACAATCTAAACAACCCTAATCATTTAACAACCTAAAACAACGTCTAGGTTTAATTAAATGACAACTTTACGAGTCAAGTTATCTATAGAAACAAACACTTAGAGCAAACAGACATCTAAGTTATTTGTGGATTTATTCTCTTATACAATTGAATAGCCCGAACGGGTCCAAACAATTTTATATGCTACTTTATCTAATCAACCTCGAACGGGCATTAATCAGATTAGTTGTAAATTAACCTAGAAAATCTATTGGGTGAGCAAGCTAACAAAACCCTAGAATAATTCTGATTCAATTAAGCATAGGGAATAAAACCTATTCAAGTTGTTGAGAATCAATCAAACCTCACAATAATATACAATCTATGACTTCAATAACTAGTCAAACACAAAGGATTTAGCAATGCATAATTAAATTGAGAAAAACTTACAAAGGTTCAAAGTTTGCTCCTTGAAAGAGAGAAAACCCTAGCCTCCAAATTATGATCCAAGTTATGATAAAGATATAAAATAACAAGAGTCTTAAAGTATCTCTTAAAACTATTAAAGATAACAAAGGAAATAATCCTCATACAAGACAACTCACTCGGACAAACATAAAGCCAAGCCCAAACTAAACCCAAAACTCGGCCCAAAACGTCTCCGCGTAGAAAGCCAATTGTGCGGCTTGACCTCCAAAAGCGCGGCCGCGCTTTCACATGCTACCCCGCGCTTTCACCCTCAGTTCAGCATTCAGGTGACACTTAAGAGGCTATTTTGACCACCTTTGAGTTAGAATTTGGACATGGGGTAAAACATGAATTGTAGCTCTTTGAATTAGCTTTCCAATTATACCAAATTCAGCTTCATCCGACCATTGCAGCTCCCCAACCAATCATTGCAAGATAGAGGTGTCGAAACAAGAACTCCAATGCATAGCCCGGATTTAAGCGTTCTTTTCACACAAGCTCTTGGGCCTTGGTTCTTCCAATCTTCACTTGTATCACTCTAAGCCTCAACAAACTCCACCATAGTCCACTAAACTCCGTCCCGTCCACACTTGTTTACCTAAAGATCTGCAAAACTGAACAAAACAAGCGCAAAACCTGAATTTCCTAGATAACCTAAGAACTAAACTAAGTTAAAACCATGCAAAATAAACATAAAACATGCATCTAAACTACACCTAAATGCAAGCTATCAAACTGCCTTAACAAGCATTTGGTATTAGAGATATAAATGAACTGAGCCGTTCATGAAAAATTCGGTGTTAGATTCGATTAATCCTCGTTCGTGTTCAGCTCAATTTGTAAATGAGCCAAGCTTAAACATTGTTTTAAGTCTTGAAAGATAAATGAGTCGAGCATGAGCACAAGAAAACTTGACAATTGTCTGTTCATGAGCAAGCTTGATTATGCATTCATGATTAAGCTCCAATATATATATATATATATATATATATATATATATATTATTACATGTATATTTATTATAACTAATATATAGTGTAACTAAAACTAGGTAGTTTTGGTGGCCTCTCTACGTAGTTTAAATTTTAGTTAAATTTACTTGTATAGATGATCAAATGAACGAGTTGTTCTTTGGGTGGTCTCGTGAACAAATTTAACAAGCGACTCACGAGTTGAGCTAGAGCTTAGTGAACCTTTAAATGACCTGAGCCCAAATAAGATTTTGATCTCGAACAATGCTCATGTTCGAGCTCGCCTATTATTAATCGGGTCGAGCTTGAGCAATTCAAAGCTCGGTTGGGCTCAATTGCAACCCTATTTGGCATATTACGTCTGTTTCGGTTCCATTAATATTAGGCAACTTATCTCCATACAATCACAATACCCAACGGATCCTATATGAAAGCATTGACATTAAGGTGAAGAAAAAATGGCATCTTCATTAAATCATCCACAAAACTCTAACATCCGGTTTGATTAAATGGATAAAAATCCAATCTAATGTTAGGAAACTCACGCTGCAGTAAGAAAGAAAACGAGAAAACAAAGACATGAGACTTGTTCATCCAGTTCGCCACAAAAATCCTAATTCTATCTTGTACACACGAGCAAAAAATTATCAGTCCAATCCCATCAGTCTACATACCCAATAATCTCCCACCTGGAGACTGATTCCAATTGCAATCATCTTCACCTTCATCAACCCATCATTAGTGGTAGTGTCAGACCTTCAACTTAAGTTCTAAGGCCAATTGAAGCCATGCATAGCTTCAACCTCTCTAAGGTCATAATCTTAGTCAACATGTCAGTAAGGTTTTCATTTCATGAAATCTTCACTAAGTGCAAGATCTTCCTTTCTAAAAGATGTCATATGTAGTGACACTTCAGCTCAATGTTCTTAGTCCTTGAGTGAAAGGCTAGATTCTTGGCCGAGTGAATGGCACTCTAACTATCGTTGTAAAGAATGATATCCCCTTGCTCCTTCCCCAATTTACATAAGAAATTCTGGAACCATACCATCTCCTTGCTAGGCTTAGTCATTGTAATGTACTCAGCTTCTATGGTAGACGAAGCCACAACCTTCTACAATGTAGAAGTCCAAGAGATTACAGTACCACCCAGTGTAAATACATACTCTATTGTACTTCTTCTCTTGTCAAGATCACTTGATGCAAATTCTACATCAACATACCTTGCCAGCTCATCTTTCTTTCCTTTAAAGCATAAGGCCTATTTAGTAGGGATCATCAAGTATCTTAGGATCCACTTCACTACTTCCTAGTGAATCTTTCCTAGATTGCTCATGAACCAACTGACAACTCCATTGCATACATCAAACTGCCAATTACTAAAGCATATGGAGTCTTCTACATATGGGCGCGTTCTTCTTGACTCCTAAGGATGTCCTTGTTAGACAACTTAAATTGGTTGCTTAGTGGGATAATGACAGGCTTTGTAATTTCCATATTGAACCTCTTCAAGATCTTCTTAATATACTAGGCATGTGAAAGATATAACTTTCTTGCTACCATGTCTCTCTCAATGTGCATTCCCAATATCTATTTAGCATCTCCCATGTCTTTCATGGCAACCCGCTCAGATAGCTACTTTTTCTTGCTCAATTGTCGAGCACTAGAGCCTGCTATCAACATGTCGTCAACGTATAGTGCCATTTCCATAACTCTTGAAGTAGCAATATTGATCAACTTCCCTCCTCACGAACTTCAATTCATTCATGAATCCATCAAACTTCTTGTACCACTGTCTCGAAACTTCCTTTAGACCATACAAGCTCTTCTTTAGTTTACACACGAGCTGATCATTACCCTCTGATAAGTAACCCTCTTGTTGCATCATATAGATATCTTCCTCTAGATCACCATTTAGAAAAGTTATTTTCGCATCCATCTGTTGTAACTCTAGATTTTCTGCAACCACCATACTCAACATCGGTCGTATGGCTGTCATTGACACAATAGGAGTGAAAATGTTCGTGTAGTCAATACCATACTTTTATTGAAGCCTTTCACAATCAACCTTGCCTTGTAACACTTGCTCCCTTTAGCCTCCTCCTTGACCTTGTAAACCCTCCTATTATGCAAGGCTTTTGATGCGACTCAACCCTTGCTCTAATTTTATTCTGATGAGTCCTAGGCTTCCTCGACCTTGGCGCCCATTATTTATTTATTTATGGTGATTGTAAAATTATCCCAAAATATCTAAACGTGTCATTAGTATCTTTTTTATTGAGATGTCAACTTTAAATATTTCAATTATATGGTCCATATCAATTAATATATTATGATTGGTTAGTATTAAAGATTTACAATACTTTGATTGAACATTACATATATGATTAATTTATAAATTTAATCTATTTATTTATCCTTTTTCACAATTATTTAAGAAATTAGTTTTTTCGTATTAATTTAAATTATTATTTTAATAAAATAATTATTATTTTAAATGATAAGGATATGACAAATTTTATAAATTTGTGATTTTAAATGTTTATTTAAAAAATTTAGTATTCATATGATTATTTATTATGGATGATAAGATGATTATTATAGTTGAAAAAAATTATTAATATTTTATTTAATTAAAAATTGTAGGCGATTTTGCAATAATACACCAACTAAAAATGTTTTTTGCAAAAATGACCATGTTATACTGAAATAGTATTTGAATACCCACGTGGGCATCTTTGCTATAAAAGAAACATTAATAAATCTTTTTTTTAAATAAAGAAAAAATTCTATTTTTGATTTATGAGTTTTAAAAGAAATATGAAAAACATAATTGCAGATTAAATTAGTCCAATTGAGCACGCCATTAATGCAACGACAATTGGTAGACCCATCACAATCTTCGCCGTAGAATTCTTCGACGGAGCAGGCGCCGGAGAAACATCTTGGTCAGCCACTGGTGGAAAAGCTACCGGTGTCGGTGACACACTTGGCGACGGAGACGCCGGTGCCGGTGACTCACTTGGCGACGGGTACGACGGTGCCGGTGACACACTTGGCGACAGGGATGACGCTGCTGGTGACACACTTGGTGATGGGGATGCCGATGCCGGTGATACACTTGGCGACGATGCCGGTGACACACTCGGCGACGAGGACGCCGGTGCGGGTGATACCCTTGGCGATGCGGATGACGGTGCCGAAGATACTCTTGGGGATGGGGATGTCGGTGCCGGAGTAGGAGATGCTCTTGGCGATGGTGCCGGAGTAGATTTCGGGGAATGGGAGGTGGTGGGCGGTGAAGCAAGCGGCGAGTGAGATGGAGACTTGGCTGGAGGGTGAGCGATTGGGGTAGACGGTGACGGCGAAGGCGAAGGTGGATGGGCGGCGGGGGAGCGGTGGTGGTGGTGTTCGGATAAGACTACAAGATGAAGCCTTTGCCCTTTCTCACAATTCTCCTTGACCCCGCTGATGAAGAAAAACGGGCCGGATCGGGCCAACTTGAATTTGGATGACCCGTCTTCCATCTTCAATATGGGGTTTGTTGTGTTGCACTTGTAGAAGTCACTTCCAGTTACTTGCAATGCGGAGTCTTCGCCTTTCTTGTACGCGAAATCTGCACAGTCAAATAAATGTAAGAGAAAAAAAACAAAAGATTTACAGAGAAGACAATTAAAACAGAGTGGGTTTCATATAGAGAGTGTCATCGGCCTCCTCTCCCTCCGCCAGAATCTTCTCTCTCTTCACCCTACGCGGCCAGAAAAACAGCCAGAACCACGACTTGCTCTTCTCAACCGACGCCGACGCATCTCTCCGATGGATTGATCCGGCACGGGCGAACCTCGCCGACTTAAAGATTGAGACCGCAACGGATCTGGAGCGCCTGAACGAAGGCTCGGTCTCCATGAAATTCGAGGCTTTGCCGACAAATCCGCCGCCGCCGACCGAGCGGCTCAAGGCGGCGTCGCCTGGGAAGGAGATGAACGAGAGCGACGAGGGTGAAGAAGACAAGGTGGAAGAGCAGCAAGCGCAGGGGCGAACCATAGCGCATTCAAAGCAGAGAACGACGAGTCTCTCTTGGAAGCAGGCAGGGCAGACTCTGATGCGTCGCCGACGGGGACAAGGCGGGGCGAGCCAAGGACGGTGCCGCCGTGCCGAATTGCGGTGGTCGGACTCGAAGATTGATGGTGAACTTGTGGTTCTAGATAATTTTCGTATTAAACAAAATTAAACATAAATATTTAATTTACTTTTTTCTTTAATTCCTAAAAAATTGCATTTGAGGGATGAGTGGGCATTTTTGCAATAAAAATGGGTAACCACTTAATTAATTTTGATAAAATTACAAATTTGAAAAAAGATATACTTTTTTTCGCAATGTTAACTTGTTTTTGGTATATTTACTATACTAATTTGTCAAAATTGTATAAGGTATGAAAACACGTACCAATTCATAAAGGGTTGTTTGTAGTTCGCATTTATATGGTTTTTGCTTTAACCTGAAAACATGGTGCACAAGTTTCCTGTCAAATAAACATTACAGCAACTTTTGTTTTTTCGAAAAATTTAAACGATTTAGGGTTAGGTTTTTTCGAAAAAATAAGATTGTGTGGTTTAGGTTTATTATTTTCTTTTTATGATTGTTCTATCCTCTTATGATGTAGAAGAGTATATATATTTCCATTCCCTTAGGCTTAGGTAGGTAGGAAACCGAAATTTAAAACTTAGAAGACAACTAATAAAATGTTACTTATAGAAGTACTCTGATCTCAACGAAAATGCATGTGATGTGCGAGATTCAACCGTCAAACTGTCTCCCCTTCACATGGCAAATTGGCAATCATCGTAATCAATACAGGGATATGACCATGTGAAACAACTTCTTACCAACCACACGAAAATGGGAATGTGGTTACATGATCCGAATAGAAGAAATAAGATGAGTAACAAATTATAGCTATGTGACTATGTCGCACAATTTAATACGGAGTATACAATCAACAATGAAATCCACGCAGAGAACTCTAAATATCGGGAAATTAATGTAAGCCAATTAGATTGAGATCGGTTGAAGTCCCAAGTAGATATTCATATTCACAATTATCTGCACTAGCTCGGTAAATCAGAGAAGGAAAAAAAAAAGGAGGAAAGAACAAATTCTCAGGGAGTTGATTGCCACTACCGTATATGTGCATCTGAAATTTGAAAGAAAAATTGAGAAGCCAACAATGCAATGTACCAGATCCAATCGACTTCTCCATGAGCAATTAGACAAAAACAGAAAAGAGATCCGAGTTCTTGGTTTCATCACGCTCGCCAAATCAAATAAATCGGCATTTAAATCGGACGCATTGATCGAAGTTTTAGCCCCAATCTCGAGATGCAGAAACAGATCTCTAGGTGGCGCAGTTGAATCTGGCTCCCATCATCATCATGACCTTGAACTCTTCAAAACAGATGGTACCATCGCCGTCGGTGTCGACACCGGCGATCATCTTCCGGCAATCAGCGATAGTACAGCTGTCCCCGAGGCTCCTCATAACCTCCAGCAGTTCTTCGGCGGAGATGGAGCCATTGCCGTCAATGTCGTAGACGGAGAAGGCTTCGCGAAGATTGAGCAAGATTTCATCGGAATCAACGCCCTTGGTGTTGAGCTCGATGAATTCGCGTAGATCGATGAATCCGTCGCCGTCTGAGTCGACTTCGCGAATCATCGCGTGAATCTCGTCGTCGGAGACGATCTGGCCGAGGCTGGACATGATGGATCTGAGCTCCGACGAGGAGATCTTGCCGTCGCCGTTGACGTCGAATTTGTTGAAGACGTGCTCCAGCTCCTCCACCTGTTGATGGTGGTTGCGGGTGGAGACGGTCCGGGAAATCGACGACGGCGTACGGCCTCCGTGGGAGGAGCCGTTTTCCGACCCCGGCATTGACGATTTCTGCTTCCTTGTTGTCTTCTTCAGGAACGATTTGAAGCCCGCCATTGATGGAAATTAGGTAGATTCAGGATTCTTCTGGAGTTCTGGAGTCCTGCCAGGCAAATAAGAACGGATGAGAGAGATGTAAATTGTGGAAAAGAATCTGACAGGCAGTATTTATATACTCCAATACGGTTCGGAAGGTAGAAGATACGTGGGAAGCACTCACGCAGTTAACAAGAGTTGTTTAGGAATTCTTTCTTCTTCTTTTTTTGGTAGAATTCTTTTTAGGTGCGGATGTATAGTTTTTGAAAGTTTTTTCAATTCATTATCCAAATAAAATTGGTGAACTCTTTTAAAAACTATAAAAATAAAAAATAAATTATATTTATTAAATTTAGATATATTAATATAAGTTTATGGGCAGCCCACATTAAAAAAAAACCCTTAATTATTACTATTTGTTGGGCTTATTAAATGGGAAAATATCTCATGAGAATGGGCATTGATAAATAGGGATGAATCGTGTCTGTTTTTCTAAAATAAGGTTTATATTCTCATTGAGATTATTTTAGCACACGTGCTTTATCTTTTAACAAATGTGTCGCCTCAGCCAAACTCCTCACTTGACAATATCCTCCACCCGAACAAAATATGGTTTAAAGAAGTTTGTGAGGCGTAGGTTTTCTTATTTAAACCTCCTAAAACCTTATTTGGAGGTTTTACTTTAAAATTACCAAAAAGAATATTATTGAAAATATTAATAATAAAAGTTGTGGTCAAAATTTTACAAACCTCCTAAAACCAATTTTATCAAAGTTTCTATTTTTTAGTTTCAAACCTCATAAAAAACCTCCTAAAAATGGTGTGTTCAATCTCCGATTGTTTTGGGGCAAGCAAAATCTTAAATGCACCTACTGCAACTCCTTCCTCTTCCATCATTTCATCGCATGTTCAGATTTGGCTCCCTCCCCTTTAAGGCCATATAAAGCTAAATATCGATGTTATTTCGAAAGAAAATCCATGCACAACATCTAGTGGTGGTCTCGTGCAAGAATCGATTAAGTTCTCTATCTTATCTAACCATTGACCATACATGTTCATCATGTTATGAAAATGTTGCAAATAGAAAGACAGATTGTTAAAGATATGTTCATCTAATTATTGACCATACTTCACTCAAGTGTCAAGAAGCAGACATGATTTACAGCATTGTCAAACGTACATCATTCATGAAAATGGCAAGACAGATTGTCAAAGACGCAACATACTTAAAGAAAAATGTCAAATTGAGTACTTCATAATTACAACATTGCAATTGTCATAAACCAGAGCATGAGAACAAATGTTGTTTGATCATGTGCCTTGAACTTCATTAGCATAGTCTTCGAGTCCAATTTGTATGATTCCTTCTCCATCTTCAACCTATCAATTGATGAGTTTGAAGCGTCAAGTTCAAACAACAACATCAACCCAGTTTGAAGCATCAAGTTCATGTCCCAATTTCTCCAATTGAGTTTTGATGCAATGCAAGTGATTCTTGCAGTTTCATGTTGTCCTCTTTAAGCTTCTCTTTATCCTTTATGAGGTTGTTGATGACAACCGCTCTTTCATTATATTCTTCATCCACTCACACAAAATATTTACATTTCAGAGATGTATATTGTGGACATCCATAAAACCTTCTCCCCCAATTTCTCTTTGTATGTGCAATAGAATGTCTGGCTTTGTAACCACAATAGCACATCCTAGGTTGGAAATTGCAACTCGTAGAACTAAATCTAGACATTTTCAACCTATATATACCCAAATTCGCACATAGGTTGCATTATCAACTTGCACGAATCAATTTCACAAAGCTATTTCATTGAACGAATAAATTGGATGAACTTACCCAAAAGATCAACTACGAGGGACTTTTCCGAGCATGACACACGATCAAGAAGCACAAAATGGAGCGACTTGAGCAAGAAATTGGCCGAATTGAGAGAGTGGATTGAATTGGGGTAGGGATGGAATCATCCATGGATGTCCAATCCATCCGCACAGCCAATCCAAATATATGGATAAAAACCGATCTAAGACGAATGATGGATGGGTGACGGATGGACTAAATAATTGGTGGGTTGGATGTGGGTGAAGGGTCATCCGACCCACCACCCGATTCATCACTCATGTAACCACCCGACCCGTTTCATCCACTTAATAATTGTATATACATTTGAGTTTATTCTTTATTTTGTTTTAATGTATTGAATTTGTATAGAATATTTTATAAATTTTAAATTATTTATTCAATTTTATTAGGTTGAATTCTAGATAATTGTTATCTTTATACTTCTTTTTGTAATTTTTATGCACTACACACATTTTTTATGGCGAAATATAGTTAGTATACATGTTTTGATGGGCTAGACCAAAAAAATATGTAAAATTAAACACCCGATTATTTCACCCGACCCACGCGAAAACCCGACGGATGATGAACGGACGGTTGACTGATGATGACTTTCATGGGTGGTGGACGGGTTGGGTGGAGCATTTACTTTGTGGGTTGGGTGATGGTATTAAATCATCCATTCATAACCCAATCCATTTCCATCCCTAATTGGGGGTGAATAATTTAGGGTTTCAATCTTATGATTTCTCGTGTAAGGGTATTGATCCAGTGGGAACCGGCTACCAAATATGTATTATACAAGTGGTTTTCTCACTTTTTTAACAGGACAAGTAACAGAAGATGGTATTGAGATAATGAAGTCTTTTACGGGTGGTTAAAAATAATAGTTATATTTGTGGTGGTTATCTAGAAAGTGAGGTACTCTATAGATTATACTGTTGTACATACTTCCTTGTCAATAATACTAAACCCAGTTCAAAAAATAAGATGAAGTGATCTCAGAGCTTGAGAACACAGAAACCTAAGAAAGAACTATCAAAAAACACAACCCCAATTTCCCTGATTAAGCACTATCAAAAAACCATCTGAAACCCGATCCATTAGCTCATTGAACACTAAATTTTGGGTTAGCATCAAACACCTTTACTCAATCAGAAGCAACTTATAAATAACAAAAAAAGAAGGATTTTGAAGAAAAAAAATACTGTATGAAATAATGTAAACATAAAGACCACAAGATCATCATAACAACATAAACTAGCAGAGTTGAAAAGAAAATAATGCATGAACTACAGAGAAATAAGAATACTTGCTGCCACAATACAGATTTTAAAAAACTGACTGGTTATTTAAATTGCTCGAGTTTTTGTTACCTTTAAATAAGAACAACAAAAGAGCATTTGCTTTCTGTGAAGTATCTACCCCTAGGCCAAGTGGTTTTCAAGGGGAAAAAAATAACAAGAACCACATGACCATGTTTTGCTTGTACAAAAAAGAGGAACCAGAAAAAAATAGCTTCAGAATGCCGATTTTATCAGTACAGTTCCATAAGCCAACTAGTGACCCCCAATCCCATCTAACTCCCTAATCCCAAAAAAAGAACAATTTTGAGCTAAAGAAAGAAATATACAATTTTACAAACTGAAACCACATCTCACCTGGCCCTGCAAACAATAAGATCGATACGAGTGGCAAAGAAGCATGAATTTTTATAATTTTACTCATAACTGCAACTGGCCTGGGCCTCTCCTTGGTGTTCTTGATGGAGGTGGCTGATTAATGTCTGCTGCAGGAGCAACTTGCTTATGTTCCACTGGTCTCTCGATCTCCTGTAAATTAATAAATTGAATCAAATACATATTACTAGTTGAACTTTATTGAACTAAAAAGCTTTGCTTGCTTATAAAATATGAACTAGTTTTAGTTTCAAAAAAAAGTTACCTCCACCTAGCTTTTTTGCGAGCTTAATAAGTTTATTTGTTTGAAAAGTCCAATTCACACCTCATTTTTTTTATTGTAGAAAGAAAAGGTGCACTTCACATGTATATAAAGTTCAATAAACTAGTTGCTTACAAGCAAACACAACCTAGTTTGTTGTTTGCTTGAACTCCTTCATCTACTTAGTAAACTTTTTAGATATTAGACTTAATTTACCACTCAACTCATAAAAGCAAAAGGACCATAATTTCATGAACATAAGAAATCAAAAAAGGGCCTCCTCGTCTCTGATGGAGAAACCCATTGAATGCTGACTATATGTATACTTTCTAAACTGCCAGATAAGACTGCAAAATATTTGGGTCTGCTCTTGATCAAACTCCCAAAGGTTCCACCTTAATTGTCATCTTGAGTTGGCCACCATAAAAATATTTCCAACAGACTATAAATGTGTAAGGCGTACAAGAAGTAGAAACTAAGAGCCATATGTTAGGCAAACCTTTAAAGACAGAGTAGTAATCTTTCGTCTCTGTGCTTCACGTTTTGTATGTTCACGGTGTTGTTTCTGCATTTTTTCAAACTGCTGTAACCTTGAAGCAAAGTTTATGCCATTGGGTAAAGCCCGTAAATCTAGCTTCATGTCACTTGTGATCTGTGATTCACTATTATGTGAATTCTGCATACTGGAATTCCCAATAGTCTGAATTTGCTCCCCACTTAGTGAATATGGGGGTACAGTTTTCAATCTAGTCCTTAATATCTTGAAGGCTGCACTTTGCTGCAGAGAAGAATGAATATAATCAACCACAAGCAACAGGAAACCTTACAAAGATACTCTCTCCCTATAAATAACATCAGCAAATCGTCCATCTTTAGTAATGCACGATAAATCCCTTTCCCTACTTTCTGAACCACTTGAAAAGTAAAGCTAACAATATATTTAAGGTATATTTAGATAATGTTTCCCTTTCCCTATTGCTCTTTCCATATACAACAACAACAACTACTACTACTACTAATACCCAGTATATCCCACTTGAGCGGAGTCTGAGGGGTCAGGATGTACGCACCCTTCCCTGAATAAGTCAGGAGGGTGTTTCCAAAAGACCCAAGGGCAGCCAAGAACCAGCAAAGCACGATGTAAACTCTAACACACTACGTCTCCAGGAAACAAGCATCATCATTCATCATTGACCCAGTGAGGCTCCGCTACAGCGGAATCTGGGGGGTCAAGACAACACAAAGTAGAAACACAAACGCAGAACACAAAAACGCAAAACACCACCCACAAAGCGCCATTGTCACGACACAAACAGAAAACTCTCAAGGACAACCCAACAAGACAGAGAGAGGACACCACAATGCACCCTGAGCACGGAATCCAAAGCTCTCCCCTCTACCTACCTAGAAGCCCAAAAGCCTTGTGCCCCTCCCCCCTCCTTCCTACCTAGAAGCCCGTTTTTCATATGCTCTTTCCATATTATGTTAACGAAAAAAATGTAAACTATGTAATACAGGATCAAACCAATGACAAGAACAAACTAGATAATCTAATATAAAATACGAAAGGGCTTCCACTCGGCTTCAAAATCCTGAGTAGTGAAAGGACTGGTAACAGCATACTTAAAATCTGTCATTTTGACATGCCTATTTCAATTTTGAGACATTGAACAAAAGTAAAGCAGAAAATTCTTACCTGAGGAAGTAACATAAGAAGACCGTACAAAGCTTTCAGCAGCCAAACGTACCTTCCAGGTTCCAATAGCTTCAAGAACAAAATTTTATATATACTTCAGATATACAACTAACATAATCGAGACAAAAGCAAGTAGAAAGAAAATCAAATCACAAAAATAAAAACTGCTAACTTTAGCCAATTAAATAAACAAGAGCATTCCTGTTATGCACATGGGTAGTTCCTATAAGAGGAGAAAGATCAAGGCGTTTGATTATAAATACGGGATTAACCCTCAGATGCTGAAAGTGTGTGGGGACAAGTCAGTTAAGCTGTGGGCGGGAAGAGTTACAATCACACATGGGTGACCATAGAAAGGAGTTTGATTATAAGTACGGGATTAACACTCAAATGTTAGATATCAAGAAAGATCATTGTACATGATTTCAGACTTGTAATGGAGGGAAAGATGTGCTCTGCCAGAGTCCAGAGGACTTGGTAGAATTTGGACAGAGATACCAAAGCGCATTATTAAGAAGAAAAAATCTATCATTGCACTGAGATATTCAGAGAAAAGGGAGGTTCATATCTTGCATTTGGACAACCATCAATACTAGGTACAGTTACAAAAAAAAAAGAAGAAAATTATAGAATCTATTCTCAAGATGAGCAGCCAAGAGTTTAAGTACCTGTAATCTTAGATAAGCAAATATTGGAGTTTCAAGCAACCGTATCAATTTGTCAAGCTGGACCAAGAACTTGGCATTAATGTCTTCCTCCAGAAGAGACTGTATAACAGAGCCTGCATGCTCATAAGCCTGTCACAAAGAGCATTTATGCAACCTTTCATCAGAATGGATTATAGAGGATGAAAAGAAGATTATGTTCCAGGTCAATCTATTACCTGAGCCAATAAGCAAAGGCTTATGATTGCCATTGGAGAATGACACCATGAAGCATATAAAGACACAAACAAGTCCTTCCCATCGGTTTTAAAGAGTGACTGCTTCAAAAGTTCTCGAAGCTCAGACAACTCAGATGAAGTCAGAAGAATCAGGTTCAAAGCCTGTATCAACATTAAATTCTTGTCAGATAAGAATGGAAGAACATCTTCCCAAGATAGAAGTTACATTTCTAAAGGGTGTTTGAGGTCGTAACAAGACCTGAACCATTATAGAAGCAAAATCAAGGTCTTCTTCCTTTTCAAGGATAACAGAAAGTTCCCGGTACACTCTTTCAGCATCCAAAAGCACACAAAGTCGACAAATAATTAAAGCACCACGCCTAAATTGAAACAAGAGAAGCACCAGGTGCAGTTAATTTGTGAAACAATTTTGTTTTTCATTTTCCTTCAAAAGGTGCAATAGATAAACTATGGGAATCTCACTTTTCCAGAAGGGAGTTATCTTTCTTAAAGTTCTTCACCAGATCATCAACAAGCTTATTGAAGTGCTTGTGATCTTGAGCTATGCATGCATGCACCTCGAGTACCAGGAGCACGACCTAGCGAGAGATTCAGAAGATCAAGCTTAATAAGTTGATAGCAGCAAGTTACTTCAATTTCAAGAAAAAAATGCAGTGAGATCTACATCAGTAAAAATATAGTAAGAGCAAAATATGTAATTTTTAAGACTTTAAAACAACACGAGGCATGATCTACAAGTTGAAAGCCAATGCTAATGGTAGCCATGTCATCAAGGAATTAGCAATGCTGGAGTTACGACTTCCGAATCATTGATTACTTACAAACTGAAGCAACTACTCCTTTTCCTAAGTGTATAACATGCTATATGATGAATAGTGATTATAATAATAACTCAACATAAACCATTTAAATACACCTTTCTTTGTAAATGAAAACTCTATTATCTCAAATCTCTGGAATTTATCCTGAAAATCAAGCATAAGAAAATGCTAAAGGCTTACATGGGCATTCAAGAAATAACACAGAAAATAACAAGAATTACCTTGTCAGAAGGATCAGAAAGTGCTTCCAAAAGGGTGTCAAAGAAATCACTTAGACATGTTAAGACCTGTTTCGAGAAAGAGAGCAAATTCATAATTCTGCCATTATGTAGCAGAGAATTCTGTACTACAAAAAAGGTGCAGTGCTCAGAACATATGCCTCTCCAGTACATATTCTTATGTATTATTTTCCAGATACCATTAAGCAACCTAGATATTAAAAGATGTACCAGTGGATAGAAGTTTGACACATTTAGTCTACATCCAAACTTAAAAGAGTTTAACTTTTAAAGTCTGACAAAAAATGGTAGTAGACTTCAAGGATCGCTGATTCCTCCACATACTTGAATATCCATCTTCGATGCAGCTGCATTCTTATCTCATCCTCTAAGTTGTACGAGTGATAAGGACATATTGCCGAAAAGAGAGGTGCACCCAGCCTCAAGTGTGCATCCATAAACATGACATCCACCAGCTTAAATTGTGTATTTCCCTCACTACCCAGATTACCAATTCCTTTTCTTCCTCCACCACAAACCCATGGGACTTGATTTGTTTTAGTATAACAGTAGTAGTTCCAGACCTAGGGCTTAGCACTGCACAGAGCTTTCTTAAGTGTTAGCAGGCTAGGAAGTTGATAAGCTAGGAGCCTAGATGGGTCAACAACTAGCAAAAGAATCATCTAAGAACCAGAGAGGTCCACATACATCAACATTTTAAGCAAGTTTTTCAATCAACATCTCCCCCTATACCAGCATGGAAACAAATCAACTCAGATGTAACTGATTGTCAATGTTAGACAAGTCAAACTTGTGAAACTCAAAATGTTCCTTATATTATACACAAGTCAATTTACTCAAAAACAAAACAAAGAATATGAAAAAACTAAAGCAAACATATGCGTACTCAGAAAGCATACAATATAGTCTGCACAAAGCAAGATACCTTTTCTCTATGCCTATTTAGAAGGGCTGAAATCCAGTGCAATGCTTCGATTCTTGTGGCATCCCATTCACTTGATAAATGTCTGAAGGTAAAAACAGAAATCAATCACCAAGAATTCTTATTTTTATGCAATGATCACATACCACAAATTCAGTTCAAGACAAGCCCCAAGAGGACAGATGTTAGATAGCATAGGAAGCATTTATCATGTTTTATGTAAAACAAATTACACCTCTTGGCAACAGAAAGGATTGCCCCAACATCGAATCCTTCTGATGGATCCGCCTCAATTCCACGAAGTTCTTCATTAGTTTCTTGGGCAACCTGTTGCAAAGCAAAAAAAAAGGATAAAAATAGAGAGAAAGTGCATGAGCTTTTTACTGAAAGATGATAAAATTTATAAACATGAAAAAGAGAATTAAGTCAACATACAACTCTTATCTTCTCTTCCTTATCTGATATGCAGGGCAATATGGCCCCTAGAATATCAGCATAATATGGAACCAGCTGGTCACCACCAAGCTTCACAAACTCATTTATCTGCAGCATTTGTCAGTGATTAATAGTTTAATACTAAAGAGAACATATGTAATTAAATTGTAAGCAATAAATTCACAGGTGTCAGGTCA
Organism: Fallopia convolvulus; assembly: GCA_964016875.1. Taxonomy (NCBI): domain Eukaryota; kingdom Viridiplantae; phylum Streptophyta; class Magnoliopsida; order Caryophyllales; family Polygonaceae; genus Fallopia; species Fallopia convolvulus. Next base: position 13,850,164 of record OZ024728.1, on the reverse strand, counting down.
TTCAGGAAATCTACAGCCTACAGGTGCCTACAAATTCAGACTACACAGTCTCTAACCCCCATCACTCTGATGAGACCATGCTCACCTGAAGTTATAACATCTTAGTTTCACATACAGAATTTCCCCTTGGATACCTTTTTCTCCCACTGGGGACCATGCTTAGATGCCCAGGTAACAAGACAAAGTTTAACAAGATAATTATAGAAGGGCGAGATCAAAACATAATATACCTAAAAATAAGAACTTACCCAAGTGATGGCAGTTTGCCGAGTGAATTCATCAGGAGAACCAGCCCGTTGGACTAGGATTTCAGCCATGCGACCATAGTCTACAGACTTCAAAAGTAACACTTATAGTTAGAAGAGAAGTTTATTTCAGCCATGCGACCATAGTCTACAGGTTCTTGATCTTTCTTAAACTTCAGAGTATTCGATAGAAACTAAAATAATTAAACAGATATGGTACATATTTCCATTATACACAACTAATTGCAAGATTAAAATAAGTAAACAAATAAATAATAGACAAACTACTCATTTTTTGGGTAAGAGAATCACGTATTCACGTCCATGAACTGGCAATACATACATGTCTTCAGTCTTAATACTTAAGAACTTACCAAATTTATCACTTCAAACCAACTAGTAAACTAAATGTTATTGAATCTTGGACTCTGTTTTAGTCGGTTTCAAGAGTTTATCCTAAAAACATGAGTATCTAACTATCACCTCAGTTCAATGAATGATATTTTGATCCATTTACTTGGTTTCCCTGTTATTGCATACTTTCTTGGAAAATCAAGCTAAAATTAATGAACTGATAACTTCAAGTAAAATTACTTATAAGAATTGATTGTTAGAACCTAATGTGTAGAATTAGTCAACCGTAGCACGTAGAATGAGAAAAAATATGTATCTAATACCACCATATAAAAATAACAAAATAGAACTCTAAAGCTAAATAACCACAAGTCCTTTCTTATGAAAGTTTGACTTTCTTATCTTTTTCTCCTGAAGATAGAGCTGCAACATTTTTTTTGCTAACACTATATATAATAGACACACGGGAATCAATTGTGAAAAAGAAAACGTTCCAAAAGTCAAAACTAAAACTTACTGGGGAGTTCTTAATCTCTTGAAGAAACTCTGATAGAGCTGAGTCTGCTTGTTGACGTATTTCATGGCTAGAATCGCTCAACATGTTGAATAAACCTAAAATTCATCCAATTCTTAATCTGTTTTGTCATAAAAATGTGAGCTAAAATGATTCATAATATTAGAGAATTTATCACACCCTTACCAATATATCACAACCTTACAAAAAATAATGTACATATTTTATCAAGGTTGTGATATTCACCTATCATAATTAAAAGGTTGCATCATCAAATACACTGCCGTTCAGCAATTGTAATATGCAAATTAGTTTGGCCTAGTTATAGGATTTACCATCAAGAAAATCTGGAAGAAAACCAAGCATATCAATATCCGGAACGCTGTCTAACACAGTGATCCATCCTACCAAAAACTGGCGGACGTAAGGATTTAAGACATTCATTCTCTCCCTCAACAACGGTATGAATTCTTCAATGCTGAGAAGAGAGAACAAAAATTCTCAGAAAACTAAATCACTTTAATAATGTATGGTAAATGGAGGAAAATTTTCCAGACTTCAACCTGAATTGATCACTTTCCGTAACAATGTCCTGTATCAAAAATGGAGGTAAGAAATTAACCAGGTGGCAAAAACTTTCTAAAAATACCAGAAAAGCCTAACAATAATTAATACAAAGTCACCTTCACAAGTCTATCTAAGAGATGAGCAGCACTTTGCACATTTGCATCTGAGTCAGCAGAGAGCTTGCATAATGCATCAAAAATCTGGTTAAAGAACACGATAAAATCCCCTCTCACAACCTGCAAGAAAGAAGACATGAGCTACATGTATTATGAAGGCTATCTATCTACCTATAAAACAATCACTCAACACTCACCTTTGCAATGTTGTATAAAGCTTCACAAGCATAATATCTAACTCTGCTATCTTGATCAGAAAAGGAACTCAGGACTGGTGGAACAATTTGCTGGAAGTTGCATCACAGAAGGAAAAGTCAGTTGGGATATGATCAGATAAAAATTGAACATAAGGTACAAATTTGGACTAATAGATATCCAAAGTTCCTAACTACCAAACTTCCAATGCAACAGCAAGTGTATCAGGAATACTCCCTCTCTTCCAAAAACAGATGCCAACAACACTACAATAGGTGAGATACATATAATTTCACCTTTACTCTTCTCAGATAGGAACTGACAAGTATATGATCCAACTTGATCCTTACTAATTAATAATCCCAAGAAAATGGCTGATGTGCAATATTAACAAAAGAGAAGCTGGGAAGGGGTCAAATTTGGATATATGTGATGAAAAACATTGAGTCGTCTTGCATTTATTGCCTAAATAATTCCAAAGTGAAGCTAGACCTTCAATTTAGCAACAGAGAAAAGGTTCAAATGTCCCAAAAGGTGTGTGTGCGTGTGTTTGTTTGTGAGAACCAACTTAGAATTACCTAAGCAAATCCAATCGAGTCCTCCAACATTGAGAATTTATTACCACTATTTTCATCTTGAGCACCCATGTTTTAATTTATTCAGCAGTAACACTTTACAATCAGAAAATGTCAGAAAGTTGACAAAGACCTAGAAAACAGGATGAATATTGGCAAGATTGTTGAAGATTGGGAAGTAGTTTGAGGCTACCAAGCTATGTGCAGAAAAGCATAAGTTTAAGATTTTCAAGGCAATGAATCATCTATAATACTCTATGATTAATTTTTTGAATATCCTAGCATCACCATGAAATTAAGACATTTCCTTTTCTGAAATCATACACAATTTCAAAAAATTGCTTTAAATTTTCAACCAGAGCAAAAAAAATCATAAAATATGGCCCTGCCCCCTTATATAGACTGTGCTCCTCAGGAAACCTTCCAATGCCAGATGGTTTATCTATCAAATACCTAAAAATCAGAATTAAAATAAATTAAACATAAAGACATATCCACAAAGGTTGAACAAGCTGAAAATGCAGCAAAAAGATTGTTTAGAAAAGAAAAGACAGATCTCCATCTACATACTATCACTACAAATAACCACGGAAATGGGAATAATGTGTTATTATCCTATCCCAACTTGCAAGCATTTAAAGATCTCCATGATATTAAGAGGAATTTTTGTGATATCCATACAGCATAAATAGCTTTAGTTATTTAATTAAGTAGGAACCAGTCACTTGCACTGCAAGACTACCCCTTCTCCCACCACCAAAAAATCATATAAACAAACATCAGGTGTTGCTGAAAAACATTTCTCAAAGCACTTTAAAAAACTTGCAAATGCACATACAGCCAAAAAAATGTGCAAAGAGTTTTCAAAGACCATTCACACTTTCTATGGCAACTAATTATCTTTGACTCTTGGCCAAGCAATCACAGAACATAAATGGACCACCTGAATCTAGCTTCATCTTTTGTTCAGTATACAGGATTATGAGGAATCAATAACCATCAAATTGCTTATTCATAAACAAAGAATTTCAGCTACTTGTTCTATATCACAAGTGGTTATAATGCTGTATGTTTGAGCAAACACTCGACATATGCCCTTAAACACTACTCCTTTTCAGTTTTCACCATAAATACAGACGAATTGTGATTTTGATGCCCATAGTACCAACTATCAAGTAGCTAACTTCACACTTCCCACTTAAAGCTCAACAATTAAACAACAGAGTGCTGCAGATTGTCTAAGCATCAATCCAAACTGGCCTTCCACTTTGAACAACGAATGAAATGCAACATTTTGAAGAAAGCCACCATGATTTCATGAAAATGAATCTTACCTCAAGATGCTGAGCTGCTTCTGAAGCTAAACCGACCGTGGCAGCTGCCAATCCAATTAATCCACCCTAACCAAACAGTGAAAGCACAAATAAATCAACAACAGGAAAAAAACGGAATTGGCATTGTAGCTATGTAACCCACAGTAAAATAAGAACCCGAAGCAATGTCGAGCAGAAAATATAATTATTTTGAACCTTTCGATGGTTTGCTTGAGCCGAGTTGGTGTATTCCTCAGCCAACAGCTTGATCACAGCTGTTATCTTCTCATGATCTCCCTGCGAAACCAGACTCTTCACTATTCCTTCAACCTGTAAACAATCAAAGAAAGGTTACCCAGAAAACATGAAATTTAAAAATAAATGCACAATTCAATAAAGTTCTGTATGGATAATGAAGTTCTGTATGGACCTCAAGAGCAGCGTTCTTCCGCTTCTCGTAGAGTTTGTCTGAGAGGTTCCGAAGAACAGCGGCAGGGAGAGGATCGGCCATCACACCCAGCCAACACGAAAATCAAAAGAGAAAAGACAATTTTTCGTCAAAATCAGAGAAGTTCCGACTCTCACACTAGCCTTCACTCTTGACACGGCTAATGATCGATGTCGAGGTCGAAAAGAGCCTGATTGTAGGACTTAATTTTAGGGTTTTCATCAATTTCACAGCTATCAGATCAAGAACTTTCTCTAAAATCGCGAGATTCTAGTAAAACCCTTCTCACACAATCGGCAAACAGATCTAAGAGAGGAAAATCCTGGTTGAAATGAGAATCGGAGAACTGCGAGCTCCTCTTCTTCGAAGACTTCTCCTCTCTTCGTTTTTCTGTGCAATAAATTTCAGAAAATCATCACAGCCGAAAAAAAAATCAATGGAAAAAATCAAAACTTCTTTTTTTTCCCCTTTTGAGGGCACTGTCTTCCGCTCTCACATGCCGGTGACTCAACCCCAATCGGCTTCGCCTTCGTTCGACGACTTAATTTCTTCTTCTTTTTCTATTTCACTTAACATATATAACAACGTGATTTTCTTTTTTTTTAATCAGATAACGTGATTTTATTGATTACCAATTTTGCAGTTCACTTTTCTTACCTAAAAATTACTTTCCAAAGTATATATATATATATATACATTATACATATAATAGTTTTTGAGTAAAAAGTCATTTTTATGTCTTAAAAACATATAAAATAGAGAGATTTACCGATTTATTTAGTTAAATACTTTTAACTCTTTATCATTTGTAACTTCTTATTTAGATTAGTCATTTAAATTTAATTGAAGTTATACTTTCCACTTTTGTAACCAACTAAAATATTTATCATTTGTAACTTCTCATTTAGATTAGTCATTTAAATTTAATTGAAGTTATACATTCCACTTTTAACCCACTTTTGTAAAATTAATAACAAAGATTGTCGTTTTGACCTTTTAATTTTATTTAAAAAAAATATTTGTCATTTTAAATTTATAGGTAATATCTTGTTAATGAGTTATAAAAAATTATTGAATTTTTCAGATATTAAATTTTATTAAAAAAATATTTTTTATTTTAAAATTATAGATTATAATTTGTTGATGAGTTATAAAAAAAGTTATTGAATTTTGCACAAATTTGTTGTTGATGAGGTTAGTAATTAATAATTCATAACTTTTAGAAGAAAAAAATCATTGAATTCCTTAATGGTTATGGCAAAAGTTCTAATTAATTAGGTAAATTATGGCATAAAAATAAATAGATATGAAGTTATAATTTTATTATAGTATAATCTCAAATTCAAGAGTCAAGGGAAATAAATGTAATCTAAATAACTAATTTAAATATGAGTTATGCCAATTAATATATGTATAGTAATTATTAATTATAGACATTTAAATACATTTTATCATAACATCTATTTATTAACAAATTTCTCAAACTTAAAAAATTATTAGTATATCAAGGGGAATATGATGGCATTTTTCTAAAAATAATTGCAATAACATAAAGTGTTTTGAATAATGGTAGTGAAATAATTACTAATTTAGTCTATGAAAATACTTGATACAAAATAAAAAAGTATAATATAATATAAACATGTTGATTTTTCATGAACGTTATATGTTCTGCATATGAAAACTAAGGTCATGTCACGTGAGATTTGAACTTTAAACCTATAGTTTTACTTGAAAATGAAAGGATTTAATATGTGCAATAAATGCATTTTGTACACAACTTTTTAATGTTATATATAGATTTACTTTAGTGCACATCCGATCGTAGTGCGTGCTGCAAAATCGGCGATGATGGGGAAAGGAGCGACCTTGTCAGCCCCTCGTTGATCTAAGTCCCGCCTAAGGTTGGTAGTCAATTGGATAATGCGGCTCGCGAAACTGCGATCGCGGTTCTCCAAAACACAGCCCCTGTCGAGGCAACCGCGTCTTGCGGCCTTGCGTAACCGCGACGGCGTCCCTCTTGAGACCAAGGAAAGACATTTTGCCCAAGCAAGTTAATATCGATTTATTCAATTGATTCAATCAGTATGACAAAATCCAACTCTCATAAGAGATCTACCAAAGCGATGTAAAAGTACAAGAAAAGTCCACTTCTAATTGGGTGCAGAATAAGGCGATGATCGATCTAAGGAGTCCGAGGATCTGGCCAAATTGAAATGGGAGATCTATGACTCCAAATCGGTCCACTGATTTGTCCACATCTTCGTCCACCATTTTCTATTTAACACTTTTCTTTTTTTTATAAGGAACATTTTTTTCTTTTTTTGAATGAATTTGTTTTATTTATAATTTTATAATAACTAGTTGTCCCCGTCGTACCCTGCATGACTATGACTCGATATTTTTAGATATAATATAAAAATATATTAATAAATAAAAATATAATATAAAATTTAATGTAAGTAATTTGTTGTCCATAATATGTATAAAAATTATTTTATTTTTTAAAATCAAATAAAACAAATTAAATTTAGATTATTAAGTTTAAAATTGAGAATAAACATAGATTATTAAGATAAAATAATCTACATTGCTCATTTTCCTTGACAATATTTCATTAATAGGTTTGATTTAAAAGAAAGAGATAAAATATGAAGAAAATAAAGCAAAAAAGATATATTTTGAAAATATGGAAGAGATGAGATTTTGAAAACTAATAATTAATTTAATAATAATATATGTAATTGAGTATATTTATCTTTCAATATAAGAGAGAGAAAGAAACAACTAAAATATTAAAAAGATTAAGCATATATATTTTATTGACCTATAAGGAAAAAATTCAACCATTAGTTAAATTCTTTTAGTTAAGATATTATCTCCTACCAAAAATTAAGATATTGTCTAAATTTGGGAAATAAATAAATTTGAATTAAGTGGAAAAAATTTGCCATGTAGAATATGAAGTGGAAAGAATAACTAATATAAAACTTTTATGGAGCAAGGATTATATGACATGTGGCAAAATCCTATGTGGATTAATAATAGAACAACATGTGGAAAAAGCTGATGTGGCGCAACGTGGAGGCTCCAAACCTTATTGCTTTTATATATATAGTAGATTACAAAAATAGAAGTTTTTATTTTAGAAAATACCCAAAAGGGCACTCCTTGCCATCTATCTATCTATCTATATACTAAAGAAGAGACCTTTTGGCCACATGTCAACCTTAAATTTAATTTGCCTACATGTCAATTTTTTGTTACGTTTCAGAGCCCGCTTAGAAGGACACAGATTGACTTCTTTGTGACTAAAAAAGAAGACAGGGGAAGGTGGAAGAACTGCAAAGTCATACCTTTTGAGGGCCTTTCAACGCAACACAGGCTATTAGTTCTAGATCTGAAGGGGTCGTGTAATAAGAAAAAGGCATGCGCACCACCTCAACCGAAAATCAGATGGTGGCGCCTATCAGAATCTAACCTTCAAGGCCTGCAGGAAAGGATCTTCAAGGAAGCAGATGCAAAGGGAGCTTGGCAAGAGAGGGGCGACGCCAACGAGATGTGGGGCAAGCTGGCGGAGTGCATTCGCAGAGCAGCGTGTGGTGTGTTGGGAATTTCGAGAGGCCTGCCTGGCAACAAAAGGGCGGTAGCTTGGTGGAATGATGAGGTTCAGGAAAAGGTCAGGGAGAAACAGCTCGCCTACAGAGCTTGGTTAAGAAGTGCAGAACCAGAGAGGGATGCGAGATTGGCAGAGCTCAAGGTAGCAAAGAAGGCATCCAAGAGAGCAGTCGCAGCCGCTAAGGATAAAGCATTTGAGGGCATGTACAAGGCTTTGGACGAAAAGGGTGGGGAACGAGTCTTGTACAGGTTGGCAAAAACAAGGGAAATGAAGAGCAGGGAGCAGAGTGAGATGTGTCAAAAATGAGGATGGACGGGCGCTAGTGGAGGACCTACAAATCAGACAACGATGGGAGAGATACTTCTGTGGCCTTCTAAATGAGGGCTGTGAGATGGAGGAGAGGCGACATGACTCGACGGACCGAGAAAGCTGAGATCACCCCATATGCTTTTACAAACGTTTCTGAAAGGAGGAAATACAAGGAGCGATCCGACAAATGAGTAACAGGAAAGCAGTAGGGCCGGATGAAATCCCGGTGGAGGTTTGGAAGTGTTTGGGAGTGAGAGGCCTAGAGTGGTTAGCATCGCTCTTTAATGTTATTTTTAGGACGGCCAAGATGCCGGACGAGTGGAGGCTTAGTAAGCTGATCCCCGTGTATAAGAATAAGGGAGATGTGCAACAATGTAACAACTATAGGGGTATCAAACTGCTTAGTCACACAATGAAGATATGGGAGAAGGTTATTGAGATGAGATTGAGGAGGTCAGTCAGAGTGTCAGAAAATCAGTTTGGTTTTATGTCCGGGAGGTCTTCCATGGAGGCTATTCACTTGTTGAGGAGGCTAATAGAGGCATACAGAGAGAGGAAGAAGAATTTGCACATGATTTTCATCGACTTGGAGAAAGCGTATGACAGAGTATCGAGAGAATTGATTTGGGAATGTTTGGCAGCTAAGGAAGTGTCTGGCACGTTTATCAGGGTAGTCAGAGACATGTACGAGGGCTCTATGACCAGTGTGCACACTTCAGGCGGGGATACCAAATTTTTTAAGGTGGAAGTGGGCCTACATCAAGGATCAGCCTTAAGTCCCTTCCTGTTTACAATAGTGATGGACGTTTTGACGAGGGAGATTCAAGGGGAGATCACGTGGTGCATGTTGTTCGCAAATGATATAGTATTGGTGGACGAGTCCAGAGCCGGAGTTAGCAGTAGGCTTGAAACTTGGAGGGAGAAGCTAGAGACTAAGGCTTTCAGACTGAGCAGAACCAAGACAGAATATGTGGAGTTCAAGTTCGGGCAAGGGGCAGCCTACAGTGAGGAAGTGTTTTTAGGAGGGGAAGTCGTAACAAGGAAGGAGAGTTTTAGGTATTTGGGGTCAGTGTTGCAGAGTGACGGGGGCATAGATGAGGACATCACACATCGTATACAGAGGGGTTGGCAGAAGTGGCGAGCAGCATCGGGGGTTCTGTGTGACAAGAAGGTACCGCTCAAGCTAAAAGGAAAGTTTTACAAAACAGTGATCAGACCAGCCATACTATATGGGGCTGAGTGTTGGCCCACCACGAAAGCACAGGAACAGAGGTTAATGGTAGCAGAGATGAGAATGCTAAGGTGGATGAGCGGACACACGCTACTAGACAAAATCAGAAACGAAGTGATCAGACGCAGAGTGGGAGTAGCCAATATAGGAGATAAGCTGAGAGAATCCAGATTGCGCTGGTTTGGCCATGTTCAGAGGCGGAGACCTGAGGAGCCAGTTCGTAGGTGCGAGAGCCTGGACTTTGGAGACATACGTAGAGGTAGGGGACGACCGAAAAAATGTTGGAAGGATAGTATAAGGCAGGATGTCAGCCAGTTGGGGATTTCGACTGATCTTGCAGTGTGCAGGGATAGCTGGAGGGAGAAGATTCGAGTAGCGGACAACTAGTCACCTGAACAGACCGGCCCAAGGGGGCCATGAGGCTTCGACGCTCTTGTTTTGGTTTTATGTCTTTTTGTTTCGTTCTTGCCTTCCGGTTTTGTTTTACCTTTCCTTTTGCTAGCCGTGTTTTCTACTGGTGTTCTGTGGTCTCGCTGGGTCGTTGGGTCTTTTGGTCGCTCCCCCTCCGCGACAAGCCAGGGGTGCCCCCATCTTGACCCCCCCAGATTTCCCGTAAGGGAAGTTCCACTGGGTAAATGTTATTGTTGTTGTTGTTGAATTATTATTTTTATTAGTTGTTTGGGTCCCATAATATTGTAACTACTTAACTTTTATATAATTAAATTAAGAAATACTTTACTATTCCTAAAATCTAGGCATTTTAAAATCTAAGCAAATTTAAGAATTATTTATTTAGAAAAATATTTTAAATAAAAATTGTGTATGGCACGGACGCAAAACAAGGCAATAATTGAAGGCAAGAAGTTTAGATTAGAAAAACGTAAAAAGTAGAGAGAGTTGCACGGATTTTAAGAATATTAAAAGTAGTTTTTTGATAGAAAGGACTTTTGTGGGGAAAGTGAAACAAGGCTTAAGGCGAACTTTCTCCCTCTCACATTGGCTCCGTGCTCCCCCAACTTTGCGCCAACACCAACCCAGTCAAACACCTTAGTAGCAACGACCAAGGTAAACAAGCAACCAAACCACAAGGGTACATTGTCTTCTCTAGCCACTCTACACATCACACAAACATTATCTCTCACATGACCTTATTCCAAGAGTCTAGAATTAAGTGAACGTCATCATACTCCACCTGATGCATTGAAGACCTTTCCAAAAAAATCTCACCTCAAGAAAAAGTTGGCCTTTTCTCTCGAAATAGTTCATAGATAGTACAACAATCATATCTCTCGCCGACCTTGACCAAAGAAGAGAGATTTGCTTGCCCATTACCTCCTCCATTAATAGGCACCCCAAGCATACTCAAAAGTTTTCTATTAGCCTTGATAATACTCCTCTAAAGCCAAGAATCCTCTCTATGTTCCTCACTTAGATAAAGTTGCAACGTCTCGCAAATTAGAGTGAAACCATCTCGTCAATACTTTTGATCTTAAATTACTACGGATAACCTTTTATTTGCATTCATCATCAAATAAAGATGAAAATAAAAGTTTTTATTTGCCTTGAATATGTAAAAAACATATACCCAAAATGTACTAAATTGACTGGTTTAAAATTTTAAATATTCAACTAGCATAAGCATATCTTTAATACCCAAATAACCAAACGCTCTATTTCTTCATCCTCTTGACATTTTGGCCATGAACAATTTGTTGCAGGATAATGCAATGACAAGGTTTTCATCCTTATCCATTGGTACTGGTTTCATTTCATCGATTGGTATGACATAGATCTTATGGACTTATTTCACATCTAAATCATCGAATTCCAAGTTCAACTCTGTTGCAAAAAAAAGGCTTTCACCTTATGTCCCAAGAAGAGGAGAGAAAAATTCAAACAAGGTATGCAGATTGACAAAATAATGAAATTGGAGCAAAGATGTTGTAATGTCAAACCAAGCATGTCATGTAGTGAGTGGTACCAGACTACCAAGTGTGACCATAAGCTTGGCTTTTTATGAGGCTAAATGGGAAACATGACGTTCCCCACTGTCTCTCAACTTCCCTTTGGCATTGTGGTCACCCTATTTGGGGAAAAGGAATGGACTCAATCAAAAGCACCCTCTAATGCTTTCCCACTAATTGTGATTCATTTGGGAAAAGGAATGAATGAATGTCTAGACAAGTCAGATTGTTAAAAGTATATGATGAACGTGTTCTCTCTCCGCCTTGCAAGTTGCAACTATGTAAGGCCCCATGATTCCTAAGAAAAACATGAGCATCTGTGATACAATGAGGGCTAGTGCTTATTGGGTTCAATAGGTCTAGCTAGCGATGTAAATTCTTGATCATTGTCAGCCACATGCGCACAAACACATGCAAGCACAGACAGGAAAAATGAACAAAGCATAGAACCGACTGATCTTGAAGCCATACAATTTCACTACACTGGTAAACAAGTGTGTGTGTGTGTGTATATACGGAGAAAATCAATTTAGGGGCATACTTGGGTGCTATGAACACCACCGACAATTCCTAACTGATAAACTGATGAGCTTGGGAAATATAAATCAGACACAAAGAAGAGGGCATGGCCTTTCATACGGCTGAGATGATACTATTAAAATCGGTCAAAAGGGAGTGGGCTGATCAGTGACTCTTCCAAATCACGAAAACCTCTATAGACTGCATTTTTCTCAGTTTCAGGAAGAGGCAACCGCTTTACCTCAGTCATATACCTGGATTGTCAAAATACAAAATGTTAAATTCAAGAAAAGAAACCATTCCAATGATATGCTCAGTTTCCTTTTGCTTTTCCACAAAAAATTGATCAGCGATTCAGCAAGCTAATTACAGGATTAATTCACCATACAGGTTCTTTGTTCTACCAAAGGATATTACAAAGGAATGAGTTTTAGCTTTGTTTGGTGGAGTGAAAAAAATTGACCTTTTTGAAGAAAAGTATTTTCATTAGTTCGGGATTTGTGAGAAAAGGCCATATTATTTCAAAAGAAAAAAAAAACATTTGTCTCACCAAGCACTATTTAATACCTGTTTGCAGCACTAGTAATCCTGTCTCGAACTCCTTGGTTCATGAATGATGCCTGGTCCAGTGAGAATGTTCCAGCCAACATTAGGGAAGCTCCAACAGCACTAGTGCCCATTCTTTGTGCAAATATAGATAGTGACCATTCACGAAGAACAACTAAAACTGAATGAAGAAGGCGCAGCCTGAGAACAGGTGATGTCAAGATTGCTCTATTTGACAAAAGTTGTTCATATGTATTTAATACAGGTTCAGCAGCACCCTGGCAGGCAGCAAGGAGGGCTCTTGGGATATCTACCTCTCCAATAAGTTCTTGACCAGAAGTAGATCTCTCCTGAGAAAAATAAATCTAGGAAAATTAATCAAAAGTTAAAATTCAAGGAGCTTACAAAGAAAAGGCGAGCTGTATTATAGTTTAAACTTATACATTTATGCTGAAAAAAAAAACACAAGCTAATTTACATACCAATGCAGCCTTTTCTAGATGAAGACACAAGGTCTCCAAAGGTAAAACTACTCCATCACCAGGATAGATATGGGATCCAACCCTCTTCAGCACAGAACAGGCTTCAGCTATACCACCTTGGGAAAGAGCTTGGTCAATAAGCCTGACCCAAGTCTCTCTAATTATACCATGATCAGCATCACCGGAATAGTTTGCAAAATACAAGATTTCAAGACAGATCTGGAAGCACAGAAGAGGTGGATCAGAAATAGAACTGAAAATAAATAATCTTCCACACTTTGAATAGTAAGAATTTTTTATGCATCTAGCTATTTAAACTTCATAATGATGAGACTCACTCCAATAACATGAAAAAGAGAGAAGCCTACTCAGAGTATGTTATATACTAGCTCTAGATTAAGTAATAAGCAATTACCTCCCAAAGCTCAAAAGGAACAGCATACTCATTATATAGCTGGGTGATGCTCTTCAGATCTGATGATAGTTCTTTGACTTTCTCTCGAATACTTGTTGCCATATTAGCATCCTGCTCACCTGCAATGCCTTCATTCTGCACAGATTCAGATGTACTGGCAGAGGCTTCAAACTTCAAGGCCATACTTTCAAGTACTTCTTTTATCTTAATTTGGAACCGCACCACTGCAAGTTTTCCTTCAAGTAAATCAAGCAGTCCACTATCACCAATATCCTTAGATGAACTAACCCCATAATCATTGTTGTTTGCATTTTTGGCTTGGAGAACTGCATTACTCAGATATTGACACCTGAAATCAACACATATAATAGCAAACTTAAACAAAAAGATTGGAAAGCTGAATCACCAAATATAACGAATAGATGGATTTAGAGAGTAAATTTAATTCTTGTCTAGTGTCATTAAATGTCTTTCAGATGGAGCTATAAGCTATATATACTTACCTCTGCTCTAAACTAGGGGCATCCCTTCCTTCAAGAGATCGACTTTCAGCCAGCCTAAGTAACACATGTGCTGCAAGGACATGTTGGCGCTTCATCACATAATAGCGTGCCAAAAGGTCTAAATATTTAGCTTGTTTAGATGGATTTTGCAGGCCAGAACGACTTGCCAAAGCAGCAGAAGTCGATGCCATTCTTGTACGAACAGCCTGTATACAAGCAGGAAAAAGAAATAAACAAACATAATAAATAGCACACAATTCCCTAGTTGTAGTTGTAGATGATATCAATATTTTCACTATCATTACATACAACTTTTGGAAGTGTCAACAAACAACAAAAAATTTCAACAAAGGCAATAGAAAGATGCATTACCTCTTCTGATGGTTCACAGGCAGCACTTCGCAGAAAGGAAACCAAATCTGGACCTCCATATTCTAACAACTCATCTTCAAGACCCAAATCAATCATGGTATGATAGATATACTCATGAAATAGTCTGTCAGATGACTGTACAGCAAGCTGAACAATCTGGCATATGTGCTTCTTCCTAGATGCAGGATCAATAATAGATTTTGCAGCTGCAGGCCTAGCAGGAGATTCAGACACTCTGGATGAATCACCTTTTAAATTACGTAATGCAGTTGTGACTATCTCATAGCATTGCTCCCTTAGAGCAATTGCATGCTCACGGACAGTTGGGTCTATCTGCTCACTAAAGGCATCACCAGAAGGGTCAAGTGCTTGAGCCTTCTGCAGCGGTAAGCGTACTACTGCTTCATAGAATCTGTCAATGCACATCTTTTTGTTATTACAAGCCAGGAAGCCACAAGCCTTAAAAGTGAAAACACTTATTAAGAAATTACCTCAAGTCCTCAAATCGTTTGCATACAGAGCGTAAATCTGCAGACTCTGGAACTGAACTAAGGAGATTAAATGCTTGTCTAGCAAGAGAATCTCTCTCTTCAGAGTTAGATGACACAGCAGCTTTCTCAAGACATTCCACAGCTGAGAAAAATGTGTGATCAGACTCCTTATAATAACTGGGGCAACCTTCTCGCAGTCTTGCACTTATATCATTCACCATCTCCCTGCCGTCAGGACCTGTATAGTACTGGCAACATAAAAAGCATTTAACAGGCAAGAAAAGAAGTTAGAGGATCAAATAAGGTGATATTTTCTTCTTTCCCTATTTTGACGTACTCTAGCTGATATAAATAATTGTTAACAAATGACATCAATTGCAAACACCATTTGTTTCTTGTAGCTTTGATTGGATTACCTCCATTAGACCAGATATTAGCCTTGTAGCCAATCTGTCACCCTCCTCAGCACATACTAGCTGGTGGAATGTCATCTGAACCAAAGCCTGCTTCAAACTAGCATCAAGTCCTTGAACCAACCGTGACACATTATGTTGGCAAAGCAACCGCATCAAGAACAAAGCTTCACTGGATCTAAGTAGCAACTGTCTAATACACTCCATTGCCCTTACCTGCAGTTAAAAGGACATTGAAACACAGCCATCTCATAAAGTGAACAAATGTATTGTAAGAACCAAGTAAAAGGCGGCGATGATAGACCTCATGAGCAGCCAGTTCTGCAGGTGTGTAAGGCAAGCGCTGTCTTGTATTAGATGCTACCCCATTAGCAGCATCTGAACCCTGATAAGCAGGGCCAAATAGGTTTCTCACCGTGTTCCTATCACCAAGTCCTACATCAGCACCTCCATATAAAATAGAGCCACTTACATCTCCAAGACCAGCAACGTATCCATAGAGTCCCCTCCTTTGGTTCTTCCTTGACCTTAAAAGTTTCTCCAAAGAACGAATCTTATTTTCAAGAACTTGCATCGCCCCAACTGACAATCTGCATACAACCACACCATCTCTAGAAGTAAAATCAGAGGAGCCTGAGCCACCACTAGTAATCATCACCGGGAGCTCCCATATAGGAAAAAGCAATCTCGCTGAGCATAAGCAGAGTCCTTCATAGGCACCTGAGAACACAGGTTCAGCCTCTTGAACAACTTGCCCCATGCTGAATCCCCCAGAAAATGTTCTGTTGTTAGGTAATGCACTATTTCCTTCAAGTTGTGGTATTCCAACAAATCTAGGGTCTTCAAATGCCTCAGCAGCCTTTTCAGCAACAACATTAGTAATGAGATTTTCAGTATCAATAACTTTTGCAGCCAACATTAGACACATGGCAGCAGCTTCTCCTGCTCCAAAACGGCTAAAGAAATCTTCTAATGCCGATCTTGGCAGGGTGGACTCCAGCAGCCTTCTCAAAATGTCAACTGGCCGGTTGAAAACCAATTCCATCATGCCCATTGTACTAAATACAACAATCCTCCTCCTAGGCAATATGTGCTGGGTTGAGAGGTCTCCCCTAGCCCACAATTTTCCAACTGCTTTTTCACAAGACTCTCCGGAGTTACTAACACCACAGAACTCTAATTCTGAGTAAAGTGATTGCACTGTACATGCTGTTTCGGGTGGAGGAAATACATCTGCAACAAAAAGCATTCTGCCTTCGATGGGAAAAGAAGATACAGATTCTCGAAGTGCCCTTGAACTCCTTGCTCCTGCTCCCAGAGATCCGGGGAGGGACAAGTCCTTGTTTGCAATAAGAAGAGAGGACATAGTCGGTGGAGAAGAATCAGAAAGAACGAGTGTTCCAGCAGAATAGTAAGCTGTTTCAATTTTTAGCGACAGATCATCAGTCTGACTACGAACGTGAGAACCAGGTCCAAAGCTGAGTCCACTACTAACCCCTAAAGGCGGAGAAGGTCTAGTTGCCACTACTTTTAGACAATTTGGCTTTTGAATGTTGCCACTAAACCCACCTAGACCTACAATAGTCCCATTGCTCCCACTAGAAGCATTGGTAGTACAGTACAACCTTCTTCCATCAGATAAAACTGCAACAAGGTGGAGCGACTTCGACTCCAGTGAAGATAGGGGTGAAATGCAGACTATGGCAGATTTGGCTGGCCGACTGGGAGCTCTGTTTCCACTTGACTGTCCACCTCCATAACTTGCATCTCTCTGATTAATCAGATTTCTTTCCTCTGCAACTTTCCTCAGAGGCCCATCTCCGTTTAACCCTAGTTCAAATACTTGGAGCTTCATATCTTCCGTTCTCGCATATATTATATGCCGTTCATTATCAACAACCATCTCAACGATTGAATCAACACCTCCAAATTTCAACACATTTGGCACAACCCACCTGAGTGAGAAGATATGAAACGAAATTTAAGCTGAATACATCTATATACCAAACTTCAACTAGTGAACAAGTGATGTGAATACTTTACAAATTTGAACTTGGAAATTATACTACTTATTTATTTGACATTAACAGTTGCAACAATCCAGTTTGACAGAACTTCTAGATAGCAGTAATTGATCAATATAACATCAAACATACCTTGAAATAACACTACTAAAACCAGCTGTAAGACAAACTTTACGACACCTCCTATTCCAGCCAGAACTAGTTGTATACTGCAACTCGTAAACATGACCATCACGCCCAGCCAAGAAAATACGCCCTCTATCAGTACATGTGATACAGGTCATAGTAACTCCATCACATGGGACTGTATACTCAGGCAATGGTTGTAAATCAACTTCTGCATATGGATCTGTTCCATCAGGACTTCCAGTGCAGCAGACACCTACAAGAACCAACTGATGACTTTTTTTATGAGCTAACTTTTTGAAAAAAGAATGATAATAATTAAAAAAATAGAAATAATTATTGAGACTCCCAACATTTCAAAAAGAACAAAATCACACACTTGAAGTTATCATTATAGAGTGCTCCAGGCTAGCTGTGATCTACATCTTAGCAGTCTCAAATGGGCTTTCATGATAAATAGAAAAGAACCTGCTCAATTGTCTCTACATTTCAGTTTTTTGTTCTATAAAAAGGAAAAAGGCTGCTTATATTTCACAATGCACTAAATCTTGCTAAAAGCTCTATTGTTAATTGCTTTCAAGTTGGAAGTCAGCCTATTGTACAATTTCAGGCTTAGAGCACAGGTTTTCAATCAAGAAAAGGAAAATCAGTGAGTGAACTTTCACTTTATGTCAGAAAATGATAACTCATTCTTCCTGTACAGCTAATCTAGGGAATTTGTGGGATCGATAATAAATTCAGCAATTCTGCAGGGTCACTTGCTATTATTAGGTATTTTGCATCTTCACATCTCCTGTTATTTATCAGCAGCTGGCCAGCCTGAGGACTGCCAGCCTGATGCTAGGCATGTGCAAAAAGAAGTTGGGCTGAGGTCAGGAGATAAAACGTAATTGGGAGAAGAATAAAAAGATAGAAAAATAAAGAATTTCAAGCATCCAATTGTCAGCACAAAAATTGCAGGCATTTTCTCGCATTTGATCATGCAGCTGCAGTCATAGATCCGCAATATATCAAAACTATAATGAATTTCAAATGTTGTAGCAAAAAAAAAAAAGACATCCCAAATTACATGAAAAAGGACGGGACTATGAGCATTTTAGCAGTTTATCCAAACCAAAAGCAACTTGCAGAAATCCAAAAAACTAAAAATACTGATTCAACTTATGAAAGGGTGATACCTCTGCAGGGGTTGCCAGAATCAGGAGATATTGAATAGCTTCAATAAAAACACCAGGTTTAGATTTTGCAAGGCCAACAGCACATATAGCTTGCTCCTCCCCACTATACTCACGGCACTGGCCATCCCTGTATAAAGTAACAATGAAAGAGCAAATTCAAGCACAAGCAAGTAAAACATGCTCCCAGATTCCACCCTCAGGCTGGTGTAATATTTTCATCTGAAGGAAAAGTCGTAGCAATAATTACGTACCACTTATCAAAACGCCAGAGAAATAAAGAATTATCAACTGATGCCCATGCCCGTCGTATCTCAGGAAATACTCCACATAAAGCTGTTCCTTCCCCACCTGCTGCATTATATCTTTCAACAAGAATAGGAGGCAACTCCCATGTATCTACAACTTCAACCAATGAAGGCCACTGCAATGACATCAAACAGATTTGATGTAAGACTGTAATAATGATAAACAAGCATCATCAACCACGAATCTGAAGTAACCGTAAAAAGCACATATAATTGCGGACTAAGTGGGTTAGAAGCAACCATAAGAGATCGCAGAGCCAGTGCAGAATAATTAGAAATCACGCTTTGTTTTCCTATGAAACAGAAGCATGATTAGCAGTATCAAATAGGAGCTTGCCTATCATACATTTTAGTAACACTAACTCGAGGCACTGACATTTTTTGCAAAAACATAAAGCACTAAAGAGATTAGAAGTAGCCAATTACACTTCTGTGCCAATTCTCAAGTTCTATATTATGAAATGCAGCAAAAAGGCACAGGCAGCATGTCTCATACTAATTCTCCCACCATAAGACATTGTCAGAAACCGGATTTAATGTATTGCTCCATTGAAACAAGAAGTCACAGAGTATCTAAAGCTAACATGCCTTTCAGGTGCTTTGAAACATTTCCAATTAGCAACAAACAAACCAGATTTCAAAATTTTACACTGCACTTCCATTACCGGAAACAAAGAGAACTCGCACACGGCAATTGATTTATAAAACACGCAGAACTTGAACAAACACAACAAAACCAAATTGAAAAGGGTACCTCCTTGGGGTGAGTAGAATAAGGGTGGCTGGCGTATCTAGCAGCTTCCAGAGATTCCTCTAAGTCGGCATACGATGACACATCTCGAGTAATGCGGTCACTGACGGCAATTCCCGCGTTAGTAACGTCGCGAAGAGAAACCTGCTCTTCGCGAGACATTTTTGCTTCTGTTGGTGTTGAAAGAATCCAAAACCCTAGTACAGAGATTTGAAGCAAATTCGAAATCTCTCTTGCCCGACACAAAGGAGCCTAAACTTGGAGTTAGGGTTTTTCTAGTGATTAGAGGTTTTGGAATTATAAATTCTCCCTACTTTAAAGTGGCGGGCAGAGCAATGGTTTAATTTTTTTGGAAAACCGGAACACACCAAACCGGATCTTATAATGGTGGTCAATAGGGATGCACATTCAACCCGCGGGGACGGGGATCCGCGGGGACCCGCCCCTAATGGGGCGGGGAATCCCCGCCTTGGCGGGGAGCGGGGCGGGGACGGGGATCGAATTATTTTCCCCGAGTGGGGATGGGGCGGGGACGGGGAATGTATTACCCGCCCCGTTTCGTCCCCGCCTCCCCGGTATATACATATTAATATAAATTAATATTATTATTAATACTAAAATGTATATGATATAAAAAAAAGTATGCATTATTTTATAAAAGAAACTTCCTTTATTAATATGTGTCATATATTTTACTTACCTTAATATAAAAAATTGGAATTTAAACAGTAAAAAAAACCCTACATTACTCTTATTAATTTTCTCTGTCGTTTGTTATTTTTCAGTGGTGTCCTCCTGGGATTTTTCTTTCGATCAAACTGTTGCCTGTTGGTGGCTACTAGCAGCTTGGAATTTGGCACAAGACATCACCAGGGTGTTCAATAATCAACGTACACACCATTTTTATTTAATCTAGTGTAATTTATACATGTTATATACCGTAATTAATTTTCTTTGATCGAATGAAATTTTCATTCGAATTTTAAATTTCAATTTTTTTAAAATATAAAATATGTCAAATTATTAGTGTAGGAATTTTAAAGTAAACGGGACCCCGATTTTATGCCCATCCCCGCCGGGTATTCCCCGCCCCGCTCCCCGTCGGGGATTAGGCGGGGACGGGGCGGGGACGGGGAGCAAAATAGGGGGCGGGGACGGGGACGGGGAATGCATTCCCCGCACCGCCCCGTCCCCATGTGCATCCCTAGTGGTCAATAACCCGTTTAGGGTGGACACGGTCGGTTAATCGGAGTTTCGGTTAACCGAAACTTCGGTTGGTAAATTTAATAATCATAACCGTATTGTTCGTTATCGGTTAATTGTGAAACTCGATACAGTTTATCTATTAACTGACTTGTTTTAATTTTAATAAAAAACATATTTTTAATACAAAAATTACCTTATATTTCAATCAAATAAACTTAAATTTTAAATTAAATACAAAATACAAACAAATTCATAATATATGAGTCGAGGATGGATTGTTGCAATTTCAGTTGCTGGAATGTTTTGCCCGAAGAGAAGAACAACGGAATAGTGCGTATCGAGAATGGTCTTCAATCGAATGGTTTGCCCGAAGAAGAAGGGTGGCAAGCCTACAGCTTGTTGTAGTGATGGACATTAGGACGGGTCGGCCCGATTCGCAGATTTGGGTCAAAATGGCCCGACCCGGCCAGCCGAATATTAGCCCGGGTCAGGGGATATTAGCCCAGTCCGGTCGGGTTGGTCAACGGGCGAGCAGCCCGGCCCGGTCGAGCTGGTCAACGGACCGTCGAGGGATATTAGCCAGTCCGGTCGGGTTGGTCAACGGGCGAGCAGCCCGGCCCGGTCGGGCTGGTCAACGGGCCAACAGCCCGGCCTCGTCGGGATGGTCAATGGGCTAGCAGCCCGACCCGGTCGGACCAACGACTATAAAAAGAGCAGTTGGCCTAACCATTGCAATTGGCAACGACTCTTTTTGAAAGAGCCTTATAAATTTAAAAAATAAAAAATAAAATAATAGCCCAACAGTTAGCAGAGAAATTTTTGAAAGAGCCTTATAAATATCACTCCATCTTCAACATTTTTCTTCCCACAATCTTCTCAACTCTCAATCTCTCATCTCTCATACTTGCTTATTCTATTACAAGTCTACAATTTACAAAGTGTCTTAATCTCATTCTACTTGCTTTGCTTTGCTTATTAATTTCTCTTTAGTCTTTCAAAAAAAAAATCTTAATTTTCGAAAACAAGTATATCTTATTTATTTAAATTTCGGATATAATTTTCTTCCCCTTTTATCAAAAAAAAAATACAAAAAAAGTCTTAATCTCTTGCTTATTCTTAATCCCTCTTAGTCTCTTTAATCTTATGAAAAAAACAAAAAAAGTCTTAATTTTCGAAAACAAGTTTAGCTTATTTATTTACATTTCGGATTTAATTTTCTTCCCCTTTTATAAAAAAAATGGAGGGACAAGGTAATATGGGTTTCAACCAAGAGGAATTTGATCGATTGGCGTCACATGGAAGGGCTCAAATGGAAGATCAACCCGGTATGTATTCCCTTGTTAAATTAATTTGTTATTTTGTTTATAATATAAATAATTTGTTATTTCATTTATAATATAAATAATTATTATAAACTAAAATATTTGAAAATTTTATTTTGTAGGTTTCATCCCATCTCAAACAAGTGTTACGCAAGAGGCGGGAAGCTCCTCGGCTAAGAAAAAAGAGAGCTCCTCTATTGTTTGGAAATATTTCGACAAAATCAAAGTATGATGCAAAAACGTGTCATTGGTTTTGAACCTATGTTTGAAAGTCACACCGGAGCTAATATATATGATCATATTGTTAGAATTCTTAAAGAATTTAATTTGTTTGGAAAAGTGTTTTCACTTTCCTTCGATAATGCCTCTGCTATTACAAGATGTATTGATTTATTTAAAAGACATGTGCCCCTTTTGTTAAAGGGAGATCTTTGTCATATTAGATGTGTTGCGCATATTGTTAACTTATCTATTCAAGAAGCATGCAAAGATCTTCATGATTTGATTGGACCAATTAGAGAATGCATTAGATGGCTTAGGTTTACCGGCAACGCTAAACGTCGCTATAGAATCTTGTGTAAGGAACAAGAATTATTTCCTAAGAAATGGAGCATGGATACACCAACGGGTTGAAACTTTACTTTTGATATGTTACAACCTACTTGTACTTATAAAAATGTTACAACCACTTTGTATGCTGAGTAGTACAGAAGTCCGAATGGTACTCCTGGATTTATTTCCGAGGAGCAATGGGGATCGCGACACAAGTATGTGAGTTTCTAAAAAATTTTAAGGATACAACACTAATTTTTTTCACAAGTTTATATGCCTAACGTCCATTTACACATTTAGTTATTTTTCAATGTTGCAATATCACATATGCTATGCAACAAATGCAAGAATACCAACCAACATTAGGTCACATAATTGAAAATATGCAAACAAAATGGTTATCTTATTTTAATATAAGTTTCTTGTTATATATTGTATTGTTGTGTTATTAGATCCTACTACGAAGAAGCAAGGTTTGGAAAACTTGTTAGAATTTTATTATACCTCTTTGGGCATTACAAAAGTTGAGTATAATTGGCATGCTGATATTGAAAGTGCCATTGCAACATTAATCAAGTTATATGATAAATATGCATAAAAACTAAATATTCCACCTACATCTACGTACTACCCGACCCCCTTCATCTTCTACTTCTTCTACAAGCAAACTTGCATCTTTAATTTTAAAAAAACCCCGAACATCTTCTAGTTCTTGTTTTATTGCACCTACAAGATCTATTGTTATGGATTTCTTGACCGCCGAACATCAATTCTCCGATGGATGTGTTGTCCTTCAGTGGTGGAGAAACCATTGCGACCAATATCATGTACTTGCTAAAATAGCTAGGTATGTATTAGCTATACCTGCGTCTACCATTGCGTCCGAATCTATTTTTAGCGCAGGACGAAGAGTAATTTCGGAGAAAAGATGCCGACTTGATCCGCAAACCGTCAAGACATTGATATGTAAGAAGGATTGGGATCGTGCGGAGGAAAGGACGCAAGAAGAGTACGAGATGCGTGCAATAAAGTTCGAGACCGAGGACGATGTCGAAGGGATGACAACTAACTACTCTTCCAATGCCGAAAGTTGTGGGGACAATGCAATTGACGAAGAATCCCCCGAAGACCTTGACGAATGAGAAACAACAAGGTAAGTTAAGGTAAGTAAAGAACTACGTGGGCTTTGATTCTTTCGAGATACATAGGCATCTTAATTATTCAAACTTTGATAAGTATTTATCAAAGTTGTAATAATTTCGAGCAAGCCCGTCCCCTTCCCTCCCTCCCCCCCTTTGAACACATTCTGACCGGCCCGGCCGCCCCAGCCCACAACTCGACCCAAACTGGGAAAAATCGGACGGGTCGCATGACTTGAGCCTGGCCCGTTCCAGCCCGGTTTTCCCCATATGCTGGCCCGAGTCCTACTTCTCCCGCTCGTTCTATCTCTAGCTTGTTGGAACTCCTGGAGCTGGAAGAGTAAAAGTCTGGAAGAGATCTCAATTTTTAGTTTGGATTTGGGAACGAAGAAAAATAGAGAAGGGGTGGGTGGTTTGGGTTTGGGAAAATTTTAGCCTCTTAGATCAATTTTTAGTCCAACAAACTAGCAAAGCAGGTGCATGGCTGAACACGTGAATTGCTTTGTTGAGTCTTAGGTGCTTTGTCTGAGACTCTTGAATGTTGAAAAAAAAAATCAAACTATAAACAAAAATAATAATAGGTAGTTTATTATTTATTAAAATACATTTATTTTTAACTAAAACTAATCAGATATATAATTCCTTTTTTAAAAACCTATAATGTATATTAAAAATACTATCAGTTCATTGGTTAACCGCCCGTTAAAATATTGATGATCGTATCCGAACCGTTGAACCGTTAAAAGTATTGGTTGGTTGATCGTAACCGCTTAATTTTTTTGTTCGGTTAACCGTAAAAAGTGATTGGTTTTTCAGTTCGTTTTTTCGATACGTTTTTTTTTGCCCATCCCTAACCATCATCAATTTATCTATCTATCTATTTATTACTAATCTATCTACCTATTACTAATAACTAAAGCGGTTGCAATTTCTATCACCACGTTGCGCCAGCAACACCTCTATCATAGAAACAATAAATGAATAAGGCAAGAGAACAAATGATTATGATGACCCTATAAATGAATGAGGCAAGAGTGCATGTGGTCAACATGAAATGAGCAAAATTAATATTAATTAGAAACAATGGGTGTTAGTTTGTGGTATAGAACCCCCCAAATGATAATCCACATAATTCTCTACACTATTGCAAAACATATATACAACAAGAAAGGGCCTGGGATAATAGGAAAATGTTTGAGGTACCTAGAAACTCCTCTGCAATTTTAACAATCATAGGTCAATTGTAAAAAGCCATTACAATGTCAAAGTGATAGATTAGATGAACAAATTGAGCAAGTTGATAATTTATACCTGTAACCTGTTTGGCCCATGAAGCCACTTCATTTCGTGAGCTACGCATGGAAATGTTTTTATTTGAGATTAGCTTATCATGACATAAAAAAATCAATAAGTGGATTAAATGCAGTGTACGTTATGATCTAATTATAAACATAATAATTGTATATCTACAAATTTTTGTATCTTTATCTAGCCACTTAAACAAAGCTTTTCAAAATTAGACCAAGTAAACACCTCAGCACGAGTACGACGCCGTTGCTAACCCACAACAACACCAACAACCTTGGTCGCAACTACATCAAGCATCTACAAACAACCTTGACATGAAAGATCGAACCTTATGGAAAAGGATTCAACACCACATGAAAAAAGAAAACCTACAGAATATCCATCAATAATAATCAATTAAAAGCCTTAAAATTGAAGATCGAACCCGATGGAAAAATTGAGAAGACAATGATATGAGGAAGAGATGGCTCCCCCAGAAAATCACACAGTAATCGAGAGGGGAAAAATCAAAGGCCGAATCACACTAACCTAGAACAAGAAATAGGTGGGCAAAGAAGAGCACACAACAATCAAAAGGGGGAAAAATGAAGCCCAAATCACACAAACCAAACTAAATTGATAATAACCAAAGTACAAAAGCGCATGAAATTGTTAAACAAAAATCAGAGTGATCCAAAAAAAAGTTGGCAACCGCATACCTTTTGGGGAGGATCATTATCCGGGTAATTCTTACACATACACACTAAAACTAAGAAAACCACAAATAAACATGGAAATGCACAAAAGAATACGAATCCAAGCAATTTAATCAAATTGAAACCCTAAGATACAAATTGAAATCGCTCCATCCAAACTGAGATAACATCCATGAACCCTTGGACTTAGACAATGAAATTCACGCAAATCAAAACAACTGAAGCATGAACAACTACAAAACACAAATAAATCAATCTAAACCCTAAATTTAACCAATTTTCTATGACCAAACGATACACAACTGATGCGACCCAGCCTAGGGTCAGACCCAATTCCGACTAGTCCAAGGCTCCCGAGACCATGACGTCTACCTTGGATTAGGACTTAGTCTTATTTTATGTATTTTTCTATTTCAGCATATTTCTATTTATGTCTTTCCTATTTTGGTTGTTGCTACTTTTGTTATTGTCTATTTATGATTTATGGGCTTTTGGATGTTGTGCCTTACTTGCATGCAAACCCTAGTCAATTAAGCTTTGTTGTTTGTTAGGGTTTCGAGAGCCACCTCTTTATAAGGAGCTCTCGAGCTCATTTGTTATTTATGCACCATTTAGACTATTAATTGAAGTAGAGGATATTATCCTTGTTTGTAGTCTAGTGCGCCCCTTGTTACAATTCAATCAACTATCAAACACGTTCGTTGTTCATCACGTTGAACGACACAAATCCAAGGCTCGTAATGTTGAGTCTTGCTCGTTTCCATCACGTTGGATCGAGCCCTCACGAGTTCCATCACATTGGATCTCGGCCTTTACAAGTCTTCTTCTTCGCTTCGAGACCTACTACACGTCCAAGTCAAAGATCTGTGGCGTTCTTGGATCCAATCGGAAACAAGGTCGCATCAGCAACTCACCTAAAGAACGTGCTTGAACCATAGAAGAGAACGATTGGAAGATAAAGACGAGTGTAATACCCCTATTTTGCAACGATGGGTATTACCGCCAATGACCTCGAATTTTACCATCCAAAGTCGCCCAAGGCTTTAAAAGGTATTAAAGTTAAATAAAAATGCGGAAATTCAAAGTTAATACATATTATAAAAGGTGCTCAAGCGTGAGACTTTTAAATGTATTCATTACATACTTGACTTGGTTCAACAAAACAGGAAAGAGTTTCGAGCAGCGAAATTAACGAAAACATTATCCTTGTACAACGTAATGAAATCCAAAATGAGCAGAAAACAACATTGACCAAACTCAACCTTCCTTCCTTCAACTTTATGGATCTTCGTCTCTAGACCTTCGACGGTGGTTTCCTAGAGTCCAGCATTTGTCGCGAAGGGCGAGAATACCGTGTAAAAATGCAGAATAGCGGAATTAGTCTAAGGAGACTAAGCAAGTGATAATGGAAATTATCAAGGGTAACTTAACAAATCATCAAAGAGATACGCGAAATGTGTTTGAGATGTATAATCTTTATGTGGAGCTTAAGGACGAAGCGAGATAACTCTAAACCGAAAAGAACGAACTACGAGATTGTAGAACTTATTAGAGTAGAATAATGTTGGGAACGTTTTAATTACACACAAGTTTCTAGAAAACCTCTCGCGCCCTTATTGGACCGAGAGCCGGGTCGGTCTTCTAAAACCGACCCGATTTTGATGTCTTTTAATGTGCACTAACACTTATCTCTATTACGTGTCAAAACTTTGCATAACATTAATGACTTTTAAGGTTGTGGAGGATATGAAAGAGCCGAGTCCACTTAAGGGGAACGAAATTCCGACACCTAGCTAGGGTGTAGACATCCCTCCAATGAGTAGGAGCGGACATAAATCATGATCCTTGAGTCGCGGGAAGAGAGGGCGTGTTGCCATACCACTCGACATGTTATAATAGAGGTGTTCGGGCCGAGACCGCACCCCTTATTAAACTATTTAAACTTCATAACAAATCTTGAAAAGTTTTTTTAAACAAGCAAAGATCACACAAACAAGCCTAGTAATATTTCTATTAACAATGGTAATAATAATCGTAATAACGATAACAAGGGGGTCGTTATTTCTAGCATTCGATATTTCCTAGATTCTTTTATTTTATCAAACAAGTTGTTCCCAACATCGAGAATATAACGGAAACGAATTATAGAAAAGCTTCAAGGAGAATATCCACTTGCCTTGAATTTCTTTCGGAAGTCTACGACACTCGGAAATCTAGAACGACTTAGTGTAGTTCATACGCTTCGAACTAGTCATTCGAAAAATGACGAACGCAAATATATTAAACTCCTTATTTTAATCTTAAATAATCCTTTCTCTTATTTTCCTCTTCTAAGAGAAGGAATGTTAATCTAAATTGTTTTGGCTTAATAATTTAGATACGAAATGTATAATAATAATTCTTTATTATTATTTTCAGGCGATTTTGCAGTAATACACCAACTAAAAATGTTTTTTGCAAAAATGACAATGTTATACTGAAATAGCATTTGAATACCCACGTGGGCATCTTTGCTATAAAAGGAACATTAATAATTTTTTTTTAAATAAAGAAAAAATTCCCACTGGTCCACCACCGCTCCCAGTTTCTCAAACGCTACAAACTTTTACAAGCCGTGTTGCAGCGACGTCGACGGCGCTTGCCTTGCTTCTGGAGAATTACAATGTGGGACACCATCACGCGACGACGGGAGCGAGGTGGCCAAAGACGGAGGTGGAGGCGTTGATCAACCTGTGGACGGGGATGGAGCAGAAGTACCAGGAGGGAGGGCCGAAGGGGCCGCTGTGGGAGGAGATCTCGGTGGCGATGAGGCGGCTGGGCTATACGACCGGTAGTAAGGGACTCGAAGAACGACGTCACAGTCTCAGGTGTCTCCTGCCTCTTCAGTGGTGACGCTACCTTTACGTCATCAGGGACAAAATCCTCATTTGTTGCGACGTTCTTCACCACTACACCGTCTTCTTCTACGACCCCCTTCTCCTCCGCTCCAAACGTCGTCGTTTCGTCGTACATAACGACCTCCAGCGCACCATCATCATCATCATTGTTATTAACCAATTCACTTCGTGGTATAAATCGTCAAATCCAGCTACCTCGTCTTCCGGCGCCGACAACGCGTAAACAACCTTCTCTTCAGCGGGAGGAGTGTATGTCTCAAAATCGACACCGGAGGAGCGGTGGCGGTGGTGGTGGCTGATGTCGCCGGATTCTTGGGGAGGATTGCTTGAGGAGGCGGTGGTTTGGGGTCGGTTGTGGTGGTGATAGAGGCGAGAGGCGGCGGCGATGTAGATGATGATGCATTTGATGACGAGGTAGATGAAAGGAGGACGGAGCCACGAGTGGGCATTTGAGGGATGAGTGAGATAAATATTTAATTTATCTTTTTCTTTAATTCCTAAAAAATTGCATTTGGGGGATGAGTGGGCATTTTTGCAATAAAAATGGGTATCCACTTAATTAATTTTGGTAAAATTGCAAATTTGAAAAAAGGTATACCTTTTTTCGCAATTTTGACTTTTTTTGGTATATTTACTACTAATTTGTCTTATTTTCAAGGTGACGTTTTTGAAAGATTTTTATAAAATTTAAAATATTTACTTTAAGAAACATGCAAGGATTTATTTACTCAAATGTGAAAAAATTCTTTTTAAAACACATGTAATATATATTTAAATGGACTAAAAATATTTTGCATGACTCATTATTTCAAGACCACTTTCATTTTAATCCAAAAGCTTAAGTAAAAAAGATAAATTTGACATACAAGAAAGTTTTAAAACCATCAAAAATCCTTTTTTCTAACTACAAGTATTTTTATACATTTTCACTTAAATAATGAACTTCTCATGGTCAAGATTATTTCTAGATGTCATAATTAATTTATTACAAAATTATAGTGAGGTCTAAAATTGACATGCATGTATGTATAATTTCATAAAAACTCTTTTTATTTCCACATGCATAACTTATTATGTTAGTTAAATAACTTGAGCTTGTGATAAATCCCTTTTTTGATCAAGAAGGTCATAACCATTTTATTCCAACATTTTACCTAGCTCCAAGTTACATTCAAGAATGGATTTTTCCATAAAACTTTATAAAAATCACATGCAACAACTTATTTAACTTAACTAAGTAGATAAAACCTTTACAAGTCTACTTTTAAATAAAAAAGTCACAAATGAAATATCTAAAATTTATTTTAAGTCTAAGGCTCTATTCGGATGCACTAGCTGAAGCTGGAACGCGGGCTGGATTTTGTAGCTGAAGCTGAAACCCGAGCTGGATTTGTTCTGGAGCTGAAACTGAAAATGTGAGCTAGATATGAACGACTGTTCGGATTGAGTAGTTGGAAAAAAGTAAAGAGATAGATAGAATTACCCATTTGGCCTTCATTTTTAACATAAAATGACCAATTTGACCTTATAGATACAAAAAATCACAAACACTACCAACCCTCAAAATCAAATACCCAATTTCAATATTGGATTATACGTGTACCGGAATCTCATTCTAGATCTCACAAACCCAATCTCTTTTGTGAAATATCTCAGTTTCAAAGCACACCGAAAATAACTTTATACTTGTACGTGTCAAAATTTGAAATCACTAATTCTAACTTGAGGATAAAACATTAACCATTCACAAAATCAACAGATTGAGCAAACATTGAGGAGAATAACTGAAAATTACCCTTGTCATATAGCAAAAGCACTTCTCAATACAAGGGAGTTTCAACCTCTTATGATGATTGATCATGAACCTACAATTTGCTCTACATGATTGAACATGGCACCAAAATACCTTCAAAAAAAAGAAAAAGCTTGGACCAAAGCATCAACCCGCTCTTCTACATTAATACGAAAAAAAAAGCAGGGAAGATAGAAGCCTGCATTGAGTGGCTCAACGAACTAAACTAAAGTTGCTTGAAGCTCGGGAGTTATGTCTGCTTCTGCTTTCTTTGGATTCTGAATGTACTTCCAAGAGCGCTTGTGAACCCCGCTGATTTTCTTTGGTGCCTCGGCAGGTATGCCTGCAGAGAAGACAACACAAAACAGAAAAAACTATAAAGCTCTAATCAAGAGAAAAGACGATCCTATTGTAATTCAGGATTCATCACAAGACTTCTCTATTATGCAGTAATAATGAAACAATCTACTGACCAAACATTAAATCAATTTACTAGTGATAAGATGAGAATTTATGATGTGTAGATTTAACTAAGAATTCACGCTCTTGATGCATCTTAAACTAGTCTTTAGGCACTACATAGCCAAGGTTGCATGATTGTGTACTTCAATTTTGTGCATGCTTTTCAAAAATAGTGTTGGACTTTGAATACAATTTTAGATATCAACATAGATGGACATAGATAATCAATCATTCACCGTACTGTTTTATTCAAGACTGAGTTGAGGCTCACCAATAACACATTAGCAATGAAACTGGCAGTAAAAATTCCTAAAATTTGTAGAAGCAACTCAGATATTGACCATGTTATTAAGGCTCTGTGCAATCACAAGAATTTCTACAATCAAAGACAATTTTTTGAAGGCAACTCAGATAGAACATTGTGCTATAATAATTCAATTTTGGAAGGAGATTAATCGAGGGCTTCGTTCATTTTATACAATTGATGATAATTCCAGTGCTTTGATATCGATCAATCCCAACAAAGGAATTAGGGTTTTCGGGTGATATCATACCTGCTGCAACATCGTCGTCGTAGTCGCCACCCACAAAGACGACCATCGGAGAACTCGAACCTGCTTCAACAACGTCTTCATTGGGGTTTTTCGATGGAAATCGTGAAGGGGGAGAAATCTCGTGAGGGAGGAGAGAGGGACATACCTGTAATCTTCGTGAGGGAGTGAGACGGCCGTCGGAGATGGAGGAACCCTAGTGAACTCATGAAGAATCGATCGAGAGCTCTCCAGATGTTGCTTGAGGATGTTGATGGAGCGAGGGTATCGGGGTGGAATTTGGGAAATAATAGGAGTTGGAAATCTTCCAACAAGCCTGATAAGCTGGGGGGGGGGGGGAGGAGCTTCCCAAATCAAGATGGAACCAGCTTCCATCAGCCCCTACAAGCTTCGTCTCCGAACGCGCAAGTCGGAACTGGAAAATTGCGTTCAGCCTCCAAAAGCCCACATAAGCCGTCTCCGAACGAACGCTAAGTTGTCATGCAATAGTGTTTTAAATAATAAAAAGTCCTTTTAACCCACATGCAATTACTTATTTAAATTGTTTAAGCATATTTTTGTTCTTATTAAAATTACTTTAGTCAAAAGTTCAAATAAAATTATTCCAAGGCTTATAACATGATTTAAAAGACATGCAATAAGGTTTCTTTCATAGAAACTTTATTTTAATTAATTCTTAAGTCATGTCTTTCCTAATAAAAGAAAACAAGGTCTAAATTCATATTATCTTTAAAAATCAGAAATTCCATGTTAAAAAGTCCCTTTTATACTCTTAAAATTTAAAAATTTATTTCATAATTTATAAGAGCATTTTTCCTTAACAACTCATGCATGCATGCTAGTTTCCATTAAATATATGTACAAATCTATAACTTGTAAAAATCTGATTTTTTTCTTCTCCTAAAAAAATCAGCATAATAATATGGCTCAATTAACTCTCAATTTATTAAATCAACAAGAAAATAATTAAAATAAAAAGAAGGGAAAAACTCTCACCCTTGTGCTATGTTTACACTAAACCGAACAAAGGAGAACGGAACGACGAGGGGCGGCGGCTGGCAGCAGCACCGACGGGCTCTAGTGGTGGCGTGCGGAGGCGCGCACAACCAGGGCGGCATCAAGGGGGGTGGTCCGGCGGTGCTTGGTCGTGTGGGAGACTCATACAAGGATTTTTTTGTGTTTTTTGAGGAATTTTGTCAAAAATCAACACTTAGAGGAATGGTTTTAAAGGCTGCAATTTTCTAGAAAATGAGTGATTTACAAGAGAAGGAAGAAGGAAGTGTTGGTGGGTGTCCTTGAGGTCAAGATGCCTTTAAATAGGCAAAGTCTTAGTGTAAGATCATGTGATGATGATCAATATGCTCTTGACATGAGATTGGGGAGAAGGGATTGCCAAAATAAAATGGTAGATTGTAGGATTATAAATCCATGCACAAAATCCATTCTAAGATCCACATTATTACCCCATATGATTATTTTATAACATTTCTATTGAATTGTTTCTCTAAGAATAGAATTTGAGTGGAAAAAGAATATTATAATTTATTTTATTTAATAAATAAATAATTATTTAATAAAATAAAATTTATTTGTTTCACGGAATTAGCGGCTATTAGAACGAGAGAGATGGAAAAATACGTGCGAGGTGACAAAGAAGAAATCCAAAACGAGAGAGAGATACCTACTTTGCAATCAAAGGGTAAAATCACAAGTCGTTTACCTACAAAACTTATACGACAAAAACCCTAGAAAAACTGCAACAACCATAAAATATCGAAACCAAACCTTGCAAAATCGTGGGCAACACAACGAACACTAACCTTTGAACTACAGACTGGAGAAAAAGGATTGAGTTCTCGCTCGTTGCCGGCCACGTACCACCAATGACGTCTCTCACCACCACAAATATTCAAATGGGACTCACGGTGCACAACAATAAAAGACCGATGAAAAAACAAGGAGAAGAACGGAGGAGATAGGACAAGAAAGGAGAGGTGGAGAAGGCGAACTGAAAGAGAGAGCGATAGAGACAGATGATAGAGAGAGAAGCGTTTGGAAGAAGGAAGACACAAAAAAAGAGGATTGACATTTTAGCACAAACACGATTTTATTAATAATAGTACTAGACATATTTATCATTTGAAAATTTTTAATTCTGAAGAGCATTATATAGAATAAATTAAATATTTTTTATTTTTATGAGCGACTCCATTAATTATTTTTTATACTAATCAATAGAAGATTCAATGGAACTCAACTATTCTATTACATACTTCAATTTTATTTTACTTACGATATTTATATACATCTTAAATATTTAATTAATTAGTGCCTATAATTTTATGTATTGAAACAATATTATTTTTAACTACTAATTACTATAAAATAATTCGACTCTCCTTCCAAAATTCTTTGTCTCGCTAATCACAATTTTGTATAAGAAAAATTTAAGGTACCTCTACTATCCCATTAAAAGACTAACCCTTAATTTATGTAAATGATAGTTGTATTTTTTTGTTGGAAAATATGTAAAAAGCATATTTTTTCTTTCGAAAAATCACTTTCCATTTTCCAATAAGTAAACTATAGCAAATGCGTAAATATAACTATAAATAATATTATCAATCTACATCTACATTATTTATCGGATAAAAGTCTTAAGCGCAAAGGATCAATAAACTTTGTTCAGCAAATGATCGTTCCTATTTCTCATGTCATTTTAATTATAATTCATGAAATGGTCTTTTATTTTGTTACGTGTAATCAATCATGAGCAGTAGTTTGATTAAATTACGTCTAACTTCTTATATGCATATCTAATATCTCTCTATTGAGTTTGGTTCAAATGAAACAAACTCTTATCTTAAAACGTGAGAAATATACAATTTTCCTAGTTTGTAGTACACTTTTCATATTATGTACGAAAAGTGCACTATAAATCAGTGAAAATGCATTACCAAATTGGTACAAATCCTCCCAAAATTAGCTTTTTCCATCAGTCTCACAACATAATACACATAAGAACAATTTACATGAAGGGTAAAAGTGCAATCCGAAATAGGAAAAGTGTACTACAAAGTACGAAAAGTGCATTGCAAAATACGAAAAGTGGATTTCAGAAAATGAAAAGTGCACTACAAACTAGGAAAAGTGCATGCGTCTCACGTATCAGGATAAGAGTTCGTTTTATTTGAACCTAACTCTCTCTATTTCCATCTCAAAATTTCCGAGGATATTAACTACAATCCAATCATTACTACATACTAAAGTGAAGATTAAAATAATATATAAAACTGCCACACATTAAACCATATCATCATTCTTTTTTAAATCAACACAATTGGTTGAAATTTAATTAGATTTTTATATATTAAACAAAACAATCAATATATTAGTTTTATTTTTGGATAGATTTTTTTAGACGAGGATGATAGTTTTTTTCTAGATAAGATATGTATTTATAGTTTTTTCAAAATATCCTTTCCAATTTTAATTTAAGTAAAATTTAAAAATTTAAAAATATAAATAAATAATATAATAATTCTATAAAATTCCATGCATCTTTTTTAAAATAATTTTAATTAAATTAAAATTTAAAAAATATAAATAAAAAATATAATAATTCTATAAAATTTCGCGCATCTTTTTAAAATTAATTCGATTGTTTGAAATTTAATTGGATTAAATTTAATTATTGTGATTATATATTAAATAAAATAATATATCTATTAGTTTTATTTTTGGATAGGATAATTTTTTTGATAAAATACGTATAGTTTTTTTCAAAAATATCTTTACTTATATCAATATTTAAATTTTTTTTTTTGAAAATAATAGTTTTTGTGTAAAATATTTTTAGTTTTTAAAAAATATACTTACATATATTAATTTAATAAAAAATTAACATATGTAAATAAATAATCCAATAATTCTATAAAACCCCGTGCCTAGTTTTAAGCTAAAACAGTTAATTGACATCTAATTCCTAATGTGGAATTGTATTAAAAACTCTATAGGTAGAGTACTAAATCATATCACAAAAATAATAAACTCTTTAAAAAATATAAAAAGAAAAAAGATTTGAAAATAGAAAGAATAAATCTCAATTCTTTATTTGTTAATTGATAGTTAAGATTTCTTAAACTCTACCTAAAATAACTCCACCTTAGCTAAATCCAATTCCTAATAAGATGGAAATAGAACAGTTAATTGAAAATAATCTTTTTTTTAATCATCATAAGATAAGACAAAACAATTAATTGACATCTAATGATAACATTTAAGAGTTTAATTGGAATATAATTCCTAAATTTAGGGCTTGTTTCACTTTCCCCGTAAAATCCCTTTCTATCCAAAAATCACTTTTAATATTTTTGAAATACGTGCAATTTTCTCTACTTTTTACGTTTTTCAAAACACTAAAAATCACTTTACACCCAAAACCCCCTTTCCAACTACAAGTGAAACAAGGCCTTACGGTAATTGAAGAAAGCTAAGGTCTAAAAATCCAGGGCAAGAGTGCGCAATACGCACTTGAGTATCAGTACCAATCACTTTTTTCATTTTGTTTCAGAAAACCATCAGTATCACGTTGTTTTCTTTCCTTATTTGGGGAAAAACTAATCAAAAGACGTTTTTACCCTCACTTCTCTCCAAAATAAAAAATCAGCAACCCCAGTAGCAGCAGTCTTCTCTGCTTAACAGCAAAGCGTCTGCTAAAACAGCCTAATCCCCAGCTACTCCCCCTCCCTTTTTTAATCAAAAAACTCCGTTCTCATTAAACAATTCCTCTGTTTCTACAGAGTCTCATTAAAATCCTTCTACTCTCCCCAAATAACAATCTTACCCCCTTTGTACTCTTCTTATCTGACGAGAGAGAGAAACCCACTTACTTCATCTCCTCCTCCTCGCTGTCTCTCTCTCTTCGACGATTTCTGCACCCTCGGAATTCGAAACCCTAGGCATTTTGCGGTTCAGGTGGACAATCGATCTACAGGCTACAGCGCCTTCAGTTTCTAGGTTTTGTTTATTCCCTCTTTTTTGTTTCTGTCTTTGTCCGTTTCTGTAATTTCGGTGGATGTGAGAGAGAGTGAGTGAGTTGGTGAGTGAGATTGCCAGATCGGACCATGGCGGAGGTTCACGACGACGTTGGGAGTGTCGTTCCTGACACGGAAATGAGCTATGCTGAGAATGGAGCTTTTAGTGGTGGCGGCAGTGCTCGGTTGTCTGGTGGCGAGGTGACGCCTAATGCTGCGCCGTATTCGGTAGGACCTGCTACGACAGCGACGGGGACGCCGCTTACGGCTTCGTTGGCTGTGTCGGGATCCTTCAAGGAAGGGAAGAGTTCGAGGAGGCGACCGTCAAGGCGGCCTAGCTTTGACTCTGACGACTTCATCAATCTGCTGCACGGGTCGGATCCAGTCAAGGTTGAATTGAATCGATTGGAGAACGATGTGAGAGGTCAGAATGCAATTGGATCCCGTGGTTTTGGACTAATTTTACGGAAGTTTGTTTGCTTAGATTTGTCGTTGTGGATTTGGATTTGCATTTATCTGGTGTTCGTTGTCGCACAGATAAGGAAAGAGAACTTTTCGAGGCACAAGCGGAGATTAAGGCCCTGAGGTTGTCCGAGCGTCTCAGAGAAAAGGCCGTCGAAGAGGTTCATCAATAATCCTATTATTTCTTCCTTTTTCTGGCCTAGCTAGCTGTTTTATGGTAATTTTATGAACAAATTAGATGAATATACTTGGACACATGTCAACATTAGCTTCATAGTCGTTTGAACTGACTTTGACTGTTGGTGAATTTTATCTCCGATTTGACTTGCTTGTGGTTACAAGTCTTGAGATATTTCAGTATTGTGATATTTGTAATTGCAATTTGCTAACCAATTTGGTAGGAGCTTGGAACTCTTAGCATTCCATCCATTGTCTTGAGATATTTCACACGTCTTGTTTCCAAATTAGCAAGAACTGCAAACGGCCCTTTATAGTGTGTCTATATAAGCAAGCTGCAACATATGTTTGCAATCTCATTGACATATTGCATTTGTTTTTTGTGACATACTGCGACATATGTTTCCAAATTAGCAAGAACTGTAAATGGCCTTATATACTGCATTTGTTTTGTTGCTAATATTTGCAGTTTGAGATTGTCTTCTCTGGTTTTTGGAATGACAATATCACTGCTCTAATTGTTTTATGTGTGAAAGTTTCCTATTCATAACAAATACATGAAATAGCATTCAAAAGCCATATATCCCATCTCTAGCTCACTGATTCTCTTCGTTTTCCTTTTTTTGCTTTTTGTCTAATAGCTTACTGAGGAATTGGGAAAG
The DNA here is from genome assembly GCA_964016875.1 of Fallopia convolvulus. Lineage (NCBI taxonomy): Eukaryota > Viridiplantae > Streptophyta > Magnoliopsida > Caryophyllales > Polygonaceae > Fallopia > Fallopia convolvulus. Next base: position 13,812,328 of record OZ024728.1, on the reverse strand, counting down.
GTGGATGAGAAGCTCAAGCTGACTGAAAATCTTTTAGAAAGCAAGGTGGTACCTTCAATGTCTGATCTTTTGATAATGATGCAGACAACATGAATCTAACCTTGTGTTGCTTTTCACTTTCAGAATCTTGAAATCAAGAAAATCAATGATGATAAGAGAGCAGCCATGGCGGCTCAGTTTGCTGCCGAGGCAACCCTTAGAAGGGTTCACGCTGAAAGAAAGGATGACGACATGCCACCTATTGAAGCCATTCTTGCTCCACTAGAGGCTGAACTTAAGCTTGCTCGTCAGGAGGTAATATTTGTTTTTTGATAATCCTTTTCAACTTATAATTTCAATGATGCCTTCATAAGTTATACATATGGCTGTTTCTTTGTTTTTGTAGATAGCAAAGTTGCAAGATGACAATAAAGCATTAGACCGTCTTACAAAATCAAAAGAAGCTGCTTTGCTAGATGCTGAGAGGACAGTACAATCTGCCCTTGCAAAGGCTTCTATGGTTGACGATTTGCAAAACAAAAATCAGGAATTGATCAAACAAATTGAAATATGTCAGGTATGCCATTAATCTTACTTTTCATTTCGATTTGATTGATATAAGTTCAGATGTTTAGTTTCATGCCAAAAACCTGTTAAATTTAAATAACAACCTTAGCACTGCTTGGATTTGGTAGGAAGAAAATAAGATCTTGGACAAAATGCATCGTCAGAAAGTTGCTGATGTTGAGAAACTTACGCAAACAGTTCGGGAATTGGAGGAGGCTGTCCTAGCTGGTGGTGCAGCTGCTAATGCTGTGAGGGATTACCAGCGGAAAGTGCAAGAAATGAATGTAATATTCTGTCCTGAAAACTTTTTTCATTAAGATTCTTTTTTTTTTTCCTCTTTTACCAAAAAGTGCAATCTTATGTGTGCTCCTAAAATATAGCTTTGCCCTTTCCAAATCTGATCCTCAGGAAGAAAGGAAAACATTGGACCGGGAGCTGGCTCGTGCAAAGGTGACTGCGAATAGGGTGGCAACAGTGGTTGCCAATGAATGGAAAGATGCTAATGACAAGGTGATGCCAGTCAAGCAATGGCTAGAAGAGCGACGGTTCTTGCAGGTAACCTGTCATTATCCTCTACCTGTTTGTTCACTTTCTAAAACTGCTATATGTTCTTTTCTTATTCAATTACATCCGACTTTGATGCTAATTATATCCACAATCTGCTCTTGTAGGGAGAAATGCAACAACTAAGGGATAAGCTTGCTATTGCGGAGCGAACTGCAAAATCAGAAGCACAGTTGAAAGTAGGACATTACTTCTTTTACTTGAGAGTTTAGATAGTAGCTGTGTTACCTCATATATTGATTATCTGCTTGTTCTGGGGCATCTATTTTCCTTTAGGATAAATATCAACTGCGCCTCAAGGTGTTAGAGGAGAACTTAAGAGGAACTTCAAGTGGAAATAACAGAACAACTCCTGAGGGAAGAAGTATAAGCAATGGACGTCGTCAGTCTATTGGTGGAGCTGAAAACTTCTCTAAAGCCAATGGGTTTTTACCAAAGAGAACACCTTCTCTGCAGTCAAGATCTTCTTTAACTTCTAGCACTAGTATGATGTTGAGACATGCCAAAGGGGTATCAAAATCATTTGATGGTGGCACAAGGTCATTAGATAGAGGTAAAATTCTGCCCAATGGAAGCAGTCCAAGTTACAACCTTAGAAGATCTTCCGAGGTAAAGAAAGATAATCAAACGCAAAGTACCTCTGAAGAAAATTTAGATGAGAAACCGAGTGAGTTTCGACCAGTAGACTCTGAGGATACTGTCCCAGGTGTGCTGTATGATTTGCTACAAAAGGAAGTTGTAGCTCTGAGAAGGGCTGGTAATGAAAAAGACCAGAGCCTCAAGGACAAGGACGATGCAATTGAGGTTGGCCTTCTTATCCTGTTATTATTTTAACTAATGAGTTCATGAACTGTCACGTGATTTTGTTTACTTCATCAATATTCAGATGCTAGCAAAGAAAGTAGAAACTTTAACTAAAGCAATGGAGATTGAGGCCAAAAAAATGAGAAGGGAAGTGGCTGCTATGGAGAAGGAAGTGTCTGCCATACGGCTTGAGAAGGAGCAAGAGAACAGGGCTAAGCGCTTTGCTAATGTTGCTGCTACCTCCAAGGCTCCGACAGTTTCAAGTTCCCAGACACTCACTGGAAGGTATGGTTTCTAATAATTTCAGAATTATGATGCTTGAAGTAGTTATTTTACTCAAAATAATAGTCATGGAATTATGATCTAGGCATCTTGCCAGTAAACAGTTGGGGTATTTGGCCAGGATAATAAGGGATCTGAAGGGTTGAACAAATATTATGAGCTTTTGCATCACTACTTTAAAAATTAGTATAGGTTGAAGAACTTGTATGTTGTTAACATGTTGAGTATTGATCATGTAACATCCAATTGTGCGATTCCATGACACAAAGACCTGCATCATGTGTGAAGTATCTACTTTGAAATGTAGGCTTAGTCTGAGGGATAACAAAAATCTACCATTTCCATATTGTGGCTACAACTGTCTACTACAAAAAAAAAGTGTTATACCGTGGCCTGTGTTCCAGTTTTTTATATCATTTTTAATTTTGGCATGGTGGTTTGTTAAAGTATCTTATAGCTAGTGTACTTTTGAACTTATGAGGGGGTGTATTATAGAAGCCTATGGTCAGTCTTATATCTGACTACTGTGGATACTTTTAACTGTCAAAATTCTGGTTTGAAGGCAGATAAATAAATGGCAAAAATTGAAGAATTTTAGCCATGATAGAGGCTTGGTCCTTATCCCTTTGTCCTAGCATTGTTAAATTTCTCAACCTACACAATCTATGAAGGACAAGATGGAAAGGAAAACCAAGTGTAGCAAAGCCAAGTGATATGATTATTTTCGTTTCAAAGAAAAGGCTAGGGGTTTAAGTCCTAGCAATTACCTCCAATAAACTGAAAGGAAAATAGGAAAACAAAATTTAATAAATCTCAAGTAAGAAAAAAGTTCAAGTAAAAATAATGCAAAATATTAAGATGTATTATGGGCTTACAGGGGGCACGATAGTTTGGGTGATAAGAAACTTGTCTGGGAATTTAGTGATTCCAAACATGTGCTTAAAGGAGTTAAAGCCCTTTGTAATAGTTGTTTGAGATGAGTGACTATTATCTTCCCACTGAAATTTTCATGCTAGTTCAACACAACCTCTATTCTATACGATTTAGGCTACGATTGTGATTGTCGTTGGAGTCTATATATAAGGATTATAGGAGCCTTATATTCTTTTTTATTTATTTCCAATTAATGATAATAACTTATTCAAATAAAATGGTGCAGAAATGTGGGACGTGCTGGATTAACACGCAGCATCCAATAACAAGAAGCCTCATCTGCTGAATTTCCTAGTAGTAACTCTGCATAGTTCTTATTGTGCTGTGTGATTCCTTGTTCATGTTTCCTCGTGGTGTTTGATTAAATATCTGCACAATTGACATGCCTCTTAAGCCTAGCCACATCTGCTTGAACAAAGAAAGAAATCAGGATTACCACAAAGAAAATTGTTAAAGAAGGCATTTGCTTGCTTCTAACTTTTTAGGCTACTACTACCCAACATGGTTAGAACTTGGACTGTAAGATCGAGAAAGTGAAGATGTTTGAATTTTGAGCTAACCCATATGGCAGGAAATATGCTTTCAGATGGGCAGTGGTGTGGGTTGTTGTATAGATAATCGGTATTGTTTTCGTTCTCATCCCCCTCTTCCCTGTCTCTTACTTTCCTGCCCCTTGTGATTTGTATCCTGCTTCAGGTAGTGTGATTGTTGTTTAAGCGTTTGTTAATATTTATGTAATCAGATCAAATCAGAATTTTTTTTTACTAATGTGCTTTCTCATTTTATATTTCTGTGTTTTTTTAGCCCTCAGGACAGATGTCTTCTGATTCTTATTTATGATTGGTTTTTCTTCTTTTTTAAACTTGCTAGTTGAAATGTCCATAATGTTGCATTTCCTACTCTTCACGCTGGCTACCACATTAGCACGTAATTTATCTTTTTAATAAAATGGTTAAAATTTTTGAAAGACAGGTGGGGGGTTTAAAGGATGCTTGTTGTAGCAAACAAACCATTCAAATTTATTAATAGTCTAGTGAACAATAGCTCTCTACCATTGCAATATGGCTGGTGACACGGCAGTTACTGTAATACAATAGGTTACAACTTTCAAGCCAAGTGAATTGTAGGAGAAGCTTGGTAATGATGCGCTGTTGCAAGGAAGCTTGGGAAATAGGCAAGTGCCCACTATGAAGAGTAGTTGTCAAGTGACAGAAGATCACACCTTTGGGTATATAGTATGGAGATGTTTTTTTGGTGGAAAGGAGGTGTTTGTTTTTGCAAGGAAGCAATGTGAGTTATATGAGGTAAATGGAGTGGTCAAATATTCCCGTCAATGGGCTTTGGTCATTCACTGTAAGAGTTGTCAGACTGGCGTTTAAGCTCCCCAGCATGAGACCCATGTGATATGTTGGGTGGCTGGGCCCTTCGAATTGAATACGTGATCAATTATAGGCCGTCTTTTATGATTAGCTATAAGAAATAATATATTTAAATCCAGCAATTAATATTTTATTTATTATTTTATAATCTAGACAAGATGAAGTACTTGCAAATTAAGATGCCATCCTTTGGGTGAGGAGCCCAGTTGGACTGGTTGGTCCTTGGGGAAGAACTCTGAGGTCACCGGTTCGACACTCACTGGTGACGAAACCATAACATTAATTTCTCTAGAACTATTTACAGTTCTCACTCGTTTAAAGATGCTCTAGGCTAGTCCAAGTAATACTTGGGCTATCTTAAATCTTACCGGATCAAAAAAAAAGATGCCATTCTTTGTTTTCTCTTGCTTTGCTATTGGGACACTCGTTCCTGTTTATGCTAGTAAATGATAAGAAGATACTCATATTTAGAAGTAGATGAATATATCATTTCTTGTAGTAGATGATTAAAATGTTTGAGAAATGAAAAGAATAAAATCTCTAGAAGTAGATGAATCATCTCCTGTCATAGATTACAAAACAACAACAACAACAACAACAACAACAACAACATTATCCCAGTGGGCTAACAACATTATCCCAGTGGGCTAACAACATTATCCCAGTGGGCTCCCCTTGCGGGAAATCTGGGGGGTCAAGATGGGGGCACCCCTGCCTTCACGCAAGGGGGTGTGACCAAGAGACCCGACACGACCACAAAACGCAGAAAAAAAAAAGACGAAAAACGAGGCAAAGTAGAACTTAAGAACTTTAAAAACTTAGAAACCAAAAACAGGGCGTCAGCGCGTACCGGTCTGCTCGAATGCCTAGCTGTCCATCACACGAATCATCTCTCTCCAGTTATCTCTGCACATCTCCTGTTGTAGATAACAAAAGTTTTAATAAATTAAAACTTCTTTGTCACTTGAAGTTGACAAATGAGATTTTTGTGAAAATTCATTCTCGAACATAATAATGGATAGTTTATTATTTGTCACCCGAAGTGAACAAATAAATTTTTTTATGCTTGCTTAAATTTGTTTGGCAAAAAAATTGGGAGAATTATGCAACACTTGAAATTCTAGCAGAATTGTGCTACAATGTAATGATAAATTATCATACCATCAACTCCATATATTGTAAACTCTTGGAGAGTTAAGAGATCTCGTATTAAAATGGTGTAGTTTAGAAGTAGTACAAGAAATGTGGTTCATGTTATATTTAGAACTATTTCTAAATAACCACACACCTAGGACGAACTAGAAGTTCGAGGTCATTTCTGACCAACCTCTTGCATACCGGAAGCATGCCTCCTCTAGAAGAGGCATGCTAATCTCGGAGAGTTTCATCATACCCCTGCATAATTCGAAATAAGTCATTAGAATACTTGTCAAGTCGTCGACTACTCATGAATTGAATTTTAAACAAGTCGATGAGATTCACATATGATTCCACGGATCCTCGTGGCAAACTAATGAACCATCTTAGGGTCGGCCCCTCAAGAGTTGCCCCAAAGCTTTTACACATGATGAATTCACGATCCTTTTGAGGGATGGAAGTTATCATCATCTTTTGCTTGAAGATCAGAAGATGATCGTTAGGATCATCGGTGTCGTCGTAGCTTGACATGTCTGGAACGAGAAACCCCTTAGGAAAATCGACAATGGAAATGGATTCAACAAAGGGAGAAGCTTCATAGCCATCTTCGGGTTCCTTCTCGATGGGACGTGGGATTCCAGGGATCCTTGCAATCGTCTCATAGAGAGACTTTAATTTCTCTTGGATCTTTTGCTTGATGACCTCCTCAATGTTGAGAAGGTTGGGAGTGATCTCATTGTCCTCTATCGGCTGTTGGAATGGGAACCCCAGAGAGGAAGTATCTCGGGTCGTCATCGTCATTCCAGGAAAGGTAACCACTGGAGGATTTTGGACTATTACAGTCTCTTCAGGGAAAGCTCCTGCAACGGTCATAGTCTTGCTCGTGTGTACTTGCATTCTCAAAGACTCATTTTCAACTATTAGTTGCGCCACTCGGGCATTGGATTTGGTTGTTTCGGCTTTGAATTCATCAAGGTCTTTTTGGAGGGCATTGAGACGAGCAAATAGGTCATCCATGGTGAATGGTTGGTGTTTGGTAGGAGGTTGATCGGTTGGATTTTAGCTATCAGTCCCACGGTGGGCGCCAAATTGTTTTGGACAAAAAATGACCAATTAATCACTTTAGTGTTCTTGATAGGGCTTGATAGCCAAAGGTATACGATTGGATCGGATTAACGGGAGAACGGATGAAAACGATTAACAAAAACAATAAACAAGTAATGAAACTAAATGCAAAATCAATACAAATGAAGAAGAAATGCTTATCTCCTTTTATTAATCATAAACAAGTGATTACAAGCTTAGATCTGGGGTTTAGGACCCATAGTCATGCGAAAACTGCTGGGAAGACAACGGTCATATGCTAGCAGTCTTGCTCAGGTGACAACGGTCTCCGAGAGCAATGTAAGTTATGAGAGCGTTTTGATTACAAGGGAGGGGGAATTATTGTGTACTAATATCTATCCTCTGAGGCTATGCCCTTAGATCCCTTTATATAGACTTGGGTTCTGGTTTGCCTGAACCGGCGGGAACCGGAACCGGCTAATGAACCGGCGGGTCCGGTCCCCCCCGGTTTCAGTTCCGGTTTGGCCACCCCGGAAACCGTCGAACCGGCGGTTCCAAAACTGGGAACTGGCGGTTCCAAACCGCCGGTTCCGGTTCTCCCGGTTTGCAAGTTAACGGCTATTTTTTTTGAATGAAAGACGAAACCGCGACCGCAGCCTGAGACCCGCGGTCGCGGTTTTTATAGCAGAAAGTTCTGTTTTTAGGCTAAAAACCGAACCGCGATCGCGGTTCTCAGGCTGCGGTCGCGGTTTTGGTTAAAATGCCAACGGCTAGTTCACATTTCCAACGACTCTTTGATAAATTTACCTATAAATATCCACTAAATGATCTCATTCCCACTCACACTACCAATCACTCTCAATCTCTCAAGTTTACAAAGCTCTCTCAATTCTCAATCTTTACTAGTTTTTACAAATTGCAATTGCTTTCCTAATTGTCTCTTAAAAAATTAGCACAATTGTCCTTACATCTTATTGCTTAATTACATATTTCTTTACCATACTTTACTAGTTTACTCTTTTTGCTTACTTCTTTAGTTACATTTTAAGAAAATGGAAGGATTTCTTAACATTGATCAAATTTTTGGCTCACAAGAGAGTGGTGCAAATGTAGAATTTGTACCCCCTATTAACTTGTCGGAATTTACTAATCCCAGTCCCAATGTGGTACAACCGCGATCGTCCACTCCCGATGAAAATGAGGGAGTGGGTGTGGATCATGGATTCGAGGAACCTTCCGAGACGAGCGAGGTTCCATCCCTTAAATCCGAAATTTTTACAAAACATTTTCGAAAGAGAGTTTATAATGCATCTACCAAGAAATTTAAAATTCATTGTAACTATTGTACTAATGTTTACACATGGTTGTCGGGATTGGGCTATGGAACATTATCCAATCACGTGAAGAATAAACACCCCGATAAGATAGGCATGATGCGAGGACAATCCCAACTATCCGGGTTTGCAACTTCTTCTTCCCTTAATCCTTATCATAACCCTCATTTATTTACTTATAACCATAATGATAGCATGTATGCCTTATCCGAGTCTATTTGTGTTGATAACTTATCATTTAGTTTTGCTGAAAAGTTAGGATTTAACAATTGGATAACTAATCATGTACAACCCGCTTATAAACCGACTACTAGGAAGTCGGTCAAAAAAATGTGATGAAAGCATATAAAACCCGTAAGATGGCATTGGTGAAGTTTTTTGCTCAAAATGATATTAAAGTTTCAATTTGTAGTGATATTTGGAGTGATCATTGGCAAAATAATTCATACATGGGCTTAACATGTCATTTTCTTGATGATCATTTTAATGTGCAAAAACGTGTTTTGGCTTATAGAGTATTTGATTTTTCTCATGCCGCTTTAATGATTAGTAACATTATTCGTACTATTTTGGAAGAGTATAGACTACTTCATTGAGTTTTTTTTATCTCCTTTGACAATGCATCTAACAACACCGCTTCAATCCGAGAATTGGTTCCACATTGTCAACCAATTCTTGGAGCGAAGTATTTTCATGTAAGATGTGTTTGCCATATTTTAAACCTTTGTGTCAAAGATGGTTTAAATGTTATGTCGGGTTTAATTGCTCCTATTAGATATGTTGTTAGTCGTATGTGGGCTAGCCCCCGAACCGCCCAAGATTGGACGGCGTTTTGTACTCAAAAAGGTGTTCCACCCCGAACATTTCCAAAAGATGTTTGCCACCGTTGGAACTCCACTTATAAACTACTTCATGCATGCATGCCTTACAAAGATCTTTTGACTTCTTTTGCGTCCATATATTTTCCCGACAATCCCATTATTTCTCAAGTATGGGATTATTGTTATAAAATCTTAGAAGGTTTGAAAATATTTCATGATGCAACATTAACTTTTAGTCATGTTTATAAACCTTGTGCTCATTTGTTTTGTTTTGAAGCATTGAATGTGGCGGGTGGTTTTTGTGAGGGGCGTAAATTCACCGAACTTTATGGTGCTATTGATGCTATGAAAGTGAAATGGTTGAACTATTATAAAGTTATCCCCGATATCTATCTTGTTGCTTGTGTGTTTGATCCTAGGTTTAAGATGAGTGGTTTAGAAATGTGTTTGAATGGTTATTATGATGCATTAGAGTTGGATGTTAATGATGATATTGCTAGTGTTGGGGATATACTTAGTAAAGTTAGAAGATCAATTGAGGAATTGATTACCGAATATTCATCTAGTGTTAGTTCTTCTCCATTACCTCCACATTCATCCTCCTCTTCGAGTTTGAGTGCCCTCGGTGCTACTAAAAGATGGGGGGCTAATCTTTTGCATACCCTTACCAAGAAACCGAGACATTCAAGCTCGAATGCGGAGTTTGAAACATATCTAACAACCCACTTTGAGTTTAGTGAAGGAGAATTTGATATTTTAGATTGGTGGAAGACCCACAAGAAGACTTTCCTAACCTTGGTCAAGATCGCGGCTCAAGTGCTTGTTGTTCCCGCCTCGACCGTATCGGTGGAGCAAACATTTAACGAAGGAGGACATGTCCTTGACGCAAAACGATCTAGTTTGAAGCCCGATGTCTTGGAAGCCCAAGTGTGCGTATGTGATTGGAAGAGGGCAGAAATTCGTCAACAAAAGGCGGAGGTATCCAAAACTTCCGACTCGGACGGTCAAGACGATGAGTCCCAATCCCAAAACGCTTCCGATGCATTGACGTAGATGGTAAGCAAATCGGGGTTTCAGATCGAAAGGTAAGAGAACTACGTGGGCTTTGATTCCTCTATAACCCAGAGAGGATACGTAGGCAACTTAATTTTAAGTCCAAGCCCTTTAATTATCCAACCATTTTTTTGTTTTGAAGAACAAGCATTAATCGCCTATTCGCCTTTGTCCAATTTCCAAGCCCATTTAGGACGCGATCGCGGTTTGGACTTTGGCCCAAAAATAGAGTTTCTATTTTTTGGGACCGCGATCGCGGGTGACGGACCGCGATCGCGGCTTTACTGGGTTAATTTTTTTATTTTTTTTAAATGCCCGGTTCCGAACCGGAACCGGGTGGAACCGGCGGAAACCGAAACCGGACCGGAATCGGCCATAGGTCGGTTCCGGTTCCGGTTCCATGTATAAGGGGAACCGGAACCGCCGGTTTGCAAACCGGACCCAGGTCTACCTTTATATAGTAGGGAGAATCACATATAAGCAGTTACAAGATCAAGAACAAATGTTCTCCTAAAAAATAGGTCGTGGACGTGGAAGATATGGCCAAATGCGGTTGTAACTGACCCGAAGATCTCGTTGGCGCTACGGGTAGTCAGATGACGATGGCGGTCTACGGTCTTTGTGACGACGATGGTCTTTCTGATGACGATGGTCTTTGTGACGATGATGGTCTTTCTGACGACGATGGTCTTTCTGACGACGATGGTCTTTTTGATGACGATGGTCTTGAAATCATACTTGGAATTTTTGGGTCCAACAAAAACCAGTCGGCTATAAGTGCGTGTTCGTACGAAACCAAAATGAACGTAATGAAGTTGTCAAATACAAAGCCCCCCAACTGGTTACACAAGGGTTCTCACAAAAACCTGGAGTCGATTGCATGGAAACGTATTCACTGGTAGTGGATGCAACAACACTCAGGTTCGTTGTTGCTTTAGCAATTGTTGAACAACTTAAAATGCAACTCATCGATGTGGTAACAACATAACTCTATGGGTCATTAGGTACCAACAAATACATGAAAATCCCAAAAGGATTGAAAATGCCTGAAACATTTTAAACCATGTCATATGTATTTCATTAAGCTAAAAAGGCCGCTTTATGGATTGAAGCAATCGGTTAGAATGTAGTATGATCGCATTAACGAGTATCTACTAAGGTAATGGCTTGTGATTGATCAAATAAGTCCTTGTGTGTTCATAAAAAGAACAAAGTCGGGATATGTAATCACAACTGTTTATGTTGATGATTTAAATATTATTAGAACTCCATAAGAGTCCTATTAGCGGCTAATTACTTAAAGAATGGATTTGGAATAGAGGACTTAGAAACTACCAAGTACTGTGTCGACCTAAAGTTCGAGCATATAAAGAATGGGATAAAGGACCCGTTGACTTTGGTTAAAATGCACACATTAAGTACACTGATGAAAGTAAGATCACTAAGCGTGGAAAAGGATCGCATTAATATTTAATGTTGTTAAAGTTATATTTAAATTTTATATCAAAAATGTAATGTTAAATAAAATATAGCATTAATATTTAATGTCACTACAATCTTTATAATTTACTCATGGTAGTGTTTTTATAATTGAATTGAAAAAATAAATATATTTTAGATAGAATTTTTATAATTTATCTATTTTAACAAATTTTATATTCTCTAGAAATGTCTTATATAAAAAAAATCATTAATATTAAAAATAATGTTATATCTTATATAAAAAATTAGCATTAATATTAAAAAATTGTCTCATGTCAATTGTCTTCTCTACAAAGATTTCATAAAAAAGCATTCAACATTAATATTTAATGTTACGAAAATATAATAAGTTTGCCTAGGCTATTTTTTATGAGTTTGGTTCAAATAAAACAACTCCTTATCCTATAAAATAAGGAGTGTTTAGAAACCCTTGGATTTTCGTGATCCAAGAGCTGATATTCTCGGAAATTAGGGACGCGGTGACATTTTCGTAATTTCTCAGAAATTACAAAAGTGCATCGTTATGGTGAAAAAGTGCATTACGATATAGCAAAAAGTGCATTATTAAACCCAAATATTTTGGGGGACTAATTTCAATCGGAATTGAGTTAATTGGACACCTAGGTTGATGCAATTTTTTGGTTTAATAATGCACTTTTTGGTATTTCGTAATGCACTTTTTGGTATTTCGTAATGCACTTTTTCATCATGACGATGCACTTTTGTAATTTCACCATGACGATGCACTTTTACAGTGAACCGAACATAGAGCGCGTGCCTTGCTTGCTTCATTTTTGTTTGCACTTTTTCGGCTTATTAATGCACTTTTTGTATTTAGCAATGCATTTTTTCACAATAGCGATGTACTTTTATAATTTCCAAGAAATTACAAAAATGCCACCGCGTCCCTAAAAAGGATAGAACATCAGCCCTTGGATCACCTTGGACTCTAAACGCTCCTTATTTTATAGGATAAGGAGTTGTTTTATTTGAACCTTACTCTTTTTTTATACTTGAATTGAAAAAATATTTTAGATAGAATCTTATATTTTTAATGTTACTATTATTTATTATATTATTAAATATAATCTTTTCTAATTTCTCTAGGCTAATAAATCTTATACTCCGTATTCTCTAAACAATTTTATAGAAAAAATTTAGCATTAATATTAAAAACTGACATATGGCATTTATTTTCTTTAAAAAAGATCTTATAAAAAATATTTATAATTAATGTTACTAAAATCTTTACAATTTACCTTGGCTAATGTTTTTTACGTGAATTGCATAAAAATTATTTTTAATTTATGGCGGTCAAACTGAAAAGATTGAGTGCAAACAAATTTATGACTAGTTTTTTAAATAGTCAATCTTTAAAAAGATATTAGATATGATTAAGAAAATTTTATATATGAAATAATTGTAAATAAAGTAATTCTAGTTATGTAATAATCAACAAATGAGAAGGACATTAAGATAATTAGCCAAATTTATTTTTCTACGTGACATAGTTAGATGAATGACACATAAGATATAAAGATTGGACTTTAGTTATAATATATTGATATATTGATTTTGTAAACACTTTTCTAATTTACAAGGGATATATTTGTATAATTTATGCAGACCATTTTACATATACTAAAATTTCGTATGGATGGAACGACTAGACATGGAAATGGGTCGGGTCTTGGATGGATGAACCATTTCCAAACTCGACCCGCCTCATGATTTACCCCATCCAAACCCGACCCCACCCGGTGGGATGGGTCACCCTAATCCAATCCACCCTATACTTTCAGGTGGATCGGGTTAAATTTGGGGGGTTAGCAAACGAACTAATAACACATTATTGGGAGGGCTTAGCAAACCAACCAATAGCATCAACAAGAACAATATCAAGGATATTTTCCTTTTATGATTTTGATCTCACCCTTAAACTATACTACAAGCATTCATTTTGTAACTATGTCAACAATTTCATAAGCAAATTTAAAGTGTTGCTTACTAATACCCAGCTATACCGAACTCCACACAGAAATTCAAATTATAAAATATACATATCATTCAATCAACCTACTAATTCTATATCATATATATTATGATTGTAATAAACCATGATATGTGCACTACATGAGCTTGGGAGAGCTAACATGAGTTGGAATTCGAGCAATAGTTTCATCTTTCCTCCCCTCAAGCTTTTGTAGCTTGTTGGAGGTGAGTTGGAAAAATTACCCCTGATACCCTTTCAAGCTTTGCCTAGATTTTCTTTGCCTAATCTCTTCTCTCTCAAGCTTTTGTGACGGTGCGGTTGAACCAAGGCGATGTGGTTGAGCTCCTCGAAGCAAGAGAAGGGGATGGATGCGGTGGTCAACGCGGTGGCACTCTTCCACTCTCTGTCAATTGGCAAATGTTTAATTTTTGGCTTTTACAATTTGTAAAATTAGGACAAGGTTTTGGGACAAAGTAGAAGCAAATTGGAAAATAATAATAATACAAGTTGCTAGGTTTGAGTCACCAGAAAATTGGAAAACAATAGCATTTAAAAAAACAAAAATCAGCTTCAATTATTAACTCAGCTTCAGCTCTAACTCCCGTTACTAATCCAGCCAGCTCCAGCTCCATTTTCAACTAATCATACTGAAGGAAGCCGTGGTCCTTCGATGACAGTTGTTGTACAGTTATACTTGACTGTCACGCTTACCTAACAGATTTTATTTTTGGTCATACGCTTACCTAACAGATGATATACTAATAATCCCAATTTATCCGTTATCACATCCCCGATCCCCTTCCATTTCTTGTCTCGCTCGACTCCTTCAAACTTGGATCGCCACATGGAGCAAGGTGAAGAAGCTCAGCTGATTCCCCGGATGAGATGCTCGATCGAAGAGCTCGGTTCTTCTGCTCAAGTAATCCACTATTCTCCTGACTTTTTATGTTTAAAATCTTCGTTTTCTTATTCGTATTCTGGTATTTTCTGGCAATTATCATATCATTTCTAGGTTTTGTAGAATTGTTTTTTTCCCCTTTAGTTAATCTGCCGAATTGATCGATTAGGAACCATTGTTCCCTAAATTTCCATCTTTGCAAGTGTTTTGCCTTTCCCTTTAAACAAATTTTAGCAAATTAGGAATCATACGGCGTAGTGGCGAAGTTAACAATGGGCTAGTGAAATTGATGTTATATCTGGTAGTTATTCAATAATGGTAACATACCATTGGTGCCAAATTGGGCTGAAAAAGGAGCAAGCTGGGTTGCCTTAAGTAATCTGAATGTTGATATAAGCAAACAAGAGGGGTATATAATATCTCATTATTTTGTAACATGTTACTTCCATTATTGGATGATTTACAAATCACCTTAACACATCAACCCTTGACTTAATTGGGTGTTGTTGATCCTGCTTAAATAGTCTGTTGTTACTAAATGTTAAGCATCTTGCTAGTTGATCCTGCTTGCTAATCAATAATATGAATTTTGGAAGCAAGTTGTTGTCTTAGAGAAAGCATGTTTAAGTATTGATGTGTTTTTATGTTGCATTCCCTATCAATTATATGTTGAAATGAATAATACTTGGGCATTTTGGTCATGTAGAATTACGGGGATATCACGCTAATGAGGTTTCTCATAGCGAGATCAATGAACCCACAAAAGGCAGCAAAGATGTTTGTTCAATGGCAGAAATGGAGGTCCGAGATGGTTCCCTTGGGATTTATCCCGGAGTCTGAAGTACCTGATGAGTTGGCCAGCAGGAAAATCTATCTAGGAGGTTTGTCTAAAGATAAGCATCCTGTACTGATTGTCCAAGCGTGCAAGCATTTTCCTTCCAAGGATCAACTCCAAGTGAAGAGTAAACAATCAATCCTTTCCTTACTCTTTATTTCATTCTAATTGTAATCCTTATGAATAAGCGCATTGGGAATGAGAGAGTAGTGGCATACACTATTTTCAGCAAGAAAATGTGTATGCCTCTTTTTTTTAATTAATTTCAGCTCAAAATCAATACACGCCTGTCAAAAACCATTCATTTAATTACACCTAGAAATTTTCACTGTAACTTCTACAAATTACTGCAACGTTTTTTTTTTTTTTTCAAAGCATGATTCTGATCAAGACAATGGGATTTAGGATTTTGAGAAAGTTGATTCCCATCACTTGGAGTAGTCCAAACCATTTGACCCTCATATTTTATATGAGCATGACAAGACACAAGTTCATTTTTATAAATATATGCATTTGAAAAAAATGTGAATTAAGCCAATGCCATATAATCTTTCTCCTTGTTTTATCTGCATGATAATCAAGGTTGAATTCTAATTTGGTTTCTTCTTGCCTTGTGCAGAAGTTGTGGTTCATTCTCTAGACAAAACAATCGCAAGGTAAAATTCTTACTTTTTTTTTCCTTACCTTATTTGACATGATTTTTTGCAAATTGAGCTTTTGGGCTGACTTGTCACTGGCAGCATCTACTTGTTGCTGGTTTACTGATTAAGCTGCTGTGATGACATTTTGTAAAATTCTTTCTTTTGACACTTCTTAGCGCTTTGGGCGCATTCTCATGCTCAATGGCTTTTATACACCGCCTTTGAGATGGATTTAGTCCCTATATCAATTTTGGTGCATTCTAACTAAATTCAGTTATTATTGTCACATAGCTGAATTTCAGTTTTTCTTGGGTCTATCCGGGCGTACCCCCTTTCCCTTGGGCAGGGGTACCCCTATCTTGACCCCCCAGATTCCGCTGTAGCGGAGCCTACCTGGGTCAATGATGATGATGATGACACTTCTTAGCGCTTGTGGTGTTATGTGACTATCATTATATGCGGTTTTCTTGTGTCCATTTCAGTACAGGAACAGAGGTAGGAAATGAAAAGCTGATTGGCATTCTTGATCTGCAACATGTTTCGTATAAGAATGTCGATACTCGTGGATTGATTACTGGTTTTCAGCTTTTACAGGTTAGTCTATTAACTTTTCTTCTAGAACATTCTCTTAGAGTTTGAGCAGTTATTCTATCATTTGTTTTGGAAGATAGTAGGAAACCTATGCCCCTTTCATATCAATTCAACTATCCTAGTCTGGAGTCTGGACTGGAAGTTTGTTGATGGGTAGAGCCTAAATGGAAAACAGTTTACCTTGATTAGTTTCTCAAAGCATAAACTATTTGCGAGCCAGGGCCCAAACGGAACATGGCTCAGTCTTCTGAAATCGAAAGAGAGATTGTGTTAATGTCTTCTTTTGACATTCTTCAATTACTGCAATTGCAGACAATTGTATACATTTTTTTTCTCTATAGGCAGTTATGTATGACTTTATCTTTTCTGAGTCATGTAGATTCCAGAATGGTGTCTTGGCGGACAGCTTATTCATTGCATTTGAATTTGACAATAATTGTGCTACCAATTATGCTTATTCAACAGAGTGAAGCAGCAACTACTCTATTCTTTTTCCTGCAGGCTTACTATCCTGAACGTCTAGCGCGATGCTATATTCTACATATGCCAACCTTCTTTGTGAGGATCTGGAAAGTAGTTTCCCGGTTCCTTGACAAGGCAACCCTCCAAAAGGTACTTTTCGCTTGTTAGTTCATCATTGACCTCATATAGAAGTGCATATGTATATATATCATTCCTGTTGAAATCCAACCTAAATAGTCGCCAGTCATCACCCTCCAAAAGGTATTTCCTTGACAAGGCAATATTTCAACAATCTCACTAATTAAATTTCATCTGGCTCTTTCATAACATTTTAATAGGAAAACATTGACATGTCGGATGATATGCATTGTGGAGAGTGGTTATAGTCATGTATGCTTCTGGTGGTAATGTCTATTCTTGTATAGATTAGGGTATACTTCTTTTTTCTTCCATTTAGGTTCTGCTACATTGCATAGTCTTCATACATTCGCCCTTTTCTCGTTTGAACACCGAACCTTTGTGCCATTTAGACTTTAATCCCTTTTCAATTGAAACTTATGTTTCAGTGCATAGTATGAATTGATTGCTTTCTACTTTGCTACTGTTTACATTGACTTGATTTTGAATTAGATACTGAATCTAGGAGATACTGTACTTTTTCCTATTTGTAAAAGATAAGAACTAAAAATAGTTTGTGATGCAAGCTTGATCAGGATTATCATTTCCTGTTGAAATCCAACATAAATAGTTTGAAGGGGACATTTGATAAGATTGAGAGAGTGTGATGTGAAGAATGTGAATGTCTGCTACTATCAAACGTGTCCTTGATTCATGTAGATTTAATCGTCTGGTTCAATACCTCAGGTTGTATTTGTGACAAATGAAGACGAGACGAGAAATTTCATCGAGGAGGTTGGGGAAGAAGCATTGCCAGAATGCTATGGTGGCAAAGCAAAGCTCATGGCAATCCAGGACGTTTGCATTGAATCGTAAGGGAAGAGATTGAGCGATGTTATGGTTTCCACTCGCTCCCAACACTTTATAAAATAGCATATGTATTTACTAACTACTGATTAAATGATTATGCATCTTGTGTAATTGTCATGCACTTGAAATTTCCACAAGGTTAGCTATGGAGCAAATATTTATTCTCCCATTGCACCAGCACTTTGAGCCCTCGGAAGTTGGTTGGACTTCTAGGATTTCTTGGAAAGCAAACTTTGCTTCTTTCTCCAACAATTTAGCTAACAAATCAATAATAACCCGGTGCGGACCAATTGCATTTTTAAGTAAGGACGCATGAAATACCGAATGAATTTTGCACTCAACCGGTTGCTCCAACTTGTATGCAACTGCACTCAGTTTTATATGACTTTGAAAGGGACATAATATCTAGGCGAAAACTTCTGATTTACTCTTCTAAGCAAATATATTGCCTATGAGGTCTGAGCTTCAAAAACACAAGATCTCCCACTTGAAACTCTAGGTCTATTCGCTTCTAATTTGCAACAAAGACCATTCTTTTCTTAGCTCTGTTAAAATTGAATTAGAGTTGCTTGAATATTTTGTCTCGGTTCAGAATTCATCAACCATGACAACAACCACAAAAATTTCCCAAAGATGTTATTTCAATCTAGGGAGTCAAGGATTGGTCTTCCATACACACATTCGAAAGGTGTTTTGCCCGCAATATCTTGAAAATAGGTATTATGCCAATATTCTACCCATACAATCCACTTCACCCACATTATCGGCTATTTCGATGAGAAAACACGAAGTATGTTTCCAAACACCGATCTAAGACCTTGGTTTGCCCATCTGTTTCTGGATGGCAGGAGCTACTCATGCTCAATCTTGTTCCTTGATTTTCGAAGCACTCTTTGTAAAAGTTGCTTAGGAAGATGGAGTCGCGGTCACTTATAGTCGAGCGAGGAATCTCATGTAATCTCAAGATTTCCTTCACAAATGCTTCAACCACCACCTTTGCTCTATTTGGGTGTTTGAGCATAGTAAAATGCCCATATTCAACCACCACCTTTTTTTTAATCATTTTTGTATTTATGGATTTATCAACAGAATAATGAAAGGTTAAATTTTTGCATTAGGATTTAGAGGAGCAGAAGTATGAGACTGAAGAACCACAAACAGAAAAGTGTATTCGCCTTAATGATGATCTGAAGGGGAGGTTACCATGAAGGTGAAGATCATCTAGGAAATGAAGAATCATATCGCTGCACTCACTTTGAAATGTTGTAATCAAAGTCCTATTATTAGGCATATGGTTTTTTTTTTCTGCCGTTTGTGTGTAAAATAATCATTCAATGCAAATCAAGAGTCATATCTTGGCTCACTTTTATTTCCTTCGATTTTTGTTTTGAATGCACTTACAAACATGAGTAACTTCGGTGTGGTTAAATCCGAAGTTACTGGCGGTAACATCTCTTAAGAAATTAAAAGGTGTTAGGTCAACTTCATCCTCTTGTCCCAACGTTGATTTCACTTCTTCAATAACAATGGAGTCGAGATCGCCAAGAACAAACTTAGCAAAATTGAAGAGAATGGCTTCTCCAATGTAACATGTGCCTGTCTTTCTACAAAGATCCCAAACCATGCCATTTGGAAGCTAGTATTAGAGAGGAATTGTTCTTGTTTGCAAAATTGAAGGGAGAGTAAAGCTTGAATTTCGTTATAATGGATGTAGAGTTTCTACTAAATGCATGCGTGGCTTCTATTTTTTTTAATTAGGTAAAAATTCGGTTTACCGGACAGATCCGATAGAACCGAAAGGCCGAGTGAACGGAAGTCGGAAACCGACTCGAAATAGCATGAAGGAAAAAAAAAACGATAAGAAGTGCAACAGTCGAAAAAAGACGCTAGAATGAAAGGAGTAGTGGGAGAAATGAGGGGCTAAAGAGCAACGTCGTTAGCATTCGGGTCAAAAGCGATCAAAGATGATAAGACCTGGAACATTCCACTTCTAAAAAGGAACCTCCAACCGGAGAAAGCGGATCAGATATCTCAAATTATAATTCCACAAACTTACGTCCAAGACAGACTATATTGGAAACCAAGTAAGAATGGATGGTTCTCGACTCAAGCAACTGTAGATTGGATCCATAAAAATAAAGAAGATACATCACAAGACCTAGAATGGATCTGGAAACTCAAAATTCCACCAAAACAAAAAAACTTCTTGTGGAAAATCTGCCGTAATGGCCTTCCTACCAAAACTAGACTTGCTGCAAACCACATAGGAGTTCCACAAGGTTGTGTTTTCTGTAATAACACCAATGAAGATTCACACCATCTCTTTATGAATTGCCAGATGACAACTGAAGTACTGAACAAATCAGTCAATAGCAAAACAACCAGAATAATAGGAAATATAAATCCAGACGATAGAAAACCTAAAGAGATCATAGAAGATATAAAATCTAAGACAACGACGGAGGAATTCGAAGACCTTGTTGGAATCTGGTGGAGCATTTGGTTCTTCAGAAACAAACTAATATTCGATCCCGATATCCAGACTAATATCAATCCGATGGTCGTGTTTGAGTTCTACAAAAAACAGAGAGCCGATTGGAGACAAGCAAACCAATTAGAACGTGGTGAAAAGACCAAAGGCCATAAGAAGAGGAAAAACTCGAAATGGATTAAACCCCCTCGTAACCACATCAAACTCAATTTTGATGGTGCTGTCAATTCATCTGGTGTTGCCACTTTTGGGTTTATTTTCAGGAATGAATCTGGTGCACCCATTTTTCACGACGGAGGGTTCATCGGGAACCGCTCGGTAGTGTTTACGGAGGCTTACGCGCTCCGTCAGGGGATCTTGGAGGCCATCTATCGTGGTTATCCCCGTTTGATTATTGAAGGTGACAATTTGCAAGTCGTAAATGCGGTGCTGGGAAGCTGGAGTTGTCCTTGGGAGGTAGAGATGATGCGGACGGACATTCTTGGGCTGCTTGGAAATTTTCAGAGTTGGAAGATTTCGCATGTTCCACGTGAAGCGAATGTTGCTGCTGACTACATTGCCAACTCATTCCGCTGTGTTTCGACTTCGCCTATTTGTTCTGATTTGGGTCTTCGGGACCTCATCCGTAAGGATGCTCTAGGATAGTGCCTTTTCTGATGTATAGGGCCTAGCCTAATTCCTTTCCTTATCAAAAAAAAAGATGCCATCCTTTGGGTGAGGAGCCCAGTTGGACTGGTTGGTCCTTGGGGAAGAACCCCGAGGTCACCGGTTCGACACTCACTGGTGACGAAACCATAACATTAATTTCTCTAGAACTGTTTACAGTTCTCACCCGTTTAAAGATGCTCTAGGCTAGTCCAAGTAATACTTGGGCTATCTTAAATCTTACCGGATCAAAAAAAAAAGATGCCATTCTTTGTTTTCTCTTGCTTTGCTATTGGGACACTCGTTCCTGTTTATGCTAGTAAATGATAAGAAGATACTCATATTTAGAAGTAGATGAATATATCATTTCTTGTAGTAGATGATTAAAATATTTGAGAAATGAAAAGAATATAATCTATAGAAGTAGATGAATCATCTCCTGTCGTAGATTACAAAACAACAACAACAACAACAACAACAACATTATCCCAGTGGGCTCCCCTTGCGGGAAATCTGGGGGGTCAAGATGGGGGCACCCCTGGTTTGACGCAAGGGGGTGTGACCAAGAGACACGACACGACCACAAAACGCAGAAAAAAAGACGAAAAATGAGGCAAAGTAGAACTAAAGAACTTTAAAAACTTAGAAACCAAAAACAGGGCGTCGGCGCGTACCGGTCTGCTCGAATGCCTAGCTGTCCATCACACGAATCATCTCTCTCCAGTTATCTCTGCACATCTCCTGTTGTAGATAACAAAAGTTTTAATAAATTAAAACTTCTTTGTCACTTGAAGTTGACAAATGAGATTTTTGTGAAAAATTCATTCTCGAACATAATAATGGATAGTTTATTATTTGTCACCCGAAGTGAACAAATAAATTTTTTATGCTTGCTTAAATTTGTTTGGCAAAAAAAATTGGGAGAATTATGCAACACTTGAAATTCTAGCAGAATTGTGCTACAATGTAATGATAAATTGTCATACCATCAACTCCATATATTGTAAACTCTTGGAGAGTTAAGAGATCTCGTATTAAAATGGTGTAGTTTAGAAGTAGTACAAGAAATGTGGTTCATGTTATATTTAGAAACTATTTCTAAATAACCACACACCTAGGACGAACTAGAAGTTCGAGGTCATTTCTGACCAACCTCTTGCATACCGGAAGCATGCCTCCTCTAGAAGAGGCATGCTAATCTCGGAGAGTTTCATCATACCCCTGCATAATTCGAAATAAGTCATTAGAATACTTGTCAAGTCGTCGACTACTCATGAATTGAATTTTAAACAAGTCGATGAGATTCACATATGATTCCACGGATCCTCGTGGCAAACTAATGAACCATCTTAGGGTCGGGCCCTCAAGAGTTGCCCCAAAGCTTTTACACATGATGACTTAACAATCCTTTTGAGGGATGGAAGTTATCATCATCTTTTGCTTGAAGATCAGAAGATGATCGTTAGGATCATCGGTGTCGTCGTAGCTTGACATGTCTGGAACGAGAAACCCCTTAGGAAAATCGACAATGGAAATGGATTCAACAAAGGGAGAAGCTTCATAGCCATCTTCGGGTTCCTTCTCTATGGGACGTGGGATTCCAGGGATCCTTGCAATCGTCTCATAGAGAGACTTTAATTTCTCTTGGATCTTTTGCTTGATGACCTCCTCAATGTCGAGAAGGTTGGGAGTGATCTCATTGTCCTCTATCGGCTGTTGGAATGGGAACCCCAGAGAGGAAGTATCTCGGGTCGTCATCGTCATTCCAGGAAAGGTAACCACTGGAGGATTTTGGACTATCACAGTCTCTTCAGGGAAAGCTCCTGCAACGGTCATAGTCTTGCTCGTGTGTACTTGCATTCTCAAAGACTCATTTTCAACTATTAGTTGCGCCACTCGGGCATTGGATTTGGTTGTTTCGGCTTTGAATTCATCAAGGTCTTTTTGGAGGGCATTGAGACGAGCAAATAGGTCATCCATGGTGAACGGTTGGATTTTAGCTATCAGTCCCACGGTGGGCGCCAAATTGTTTTGGACAAAAAATGACCAATTAATCACTTTAGTGTCCTTGATAGGGCTTGATAGCCAAAGGTATACGATTGGATCGGATTGACGGGAGAACGGATGAAAACGATTAACAAAAACAATAAACAAGTAATGAAACTAAATGCAAAATCAATACAAATGAAGAAGAAATGCTTATCTCCTTTTATTAATCATAAACAAGCGATTACAAGCTTAGATCTGGGGTTTAGAACCCGTAGTCATGCGAAAACTTCTGGGAAGACAACGGTCATATGCTAGCAGTCTTGCTCAGGCCACAACGGTCTCCGAGAGCAATGTAAGTTATGAGAGCGTTTTGATTACAAGGGAGGGGGAATTATTTTGTACTAATATCTATCCTCTGAGGCTATGCCCTTAGATCCCTTTATCTCAAATAAGACCTGGAACATTCCACTTCTAAAAAGGACAAACTTAGCAAAATTGAAGAGAATGGCTTCTCCAATGTAACATGTGCCTGTCTTTCTACAAAGATCCCAAACCATGCCATTTGGAAGCTAGTATTAGAGAGGAATTGTTCTTGTTTGCAAAATTGAAGGGAGAGTAAAGCTTGAATTTCGTTATAATGGATGTAGAGTTTCTACTAAATGCATGCGTGGCTTCTATTTTTTTTATTAGGTAAAAATTCGGTTTACCGGACAGATCCGATAGAACCGAAAGGCCGAGTGAACGGAAGTCGGAAACCGACTCAAAATAGCATGAAGGAAAAAAAAACGATAAGAAGTGCAACAGTCGAAAAAAGACGCTAGAATGAAAGGAGTAGTGGGAGAAATGAGGGGCTAAAGAGCAACGTCGTTAGCATTCGGGTTAAAAGCGATCAAAGATGATGAAGTGGACTACTGACGTTGCCTCCACCGGGATGAAGGATCTTCAGCAGCCTTGAAAACGTCGAAGCGACCGCGTCAATCACAAACGAGCCACACCCAATTCCAGAGCCAAATATCAAAATTGTACAAAAATCGTGCAAGGGTCAACCCACCAAACAACCCACATAGAGGCAAGCAAAATTAAAAAAAAAAACAACAAGCCCACCAAACAGCCCACGTAGAGGCAAGCAAAAATAAAAATAAAAAACACAAGAAGTGGTCGTCAGTACTGTAGCAATCATCCAGAACAAGCTCGTCGTCACAAAGGGGCGAAAGTATTATAGAAAACAACTAGCATAAGTACTCATTTTTATTTGAATATGAATAAAATTATTGAAACTCAATGTTTTATTTTCTCCTTTATTTAAAATAAATGAATTAATTTAATAATTTTTTTAATTTGTATATATATGTTTAAATTAAAAATATATATACATAAATGATAAAAAAGTTTAATTATGGTATATATAGTTTTTTTGTCATGTGATTTGAATATATAATTAATTTAAAAAATATGTAATTAATCAAGGCGGGATGAGATAAGAATGAACTAAAGATAATACAAAATAATTAGATAAGAATAATCCAGCACTTAAGGATAAATACAAAATAATTCGTTAGAATAAAAGATACATACAAACTAATTTATTGGATTAAGAGATAAATATCCAATTAGTTAGAATAAAACATAAATACAAATTAATTTATAGGATTAAGAGATAAATAGATGTATTAAGTATTTTTTTAAAAACTTGATATTTGGATAATATGTGACACCATGTATACAAAATTAACGACAGCTCGACACATAGGCGAAATAAACCAAAGGATGACATATGTATATAGATATCACCAACCCATCGTCAAATACAATCGACACAAACAAGTATCGGTAACACAACAGGTTTTGACGGAGAGAAAGCCGACGGCAAGAGATCTCAAGCAATCGGTACCGGAAACCAGTGCAACCACCATATGTAATCGTGGTTTGACCTAGAACTATCAAGATATCAACAGAACCAAACTAGATCGAACTCGTACTCGAACATTCAAGCAAAAATCGAAAGCGAAAAGACACAGGAGTTGTTAACCCGGTTCGAGTTCAAAGAACTCTACATCCGGAGGACCTCAACAGGGGAGATCCGATCCCAATCATTGCACTAGATCAAAGCTCAAAGGTTACAATGTACAAGGAATCAAGCACTCGGCAAAACTAGACAACAGAAACAAGAAGAAGACGAAGATCTAAGAACAGAAACAAGAGCAAAGGTAGGGTTCTAGAAACGAAAGGGCTTCGGCCCCCTTTCACGGCTGCAAGTCACTCTTGGACTTCGACTAGACACCACGAACACCGGAGATGAGCTATCGCCGGCGAACTCCTCTTCTTCTTCCTCTCTCTCTCTCTTTCTTTCTCTTCTCTCTCTCTTTCTCTGGATTTCTAGGGTTAGCGCCGCGTCAAGAATGAGCTCCCATCGAAGCTCAACATGCTTAAATAGCTAGGTCACTCGGGCGAGCCACTCAAACGCAGCGTTGCAACAAGTGAAGGCTCCAACTTCAGTTTTGGGCTAGAGACAGGTAAATGGGCCAAGCTCATAAATTGGGCCGAGCTCAAAAGCGTCTTCACTTCGAGCTTCATCAAGGCAAAGTTCGGTTAAGATAGTGACTCGGGTTTGACTGCCTCCAAACCGGTTTTAACCCGGGGTGGCATTTAATCCCGATCCACATATAAAACCAAACCCTACATCTTGGATGAACCCGGTTCTGGTTTTTCTAACTCTACCTTAGTGCTTAATTCATACAATTGTACATATACATGTATGTATTATTTACAACATATGCCCTCTTAATACAAACATGTTTCTACACTTTGAGCTCTAATTCAATAGTGATCAGATCAGGACCAGGCTTCTCCTTTCTATCATTGGTCCGGTTCCACATCTCAGTTTACATCCTTGATGTGGAGTGAGTTCCTGCAAAACTCAAATTTGTTAAGAGGCACAATCTTAGTTCCAAAGTCTGCAGGATTCACATCTCCAGCTATCTTCACAATATTGATCAGCTGTTTTTCAACTTCATCTCTGATGTAATGAAATCTCACATCAATGTGCTTATTCCTCTCATGATAGACAAGATCTTTGCACAAATATAATGCACTCTGGCTATCTGTAGAGATTTTAGGAATGAAAATTTTCCCAGTAATCTCCTTCAGAATACCTTTTAACCATGATGCCTCTTTTGAGGCCTCCACTGCAGCTATGTATTCAGCTTCAGTTGAAGACAAAGCCACAATGGATTGTTGTTGAGATTTCCATGATATACAGTTTCCTGCCCAGGTGTAGAAGTAGGAAGTGGTAGACTTTCTGTTATCTTTGTTACTTGCAAAGTCAGAATCCACATACCCTTCTAGTTCAGTCCTGGGTTTATGCTCAGAGTATACTAAACCCATTTTACTTGTACCTGCTATATACCTGAGACAATACTTCATAGCAGACCAGTGCTTCTCACCAGGGTTAGACATAAATCTACTCAGCACACTTATAGCAAAAGCCAAGTCAGGTCTAGTACACAGCATAGAATACATCACAGATCCCACAACAAGATCATAAGGTATTTTATTCATCTTCTTAATCTCATCAGGATCAACCGGGCAATCTTTCTTAGTTAATTCAAGATGCCCTCCTAATGGTATAGGTGCAGGTTTAGAATTAATCATAGAGAATCTATCAAGCACCTTTTCTAGATAATCAACCTGAGATAGTTTCATTATTCTTTTATCCCTATCTCTTATGATTTTTACCCCTAGGATTCTCTGAGCCGGACCTAAATCCTTCATATCAAAGTGCTTGCTCAGAACATGCTTTACTCTATTAATTTCCAGTTTGGAGCTACTAATAAGCAATATATCATCTACATAGAGCAGCACATATAAGGGATTGTTATTTCTAACATGCTTGAAGTATAAACATGTATCCCACTTACTCCTAACAAAATTCATGGAGACCATGTAGGAATTAAACTTCAAATTCCACTGCCTAGGAGACTGTTTTAAACCATATATAGACTTCTTAAGCAAGCAAGCATGATTAGGTTTATCTTTATCAATGAAGCCCTTAGGTTGTCTCCTATAGATAGTTTCTTTTAATTCTCCATGTAAGAAGGCAGTTTTGACATCCATTTGTTCAATCTCCCAATCAAAGACTGTAGCCATAGCAAGTAATAATCTCATGGTTTTGTACTTAACTACAGGTGCAAATATTTCATTGTAGTCAATACCCTCCTTCTGGGTAAACCCTTTAGCTACAAGCCTAGCTTTAAATCTAGGTGGATCAAGGTCAGTGACTCCATCTTTAACCTTAAATATCCATTTACAGTCAACTAGCTTGACTTTATCAGGTTTGGGTACAAGAGACCAGGTATTATTCACATGCATACTCTGTATTTCTTCATGCATAGCTTTTAACCATTCATTTGCATGTTTACAGTTAATGGCTTGTTCATATGATTCAGGATTAAAATGAGCAACAACATCAGCAACAAGCAGGGCAAACTCAACAATATTAGAAGTGAACTTAGAATTTGGAATTCTGATTCTTGGTTCCCTATCCCTAACAAGTTGATAATTAGACAAATCATGCTCAGGAATATTGTTCAAGTCATGCATATTATCATCATGTCGGTTATTCATCATAGCATTAGTATCATCAACAATATGCATGTCATGTTCATCATGTTCATCATGCATATCAAGATTAGGGATAGGTTGTTCACTTACTGCCCCACCTAATTGGTGGGATTGTCCTGTATTGTTGCCCTCTTCAGCCTCATTCTGTTCACCATTGTGCTCATTTTCTGCAGCTTCATTATTTTCTGAATTGCTGCTTATTTCTTCATCAGGTTGCTCTTCCCCAGTTTTTTCTTCTAAGGTGCCTAATGAATAGGAGTTGCTGTAGCCAATATCAAACTCCTCTAGCCCTGGTTGCTCATTGTTGTTGCCACCAGGAACAAGGGATGGCCCCACCTGAGCCATTGTGTCTCTTTCTTGTGCTTGAGTACCTATTTTCTCAATGAAAGACATTAGTTTATCCTTAAAATAGAACTCATTTTCCTGAAATGTGACATCTCTGGATACTATTACTTTGTAACCTCCAGGTTGGATTACAAGTAATTTGTATCCTTTCACACCTTCAGGATATCCTAACATGACAGCCTTAATTGCCCTAGGCTGCAACTTACCTTGATTGACATGAATGTATGCTGTGCAGCCAAAGGGTTTTAAGTATGAGATGTTAGGCTTATGACATGTCCACATTTCCTGTGGAGTCTTGAAACTCACAGCAGAGGAAGGTGATCTATTAATGAGGTATGCAGCAGTAGTAACTGCTTCTCCCCATAGGGATTGTTTCATACCAGCACTAATTAACATACATCTAGCTTTTTCTAGAAGAGTTCTATTCATTCTCTCAGCTGTGCCATTTTGTTGTGGAGTATATGGCACAGTTAAATGTCTTTTTATTCCATTTTTATTGCAATAGTCATCAAAAATCTTGTTACAAAACTCAAGTCCATTATCATTTTTGAGACATTTAAGTTTAAGGTTGGAATGTTTTTCAGTGAATACATGCCAACCCTTAAAAAACTCAAAAGCCTCATTTTTGTGCTTGAGTAAGTATACCCAGACTTTCCTAGAGTACTGATCAACTAGGGACAGAAAATAATTTCTGCCTCCAATAGTCTGTACTTGAGCTAGGCCCCATAAATCACAGTGGACATATTCTAGGGGCCCTTTAGCTTCATAAGATGACTTAGCAAAGGGGTGCTTAGTCTTTTTACCAAACACACAGGTCTCACAGAAAGGAACATCAGAAAGATTCTCATGTATGATGTCATTTTTATGCAAGTGCATTAATCCAGTATTACCTATGTGCCCTAATCTGTTATGCCAAAGTTTGGATTTTTCCACACTGTCATTTTTCAAAGAGACATTTAATTCAGGCAGACTAGCTATCACTTGATACAATCCATCCTTTTTAATGCTCTTAATTCAAACAATGTTATCTCTTATCACTTCCCTGACTCCATTTTGTGTAATAATTTTGCATTTTAATTCATCTAACATAGATTCAGATAACAGATTTCTCCTCAGTTTAGGTACCCACCTAACATTTTGTAAGACCCTGATTTTTCCATCATGCATTTTTAAAGGAACACATCCAATCCCCTTAATTGCAAGGGTGGTGTGATCCCCAAGCATGACTTCACCCCCATCATGCAAAGATAAATTAGAAAAATAGGATTTATGAGGAGTTGAATGCATAGTACACCCAGAGTCAAGGATCCAAACATTTTCACTAGCACAACTAGACACAACAAGTAACTCATGAGAATAATAGTTCTTTTCTTCAAGCACAGACACAGATTCCTTTTCTTTTTTCTTATTTTTCTCATCCCTAGTTCTTTTAGGGCATTCTTTAGAGTAATGTCCTATTTTTTCACAATAGTAACATTTAACCCCAGACATATCCTTACCATTTTTCTCACCATTACTCTTATCATTTTTCTTGTGGAATTTCTTACCCTTTCCCTTGGTAAACATAACCTCATTTTTAGACTCAGTCTTTTGCTCAGTTTTAGAACCATTTTTTACTTTAAAGACTTTCAGGGAGTCATTTTTATGAGTCAGGTATTCCACTATTTTTTCAACTGTTAAGTCATCCCTAGCAAATTGTACCACATCTTTTAAGACGTCAAATTGACTAGGTATTGAGTTTAACAGAATTCCTACCTTATAGCTTTCTTTAACTTTTTCATCACACCTTTCCAAATCTAGAGACAACTTAAGAAACTTATCAAGATTCTCAGTAAGGGTATAGGAGGTGTCCATTTTAAAATTAAAGAACTTGCATAAGGTGGAGATAAGAGTAGGCATAGATTTGGTACGATAAATCGCATCAAGAGCCTCCCAAAGTGGTTTAGGTTCAGAGTGACTAACCACCTGTCTTGCTAGCTCATCAGCAAGACGCAACATTATTTCTGCATGTGCCTGGTCTTTGATCTCCTGCCTTCTTGCAGCAGAGAACTCCACAGGCCAATTGTCTGTAACAGCCATATAACACTTCTCTTTTGTTAATACGGCTCTCATCTTCAGTTTCCACATAGAATAATCCATGTGCCCATCATAGGGTTTTACTCGATAGTTTTCTGACATCTTTTTAGGTACCTGTCAAAACAATCATACCAAGTCAGAAAAAGAGTAACAAGAATCTGAAAAGACAAACAGACTAGAAATAATCCTAAAAATAGAAAGACTCTCTACTGTAGGAACCGGCAGTGGGATTAAACCGACACAAGTCGTTACCCTTCTGTCAAGATTCCCCTGTCTCGACCCAAAGGCCTACACAGTGACTTAAGGACTCAGATCTAACAGCGGAAGCACACAAAAACAAGGATATATCAAGTAAAGCTCTGATACCACTTTGTAATCGTGGTTTGACCTAGAACTATCAAGATATCAACAGAACCAAACTAGATCGAACTCGTACTCGAACATTCAAGCAAAAATCGAAAGCGAAAAGACACAGGAGTTGTTAACCCGGTTCGAGTTCAAAGAACTCTACATCCGGAGGACCTCAACAGGGGAGATCCGATCCCAATCATTTCACTAGATCAAAGCTCAAAGGTTACAATGTACAAGGAATCAAGCACTCGGCAAAACTAGACAACAGAAACAAGAAGAAGACGAAGATCTAAGAACAGAAACAAGAGCAAAGGTAGGGTTCTAGAAACGAAAGGGCTTCGGCCCCCTTTCACGGCTGCAAGTCACTCTTGGACTTCGACTAGACACCACGAACACCGGAGATGAGCTATCGCCGGCGAACTCCTCTTCTTCTTCCTCTCTCTCTCTTTCCTTCTCTTCTCTCTCTCTTTCTCTGGATTTCTAGGGTTAGCGCCGCGTCAAGAATGAGCTCCCATCGAAGCTCAACATGCTTAAATAGCTAGGTCACTCGGGCGAGCCACTCAAACGCAGCGTTGCAACAAGTGAAGGCTCCAGCTTCAGTTTTGGGCTAGAGACAGGTAAATGGGCCAAGCTCATAAATTGGACCGAGCTCAAAAGCGTCTTCACTTCGAGCTTCATCAAGGCAAAGTTCGGTTAAGATAGTGACTCGGGTTTGACTGCCTCCAAACCGGTTTTAACCCGGGGTGGCATTTAATCCCGATCCACATATAAAACCAAACCCTACATCTTGGATGAACCCGGTTCTGGTTTTTCTAACTCTACCTTAGTGCTTAATTCATACAATTGTACATATACATGTATGTATTATTTACAACACCAGTCGAACGCAAACACAGGGAAATTCGAGGGTGTCGGAAACACCGAAAGTCGATCGAAACCAGAAAAGCCAAAATCAAATGAGATCACCGTTGCCATTTCAATCAACCTCCATAGTCTAAAAAAGGTTCGTCGAAGAGGCTTCTATGATCGAGTTGGTCTTAGTTAGTTGGAAAAAAAGAAGCAAAAATGTTAAGTTGGATTATATAGTACATCGTTAGATATAGAGCAATTTAAATTTGGGATTGGAATTCTAAGTTCACGAGTTAAGAAAGTTCTACAATAGTACAAGACCAATGATCCATTTTAGCGATTTTGTGCGTCACTCTGATACTTAAACCAAACCCTAAAATTGTACTACCATGAAATCTTAAGCTTTTAACTAGTTGTCGGAAGGCAAGACACTTTATTGATTTTAGAATATTATGAAAGAAATGACCCGTTTAATTAAGCCAAACCCTAATTTCAACCACCTATTAAGATCTTCAGTACAAATTTAAATTTCAAGCAATTAATTTGTAGTTCAGTGTAAGTAGCTATATAGATAGCTACTTTCATACAGTAATTGATAACTGATCAAGCCAAAAATCAGATTGATTGGTGGATATGTGCTAGTACTAGTTGAATTTCCATGGATTGAATCAAATTATAAATGTTGGGAAGATTGAGTTCAAATGAGTGACTAAAGTAGAGAATCTATGACATGCATTGATTAATAAAAAGAGTAAAATATATAAAACCACCTCTTATCTTACCTAGTTTACAAAAAACTATCCCTTATTTTAATTTTTACGAAAAACCACCCACTATTTATATTCCGTTTTCAAAACACCACCCGAACCAATTTCACATCCAATTTAATGTTAAATTAGCCTCAAAAGACAGAATTACCCCTAGGTCACCCATCTGCCAATACGTCATATCACTCTTGTTCATCTTGGTCCTCGCCGTTCTCCTCGAGCGAACAGCGCGCTTCCAAGTCGTCAAGACCGACGCACCTCAATACGGACGTCGCGTACTGACAGTGCTGCTCCAGACGGCCGTCCCACCGTCGGGATGGGGCTGGCATACCTCGTTATGCTTGTCGTTATGTCGTTCAACGGCGGCATGTTCCTGACGATCGTCGCCGGACACGCCGTCGGGTTCTTGATTTTCGGGGCTAGGGTTTTCTTGAAGGCGGGTGGGGAGGACAGCCTGGATTTGGGCAATTCGGATCGGAATTGTATGAGTTGTTGTCTGTTGATTTGTTTGCCAAGGATCTATCGGTATGGGTGTTTTTTTGTCTGAAATAATGAATTAATTGTGTGTTTTTAGGTATGTATCTGTTGGAAATTTGGAAGTTAATCTTGCGTTTCAAATTATTGAACCCAACATCTAGATCCAAAATATTGGGGATCTGAATCAATCTGGAAAAAAAATATGGCATAGAGATTGAGCTGTGTGTCGTGGAAGAAGAAGATGAATAGTACAATACAATCAATTAAGGGAAGCGTAGTGGGAGGGGCTACGCTTCCCTTCGTTGAGGTCGAGTGTTCGATTCTCAATGGAGGAGAAATGAACTTGTTGGGAGAGTAGATCCCACCCAAAAATAAAGGGGCCCTCGCGAGACTCGAACTCCAGACGTAGGCGTTTGATGGAGCAAAGCTCTCCGCTGAACTGGGGTGACAATGACCAAAAAAAAAAAAAATAATTAAAATGAGTATTACATTAAAAAAATTTGCCACAGAAAAGGAAATGAAAAGCCAAATGAAAGTTGGTTTATCCTTTATTTATTTGTACTAATACTTTTTATTTAATTTTTTAATTCATAGCTTTTACAAATAATGTCTACTATTTTATATATAACTTAGGGGCAATTCTGTCTTTTGAGGCTAATTTAACGTTAGATTGGATGGAAAATTGGTTCGGGTGGTGTTTTGAAAACGGAATATATATAGTGGGTGGTTTTCCGTAAAAATTAAAATAAGGAGTGGTTTTTTGTAAACTAGGTAAGATAAGGGGTGATTTTCTGTATTTTGCCCTAATAAAAAACATCACTCAAACAAAAAATCTACCCACCTGACTAACAAAGAGCAAAGTTGACAATTTATTACAAAGGTGAAGTGCTTGATCCAATCTTCTAATTCAATCAAACCTTCACATACGCCGACAAAAAGATGTTGCAAAGAGGTGAAGGGAAGGCCTTGGACACCCATTGACAACTTGTCGAATTTTGGAAGACCACAGATACAAAGTCCCCGGAGGCTATTCAGGCCTTGCAGTGACCAAGATCTATGTGCCAAATCCAACTCTATGCAACCCCATATACATAAGTTCTCAAGTTTTACAAGTTGTGTAGTGCTCAGAGGAAGGAAGGCAAGCCTCGGGCAATAAGAAAGACACAATGTGCGAAGACCTTTTATGTTTCCGATGCCTTCTGATAAAACCTCTTGTTTTGTAGTCACAGATAGAGTTCTTAGGTTTTCCAATCTCCCTATGTCAGTTGGAAGCTCTTGAAGATTGGTGCAACTTGCAACACTTAAACTCTGCAGGTTGATGAGATTGCAAATTAAGCTGGGCAGCTTTTTAAGCCTTGTGTTTCCTTGAAGATCAAGATATCTTAGATGCTTCATGTAGCCAATTGTACTCGGTAGCTCCTCGAACTGACAACCATTGAGATGTAAAACTCGTAGGAACTTTAATTTTGAGATGATGGTTTCAACAAACGCCTTGTCTAGGGAGTGTTCTGCAGTATCAATCATCAAAAGTCGAGCTTTCTTTGCTTGGATGAATAGCCTTTCATGACATTGTTTTCCTATCAAACCATTTTCTTCTAGTTTTATGTATCTGACCTTCTCAGAAACCTCCTCAGTTGTACAATTTACTATCGCCAATTCTGGCCTTGCTATAGATTTGGACAAAGCATACACAAAATCATGCATATGTAAGGTTCCAAACATAGCATCATGCGGATAAAATTTAGTATCATTCATGAAAAGGGATTTTGACAATAGTTCCGTAACGCACTGCGATGCAAGTGCTTCTCCTTGGTCATCATCTGGTATAAATCCAAGCGCCATCCACAAGGGTAACAACTCCCCTACTAAGGATATTCTCCTTCCCTTACCGTATATAGAGGAAATACGGAAGCAGAGTTTGAGATTGGAGGGGAGTTGGTCATAGCTCAATTTCAATATATTCAAGATATCTTCATGCCCTTGTTCCAACTACTCTATGACACGAAGCCACTCCTTCTCATCTGTATTTCCACACAATACGGGTCCAAGAGTCGTGACGAGCAAAGGAAGCCCCCTCGATAGCTCAACAATCTTGTTTGCCAACTTCAACAGCGTGGGATCAGTCTTTTCACCAGCATCTTTGAAGGCCAGCCCCATGAATATCTGTAAGCATGTTTCATGTGAGAGCTCATTCAATCTGTATACATCAACAATACCAGCGCTAGATGCCACCTTCAAGTCACGCGTAGTCACAACCACTGTGCTTCCTTTGGCACCAACATCCAAATACTCTCTCAGATTTTTACTAACATTTGAATCTTCAACCCACAAATCATCTAATACAAGAAAGTACTTCTTGTCCTTCAAAGCATCCTTAGTCTTGTTCATCAGTTGCTCCAAGGAAAGTTGCTCCATGCTCATATGCAATTTGTTTTCCCCTGTAGCCATACTTATGACTTCCTTAAGTACTTTCTTCAGGTTGAATTTCTCAGACACATATACCCAGAGTTTC
Organism: Fallopia convolvulus; assembly: GCA_964016875.1. NCBI lineage: Eukaryota > Viridiplantae > Streptophyta > Magnoliopsida > Caryophyllales > Polygonaceae > Fallopia > Fallopia convolvulus. The sequence goes on along the minus strand of OZ024728.1, from coordinate 13,777,399 downwards.
TTATCAAAATTTTGATCAATCATGTTGTCATTATATAGCAATTTGGCAAGGGTAGTTTTCCCGACCCCTCCAAACCCCATAATTGGCACAACCGAAAGGCTTTCACAATCCCCACAACCTAGTATGGATTTGATGATGGTCTCTTTATCATCATCTCTCCCAAGAATCAAATCTGACTTACTGACCTTAGAGTCTGTTTCTCTCCAACACGACTCCCAATAATCAACAGACTCAGGGGAAAGAACAAAACCATTCCTTTCGGATGCAATCAGATCAAGCTTCTTGCAAAGGCTCTTGATCTGGTGAGCCCATTGCATGCGAAGCACAAGAGAGTTACTGCGGGAGAAGAACTTACGGACCTCTCTACGCCACTGCCCTTTGTTCTTGTCTATGATTGCAACCTCCGTCGTGATGCCATCGAGCAGATCGTCGATGTCATACATGACGTCCTGGAGCTTTCCGAGCCAGTTCTTGATGGAATCGCTTGTGGACTGCTGCTTCTCAGCATCACGGAGCACAGCGTGGATGCTTGATAAGTTGCTCTTGATCCTGTCGAGCTCATCTTCCACTCCCAGCACCAGTTTCACCTCTTCAACTGCGACCGAGCCGAGCTGCCCAAGAACAAACTTACTAAACCCCAAAAGAACGGCGTCCGCCATGTCTGCGCGCAATTTTTTGCTGAATTCTGGATATATTATCTGATGAGTTTGAAATATGTGAGGAGGGCAGTGCTCTTGCTTTATGATTGTCTGATGAGTTGGCCTTGCTCGAAATAATAATAGAGATTGATGTCAAGTTTCATGAAGATAAACGGGGCAGGCTTCTGTTTTGTGATTGGTGGCGTTGTATTGCCTTGAATTATTGGAAACAAGGGGCCTCTTTCTAACAATGACTCTACGTTCATTTGATAATGAATTGTGAAAAACAAATCTCCAAGGTAATAAATAAAAGTGGCCCCGTGTTCCCAATACGGACCTTATAAGTAAACTGTGCCACACAAACTCTAAATATGATTTTTAGTACTAGGATAATTGCACAAGTTGCTATTTTTTGTGTGTTCGAAAATGGGACAAGTACGCGCATGCACAAGTACGTTTTGTATGCGTTAGGACCTAGGAGATAAGTGCATAATTTTTGCATATCCCATACATCAAAATATAAGAGCCGGGTAGATGGTTGACTAGTTGAATTCCCGTGATATTCACTGGGTGATTTTACTAAAGACTATACAATAACTAGTGTAAGTTTCCGTGCCTGGACGTGATTTATAAAATTATTATATTATTTATTTATATTTGTTAAATATTAATTAAATTAATATAAGAAAGGATATTTTTAACAAAATTATACATATCTTATCTTAAAAAAAACTATCATTCCTGAAATAATTACTAAAAACTGATATAGAGAATGATATTTTAGAAAAACTATACCTATCTTATACAAAAAAAAACTGTCATATCCAAAAAATAAAACTAATATATTGATTGGTTTGTTTAATATATAAATACAACTGATTAAAAAATTCAATTAAATTTCAACTAATTAAATTGATTTTAAAAAGATAGATGATGTAGTTCAATGTGGGGCTGTTTTATATATTATTTTAACCACCGCTTTAGTATATAGTAATGATATGCATAAAACTAATATAGAAAGTATCAACATATAGATAGATAAAGTTATTATAATATAAAAAATTGGATGTATATAAAGAATAATAAAAGCTATTATTAAAAAGCTTGACATTATTTTATTTAACTAATGCCGCGTGGCACAATTTTTTCAACACACATGGTTTCTGCTTTATAATGTACTAGCAAGACCCGGTCGTGCATGCACGACAATGATTTGAAGAAAAAATTACGTAGGAACCATACTTGTCGATTGAATTTTACATAAACTTATTTGATAAAATAAAATAATTTCCTCAATAAAACTTTCAAGCGAGAATTATTAGAATACGTAGGGAATGTAAAAAATATTTCTTTATTTATAATATGATATGTGATTTAATTTTTGAATGAGATAATATTATATAATATATAGGTAAATAAATACTAAAAAAACTGAATAATATTCCCATACAGCCATACTCATTAATTTAATATGGTAAATATTTCATATTTATTAGTTAAATATGATAAATAATAGTAATGAATGAGGTAATGAACATTTAAATATATCTACGTGGCGTAATATTAAATTTACTATTTATCATTGAAAAAAAATTAAGATACATTATAAAAAAGAACATACATATAATATTGGAAAAAAGATAAAATCATACTATAATTTAAGGATATAATTGTATATTAATAATATTATATTATATATATTATTATTTAATTATTGAAAAGATGATGATGTACAATTATATAATATTTAAATTTTGTCCATAAAAAAAAGTAGTAGATCATTATATATTAGTGATATTATGTATGGATAGTTTTATACTTGCTATTGAAAAAAAAGAACGATACACATTAAAGATGGTGATGTACAATTATATATTTAAATTGTCCATAAAAGAAAGTAGTAGATCATTGTATAGAGTCGGGCTCGGGTGCATTTTATTATTATAGTGTAAAATGCGAGCGTATTTAGATCGTCAGATTAAATTAATGGACAGATGAGATTACGGGTTTGATAGAAAAATAAGAAAAGGGAGGTGGTTCATTAATGGCAACGCGGATAAATAACTTTATTTTTTTCATTCAGAGACGAAACTACCCCTTAAATAAATCTACCCTAAAACTCACAAACTCCCACGTTGCCATCTCCATCACTCTCTCGCCCCTCTCTCCTCTCCACCCGTCCCGCCCGTCCCGGATGGCCGAGCCCTACAAGATTCTCCAGATCGGATGCAACACTTGTGAATCCGATGTCGAGAAAGCTTTTTGGTGACTCACTTTGAAATTAAGCTTCAACTTTCGTCAATAATTCGTTTCTTTTCTATTTTTTATTGTTTAAATCTATAGAAACTAAGAATGCGTGGAAAACTAGCAGCGTCTTTTAGATGTATGCAAAGGGAAGAACTATGGGGTTCAATATTACCAAATCAACGAAGCTTATGTTGTAAGTTTCATCCCTTTTGTTCACATCTAGATCTGATTTGTTTAATTGATGAATGATGATTGGCTTTGTGAGTGGTTATATTATCGGGTAGATTTTGCGCACTCTGTTTTTTCGGATGCGCACTCCACTTTGTGCGGATTCTAAACCCGTCCATAAATATACGGTTTTTTTTTGTACGGGTTTGAAATCCGCCCATGTTTTGTGCTATTTTTGTTGTGCGGGTTTAAAATCCGCGCATAATTTTTATCCTTTTTTTGGGCTGGTTTGGAACCCGCCCATAGCTGAGTGCGAAACCCAAAAATAGGAGTGCGCAAACAAATCGCCTTATATTATTGATGGGCTTCTTCAGTTTAATCGTAATTTGGTCTGGTTTAATTTTAATTAAGACATCTAGTTCAATTTTTGCAGAATACATATACATGGAGATAATAGGAGGTAGGGTCTGGTGCTGACTTTGCAACTTAATTTGATTACTTAATACCTTTGTGATCAAAGCTACGAAATGTGTCTTGAATTGGTACTTTTCATGGGTGTTGGTATGTATAAACGTATCTATTATAAATCAAGAACTAAAAATAATTGCATCTTTTTTAGACTTGGATATCCTTCGTCTTGGTTGAGCTTGTTGTGTTTGTGTTTGGGTAGCCTATTAGCTCAAATGGTAGAGCAATGTGCAAATGCACATAGATGTGGGTTCAAATCCCACATAGGTTAATTCTATATACGTTTATGTCTTTTGGTTCATTATAACCCTTCTTTTGGTTCATGATTTTGTAAGTTCATGTTCATAATAGTTTACCTTACAATTCATGTCTTTTAAGTCATACTAGTTGTCATTTTGGTTCATGTCTTTTGGTTCATGTTTTAAGAATACGCATAAGTTTATAGTATTTCGTATTACGATTCAACTCTTTTTAGTTCATAAAAATTGATTTGTTGGTTCATGAGTTTATAGGGTTAGGTTCATGACAACTGTCAATAAGGTTCACAAAATTTAATTCATAATCTTTTATGTTACCTATTTCACAAATGGTATTTTGTGAGTTCATGTCTTTATAAGGTTAGGTTCATAATAATTGAAATAAAGGTTCATGTAATTTAATTCATAATACTTGTTCTAAAGGTCGTGTATTCTAGTTCATAAATTTCTTATTCTTAATGTCGTGTATTGCGGTTCATCTCTTTTTTAGTTCATAAAAGTTAATCTGTTGGTTCATGACTTTATATTCATGACAACTGCCAATAAGTTCACGAAATTTAATTCATAATCCTTTATGTTGCCTATTTCACAAATGGTATTTTGTGGGTTCATGTCTTTATAAGGTTAGGTTCATAATAATTGAAATAAAGGTTCGTGTAATTTAATTCATAATACTTGTTCTAAAGGTCGTGTATTCTAGTTCATAAATTTCTTATTCTTAATGTCGTGTATTACGGTTCATCTCTTTTTTAGTTCATAAAAGTTAATCTGTTGGTTCATGACTTTATATTCATGACAACTGTCAATAAGGTTCACGAAATTTAATTCATAATCCTTTATGTTGCCTATTTCACAAATGGTATTTTGTGGGTTCATGTCTTTATAAGATTAAGTTCATAATAATTGAGATAAAGGTTCATATAATTTAATTCATAATACTTGTTTTTAATGTCGTGTATTCTAGTTCATAAATGATATTTAATGGGTTCATAAATTTAAATGTTAAGGTTCATAATAAGTGTGCTTACGGTTCATGAATTTCTTGTCTGTAGTAGTTAGTGTCATGGCTTTAGATTCATAAAAGTAGTTCTATTTCGTGGTTTTATATGTAGGTTTCGAACTCACATCATGTGCAATGGCACACATTACTCTCCCTTTTGGGGTTAATAGGCTATAAAAATTATTTTTCACAATCACCACATAATGAGCAACTTCTAAGTACACAAAAAAGAGTACGGCATCTTAACTATATATATGGGTTCATTAATACACACTTACAATGTTGTAATTCATAAAATCTATATGAACACAATCATTCTTCATCTCAACCCATAATTAAACAACATTTCAAATTCTCCGTTGTCACCAAAACTCTTATCATAGCGGTGTATATCGTTCATAAATTTCATTTACTATGGTTCATTAACAAACAAGTATGAGTTCATCAATACACAATTAAAAGTTCATAAAAAAGAAACACGAATGTCATTTGCAATGATTTCTTGTTGTAGTGTTTCTACCAATCACGCACACCAAATTTGATAGTAGAACTAAAAAAATATTTTTTTAAAGAAGAAACAATTAAAATCGGAGAAAATTTAGATAGAGCAAAACTCTAAGTTGGTCATTTGGGCATTTTATCAAACACATGGTGGGCGCTTAGATAAATACTCATCATTAACCTATACTTCCAATACAAAACATCAGATTGCAATATAAAACAGACACAACATTCATAGGTTTGATTAAAATCAATAAAAAAAATAGCCCAAATAACACATAACACGACTAAATACATGTAAATTGAATTATCAGAATCCATTTTTGAAAAACACCCAAATACAAATCTTCTATGTGAAAGTAACTCATATCAAAATCCATGAAGATAGAACGTCAATTGGAACCCGAAATAAACATAAAATCAATCCAAAATAGAAGGAGCAAGTGGAAATTGCTATGGAGAAGTACCGATCGAGGGCTCACATGAAGGTTGCAGGCTCGAATGGAAGAAAATGAAGCATAGTAGGAATATTCTAATTTGGTGGGGGGAAAGACAAAAATACCCCTTGGTTTAAAAAAATGTGAAAGGAGGCGTGTCTCCTTATGACCCTTGATCTCCCACATCCAACGCACTAGATTTGCTCACATTTTACACCATAAGATTAATTTTCATGTGATCTCAACTCTCATTGTATATCAATAGAAATAGTAATATTATTATATGATTGGGGATCAAATGAGAACAATTCTTATCCTAAGAAATGAGAACAACTCTCATCCGTTGATTTTGTAAGATTAAGGGTTCAGATGGGATGCTCTCTACACTTACACTCCTTTATATTTTTAAAGCTGAAACGGTACTTTTGTCATTGTACTATTCTTTTATTTTTAATTTTACCTTTCACCCCTAAATTGCTCCTCCCTCTCTACGTAATGGAGACTGATGAACGACGACGCTTCAGGCGACCCCTCTTTCGATCCCTTTTTTAATCTCGATCTCCCTTTCGATCTCGATCCCCCCTTCGTTCGATCCATACTCCTACTCCAAATTGAAGGCACAATGAATTTAGGTAAGTGGTTATGAAGAATACTTAAGAAGAGTTTAGTTTGGTGGATGATTTGTTGCTCTCAAATAATTCCTAAATTTGTTGTTGTTTATGTTTCTTTGTTGCTTGAGATCATGTAGAAATGTGTTATACTCTTGGTTTTGGGATTGGAAACAAAAATTTATAGAAACTAGAATTAAAATTTGTATGCTTATATAATTGCCCACAAAGTGTTTGATAAAATGTCTCAATGAGCATGTTTTGCTAAAATGACTTTGAATATTATTTTACTGTTCTAATTAGTGAATATGAAGATAATGTGGACAAATTGCAAGACCTTTTCATGTATTGATGATGTTTTAGTGTTCAATTCCCCCTTGTGGATAAAATGAATGTTTGCATATGATGCTAAGTATGGTTTGTTGAATATGATGTTTTTGTGTATATGTCTATGCCTAGTTATCCACATTGACTAGTATGATATTGTTTTGAATAAGCAATTAGTATCCTTGTGACCTTTGTTAGATCGCTTCACTTAAAATTCGTATTGTTTTTTTATATGAACCGTATTGTTATTTTTAGTGAACCTTCGTGTTTAATATTATGAACCACAATGACAATATTTGTGAACCAACTGAAAAACGGTATTTTGCACATTTTTACTAGATCTCTTCTTTTTCTCCCTTTTTATTGTAGGTTGTTCATCAAGCTCCGGTCAACCTAATTTGTTTAATTCGGATAATGATGATAGTATTGATGGGGTTCAATTGAAGGGTCTTGATAATGATGTTAGTGTTGATAGGGTTCATCAAGCTCCGGTTATCCTAACATTTGAAGTAAATAATAGATACTGGTCATTTGGTTTCCAGATCCACAAAAAATGACCAAATTTGATACAATTTATGTCAAATAGTATTGTTATTTACATGAACCGCATTGTGATTTTCAATGAACCTTATAGTGTAATATTATGAACCGTAATGACAATATTTTTGAACCAAAAGAAAAACGTTTTTTTTCCATATTTTTATTGCCCATTATGTGTTCCATGTTGCTTATAAATTAGCTTTTTTTTCCTTGTTTATTGTAGGTTGTTCATCAAGCTCTGGTCATCCTAACTTGTCTCATTTGGATAATGATGCTAGTACTGATGGAGTTTCATTGAAGGGTTTTGATAATGATGAAAATGTTGATGGAGTTCCATTGGATGATCATGATGAAGCTAGTGACACCTACATTCTTCACTTATCACAAGATTGTCCTTATTTCATTCCCAAGATTGAACATTGAAGTTCCAATTCTCTACTTGTCTTTTTTAATAGTTGTTATGTGTTTTGGGGATTAAGTTGTCTATTTTATGTTACTTTGTGTTTGAAAAATCACTTTGCTGCATTTGTAATTGCTTTTAAGGTTGTTTTTTACTTCACATTGAACCCAATGAGATGAATGTGTTCTTTACAAATTTTATGCATTTTCTGTTAAATGAACTGATTATTTAAAATCCATGAACCTTCATGTTGAACACTATGAACCTTCATGTGTAACAATATGAACCTTCATGTCGAACACTATGAACCATGTAATTAATTCTATGAACCGTGTAAGTAATCAAGGATCAATCTTTTACATTGTTTTCTCAAAATGGACCATTTCCATTGCGTAGCATCTGTAGTGATTTCCTCGATCCGCTTCTAGTTAACTATTTTTATAACAATGTAATTTAAAATCATAGGTAGTATTCAATCAACCTACAAGTATAAAATGAGATAAAAAGTACACTTACAAACACATGAAACAAACTTTAATGTACTTTGAACCAAAAAACAAATGTCATGAACCAAAATTACAACTAGTACGTATGTATGACTTAAAAGACATGAACTGTAAGATGAACTATTATGAACCAAACTTTAATTTACTATGAACCAAAAGAACAAATGTCATGAACCAAAAAGACATGAACTGTAAGATGAACTATTATGAACCCGAGCTTACAAAATCATGAACCGAAAGAAGAGTTATAATGAACCAAAATATATAAAGCGTTGATAGAATTAGCCTATGTGAGATTTGAACTCACATCTATGTGCACATGCACATTGCTCTGCCATTTGAGCTAATAGGCTTTTAAAGTGATGTATGATTTTACACAAACACCACATCATATGCAAGCAATGTCATTTTTCTGTTCTAACCTACAAAGTAGAATGCAACAAGGCAATCAGCCAGCGTCTCAACGCGCCAAAGGAATTTCCAGTTTACTACAACATACATAATACTGCAATTAGAAAACAAGTATTTTCCAATTCACCACGTAATGGAAAAGGATACTATGTGGAAAAGATGAAAGAAAATATCAGACAATAGCCCTTATAAGGAAGCATGTCAAAGATTAATTATGCACTCATCTATGAACCTGAACCACAGTTGACATTAAAACATGAAAATACAATTGCATTGAGAAAAACATGTTCAAACCGATCAATTTCCATACCAACAATTTGGATCCAACGACACAAAACAATTAAAAATTTGAATCTTTCTCAATTGAAAATAAAAACCACGGTTGACATAAAGACACTACCAAACAAAATTCATTTCAGAATTGTAGACTTTGGCGAATAAATAAATAAGCCATCAAGTCAAACCCTTAAATGGAAATGAACAAAAGTGGTTGCTTTCAAAAATCAAAGACACAAGAGGGATAAGAAATACCTTCTAAATTTATTGCAACACATTCTCGAATCTCAATAAGTGCTGCCAACACCATGAAACAGGAGAGCTGGATTCCATAAGGACTCCACCTCTCTACCATTTTCCAGATTAAACCACCTCTAAACACCAATGGGCATATCACCCGGTTCACTAAATTCAAGAAGAAAAACTAGATCTTTCGATTCAGGGGAACTAATTTTGTGTAGATATAAGCATAAGCACGTTGAAGATACCAAACTAAAAGCAAAATACATATTTAGTGTGGAATCACAAGAATGGTTTGATGCAATTGGCTGTCTCTAATTCCACGAGTGGAATTCGTTGAAGGAATGTGCATTATTCTATCATTGCTCCAAAATTTAACGTGTAAAATGGGATGAATTGGTACTTTCAACGGGTTAATAAAAAAGCAAGTCTTTGAACGACACAGATGAATAAGCCAAATATTTCCGAGAGCAGGTAGAAATAAGGAATTGTATTCATCAAATAGTTAAATCGCACCATATTACCTTGTAATCAAACTTTTTAGGTATTCCTACGGCGAACCCTTGATAAAAAGACCGATCATTGCAGAAAAAAAGCAACCGGCGGTGAAGATATACCGGCGGTGATTTATATAATTCAATGAGAAGTACGAGTTCAAACCGATCAAATTGAGACAATACGAGTTCAAACCGATCAAATTTGGAGAAGAATTGTAGACTTTGGCGAGGTGGAGAAGATACGCCGACGTCTGATTCTCTCAATGTTCCTTCCTAGGGTTGTTTGAAAGGGAAAAGAAGAAGCGAGGGTATGTTTGGAAAACTCTATTTTTTTTCTTCTAAATTACACTCCGTGCCATTGTGTTAATAAATCAGTTTTTTCTTTCTTTTAATCTTCACCGTTGATTTATATAATCCAATGGCTATTATTTGTTCTCATTTCTCATTATAAGCTTTATTCTCACTAGAACTCCCCTCATTATTATATTATATATATTTAAGGATTGTAAATACTAAAAAGAAGAAAGGGTAAAAAGGTAAATTTAAAAATTAAGATGCTTATGTGGCATAGTTAGATGAGTGACAAATAGGATAGAGAGATTCGAGTTTAATAAGGGTATATAGATTAGGTAGATATGATATTTATGAGTCGCGCTCTGGTGCACATTTTGCTTATGGTGTAAAATGAGAGTTTGGAGCCGTTAGATGCGAGGCGTGGATGGCCCAGATTTAAACAAATATGATTCAAAATAAATTAAACAAGGAGGTAGTTTAATTCTAATGGCACGGAAGGTAAATTGTGTTAAATTTTATGGGCATGACAAAATTATTCTTCCCATGCCATCACCCTATCCTTCTTCTCTCTTGTTCATTCTCTCGCGAATCCCTCTTGCCTCCTCATCGATCGTCTCGATCCTTACTCTGAAAACATTGAGCATCCACCAAATTTGAAGAGATTATTGGAAAGCATGAATGATTTGTCTTTGTCATTGTACCAATTTGGATTGAACAATTCGGTGCTTGCGAAAATCGGGTGCGAGTTCTTGTGAATCCTAAATAGCTAACGAATTGGTTCAAGTGCGATTATGCTCACCCTACATCCCATTCCATTGATTTTGAAGGAACCGAAGCAAGTAGTGGAACGTTGATGAGGATGATATTGATTTCGGAAGAAGAATCGATGATTTGTTGAACATCTTGTCTAGTGCTTCACAAATCTTGCTCCACAACTTTCAAGGTGCATCTGCCTGTGTACATAAATAATCTTGTGCAGGCATTCACTAAGATTGTCATTAAAGGCTGTGAGAAGTACTCTCTTCCGGTAAACAATAACAATCCAGTAGCATAGACGCCGAGTATTAGCACACGTATGGTATCATTAGCTTCAAGTTACAGGAAAAAGATAGGCATAAAACTAAAGAATAAAACATGGAAGTATCATCCTGAATCTGCAGCTGCAGTGGACTTGTGGCCATTTAGTGCTATTGATGTTTAACTTACATTTTAGAAGAGAAACAACTAGATAGAGAGAACATGATTTCAACTGGGAATTCATTTGAATTGATGGTTGAATCTATCATGCACCTGATTAGTGGTTAATTATACTTAATAGTTAACTAGTTATGACCCGGGCCTTGCCCGAGGACATTTTTAAATAAAAATTATAATATGTTAATTTAAATATGATATATATATATATTATAATTTATATAATAAAAAAACTAATAGTATAAATAATTAAATTAAATATTAAATATGTAATTATTTTAGTTGGTGTATTATTGCAAAATCGCCTTTTAAGACAAATTAGTAGTAAATATACCAAAAAAGTAAAAATTGCGAAAAAGGTATATCTTTTTTCAAATTTGCAATTTTACCAAAATTAATTAAGTGGGTATCCAGTTTTATTGCAAAAATTCCCAGTCATCCCCCAAATGCAACTTTTTAGGAATTAAAGAAAAAGGTAAATTAAATATTTATGTTTACTTTTGTTTCATACGAAAATCGCCTTTTTTGAATTGCGCAGCCTTCGACTTCTTCGCCTCCTTCAATCTCGGAGTCCGACCACCGCAATCCGGCACGGCGACACCGTCCTTGGATCGCCCCGCCTTGTCCATGCCGGCGACGCCCTCGCCCCGCCTTATCCACTCCCTCCCGACCAGATCCGCTTCACAAGCCATCTGGAGTCTATTTTATTCAGCAAGACGATCTACTGAGTAAGGGGCTGAAATGAAAATTGAAGATTGAAGACTTCGTGAACTCGATTTCCGCAACAGCCTCTTAAATTGACGGATTGACCATTACATTTCAGCGGCGATTTGATCAATTCGTAACTCTGTAACTGCTCTGAGTGTGAAGAGAGCTCAATCCGATTCGCGTCAATGGCGAGGAGGAGAGGGATCGGGACGAAGGATTACTCGGCGAATCCGATTGACTAAAGACGATTAGAAGAAATCGGACACGGAGCAAGCACGATTGTTTACAGAGCGATTTATCTCCCATTCAATGAAGTTACCGCTGTCAAATGCTTGGATCTCGATCGCTGTAATAGCAATCTGGTAAGTGTCTCCATCTCTTCTTGAATTTTTTAATTTTAATTTTTTTGTATTTATTCGTCATCTGAATGCTCAGGATGATATGCGGAGGGAGGCACAAACGATGAGTTCGATAGATCATCCAAATGTGGTAAGATCGTATTGCTCGTTCGTTGTGGAGCGAGATCTTTGGGTGGTGATGCCATTCATGGCGGAAGGCTCTTGTCTTCATCTGATGAACCTCGGTGGACAACGAACTCACCGCTGATGAGTGACGACAGGAGAGTGCCGACGAGGTCACGAGCAATTTGGAGACTCGGAGCAGAGAGGGCGACTGGGCGAGAGTCATAAATCAAAAAATAGAATTTTTTTATTTAAAAAAAGATTTATTAATTTTCCTTTTATAGCAAAGATACCCACGTGGGTATTCAAATGCTATTTCAATATAACATTGTCATTTTTGCAAAAAACATTTTTAGTTAGTGTATTACTGTAATAGTATATTTTATTATGAAAATGTATACCAACATTATCTTATTCTTTAAAAATGCTATTTGTAATATTTATGTAATAATTATAAAAAAGTCGATGCTCCTAACTCGTAGGGTTTACTCGAACACGGACACAATTGACTTAATCAATCCACAAATTTTAATTACATGAACATGTACTCAACTCGAATTATAAATGACTGAACCTAAACTTAATTGAACTAACCCGATTAATCGATTTAACAATAAGGGATCAATAAGTTTTATTTATTTATCTATAGATACATAATATAAAAAATTAACATACATATGAATATAAATCTAGTATATTATAAGACACAACATATCCATACCGAGTTAATTAAAAAAAAAATTCATACTTATTAATAGAAACTTAGCATAAAAAATCAACATGTTTTTGGATAGAAAATTTAAAAATTTACCATACTTTTGAAAAAAATTAATATAAAAAATCTAAATTTTAATATAAAATCTACAATTAAAAACAGGCTCCATATTAATTAAAAAACTTGTCATAGTTATGGATAGAAATATTATTATAAAAAATTTAGTAAATAAAAATATGGTGCTTGAGAGATTAAAATTTGATGACAATATTGCATTCAACTACCATATTTATAGATAAAAAAAATTAATATATAAAACACAACATATTTATAGACAGAAAGTTTAAAATTTATCATTCTTATTTGTAGAAAATTAATATTGAAAAATCCAAAATTATTACGAAAAACATGGTCAATATTAATTAAAGTCGTTATCATACTTTAAATAATAAAATTAATATAAAAATCTGAAAATTAATATAAAAATACATGATTAAAATTATGTCTCATACTTTTGAAATGAAAGTTAATATAAGAGAATTAGAAAATTTAATTTTGAAAATTCTTTATTTAAAATATGGTCCATATTTCATACTCAATATATAAAAGTTATCTATTTCATTTAGAGATAATAAAATTAATTTTAATGGGGTATTAAATTTAAAAAAGGTATTTGGGATATTAAATTACTATTTTATATTTGTTATTCTTATGGATAAGAACTTAGTATTAAAAATTTGTAATTAAAAATATACTTACAAATAGAAAAATTATATATATTTTTTTTATATTTATCACAATTTTTGATAAATTTTTTATATCTATTTTACTCTAATAGATTAAGTTAGTATTTTTTATGTGTCATATATAATGAATAGTGATTAACTGATTTAAGATTAAGGGATCAATAATTTTTATTTATTGTGGTTCATATTAATTAAAAAAGTTGTAATAATTATCGATAAAATAATAATATAAACAATTTTGTAACCAACAATATGGTGACTAAGACATTAAAATTTAATGACAAAATTGCATTTAATTTTCATATTTATAGATAGAAAACTAATATATAAAACTCAACATATTGATGGTTGAAAATTTTAAAAGTTATCACTCTTATTTATGGAAAAATAATATTGAATTTAAGAAGATAATTAATAAGAAAAGACGACAAAAATATGAATAAAGATTGAATTTTTTAAAGATAAAAAATCTTCTATATTTACATGACTAAGACAAAAAGAAAATGTAATTTTTTTTATCCAAATTCAATTTAGGCAAGTAATTATCTAGATCAATAAAAGGATAAAGATAAAATAATTTTCGTTATTTTTATTTAAATTTCGAATTAAATTTTTTTTTAATATAAATAGATAGAAAGGAGTGTAATTGAAAATAAAAATAAAAAATTAGTTTTTTTAATATAAATGGTTTTTTTAATGGATAGAAAAGAATTTTCACCTTTTTTTAAATAAAATTTTAATTTAAGATAAATCTTTTACATAAATTGATAAATGATAAAGATAAAATAATTTTCATTATTTTTTTAAAAATTCGAATTAAATTTATTTTCATAGAAATAGATAAAAAGGAATTTAAATGAAAAACAATAAAAATAAAAAATAATTTTATCAAATATAAGGTGGGGCTAGATTTAATGTGATTGCTCAAAGAAGTTTAGTTTTAATATATGGTTATAAATGTAATATATTTTATCTATATTGTATGGATAGAAGATAATTAAATATTGCATGAACATGAACAAAGATAAAAAATAATGGATAGTGTTAAAAATTTATCTAATCTCATAGTAAATTGAAAAAGTATATAAATTTTTATATGGTATATTTTATCCATACTATATTGATAGAAGATAATAAAATATTATAGTATAATGAACCTGAACAAAGATAAAAATAATGGGTAGATATAAAAACTTATCCAATCTCTTAGTAAATTGATAAAAAAAATTTAAATAAGGTAAGTGCACAAAATTGGAAATTCCATAAGGTGATTGAATTATATTATATATAATTAATTAGAAAAATCATTATTAAAAATAGGGTGGCTATGATATAAATTCTTAATGACGAATCTACCCAAAAGTGCTTCAGGTTTAGAAGATATATATTGATTATGCAGTTGATGGTTGAGCTTTTCCTCCTTAACTTTTTCCTTTATTTTCGTTTATAGAGTTTTGATTGTAGCTGAATTTTATTATGTAAGTTAGATTTCTTATGTTCTCGGATATTATACATAATACTCCATCCGATTCAAAATAAGTGTCGTTTTAGATTTTGACACAAGTGTTAAGAAAAGTATTAATTGAACTCAAAATCTTAAATTTTTTTTTCTCAATCTTATCACTTACCGCCTTTTTGTATCAATGAATGAATAGTTTTAGTCAATAAAAACACATTCCACTAAGCATTTTCATAACTCACTCTTAAGCAATTGCCTAGAAAACTTAAAACAACACATAAAGTGGATAAAAAATAAAGTGTTAAAACGACACTTATTTGAATCGGAGGGAGTAGTAGTTAACTAGTCTCATGAATGGTTCATAATAGTTATTTTATTGGTTCATGATTATGTATGTTTTGGTTCATAATAGGTGTCAATATCATTTGGTAGCCTATTAGCTCAAATGGTAGAGCAATGTGCATGTGCACATAGATGTGGGTTCAAATCCCACATAGGCTAATAATATTTCATACAGTTGGTTCACTATAGCTCTTCTTTTGGTTCATGTTTTTGTAAGTTTAGGTTCATAGTAGTTTATCTTACAGTTCATGTACGTGTTTAAAGTATTCTAGTTATTTTGGTTCATGTCTTTTGGTTCATGACTTTTGGTTCATGACATTTATTCTTTCAGATTATATATTTATAAGTATAGGTTCATAATATTTCATCTAATTGTTCATAATCATATCGTTTTAAGGTTCATGTATGTCATGTATTATAATTCATAAATAGCATTATGTTGGTTCATGTTTTTATACGATTAGGTTCATAACAATTATCAATACGGTTCATGAAATTTAATTCAAAATACTCATTGTTTGTGCCATGTATTGTATTTCATAAATGGTATTTTATGGGTTCATGTTTTTATAATGTTAGGTTCATAAATGGTATTGTATTTCAAAATACACTTGAAATCTCAATATGATTCATATCATTTTATCAAAGAAGAAGCAATAAAACTAGAGAAAAATTAAGAACATAAAAAAGACAATATTCTAAAATTATATCATTTGGGCATTTTATCAAATACATGGTGGGCGGTTAGATGAACATGCACCATTAACCTATATTTTCAATCAAATATTTCAGATTGCAATGTAAAACATACCCAATCTTTATAGGTCTGAGTAAATTCAACAAAAAAAAAAAAACAGCCCAAACAATACAAAATATGACCAATATGTAAATTGAAGTATCAAACTCCAAATTTGAAAAACCCCCAAATAGAAATTTAAAACCTTTTACATAAAAGCAACTCATAATAAAATCATGAAGATAGAGCGTTAATTAGGGACAAAATAAACACAACATCAACCCAAAGAAAGGAGCATTTAACAATGACTATGGAGGAGAATTATCGATTGAAATTTCACGTTAAGCTGTACGCTCGAATGGAAGAACACTGATGCACAGTAGAAATGCTCTAATTTGACAAGGAAAAAGACAAAAATACCCCTCACTTTAAAAAATATGAGAGGATGCGTGTCACTTTAAAACCGTTGATTTCCCACAATCAACGCACTCAATTTGCTCTCATTTTATATCATAAGAACAATTTGCCTCTGATCTCTATCATGATATTTATATAAAATTAAAATGCTTGTATATAATGAGTCACGCTCGGGTGGATTTATTTGATAGGGTGAAAAGTGCGAGCAATTTTGGACTGTTAGACTACACGCATGGACGGACGAGATTAAAATAAACCAATTTAGCAAAAAATAGAAAAAATGGGCGCGCGTCAGTTTTGATGGCACGGAGCGTAATAATTGTAAAATTTGTTTGGCAAGACAAAATTACCCCTCACCTAACAAACCAAAGATCTCGCTCATCTTCGACCTAGCTTTTCTCTGAGTGAAACGCCGCAAACCTCGGCCTCATCGAGCGACCAAACACATTTGTGGGGGAAATCTACCAAGAACTTGAGAGATCTTTTGCACTCTAACTCAATCAAAAGTGTCGATTTCGGTTCATCAAAAGTATGAAGAAGGAAACAAAGAAAGGTATGCATGAATTAATTTTTCTAGGTTTTTTTTTATGGTTTCAAGTAGAAATTTGCTCGTAATCTAGAAGTTCTTCCTGTTTATTAGAACAAGTTTGTTTAATTTTCTAGTTTAAAATTCTAAGTTGCAAAGAAACAACTAAACATATAATTTTGTTTTACTAAAATCAATTACCCCCGATTCCCAATTTTTAGCCATTTGTTTTTGGTAAGTAGAAAAAGTATTAACTGATTTTCACATGTATTGGTAAATAAAAAATAGATTTTCACTTCATTGCTGAAGTTGTCTACTAAGTATTTGTAACACCCCGACTTCCGATAGGGCGCTACTTAGAAATAGACCTTACTAGGTACTACTTAAGTGGGTTGACAACAACACTTTAGGATCTTGCAACGCGGGCACGACGAGAAAACTCAGTAAAATATCCAACCTTTTATTTAGTAAAACATAGAAACCACAGTTATGCATGTAATCCCGAGAATATAAATATCTAAATCCGAAAAACCACTATTAAAAGAATTATTGAAGAAATAACAATAAGCAAAACCTAATACCAACTCCAACATAATAACAATTCATAAATAAACTAACATAAACCCGACCCAACTATGACACGTGTCGACGGGCCTTTACTCGGGACAACAAATAAATTTATAAGTCAAGACCCCGCTGAGTATAGGGGAGTCAGGATCGTTCCACGAGAAGCAAGGTTGTTTGTTTATCACAAGCAGCCTCGTTAACGACGTTGTCAGGGTCGTTAACGAACCACCGCAAACAAAAGACCAAAACTAACGACCTAAACAGATTCGGTACCGAGCCCACAAACTCAGCAACGAATATCACTTCAAGAGAATTCAAATAAAACAAAGATCTAGGACAAGGGATACCACAACATAGTAATGCACATAAACTCGTAAGAAGATAAGATCATGCCTTTAAACAGATAAATTCATCAACTTTCGTTGACTATCAAGTAAATTAACCTATTTTCATAAACCAATCCACTCAATTGCTTGTTTTGGATCTAAAGCTTGAAACTTTCGTATTCAAACAATATCAACCTTCAAGTCTATAACTTTCTATTTCAATCAAGTTAAAAACTCAAATCACCGTGACTTTACTATGCCGGGTTTAACCCCGACCCTAGAAAAGAAGACTACTCACTACTCATAACTAAGAAACAAATAAATTCAACAAAAGAAATCATTGAAAACAAAACACTACTCAAATTAATAAGAAATATCGTCTTACAGAAATTCAGAAGAAACCGAAAAAATACAAACACCGAACCAAAATAACGATTAACGACCTCGGTAACTCTCGTCCACCGAGCCTTCAATCTCGACTCCGATCCTCTCTCTCTACTCTCGGCTCTTCCTCTCCTCTTCAATCGATCCACTCCTCCTCCCCCTTCTAGACTAATAAGAGGGCTATTTATACTAATAAGGCTAGAAAACAAAAAGGCTAAAAGATAAAAACTTTCCTAAAAAGATAGAAATAAAATCTAGAAAGATAACAAGACCTAAAATATATAATATAATAACTCTAAAATCATAAAAAGATACTCTACCGACACGGAAATAAATTCTCGCACAGGATCGGTGAGTCACAGAATCAAACTCTCAAAATCTTCATCTCGTGGCCTCGTTAACGAACCCTTGCAGCCTCGTTAACGAGCCTGGGTTTGGTTTTCTTCCACACTTTATCTTCTAAAACTTAGACTTCGATTTCTTCATCTTGTATTCTTCCGTCTTTCATCATAGCACTCCAAATTCAGCTCCAAATAGCACATTTTCCTTGCTAAAACCTACAAAAAGACATAAAACGGAGTAGCTTCCATACTTTTCACAAAATATGCAAAACCATCCAAAAACACACAAAACTAATCCTAAAACTACTAAAACTAAGCCTAACAAACTAAGAAAACATACTAAAAACTATACTAAAAATACGAACATCAAAATACCCCATACTTAGACTTGCTTGTCCTCAAGCAATCACTAAACAATAACCAAAACCAAACAAAGATACTCATCAAGACATAGCCATCATCTAAAAAAACAACATCAATACATAGAAGAAAAATAACAAATGATTATTAACGTCATCACACATATATGCACCAAATAGACATAAGAAAATACAATCCAAACTCACAAGGATAATAATGTGTTTCACTCAACTCTCAAGTGTTTAGGCTTATAAATTCAATCTCTCAACTCATCTTATATACAAATACTCATAGAAATTGGAACTTATATCACCAAACTCTCCACCCAAGATTTGTCAAAACAAGCAAAAATCATCAAGAGATCTTAGGCTTAATGAAAAACTTCATAGAAGCTTCCATTCGGCCGGGTTGTAATGGGGATTGGTAATAACAATAAGGCGTGGAAAATATTTGGCTATGTGATGCTAATAATAATATCCGGGAATCAAAGACTCCTAAAAACTCACATATCCAAAAACTCTCATAAAAGATAAACCAAACTCACTCTCATTATGCTCTTTTTTCTTCTTCTTTCATCACTCACCCAATATATCCTAGAAAGCCTCATAAAAATAATAAAAAGAATCTCTGATATTATCTCTATAAACACATGCACTTCAAACTTCTTCTCTTTTTCCCCCTTTATGTTCTCTTTTTTTTTCGCTGCCTCGTTAACGAACCACTTCAAGGTCGTTAACGAGCTTCATCGTGTACTCCTCCTTTTTCTAAACAACTTTCTTTCAACCATCAACCTTAGTTCGTGCATCTTTTGCTATCAAGAGATCTTTCTTTTTACAATTATTAAAAACAAGAGACTTCCACTCTACCCTTCCCAATAATTCCTCAATTTCGAACCAAAACATAAATTTCATTCTCTCTTTTTTACACTCAACAAAGAAGGCCTCTCCAATCTAAGTCCTAATCCCCGGATAGGGTCAAGCTTATCTCGGCTAGGGAATAATTTTGTGGAGTTAAAAATAAAAGGATTCAGGCTCAAATTGGCTTCAAAAAGAAGGATCATGTAAGGTAGGATAAGGAATAATAGGGCTAATGAAAAAAAAAAGTTCTCTATCATATGATTTTCACAAGTAATGAACTATAAACCTTATACGGGTCTCAAGTAATAGATAACCATCACAATTCCAAGAGATTATATGCATATAGAGAGTAAATCACACAATAAAAGAAGAGGGATTTTTGATGTTCTCCCTATAAGGCCAAAAATATTTCACAAGGTAGCAATTTTTGTTGGATTGCATCACTTATGCTATAAAGTATATGTGCTCAATTTCATCAAATGCTATTCCTTCTAAAAACACAATTTCAAATTAAGAACCCGACTATACTATCAAAGACATGCTTGCAAGGAATTATATGATCATGCTAGCAACTACCATCATAGAACTTTAAGAAAGGGATATCTATCAATTCTAAACTCTTTTTTGATTTTTTCAAATTTTTCAATTTTTTTTTTCGATTTTTTATGGAACGAAACTACTTAAAACAAATAAACACATAAGACACATAAGATAACAAGTTGTCTACTTTCTCCCACCCCTACTTAAAATTACAGTGTCCCCACTGTAAGAAAAAATAAGAAGAAGGAAAAAAAAATAGAAAAGAAAAGAAAACAACAAAAACAAAATAAATAAAAAGGAAAGACATAAAAACTTACAAAGTCTCAAAAGTAGAAAACAAGGAAAACGTCTTCTTCAAGCTGAATCACTGGTTTGGTGGAGGAAAGTAGTGCTCGAAGTTCCCCATGAAGTCGTACATCGTCCTCCAACGCTCTGCATCTTCCACCTCTCTTTGACGATGTCTCTCATCTTCCATCGACATGCGAGAAGAATAGACAGACTCCCATCTATCCATCCTCCTATGAATGTGGTCCTGCTGAAGGTTGAGCTGCTGCATCCGAGCAGAAAGATCCTCGGCCCATGGTGGTGGCATACTCGATCCAGTGTACTCGGGCTGAGGAGGTGGTGGGTAGTGAGGCTGGAAGTGGTCTTGGTACAACATCGGGTTGTATGATATAAGACCATAGGAATGAGGGTCGGTAGGAGCTGGCGAGGGGTCGGTAGTCGTCCTCGGGACCTCGTTAACGAAGCTGGGTGCCTCGTTAGGAACGTAGGAAGAAGGTTGGAAATGGTTGTTAACGAGTCTGGTAGGCTCATCAACGAGGACGTTGGTGCCCAAAACTTTCGTGTCGAGGTCGTCATCCTCGAAGTTAAGCTCTTCCGTGCCTCCCTCTGTGTTAGCCTCTTCAGTGTCTTCGCCAACTACCTCGGTATCCTCATCTTCATCTCCATCTTCATCCATGCCTTCTCCGTCTCGCACAAACCTTGTCTCGCACGGCCGAAGTGATAGCTCATCCTCCGGCTTGGGCTCCAACGGGTAAGCATGACCTGTCCACGCCTCGTACCAATTTGGTGCATAGAGTAGCTCCAACATGTCAAGGGTAGGTGTAACGATGCGGTCTTGCACTTTCACTTTGAGTCCTCCCTCGGCTTGGATGAAAACACTGGAGCTATACCAATAGCTTTTGTTGAGGAGATGAACATGAGCCGGCGTGTAGCGAGTAAGGTCGACTCCAAGGTTTGTAGCCAAGAGACTAACCAAGTTTCCACACCATACTTCTTTGGACTTGGTTGATTTTTCAATGTAGTAGAGCCACTCATACCCCAAATTCAAAGGACCGGGCTCCTCGAAAAGGATGGTGCGAAGACAAGCAACTTCCATTCTTGTTGGCCTGTTTAGCTCTCTCTTCGGCCAAAATGTAGCGGCTAGGACTCGAAGGATGATCCTAAAAATGGGGTTGATGACGCTTGCCTCGGATAATGCCGCTGCGGAGTGTTCAACCTCCCCGGTGATGTAGCTCCATGTTCGTGTCACCTTGTAATCTTTCAAGCTGTAATCTCTAGAAGGGTTTGGGAGCTCCAGAATTGCGTTGAACTCCGCCATGGTGTATTCTCGGCTCACATTACCGAGCCTAAACCGGATGTGTCCCGCCAAATTCTTCGACGGGAAACTCGTCTCTAAAGTGGCCAAAAACTCGGATGTGAGGGCCGAAAAATGTGGTAGAGTCTCCTTCTTCAACAAATGAGGCACATCGAGAATAGCAAAGGCCTCCTTGACATCCGTATAAATCCCCATTTGCTTGGCACTCGTTCTTGAAAACCACCGAGTGTTGTGATCTTTGTTTAAGATAGCATTGTATCGGTCCGCTTGCCCTTGAGTGCGCAAGATCACATTGTCCATGCTAGGTGGAGATGGGGACCTCTGGTTCCTCCTCTTCTTTTGAGCTCGGGTAGCGGGTCTGTTGGAACTTTCCATGTGATCTACAAAACAATCATGATTTTCCAAGATAAGATCCACTCAAGTTAGGTTAGGCAAGAGACCCCATACTTGGTCTCGAAATAATCCTCGGATTTATTCGTTAACTCCCCAATTGGGTTGTTTACGAATCTGGACTGGGTATTGATTTTTGAGGCTACGCAGGGTCGTTAACGAGCCTGGGTGGGTCGTTAACGAGCTGCCGAGAGCCATTTCACAAAATTCCGAGTTTTATCATCTTTAAAAATTAAGCCATAATCAAGTATGCAATCCTCTATTAATCCTTTACTAGATACACAATTGGATATATGCACCCCATACTTGCTCAATTACCCATCCCAAACATGCTAAATTTGCCCAAAATTAATCATGGTGAAAATCAAACTCAATATCTAGAACAAGAAAAATTCATGCTTTTCTTAATCAAATTTTTGCAATGGAGAATCTAACATGAAGAATCTTTCCTAGATTGAGAATCAACTAAGCACAACCAAAAAATCATGAGCAAAATCTAAACATGCAAATCGGTCCTCTCTATAAACACAATCTAAATATGAAATTTCTACCCCAAAAACTATGAATCAAGCAATATAGAGTTAGGGTTTAGAAATCATACCGGAAGATCGGGAAATTGAAGAACAAAGGATCGGCTTTTGAGGGTAACGAGGTTGGGTCTCGTCGGTGGGAAAACGGGATTCCGAGCTTCGGTAACGAAGGTGTCTCCGACGGTCGGTGGCTTGGGAGATTCCGGTCGGTGGTGAGAGTATTTGGTGGAAGTTTGAGGGTTGTGAAGTTTGAGATTTGTGGGTAGAATTTTTGAGGGTTTGGGAAGGGTTAAATAGAAGGGGGTAGAAATAGGAGGGGGTAGGTAATGGCGGCTGGGGGGGTAAGAATTAGGGTAGAAGATAAAAGATAGATTAGGGTTAGAAAAACTTACCTGCCCGAGTCGGTTTGCCAAACCGGGTCGTTAACGACCCTGGGTGGGTCGTTAACGAGCCGCCATAGCCTCCTTGTGTGATTTTCGAGCCCCTTTTCTGCATCTTGTTAGCTCTAAATTTATCCTAATTTCTATCTTAAAAACTACTAAAAAGAACTCAA
Organism: Fallopia convolvulus; assembly: GCA_964016875.1. Lineage (NCBI taxonomy): Eukaryota > Viridiplantae > Streptophyta > Magnoliopsida > Caryophyllales > Polygonaceae > Fallopia > Fallopia convolvulus. The sequence goes on along the minus strand of OZ024728.1, from coordinate 13,753,832 downwards.
AAGAAAGCTAAGAAAAAGAATCTAAAAAAAGAAAAGAAAAAAATCTAATCTAATTCTATACTAAAAGCGGGTTGCCTCCCGTAAGCGCTATTTTTAACGTCGTCAGCCCGACGTACTCCTTGGCTAGTCCGACGTTGTAAGAGCCATAGTGACTCTAATCTCTTCATCCGGGTCGGGTTGCTCGTGAAACTTCTTCAGCCGGTGGCCATTAACTTTGAAGATTACGCCTTGGTTATCGATCAACTCTACCGCACCGTGAGGATAGATGTGATGAACCACGAATGGCCCACTCCATCGTGTCCTAAGCTTCCTTGGGAATAGCCGAAGTCTAGAGTTGAAAAGAAGTACCTTATCGCCAACTTTATAAGTTTTGGGCACTAATTTCCGATCATGCCACCGCTTGGTGCGCTCTTTGTAAATTTCAGCATTTTCGTACGCCTTCAGCCTCAATTCTTCTAATGCTTGCAAGTCCATGAATCTTTTTGCTCCTGCCGCGTCGAGGTTCATGTTGAGCTCCTTAAGAGCCCATAATGCTTTATGCTCCATCTCAACCGGTAAATGACATGCCTTGACATACACTAGATTATAAGGAGTGGTGCGTAGAGGCGTCTTGTATGTTGTCCTGTATGCCCATAGAGCGTCATCCAATTTGGAAGACCAATCCTTCCTAGAACGGGACACTGTCTTCTCTAATATGCTCTTTATTTGCCTGTTTGAAACTTCAACCTGGCCACTGGTTTGGGGATGATATGGTGTTGCCACCCGATGGGATACCCCATACTTAGCCAAAAGTGCTTCAAAGCTCCGTTCAATGAAATGGGAACCACCATCACTAATGAGGACTCTTGGAACGCCGAACCTGGGGAAAATGTTGGTCTTGATGAACTTAGCCACAGTTTTAGCGTCGTTAGTCCTTGTAGCAACGGCTTCTACCCACTTAGAGACATAATCGACCTCCACTAGGATTTACTTGTAGGGGCCTGATGCGGGAAATGGTCCCATGAAGTCTATGCCCCATACATCGAATAGTTCGACCTCTAATATCCCGGTTAGCGGATTCTCATGTCTCCAAGTGATGTTGCCTGAGCGCTGGCATTCATCGCATGCTGTCACATAGGCCTGTACATCTTTAAACATGGTTGGCCAGTAGAGACCACTTGAAAGAATCTTCGCCGTGGTTTTGAATCCTTTTGCATGGCCACCGGTAGGAAGCTTGTGACATTGACAAATCACGTTCTCGACCTCTTCTTCTGGGATACAGCGTCTAAAGAGGTGATCGCTTCCTTGTTTAAACAAGTAAGGATCGTCCCAATAGTACTGTTTTACATCATGGAGGAACTTCTTCTTCTTTTGTGGGGTTAGTCCTTCGGGAATTATGCCTCCTACAAGATAGTTAGCAAAATCCGCGAACCAAAGGGCTTTTGACCCTCTAACAGCATGAAATGACGTAGAAGAAGTAGAAGTAGAAGGAGGAGAAGGGATTGAATCGAATTGGCTGAGTTGTGGTTCAGGAATCTTACCTGATTGGATCGTTATTAGACCGGTGTGGGTCGTTAACGATCCTGGAGCTGTTGTTATATCCTCGGTAACGACCTCCCGTGTCTTAGTAATGACTTGCTCAACTGTTGTGTCGATGCTCCTTGGATTTTTGCCCGCATGGTTAATGCATTCCAGCCTTGGTGCCTCGTTAACGAACCTGAAGGGGTCGGTGACAAGGGTTTTGTTGAGTTCAACCTCGTTCAGCAGGAGGTGTTCGTCAGGTCTGGAGTCGTTTATTGGCACCTCATTGTTGGAATCAGTGATGTGTTCAACCGGCAATCTGGATAAGTGATCCGCCACTAGGTTCTCTGCTCCCTTTTTGTGTCTTATTTCGTGGTCAAATTCCTGCAGCAAGAGCATCCAACGAAGAAATCTAGGCTTGGCATCCTTTTTGGCCATTAGGTATCTAACGGCCTCACGGTCAGTGTAAACAATCACTTTGGATCCAACAAGGTAGGACCAGAATTTTTCAAAGGCAAATACCACAGCAAGGAATTCTTTCTCCGTTGTGGTATACTTACTCTGCGCCTCATCCAGCGTTTTACTGGCGTAATAGATGGCGTGGAGTTTTTTGTCTTTCCGTTGTCCTAAAACTGCGTCAACTGCATAGTCACTGACATCGCACATAATCTCAAAGGGTAATGTCCAATCAGGGGACTGCATAATGGGGGCGGACACGAGGGCAACTCTTAACCTGTAAAATGCTTCAAGACATTCTGGAGACAGCTCAAACACTACATCTTTCATTAGTAGGTTAGTCAAGGGTTTAGCTATCTTAGAAAAATCCTGAATAAATCGTCTGTAAAAGCGAGCATGCCCTAGGAAACTCCTTATATCTCTTACAGAGGAAGGGGGAGGTAGTTTTTCAATAAGCTCAATCTTTGCTTTATCTACCTCTATTCCTCTCTTAGAGACAAGATGCCCTAGTACTATCCCCTCTTGAACCATGAAATGACACTTTTCCCAATTTAACACAAGATTGGTTTCTTCACATCTTTTAAGCACTCGTGCAAGGTTAGCAAGACAAGAATCAAATGAAGAACCATAAACAGAAAAGTCATCCATGAAAACCTCTACAATCTCCTCTATCATATCCGAAAAAATGGCCATCATACACCTTTGAAAGGTGGCAGGGGCATTGCAAAGCCCAAATGGCATTCTTTTATAAGCAAAGGTTCCATAAGGACATGTAAAGGTTGTCTTCTCCTGGTCATCAGGATGAATGGGAATTTGCCAAAAACCGTTATAGCCATCTAAATAACAGAAATAATCATGCTGGGCTAAGCATTCTAACACTTGATCAATGAAAGGAAGCGGAAAATGATCTTTTCTAGTAGCACTATTAAGCTTCCTATAATCAATGCACATCCTCCAACTAGTGGTGGTCCTAGTCGGAATAAGCTCTCCCTTTTCATTTTCTATGACAGTCATCCCCCCTTTCTTTGGAACTACATGGACCGGACTCACCCATTGGCTGTCCGATATAGGAAATATGATCCCAGCATCAAGTAATTTAATGATTTCCTTTTTAACCACATCTTTCATGTTAGGATTTAACCTACGTTGATGCTCTATGATGGGTTTATGATTATCCTCCGTGTATATCCTATGCATGCAAAGGGAAGGAGATATGCTAGTTATATCATCTAGGGAGTAGCCTATGGCTTTCCTATGCATCCTAAGCACATTCAGTAGTTTTCCTACTTCCTCATCTTTTAATTTAGCATTAATGATGACCGGCAAAGTAGAATTAGGACCAAGGAATTCATACTTGAGGAAGTCTGGAAGGGGTTTAAGTGCTGGGGACGGTTCAGCTGGGATTAGAATCGGTTCTTCTGGTTCCGTCTTCAACACCTCCTCGAGGTATTCAAATGCTGAAATTTTATTGTCTTCGGCCAAGGTCGTTAACGATGCTTGTGGGGTCGTTAACGAGCTTGCTTCGTCTGCCAGTAGAGTCGGTGCAGAAGCTGGGGGACTCGTTACCGAAACTGCAGGAGCTATTTCCGCCCATCTTTGACCTGAAATGTCATCATCTGATGCCAACCTTCCAATAGGGTCTCCACATTCAATGATCTCCTTGTGGGTGTAGAGCATCTTGACTTCGGCTCTATCAGTCTCCTTAATTGCCTGTTTGAATCGGAATTCCGTCACCTCATCCCCAATTTCGAAAGTTAGGAGTCCCCTCCTAACATCAATTATGGCTCCAGCTGTGGTGAGGAACGATCTTCCCAAAATAATAGGCACCACCGGATCTTCGGGCATTGCCATAACGATGAAGTCGTTTGGAACAAAGAATTTGCCCACTTGAACCGGAAAGTCTTCTATCACCCCTATTGGTTTGATGCAAGAACCATCTGCCATGTAAAGCCGCATGTTGATGGGCTCTAGTGGTCCCATATTGGCTTTAGACCAAATTGAGAGAGGAAGCAAACTAGTACTGGCTCCCAGGTCACATAAAGCTTTGAACTTGTGGTCGCCTATACCAATAGTTATTACAAATCTTCCTGGATCTTCCAACTTTTCTGGTAGAGCTATAGATCTGACTTCATCCTGCAGCTCTGTAATGGATCATTTTCTGCTAAGAATATCCTTCAAAAATTTTGTGTAAGCCGGCATTTCGCTTAGGGCCTCAGCGAATGGGATGGAAATATTAATGCCCTGAAAAAATCTTTACGAAACGCTTGAACTTACTCTCAGTAGAGTCCACAGATTTCTTAGTGGGAAATGGAAGAGACTTCACCATCCTCGGAACCAAGTTAGGCTCGAGGGGTGATGCTACTGGGTCGACACTAGGGTCGTTAGGTATGCTCGGCGGGTCGTTACCGACCCTGATGGGGTCGTTAACTACCCTGGGATTGAGAGGAGGGCTCGGTTTAGAATACTTACCTAGATTAGGGTCGTTAGGTACCCTCGGAGCCTCGTCACCTTGGTATGCTTGTTCGGTAATATCCCTCGCTGGCTCGTTACCGAGGGGAACCGTGGTGCCCTCTTCCTTTTTGTCCTCAGCTTGGACTCGCTCTGGCAGTGTCTTTTCGCTCCTAAGGTGTACCGCTGCTATTTGTCCTTTAGGGTTCTCTTTGGGACGGCCCGGAAGTTGCCCATGTGGCCTCGATCTGTGCAGCAAGGTTTCCTAATTGGGAATCGACATTCTTCTTCCACGCATCGAACTCTCCCCATCTTTTATTTTGGTGGTTAAGGTTAACTTGAACTTTGTTGACCTTGTTGTGGACCCCATTGATGCTTTCCTGTAACCCTTGTACCCAAGATGGTGGCTCCTGATGGCCTGGAGGTCAATAAGGCGCAGGTCGTCTATCTGGTGGAGGCGCTGCATAGCTTGGATTTGGATTTTGATTGCCCCACGTCTGATAGTTGTTCGACCTGTCAAAATTCCTAGGCTGATTCCTGTATGGGTCTCTCATGTAATTCATCTCAGCAATTGTCTCAGCAGCTCTTACCTGCTCTATGTTAGTGCAAGCAGAAGTACTATGGGCAGAAGAACCACACTCTTGACAAGATTGAGAGGATTTCAGAAAACTTACCTGCTTCTTCAGGCGGTTGACCTCGTCTTGTGGAAATTGATTCTTAACGTCTGGGTCAACTTCTTCTCGGTTAGGCATGTAGAGACGTTTCTGAGGCTGGGGGGTCTGCTGGGTTCCATACATGGCATCATAATTGGACAGCTTATCCAGCAATTCCCATGCAGCTGTAGGGTCCATCTCTATAAAACCGCACGCTGTATGCGTGTTGATGCGGTTCTTGGTCTCTGCGTTAATGCCTTGGAAAAAGATTTCTAGCAGAACATATAAAGTTTGCCCATGAGTGCGGCACTGTCTAAGCATCTCTTTGAATCTTTCCCATGTTTCAACAAAGGTCTCATTAGGAAGCTGGTGATAGGAGGTGATGCGTTTCCTCAACTCCGTTGTCTTGGCAGGAGGGAAGAATTTTGTAAGAAATTGATCATACAAGTTTTTCCAAGTCCTGATAGACTTAGGAGGTAAGCTCTCCAACCAGCTCAAGGCCTTTCCAGCAAGAGACCACCTGAAAGCTTTTAACTGAACATATTTAAGTGAGACACCTTCAGCAGCTATGGTGTCACATAAATCAAGAAAATTTCTAATATGCTCCATATGGCACTCAGTAGGTTTCCCTTCAAACTGAGCCCGTTTAATTAAGGATATAAATTGAGACTTGATCACAAAGGGTTTCTCTATCTCCGGAAGCACGATTAGGGACTCTAGCACCCTCAGTTCTGGATGCATGTACTGTTTGGCATTCCTCGGATAGGCATTCAGCTCTTCTTGTAGACGAGCATTGGCAGCTCGTTGACGCTCAGCCTCGGCAGCAGCGCCTTCCTTCTCTGTTTTCAACGCCTCCATCTGTGTTTGGAGGACTTCTAGCTGACGAGCCATCTCTTCAGGTGTGGCCATGGCTCGGTTCTCTCGGCGTCTACGGTGCAGGGAACGTTCAGGTTCAGAATAATAACTAGCGTTGTCAAATTCGAGCCTTCGACGTCCTACCGGCATGCGCTGAGAAAACAGACAAAGAAAACAAGAATTAGAAACAAAAACGGGGTCGGGCTATTCCCAGACCCACAGATAAACAAACAAACACGTTGCTTCCCCGACAACGGCGCCAATTTGTTGACGGGCCTTTACTCGGGACAACAAATAAATTTATAAGTCAAGACCCCGCTGAGTATAGGGGAGTCAGGATCGTTCCACGAGAAGCAAGGTTGTTTGTTTATCGACTACTAAAAATCAAACAAAAGCAAGACACTCAAAAGCAAGGTCGTTAACGAACCACCGCAAACAAAAGACCAAAACTAACGACCTAAACAGATTCGGTACCGAGCCCACAAACTCAGCAACGAATATCACTTCAAGAGAATTCAAATAAAACAAAGATCTAGGACAAGGGATACCACAACATAGTCATGCACATAAACTCGTAAGAAGATAAGATCATGCCTTTAAACAGATAAATTCATCAACTTTCGTTGACTATCAAGTAAATTAACCTATTTTCATAAACCAATCCACTCAATTGCTTGTTTTGGATCTAAAGCTTGAAATTTTCGTATTCAAACAATATCAACCTCCAAGTCTATAACTTTCTCTTTCAATCAAGTTAAAAACACAAATCACCTTGACTTTCATCTAGGTCTTAAGCACAACAAACAATCTCAAAATAGATAAAAGGCAATCAACACATGCTCTTACTCCTCAAACATGCATAACTATGCCGGGTTTAACCCCGACCCTAGAAAAGAAGACTACTCACTACTCATAACTAAGAAACAAATAAATTCAACAAAAGAAATAATTGAAAACAAAATACTACTCAAATTAATAAGAAATATCGTCTTACAGAAATTCAGAAGAAACCAAAAAAATACAAACACCGAACCAAAATCACGATTAACGACCTCGGTAACTCTCGTCCACCGAGCCTTCAATCTCGACTCCGATCCTCTCTCTCTACTCTCGGCTCTTCCTCTCCTCTTCAATCGATCCACTCCTCCTCCCCCTTCTAGACTCATAAGAGGGCCATTTATACTAATAAGGCTAGAAAACAAAAAGGCTAAAAGATAAAAACTTTCCTAAAAAGATAGAAATAAAATCTAGAAAGATAACAAGACCTAAAATACATAATATAGTAACCCTAAAATCATAAAAAGATACTCTACCGACACGGAAATAAATTCCCGCACGGGATCGGTGAGTCACAAAATCAAACTCTCGAAATCTTCATCTCGTGGCCTCGTTAACGAACCCTTGCAGCCTCGTTAATGAGCCTGGGTTTTGTTTTCTTCCACACTTATCTTCTAAAACTTATACTTCTATTTCTTCATCTTGTATTCTTCCGTCTTTCATCATAGCACTCCAAATTCAGCTCCAAATAGCACCTTTTCCTTGCTAAAACCTACAAAAAGACACAAAACGGAGTAGCTTCCATACTTTTCCACAAAATATGCAAAACCATCCAAAAACACACAAAACTAATCCTAAAACTACTAAAACTAAGCCTAACAAACTAAGAAAACATACTAAAAACTATACTAAAAATACGAACATCAACACGCGCCCTTCACCGCTCAGCCCCACCATCTGGCCTCGGTTCCTGCACGGTTCCATGATTCATACCTGGAACTAAAAAAAATATTACCTGAAGGGTCAGCTAATAATCTATCAAGTTAGAAAGAATACGGAAATTGCAAGACGTTTTGAAACCACTACTAAAGTCAGCATTCAAGTCCACAATCGCAATCATAACTCTAAAGGCCAATACCTAAATTAGTCATAATTAGTCACACATACACATTCACAAATACAACCTTATAACAATGCAATTCCTCCATTTCACAATCCGACTTCCAAGGCGCTCGACCCCGCGCCGAGTGCAGAGGCAGGCCCTCTCACTCCACTTCACAATCTCCCTTCTAACCCCGGCTAGCCTCCACTGGAGCACTTGCCAAAACGCATAGATAATATTTTTCGTTTTGAAGGGGCACGGTTTCCCTGTCACACGGGTCATACATAGCCAACTCTTCCTCAACGCCAACTACGATGGGGCCGTGTCGGAAACGGTACAACACAGAGAAAACGTTCCAAAAATATATTTCCGATAAAATGCGTTCAAAACCATTTTACGCACACAACAATTCAAGAAGTTCAAAACAATTTAAAAAGGTATTCAGGACTAGTTCCCAAAACCCGCCCTACAATAACGGTATGCAATCTAACAAGGTAGAGAAGAACCGAGCAAGTCGAAAACGACTTACCTCGGACGAAGGATTTTCTACGATCACGGAAATCTAGAAAATTAAGCACGAGTGATTCCTAAACATGTTAAGAACATAGTAAACGTTCGAGTCAGTTTGCACTGTAACCAAAAAAAATTTGTTTGGTCAACTAGTTAAGAAAAACAATGATCGGATCACCCACCGACCTAAACCTACTAATTAGATAAAGTCTACTAAGTTAGCCTAGCTATACCTCCCAATTATTAACAACGTTTCCTACAATTGTCCCAAACCAGCAATTTCCATACACACACACTAACCGATCAACCTTAACCACTACTTAATTATACCTCATAGATTAATAATTTTAAAAACAATCGGTCTTACCTAAAAACTAACCATGATCACCATACTATCCTAGTGTAATCTAAATAGCCATTATAAAAAAAAACAATTAATTACCGCCCACCACACTCAAATTGAATGTAAAAATAACCAAACCTTCAAACCCCACCTCAAGTCATCGCCGCCCATTAATACGTTGCACATGATCTCACCTGAACTAATTATCTCAGATTACAATGCGACCGCTTAAAAGGATAAATTACCCAAGAAACCTTTCCTTCAGTTACCCAACTACACAACAACAACATGATAACCACTCCCATTAACACGTACGCCCTAGAATAACGGAGTTGATCGAAACGGAAATGGCAAGTCACTCACCGGAGAACCACAAGGACGAGTGATTGTCATGGAAGATGTCCAGTGGTGCTTACAACGACGGAACGGTGACATCCGGTCCCTAGCAAGCAGCCTTTGACGAACTGACGACCAAAGCAACGCGCGAGCGAGACAGACAACGGTGGTGTGGCTAGGAAGTTAACGACGTCGATTCGAAAGCAGAAGAAGGTGAGCGTTTGGTACTTGTACAAAGATGCGATCGTAGGTATGGGTGATGAGTAAGAATTATCGATGGAGACGAGATTGAGGAAGTAAGAGAGAGCGGCGGAACTAATTACTTAAGAGGCTAGGTTAATTAGGCTTTAAATAAATAGTCTAATCCGGGTAGATAATGGATAACTTGAGATGCACAACGAGGGTTTTAATTAATTTATTTTAATTAAACTTAGGTTGCCAAAAGATAGTTAATAGAAAATGGGTAATCTACACGGATTAAGTTAGACTCGGTTACGAATACATAAACCAATTAATTAATATAATTATTATTATTATTAACGAAAAGCCTTTGAGATTCCAACATTAATATCTAGGATATTACATATTATCCCCCTTATGAAAGTTTCGTCCCGAAACTTTTATTATTATTATACAAGAATGTCCCATAATGATTCCCGAGATTTCACAACCTCACCCAAAAAAAACAGGGTTCGTCCTCGAACCTAATTTTTAAATAAGAAACTAACAAGTCAAATCACAACGCATACACACTATTATAAACGCGACAAGTAGCACACGAGACATAATTCAAGTACCCAATAAAAACGTCAACAATATAAATGGACTGGCACACACGACCGACCACTATTTCTGAACCCTCACTCACCACAAACTCCTTCACTCGGACACCTCTACTAATCCAAGGTACCGTTTTTGGTAGGTCCCACTCCTCTTGGTCCCGGTTTCCCAGGTGGCCTCCTTAATCTAGTACACAGGACCTTAGAATATCCTCTAAGTCTGAATCTTCCTCTAATTATGTCGCGATCTGTTAGCCATGATCAGTTTCGTATGCTTAAATTTCTTGCCCCTCAGTCCTTGTGTAACGACGGTTAGTCAAAGCTCCCTTCCATTTTTTTTTGGAGTGCCCATCAAATGTCTTAGCGTAAAAAAAATCTTCTCCACTTACACACTAGTATCAGTAAATAAGTTCTTCAGCATGATACGTCTTGCATTGCATTCCTTTATTCAATGATCACCGCTAAGCTTTGTTGATCTAGTAGCCGTCATAGTCACCTTACCGAAAGATAACAAACTTCCAACTTATGTGATACCACGCAATTAAGCCATCGTGGCTGCTTTAGCTTTATCTCACACTAACCAGAGATGTATTTTTATTCCACAGATGCAGGACGATTACCCTGTCTCCTTCTATAAGATACAAACTTTGGGGCATCAACACTTGCGTAAACCTCAAGGTCTTGCGATAAGGGCGTTTTTTGAAACTCTCCCGATAATCTTAATTCATGACACCTTCTTATTTTCTTTAAAACTGGTTCAAAACAGTTCAGGCTAGGAAACTCATGTATACCCAATCAACGGTATCTTATTAATTCCAAAAGCTTGACGCTTCCTTTAAAGCTCTACCAGTCCACCTATCTTGTGAACATAACAGTTTTCCACGGGTTCAACTTTTACTTCCTCGATCAGTCTTACTCATTCCCTATAGATGCTTCAGATTTCATATCAAATTTCATGAGCATTTTACATAAGTCGCATCATTGAACTCCCAAAGTGGTCTCCAAATGGAAAGCTTGTTCCTTCGTCCAAAAGTAACTGAAATATCATAGGTACAAATCTCTACACTAGGCCTGGATACTAAATAAGGCTCTTATTTGAAACTTCACCCACACTAATGGGAATTAGTTAAACTTAATTTTATCCTTACACCTCTTGTAATATTCAACTATCTTCCAAATATCCCCTTCATGCCCCCCTCAACTAGAGCTAGTTCGACCTTTGAACCAATTTTGGGAAAATCCCACGTGTTAGTATGGTCGATCCACCTAGTCATTAATTCGCAACGACCAGCTCTTAGTCCTTATGGCCAGTTTAGATTTTGCCAGACTTTACACGATCTCCTTGCACCAACCTTCTCCCTCGTGAACCCAACAATACTTCTGGCGGAGGTGTACACGACGTGGTTATCTTTTCCCCAATATGTTCATTTCCCAAGCACTCCTCCAACACCCTATTTGGCCCGGGCCCATAAGCTTGATCCGTTTGATCCTCAACCCCAAGTTATTGTTAGAATTTACTTCTCTCGTTGAAATGATGCATATGTGATAGTTCCTTATAAGACATCCTTAAAGGCTCACACCACTTAGGTAAATAGGGACCGTATACACCACTTGACTCCTGGAGGATTCATATCAACTAACTAATATAATATGTGTTCGAATAACACAAATTACGACATAGTGCTAACATCTCAACATATCTCTGCTAATGTCCTTAACTCTCCTAGGTCACATTAAACCTCCCCGTTGTCCTTGCACGAATGTCCACCCAAATGGAGTTCCATTGTCCAACTTGACCACCAAGTTTTCGACTGTCAAGCCTATCAAGCCAATCCAATGGAGTTTCAGCTTTGACTAATTAAGCTCTAGACCTCGTGGTCAAGGTTTTGTTAGAAACATTATTTCTGCGTAATACTTCCATCTCGATGGCTTTGGTACTAGTCCAATTCTTTCTGAGCGCATTAGAGACCGCCAATATCTCTAACCATACTCTAATTATTGTTTCTCACGGAATCCATAACCAAGTATATGTCTATATAAAACCTTCTCAACGGGTTCCATGTCATTTTTTTCATTCAGTTTTTTTAATAGCGTTGAGTGGGTTTTCACCTCTATTCCAAATCTCCTTTACCCTACAATTCCTTCATTGTGGTTCTCAAAACCTTACATGTGTCTTATCGCTATTAAACTTTCTCGGGCTGAACAACATATTCTCTCTTACATGACTTATCCATAGTACCCTTGAACCGCTTCTATGGTTTTGTTCCTTCATCGAATTTTTCTGTAAGTGTGGATCTTTTGATTGAATCTTCCATAGCTTGAGTCATCCTAGAATCTTATGCTTCAACTTTTAGTTATGATAACGTTCTTTAGTTGGTGTTTGTCTATCCACATATAGCATATACCGAATTCGGTCGTATCCAAACCCTTGGGTTTGGTCACTCGTTCCTTATGTTGTTTCTGTTCGCACGGCTCCTATAACTTTATCTCTCCAGCTTCATAAGAGATTACTCAACCTTTTCCCTCGTGATACACCTCTTAGGGTTTTGTGACGTTATTGACACTTGCATATCTCTCGCGATCTTGTCATATAAGCAGTATGAGTATACAAGTTATCATATCTTTCAACCAGTCACAACTCTTTTGGTAACCTACCTTCCTTGCGATTTTCTTAATCGCAATTAATCTGGTCAATGGTGGGTTAGACTAGAAGTCTTTCTTATACCCCACCAAAAGTACCATTTTTAATTCCATCTGTTCTATGATATATCCACAATTCTAAAGGTACATCTAACCTGTTACAACATCAATCCTCCCTCGATCAACCCTTATCTTATCGACCTAGGTCACCTGCTCTCCATAAACTTCTTAATTATCTGAACTCGTCCTCTATGAACCTTACAACCATTGATATCATTTATCTTCAATGTGTTCTCCAAAGGGGGAGCTTGCTCTTCTTCTTCTTCTTCTTCTTTTTTTCAAGTCCGAAAGTATATGGGGATATCGTTGGTAAAGGCTCTTGCCCAATGACTTCACATACCATATTGGACATTTGTTAGTCTTCATATTATCCCTTGGAATACTCGCAGTGCTTGTATCACATGCAATTACTTTTTGGATATCCTCTTCTTAAGTCTTAAAATAAAAAAAAACTTGTCCTTTAACCGAATCTTGAGAATTGCCATGCTTCACTATGATCGACCCGCCCCATCACCATTTCACGATAACCGATTTTTAATTCTTTTGGTAAGTTCAACTTATACTATTATATACAAGATTTCCATATCTCAACCTTCTTTCTCACGAACCAAATAGAACCTCTCATGGGGGTGGAGTCGGTGTATCTACTCTTTCTCCAATAACTCTTTTACTTGATTCGATTCTAGCATCACAATTTGGTCTAAGCCCTAAGAAACCCGCTTGACTAGTCTAATCCTTGACTCAGTGTCGCTAAAAAGATCTACTTCTCATTAGATGTGTATTCGTGATGACTCCTTATCTAAACATCTTCCAATGCTCACAGGACTTATATATCCAAAAATCGCATGCACTACTTGACTTGTGACGAACTTGCTCGACTGAAAAAAATACAGTCCACGCTTCAACCACATAGCTAACTTTTTCTCGTGTCTTAGGTAGTATCCTTAGCTCCCCTTGGGTTGATTTATTCTTACCATCTTCCTTGTATTATTGTTAGTATCCGAAAGGCCTTTATCCTTCGTTTTCCAACTCGCTCATAAAGCTAATTATTACTCAATCCTTGCTCCTCGGTTGTTTATGTTAATAGTCCTGACCTCCTTCCAAGGACTAGACATTGTGAATCTCTCTTTTCATGCACAAATACTCACCAAGGTTCGATGAACCCACAACAAAATAGAGTCTACACCCCATGTTCAGTTCAAACTAGCTCCAAATAAAGCCTCATCTTGTACTAGATTCACTATTCAATGACTGGTAGTACGAAGCTCTTGGAAACCATATAACCCAACACTTCAATCCTAGTCTTGTTTCTTCCTCACACTTCCCTATTAATTCTAACACTGTGAACAAAATTAGCTTTTTTCAAACTTACACTAAGAATTAGAAGGTTAAAAATACTAAGCTACCGGAGGTCCTTCAGCTGACGGTGGCGATGTCGCGACGTGTCACCTACCCCCTACATGCGATATGCCTACCCTAGTTAAAACATTTTGAAAACACCGGCCGGTTTTTGTTTTAAGTTGGATCTCGGGTACATTCGTTGGTCAGTTCCATGTGCCTTGTTGTCAACCTGGCTCTGATAACAATTTGTAACACCCCGACTTCCAATAGGGCGCTACTTAGAAGTAGACCTAACTTGGTACTACTTAAGTGGGTTGACAACAACACTTTAGGATCTTGCAACGCGGGCACGACGAGAAAACTCAGTAAAATATCCAACCTTTTATTTAGTAAAACTTAGAAAACACAATTATGCATGTAATCCCGAGAATATAAATATCTAAATCCGACAAACCACTATTAAAAGAATTATTGAAGAAATAACAATAAGCAAAACCTAATACCAACTCCAACATAATAACAAGTCATAAATAAACTAACATAAACCCGACCCAACTATGACACGCGCCCTTCACCGCTCCACCCCGCCATCTGGCCTCGGTTCCTGCACGGTTCCTTGATTCATGCCTGGAACTAAAAAAAATATTCCCCGAAGGGTCAGCTAATAATTGATAGCTCGCATATAGGAGTAGCTTAGTTGCATGTTTTATATATGTTTTAGTTAGTTTTAGGTTAGTTTTTATGTAGTTTTTAGGTTTTTGTGTTGTCGGGTATTATGCGCTGGTTTGCTCGGTTTTATAGGTTTTTAGGTTCAGGAGCAACAACGTGGCGAGTACAGATTGATCATGGTGGTGGTGGACGAGCCAAGAGAGCCAAGAGAGCTAAGGGATGCTAGGAGCATGGATGAAGAAGAGCCAAGACAAGGAGAAGACAAGCCAAGCACAAGCCAAGTGCTCGAGATTGATCCCGAGCAACGAACCCGCGCATTCCTAACTGGTTGCCAAGTGCGCGGGATTGCAAGGAAAGCGCGGCCGCGCTTTTGCGGGACGAAGTCGCGCATTCGGGAGCTTTTCAGCGGACAAGTGTTTTGGGCCGAGTTTGGATTTGGGCTTTGGTATTTGTTCAATTGGGCTTATGTCATCCGAGTGTATGGGGTTTAAGATAGCTTTTGAGGGATATTTTTAGTAGACATATAAATACTTTATGTTAGTTTTATTTTTCATAACTTTTGACCAACTTTGGAGGCTAGGGTTTTCTCTCTAGAGGCAAACTTGAACCTTTGTAAGTTTTCTTAATTTCAATTATGAATTGCTAAATTTCTCTTGTGTTTGGCTAGTTATTGAAGTCATGATTTCTATGTAGTTGTGAGGTTTGATTGATTCTCAACAAACTTGAATATAAATTATTCCCTGTGCTTAATTGAATCTGAATTATTCTAGGGTTTTGTTAGATTGATCACCTAATAGAATTTCTAGG
This sequence comes from Fallopia convolvulus, assembly GCA_964016875.1. Taxonomy (NCBI): domain Eukaryota; kingdom Viridiplantae; phylum Streptophyta; class Magnoliopsida; order Caryophyllales; family Polygonaceae; genus Fallopia; species Fallopia convolvulus. The sequence continues at coordinate 13,738,556 of OZ024728.1, read as the reverse complement.
TTAATTCACAACTGAATCTGATTAATTACCGGTCGGAGTTAATTTGATCAAGAGTATACTTTAATCAATTTAGTACCGATTGGACAAGTTGGTTAAAGAAGGGAATAAAGTCACAAGTCACTTAGATGTCTGGTTGCTCTATGTGTTTGTTTCTATTGATAACTTGAATCGTCATGCTGTTATTTAATTGAATCTAGAAGGTCTTCTAGGTTGTTATTTAATTAGGGTTGTTAGACTGGTAGTTCTATCAACTAAATCTGAAGTTTGGGTCTTAATCCTTAGTAGGGTCATTATCCACAATAGATTATTCAAGTGAGAAGAGAATCAAGAGAATCGACGAATCAATATCATGATGGATCTAACTAGTTGAACACGTTTGTCTCTCATATACTCAAATCATCTTTTGCATTCATAATTAGTTTTATTCTTGCATAATAGATTAGTTAGTTATTCAAGCATTCATAAACCCCCCATATTAGTTACTTAGCACTTAAGCAATAACACATTTACAAGAGTCTCTGTGGGATCGACCCTTACTTACCGCTCTACTGAGTTGGTTAAGTTAGGTTTCTTTGATAGGTATTAACGACCACTGAAAATACCTCATCAATAATCTATCAAGTTAGAAAGAATACGGAAATTGCAAGACGTTTTGAAACCACTACTAAAGTCAGCATTCAAGTCCACAATCGCAATCATAACTCTAAAGGCCAATACCTAAATTAGTCATAATTAGTCACACATACACATTCACAAATACAACCTTATAACAATGCAATTCCTCCATTTCACAATCCGACTTCCAAGGCGCTCGACCCCGCGCCGAGTGCAGAGGCAGGCCCTCTCACTCCACTTCACAATCTCCCTTCTAACCCCGGCTAGCCTCCACTGGAGCACTTGCCAAAACGCATAGATAATATTTTTCGTTTTGAAGGGGCACGGTTTCCCTGTCACACGGGTCATACATAGCCAACTCTTCCTCAACGCCAACTACGATGGGGCCGTGTCGGAAACGGTACAACACAGAGAAAACGTTCCAAAAATATATTTCCGATAAAATGCGTTCAAAACCATTTTACGCACACAACAATTCAAGAAGTTCAAAACAATTTAAAAAGGTATTCAGGACTAGTTCCCAAAACCCGCCCTACAATAACGGTATGCAATCTAACAAGGTAGAGAAGAACCGAGGAAGTCGAAAACGACTTACCTCGGACGAAGGATTTTCTACGATCACGGAAATCTAGAAAATTAAGCACGAGTGATTCCTAAACATGTTAAGAACATAGTAAACGTTCGAGTCAGTTTGCACTGTAACCAAAAAAAAATTGTTTGGTCAACTAGTTAAGAAAAACAATGATCGGATCACCCACCGACCTAAACCTACTAATTAGATAAAGTCTACTAAGTTAGCCTAGCTATACCTCCCAATTATTAACAACGTTTCCTACAATTGTCCCAAACCAGCAATTTCCATACACACACACTAACCGATCAACCTTAACCACTACTTAATTATACCTCATAGATTAATAATTTTAAAAACAATCGGTCTTACCTAAAAACTAACCATGATCACCATACTATCCTAGTGTAATCTAAATAGCCATTATAAAAAAAAACAATTAATTACCGCCCACCACACTCAAATTGAATGTAAAAATAACCAAACCTTCAAACCCCACCTCAAGTCATCGCCGCCCATTAATACGTTGCACATGATCTCACCTGAACTAATTATCTCAGATTACAATGCGACCGCTTAAAAGGATAAATTACCCAAGAAACCTTTCCTTCAGTTACCCAACTACACAACAACAACATGATAACCACTCCCATTAACACGTACGCCCTAGAATAACGGAGTTGATCGAAACGGAAATGGCAAGTCACTCACCGGAGAACCACAAGGACGAGTGATTGTCATGGAAGATGTCCAGTGGTGCTTACAACGACGGAACGGTGACATCCGGTCCCTAGCAAGCAGCCTTTGACGAACTGACGACCAAAGCAACGCGCGAGCGAGACAGACAACGGTGGTGTGGCTAGGAAGTTAACGACGTCGATTCGAAAGCAGAAGAAGGTGAGCGTTTGGTACTTGTACAAAGATGCGATCGTAGGTATGGGTGATGAGTAAGAATTATCGATGGAGACGAGATTGAGGAAGTAAGAGAGAGCGGCGGAACTAATTACTTAAGAGGCTAGGTTAATTAGGCTTTAAATAAATAGTCTAATCCGGGTAGATAATGGATAACTTGAGATGCACAACGAGGGTTTTAATTAATTTATTTTAATTAAACTTAGGTTGCCAAAAGATTAGTTAATAGAAAATGGGTAATCTACACGGATTAAGTTAGACTCGGTTACGAATACATAAACCAATTAATTAATATAATTATTATTATTATTAACGAAAAGCCTTTGAGATTCCAACATTAATATCTAGGATATTACAGTATTCCTAAGAGAAATCTCAATGTATGTTTGTATGGATCTTGTTGTATTGGTGAGAAATGAGAAATGTGCATTAAACACTTGAGAAATTATATTTTTGGTAGCCTATTGACTCAAATGGTAGAGCAATGTGCATGAGCACATACATGTGGGTTCAAATTCCACATAGGCTAATTCGTGATACACTCACATTTTTTTGTTTAAATCAGTTGTTGTTTTGGTTCATGAATTTTTAAGGTAAGGTTCATAATATTTTTTCTTATGGTTCATAAATTTTGATTAATGCTTTTTTGTTTATAACAATTGTTCTCGTGGTTCATGTTTGAGTAACCTAAGGTTCATCAAACTCATCTTATGGTTCATGTCTTTTAGTTCATGTTAGTTATTATTTTCTTTCGTGAATTTTGGTTCATGGTACTTGTTCTTTCGGTTTATGTTTTTGTAAGATAGGTTCATAATAATTCTTATGGTTCATGACTTTTAATTCTTAGTAGTTTATCTTGTAGTTCATGTCATTTGGTAGCCTATTAGATCAAATCGTAGAGCAATGTGCATGTGCACATAGATGTGGGTTCAAATCCCACATAGGCTAATTCTTGATACGATCATGTCTTTTGGTTCATATTGGTTGTTCCTTTGGTTCATGACTTTTCAAGGTAAGGTTCATAATATTTCTTCTTATGGTTCATAAATTTTGTTCCATGTAATTCGTTTATAACAATTGTTCTTTTGGTTCATGTTTGAATAACCTAAGGTTAATCAAAGTTCATCTTATGGTTCATGTCTTTTAGTTCATGCTAGTTATTATTTTCTTTCGTGATTTTTGGTTCTTGATACTTGTTCTTTCGGTTCATGTTTTTGTAAGATAGGTTCATAATAATTCTTATGGTTCATGACTTTTATTTCTTAATAGTGTATCGTATAGTTCATGTCTTTTAAGTCATACTAGTTATTTTGGTTCATGGCTTTTGTTCTTTTAGTTCATGTTTTTATAAGCATAAGTTTATAATATTCCATCTTACGATTTTTAGATCATAAAAGTTGGACTAATGGTTCATGGATTTTTACGGTTAGGTTCATAACAATTGTCAATAAGGTTTATGAAAATTAATTAACAATACTTGTTATTTGTGTCATGTTTCATAAATGATATTATGTTGGTTCAAGTCATTATATGGTTAAGCTCATAACAATTGTCATTAAGGTTCATGAAATTTAATTCATAATATTTGTCATTTTTTTACATGTAATATAGTACATAAATCGTATTTTGTGGGTTCATGTCTTTATATGATTAGGTTCATAACAATTTTAATACGGTTCATGAAATTCAATTCACAATAATTGTAACACCCTGAAGATTTATAAGGGATTGAGGTGCTACCCATGTCAACAAGAGTTCTTCCTTTTCTGAGTTCGAGTGAGGACAAAGAACTCATAAGTTAAGCGCGCAAGGGCGAGAGTAGTACCAGGATGGGTGAACTCCTGGGAAGTCCTCGGATTGGCATGGGATAGTGCTTCTATGGCCTCGGGCCTTACAAATGGTATCAGAGCCGACTCTGGGTTACGAGTTGGCTTGGCCCGGTGGGCGGTCACTCGACCCGGAGGGCGGTCCTTGGGCCTTGACGAGGTCGTCAAGTGCTTAAGTGGGGGAGATTGTAACACCCTGAAGATTTATAAGGGATTGAGGTGCTACCCATGTCAACAAGAGCTCTTCCTTTTCTGAGTTCGAGTGAGGACAAAGAACTTAGAAGTTAAGCGTGCAAGGGCGAGAGTAGTACCAAGATGGGTGACCTCCTGGGAAGTCCTCAGGTTGGCATGGGATAGCGCTTCTATGGCCTCGGGCCATACAATAATTGTTACTTATGTCATGTATTCTAGTTCATAAATGGTATAAGTTAATATTTTTGGTATACTAGAATCATAATTTATCAACAATTCCTAAAAAAACTGGTATAAACACTAATTGAACATTTGGACATTTTGTCGAACACATGGTGCGCGGTTAGATGTGCATTGGTCATTCACATTTGTTCTCAATCAAAAACTCAAAATTGTTAAGCAAAACATGCACAATCTTCATAGGTTCGATTATAATCAACAAAAATGAGTCCAAAACCCACAAAAACATGAAAATCGAAGTACGAAAGCTCCCAAAATTAAAAAACTCCAAATGTGAACCTGAAACCATACAAAAGAGATCTATACAAAAATTCATGAAGAGAGACAACAAATTGGGGTCGTGATCAACAAAAAAACGAACCAAATCAGAAGAAACAAGGGGCAACAAATTCTAGAGATGAATTCGATCGAAAATAGTGAATGAAACCCACGTTGATTGGGAAGAAGATGACTTCTGTAAGATGTGTTCTAATTTAATGGTTAAAAGACCAAAATACCCCCGTATATAAGATGCATTAAACGTGTGTGTCAATCGTGCACGTAGATGTATCTTGATCGAACGGCTCACACGTGCTCGCATAAAACACTGTAGCAATTTAATTCACCTGATCACAATTCTGTATATAAGATAGCAATAAAATTATGTAATTTATTTAAAAAACTTTAATATCATGCCACATATTTTAATTGAATATATTAAAAAATTATTTTTATTATTTGTTGAGATCTTGCCCCATATTTTAATTCAAAATTTTAAAATATTAATTTCACTTGAATTTAATATTTTTAAATATTTTTTATTTTTTAGTTAAGATATTAATATGCATAAAACAATTATTTTTTATAAAATATTTATTAAGGTTATGTATTTGAGTTCTTATCTTTTACTCTGTAATGAATATAATAATATTTTTAAATATAACATTAATATAAAGATTATTATAGAATATAACATAGAGAAAAATAAAAATAATATAATGTTATAATTAAAGATAATTACGGTAGGATATCTAGTAAGGATAATAAAACTTATTAAAATATTTATTAAAATAATTTTTTAACATTAATTGATTAAATTTAGGTAGATATGTCAATGTATATTAAAATATATCATACATTCTTTAATAATTTATTGTATGGTAAAATATCTACATATAGATAAAAATAATTATATACTTGGAGTGCAAGTTTTGTTAAAAGATAAAAGAAAATTTATTATGTATAAAACTAATGTAAGAAATATTAGCATATAGATCAAGTTTTGTTAAAAGATATGCATAAAATTAATATAGAAAGTATCAACATATAGATAGAACAAGTTATTATGATATAAAAAATTGGATGTATAGAAAGAATAATATAAGTTAATATTAAAATATTTAATATTATTTTATTTAAGTAATGTCACGTGGCGCAATTTTTTCAACAAACATGGTTTTTGTTTTATAATGTACTAGTTGTCCCCGTCGTGCCCTACACGACTACGACTCGATGTTTTTTTAGATATACTATATAAAAATATTCATAAATAAAAATATAATATAAATAATAATTGTGAATTGATGATTTATATAAATTGTAAAAAAAAATTCTAAATTAAAGATTTTGATAGTAAAAATGAAAATAATGGGACATTTAATATGGATTAGCAAATAAAATTGACTTGACTTGTACGTATATTATCAAAAAAACATTACCGGGAAATTATAATTGAAAATTACAATTGTAATTGGCTAGATTTGTATGTAAATTATCAAAATTAAAAATTAAAAGATATATCATAATTGAAATTTAAAGATTTGGCAACAAAAAGATTCGATTATATCTAAATATCATAATGGGAAAAAAATATAGATTAACAAAAAAATTTGATACATAGATTGTAAAATCGTAACTCATTTTTTCTATATATTTATTATTATTCATTTTTTTAAATACCGTAACTCATATTGGAAAAGTCAAAACAATGATAAGGTTATCGAAAATATGTTAAGATTATCTCTAGACATATCTATTCTAATTTTTTTTAGAAAATATTTTAATTGTTAAATTTTCCGTTCAATTTATTCGTTATGTACATATGGTCATATGGATCAATAACAATTTATTATTAATTTTGTAATTTAAAAATATTATAGGATAAGATCTCGGTCTATATTTATGTGAGTTTTTTTAAATTATATTGGAGAGTTGTTAGGATCACGAAGATATGTTAAAATCTATCATATAAAATACATAAAAAATATTTTTATGTCAATTTCATGAAAATTAATTTTTACGAACCAGATTTTATTTTGCTAGAAAATAGGTTAATTGTTAATTTTGTTGTTCAATATATTTGTTATATACGTACATATATGATCATATCAAATATATGGATCATTAACAATCTATTATTAATTTTGCATTTTAAAAATATTATAGGATAAGATCTCGGTATGTATTTATGCGATTTTTTTTGGTAGAATCATAAAGATATGGTAAAAAATATTTTTACATGTAAATTTCTCGAAATATGTAACTAAATTTCCAAAAAAACATTATTTTAATCCTATATAAAAAAATTAAAAAATTGATGGAGATTTGTAGATTATGTGGCAATATGATGTGTATATAACATATGAGTAGACCTGTCAATCGGGTCGGCTCGTGCGGGTTCGGGTTAGGTCATTTCGGGTTCGGGTTGAGTCGGGTTCGGGTCGTTACGAGTCACGGGTTAAACGGGTCGGGTCGATGTGGGTTTTCGGGCGGGTTAGATTGACCAGCGGGTCAAAAACATAGAATTTTTTATGATTATTAAAATAGATTTTTAATTAAATAATAATATTTGATTAAAATATATTATTTTTATGTATTTTAATAATAGAATATATTATATTTTTTAAAATAAATTTTATAAATATACTAAATCGGTCAACCCAACGAGTTTCGGGTTTCAACCCAACGGGTTCGGGTTCTATCGGGTTTGGTTGATTTCGGGTTTCGGGTTCAATTTTTCGGGTCTTTGACCCTAAAATTATCGGGCGGGTCGGGTCGGGTTAGCGGGTTCGGTCAACTTTTGACATGTGGACTATGACATGGAATATTTATAAAGACGTCTAAATTATAAGAAAATGATATGTGTACAAATCTGAGGTGGCTTAATATAGGATCGACATATGGCGAAATCCTAAGTGGCGTAATGAGAAGACTTCAAACCTTATTGCTTATATATATATAGTAGATTAGGTAGATGTCGCTGATGGCCTTCGTTTATTATCAATATATAATAAGATTTTTCTATTATTTTAACTATTAATTATGTTGTCCAAAATTTTTAACCGTTCATCATAACTACCAAGACATTTAACTATTATTTTACAATTATTTTGAGAGGCAATAAGCTTGTTCGTTATTCAAAGTTTAATTAATTTTAGTATAAGTAAAAATATTAGGAATTTAAAAATATATTAATTTATTGTAAATTTGGAGAGCATTATATGAATACGCCTTACCTATTTTGTGTAATATCCGGGTTTCGTTTTTGATTCTAGGTCGGAAAAATGAGTTGAGATGTCTTGACCCACAAATAACCTTACAGGAAGGAATATTTATTATTTATAACCCTTTTTAATAATATTTTGAAATCATGTCTAATTGTTAGATAATCTCTATGTTATCTATTTTTTTCTCTCACTCCAAACCTAACTAGATCTTATCTAGTTATGTTTAATTAATTAATCAAAATTCTATCGCCTCTTTATTAAACCCATGTCTAACTAGAACTTGAAAGGCTCCTTTCTAGAGAGATAGGCTCAGCCTTCTCTCTAGAAAGGGGAAGCCACGAAGTTGGCCGAGAAGGCCTTTGTCATCAGTCGAGAAGGCTATTGGTCTCAGGTCGAGAAGGCCGCTTGTCCCTAGGCTGAGAAGGCCGCTTGTTCCTAGGCTGAGAAAGCCGCCCTTTTCCTTGTGGTAGTTGCCGGTGCCGGATTTAACACGAATTTCTCGTTCAACCCCGGCTTCTGCTAGGCTAATCCGGGGGGTGTTGGTGTTGAACAAACAGTTCTTTTTGAGAGATTGATTTTTATGACTCTCTTGTTCGGATACAATCGAATTTTGTTGGTGTTGGACAATGTTTGTGATCGGGTTCGGATTATTAGATTTTTCCGGTCTGTTGTGGGTGTGTTTATTGGCGTCAGATCTTTTGGTTTGGTGGTTCAGCCACCATTCTACTGAAAACTCAGTTCAATACAAGTTTGATGTGTGGTGACGGGGTTTTTGTGGCTTTTTTGCCACTGAAACCTAAATTGCAAGTTGGGGAGGCTTTGCTGCTTAATTTAATAATTTGCTTATGGAATTCCTTCTGAGATCTGGTGTTGAAATTTCGATATTTTCGTCATAAATTTCGAGATTTCCACCAGAACTAGGACTTTCGGCCTCGTTTTCGATTGTATCGGCTCTTTTATGATCGGTTTTGGTCCAGGGTCGGTCGACGGTATAATTCGGCTTGACTGGCTCTAGAACGTAGGTGGCTTAGTGTCGACGTTTCGTTTGGCGGGACTGTGTCTCCGTCATCGTCGTCGTTACGCTTTGCCCCTTGTGTCGAACGACGGTTGTCGTGAAACTTCTGGGTTCTTGTATCGACCGGCGGTTGTCGATATTCCACGTCTCCACATTGCTTCGATGCGTTGTTTTGGCCCAATTTGAAATCTTTGTTGAGTTGATGGGCTTTTGGCCCTTTTTGGACTCGGCCCACCTTTGTGGCCTTTTTGGAGCCTCTTTGGTGTGCCTTTTGGTTTTTGCTTCTTACGTGGCTTGTGGCTTGTTTTTTTAGGTTTGTGTGTATGTTTGCAGGTAGCTCAAGCACGGTTTGTACAAATTCGGGATTTGGTTTTGGGATTGGGTGTGGTGCGTTTGTGATTGGCGCAGTCGCCAGGACGTTCTTGCAAATGTTGAAGATCCTTCATCCCGGTGGAGGCAACGTCAGTAGTCCACTTCTTTATTTTTGTCCGCTTTGACCCGAATGCTAAAGACGTTGATCTTTAGCCCCTCGCTTCTACCACTTCTCGTTTAGTTCTAGTGCCTTTTTTCGTCAGTTGTACTTACTTTCGTGCTTTGTTTGTCTTTATATGTTCCTGTTGGTTTTCCAATGGCCGTTAACTCGGCCTCTCGGTTTTACCGGGCCTGTTCGGTAAACCGACTTCTTAACTCATCAAAAAAAAATTAAAACCTAGCAGCGTTAATTTATTTCTACACCAATTCAATCCGCCGCCACTCTCCTCGTTGTTTCCCCCCGCTCACTATTCGGTTCGTTCGATCTCCCACACTCTCCTTGTTGTTGACGCACAGTGTCGATTTTAGTTCGTCTTTGAGTCATCGAGTTGCCGTTGTAGAAGTGTCATCGTGGGATAGAGGGTCGCATTACATTACATATATTATTTAAGGTGTGAGTCTTGGGGTTTAAGGTGTTAAGTTGATCAACATGTACATATATTGGTTTTTTATGTGGGTGTTGATCGAACAATTTGGGGGTGATCTTGGTGGTTTAGGCTTAATGGTTGATTAAGGGTACGTGTAGTTCAAGGGTGTTAGTTAATGGGTGGAACTCTAGTGGATTGGTGTTTGGCTAGTTAAAAAGCTAGTTAATTTGTGATCTGGAGGAGTATTCGATTAGGTGCGGTTAGTTTGGCTTAATGGGAGGTTGGTGGCTAATTAGTGGGGTTCTAATTAATTATGGGCAAGTTAGAGTCTTGTGATTTGAATAATAATTATCCTCATTTTTATGTTAGGAAATACTCTTGCTTGGACTAGGAAATACTCTTGCTTGGACTCCTAGTTATTCATTGCCTCAAAGATTTTCATTCAAGGTAAGTCGTTTTCGACTTGCTCGGTACTTCTCTGGCTCGTTAGATTTTATGTCGTTATTGTAGGATTGGTTTTGGGAACTAGTCTCAAATATCTTTTTAAAATATTTTGGACTTGCTTGTGTTGTTGTGTGCAAATTGGTTTTAAATGGGTTTTGCCGGAAATGAGTTTTCAAACGTTTTCTCTGTGTTGGTACCGTTTCCAGCACGGCCATCGTAGCTGGCGGAGAGGAAGGGTTGCCTATGTATGGTCCGTGTGACAGGAAAACCGTGCCCCTTCAAAAGAAAATGCTATCTGTGTGTTTTGGCAAGTGCTCTAGTGGAGGCTTAGCCGGGGTTAGAAGGAAGAAGTGATGTGAGGAGTGGGGGGGGGGGCTGCCTCTGCACTGTGGATTGGAAGACGACATGGAGAATGAGTTATGTTGCTTTAATTGCGCGATTGTGTGTATGTGTGTTTGTCTTATGTGTGATTAATCGTCTAACTTAGGTATTGGCCTTTAGAGTTATGGTTGCGATTGTGGATTCTGTTTGCTGACTATAGAAAACTGTTTTTAAACGTCTTAAAATTTCCGCATAGTATCTTGCTTGGTAGATTAGTAGCTGACCCTTCGGGGATTATTTTTCCAGTTATATGTATGTCATAGGAAACCGTGTAGGAGCCTTGGCCGGATGGTGGAGTGGATTGTTGACGCACGTGTCATTAGTTTGGGTTTTTCGGGTGTACTTCGGGAGGATTTATTATTATTATTAATTCTGTTAAATTATTTCAATTGTAATTTTTAAGTTTTGTTTGGAATATTTTGAGGAAAATTCGGGAAGGGTTACTTGGTAATTTTGTTTATGCATTCGGGCATTCAAACATGTTTTATATAGGAGACACCTTGAAGCTTTATATAGGAGACACTTTAACAGAATTACCAAGTAAAACATCCAATTTTGTTTATTTACAATCCCCTCCAATTTTGATTGTGCCTAATAAAGGAGACACCTTGAAGCTTTACTTAGCCGTGTCTCTTCGAGCGGTTAGCGTAGTCTTGATCAAAGAAGAGGGCGGAAATCAGAGGCTTTTTTACTATACTAGCAAGACGCTACTCGATGCAGAAACAAGGTATTCACTCATGGAGCAATTTCTTTTGGGTTTGGTTACAACATCTCGCAAACTCAATCATTATTTCCAAGAGCATCCAATTCAAGTCGTTACGGCCTATCCTATTCGAGCGCTCCTTTCTAGCTCGGATCTCGCGGGACGGGTTGCTAAGTGGGTTGTAGAATTGGGGCAATATGATATCGAGTACATGCCTCGAACCTCCATTAAGGCACAGGTGCTTGCAGATTTCATAGCGGAATTTACCCGAGAGCCAACGAAAGAAACCGCGGCCGCACCGATCGCGATCGTGGCGGACAATACCGCGATCGTGGTGCACTCCCCTGAGAAGCGCGATTCTCATCCGAATGAAACCGCGGTCGCAGTCGTAGGTCCTCCCCAGCGTACAGAAATTCCATGCTGGATTCTCGAAATTGATGGCGCAAGTAATAACCAAGGATCCGGAGTTGGAATTGTGCTATCATCGCCTACAGGAGAAGTTTTACAATTAGCCGTTCATCTCAGTTTTGATGCTACTAACAACGAGGCTGAGTACGAAGCGTTAATAGTCGGATTAGAGACAACAACCAGTCTTTGAATCGCCAAACTACTTGTCCTCTCTGATTCTCAGCTTATTGTCAATCAAGTACTGGGGCACTATGAAGCTAAGGGAGCGAAGATGATTAAATACATGGAGAAAGCAAGGGCCATGATGAACGAGTTCGAGCATTGCGAGCTTGAGCAAAGATCGCGTGATCAAAACAAATCCGCCGATGCCCTGGCAACTCTGGCTGCTTGTTCAGGAAATACGCTCAGGACATCAATCCAGCTGGAAGTTTCGGGTTGTCCGGCAATAGATGCCTCTAACATGTCCGCAGAGATCTCCTCGACGGAGGTCGCGATCGATGACGGTCTAGGGTGGCAAACGCCCTTGATTCGCTACTTGGATGAAAACGTCTTGCCTTCGGATGTCGCCGAAGCAAGAAAAGTTTGCTTAAGGGCTCACAGATTTTGGCTATCGTCAGAAAAGATTTTATATCGTCGATCTTTCTCTGGGCCAAACTTGAGATGCGTACCCCCAAGCAAAGTTGAGCCTTTATTGTATGAGATTTATGAAGGCATATGCGGAATGCACGCTGGAGGTCGCAGTTTGACGTTTCGAGCGCGATCCTAGGGATATTGGTGGCCTTACATGCAGAGAGACTCTTAACAGTATGTAAAGAAGTGCGACAAGTGCCAAAGATTCGCCAAGATCTCACACATGTCGGCAGAAAACCTCCACTCTTTGACTATTCCATGGCCATTTGCGCAGTGGGGTCTGGATATCGTCGGCCCATTTCCCAGAGCACTCGGGAATGTGTGTTATCTTATCACTGCCACATACTACTTCACTAAATGGGTGGAAGCAAAACCATTGGAAAACATCCGTGATTCTGACACCCAGAAATTCGTCTGGGAACACATTATCACGCGTTTCGGCATCCCTTTTGCTCTTATCTCTGGCAACGGGACTCAATTCAATAGTGAGAAATTCAAAGAATATTGCAGAGGGATGGGAATCAAGAATATTTACTCCTCAGTCGGCTACCCACAGGCAAACGGGCAAGCAGAGGCTACAAACAAAGTAATCGTCGACGAGTTGAAGAAGCGCCTTGGAAAAGCCAAAGGAAGATGGGTCGAAGAGCTGCAAGCTGTCTTGTGGGCTTATCGAACCACCCCGCGTAGATCAACCAGGGAATCACCTTTTGCCTTGGCATATGGCACGGAAGCATTGATACCAATAGAGATCGGGTTACCGACACTGAGAACGACGCAGTTTGACCCCAATAGAAATAATCAAGCGCTCTCCGCTCACCTCGACTTCGCCGAAGAACGCAGAGATATTGCAGCAGTACGTCTTGCAACTTATCAAGGGGCAGCCAAACGGGTTATTGCCCGACGTGTAAAATACCGTACCTTCCGAGTTGGTGACCTCGTACTTCGACGGGTCATTGGAAGCGCATGGGACCCCGTGGAAGGCAAGCTTGGCCCAAATTGGAAAGGCCCATTTCGGGTGACAACAGCATATGGGTGGGGAGCATATAAGTTGGAGAGTCTTGACGGAAAGGGAGTGCCTCGGACTTGGAATGTCGCACACTTAAAAAAGTTCTTCCCTTGAAGAGAGAAACCGCGAACACCGGATCATCGACCGCGACCGCGGCTGCGGCTCCTAGGATGCAATCGCGGGTTCGCCGACTGTCGCTTCTTGCGTGGATGTTAAGTTAAGGCTGGAGTCGCTAGGATGAACATCTTTTTTGTATTTTTCTTTTGTTTTCTTAAAAATTAGAAGGCTTGGCCAAGCACTTTTTTCAAATATAAACGTTCTGTTCTCCCTAGTCTGGTTTTGTTTGTTCTAGAGATTCTACCTTAATCCTTGGCAAAGGACACGACTCGAAAGATAGCATGCGCCCCATGATAATCGCTCATGGATGTACGAATATACGAATAGGGGACTTCAATCGCTAATCCATATGTCCACTTCGATTAGAAACCCTCTGTACCCTACGTCGCAAAACATGGTAAAACATGTAAGGCGGTGTAGGTGGGGCATTTGTGAGCGGGTAAAACAAACATAATTACCATATTTATTTTCGCTATCAAAAAGGTATTTCTTAAATTACTGCGCAGTTATTTTCGTTATTTTCTATATTATATAATATATGGCGATTATGCAACTTTATGGAAGATTCTATCCTGCAAATATGATAGAATTAAACTCGGAGAAGGTGGAAATATTCCTAGCTTGGGCTTTAAGAAACCCTAGGAAATAATTAAATAAGTCCCCCTGATCTCCCTCTTCCATTATAAATACACGCTCTACGCGTGTAGGGAGAGACACATGTGCACATCGGCATATTCAGAAACCCTAGACAAGCTAATACTCGCTTAGCTTGACTGTTCAGGGATTCACCGCTCTCTTGTTGTACCTCGTCGCTCAAAATGACAATTGCTCTTCTGACTTAGGCATCGGAGGTGGATTAGGGGGTCCCCGCCCCCTGTGTCGATTGTTTTGCAGGTTTCTAGGTCAAAGATCGAAGGAGGAGCGGAAGAGGCGGAGTTATTAATTGGTGTATTAAAGACGAATTGAAGGCGGAGTTTTTGTACACCAACATATATGTATAAATAAATTCGTGAAAATATATTGTATAAGGAAGTTTTCAAATTTTTTATCTTTAATTTTAAATTTTAAATATTTATTTTATTTAAAATATTTTTATAAGGAAGTTTTCAAAATGTATTGTTATACTAAATAGATAGTTACACTTATTTTAAAATATTTTTAAAAATTTTATCTTTAATTTTAAATATTTGTGTAAGGAAGTTTTCAAAAGATATTGTTATACTAAATAGATATTTATTTGATGTTAAAGATATATTTAAATAGTTAAAGAAGAATTTAATAGGAAAAAGTTAAAATATTAGGAATAAAAATTAATTTTGTAAATATGAGGTGGTGTCAGAATCGTTCTGGTGGCTCGAAAAGTTATAACTTTAATATATAGTTATAGAGAGTAGGGTTCTGATGAGACATCTGCTTTAAGTGAGAAATGAGAACATGGGAGAGCCGTTAGATTCAAAGAATGGACGGACAAGATTTTACTAGGCAAAAAAAAACAAACAAGGTTAATTCAATAAATAATGGCACGAAGTGTAATTTTAAAAAAATACCATTGCATTCCCAAAAATACCCTCCTTCTTCCCCAAAAACCCTTCCGCCTTGCACATAGAGAAGTTCAGGACGGAGCGAAAAACTCGGGGAGAACGAATTCTTCATCGTCGACGGATCTTTTTTGCCTCGTCAAAGTATGCAAATTCGTCTCCAAAATTGAGCGGGTGAACTTGTCGCCTCAATTGAATTTTGTTTCCTGATGTCCTTATGTCAACCGTGGTTCTTCTAAATTGAGAAAGATCCACATTTTCACTTGTTTGTGCCGCCGACGCCTAGTTGAGAACTCTCGGTTGCTGGTGTGATACAATTCCTACAAGAGAACAATGCTCCTCTCATTGTAAACATCTACCCTTTCCTCAGCTTATATGAAAACCAGTACTTTTCGTTTGATTTCGCCTTTTCGTTTGAGGCGAAATTTGCATACAAAAATGGTGTGATGAGAAGGGGAACACCACTTGTGAAATTTGCTTACATGTTTGAATTCTATGTTGTATGCTGATTTAGTGAATTTTCAACAAATGCTATGACCTTCATCTTTAGACACGTTGGTGAGTACTGAATTCATCTTTAGACACCACTTGGGAAATTTGCTTACATTTTTTTACTTCTGTGATGTATGCTGATTTAGCCAATCATCGTTGTTTCTCCGGTAAGCGACTCGAGCTACCACTTTATGATCTCTGTTTTCATTCTCTTGAATCGTTTACTCCTAACGTCCTAGTTAGACTCGTTCCTGTGTTCGGTTGGGGTGAGAGGGTTAATGATCAAGCGGGGGTGGTATTTAGCTGGCTCGGGTGTTGGATTTAGGTGTTGAGTAGAGGTTAAAGTCAGTTCGAGGGCAGTTCCATGGGCTTGGCATTAGGCCAGTTCTTGTGTAATTCAAAAGGGTTGTGATCATGGGTAACCGAGTGGTGTACTTTGGAGTCGATCGATATGCAGGAGGTGCTTGTGGGCTTACGTGATAACTTAAGGTTGCAGGTTAGATTTAAATTCATTAATTAGTTTGGGTGGTTAATAAATCGGTACATGTTTTGGTTAATGTGTAATTTAAGTTGTTGTGAGGGTGGTGTCATTAGCGGTAGATAAGTTGTAGATATGTTTTGGTTAATAAAGATATTTAATACAAATTAGTAACTAAAAAAACTACATCTTTTTTAAAGTTGCATATTCTCCGTTTTGGTTGAACTTTGTATTTGTGTTTGGGTAGCCTATTAGCTCAAATGGTAGAGCAATGTGCATGTGCACATAGATGTGGGTTCAAATCTCACATAGGCTAATTTTATAAACGCTTTATATATTTTGGTTCATTATAACTCTTCTTTCGGTTCATGATTTTGTAAGCTCGGGTTCATAATAGTTCATCTTACATTTCATGTCTTTTAAGTCATACTAGCTGTAATTTTAGTTCATGACATTTGTTCTTTTGGTTCATAGTACATTAAAGTTTGGTTCATAATAGTTTATCTTAAAGTTCATGTCTTTTAAGTCATACATACTAGTTGTAATTTCGGTTCATGACATTTGTTCTTTTGGTTCATAGTACATTACAGTTTGGTTCACGCGTTTTTTATTGTACTTGTTATTTGAATTTTATACTTGTAGGTTGATTGAATACTAACTATGATTTTAAATTATATTGTTATTACAATAGTTAACTAGAAGCAGTGGAAATCACTACAGGTGCTACGCAATGGAAAGGGTCCATTTTGAGAAAAAAAAATGTAAAAGATTGATCCTTGATTGCTTGTTGTATATATGGTGCATGTTGTTAAATTCATAGACTCATTTCGCTCAATGGATTAAACGTTTTTTCAATGACATTACATGTGTCGACGTTTCATATCTCATTTGACTGACAAATAAAATGAATATCTAATGGTTTTTGCTCGATGTTGATCTTTCGGTGATATACATGACATAATCTGTCACGTTAACTTAAATTGTATATTTTACATAGATGGGTAAAAACATTTTAGACTTTGAAATATGTTTTGCGAGTATTAATTACACTGTTCATAGTGTTCAACATGAAGGTTCATAGTCTTCAACATGAAGGTTCATAGTCTTCAACATGAAGGTTCATAGTCTTTAACAAGAAGGTACATGAATTTTAAATAATCAGTTCATTTAACAGAAAATGCATAAATTTTGTAAAGAAGGCATTCAGCTCATTGGGTTCGATGTGAAGTCAAAATCAACCTTAAAAGCAATTACAATGTAGCAAAGTGATTTGTCAAACATAAAGTAACATAAAAATAGACAACTTAATCCCCAAAACACATAACAACTACTAAAAAGACAAATAGAGAATTGGAACTTCAATGTTCAATCTTGGTAATGAAATAAGAACAATTTTGTGATAAGTGAAGAATGTAGATGTCACTAGCTTCATCATGATCATCCACCATCAACATTCTCATCATTATCAAGACCCTTGAATGAAACTCTGTCAATACTAGCATCATTATCCGAATGAAACAAATTAGGATGACCGGAGCTTGATGAACAACCTACAATAAAAAAGAATAAAATTACTAATTTATAAGCAACATGGAACACATAATGGGTAATAAAAATGTGAAAAAAACGTTTTTCTTTTGGTTCACAAATATTGTCATAACTGTTCATAATATTACACTATAAGGTTCATTGAAAATCACAATGCGGTTCATGTAAATAAATAACAAAAAGGGAATTCACTAAATGGTTTACGATTTATCAACAAAATCCAGCCCATGAATGTGCAACAAACAACTAATAGCCATAAGTTCATCCAACATTCAAGCAATCAAGCAAAATTTTGGGTTTGAAGGGGAAAAAAAGGTTTAGGCATTTTATCAAACACTTGGTGGGCAATCAAACAAGTATACAAAATCAACCTCTATTTCTAATCAAATCCAGTCATATTCAAATGTCTTTAGAGCAAGCAAAAAACAGAATAGAAGCAGGTGAAATCAAATCGTTTCAACTGGAAATTGAAACGCGCAAAAAGTAAAAACCCCTCACAAAAGATACAAATACCACAATCATACAAGAGATTAGAGAAATTAGGGTATGCCGAGCAAACCAAACTTAAACCGCCATTAATGGTGTAACCTATACCTAATCCAAGAAGTGAGAACGGAAAGTGGTGTCGAAATCAACATAAAAATCAAGTCAAATTAGAAGAAGAAGCAACAACAATGACAGAAAAGGAGTGAAAGAAGAATGCTCGCTCGAAGTATGCTCGTTCAACAAACGATAAAGCTACTGTCCAATATTTCTTATTTTATGCATGTAAAGTCAAAAATACCCCTGGCTTTAAAAAAAATAAGAGAACACATGCACTTTATTAGAGCCGTTGATTTCTTAGATCTAACGTTCCATATTTGTTCTCATTTTACATGATAAGAATAATTCTCATTTGATCCCCTATCTAGTTATATATTAGAAAAAGTTAATATAAAATTTTATAGCTGTTATAATGTGAGACGAATCCAAAGTTATTAAAGTGAGCCCAATATTATTTTGATGGCTTAATGATAATTAATTATGGAAAAATGCATAAAATTATTTCAATTAGAATCATTCACTTTTAAAAATCTTTTACAAAAATGGATAAAAAGGTAAAAATAATGTAAATTCTTATATTTTATTAATCAAGTTCAATTCTTTAAAAATTATTTAAATAAAAAGCTAAAAAGATAGTTAATAAGAAAAGATGAAAAATATGAATAAAGATTAGATTTTTAAAGATAAAAAATCATCTATATTGACATGAATAAACTAAAAAGGAAAATAAGGAAAAGATAATGTAATTGTTTTTAATCAAAATGCAATTTAGACAAGTAATTATCTAGATAATGTAAATTTTTACTTTTTTATATCAAAATTTATTTTAATATAAATCTTTTACGTAAATAGATAAGAAGATCAAGATAAAAAATCGTTATTTTCAATTCAAATTCAAATTAAAATTTTCACATAAATAGATATAAAAAAAATTAATTAAAAAACTTAATTAATATAAATTAAAATTAAAATTTTAAATATAAGATGGGGCCAAAATTAATGTAGCGGCTCGTAAAGGTACAACTTTAATATATAGTTATAGATAGATAAGCCAAAAAAGGAAATTAAGGAAAATATAATATAATTTTTTCATCAAAATTCAATTTACGCAAGTAATTATCTAGATATTGAATTTTTTTATCAAAATTTAATTTAGTATAATTTTTTCCACAAATAGATAAAAAGATAAAGATTAGATTCTTTTCTTCGTTATGAATTAAAATTCGAATTTATTTTTTTCCCCATCAATAGATAGAAATAAATTCAATTGGAAAAGCTAAAATAGTATAAATAAAATTTATTTTTTTTTAAATATAAGGTGGGGCTAGAATCAATGTAATGGCTCAAAAAGGTACAATTTTAATATATAGTTGTATATTAGGATAAAATTATATTTACTTTTTATTTCTTATATTGTTATATAGAATTTTTAAAATAACTTGTATATTAAAAAAATTATTTACATAGAAAAATTCTATATGATATTTAGTTTTTAAAATGGTAGTAAATATAACTTATATAACATTATTATATTAAATATTTAGCATTATTATTTATTATTTTTGTAGTTTATTTCACATTAGATAAAATCTTTTTAAATTAAATAAATTATCACAAAATATTGGTTTGCCTAGATTGGATTTTTTTAATTTGATGGTTATCTACCCTAATACATTATAAAGCAGAACCTAAGTCTGTTGTAAAATTTGCGTCACGTGACACTTTTGAATAAACTAATGTGAAATTATATTTAATAAATTTTGTAACAACCTATAGTATTCTTGCTATATATATTAAATAGATAACATGTTTATATAATTTTTTATGTATATAATTTTCCATCTATGGATTATGTATTAGTTTACTACAATAGATAACATATTTGTATAATTTTATATACATAAATTCCTATGCGATGATATTTTCCATATTAATTTAATATTTTTATCTCTTAACAAGATTTAGGGTCTTAATATATATTTTTTTGATCTTTTAATAAGGCTTGAGCTTTCAAGTATAAAATTTATATCTCTATAATGATATAATTTTAAAAAATAAATTTTGTTGTGTTGATATATTTTTATTTTGAGAAAAAGATATAATTTTATGTTGATGACTAAGATTATATGTAAATGTCAAAAAAATAAAAATTCGAATTTTACTTTAAATTAATAAAATTCAAAATAATACATAGATGATTTTCTCTATATTTTATATCTTAAAGCAAGGATAATGTTCTTTTCTATACTAATCTTTATATTGTATTTTTCATATTTACAAACATTCTTATTATTATAGAGTAAAAGATAAGAACCCTAATATATAAATTTAATAAATTTACTTTACAAAAATATTTTAATAATTATATTATGCTTCATGCTTTATAGATAACCTATCCTAATTATTATTATCTTTATAAAATTTATTAAAAAAAAGAGTATTTTATACATATTAATGTCTAAAAAAATAAGAAAATATTATTTAAAAATATTCAATGAAAATTAAAATCAATATTTTAATAATTTCAATCTAAATTTGGACAAGATCTCCACAAATAATGGAAAAATATTAAAAAAATATATTCAATTAAAATATGGAGTACAATGTAAAAAAAATAATTTGTCTATTGCATAATTTATTATAATATTATATAAATATATTTAGTATTTTAAATTAATATCGTAGAATTGTATAGTTTTTTAGTAAAATTATCCCGTGAATATCAATGGACTTCAACTAGTTTTTCCATAAATTGTCAAATTCAAATCTTATAGAATACACAATAAGACTAGTTTAAAAAAAGGGTGATGTGGTCCAATCTAAATGTGACATGTGTTGTTTAATAATTTTTTTAACCTCCGCTTTTGTATATAGTAATCTATAATACTAGAAAAGTGCGAATGTTGCCATGAACAGTAATCATATAAATCAATGCTAAACAAATATGATAATGTGAGATTGTATGTTCTCATTGGTGGAAGTTAATTTGGAGAAAAAAATGTCGCTTTAATTGCTTTTAGTACACTAATTAAATGTATTTTTGTTGTCTTTGTTAGGCAATTGTATATGTTTTTTTCTTGTCTTATTAGGCATTATATTTATTTGTTCAATGAGAATTGGATTGTAATGATTAGTTGTTTACATTTGACTAAGTGAAACTGAGCAATTGAAGATGTTGATAAGGTCAATTGAAGTCACCATTTTCGTCTATATATTTGTATATTGATTTTGTTTTCATTTATCTTTAATTTGTTGTTATGTATTAAAATGAGTGTTATATGTGGTAAACATAAGTATTTAATATAGTAAAGCAAATGTACTGAACATTTTTTCTGTTACATGTTTTAAACATATGTATAGTATTACAAATTATCACTAATGCATAATTTATTTATGGGATGTCTGACGTCTGTGTAATAGTTATAAATTACATTAAATTGTTTAATATTCATTTTGTATTAAAACTTTGATGGTACATGACTTTATTTGATTATGTCTAATATGGATGATTATATGTAAATAAAGTAAAATTAATATGCGTTTAGATCATACATGCGGCTGGCTTACAGATTGCGGTGTCGGCTTGACTTTTTCCAACATGTATCTATAGATAACATTGCGGCTGCGGTTTTTAGATTGAGTTTGACTATGTCCAAAACATATCTGCTGCTTTTGCTAACGTTTATTGGATAAAATGGCGGCATGATAACTTCTAATATTGAACGACAGGAAATAATAGCGGCTGCCTTTTGCCACGACTTATAAAACGGTTGACTTTTTTATAGCACACAAAATTCTGTGTGGAAATTAATAATTTTTGGTTTATATGATATTGAGTCGTGTGAATGAAGAGGCAATCATTGCACAAATTTTTTTGTTCATCGAACGTGTCGTATCATTATGTTGACGCGTGAGATAGTTACATATTATCCATACGTCATAAAATATTTTGTATTTCTTATGTCATGAATGTCTTCAGTATTTAAGGGCCCTTCGATACCATTTCCTACATACTTCATTGCTTTCATTTCGATTATGGTCATCGAGTAATACTCTTTTTTATTTGTTCAGTTTCTTTGACAATTATATATTTCAGGTTCATTAATCCTTATTCCTTTTGTTTATATACAGTTTGTGCAAAGATATTATCTCTTACATATTGAATTTGAAGGTATCAAACTAATACTCTTCTGTTTTGGTCAATGTTTATGAATTCTATAAATTTTTTGTTCATTCACCCTCATTACTTTTGTTTATATATATAGTTTGTGCAAAGCTCTTTTTTCATACAAATCGGATTTGAAGGTATGAATTTGTTCCTTTTGTGTGCTGCTCAATAATATATTATGTCACTGTTTCATTATATACTGTCATCTTTGTCAATATTTGTGGTTTATTAACACTCATTGCTTTTGTTTATATGCAGGTTGTGCAAAGGTTCGTACACACATAGTTAAAGGTATAAATTTGTTTCTTGTGTGTGCTGTTGCATAACTAATTTTGTCAGTGTGTTAATATATGTATTGGGATATTTGTATTTCACTGTATGTGTTCTATTTGTTTGTTAACCTAATAGTCTACTATTATTGTTTCACATAAATTTTGGTGTCAATTTTCTACTACACATATATTGTCATGCGTGTATTTGATAGCATATGTGTTATTTATTGGTAATTTTATACTTATGTTTTTCATTTCAATTACTCCATCGGATATATATTGGGTATAAAAAAATTTGCGTTAATATTATAATTGTATTGCAAAAGTTAGTGGTTCGCAAACAAGATAATATGACTGCATAAAAAAAAAAATCA
This sequence comes from Fallopia convolvulus, assembly GCA_964016875.1. Lineage (NCBI taxonomy): Eukaryota > Viridiplantae > Streptophyta > Magnoliopsida > Caryophyllales > Polygonaceae > Fallopia > Fallopia convolvulus. The sequence continues at coordinate 13,715,699 of OZ024728.1, read as the reverse complement.
AATCGTTATTCAAGTGAATAGGCAAACGTGGACTATACAACTTGATATCCATTTCAATTGAATTTTAAAACTAAATTGCTAGATATTTTACATTAAGACAAATTTAAGTATGTGCGTGTCAGTTATCTACTACATAAAATCATGATGTCATGATATGTGTAACCGTTGTATGGCCATTTATTTTGACTTTTCAAACTAAAGTAATATATATTATGCCAAGACATATTTAAATGTGTAGGAGCGTTATCTTGTAACCTATTTTATCATGATGTATTATACGACATAATTTTACTCAATAATTTTTTTGCCCTTGTTACTGTCATTACAATAGTTGACAATTTTTTATTATACTTTATCGTTTCGATCTTGGTAATTTAATGCTGCCTATTTAAATCTCCAAGATTGCATTTCATGTTGACTACTTATTTAAGGCAGGAGTAGAAGGAAAGTGGTTTCGACCTTGTGTGATGATTGTTGCATATATTTTTAATGCGTAGTCCAATTTCACGTCTTATGGTATATTTGTAATTAAAAATTGACATGCAGTGTCTAATAATGAGCTATGAAGTTAGGTTTATACTAAATAATGACCGACCCTTTTCGTGCTAAACTTTATGGTTTTTACAAAGACAATATGACAATCTCCAAATGGAAAATTAGAAATGGTAGTGGTTAGAAATCAATCCCCTGTTAGATGAAACAAATAAGTAGCTGCATATATTTTTAATGCGAAGTCCAATTTCACGTCTTATGGTATATTTGTAACTAGAAATTGACATGCAGTTTCTAATAATGAGCTATGAAGTTAGGTTTATACTAAATAATGACCGACCCTTTTCCTGTGAAATTTTATGGTTTTTAAAAAGAAAATATGCTAATCTCCAAATGGAAAATTAGAAATGGTAGTGCTTAGAAATCAATCCCCTGTTAGGTGAAACAAATAAGTGGCTTGCATGTATATTGTGTACTGTATGTTGCACATTTTACTACTTGTATAAAATTAAAACTTATTACTCCTTTCAATACCATGCATATTAATTTAATGTGGGTGTCAAGTAATTCATGTGTTAATTAAGCACGAGGGAAATGCGGGGAATCCCATTTCCTTGTATAATTTGTTTGCACTGACGTAAAGTATACTTTAAGCTTTGGCCAGTACCTGTTAGGTGTGATAAACATTGCAGCATGCGGTACTTCGATTAAAGTACGTAATTCGATGGAGGGACGTAATAGGGGTAAGCGGGCGTGTCCTACTTCGGACGAAGTGATACGTGATAAGCCGCCTGCAAATAGAAGACGGGGTCTTATGCCTCAAAATGTTGTGAAGGTGTATAAAGGTATTGGTTTAGCCCATTTGAGTACGAGTCCATTAATTTTGCCTACACCTTCGGTTTGTTCTTTATGCAGAGCAAAACAATTTGCGAGGGAAACACCAACTATGTGCTGCTACAATGGTGAGATAAAGTTAGCAAAGCATATAATTCCTCAGAGCTTGCGTGATTTGTTTACATCGGCTGACGATATGAGCATCCATTTTCGTACGTACGCTCGAGTTTATAATAATTTTTTCGCATTCAGCTCACTCGGTGGGCATATGAAGGCGCATAATCACAAGGGCAGTCACATACTACAATTGCATGGACAACTATACCATTTTGTTCCGAGCTTAATTCCACATCCTGATATGCAACCAAAGTATTTGCAGATGTATTTTTATGACGGCACTTTCGAGTTAAATGCACGTGCTAATTATTTTAAAGAATTGCGTACTGAAATGATAGAGTATCTTACGAGGATTACATATGGCAATCCATACGCTTTATTCTTTAGATCCCTACATCAGGTTGTTGTACCGCCTACGTTACGTATTAAAATAGTAAAAAATACAGTGCTTGATCAACGTGTTTTCAATGCACCTTTATTTGATGAGGTTGTTGCTATTTTGGTAGATGATGGATGTACGTCGAACATTAACAGTCCACACATTATTGTTAACGGAATTGCAGGTGAAGAACATCGTGTATTGCATTATTATGGATGTTATGACCCGTTGTAATATCCACTTTTATTTTGTAAAGGGGAGTCATGATGGCATCAGGGACTTAAACGTTCACGTAAAGGTATGGTTCATGCTTGTGATGACGCGTCGTTTCCTATATCAGCATGTTTAGTCCAGGATGCTTCAGATGTAATTGTACGTGAGATGAAAGGTAATGGAATGTATTTTCTGTTTTTTATGTGTTGTAAATTAGTACTTGTGTCATTTAGTGCTTACGTTTACATTTTGTTTATACAGCTTCTTCCAAGAAACCCCCTAGAGCAGAGAAGGAGGTATCATGTCGAGAGTATTACGCTTATATGTTCCAAATCCGACCAGGTAATTTTATTTTGCATACGGGACGTATTTTTTTGCAATATATAGTTGATATGTATGTGAAAATCGAGAATACGCATTTGGATTATCTTAGACGAAATCAAAGCATCCTTCGTAGTGAACTCTATCAAGGTATATATGACAGTATTACTAAGGGAAAAGTAAAAGCGTCAAATGTTGGACATCGTATTATTTTGCTTGCAACCTTTATTGGTGGTTCTAGAGATATGCGTTGTAGATATTATAATGCAATGGCGCTTGTGCAAAAATTTGGTAAACCAGATATTTTTATAACTATGACGTGCAATCCTAATTGGCCTGAAATACAAGCAGAATTGCGTAATGGAGAAAAGAGTAGTGACATGCCAGATATAGAAGCACATATCTTTTGTGCGAAACTACTGCACCTAAAACATTTAATATATAATGAACAAATATTTGGTCCTGTTGCTGCAAGAATTTATGTGGTTGAATTTCAAAAGCGTGGTTTACCGCATGCACACTTGCTTATAATTTTGGACAAAGAAAACAAAATTATGAGGCCTGAAAAGTTCGACGAATATATATACGCTGAACTTCCACCAATTGAAAATCAATTTTTACGTGATCTTGTAATACAGCATATGATGCATGGTCCTTGTGGAGAATCGAATAAAAAATGTGCATGTACGAAAGAAAAAGACGCTGTCTTGTATGCAAATTTGATTATCCTAAAAAATTTGCTGAATATACAACATGTGGTGAAGATTCTTATCCTATTTATAGGAGAAGAAACAATGGGGATTCTGTACTTGTTCGACATAAACTGCTTGATAATAGATCTGTTGTTCCTTATAATCCGTATCTATTATCCCTTTTTAATTGTCATATTAATGTTGAAATATGCTCAACAGTGAAAGCCGTTAAATATATCTACAAATATTTATACAAAGGTCATGATCGCGTTTGTTTTGATATAGATGGAAGTGCTGTAGAAATACAAGATGAAATTACCTCTTTTCAAACTGGGCGGTGGATTAGTCCTCCTGAGGCCGCATGGCGAATTTTTAAATTCGATTTATTTGACACCTACCCAGCTGTTACTCCTTTGCAAATACACCTTCCAAATATGCAACCATTAGTGTTTATTGAATATGAAAATTTAGAAGGCCTGTTTGGTAATGAAGTGCGTAAGAAGACAATGTTAACAGCTTTTTTTGAAGCCAATGCTAAAAATTTAGGTGAAGATAAACTCTTGTATGCTTAATTCCCAACCTTCAATGTTTTTGATAAGGCAACTAAAACATGGTCCATTCGCAAAAAAAGGGATTGCATTGGAAGATTGAATTACGTTAATCCGTCAGAAGGTGAAAGGTATTTCCTTCGATTGCTACTTTGTAATGTTAGAGCACCTATTTCATTTGATGATTTATTAACTGTCGATGATGTTAAATATACAACGTTTAAAGAGGCAGCTACAAAGCGTACTCTTGTAGTAGAGGATGATTATGCGGCAATTTGTTTGGAAGAAGCATGTACAGTACATATGCCATGTACATTGCGCAGATTATTTGCTACTCTTTTACTATTCTCTGAAGTTAATGATCCTCGTAAATTATACACACAATTTTACGCTTATCTTTCTGAAGATTATGCACATTCATATCCAAATGAATCAAATCCAATTGCTTCTTTAACTTCTTATAACATTGAAAAGTATTTAAGTGGAATGGGAAAGAGTGTGGCGCATTACAATTTGCATCCACCTTTAACAGTTGAGACATATACTTCTAGAATAACTCATGATATTAGTGATGCACTTGTTGCTCCAATTCCTGTGGAATATATAAATGCTGAATCAAAATTGAATGCGGAACAGCGCGTTGCTTTTGACTGTATCTATGACCATGTTGTAAAAAACAAGGGGGGTGTTTTTTTTGTAGATGGGCCAGGTGGAACTGGAAAAACGTTTTTATATTGTGTTTTATATGCTGTAGTTAGAGCGCTTGGTATAATTGTAATTCCAACTGCAACTTCTGGGATTGCTGCCTCTAATATTCCTACCGGTAGAACAGCACATTCAAGATTTAAAATCCCAATAGACACTGAAGGTAATCGCAGTTGTAATGTGTCTAAGAAAAGTGGATTAGCTAACCTTTTACAGGCTACCTCATTATTTATATGGGATGAAGCTTCCATGGCAAACAAGAATGACATTTAGGCTGTGAATGAACTTTTGCAAGACCTGTGTGACAATAAACAACTGTTTGGTGGTAAGGTATTTGTGTTTGGCGGTGACTTCAGACAGGTACTCCCTGTGCTACCTTTAAAGACTCAATTTGAGGCTGTGAGTGCAAGCTTTGTCAGTTCTTTTCTATGGCCACATTTAATCAAATTCAGACTTAATTTGAATATGAGAGCTAAAGAAGATGTGGAATTTTCACGTTTCCTGTTGGAATTAGGAAATGGGTGCTCGCAAAAAGAAGAACGAGAATTTGTTAGAATTCCTCCTGAATTAATAACGTGTTGTAGTATTGATGAAAATTATATTGAGAAGCTTGTTATAAATGTTTTTTCTGAAATGTTGACTTCTAAATGGCAAACCGATATATATAGTGAACATGCAATTTTGACATCGACTAATGAAAGTGTCGACCATATGAATGCTGCATTGATTGACAGATTTCCGGTAAAATGTACAACATATTTAGGTAGTGATGAAGTTATGGATGATGATTGCAATTTATATCCAAATGAGTTCATTAATACTTTGTGTCCTTCTGGTATGAGTCCACATGCACTGATGTTGAAAATAGGTTGTCCTGTTATTTTGTTACGCAATTTAGATCCTCCTAACGGATTATGCAATGGTACTAGATTAATTTGCAAAGAATTTTATAAGAATTTGATACATTGTGAAATTGCTTCTGGATATCATAAAGGGGATCAAGTTTTTTTACCGCGCATTAATTTATGCCCGACTGATTCATCACGCTATCCTTTTAAATTTCAGAGGAAACAATTTCCTATTAAACTATGTTTTGCAATGACAATTAATAAGGCTCAAGGACAGACTCTTAGACAAGTTGCTGTTTTCTTACAACATCCTTGTTTTTCTCACGGACAATTATATGTTGGTTGTTCTAGAGCACGCAGGCGTACCGATTTGACCATTTTTCTACCTCCTACTGATATGATGTATTCTATGTCGGCACGTGTATCAAATGTTGTATCTTTTGATGTGTTATCAAAGGCAAATGTTATGTAGATATGTTGTGGGTAGTGTATATGGTTGTTTTATTAGAAACTCTGTGTTGTTTTATGAAGATTAAATACACTTGTAAATAGATATGTTGTAGGTAGTGTATATGGTTGTTTGATTAGAAATTGTGTGTTGTTTTATGAAGATTAAATACACTTGTAAAGGCTCTTGTGTGTGCATTTACATAGTCACAATTTCATTAGTGTGTGTGCATTTACATAGTCATTAAATGTTGACATGATAATATTATGTGTATAAAATAGTCATTAAATGTTGACATGATAATATTATGTGTATAAAATATGCAAATCTACAAGGGTGCGCTTCGTACGAAAATTGAAATAATAAATTGCATCACTATTAGTGTAATATGATTATATATAAATATGTTTAAACAAATCGTGTTATTATTTTTTTGGTCGAAAAACAAATCATGTTACTTATGCATGGCAAATGCCTTGGGTTTGACTATTAAAGTAGTGGTGCCGTCATTATGGCTGCATACAGTAAACAAAATTAGTACCGACATCATTTATGTACATGCATACAAGTTACAATTTGTAATGTTTCATGAAATGTGTGTAATATAAAAGCGTATGTAACTTTGTATCAGGGTCATCCATTTTTATAAAATTGAGATAATTTTGCTAAAACTATCGTGCGACTGTTATTAATTCATACCTTTTAATTACGACTGTCCAATTTCATAAATACTATCGTGCGGCTGTTATTAATTCATTATTCATTATTTCTCAAGAGTAATTATGTTATTTTAGTGTTCCTCGAAATTACGTGTTATTTTATAAAACTTTGTTATTTTACAATATATATTTTAATATAAAACATAAAAGAGTGCTAAAATCCATAAAGAAGATGATATGATTCGATTGAGATATTCTAATATAAAACGTAATATTACATAAATTATCCGAGCTTGGTTACGAGCGAAGTAACTTGGACACGATTTTCGAGCCATGTCAAGAATACCCGTTAACATCCAAATATCACATAAGTCGATCACACTTTTCCAAGAATATATATCCCAAGATTATGTAAGAGCTAAGCAATACCGACACGAATTTTGAGGAACATTAAAACAACAAAAATATTCTTGCGTGAACATTGTCAACTTAAATCCCAATATAAGACAAAGTGCAAGCAGGCAAGGGTTGAGTTAAAACAACAAAATTATTCTTGCGGGAACATTGTCAACTTAAATCCCAATATAAGACAAAGTGCAAGTAGGCAAGGGTTGAGTTAATATTTGTGATTTCAATAAAGTAGTCGTCGTTTGATTGTTGAAATTTGTGTTTGTATACATGCATAAGATAATATAGCCAACTTAAAAAACCCGCGGCACACCTCCTTTGTTGTCTTTTATGTGCACAAGTTTTAACAAGGAACAAAAGTTTGATTCTAGGCATATGTATATCGGTAATAATATTTGACATGTTGGTGTACCTATTACTTTGAATATTGTATGACTTTATTAGCTCATCATTTTTTTCATTTTACTGATTGTATTTGTAACTTGTATAACTTGTCTCTTGTTATACAAGTTTATGTGTGTTTTTATACATACAAGCTAAATGCCATAATTTAACGCTGTACTAACAAGTCAATAAATATGTATATAATTTAATGCCTTAAAATTAGCGTATATTCCAAATTATTGTTGATATACTTATTACGAGAGTTATATTCATTTATGAAAAGAGTTGTGATTGCGAGGGGTAATTCCAATATATGACTGTAAAGAATTACAGAAACATATAAGAATATAGAGAATATAAAGCGAAGTTATAAAGTAATATTGTAATAATGAATGCTACGTAATGCATTACAACTGTATTTAAAAGTCTATTTGTAACACTGTATTTGTGATCCATAAATTTAAATACATACAAATGGTGTTAAACTTAAATTTGTTCGAGAAGTAAAGTGGGTCATAATGGATAAAAAAATATTTATAACTACTTAATGATTGCAAACAATTTTGTTAATATGTAGGTAGTATAAATGCCATAAATAATAATGACCTAATGATTGCACATATTTTGTGAATAATGCGCACACTTTATCATATACATTAAATAGTAGATGACAACATACGCATGACATGTAGATGAAAAAACCAAATTGTTCACTATGGTGACTTTACATTTATTGTTGCATGTGATATTGTACACAAAGTTAAAAAAATGACGGTAGAGATATATCTATTTGTAGTTATATAGAAGATAAAAGGCAAAAAAAAAAAAACAACAGTATCAAATACAAGGACAATAGCTTTTCATCCAATCTTTTGCCTCTGTTTATTCAAGCTTTTGTCGAATACAACTTGAAATTGAATTTCATATTTCCACTTTAAGGCTTTTAAACCAATTAAATTCAACTTCATATTTTTTATTTTAAACCACTAAATAAATAAAAAGATCGTTAATAGTAAGTGTTTCATTGGTATTTGTTATGTAATGACACGTGTATGTTAAATATTGCATGTCCGCCACACTATGTTCATAAATCTTGTAGCCCTCACTATTTAAGACCATATATGATGTTTTGTGATTTAGTCACTTCTGATTTCTTGCTTTATGATTTCTGAATTTGTGAACTAAGGTGAAATAGTATGCATACAACATGTAAAGTATTTCATCTTTTAGTTATACTTATGTTTTAAGACTTACTTTTATGTTTACTTGTATTTGTGTTCGTTGGAATTTTATCTTAAATTTGTGAAATTGAACCTTTGTTTTACCCAAATAAAAGCAAGACAAATTTAACGGATGTAACATTCACATTTTTCCAATATAAATTTAATAGTAGTAAATTGTTAAGATTCCAATATGTGTTAATATATGTATATTAGGCGATAAAAGTTAATGTAAAACTAACCGAGGGAGTATACTTATACAGTAATTTTAGATATAAAATAATTTATCTTTATGTAAAAATTTATTTTTTGGCACATCGTTAAACTCCCTTGTATGAACCATTTATTTTCAATGACATAATGCCTTGAATTAGTGAAATTAGAAAACCAGTTCAATTGTGTATCTATTTTATTAATTTGATATACACGTTTGATGTTTAGATATTAAAGGCACTTGAGGACCTGTCAACGGTTGAGGAGTTGTTCAAGGTACAACCGGAGTTGATCAAGGTACAGGATAAGCTGATTCAAACACAAGAGAAGATGTCCCATGCAGTAGAGGATATGTACAAGGCAGATGAAGAGCTCGTCGATGTTCAATCCAAATCAACGGACATAGATGACTCAGAAATTGATGACTATGTAGACAAGCCAGATGGGTCTTATGAATCACTTGTTCTAGGCAAGACACAAGTTAGGAGGAAAGATGACACTCTTCAATGTCCTTACTGTCTAGGGAGGAAGAAGCAATCTTACAACGTGCGCGAACTCCTTCAACACGCTTGCCAAATTTCTAAGCACACTGGAAGGAGGTTAAAGGAAAAAAGGAAGGCTATGCACCTTGCATTGGAGAAATATATGAGGGTCTACATGAGAGACGAGGTGACGCAACTTGAAGATGCCACAAAGAAGAAGAAGATGTGTAAAAAGTAATAGTGGTTATCCTGATGGAATATTGGTTTTTTTTAATATGATTTTGCTGGAAGTAAGTACTTCAACCGCGTAAAATTGGATGAGTGCCGACATGATCCTTTCATTGTTGTAGCTTAGTTTATTGTGGTTATGGATCTTGGTTTTAATTATAATTTACTATGTTTTGCTGTACTTTCTTTTGGTTATGGATTTTGCATTTGCTTATAATGTACTATGCTAAAAGTTGAATTATTTAAGATTATAAAACTAAATTGTGATTGGAAAAATTTATTATTTGTTAAAAGTAATATTTTCTCTTTCACACGGTTGACAAAAATAAAAACTTAGCGTTTCTTGTGCACGTCAATTGAATAATGGAGTATACTTCTTCAGTTCGACCGTAAGTTCGTACCCATCAAGCAAGCGTGTCGTTGATGCACACAATGCAGTTTTATAATGCTTATATGTTTAACATATACTGAGTAAAATAGATGGCAGTACACATACAAGATAAATATGATGATATATCGATGTATTAATAAGTCAGCAAATATTTGTATACTTTAATGTGTAAAATAACTGTATATTTCAAATTATTGCTGACACAACAATTATAAGCTATGAAAAAAATTAGTAGTTGGGATGTTGCTTGGGCTGAAGCATATTCATGTAACAAACGTATAAATCTTTTCACATGATTATTTTTTCCAATTTATAACAGTCTTGTATGTCCGCTTAGCACAACTCAAATCGACATAAAAAAAAATCTTAGCACGTTTGTATTATTTAATTTAAATAGCATAATTGTTTTTTTAATTTAAATAGCATAACTATATATGTAATTGTAGGCTGATAATGGATAAGGTAATATGTATTTTAATATTGTGTATAAGTAGTTCGCTTTTTCATTGAAGTACACCTCCTCCTTCCCTTTTTTCTTCTTATTTAGGTCAATCTTCTTCTCATCGCTCGATAGCTTTCTTCACCGCCACCGTGTATTCTCTGCCACTGAAAGTCTACAAATTCGGCCTAAAAATTGATCGATTCGAACTTATCGTTCTCAGTTGAATCAGAGGACCATAATAACCAGAGAGGGAATCAGGGCCACCTCGTTCCGCCTCGGGAAAAAATCGAATTCTGCACCTCCGACTAACTTCTGTGCTGCGGAAAAATCCACAAATTTGCTTGCAGAACGGTTTGAACTTCATCAACTTCTCGGCAGTCGCCATCATTTGAATTTTGCTTCCTCATGTATATGTCAATTGTGTTATTATTTTCCAATTGAGAAAGACCGAAATTTTCACTTGTTTTGGTCAGCTGGCGCCTGGATGAGAACTCTCAACCGCCGATGTGAATGCTTCGGTATGTTTCTCTGTGATTTATGTGGGTAATAGTATACCCTTTATTTATGCATATCATGTGTTCGATGAAATGCTTTGGATATGTGTTGTGCAATCGCAAATCTTTTTATTGCATCAGCCTCAACAAATTTTGTTTGTAGAGGGTAGTTTCATATCTATTATAAATTTTCATTATGCCAAAACTTTTGGAATATTAGGTAAAGGGCACGGTGTTTGATGATATGTCTCTTTCAAAAAATAGACCATTAAATTCTGTGGAGTAATTGTGCAGTGTTTCAAGATCATTTACTGTATTTATATTATAGACGACTGCATTTGTATTACAGATAATTATTTGCATGAGACAATAATGATTTAACAATATTATGACAAAAGTTATAATGTAATGAGGAATCTATATGAAATTTTTTACCTATGTATAAATTATCTTACGCAATATAGACATAAAATATAAGATTCTTTTCCATCGTCTATAGTTGGTTTGTATTTATTTTAAAATCTATTTGTATTTCATACTAAATTATTAGTTGCAGTTTTGCAGTTCCTTTGACCGTGTCAGCATGAACTACTTATCGGAGCATATCTTGACCCGGATACTACTCTATCTGCCGACCAAACAGCTGATTAGAAATCAGCTTGTATCAAAGAAATGGCGTAACATCATACGTAGTAGTCATTTTTGTAGGTTGCACGTACTCAATTTTCCTGATAACAAGCAAGAGAAATTGTTGTTCGTAGTACAAGGTCGTGATTGTCAATGCGTACTCCGTTCAGCAACTACGTTGGTTCAAACAGCACCACCTCTAATAAACCTAGGCGCAGCACACATACAAGGACATTGGTCATACCATAGCTCATGTGAAGGCATAATTTTACTAAGACAGAAAACTCATGGAAATGGATCTAAACCGCTTTGCTTGTGGAACCCCTCCATAAACAAATCATTCGTTCTATCAAACAAACATGCACCTCCCCAGATGCATGCAATGCATACCGATTATGCGGACTTGGGTGTTGCTTATGCACAATCTGCAGCGTCATACAAAGTAGCAAAGCTCCTATTTTATAATGGCCAATTACACTGCGCAGCCCTTTACACCTTGGAAACGGACTCTTGGCATACTGTTCTCAATCAAGGATTCAGATTGCCATTCACACATCATCTTCGCCACACAGCTGCTACAGTTTATTGTGAAAATCTTGTGTTCGTTTTTTACAACCACACCGACTGTTGTGCCTAGCTCATTTCTTGCAATATAAATAATGGAACACTGACTTTGATTGCATGCCCGACAGGAATATATGAAGCTCAAGATGAATTCAAAACATATGATGTTGTAGTCATGGATGAGGGAAAGACACTAGGCATATCTGACTTCCAAACATCCATTTGGATACTACAATCCGAAGACAACTCATGGATTAAAATATATGCTTTGGACCTCCCTTTTTCCATCGGAAGACATATGAAACTATCAAATGAAATGGTCATACAAAGATGGCATCGCTCGAAGATTTGTAGCATTCCCCAGGATGATTCTCTCATTGAACATCAAGAGATTGCAATACGAGCCCAACTACGGACATCTAATGTGTACTGCATCTATATGCCTACTACATCTTACGTCCAATTTCAAACCATCTGCCCATTTATCCAAAATTTATCTCTATTGGCAGTTCCTTACAATAATCACTTTTGATGGAACCTCTCTCTGTAAGTGTATTATTTTGTATAATCTTGTAAGGTATTACTTAGACACGTCTTTTTGAGGTGTGGTTGCATTAGAGATGCATAAATTACAACTAGCCGACTTGAAAGCTACGGCGTAGATCGGTCTTTAGCACAATATGGAATATTATGGTTTTTTGCTTTTACTATTTGTGTCACAGATTTGTAGTATAAATATGTATGTATAATTATATATTATAGCCAAGTTTTTTATTAGCATTTTGATTTAAGATGATACATGATGTTTTCTATTGCAGTATATAAATTAATATTAAATAACAATAATATACGTCTGACAGTGTATAGTATCAGAGGTACATCATTTCGATATATAAGATTTTGTAGCAAATTCATCAAATTTAAGAAGCATTCCAAATTTAACTCAGTATTTTGATTCTCTCATATTCCTTTGTAGGGTTGAACTTTCCTTTATGTCATATACATTTCGACCATGTTCACATTTAATATCTTGTACAAATTATTCTTTAAATTTTTTGATTTCTAATTTATAAAAGTTATACATTTGACTGCGGTATTTCAGTTTACAAAATGAGTCTACAATCCTTACTATATATTGCAATTGTTTAAAATTTGCTAATTTTGGTCATACGAAACACGACCTATATTAGAATTAATCTCCAATTCCCGAATAATAGCAGACCAATTATCCTTTACATGCCCAATTTAAAACTTTAAAAATTTCCTAAACATCCGCGTGCGTTGCACGCGGCTTTTACCTAGTTATTCAAAAAGAGAAAGAAAGTGAAAGAGAGAGATTGGGATCATAATGTCTTGGACAGGAATTTGCTCGTAGTTAATTACTAGTTTTGGATGTATTGCGGAGCTAATTTAACGGATACACACTCAAAAATTAAGAAAATGTAGGAGAATAAGAATATGGAAGATGAATCCGAATGTGAGACAAGACTTTTCTGAGATTACAATTACTTTGGATTAAACGAGTTCAACATACATGTCCCTCTTTCTACCCGATGTTACATTTTATTTCCTATCCCCCATTGTCTAACGGTTGCCTTGCACGATCTCTCTAGTCGTTCTTCCCACGTTCACCTATTCTCAGCCCACCTTCCTCTTGGATCTTTGCTAAGCATCGTTGCCCGTTACACATACTGTTGGACTAGACGGATCTTCTGGCTTATGATCTTCTTGGACTTCCTTGAATGGGCTTGCGAATTTTGGGTCCAACATTAGCCCCAAAAAAGATAGAGATTTTCGGGAGCGGGAATTTGAAATCTTTTTACTGTTGGCCTGCGAGATTTTCGATCGTTCTTGGGGACACGTGGGGCTCTAAGTTTGAAGGTTTCTGCTCGAGGAGGGGTGTGAGGTGACGGGTTGATGTCTTTATACCGTCCGTGGCTCTCATCATTTCACCGTCTCTTCTTCTATCCAAGGTAAAAGACTTTCTCTCTTTTTCTCTTCTTTCAAACTCCCTTTCTTTTTGATTCCTTTAATAGCGAGAACGAGGGTGACTTTTGAGCATGGTTTTCAACCTTCCGACGTCTTACAAGACTACAACAGTTTCACCAAAACCCCTTCTCAAGATGAGATGACTCAAATCTTGAGGGATGGGGGCTTTCCGGACGGCGTGGTAGCCATATGTCCCATGGTTGAACCTCCAGATTGGACTCGTCCCGGATGGGTATGTTTTTTCGAGTTCCCATTTTCAATCTCCTGTCGATTCACCTTCTCTCCTCTAGTCGTTGAGTTCTTGACCCATTTTTCCCAATTTGTTGAAATTTTGCCCCAATTTGTTGTGTTCAGAATCGGGATTAGAAATGTTAAGATATCAATCTTGCATGATCTCAAGAGCATTGCCAAGCTTGAACAAGAAAGCAAGTGGGCTTACAGGAGTTGCAGACTCGAAGTCGAAGTCTCCGTTGGAAAACGCCGATTGGATTGGATTTTTGAAGAGGATCGATGAGTTTTTAAAAAAAAATAGTAATATGATTAAATAGATGAAAATTAGAATTTGAGTGAGTTTAGCTGTTTAGGTCACAGTAAGAAATTTGTCAAAAATAAGAGACACCAAAAATAATTTTTAAGATACTAAAAGCAAAAGTGAAACAGAAGGACACCAGGCAATAAAAGTCAACGGTAGCGCTCTTCCCATATACATCTCTCTCTCCCCCTAAGTCTTCTTGCATTTCTTTGACAAAAAAGGTGAAAAAAAAGCTTGGACAACGGTGGTTAATTCGGGGGGAAAACCTCACCTCAGTTTGCGCCTGCTCTTGAAGATGGGACTGCGGGATTCCTTCCTCGACCAGTTTCGGACGTACGAAGTTAGATCGATTTTGAATTTTGGAATTTCTTCAATCCTGTTCCGTTTGAAACGAAATGTGCTTGATTGACACTTGGTTGTTAGTTTTACCATGAGCTGATTCTGATTCTGTTTTGTTTCTTGGGATTAGGCCTTATGATTTGGAGGATCTACTTTTCAAATCACTACTTTATTCATGTGAATCATTGAGAATCATCAATCATACAGAACGAAGCCATAATCGAGCTTCATCTCTCACTCTCAATACAATAGAATCACACTCTGTTACGACTCTCTTAATCCAACAGAAGAAGGAAGCTGGCCTTTTATATAATAAGGCTTATTACAGAAATGACCCAAAAATCACTAAAATATCATAAATGCCCTCATATTCTGAATACCCCCTCCTCAAGTTGGAATTGGGGGAGTAGCAACCAATCCCAACTTGAAAGCTAGAAACTTATGTTGATCTTCTCCCAAGGGCTTTGTGAAAATATCAGCCAACTGAAGCTGAGATCGAACATATGAAGTATGTAAAAAACCTTCTGAAATTCTTTCCCGGACATAATGGCAATCAATGTTGATATGCTTAGTTCTCTCGTGAAATACTGGATTAGAAGCTATATGTTGAGCAGCCTTGCTATCACAATATAATGTAATAGGCAAATGAATTTGAACAAACATATCCTTCAAAATACCATGTATCCAAACCACCTCACTAGAAGTAGAAGACATGCTCCTATATTCTGATTCAGCTGAGGACTTAGAAACAGTCTTTTGCTTTTTAGTCTTCCATGAGACCAAATTCTTTCCCAAAAGAACACAATAGCCACTCAAAGAACGAATTGTGAACTTACAAGCAGCCCAATCCGCGTCACTGTAACTGGAGACTTGCAAATTTGAATCAGCTGAATAAAACAATCCCCAATTTAGAGTATGCTTCAAGTACCTAACAATATGCAATGCTGCTTGATAATGAGGCTCTCTAGGATTGCTAACAAACTGACTCAAATGTTGAATGGAATAAGTCAAGTCAGGTCTGGTGATATTCAAATAAAGAAGTCGACCAATCAACCTTCTGTACACCTCAGGATCCTGTAAAACTGTTCCTTAATCAATTGATAAACCCAGACCACGAGGTAAAGGAAAAACAGCCTCTTTTGCATCAAGCATACCAGCATCTGTAATAATGTCTAACATGTACTTGCGTTGATGAATCAATGTCCTCTTAATAGATCTTGCAACTTCAATTCCAAGAAAAAAAGGATCATACCTAGATCTTTAATAGTGAAGGTTGCATCCAAACCAGACTTGGTTTGTAATATAGTGTCAGAATCATCTCCAGTTAATAACAAATCATCCACATAGACTAAAGCAATAGAAATCTTATCTCCTGTATGCTTCACAAAAATGGAGTAATCATGTTTTGATTGACAATACCCCATGTTAAGAAGAAACTTGGTAAGTTCAAGGTTCCATTGCCGGGAAGCTTGTTTAAGACCATAAATTGATCTCTTCAAAAAACAAACCTGACCTTTCTTTGCTTTTGAATATCCTGGAGGAGGCATCATGTAAACTTCTTCATCCAAATAACCATGAAGAAAGGCATTGTTTATATCTAGCTGATGAACATCCCGTCTTTAACAGTTGCTAAAGCTAATAAAATTCGAACAGAAGCAAGTTTAGCTACTGGTGAAAAAGTGAATTTGTAATCTTTATCCTTCACCTGAGTGTATCCCTTGGCAACAAGTCTACCCTTGTGCCTTTCAATAGTACCATTTGGCTTGAACTTAGTTTTGAATACCCATTTGGAACCAATAGCAACTTTTCCAACAGACAAATCAGTCAATTCCCAGGTATGATTCCTTTCTAATGCCTCCAATTCTTTAGCCATTGCTTCTTCCCAACAAACCTGACCTTTTGCTTGTCTATAACTAGATGGCTCAGATGTAGAGCACACATTACAGAAAGCAGAAGTAAACTCATCAGAAAAATCAGATAAATCAAAAATCTTTGTGACTTGATAAGAACAAACGTAATCCTTGAGCTTGGTAGAAGGTTGTCTTGGTCTGTCAGATCTTCTAAGAATGATAGGCTGTGCTACAGGAACAATAGGCTCAACAGAAATCGAATCAGAAGCTGACTGTGATGAAGGAAAATACTGATCACTAGGAGAATTGACTGAATTGTGCAAACCAGAAACCAAAATCTCTGTAGAAGATTCATTAATATCATTTGGTAAAGCAGGATTAACCAGAGGCAATGATGTATCTTCTTGATTCAATGATGTAGTAGACATAGGTATAGCATAAGGAAAAATATCTTCCTGAAAAACCACATCTCGAGTGATAAAGAAATAATGATCATGCAAATCATAAAGTCTGTACCCTTTCTGACCATAAGGGTAGCCCAAGAAAACACATTTTCTGGACTTAGGCTCAAACTTATCAGTGGTATGAGTACTAGGCTTACCAAAACATAAACAACCAAGTACTCTAAGATGATCATGATCAGCTTTCTTGTTAAACAACAACTCATAAGGAATCTGCCATTGTAAAACAGAACTAGGAAGAAGATTTATAATGTGTACTGCAGTTTGAACACATTCTCCCCAGAACCTTTTAGGCAAACCAGCATGCACTCTCATAGCTCTAGTTGTCTCTATAATATGGCGATGTTTCCTTACAACACGTCCATTCTGTTGTGGATTGCCCGGCACGCTTTTCTGATGTACTATACCTTTCTGAGCAAAAAATTCCTGGCACCCCTTCTGAATAAATTCAGATCCATTATCACTACGAATCACCTTGACATTCTTTCCAAATTGAGTGTTAACATAAGCCAAGAACGAAAGAAGGATGTCCTTGACTTGTGTCTTGGATTTAAACAAGTAGACCCAAGTATATCTAGTGTTATCATCTAACACTGTCAGGAAATAATGAGCACCTGTAGTAGAAGGAACATGATAGGGCCCCCAAACATCCAAGTGCACAAGATCAAATGGAAATTCTGCTATTGATTCATTAATGTGGAAAGGAAGCTTACATTGTTTGGCCAAAACACAACTCTAACAAAAGAAATCAGGAAATGACCCAGAAAATATCTTTGACAAATGTTTCATCTTGCTAGTGGAACAATGTCCTAGTCTACTATGAAACAAACTAGCATCAGAATCATCTTTACAAACTTTATTTGTAACTACTTCAACAACTTTCTTATGAGAATCTTCATTGATCAATTCTCCAGACTTCAAAATGTAAAGACCTCCCAATCTCTTGCCTTGAAGCAAAACCTCCTCAGTGATAGGGTCCTGAAAACGGATTCCATCAGATTCAATCCTTCCTATCGAACCACTTTCATCTAACAACTTGGTAACAGAAAGCAAGTTGTGTTTGAACCCATCAATCAACAAAACATTATGAAGCAGCATTTTATCACTGATTCTGACAGATCCTGAATATTGAACCAGTTTAATACTTCCATCTGGTAATCCTACCTTAACTGGTTTAAGCAAAAGCTGTTTATCATACAAAATTCTAGAATAAAAAATCATATGATCCGTAGCACCAGTATCGATTATCCACAATCCATTATCTGAATTAACACTAGCTGCCATTACAGAAATACTTGCTGAAGTATCAAAATTCATACCTGAAAACTTGTCAAAAGAACCAGATGAGGAACCAGATGAAGAATGCCCTTTGCTAGCAGCATTAGCAACACTTTTTCCTGGATTAGAAACAACACTCTTGCCCTTGAACATCCTAGCCATCTCTTGACACATGGCTGCCATCATTTTTGGATCAAACACATTCTCTTTGCCATCATCTGAATTCTCAAATGGAGTATCAAATTCCACATCCACTGCATTAGCATGCCTCTCTCCATGTCTTCTATTTTCTGATTTGTCATTAAACTTCCAGTTATCTGGATATCCTATAATCTTGTAGCACCTTTCCTTCGAATGACCCTTTACGTGACAATATTCACATTTTCTGTCATATTTCCCTTCAAATCTGTCTCTTCCCTTCTTGAAAGAATCTCTATTGTTATAGTTGTCTCTAGGAAGCAAACCTCTGTTCTGCATTTCTTCCTTACTCAAAAAATATTTGCCATATTGTTGTTGTTGGCGCCCAGACATACTGTTTACTAATAGAGCATTACCATCACTTTTAATGCTCAAGGAACCAGTGATAGACTTGTGTTTTTCAGCTGATTGAACAAGAGTATAAGCCTTGTTAACATTGGGTAAAGGATCCATGGCTATAAGAGTACCACGAATGCTATCAAAATCATCATTTAGACCCATGAGAAAATCCATCAACTTATCATGTTCTTCCTCCTCTTGCTTTCTTGCAAGGTAATCACAAGCACATCGAGACCATATGCCACAATCACAGTCAACCACAGATCTGACAGCTTTTAATTCATCCCACAGTTGCTTTAAACGACCATAATACTCAGTAACAGACATGGATCCTTGTTCAAGATTAACTAGGGTTCGTTTCAATTGATACAATAAAGGTCCATTAGCCTGACCAAAGCGTTCAACCAATTTATCCCACAATCGACGTGCTGGTTCTACATAGATGAGAGTTTCAGAAATCTTACCATCCATGGAGTTCAAAAGCCAACATCGAACCATATGATCTGCCCTTATCCACCGCGCACATTCGTTGGTGCCGAGGGGTGGACGGCGACAAGAACCGTCGATGAAGCCTAATTTGATCTTGGCTCCGAGCGCTAGTTTCACATTCCTACTCCAACTGAGAAAATTTGTACCATCAAACCTTTGTGGAACCAATTGAGCCCCTGGTTGATCAGAATTTGACAAAGCAAGCGGATCACTCGAAACCAGTCCAGATTCGCGATCACGTCCTCCAAAATATATAGGATCTCGATCTTCATGCCTTGCATCTCTTTCTCGACGCTCATACTGTCTTTGCCGATCAAAATCATCATCGCTTCCATCACGCCTCGGTGATATAGACATTCTTGAATCAAAGGGAAAAGAATTTGTTGTGAAGGAAAAAAAAATTTGGGGAAAAGAAGAACTCGAGAAATCAGGAACGAGTCCTCTGCTCTGATACCATTTCAAATCACTACTTTATTCATGTGAATCATTGAGAATCATCAATCATACAGAACGAAGCCATAATCGAGCTTCATCTCTCACTCTCAATACAATAGAATCACACTCTGTTACGACTCTCTTAATCCAACAGAAGAAGGAAGCTGGCCTTTTATATAATAAGGCTTATTACAGAAATGACCCAAAAATCACTAAAATATCATAAATGCCCTCATATTCTGAATACTACTCGCGGCGTCGGCAGAGTATTGGGGCCAAGGAACGTATGCCACTGTGTACAAGGCGTATATGGATTCGCATGTAGTGGTGGCGGTGAAGCGGTTGAAGAAGTTGCCAGTTTCCGAGGAGTTCGAGGCAAAAATGGAGCAGATTGGGATGTTAGATCATGAGAATTTGCTTCCCCTTAAAGCCTTGTATTTTCCCACGGCAAAAATGGAGCAGATTGGGGCGTCCAAGCTTCTTATCTATGAATTTTTCCCACTCGGAAGCTTATATAATGTCTTACATGGTGAGTTAATTTAATTGTATTCTCTAATAAGGTCATCAATCGTGATATATCTACACTGGATCGCTGAATTCTCATATGCCATTTTCTTAACTGGATTATCCAATAATGACAACGGATCGGAACAGGTACCGGTTCAACCCCACTCAACTGGGAAACAAGGGCCAAGATCGCCCTTGGAACTGCCCGTGGGATCCACCACATCCACTCACAGGGACCCACACTCTGCCACGGCAACATAAGTCCTCCAACATCTTCCTCTCCAAGAACCAAGAAGCCCGTGTCTTCGACGTTGGCCTTTCCCAGGCGTTGTTGAACCCGTGGTCCACATCCCTTCTCAGAGCCGCCATTTTCTGCCATGCACCCGAGGCGAGAGGCGCGCGCGATAGCTACACGCTGTCAGTGTCACAAAAGGCGGACGTGTACAGCTTTGGCGTACTCCTCCTGGATCGGAGCTACTTACAGGGAACGCGCCGGTTGTTGGGGACGAGGAAGGCTTGGACCTTCCAACTATGCTTCGAGACGAAGAGTTGTCTTATGAGCTGCTTGATGTCCAACTTGTCACCAACCGGAGCGTACGTGCTGAGAAAGAGATGGACGAGTTCTTGCAGCTAGCACTCGAGTGCACGGCCTTGAACCCAGACGACCGCCCTATCATGGCAGATATAACAACCCGTATCGAGAGGGCTTGTGGGTGTCCCGGCAACTCAGAGAAACCGCATAAACGTGATCCCAATCCAAAGGCAGCACCCCAAGACTTGAGTCTCCCACCTCCCAAACGTGGATCCTTATCATGATCCAATATGTTACCGAGCCATGTGCTAGCTTATCCAAAGGAGACTTCGTCGGCCATTATGCAATTTAGACCAGCAAAATTTATTTATATAGAAATTCTGTTTTGGTTTTTACCCAACAAAACCTTCTCCCTGTGATGACCTCATAGAGGGCTTCGCACATTGTTTCCTGTTGATTAGTATAGAGATATTACTTAGTGTGTCACCAACTGCCAAGTTTTCTTTGGAAGAACATACTTGGCGGGAACAAACTTTTATTTCTATCATGCCAAACACGCACTACTAAATTAAGGACCAAATGCAGCGAAGTTTTGCAGCGGTTCTAGTTAAAGCAGCGGTTTAATGCAACGGTTTACCTATTAAAGCGGTTAATGCAGCGGTTTTAAGTTTGTATTGCTAGTGCAGCGTTTAAATTAGTCTAATGAAGCGGTTTCTAAATAAACTTTTCAATTAAAAATTGTATGACCCGCGGCGAGAGTGCCAAGGAGGTGAAATTTTAACACCCGCCTTATTTTTAGTCCGCCCGCAAAACCCTAGAAATTATTTTCAATGGAAGATTTCACTCCCACCACTCCACCAGCCCTTCATCCACTCCCCCAACCTCTATCGTTCATCGACCCTAACCTTCCGCCAGCCCTTCTTCCGATTTCGAAATCTCACACCGTCGCTGCCACCCAACCTTCCGCCTACATCTACGCCTCTGAAGGATGGCAAAATCGAGTTCGATTGAAATCTCAACCCTAATTTATTCGACCATCTTCGATGCCTGAACCTGCAATCGGTGATCGAGAAATGAATCGCGACCTCGTCGAAGAAGCACTGGCTGAATGACGAGGCGCTCTCGGAGTCCTTCGAGATGGCTATCGACGGTGAAGCGGCGAAGTGCCTGGCAGCGAGGGGGGACGCGATATCGGAGCTCAGGAGCGACCTATTTCACCAGCTGGCTTGCAAGAGCAGCGAGATGGGGCTTCTGAGGATGGTAGCGGTGGTGTACACGGTGGCGGAGATGGCGGATGACGGCCGAGTTAAGATCAGCCTCCGCAGCGACGGCGAGGTTGACACAATTTCTATCATCTCTCCTCTAATTTTTAGTTAGGGTTTGTTCCTCCTTTCAACTAATTTATATCATCTTTTAATTGATTAAAGCTTCGGATTTAATGCTTGGATCAGATTTGATGTTACCGCCTGCAGCTGAATCAGATTTCATTACTGTCTTTTTGGTTGGTACCATAGTGGCCCTTTGGTTAGGTATTGGAGCAACCTTTTCCCTAATCCTCATAGGAATGTAATGGCATGTTTAGTCTGTAAATGCCTTTGTACATAAATTAGACATGTTCTGTAACAAAATCTGCCAGGGGATTAGGATATGGAAAATAAATACATGGTAACTATGGATATTGACTCTAGAAGTACAGTAGGATTTTTACTAGTTCAAATGGTAAATAAGGTTAGGTATATTAAGGTGATGGACAACTGGACATCATCAATCCCATGTGATAGAAAATTTAGTATGTTAAGATATGAAGACAACTACTAATTTTGATTTTTTTTTGCAGTTTATGTTATTGCTCTAGAAATGAAGTTTTCAAACTGGTGGAGTTGATTCTTGCTATCTTTCTAAAATTATATATCTTTATAAAATATTTGGGAGAGAGGACTGCTTGGATTCTCTATTGATTTTAAAAAATGATGTAACAACTTTACAAGTAAATATTGTATTTCTGGAACAATGTATTTAATATATGAATTCCCAAACTTAAGGAGCTCAAATTTGTGTGGATACGTGTTATCAGTTTGATACCACTTTTTCTTATGTTACAATCAGGATTTGCATTTCCTTCTTGCAGTGTTACTGGTATTGCTCAACAAGGCAGCACTGTCTTCCTATAGTTTTCCATCAGTAAATGTTATCACACTCTTTCAGGTAGACTATTACGGACTTCGCTTGTCTGTTCAAATACTGTAGTTTTTGTTCATGTTGATTGTGGGCACTAAACTAATAAACTTCAGTGCAATACCTGCCTATTTAGTCAATTCCATAACTTTATTACTAGCTCTTATATCCCCTTTTAGTATTGGTTTTGTACTAGCTCTTATTTTGAACTTCCTCTCCTGCCCTCTTTTTATGAACAATTTTACTTTATAATTTCTTGACTCTTGGCATAGTGTACATGTTAACATCATTTACATTACTTGAATTTATGCAAGAGAAACAGTGTTTTTAAGTTGCTGATATGTTGTTTCCTTGAAGGCAGCAGGCTCTTCAGGTACTGTTCTTGTTTCATTCTTCCTTAAAGCCTACATGTACTGATGTGCTTTTTCCATGGAGCTTATTACAAAAAAAATCCTTTGGCAAGGCAATCAAGGCGATGTTGATCAAAGACGAAGACTCTTAATGTCTAAAAGAGAAGAAAAGCTACCAAAGGAATGGGAGAGGAACTCAGATCAACTGTTCCATGCCCAAATCGTGTCACTTCACACAGGTATATATGCAACTTCTATATTTTTATCCATGTGTGCTATAAGCCTATAATGGTGCAGGACCAAATGCAAAAACTCTCTAGTCTTTTGCAAAATAGACAAAACCTCAGAACCTTCAGTAATTGATCTCCCTTGGATTTTCCCTAATCTCACTGACCTCACAATTGACCAGTACATAAACTTAACACAGCTCTCAAACAGCGTTTGCTGTCCTAAGCTGAAATCCCTTCCAGAAGGGATTTCTCAGCTAGTTTGGCCGAAGTACCTTAATATTTCAGTATCTTAGTTTGGTGGGCTTACCTGAAGGAATTGGTAAGCTGATGAGATTGGAGAATATTGACATGAGAGAATGCTCACATCTGTCGGCGAATTGCAGTCTCTAAGATATGTGGTTTGTGATGAGGAGATCTCTTGTTTGTGCAAGGATTTTCCAATTGCATTGCCAAAGCTTCATATTCAGGTAGCAGAGGAGTCTTTTAGTCTTTACTGGCTATCAGAATAAATTGCTTAGTCAGTTTTTTCTTCTTTTTTTTTTGTAGTAAAGTAAAAAATTTGAATTGTCTACATGAGGCATGTGCATCTCTAAAATTTGAACGGTCATTTTGATGTTTGTTGATTTTGCTGTGGTAATTTTTTTTGGTAGAAATTTTGCTGTGGTATTTAGTGAATTCTTGAAAGGGCCTCAAACTTGTTCAGGCTAGGCTAGGCTAGTTCACCTTCTTGTCTTAAAATTTGGAGTTATACTTGAATGCTATATTACTGGTCTCTTTGTTGCTGCTTTCATCTAATTTGCCTTTTATTTTCAATCTTTCAATTTTTACGAGGGGTTTTCTTAGAATATATTTTACTCATTAACTCATTTGATGCTGAAATGGTATTGTTTTTTTGGCTGCTATTTTACTGATTTGTTGTTGTGTTGGTATGTTGTTGCAGGTGTTTTGTTGTCCTCGTATTGATGTGATAATGTTGTTTTGCTACTCTTGCAAGTTTGCTACCCTTGGCTTTTAGGTAGTCATTTTGTAAACACTTTATTCTAAAGTTAAGATTGTGATGTTTTCTGAATAGGTAGTCATTTTTGTAAACATATCGAACTAATTTTAATGTATTATATATTAAATTAATTGTCTATGATTTATAGTCGTTATATATTATTATTGTATGACTATCATATTTAGAACCCATAAAAGGTTCGAGCCCAAATAGATGCTAATAAGAAGCATTAGATCGATCTGATGGCACTTTCTACATTTAAAAACTACTGCAATTACATTTGTTACACAATTCCTTTATAAAAGCAAAACCGCTGCATTATAATAGCAGAATCGCTGCATTAGATAGAAAACCGCTACATTAGATAGAAAAACGCTGCATTAGATAGAAAAACCGCTGCATTAGATAGCAAACCGCTGCATTAGATCGAAAAACCGCTGCATTAGACCTAAAAAACCGCTTCATTAGACCTAATGCAACGCGATCAGATAAAGCGGTCAAAAACCGCTGCATTAGGTCTAATGAAGCGGTTTTTGGACATAATGAAGCGGTTTTCGACCGTTGCTTTAGCCTTTTAATCTAGTAGTGACGTACACCACTGGCCAGATCGTAAAAATCTATTGTAAATGCTTAAAAAACACTTGTGTGCACTTATTTTGTATAAATACATACTACTGATAAATAAATTTCAAAATAAGGAGTTACACACAAAATGACAAAAGTGACAACCACTGATCAAGAATAATTATCATGACAAAGTTAAAATATTCACAACAAATAAGTACTTTTATGTGATAAGAATTTATACAAAGAATAAGTACTTATTTTAAAAAATAGTGTCATTATCAATAACAGTGACGACGATTCTTGTTGAGTATTATTAGATTAAATAATTAAATTAACTTTTACTTTTATATGAAAAAAAAACAGTGGAATTAGTTGTTAAATGTCACGTTCAATCATACGAAGACCATGTTGGATTAAACTTGGTTTAATAATTAGATTTATTAATTTAGTTTATTTACTGAAGTTATATAACTGTAATTCAGAGTGGTTATTGGCAGTTATTGACAGTTGATAATTATCAGTATATATAGGGGTAGTAGAAAAGGTATTGACGGGGTAGTCTGGAACGAAGGTATTCTTCCAGACAGGGCCGTCCCATTGTATTTGGGGGCCCTGTTCAAAATTAATAGGAAATCCTAATAATAAACCTTAACGGTATATAAAAGAGCTTAATTAGTTTGGATAGTCCGATTTTTTGTTATAAAATTAATTTAGTTGCAATTGTATTGTTTATCGTACGTTGATCAAATAACATTTGACTAGCAACATTTATATCCTATGTTTGCATTTAGTTATTATTGCGTTTGAAATATCACATATTATTATTTTTTATAAATCAAATTAAAAATGAAATTGCATAAGATATATTAAATAATTTGTGTACAACTATCTCCAAATAGAACAATAAAGTATCTTGTTCAAATATATAGCTTCATTGACGCATAGTACCAAGCGAGCTATATGTAATGCATGTAATGTAATATCAAAAACACAATTATATCAACCAAAAAAAACTCTCATTAGTTGTAAAATGCTTAAGAATTTAAAGCATTATGACAAAATATATTAATAACATTACTGTAAAAAAATATAATAAGAAAAATTAATATGTTTTTTTTTCTATCTTGAATGATGTTAGAAGAAAATTAAATAATAATAAGACATTTAAAAACAAAATGTGCTCTTTACTTTAGTAATGGTAAAAAGAAAATTAAAAGCAATTAATTTAAGCGGAAAAAACGTTGACAGAAACAAGAAAAAAAAAAGCATTAATGTTTTTTTTGAAAGAAGTTGATACTCCCTCCGTCCCATAAAGTTTGTCCAGTATTTCTCTTTGGGCGTCCCAAAAAGTTTGTCCATCTTTTAAACTTTCCTTTTATATCACACATTTCTTACAATATTACCCCTATTCAATTCCACATTTTACCCACATCATCCAATCAAAAATTTATCCCAATACCCCTTTTAGTCATTTCCTTTCTCTTTCTCTTTCTTCCCATCTTTAACCATCACTATCACAATCTCTCTCCCTTTCTAATTGGCTACTTTTTCTTCCTTTTTCCCTTCTTAATTTGTGTGTTCTTTGTCCTTTTGGACAAACTTAATGGGACGGAGGGAGTAGAAGATTGGGGCCTCATTAATAAAAATGGTAATAGAAAAAAGTAAAAGAAAAGGTTAAGAGTGAAGTGTCAAAACCACACGCCCATTACCAATGTAATTAAAATAATACTAGTACAAACCTTTACTTAAGTATAAATATATAGAGGCCCTATAAATGTGGAGGCCCTGTGCAACTGAACAGATTGCACCTCCCCCGGGCCGGCCCTGGTTCTAGAGACGGAGGCAAAGGTAAAGTCTCCTGGGTAAACACAATGTAAACACACATAAGAGAATTTGTGTGTTTGTTGGAATGTAAACACACGTTATAAATGTAATTTATGTGTGTTGAAAGTGAAATTTCGTGTTCATTGATTTCGATTTCTGGTTCGATTGAATTCAACAGACCAATTATAATGTTAAGCATCTTTCGCGATCCGGTTTGCAAGGGTCAACTATGAATTAGACATTACTTTTTAGTTTAAACAAATCAACTCAATATTATTTTATTTTCTAATTTGTTGAATCGAATATTGAACTCTTCTTTATTATATATTAAGATCAGGATTCAAACAAAATGATTAAATAATCGGTATGCCAACTATCTCCAGCAGTAATTAACATCATACATCTTTGCTCAATTCACCAGAAGCAGCTCTTGTTTCTGTTTCATACAGAGAGATATCCTCTTCCCCTTCGGCCATTCATACTTCATTCCTTCCCCCCTTTTCCAACACCAAACATGGCTGAGACTATTTTACTTGAGTTCGCGAAGATTGTTCTTCGCCAGCTCGGCTCCATTGCAGTTGAGGAGGTCAAATTAGCCTTGGGACTAGAGGATGAGCTGGACAAGATCAAGAGCAACATGTCCAGCATCCAAGCCGTCCTCCAAGACGCTGAGAAGCAGCAATCCACAAGCGAGTCGGTTAAGAACTGGCTCGGAAAGCTCCAGGATGTCATGTATGACATCGACGATCTCCTTGATGACATCACAACAGAAGTCACGCTGCAGGATAAGAACAGAGGGCAGTTGCGTAAACAGGTCCGTAAATTCTTCTCCCGCGATAACACTTTTGTACTCCGCTCGCAGTGGGCTCACGAGATCAAGAATCTCTGCAAGAAACTTGATCTGATTGCATATGAGAAGAATAGCTTTATGTTTTTCACGGAGCCTGTGGGAACCTCAAGGCTAGCCTCAAGAGAAACACACGCTGATGTTGATAAGTCGGAATTGATACTTGGTAGAGACCAGGATAAAGAGGCTATCATGAGCCTCATACTCAATTCCGGGGATGAGGCAAGCCTCTCGGTTGTGCCAATTGTGGGGATTGGAGGGATTGGGAAAACAACACTTGCCCAATTGATTTTTAACGACACCAGGATTGATGACAGATTTGATAAAAAGCTATGGGTATATGTCTCACAGAAGTTTAATATGAAGAAAATACTTATACTCATCCTTAGTATGGCCACAGGAGAAAACACCTTGCAGTTAACCATAGAACAATTTTCCTTGGAGCAACTGAGGATCAAAATCAGTGAGGCTTTTAAATATAAAAAGTATTTTCTCATATTAGATGACATGTGGAACGAGGACTCGAATGAATGGAGAAAGTTACGAGAGTTGTTGGATGTGGGTGCAAAAGGAAGCACAGTGGTTGTGACCACGCGTGACACGAAGGTGGCATCCACGGTTAAAAGTGTGGATGAATATAAATTGAGTGAGCTTTCACAAGAAACATGCTTACAGATATTCAAGCAGCTGGCCTTCAAAGACGGTGAAAGGATTGAATCTACATTGTTGAATTTGTCAAAGAAGATCGTTGAGAAGTCGAGGGGAATTCCTTTGCTTGTGACAACTCTTGGCAAGCTACTACATGGAAACAAAGATGAGAGGGAGTGGGAATTTGTCATACAAAAGTTGGAGCAAGGGCATGAAGACATCTTGAACATATTAAAATTGAGCTATGACCAACTTCACTCCCACACTAAACTTTGCTTCCGCATTTGCTCTATATATGGTAAAGGTCTTGAGGTTGTTCCACTGCTCCAGTTGTTACCCTTGTGGACAGCACTTGGGTTTTTACCATTCGATAGTCGGGGAGAAGTACTTGGAAGGAAGTGTGTTGAGGAGCTGTCATCTAAATCCCTTTTCACAAAACAAGGTGATGATGCCCCTGATGACATTTTCAATAGCTTTAGTATGCATGATTTTGTGTATGATCTAGCCAAATCTATGGCAGGGGATGAATTGGCAGTTATCAGCTCTAGCACAAAGGAGGTTCCTGAAAAGATTAGATACATAAAACTGGATGAAGACAACATGTTAGGAAAGCTATGTGAGCAAGGTCTAATCAATCATGCAAAGAAAGCTCGGCTCTTGTTGATCAACACTTCAGAACAATCCCTGAGCAAAGACCTTTTAGAAAGCATCGTCGCAAGTTTCAAATGCTTGCGAGTGTTAGATCTTAACAGTTGTCAGTTCGAGGAGCTACCAAAGAAAATTGGCTATTTGAAGCATCTAAGATATATCAACCTGTCAAGAAACGTGAGAATCAAACGACTATCCGATTCAGTTTGCAATCTGGTCAACCTACAGACTTTGATACTTACTTACTGCAACAATCTCCAGGAGCTCCCTGCTGATATTGGGAGATTGGAAAACTTAAGGTATCTGATGGTAACAACCCAACAACAGTTTCTCCCAGAAAGTATTGGACTTCTAAAGGCCCTCCAAATGCTGTTTTTGTGCAACTGTCCAAATCTTGCATCCCTTCCTTTGAGCACCAATCAACTTGAGAACCTTGACACATTGCTGATGTTCGGATGCAAGGAGTTGGATTTGGAGCATGGATCATGGTCACTAGAAGGATTAAAAAGTCTTCGGGTGCTTGGAATCCATGATCTTCCTAAATTTAAGAACTTGCCAAAAGGTGTCGAGGGTCTTCCTTTCGCCCCTTTACAGCACCTTTTTGTTGTAAAGTGTGAGAGTTTGACTGAAGTAGCAGATTTGATCAAGTGCTTGACCTCTCTAAAAACACTCAAGATTGGCAACTGTAACAATCTCAAGGGATTGTCATACACACGTCCAGACTTTGACAAGTTCGAAAACTTGCAGCACATTGAGATTAATGGGGAAACCATTTATTTAGGGTGAAAAGCAGAATTCTAAATCTAGCCCTGTCATCAATCTCTGATCAAAATCGCGTGGGCTACCACAATGAGCATTAATATTTGTCAAGTTTTAAATTCAAATAGATGTGTGTCCCCTTTCTCATGTTTTATGTGTGATCTTAAATTTCATACACCCTGGAAGAACATTACCAGGCCTATTGTTTTTGCTGTTAGTTGTTTTTATTACTGACGTTGTCTGCATAATGTTTGAACTATTTGAGAGGAATGCAGGTATGTTTCAATTTGATATTATGGGGTTTAATTTTCAAACTGTGATCAACTTGCAGCACCTTGTGATTGTCGGGGAAACTATTGTTTAGGGTGAAAAGCAAAATTCTAACCGAAACTAAGGAGCTCCTAGAGACTTTGTAAGAATATCAACAGGCTGAGAATGTGGCTGAATATGACGCGTCCACACCGATCTAAATTGACAAGTGGCCGATGAGATGACAATCAACCTCAATATATGCTTTGTCCGATCATGAAAAATGAAAAATAGGTTGAAAGAAATGTGTAGAGGGCATGACTATCCCAAAATGAACAACAACAAGAGACTGTAGCAATGCCTTTAGCCAAAGCAACTCACAGCAAGCAAACACCATCGCACGATATTTCGCAAACACCATGGCACGATATTTCGCCTTAGCTGAGTACCTCGAAACAATTTTTTTCTTTTTGGTCTTCCGTGAAACTGGAGATGACGCAAGCGGAACAATATAATTCCCAAAGAATTCTTCTCCAATTTATTTTAAAATCAACAAGGCCTTAAGGAGTTAAAGGAGATAATGGGCAGGTGTTAAAATTTTTCGAGAAATTAAACAAGGCCAATAAGTCAACGGGTTGCAGAAGTAGTGTTTGTTAGAATATCCAGTCCATCAGTTGGGACATAAATGGACTAATATATAAATCAGCGGTTACTCCTCCTATTGCCAATTGGTCTTAATATGGTATCGGAGCTATTCGCCCCGATGTGTTGTCAAGTGCTTACATTAACTCTTTCTCTCTGTTCTCTCTCTCTCTCAGAGAATACTCCAATTCTGATTCGAGAGAAGATGGGACTGTGGGATTCCTTCCTTGACCAGTTTCGGACGTACGTCGTTTTAATGTTTTATCGATCCTTTCTCACCTTTTCCCTCAAAGTCGATTTTGGAATTTCTTGAATCCTGTTTTATTTCAATTTGTGTATTCACGAAACGTGCTTGACTTTTGATTTGTTACTATGAAGTATGAACTAGTCCTGATTATGTTTTGAATTATTGGTTTGTGGCTGTATGGAATTAGGCCTTATGATTTGCAGGATCTGCTGCGAGCAGACGCAGAGGTTTTGGGCAAGGGAACGTATGGTACGGTGTACAAGCTGGCGTCGATAGATTCCGAGTTGGGATTGGCGGTGGTGAGGAGGTTCAAGGATTTGACGGTTCCAGAGGAGTTCAAGGCCAAAATGGAGGAGATTGGGAGGCTGGATCATGAGAATTTGCTTCCCCTTAAAGCTTTCTATTTTCGCAGTGACGAGAAGCTTCTTATCTATGATTTCTTCCCACATGGAAGCTTATACTCAATTTTACATGGTGAGTTAATTTGTGTTTTGTCAGTTGATTTTGCAATACAATTTAGTGGAATTGCTAAATGACTCTTTTGTTCGATCTTTACTGGATCTGATATTCTGATGTGTGTCAAAATCCAATCATCAAAAAGTATATTGGTTTAGACCAACAGAATGCTATACGTACATTTTCTTCTCAAACAATAAAAGAAAATTTCTGAACCAGTATGGCATTCGTGTGAATAACAAACATAATGATTTCGATCTAAACGGGTCGGAGCAGGTACCTATTCAACTCCACTGGATTGGGAAACAAGGGCCAAGATCGCCCTTGGAACTGCCCGTGGGGTCCACCACATCCACTTACAGGGACCCACCCTCTGCCACGGCAACATCAAGTCCTCCAACATCTTCCTCTCCAAGAACTACGAAGCCCGTGTCTCCGACTTCGGGCTTTCCCAGGTGGTGAACCCGTTGAGATCCCGTCTCAGAACCGCTGCTTTCTGCCATGCACCGGAGGCCAGATACGAGCAAGATAGAGACAAGCCGTTGGTGTCACAAAAGGCGGATGTGTACAGCTTTGGCGTACTCCTCCTGGAGCTGCTCACAAGCAAGGCCCCAGTTCACCTCTTCGACGAAGGCTTGGACCTTCCAAAGTGGGTCCAATCTATGCTTCATGAGGGTTTGTCTTCTGAAATTTTTGATATCCAACTTCTCATGAACCGGAGCGTACTTGCCGAGAAAGAGATGGATGAGTTCTTACAGCTAGCCCTTGAGTGTACGGCCTTGGACCCAGACGACCGCCCAATCATGGCAGATATAACAACCCGTATCCAGAGGATCTGTGGGTGTACTAGCAACTCTGTGAAATCGCATAAACGAGTTCCGAATCCAAAGGTAGCACCCCGAGACTTGAGCCTCCCAACTCGCAAACCGAGTTAGATCAATATCAAGCTTGCAATGGTTAAGAACATATTTTTTCCAACATATGACATATATATTGTGGCATGTGGTTAAGAAAATACTGTTAGGATAGACAAGTCAGTTTGTTGACTTGATAAAATTTGTTAGAGCTTTTATGATGTAAGCGTGCGTGCCTTTCTCTTTCGGTTTTGTTGCAAGTCAGAGTTTGTATAAAAGGAGCTTAAGTTCTTGTAAACTTTCAATTCAATGAATCAGATCGATTATCCTTTCTCTATCGTTTCACAAATCTACATGGTATCAGCTAGGGTTTTCGTTCCCAATTTCTCGATCTTTTCCGCATTCGATGCCTGATCAGATTTCACCTTCTTCTCTGATTTTTCCTTCTCCAATGGATCCTTCTAATTCTCTGTATTTGCATCGGTCAGATCATCCAAGACTGACATTGATTTCTAAACCTTTTGATGGCAATAATTTTGGAGATTGGAGACAATCGATGTGTGGTGTGTTATCGGCGAAGAACAAGTGGTCTTTTATCACCAGATCAACACCAAAACCAGTGGACGGAGATGCAAATCTTGCTACATTGGAGCACTGCAACGACATGGTCATGGCATGGATTCTCAATTGTTTGTCTCCATAGATCTAAACCTCGATCAATTATACTGATCTTGCCAAGGATGTGTGGGAAGAATTGGAGAATCGATTTCGTCTGTTTAATGGCATGCATTTGTTCTCTCTTTGGAAGGATTTGATTTCTCTCTCAAGGATCAGAATCAATTCAAACCTATTTCATAAAATTGAAGACAATTTTTTTTATGAAATCACTAGCACTTGTAGGCTTCCTTCTTGTTCTTGTGGTGCTATTAAAGAACTTATTGAATATGAGGACAATCAAAAGTTACTACACTTCTTGATGGGACTGAATGACGAGTATTTGGCTTTGCGAGCAAATATTCTCATGATGCAACCACTTCCGAGTCTTAACACCGCTTATGGTATACTCTTGCAAGAAGATAAACAGATATCGCTTGATAGCTCTTCACAAATTCTCACTGATTCGGCATTTATGCATGCTCATTCTAATTCGAACAAGTGGCGGTCAATGGTGTTATTGGACCCTGTTTTAAAATTATAAAAGGGTCCTACTAAAGAGAAATTATTCAATTTTAAACGTATATTTTATATAAGAAAAGAGACTTAATATAATAATTAAATACTACTAGGCATTCATACAAAATTTTAGGGTTGGGCAACTATTCATACACATTTTATCTCTCTGCAATTGGGAATTGCAAATTTCAAAAGGGAAGTAAATGCACAGCTTTTACGTTAATTGATGTTGATCAGTGGAGTTCCAAGAAAATGTTTTAATTTGACATTTTTAATCTCTTTAAATATAAAGTACTGTTTATGGGCTTTAAAACAAAATTGGGCCTTTTGTTTTTGGGGGCCCTGTGCAGGTGCACGGGTTGCACCTGCTATGGGCCGCCCCTGATTCGAACAAGAAGAATTCTAGTTCATAAAAAAAACTGAGAAGTGAAATTGTACTTACTGCAAAAGGACAAATCACAATGTCGATAGTTGCTATTTCAATATCGGCTTTCTTGACATTTACAAGTGACGCAATGATACAAACAACCTTCTTGTATCCCAAATAAAGATTGTAACTTTGATAGATTGAGTGAAGAGAATTAGAGGAACGAGGCAGAGAAGAATAGAAGAGAAGGAAGGCAGGAGATTAGGGCAATAATTAACTTCTTATTAATTTTGGAAAATTAACAAGCTATTCATACTAAGCCCTAACGGTTCAATAAAAGAGACCCGGGAAAGAACCGTAAAGAAAACCCGAGAAGAGAGCAAGCTCTAGTTTATAAAAATTACATCAATTAAATAAAAGCTAAACTAAACAATTAAAGTACTAATAAGAATCATCTCAACGCCGCGGAGGTCGTCGTTCTCTTGTCGGTCTACGAGGTAACTCTGCTGCGTCATCTTGTGCCGTATCACGTAACAAGAAAACTTCTAATGGATCCTTCAAGGGATTTTCTGGTCAAGCCAATTGCAATTCTTCATCCTCTTCTCAAAATTCTCCAATTTTATCTCAAGAACGTTACAACAGGCTTTTGGTGTTGCTTTTTGACAAGACCAATGACAATGGTGCTTTTACTGACAATCAGGTTATAGCTTTTGTTGATAAAACTCTCACCACACCTACTTCTCCTAATGTGTCATGGATACTTGATTCAGGAGCAAGTGATCATATGTGTGCGAATTTATCTCTTTTTCATGATATTCATACCATAAATCGTGTGATTTCTATTACCTTTGCAAATGGACATGTTGTTAATGTCACTAAATCTAGTTCAGTGTGTCTATTTGAGAATTTAGTACTCCAAGAAATATGTTTGTTCCAACATTCACTTGCAACCTGATTTCCATCTCAAAACTAGTGTTTGATATGAGTAGATAAGTTATCTTCTCACATGATCAATGCCTCTTACAAGATTCTACTAATTACGAACGCGAGCGGAAAAACGACTTACCTCGAACTAGGGATCCTTTGATTGACAAAAATTACAAACGCGAGCGAAAACGATTTTCTAAAGAATTTATAAAGTGAGAGGTTAGATTAAATACGAGCCGAATCAAAATAACCGATTAAGGAGTCACCTTTATTTTACTTAGACAACCGGAACTTATAGAATAAATATTAAATGGACAACCTAACTCGTACCAATTCACACTAGCCTACCAATTAATTAGTCCTAGACCCATTAAATAAACCCAACCCATTAAATTCTCTCTCCCACTTATCCAATTACTTGGCCCGGTTACAAATAACAAGAAAAGCCCAAATCACATTTTAACCCAATAACCAACCCGATTGAATTCGATCTGTTCCTCTACTGATCAAGCACAAGACACTGAAATTTCACAATCCCCCTTTTTGACTTTTCAACCTGGCCCACCCCCTTTCCTCTTGACCAATTTACGGTCAAGGTCTTCTTCTACCTCTCGCCACTGTACACCCACCCGTGGATCTCGGCCCGACCGTACTTCACCAGCGACTTTGCGAACAAGGCTTTCGCCCCTAATGATTTCCCCGCACCACCCGCACCATCTCCCGATTCGACCTCCACCCCCCCCGCATACGAAGCAGCGGCAATCTCGATTCCCTCCCACGGACGACCGCAGGCGGTTTTCCACTGGTCAGCCTTGCCGACGACAGCCTGTTCGAATACGGAATTGTGGAGTCGACTGTCCCCCTTTTTAACGCCCCTTAACCCGGACTCTACTCCCGACAATGCTCGAAGAAGAAAACAGGGAAGAAACTTAGTAGCGATGACAGGGACTCACCGGAATTATGGGCACCGAACTGCCGGCGAGAACGGGAAATCACTGGTGGTGTTGCGATTGACGGGTGTCGGGCGTGAAATACAATATGAGGAATGAGAGGAAGATGGTGGGAAAGAATTGTTAGGTGACAACAACGAGAAAGGAGGAAGACGAAGGCTCGAACCATAGTCGTCTCTTGTCGGAGCCACGAGCGGAAATCTTACCTGACCAGTTTGAGGATCGCCAAGGCTTGAATGGATCTCCGGCCTTCTATGAACAACAGGAGGAAAAGGATTTGCCTGAAAGCTTCGTTGAATCGAGCCTTGGGTTTTATTCGAGGGTGGTTGGTTCAATTAGGATAAGGCAAGATTTGGATAACTAATTTTCTGACTTAGATAAGTTTTCTAATTACTGATTTGGATGGCAAGATTTTTGGTTAAAAAGAATAGATTTTAAACGGATTATTAGCTAATTATTAGCTAGATGTTCAAACGGATTATTAAATCGGTTTTAACTAATAAATACTCTTTTCCGAGGGTTACTTGCGGATCAAGAAATTTAAATGCTTGTAAGCGAAGGAAACCCGTTTTCCGACTTACGAGACCTAAAACGAATACGGATATTACATACGAAGGAAACCCGTTTTCCGACTTACGAGACCTAAAACGAATATGGATATTACAAAAA
The DNA here is from genome assembly GCA_964016875.1 of Fallopia convolvulus. Classification (NCBI taxonomy): domain Eukaryota; kingdom Viridiplantae; phylum Streptophyta; class Magnoliopsida; order Caryophyllales; family Polygonaceae; genus Fallopia; species Fallopia convolvulus. The sequence goes on along the minus strand of OZ024728.1, from coordinate 13,679,462 downwards.
TGATCTTCCATCAAACTTACCACAACCTGAACTTAGAAGATCTTCCCGAAATCATCAACAACCTTCATACCAACAAAATTACATTTGCCAAGCTTTCGTGACAAACTCTCCAGCACATTTTTGTGGTAACACTCTCACCTCTATAATTTCCTTTCTTATTGTTCATTTCCCACAAAATATCCACCTACCCCGGAATCTTACTCATATAAACATGTATTTTTACATAGAGAGTGGCAAGAAGCAACGAAGGTAGAATTTCATGCTCTAGAAGTTAACAACACATTTTGTATCTTTACCCAAAGGCAAGCATCCTATCACTTGTAAATGGGTCCACAAGGTCAAGCACAACTCAAATTGGACCATTGAACGTTATAAACGTAGATAGTTGTTAGAGGCTTTACTCAGAAACTAGGAATTGACTACACTGGAACTTTTTCCCCTATTATTAAGATGACAAATGTGAAAAGTTTGATTTATGTAGATGTTTAAAAGGCTTGGAAAATTCACCCATTGGATGTGAATAACGCATTCTTACATGGTGATTTACATGGAGATGTATACATGAAGTTGTCTCTAGGATTACATCTGCCAAGAAAGGATATGGTTTGTTGATAGCTTGCATATAGGTAGTGTTTAGGATGCATGCTTCCGTTTCGTTTGCTTTGCTTTTAGGTAGTTTTTAGTTAGTTTCTTTAAGTTATTAGAGTGTCTAGAGTTTTGGGTTTTTGCACTTGTTCTATGTCGTTTTACAGGTCTTAAAGTGAACAAGTGTGAAAGAAATGGAAACCGGGAAAAGAACGCTTGAATTCAGGCCATCCATTGGAGTTGTTGGTTTGACACCTCTATCTTACAATGCTTGGTTTGAGAGATATAGTGGTCTGATGGAGTTGAATTTGTTATAATTGGAAAGCTAATTCAAAGAACTACAATTCATATTTTTACCCCGAGTCCAAATTCCAACTCCAAAGGGGTCAAAACAGCCTCTGAAGTGTCACATGAATGCTGAACCGAGGGTAAAAGCGCGGGGTAGAAGGAAAAAACGCGGCCGCGCTTTTGAAGGCCAAGCCGCGCAATCGGGATTTACGCGGAGGTGTTTGGGCCGCGTGTTTGGACTTCAAGTTGGGCTTGATTTTATGTATTTCCGAGTATTCCTTGTATGGGTTATTGAGGATTTGTTTCATTGGATATCTTTAGTAGTTTTAAGAGATATTTAAAACTCTTTTAGTTTCTCTCTCTTTCATAGCTTTGAAGACAATTTGGAGGCTATGGTTTGTTTTTAGAGAGCTTTTCTCAAGGAGCAACCTTTGAACCAATTTGTAAGTTTTTTAAATCTAATTATGAGTTGCTAAATTTCATTGTGTTTGACTAGTTATTGAAGTCATAGATTGCATATTATTATGAGGTTTGATTGATTCTCAACAAACTTGAATATAGTTTATTCCCTATGCTTAATTGAATCTAAACTAGGGTTTTGTTATATTGATCACCTAATTGAATTTCTAGTTATAACTGAATTTTATTAATTACCGGTCGGAGTTAATTTGATCAAGAGTAGAACTTTAATCAACTTAGGATCGGTTGGCCTAATTGGTTAAAGAAGGGAATAAATTCACAAATCACTTAGATGTCTGATTGTTCTAAGTGCTTGTTTCAATTGATAACTTGAATCGTTATGTTGTTGTCTAATTGAATTTAGAAGGTCTTCTAGGTTGTTAGATGATTAAGGTTGTTAGACTGGTAGTTTTATCAACTAAATCTAAAATTCGGGTCATAATCCTTAGTAGGGTCATAATCCACAATTGATTATTCAAGTGGGAAGAGAATCAAGAGAATCAATGATCAATAATAAGCATATCTATGATGGATCTAACTAGCTGAACACACTTGTCTCTTATTGATAAAACCACCTTTGCATTCATATTTACTTTTGCTTTGCATAGTAGAATAAGAATAATCATTCATAACCCCCCCCCCCCACTTTAGTTACTTGGCATCTAAGTAAAACACACTTACACGAGTCTTTGTGGGATCGACCCTTACTTACCGCTCTACTGATTTTGGTAAAGTTAAGGTTTCTTTGATAGGTAAAACGACTGAAAAATACCTCATCATTTGTAAATCGAAGAAAAGTCTTTATGGGTTAAAACATGCATCTCGCCAATGGTATGCAAAGAAGTCATGTTCTTTAAGATCAATAGGTTATGATCAATCTCCTAATGATCATTCTTTATTTCACATGAATAGTGTTGAATCTTCCGTGTTTGTGGTCATCTATGTCGACGACATCCTTATTACTAGCAACAATGAAGAGGAAATCACACAATTGAAGTCATTTGTAGATGATACATTCAAAATCAAAGATTTGGGTGAACTTAGTTATTTCCTTGGCTTGCAATTCATCAAGGTTTAATCATGAGTTAGCAAAAGTTTATTAAAGAGCTTTTATGTGACTATAATTGCCAACATTTGCCCACAATTGTAAGTCCTTTGGAGGTGAACACCAAGTTATTATTGAATTCTGGTGAAGTATTGAACAATCCAACAAAATATTGAAGATTGGTAAGAAAACTCAACTTTTTGGTTCATAGTAGATTAGACTTGACATATCACATTCAATTCTTAAGCCAATTTCTACAACAACCTCGTTCAGTTCACATGATGCAGCCCACGTTGACCCCATATAGAGATAAGAGCTCTAGTATATAAGAAAAGGTGAAACTCACCCATTGGCTTAAACTTTTGGGTGAGAAGGTGGATTACGACTTTAATGCAAAATGGTAAAATTCCTGACACATCACTCGATTATTTCTGTCCTGGAATCTTACATGGTATCAGAGCAGGTTCGGTCTGGGTCTGGTTTTCGTTGTAAAAAATCGAGTATATAACTAAAAGAGAATGAGATGCTAATAACCCGATAACAAAAAAAAATGTTCAAATGCTAACTAGGCCGGGCTAGTTACCACTTGAGGGGTGTATTGAAGGAAATGTGGGCATTCCCACATCGACCCACATAGGATTACTACCTCTAGTATATAAGAAAAGGTGAAAATCTACCCATTGACTTAAGCTTTTAGGTTAAAAGGTGGATTTCGATTTTATATGCAAAATGGTAAAATTTCCAACATGTCACCCAATTAGGCATTTTGTTCGAGAGAAGATCCTAAAATGTCTCATTTTAATTATCAAGTCATATTTCTACCCTTGATCCTGTAGATGCTTTGACAAAAATGATTCTTGGCTACAAACTTCATGAATTCATGCGCAAATTAGGCATGATTGATCCTACCATGCCAAATTTAAGAAGGGTGTTAGGATAAACATGTTAGTTTGTTGACTTGATAAAAGTTTTTTTAGAGCTTTTATGATGTAAGCGTGCTAGACATGGGCCGTTCTCTTTTAGTTTTGTTTCAAGTTAGAGTATGTATAAGAGGAGCTTAAGCTCTTGTAACTTTCAATTGAATGAATCAGACTATCCTTTCTCTCTATCTTTTCACAAATCTATAAATATTGTTTTCCTTTCTTGGAATCAAGTGTTACACATTCATATTGATACTTTATGTAAGTAGTCTCTCTACTTTCTATTTCTTGTGCTCCCGAGAAATGTAATACATGTCTTCATTATTGAATGTGGTGGGACCTATACCCTTGATCCAACAGATATCATTACTCTCTATTATGTATTAATTTATTTTTTGGTAATTCATTCATTTTGTAATAAAAAGTTACAAAGAAATCTAGGCATCCTTAGATATTGTAGGGATCTCCTAAAAGTCCTTCTGAATACAGTATATGTTCTTCACTTGTCCCTCGTGTATACACGATTTCTAATAATCATCCAAAACATAAAGGAGATTATGGGAGTTTTGATTACCCCATAACCAATTGTTCCATTCAGTAATGGGGGCATGGATTCTGAAGCCATCATAAACACTTTGCCAATCAAACCTTGCATGATGAGAGAAAACAATCATTGACCACTCATATCCATCTAATGTCCTCACTAACTCATCCTGGATGCTTAAAACCATCCTACAGATAATGCTCGAGGTTCTTTTGCACCTCACACTCCAAATGGAAGCGCTTCGCAACAACACTTGATTACCCCATGCATGCCAAGTAGACCTCGTGTCAAGCATTAGGTCATAAATGAGTTTAGCAAGATACGCCTTATTCCATGATAGAATCTCTTTCATGCATATCCCTCCTTCTCTAGGGAGACATACTTCCTTTTAGGCAATGGGAGTTTTGTGCCCCCCATTGGCCCTAGACCACAAGTACCTTCTCAATAGGCCTATAATCTTTTGCACTAATTTTTTGGATAACAGAAACACCATACACCAGAGTTGTAGGATTCCATACAGCACCACACATACACAATCTCAAGTCTACCGGTGTACAAAAGGTTTCTGGAAGCCCGAGCGTTTACCTTGGATGTGAAATTTGATACAAGTAGATTGTATTTACTATTAATCTACACGAATGCTTAGAGAATCTTTAACAATTTTTCCATTAATTTGCACAAATTCCCTATCTCATTCTCCAAAATTGGGAAGAGAAGAAAATGAGGTAGTGCTTCCCCAAATTTGAAGCAAAGTCTTCATTTTCCAGAATTAAATGTTTTTCATGTTCTAATAAAAAGTGTACAAATATATAACACAATATTAATTAGTTTAATATTAAAACAAAATATATTGCCTCATTTAGCAAGTATTAATCAAAATGAACCATATTATGGTATTGTAATAAATACGAAAAATCTCCAAGAAGGAGAAGTTGGAGTTTGATCAATTTTTTTTTGGAGATTTTAGCATTTGTTTCCCTATTCTGAAGAAATTTTAGAGTAGTTCTTGGAGATGCCCTTACAACTGGATTATTCAAATTAAACTAAAGGGATATTTCTCTTGGACTTCTAAAATTTCTACCTTTTCCTCTTGATATTCAAAAAACATATTCCTCTTGGTTACTTTCGGGTTTGTAACATGTTTTTCCATAATCTAACTCTCCCCAAAACTAATTTCCATCCACTTTTATTCATTTTTATGTTTTAAAAAAAATAAGAAAATCCTAATTTCACCATACCTTCTCTGCCTTCTTCCACCATCACCTTCTTCCCAACAAAACTCGAAATTATGGGTTGTAACAATAATTAACACAACAATAGAATTAATCAACAAGAACGCCACATGCCAAAAAGCTCATCTTGGCATAGGATATCACTTGTTTTGTACATGAATATCTACTATAAGACTCGAGTATGTAATCTCAAAGTATATTCCTCTTTGTATATCAATTCGTTGACAATAACATAAATATCACCAAAACCAATTCAGAACATCAAAAGGAAGGAAGAAGATTGTTTTGGTGATATTTATCGATTGATGAGCTTGTTTTCACTTGTTTTCACATCCTAAGAAGAGTGTTTATAAAAAATATTTCATATAAATATGGAAACTATATCTTAAATGAATTTTATAAAGATATTCCTTTGCTTAGTTATAATAAAAGAATAATAAGTTAAGCAAAAAGGAATATTTTTAATAATTTAAATAATTTTATGACTTGGTCTTCAAAACAAAATAGTAATTAAATTAAAATAAAGATTTTACAAAGAATACAAAGATATTACAAATATGAAATAATAATAAGGAATATTATTATTTTATTCACCTCCACCTAAATTATTATTATAATAATTTAGAAATTAATTCTCTTATAATAAGGATATAAGAGATTTCCAAAACTTTAAAAGAATTTAAAGAAAATTCTTATTAAGCTCGTTCGTATGTTCCGTGTCGTTAGGTCGAGCTCCTGTTCCATTTCGAGAACAAAGTTTCCGCTCAATCATTAGTACGAAATCGTACAAGCTAAGGCAAGTGGAATTTCCCCTTGTAACCTTATATATTCATTCCGTGAAATTTCTCGATGTTGGGAACAACTTGTTTGCTAGTAATAAACGAACCTAGGAATATCGATTGTTAGATATAATTACCCCACTGTTATCGTTATTCCGTTATTTAATATTTGGTAGGACTATTATGCTAGTTTGTTGTGGCCTTGATTGTTTACGGTCTCGTTAAGAGAACGGTTACGAACGAACTAGTGAGGGGCGCGGGATTAACCCGACGCCTCTATATAATTTACTAAGTCGTATGCCTCTGCGCTTAAAGTACGACTTTCAGGGTCATGATCCATGTCCGCTCCGATTGCAAGGAGGGATGAGTGGCACTCTAGCTAAGTGTCGGGAACTGAGTTTTCCCTTGGTGGTTCGGGCCACACAAGCCCCCACCCCCTTTAAAAATCATTAACGTAATCAATATCTTTTCGTCACGATATAAGATAAGTGCCAATGCACATGTAAGAGACATCAAAACCGGACCGGTCTCAAATGATCGATCCGCCTCTCGGTCCGCTCAGGGCGCGAGGGGTTTTTAAACTTGTTTGAATTGATAACGTTCCCAACATACTTTCTATTCTAAAAAGAAGTCTACAATCTCGTAGCTCTTCTCTCGATTAACGAGCTATCTCCGCTTGAGATACGCTTTTCTTCGTACCGTTAAAACCCACATAAATAAGCCATACGAGTCCGGAACCTAAAACCACCCGTAAAATAGGTCATATTCCGCTAAACCACCCCGAATATAACTATTTATTTTGAACCACCCTTAAAAGATATTCCGTTAGTCAAACGCCACCCATGGCACTATTCCGTCAAAAAAATCCGTTAAAAGTGTGCATTTACAACTTTACCCTCAAATTTAAATATGAAATGCAAAAATTGCCCTCATCTTCCTTCTTAAAACAACCCTTAATTCTTCATTCAACTGATAAACAACCCTAGTTCCGACGGACTGAATTCAGATCTGGAAAAAAAAAATTGAAGGAACCACAATCAGATCTGGAAAAAAAGAATTGGACTCACCATTGGGAAAACGGAGCACGACCCGCCCCGGTGTTCGCAGTCGTTGGCGAGTTCTTCACACGACATCCATGGAATATCTCAAAGGCGCTTGAATCTCGTGCGACGACCTCGTCGGAGACGAGTCCCTCGTGGTTGGAGATCCACCCAGATTCCAACTCCGTCCCAATCTCGTCGCACTGATTATTATCTCCTCCGGCCCAATCTCGTCGCGCGGACTCCAATTACAACCCGCACAGTGTATGGGGCGGAGGTTTGGGGGAGGCCTTGCTGGAGACGACTCCCTCGTGGTCGGAGATCTGGCCATGCGGAAGCCGAATCAATGGGAGAGGAGGCAGTATTGGAAGGTGAGGAACCAGAACAGCCATGGGAGACAGGAACCAGAACCAGAGAAGGACAGAACGACGGAAAGAATTCTTCACCGCCGAAATACCTTCTCTGCCTCATCAAAAGTCTACAAATTCACCTCCACAATTGATCGGTTTGTACTCCCCATTCTCAATTGAAGGAACCAGAACCAGACAAGGACTGAACGACGGATTGAATTCTTCACCGCCGACATACCTTCTCTGACTCATCAAAAGTCTACAAATTCGCCACCAATATTGATCGGTTTGAACTCCCCATTCTCAATTGAACGAACCAGAACAAGAATCAGAGAAGGACGGAACGACGGACTGAATTCTTCACCGCCGGCGTATCTTCTCTGGTTTCATATCTGAAAAACAGAGATGAGGGCTAAACTAAGGGTTTATCAGCTGAATGAAGAACTTAGGATTGTTTTAAGAAGGAAGATGAGGGCAATTTTGGCATTTCATATTTAAATTTGAGGGTAAATCTGTAAATGCACACTCTTAACGGATTTTTTTGACGGAATAGTGTCATGGGTGGCGTTTGACTAACGGAATATCTTTTAAGGGTGGTTCAAAATAAATAGTTATATTCGGGGTGGTTTAGCGGAATATGACCTATTTTACGGGTGGTTTTAGGTTCCGGACTCTAAGCCATACCTTTAGACACAACCCGATAATTATATCTCTCTCGATATTGCTAAATTACCGAAATACCCTTGGGAAGTTCCGTCCCCGCTTACTTAGTCTCTTAGACTAATTCTTCTTTTCCGCATGTTTGTCTGGCATATTCTCGCCCCTCGCGAATTATGTCAGAACCTAGGAACCCAAACAAGGCGTAAGGTGAAGGCGAAGGAAGGACAAGGATCTTCAAGATGTATTTTCATACCATTTTGATTTACTTCTGTTTATGTTCCACGGACAAGTTTTTATGTGTTTCATTCTCGAACATCATTTTGTTTAAGCACTGTAAGATGGTTTGTACGAACAAAGTCTCTTTCGAGAGAACCCTTTTTATATTATGAATTATGTTAATTTCTGCATTTTAAGTGTTCAATATCATTCTAAAAGCCTTGGGTGACTTTGGACGATAAAATCCGAGGTCACTAGCGGTAATACCCAATGTTGTAAAATAGGGGTGTTACAGGTTGAATGGAGTTTCTCTATAACTAACAATGTCCTAAATTAATTGCTTACTTTACTTTTGTTGTCCAAGGAACCATCTTTACACAATTCCTTCACTAATTCTAATACACGTAGATCCTGCACTCGCAAAGCTAGTCACATTGAAATATCATTTTGTAGCCTTTCTCCCTCCTACATAAGTCAAATAAATAATAAACTTATCTAAACTTAGAATGTACTCAATTAAGGTCCACAATCCATCAATAAAGTCATATATATAACCCAACAATAATAACAACAACAAGCACAATCCTAGTTTAACTTGCTCGTACAGGGTTAGGGGTCAGAATGTATGTGCCAATAGCCCAAACACATCTAGATGTTGTTTTTGATAGATTCAAAGGGATCTTGACCAAGTGTACATCAAAAGCAATACACACATCATAAAAAAAAACACAGTAAAAGAAAATAAACACACATTACGAACAATAAGAAAAACCATAACAAAAGAGAACACACAAGACACATAAACCACGTGAAGACTAGGTAACCATAACTAAAGAGCTCAAAAGGCACGTAATTGCCCTACTTATGAATCATAGGAACAATACATAGTGATTGCGCCTTTTGCAAAGCGAATCCAAACTTGTCCTCCATGTCCATCTCACTTGAACTCATCCCATCTGGCAATCTCCATTCAAAAGAATGAATCAAGGACCCAACCACCAACATCAAAACCCTACTTGCCATTGGCACCCCTGGGCAAATCCGCCGACCAAACCCGAACGGAATCAACTCAAAATCATGACCCTTATAATCCAATTCCGACCCTAAAAACCGCTCCGGCTCAAACAATTTTGGGTTTTTCCATGTTTTATCATCTCTTCCCATCGCCCAAACATTCACAAGGACTTGTGAATTCTTCGCGATGAAATAGCCACAAAGTTCTACATCAGTTTCTACATTTCGAGGAACGAGGAAGGGAACAGGAGGATGTATTCTTAGGGTTTCTTTGACAATTGCTTGGAGATATGGGAGTTGAGATGAATGCGCTTCTTCAAAAGGATTGTCTTTTCCAACTACTTCTTCGAGCTCAAATTGAGCTTTCTTAAGCTTTTCAGGGTTATGGAGAAGTTCTGCCATTACCCACTCGATCGTGCTTGAGGTTGTATCAGTTCCTCCTACAAACAAGTCCTGAACAAAAACACAAGGAGGAGAAGGTAAGTCAATGTTCATAGCATAGTCAACCTAGTTGAAATTTAAGGAAATAAAATCGACTAGATTTGAGGTGAAAAATTTTATTATGTAAATTACACAAGACGAATTAAGAACTATAAAATCTGATTACCTAGATTGTAATTAGACTAGAAAATTTTATTAAATTAGAATACACAACATTCCAGATTCAACCCCTTCATTGTAAGCATAGTAATTAAGTTATGAATCAATTAATCGCACCCAAAGAGCAATTAAAATTTCCAATTCAATCAATGTGATTAACTTGACTCAAAAACTTTGGGATCAAATCTGGATTAAACATGTTATTTTAATACTAGAAATTTGGGGTAATCCACTCAAATATAATTTGATTGTACGATAGACGTTTAGGAGTGTAGGACAACACATACAAACCATATATATAATAGTCCTAAAATGACATTTTTTAATGAATCTATTAAAAAAGAGAAGATTAATGTATAAAAGAGAAGATTAATGTATATTGAGTAAAACTAACCAGCAAGAAATGCAGGATATCAAAGCGTCCAAAGTCGTTGTCTTCCTTCTCACAAATGGTGAGGAGACAATCAAGCACATCTCTATCCACATTATTGTTACTTTCCTTCCTCATCTTTACTCTCGTGTCGATGATGTCATCAAAAATCTTGAACATCTTGTTGGCCAGGGCGGTGGCACGGCGCCTGGCGCCTTGTGGGTCCACCGCCTTGAGCACTGGAAAGAAGTCAACTATGTTTGGAATCCCCGCCTCCACCAACATGGCCCACACTAACTCCTTGAACTCGCGCCCATACTCGGAGTTGAGGTGGACCATATCCTTTGAGAAAAATGTGTTGGACAAAATGTTGAGTGATGTGGTGAAGGCCACTTGACCTATGTTGATGGCCTTTCTTGATTTTGAACAGCTCTCTATGTGTGATAAAAGTTGCCCTACTTTTTCTCTTCTCACGTCTCTTCCGTCATCAAGCCTGCAGTGGATTATAAATCTTTAGATACAAACATCTTTGAATGAATCCGAAATGTCAATTGCAATTAGATTAGCTAGAAAGTACATGGAGCATATCTATGCGAGTGCGTAACGTATAACATGGGTTGGGGAAGTTACGATGGGCCCATCTTCAAGATAGTGAGTGTGAACTCTACACTCTAGACTAGTATTACCTTTCGCAATGTAAGTCATTTTTAGCTTTAAAAAATGTTTTATAATGTAAGTCATCTTTTCAATTATTTAATGTTAAACTTTCTAAAATAGTACATTATTTAATTTACTTCACATTCCAATGTCCATTGACAATTAGCATCAATCAAAATAATGGATTATTAGTGGTATTGAAATTATAAAACATAGTTATAGAGTATATTAAAGAGTTAATTACATGTGATAAAAATAAACATTAAATTAACATCTATTCTATTTCATGCATGTCTTAAAACATGTGCAAATTGAGAAAATGACTTACATTGCTAAACGGATGTAATACTTTTTTTGGAGTTGTTATTTATCACATCAACTTTTTTACAACTAATAACTACCCTAAATCTTATAGCTGTTTGTCTAAATGTCTGAATATTTTATTCCTTGTATTTAAAAACAATTAATTTGGGCTATTTTGCAAAGAGAATATTAAAATACAAACATAGATGCCTCTTAAGGTTGCACATGACCCGTTGTGGCCGATGCAAATCATCTGTCTCATTTTCATATTCTCTATCATATGTCCATATCTCATTTACAGTGATTGGTTGAAATTTTTTTTTAAATTTTTTTTTATTAAACACATAATAGCATCACTTGATTTTTAATTTTTTTCAACCAACCAGCATAAATAGAACATGGTAAGGGGAACGGAAATGTGATAGATAATTTAGATCTTTGATTTATTGCCCCTGTTAATTCTTATCTGAAAAGTACAAAAAAATTAGTACAATTTATTCCCTCATGGATCACTCTCACAATAATGGTATCTTTATATCATTACACACTTTTTAAGAAGGGTATATCAAATATATGGAGTATATATAAATCTATTTTCATTTATTCCATTACTGTTTTTATATATAAAAAATTCGATTGAAAATGTGTCATTTTATCACTTGAATTTTATCAATTGTTTTAGATTTTTTAGGTAATTAAGAATGAGATATGTGAATTGATAGGTTTTTTAGGTTTTTGGCCATTGGCATATGACAAAAACCAACTACTTTGCGGTTTAAAATACATTATTTTGTTCTTCTAAAAAAAATACATTATTTTGTGGTCAGTGGTCGCTGATATATCTTGATAGTTTTTTTTTGGCCACGCTATTTATTATTTTGGGTCCGGCTAATGACCCCCATTATTTTTCCGTTTAATTTTATTTGTCTTTTTAAGTTCAAAATTATGTTTATAAAAACTTGTGTTTTCACATATTTTGAACATAATTTTTTCACTTTGGCTCTTAGTGCTCGTTTGGTTTCCATTGAAATTCTCATGAATTTAAATATCCCAGGAAGTAGAAGTAAATACATGTGTTTGGTTGATAATTAATTGACAGAAAAACATAGGAATTTAAATTCCCATGAATTACATTTCCTCCAAAATAGGGGAATTGCAATTACCATGATGGGGGTAGGTAAGTTCCAATTCCACCATTTTTATTTCAAATTTATTTTTAAATTTTTAATTTTTAAATTGCAAATCTCATATTTACCCAAAAGTCAAGTTATTGATTTTCATTAATAAGGGTTGTTAACGTAATTTTAATTAAATTCCCATGAATTTTAACTTTCAACCAAACAAAATAGAGGGAATTAATTCCTAAATAAATAATTTTAACCGAACATTTTTTCGCAAATCCTATGAATTACAATTCCCAGAAATTTAAATTCATGTGATTTAAATTCCTACGAATCATACTTCCTGCATTCAACCAAACAAGCACTTATATTTAATGAAAAAGTAAACTAAATTTGTCTTATTTTTCTTTCCAATGCAAAAAGCAAATATTTAACTAAGGACATTTTGGTATATTTTAAAGTTTTCTTAATATAAGTGCCCCAATATAAAAAGACAAGTAGAATTAAACAGAATTTTTTTCAAACCATTTTCTATGATGTTTTAAGAATATAAAAACAACAAATAATTATGATATCTACTAAATTTAGGAATATTAATGTCTGCCTATGGACACACGTTAGATGAACCCTATTATTTTCCATCAGATTAATTTATAACTATATATTAAAGTTGTACCTTTTCGAGCCACCAGAACGATTATGGCCCCGCCTCATATTTAAAAAAATAATATCAATTTCTATTATTATAACTTCTTTCTATTAAATTCTTTTTTAACTATTTAAATTTATCTCTAATATCAAACAAATATCTATTTAATATAACAATATCTTTTGAAAGCTTCCTTATACAAGTACTTAAAATTAAAGATAAAATATTTAAAATATTTTAAAATAAATATAAATCTTTTAGCATATATTTTTTGACGAATTTATTTATAGATATATATATTGATTTTCTTTTATAATAAAAAATCAATGATAAATATTTACAATGTTTAAAATTAATAAAAATAGATAATAAAAAATTTAATAGATATATTAAAATATTTGATAATCTCTAAATTTACGTACATGGAAAGTAACAAAATGAGTTTGATTCCATCTTAAATTAAATTAATTGTTATAAATATTTTATATAATTAAATTATATTTATCTTTCATTCTTTATTATATCTTATTTATTAATTTAACTATTATTTTTTAAATTCTTATCTCTTCCATATTTGAATATATAAAAATTTTATTCATATTTTATCTTCTTTTTTAATTAAATATTTATGAAATATCATCAATTTAAAAGAGAATGTAATTATTTTATCTTAATAATGTATCTTCATTCTCAACATTAAATTTAATCATTTATATTGATTAAAAAAATTATACATTCTACAATCAATAAATTATTTATATTAAAGTTTATATTCTATTTTTATTTAATAATATTCAATTTATAATGTTTATAAAATATCGAATCGTAGTCGTACATGGTACGACGGGTACAACTAGTAAGATTAAAAATTATCGTTAAGAAACAACTGCTTTTCCGTTTAAAACATACTTCAATACAATGTACTTTCGATCCGGTCATTCGAATAAGTCTTTTAGATCAATGGATTTTAACTCTTTTCACATTGCATCATGAATTGAATTTCATTTATAGTTACAATTAATATATTTGTTTAAAATAATTTTGTTATATATTGCACTTTTTCATATATGTCATAAAAAAGGTCTCCCAGTAAAAAATAATAGCAAAAAAATCAATTAAGAAAAAAAAAACAAATCAATATTTTTCAGGTGCGTGGGCGATATGTCATGTAAAATCTTAGCGATGAAAATATATTATGATTCCTCCATTTAACACTAATGTTTGGAATGAAAACAATTTATCACATGTACTTCTAACCACAAAATTTTGTTAATATAAATTTTATTTTTTAGATGTTCACACGCCCTTTAATCTAGATTTTTTTCGCATATAGACTACTTTTTAACATAACTATCTATCAACGAATAAGTAAGAGTAAGATGTGTTTAGTGGTATCTTTTTGAGATACTGAAACGATTTTGGCTCCACTTCACATCTAAGAAAACTAATTTTTATTTCTATTATTTTAACTTTTTCTTATTATATTCCCTTTTAACTATTTAAATCTATCTTTGACATCAAATCAATTCTTATTTAGTATATTTTAACTTATTAAAATACAATCATTGCAATATATTTAAAATAAAAAATATTGATTTGTTTTGAGAAATTCCTTATACAAAAATTATAAAAATAAAGATAAATATTTAAAATATTTAAAAAATAAGTATAAAGATTTTTTATCTTTTAGAATGATATTTCAACTAATTTATTTATAAATATATGCTGATTTTATTTTACAATAAAATAATTTAATGATAGATGTTTATAATATGTAGAAATAATAAAAAAAAATATAGACAATATAATATTTAATATTATTTATATTGAAAGATTGTATAATCGATCAGAATAAGCGAGGGACAGGGAGGGAACTAGCCAAAAAATTTAGGGTAAGCTATATTATAGAGTAAAAGTTAAATTTTGACAAAAAAAAAAGGTGGAAGGAAAGCATTTGAACAAGAGAGTTTATAACTTTATAAATTATAAGTAAATATAAACCGATTACCACGTACTTGATATAGTTAAATATTTGAACTTTATTCCTTCTACTACTATATTTTATTTTTTGGTGGGTTTGAACAAACCCTAACTACCTCTAGTTCTGTCCGTCAAATAAGCTTACGAAGGAGAAAAGTGGCTCGGACTCTACCACAAGAGAAATGCGTCAGTGTAAGCTTTTTTTTTTTTTGTTAATTGAATAATAATATTCACAATATAATATAAAGGATTGAAAATATTATTACTTGGAATTGGCGAATATGTGGGAGGCGCAGATCCTACGGAGGAAGCGCCAGCGGGGGCATGGCGACATAAACACAACCGAGGCCTCGTAGTGGCCGAGCACGGTGGCAGAGTCCTGCACGCTCCGCCCGGAAAAGGCGGCGTCGTGGTGGAGCATGACCTCTCGGACCACAGAAGCAGATGAGATGACTATGGCGGTACGCCGCCCCAGCCGGAGGCTGATGAGAGGGCCGTGGGTGGCGGCCATTTGAGCCAAGGATTGGTGTGGTTTGGGCCCCAAGCTGAAAAGATTCCCCACCACGGGCCAAGGCGCGGGCCCTGGCGGCAGGGGCGCCCGAGAAGGCTTTCGGTGTTTGGCCAGGAAGATCCACGATAGAAACACCGGGATAAGGAATAGGAATAGCGTCGTGGGAGGGAATTCCATGATAGTAGATGATGAATTTTGGTGTCCAATTTGTTCGTTTGATCGAGTTTTTTTAGTGTTGTACACTTGTACTGTTGTGTAAGTATCGTATATATAAGAAGTGATCGTTTCACAATGGGGCGGGGAGAAAGAAACTTTTATATGTAGAACCGATCGTGTACTTTTTTTTCTCTACTTAAAACCATTCATAAGTCGACATTGTTCTTTTTTGTCGTAGCCAAGGTGGAACTAGGAATTTAGTTTGGGGAGGGCCAAAATTTATCCGATGTAGCTAAAAACTTTCATTTTTTAATAAATAAGAAATAGTGAAAAACATTTAAAAAAACCGATCAAGATTATAACGGTAAATGGAATAACCACTTTTTAAATCAAGGAGACTGCATGTGAGAGCCAAAACATAGACCTCATGGTACTAATCCTATCTTATTAACTGGTTGCCCGAAGATACTAGAATAACTACTTAAAATATGCATTCCTACTTTATTATACGATAGTGAAATATTTTAATCAATACAACCTATTCTTTTGAAGATCTCGGGTTCAATTATAGTACGAAGATATGAAATTTAATAAAACATAGAAGTATTATTACTACGTAAATGACATTTAAAAGTAGTTTGCATACATCTAATCTTCAAACGTTCATAATTTTTTTGCTCGGATATCGAATTAGGGCGTATAATATATCAAATCGAAACTCTCGACGGAAGGAAAACATATAATTAAAAAATTTTGGATGGGGTCACCTCTGGCCCACATGTAGCTCCGCCACTGCCTCTTACATGCATTAGAAGAATAAATTTTTTTGGTAGAAGGAGAGACGACACTCTCCGCCCCTCAAGGGGGAATTAATAAGAAAAAATGGGCTAAGTAGTCAGCAAATGGGGGATAGCCCGACCCTTAACATCATCAAACATTAATAAAGAAATCCCCTCGGGAGGGACAACGAATACATGATATCCTAACGGAAAATTAAAAGCAATAGAAGCTAAACGATCAGCCACCATATTGGCTTCACGATAAATATGACGGATTTGGATTAACCATCCCCTACTGATGAAGCCTTGGCATTGGAAAACTAGGTTGTAGAGTCGGTGACTTCGCTTGACACATGCACTAATCAAATTAATAACTAATTGGGAGTGATTCAAGAATCACCTTCCTTTGTCCTATCTCCCACGCCAGCGTTAACCCCTTTAGGATGCCCCAAAGCTCATCCTCCGGAACCGAACACGTCCCCAAGTTGTGAATAAAACCTCCGATCCATTGTCCGTAATTATTCCTCAAGACACCTCCTGAAGTTGCCCGATTATCTCTAACATCTTCGTTCGTGTTAATTTTGATCCGCTCTTCCCCTGGACAAGACCAATCAATATTCTGGATACACTTAAAGGTACTAGAATGGGGGTTGTAAAACTTACTTGTTGCGATATAATACTCGACAACTCTCTCTTTGACATAGACGACCTGATGTCGCACTTTTTAGTCGGGTTTTATGGGTAGTTTTCTAGCTAGGATTGAGTCTTTTCTAAGTTTATTGTGTTGTCTTGAGTCATTTGTGTAGATTTTCATATTATCTTAAGATATGGAGTCTACATAAGTTTGTTTGATGTTTTGTAGGTATTTGGAGCGTTGAGGAGGAGATGTCTCGGTCTTTCAAGCTTTTTAGGAGGTGGTGTTAAAGCGGTCTTATGGTGATGTTGATAGAAGAATGAGAGTCGGTGCAATTGAGGATTCTAAGATGAAGATTTCAAGATCAAGGTGCTTTTGAAGGAGCTAAAGGAATTCTTAGAAGGCCAAGAGCGGTTAAAGAAGAAACATTGAAGAAGAACCAAGCTTTGGAGCAAGTTTTGAGCGAAGAAATGAAGAAACCAAGTGCTGCCTATGGTCGGAGACGACCCACACTAGGTCGGTGACGACCACCTCCGTGTGTAGCGGGATTAATACTTGCGCCTTAAGTTAGGTTTAGTAAATATTTTATTTATGGGCATTTTTAAGATAGAATTTAGTTTCCTTAAAGAGATTATTTCTACCACTATATAAGGATCTCTAGGGTTTTATTTTTTGGAGGGGGGTGGACGCATGGTATTCGAGGAGGACGTTATTTGTGGAGAACGGAACAAGTTGCAAGTGGTTTTTCTAGGTTATCTTATTCCAAGCTCTTGGACAATTTTAAGAGAGACTTGGAGGTTTGCTTGAGATTGTAAGTTTTCTTTTTAACTGAAGTTTGTTTGGATTTGAATTATGTCTTCTCTTTTGTCTATGATTATTGAATTGTGTCATGGATCGTGAGTAGTCTACTTTTCTAGGGTTGGGGTGAAACCCGGCGAGTTGTGCGTGATTAAAGCATGAATCTTGATTAAACAATCTCTTTTGAATCTCTATCCTTTATCCACTTGTTTGCTATCAATTCCTTGATGAAAATTGAGGCATGTTCAAGTTTATGATTGAATTGAAAGATTGAATTGTGAATTTGGATAATACTTGGTTGAAAACGAAAGTTAAAACCTTTAGAAACAAGTAGGGTTGCAAGTTTAGATCTTTATGAAAGTTTAGATTTTTACCTGATTATTTGTGACGAAAGTCATTCATGAGATTGTTATGGGATGATTTTGATTCATGTTTGCATGCATAGCTTGTTGTGGTGAATCCTTTGCTCTAGATCTTTTTTAATTTGATTTTTTAGAGTTTTCTCGTTACCCGGTTAGGTCGGTTACGACCCTCTTCTAGGTCGGGGCCCTGCTCTTGTTTGTCCAGATTTTTGCTGTGTTTGAGTTGCGTAGTTGGTCGGTTACGACCGGTTGTGGGTCGGTGCCGAGCGTCTGCTTGTGTGTTTTGCTTTGTTTTGTTTTCTTTTGTTATAATTAATAGCTAGACGTAGATTCTTCTAATTCCCGTGGACGAACCTGACCTCCCTGTACTCAGCGGGGTCTTGATATAAATTTATTTGCTGTCAAGAAACCCTCTCAACACGACCTTATCATTAACATTAGTGGGTTCCTTGAACACCTTAGCGTTCCTCCATCTCCAAACCCACCAAAGAGTAGTAGCAAACAAGTCTCACCAGTCGACACAGTCAATCATGGGTCCTTCCAAAATGTTTCTCCTAAACCAAGTAGCAAAAGACACTTGGAAAAAAGAGGTAAAAAATCAGTAGTATTCAAGGAACGCCAAATAAAACTCACCTTGGAGGAATCTATGAATAGGTGTTCGAACGTTTCATCCATCATTCCACATCAAGCACACTTTGGGTCATTATATAGCAATGTGTCTACGGCACCGTTCAACGTTTGATAGAACTCCGTCCTTGCAAGCCAACCAAATGAAACTTGTAATTCTGTCTGGCACCTTTATCTTCCATATCTTCTAAAACAGTTGAGTATCATTGCTTTGATAGTTAGCAAACTTTAGCAAAATCTCAAAACCTAAGCTCACGGAATAGACCCATCTGCAGCAAACCTCCAGGAAAGTTCGTCCCTCATTGAAACATCATGCGACACCACCTGAATTGTAGCGAAGTTCAAAAAAATACTCGCTGGCAGCAAATGCGACAGCAAGCCCCACTTCCTGCCAACATTATCCTGCCAGTAACCACGCACGTAGCAATTCAAATGTTCGCTATTTAATTAACCCACAGTCACGTCCTTAAGAGGGTAACCAACAGCCAAACGTCGTCCCAAAAATGAATAGACGAGCCATCACCCACATTCCATTTAGTTCCTTTGATGACTACTTCAGAGACCCCCTTTTTTATACTCTTCCATATATGCGACGCAACCGGAGAGTTGCCAAGAGCGGTGTCAACATACTTGTTCTTTAAAACCGTGACCCATAGATCACCTTCTTCCATCACAAACCTCTAGCCCATTTTTCCCATTAGAGCGCGATTCATTTCCCTCATTGTCTTTATTCCAAGCCCTCCCTGTTTTTTAGGCTTGGTAATTTCGCTCCAAGAGACCTTATGCATTCGACAGCGTTCCCGGTTACTACTACCCCATATGAAATTACGGTTGATTTTATCTATTTTCTTGCATAAGTTGGACGGAATCAACGCGGACGACATCAAGTAGACGGCAAGCGAAGTCAAGACAGATTTAGTAAGGGTAATCCTACCCGCAAAACTCAAACATTTGGACTTCCATCCAACAAGTTTAGAGTTAAATATATCTAACAAACTAGAAAACCTCTCCTTATTCACTTCTTTGTGAAAAATAGGCATCCCAAGTAATTGCCAAGATTAGACGTGACTTTCATTCCATTTTCAACACTAATTTCATTTGGCGCTTGATACTCGGCTGAACATTCGGCCCCATGAGCTGACCATGCGATGTACGTTGGAACTTGGAACGTTATAAATTAATAGTGTGGACCTCCTTGTATGATTTTGATTCGATGATATCCCCAAGAAAATTAAGTTTAATTATTTGTTTTAAAGGCCCGATGAGCTGACCATGTGATGCACGTTGGAACTTGGAACGTTAGTGTGGACCTCCTTGTATGATTTTGATTCGATGATATCTCTCCAATTATTAGAAGTTTGAATAATCTACTTATAAAAAAACCTATAAATCGGATCTTGTTATAATATTATTATTATATGTGAATTTAAATGAGATAGGATTGTCAAAACTCTAAAATTGACTTATTTTCCCAGTAATATATTCTCTATATAAGGCTTCTATATATGACCTAATAAGATAACTCTGATCTCTCATCTTCTCCCAAATCTCTCTTACAAATAAATTTGTAATACGTTATCATCACTATTGTTCAAGACCGAAGATATAAATTCTCATCTATATATAGTTAATCAGGGGCAGGATCAGGAGAAACGGCTATTGTGGAGAAACGACTGTTGTGGAGAAACGGATGTGGATTGGCGTTTATATTCCTCGTGTTGCTATGTATATTCAATTTGAAGTGTGTTTATATTCGAATGATTGAACACTAAATATAAAGGCATAGAGTTTTGAATATACAAATAACATTGTAAAATTATAAAAATGTTTGAATATAGCTATCAATTAATTAGTTTGAACATGAGTGACTAAGGATTTTAATGTCTACATATATTCAATTCAATGTATTTGATATCCAATATGCAATAGAATGAACATGAATAGCCCAATATTTGAATGTTTCGTATTGAATAGTGAATATGAATACATAGAGTTTTGAATATACGAATAACATTGAAAATTGCAAAAATGCTTGGTACTTGAATAGTGAATATGAAGGCATACAATCTTGAATATACAAATAACATTATACAACTACAAAATATTTTAATATAGATGCACGTTAGTTTGAATATTAAATAATTCGAATATCCACATACGTCAAATTGAATATACGTAGCAGCTACATGAATATAAACGACCGTTTCTCCACAGTAGTCGTTTCTCTACAACACCTCGTTTCTCTATATCCTAATATTATTCATATATATATATATATGACATGGTTCCGGTGAGGACTACTTTTGTGGTAAGGAGTAGGCTTATAATGAGGACTAATCTCAACCATTAGATTTACTCCTTGATTATGTATTAAATGGTCAAGGTTTTTTCAAAAAAAATTATTATTTTTTTTTTAGTTTTGTGAAAATCGAATTATATAAAAAAAGAACTGAAAGCTCATAAAATTGAACTTATCATAGATAAAAAAAAATGAACTCGTAGAATATGAAAATTAAACACATACAATATAGAAAATTGAACTCCTAACAGATTCCCCCATATATTCTATTTTGACACCACGAGTCCTTTTTGGGACTTAATCGCAGGGCATGACATGAAAAATTGAACTTCTAGTGTATAAAAATGAACTCATGGTATATAAAAATTGAACTGTTATATTTAACATTTTTAAAGCTTTTTTTTTAAAAGAACATAATTTAAAAAAAGTGAAAAAACATTTGACGAAAAATCATTTATTTTATATTTTTTAGTTATGTGAAAATCGAATTATATGAAAAATGAACTCAAAGAACATAAAAATTGAACTTATCAGAGCTAAAAAAAATGAACTCGTAGAATATAAAAATTGAACTCATACAATTAGACTTGTCAATCGGGTCGAGTCGGGCGGGTTCGGGTTCAGTCATTTCGGGTTCGGGTTAAATTGGGTTCGTTAGGGGTCACGGGTAAATCGGGTCGGGTTGTAGCGGGTTTTCGGTCGGGTCGAGTTGACCAGCGGGTCTCAAATATCCTTTTTTTATGATTATTAAAATCAATTTTTAATTAAATATTATTATTTAATTATAATATATTATTTTTATTTATTTTAATAATAAAATATATTATAATTTTCAAAATATATTTAAAAAATTCTATAAGTATACTAAATCGGTCAACCCAACGGGTTTCGGGTTTCAACCCAATGGGTTTCGGGTTCTATCGGGTTCGGTTGATTTCGGGTTTCGGGTTCAAATTTTCGGGTCTTAACCCTAAAATTATCGGGCGGTTCGGGTCGAGTTAGCAGGTTAGGTCAGCTTTTGACATCTCTACATACAATATATAAAATTGAACTCCGGCCTAACATAAAAAAATTGAACTTCTAGTGTATAAAAATGAACTCGTAGTATATAAAAATTAAACTGTCATATTTAACATTTTTAAAGATTTTTTTAAAAAGAAAATAATTTAAAAAAGATAAAAAAAAATATAAAAAATTGAAAAAAATTATTTGTTTTTTTAATATTTTTTAGTTTTGTGAAAATCGAATTATATGGAAAAATGAATTCAAAGCACATAAAAATTGAACTTATTATCGATAAAAAAAAATGAACACTTAGAATATAAAAATTGAACTCATACAATATAGAAAATTGAACTCTTAACATAAAAAAATTAAACTTCTAGTGTATAAAAATGAACTCGTAGTATATAAAAATTGAACTGTTATATTTAACATTTTAAAGTTTTTTTAAAAGGAAAATAATTTTAAAAAAAATGTTTATTGCAAAAATGTTTCTTGCAAAAATGACCATGTTATACTTAAATAGCATTTGAATACCCACGTGGGCATCTTTGCTATAAAATGAATATTAATAAATCGTTTATTAAATAAATAAAAATTCTTTTTTTTGATTTATGAGTTTTAAAAGAAATATGAAAATTCTATCCTGTCTTTCTATATAGTACATCCTGTCATTATGTATGCTTTATCCTGTCGCCGGAGAATTTTTTACTGGGAGTAACCGCCGAGCAGGGGGCACCGGGGCGGGGCGGGGCAGTGAGCCGAGGGGCATCACCACTAGGGAATGGCCGGGAAGGTCGGGTCCGGCCGGTTGAGCTTCGATGGGTCCGGGATCAACAAGGGGATGGCCGAGCTGCGCCTAGATCTGGCAGGTTAGGGTTCCGGGGCTCGCAAGGGACGGTTGGGGGGAGGCGCGACTTTTTCGGGGTGTAGGGTACGGGGCAGGGGCCGCGCTGGGTCAGTGGTGGCGGTTGGCGTCAGATCCCGCGGGTTAGGGTTTCGGGGCTCACGTTTGGCCGCGCGCTGGGGGCGACGGGGCGAGGGGTGGGGTGCGACTGGGTCGGGGGTGGTCTAGGCGAGGTGGGTTCACCGGTGGCGACCGGAGGTCGCCGGTGGAGAAGCGACGGTCAGTGGTGGCGGTTGGCGTCAGATCCATCAGATCTGATACGCGAAGTCGTCAATCCGATTACATAGAGGAACTCCGATCGATTTCGCGCAGATCTGGTTTCTCACGTCACCAGAGCGGCGAAGATCTTCTCCCTCCTGAGGCGGAATCCGGCAGCGTTCAATCGCAGCGTTATGAGCTATCTCCGCGAAATCGGCTACGATTCCGGCGTCTGCAAGACGAATTGGGAGGTCGTTCCCGTCGTCGATCTGAACTTCGGCGCGCAATTCGAGGTCGCGAGGGGGACGAAGAGGTACGGGTGCGTGATCGGCGCTCTGCCGAGAGTTTTCGTCGGGAAGTGTGGATAAACAAAATTAAACAAAAATCTTTAATTTACCTTTTTTTCTTTAATTCCTAAAAAATTACATTTGGGGGTGAGTGGGTATTTTTGCAATAAAAATAGGTACCCACTTAATTAATTTTGGTAAAGTTGCAATTTTGAAAAAAGGTATACCTTTTTCGCAATATTGACTTTATTTTGGTATATTTACTACTAATTTGTCTTTTTATATTTTTTGTTATGTGAAAATCGAATTAAATGAAAAATGAACTCATAGGACACAAAAATTGAACTTATTATCGAAAAAAAAGGAACTCTTAGAACATAAAAATTGAACTCATACATTATAGAAAATTGAACTCCTAACATAAAAAATTGAACTTCTAGTATATAAAAATGAACTCGTAGATATAAAAATTGAATTTGCCATATTTAATATTTTTAAATCTTTTTTAGAAAGAATATAATATTAAAAAAAGTAAAAAAAAATCCGAAAAAAAATCTTGACCATCCAATATATAGTAATGAAGTAAATCTAATGGTTGAGATTAATCCTCTCTTTAAGGAAAAGTCCTTACCACAAGAGCGGTCCTCACCGGAACCAAAACCTATATATCTATATATATAGGGTTAAGTTCAAGTAAATAGAAATTTACAGTAAATAGTGAGGAGAAACAAGGAGCCTTGGATATTAGAATATCAACGATGCAGATTTAATAGGGTTAATGATTTAAAAGAAAGACAAAACTACAATTGCGTAATTGTAGGGATATGGGTTGTTGTAAATTTGGAAGGAGATATGATATTGTTCCTTTTAGAATTTGAGTAGTAGTCAGTTTCACTACTTACGAAAAGCCATTGACGAACGAGATCTAATTAATTTGTTCAATATAATAAATAAAGTGTTCATTAAAAAAAATCTGCGTACATAGATCTAATTTGTTCAATGTTCATACATTAGAGTCGAGTTATTGTTCATCAATTAATATACAGTTGTTCAATAGAATAAATAAATTGTTCATTAAAAAAAATCTTCATACATAGATCTAATTTGTTCATTGTTCATACATTAGGGTTGAGTTATTGTTCATCAATTAACATAGAGTTGTTCAATAAAATAAATAAACTGCTCATTAAGAAAACCTTCGTACATAGATCTAATTTGTTCACTGTTTATACATTAGGGTTCAGTTATTGTTCATCAATTAATATAGAGTTGTTCAATAGAATAAATAAATTGTTCATTAAAAAAAATATTTGTACATAGATGTAATTTGTTCATTGTTCATACATTAGGGTTGAGTTATTGTTCATCAATTAATATAGAGTTGTTCAATATAATAAATAAATTGTTCATTAAAAAAATCTTCGTACATAGATCTAATTTGTTCATTGTTCATACATTAGGGGTGTGAGTTATTGTTCATCAATTAATATAGAGCTGTTCAATAGAGTAAATAAATTGTTCATTAAAAGAAATGTGCTCGTCGGCTTTGGGTGTAAATAGGACGATGAAAGTGTTTTATGATTTTGAGGTTTAGGTGAACAACTTCTCGCACAATAATAAAAAAACTTATCCCGTAGTCTACGGTAGTTATCAAAATCACACTTTTAATTTTCTCTTTTTATTTTAAAATAATAAAATTGATTAAATCAGCACCGTTTATATTAAACTAATTCTAGAAAAAGTTATAAGTTAGAAATTTCTCTTAACAATTTTCCTTGTTTAGAATTTCTTAACTTCCTTCAAGTATCTTCGTCTTATAGAATCCAAGGACATTCTACATTAACTCCTTCTTCGTTTTTCTTTTTCAGCAGTGGTGGTTACACATAGACTAACCCGCCTAAGGGACAACTTCGTGAGGGCAGCTCAAGAGCTTGAGGATGCATTCGCTCACAACCCGCATTGGCCCTTCCATAATGCTGAGGATGATCCCTTCCATGAGCCCGAGGAGGAACTTCCCTCGGAAGAAGAGGATCCGGAGATAGATCTTGAGTTGGGGATAGAAGAGGAAGATCAAGAGGAAGAGGTGTATCCCGAAGCAAACCACGAGGGAGAAGGGAAGCCGATTGGGATACCGGCTACACCTATCTACGAGCCCGAAGAATTTGATTTTTAGCTAGAGCCTATGGTACCGGAATATAGTCCGGAGGACTACGTTACAGAGGAAAAGGAAGAGTTGATGTCGGAGATCAATCCGGAAAACTACTTCCTAGAGGATGAAGAGGACATGGAGCCCGAATATCATTAGGAGGATGAACTAATGGAGGAGGACTCCGAGGGGGAGATCTATAACCCCGAGGGACCCCCTCTTTTGGTTCCAAGACTGGAGGCCGCTTCACCTTCGAGGGTGCCCGAACCTGAGGGACCCTTGCCTCTTGCAGACTTTTGGTCCCATGAGGACTACTTGCTTCTGCAATAGCTTCGACTTGGACCATACTATACTGAGCACACGGGACAAGGATCACAGGGAACCGTAGCTGAGTCCACACCACATCAAGCCCCGGAGCCACCTCTGCTTGTTCCCAAGGTGAAGAGGCTCTCGCCCTCGAGATTCCCCAAGCCTCAAGGAGACATTCAGGACTTTTACTTCCCGGAAAATGGGGCCTATCATCCTCAGCTACACCAACCTTTGGACCCCATGCCCGACTCTTTCCTCTACATGCAAGCTAGCATGGCACCTTGGGAGCATCAGATGCAAGGACTCTCTACTTGGGCCTAGGGAAAATCATCACAACCCTTGGTAGAACCGCATCCGTGGAACCCTCCACTAATAGCTTGGCCATATGCCCATATGGATGGAGGCAGCGTCAACCAAACAAGAACATGGTCCTCGAATGCAAGGAGGCGTGGTTGGACAAGCTCAGGTCAGCCAAAAATGAAAGCGTTCAACACGAGACTCGCCTAGCAACTATTCAAAGCTCCATGGCTGCCACGAGAAGGAAGATCCAGTAGGCCAATGTGCTGCTATGCCATGAAGGAGAAACCCTGGATGAAGGATGGCTTGATGAAGGGTTCTTAGATTTCTTTTGCGCTCCCTAGGTTTATCTTGTTTCAGTTCTACTCCTAGTTCTAGTTGTTTCGATTTTTCTTAATTTTAGGAGTGAGGTTGTCTACTCCACTTGACTATTTGTTTTGTCTTTGAATAGTTGGATCGGTAGTAGTTCCTTTCTATTGTAGTGTAATGGCTCTTATATAAAGCATATTGTAATCAGATTTCCCTAAAGTTCTAATAAAAGCACTTCCTTCTTTTCCAAAAAGTATGCCTTAATACTTGTCTAATACAAATGTTAAATAATGGAAGGAACATTTGTGCATAATTATTCAGATGGTCACTACAAGGGGAACTAGCCACAAGAACAACCCAAACCGAGCTGAAGATGAGAACGAGGAAAGTTAATCAGAAGTCAGAGGCATACCTCGGGGTAACCGTCCCCCAATGCCTAACCTAGTTGTCACGTTTAATGAAGGCTCCATGGAGGCTTTTCGGACCATGATTCATCAAATGGTACGAGAGGCAATTCCGGAAGTCGTGCCAAACCAAGTTAATGTGGACAATCTAGAGGAGGGTAGAGGAGCAGTTGATGTTCATTAAAAAGAAGTTGAGACAAGCTTCGCTAATGCCCTCAAAACCTTCAACGCAATGAAGTTAACTCCTACGATGGAAGTGGAGACCCTGCCGACATACAATATTGGTTCTTTCATGTGGAGAGACTACTCAGAAATGTGCACTACTCAAAGGCCGAAAAGGTGCATATGGCTGCTCTGAGACTCAAAAATGAAGTTGGGGAATGGTGGAGAGCTTAAAATTAGCCACCCATCCCAAACTAAGCTGGAGTATGTTCAAAGAAAAGATGATGAACATGTTTATATATGCTGCAATGAAGGACGATAAATTGGATGAACTGTTCTTGCCCAAGGTCAATGGGCTAAGCGTTCTAGAGAGAGCCGAGAAGTTTAACCATTTACTTTAGTATGCTGGGCCAGAGATTTCTATTGAGCAACAAAAGATCCGCCGTTTCCACAAATGGATGAGTGACACCATCAAGCCTTGGATGGTGAACCGTAATTTCTCGACCTTAGAGGAATACGTGGATGTTGCTTACAGAATGGAGACCACATTAAATGAGCCTGAGTGTAGGAAGAACAGTGGAGGAAAGCCTCACCATCAAAATCAAAGTGGGTTTAAGAGGCCAGCATCTTCACAAGGTTCAGGTTGGTCAAAGAAGAACAAGAATAGGCCCGAGTCAACTAAGTTTGAGTCTTTCCAAGGATTGGAATCCAAGAAGACTCTGATAGTTTGTCACAATTGTGGAGAGCAAGGGCACATCAACAGAAATTGCCCAAAGGACTGCAGGACTTGCTACAACTATGGAAGAGAGGGACATCTTCGTACAAACTGTAGACAAACCGGGAGCAAATCAGGCCAAGCTCGCTCAAACTCAGTTTCCCAATACCCTCAGGCATCAAACAGGATTGCCGAAACTGCTTCGGTTCGGTCAACAACTCAGAACAAAGGGAAGGGGCCGATGAAAACTCAGAATCAAGGGCAAGGCCTTTATGAGATGCGCTCTAGCGACGAGCCTAGAGCACCCATATGTCAAGGCACCTTATACGTCCACTCAAAAGCCGTTTTCCTGTCGTTTGACTCTAGTTCTTCGCATTCCTTTATATCAGAAAGTTGTGTAGAACTCTTAGAACTAGAGTGCCATGAAGTCTGTGAACCTTTTATTGTGAACCTCCCTAATGGAGAAAAGATCATATGAGTAAGACAATTAAGTAACTTTCTGATACGCATTCAAGAAGGAAGTTTTAAATCCAACTTGATATGTATTCCAATGGCCCCTTGTGACATCATCCTCGGAAGGGATTGGTTGTCACTTCATGGAGTCGTGATCGACTTCCACACTCGGACTGCAATCATCAATTCTGGAGGAAAGCACATATGCAAGTTCAAAGGGAAACAAGAAGAAGAAAATGGAAAGGTGATCAACGCCATAAAGGCCGGGAAGTTGCTCCGACAAGGTTGTGTTAGATACTTGTGCTATCTAGAACCAAAGGAGAAGAAAGTTGTAGATATCTGAAAGATTCCTATAACTATAGAATTTCCCGATGTCTTTCCCGAAGAGCTTCTGGGATTACCTCCTCGACGAGAAGTCGAGTTTTCAATCAGTCTAAAGCCAGGAACTACACCAATCTCCAAGGCACCGTATAGAATGGATCCAATAGAGATGAAGAAACTCAAGGGTTAGCTTGAGGAACTATTGGAGAAGGGCTTCAACAGACCGAGCGCCTCGCCTTGGGGAGCGCCTGTGCTTTTCATGAAGAAGAAAGATTGGACTTTCAGCTTATGTATCGACTACCGATAATTGAACAAAGTCACCATCAAGAACAAACATCCTCTGCCAAGGATAGATGACCTTCTAGATCAGCTTTGAGGTGAAAATGTATTTTCAAATATCGATTTAAGATCTGGATATCATCAGCTCAGAATTCGCGAGGAGGATACACCAAAGACCGCTTTCCGAACCACTATGGCCACAAAGAGTTTGTGGTGATGCCATTGGGGTTGACAAATGCACCTTCAGTGTTTGTGGACATAATGCATCGTTGTTTCCATGAGTACCTCGATAAGTTCGTGATCGTCTTCATTGACGACATTTTGATCTACTCAGGAAATCAGTCTAATCATGAGGAGCATCTCATGACCGTGTTGTAGATTTTAAGGCATAACCAGTTGTATGCCAAGCTGTCAAAATGTGATCTATGCTTAAAAGAAGTCGCCTTTCTAGGCCATATCATCAACCAGAATGGAGTGATGATGGACTCGCAGAAGATTGAAGTAGTCTCCGAATGGAAGTAACCGCGAAATGTGAAAGAAATTCGCAACTTCCTAGGACTCGCAGGGTACTACCAAAGGTTCGTGGAGGGATTCTCTAAGATCGCTTTACCAATGACCAAGCTACTCCGAAAGACCCACAAGAAGTTTGTGTGGGACGAGAAGTGTGAAGAAAGTTTCCAAGAGCTCAAGAAACATCTAACAAGTGCACTGGTTTTGACTCTGCCGGATGGGCATGAGGGTTACGTGGTGTATAGTGATGCCTCCAAACAAGGTTTGAGATGCGTATTAATGCACAACGACAAGGTAATAGCATACGCATCTCGACAGCTCAAGACCTACGAGGTGAACTACGCGACACACGACCTCGAGCTAGCAGCTGTGGTTTTTGCCTTGAAGATTTGGTGACACTACTTGTATGGGGTGAAGTGTTAGATTTTCACCGATCACAAGAGTTTGAAATATGTGTTCACTCAGAAACAGTTGAACATGAGATAAAGAAGATGGTTGGAACAGCTCAAGGACTACGACATCGAATTGCTCTATGATCCGGGGAAAGCTAATGTTGTAGCCGATGCCTTAAGTCGTAAGACACAACAAGAGGGCATAGTTGCAATGTTGACGGTTCAGCCAAAGCTACATCAAGAGTTGATTTGAGAAGGCATCGAAGTTTGGTTTGGAAGACAACAAGGTTATTTAAACACCTTGGAAATCCATTCCGACTTATTAGATGAGATCAGAGAGAAGCAAGTCGATGACATCATGTTGATTAAGATTAGTGGGGAAGTGCAGGAAGGCAAGGCACCTGGATTCGTCATTCAGTATGACGGTTCCCTATGGTTTCAAAATCGAATATGTGTGCCCATCGTGGATGAGCTTTGTAAGATCATTTTGAAAGAAGCACACTCCTCCGCCTATTCCGTCCATCCAAAAGCAAGTAAGATGTACAAAGACTTGTGAAGGAATTTCTGGTGGCCAGACATGAAGCACGAGGTTGCAGAATTCATTTCAAGATGTTTGGTTTGCTAGAAGGTAAAGATTGAGCATAAGAGACCAGGAGGGAAATTGCAATCGCTTTCAGTGTTGGAATTGAAGTGGGAAGATATAGCTATGGACTTCGTGACCGGTTTACCTAAGACTCAAAAGCAGAAGGATGCTATCTGGGTTATCGTGGATCGACTCACCAAAAGTGCCCACTTCATTGCAATCAAAAAAAAGTGGGGAGTTCAGTAGCTAGCGAAAGTGTTCGTTCAGGAAATTGTTCGCCTCCATGGTACTCCGAAGACGATCATCTCCGATAGAGACGGTCGTTACATGGAAAATTTCTGAAAGGAGTTGTTGGGTACTCAATTGAAGTTTAGTACAACTTTTCTCCCTCAAACCGATGGTTAATCTGAAACGACCATTCAAACTCTTGAGGATATGCTTCGAGCATGTGTGTTGGATTGCACAACAAGTTGGGATGATGTCAGTTTGAGTTTGATAGAATTCACTTACAACAATAGATGACACTCCACGATAAAAATGGCTCCTTTTGAGGCTTTGTATGGCCGTAAGTGTCGATCTTCAATCTGTTGGGATGACAATGCTGATAAGATTCTTCTCGGAACTGAGTTAGTCGAGAGGACCACCACAAATGTTGCTCTAATTCGTTAGAGGATGTTGACTGCTCAAAGTCGACAAAAGTCATATGCAGATTTGAAGAGAAGAGACATTGAATTCGTTGTTGGAGACAAGGTTTTCATCAAAGTATCTCCTTCAAAGGGTGTGTTCCGTTTTGGAAAAAGTGGAAAGCTCAATCCTCATTATGTGGGACCCTTTGAGATTATAGAAAGAGTAGGCAAGATGGCTTATCGCATTGCCCTACCGTCGTCAGCGCATCTAGTTCATAACGTTTTCCACGTGTCGCTCCTAAGGCAGTATGTACCTGACGAATCCCACATAATCAATTATGATGACGTGGAAATTCAGTCAGATGGCATATATGCAAAGAGACCTCTGAAAATCGTAGAGCGTCGAGTAAAGCAGATACGCAACAAAGAGGTACCCCTAGTTCGGGTACTCTGGTCAAAGGACGGTAAAGAAGGTACGACATGGGAAGAGCTTGAGGGGGAGCATATTTGGGGTGGATTTATATTTAATCCTTCCTTCTCTAGTGGCATTCTTCAAAAACGCCATGATTAGCTAGAAGGAGCTTGAGGGGGAGCATATTTGGGGGGGATTTGGGTGGAATTGTGCAGGGATTTACTGCACACTAAATCCATGGAATTATTTTGGAGGATTTCAAACCCCCAATAACCATGGGAGGTGTGATTTTTGAGTCATTATAGCTTAATTCTCCACTTCACCTTCTCCTTGCCTATTTAAAGGCCTTCTTCAACATAGAAAGACCTTACAAATCACTCAAACACTCAATTGCTCACCCAAATTCCCAATCAAAGCCAAGCTTAATTTTTTCTAGATTTTTCGTTTTGATTTTTTAGGGTTTTTCCACCACTCCAACCACAGCCGGCTGCCTGACCGTCGTCCCCCTCGTCGCCATCCCGCAGCCTCGCCGGAGTCGCCTTCCACCGCCGCCCGCCCGCGCTGCTGTTCGTCCTTGAAGTCTTGCGTTCCATCCTGTTATCCGGTTTCACTGTATTTGAACAAGAAAGAAGAAAGGTAAGACATTTGGGCTTATTCCCTTTTGGATACTTTTTTCTTTTTGGACTTAAAAATAGGCCTATACTCTTATTCTAAAAAATTTAAATCAGATTTTTAATAAAAGAAAATGCTTTCACAAAGGTTTTATTAAAAATAGACATGCATAGAGAAAAGTAATTTTAATAAACCATAAAAGAAATCCTAGCATATTAATATTCATAAAAATGATTTTTTTAAGCATGTTGGGTTTTTTATATTTTGAAAAAGAATAATAACTTAGGTTTTTCTTTCCTTTGTTAATAAAGAAGTAGTAGCTTTGAAATAAAGGAAACAAATAAAATAAGGAATGTTATAACAAGGAAGGTCGAGTCTTCTCGTAGATGTTTCTCTCTTATTTTGGATTCACTACGCTTTGCAAGAACAATGTTTTGTTAATTCCGCTGCTTAACTCTTTTGTATCATGTTGTTTGAAACAGTTTTAAGATGCAATGACAACACTTAAAGTATCATGTTTTGAGCACCTTTTATAACATGTATTATCGTTGAATTTCCACATTTTATTTAAGTTTAATACCTTATAAAGTCTTGGGTTACTTTGGACGGTAAACTCCGAGGTCACTGGCGATAATACCCATCGTTGCAAAATAGGTGTGTTACATTGCTTATGTGTTCTGTTGGGGCTTACTTCTGTATTCTGTTTAGGGTTGCTTATGTGTTATGTTTAGGATTGCTTTTGTGTTTTATTGGGGCATTATGATTTTTCTAATCAGGAACTCAATTCCTTACCTTTTTGGGATTGTCATGATGCATGTGCAGGCCTCAAATTCAGTTGTTTACCTTATTTGGATTGGTATGATTGTGGATATTTGCTTCTGTTGGTGATTGTCCTTTGTTAGGGCGTGGGAAATTCAAATTTTGGCAACAGGGAGGGAGCTTATAATTATTATTGCCATCTGCTTTTACTTGATATTAATAATATAGTTTTAAAAATGATGTTGGCCTATTAGGCTTCAAATTCGGGTTATAGAAGAATGCATTGCGTTTAGGTGATTAGCTACAGTAGTTGGTTTTCTTATTATTCTTGAAAATTGGTTCCTGCAAGTTTCACAGAGATTGCAGCAAAATATAACTCCCTTTTTCAAGTGATTAGCTACAATAGTTGGTCTTTGATACTAAGCATTTGATCAAAATTTCTAAGCATGCAATGTTCTATATTCTATTTATTGTTGTTCACTGTAGCAAGTTTGAACTTATGGTGACAAGTTTCTTATTCTATTGATGTTATTTTTGCAAGTAATTCAAGTGGCTAGATCTTGTACTACTCCTTACTACCTTATTTGCCAGTGGGTCTTGTTTACTTAAGTAATTGAGTTGATTTTGGTTGTCATGCCATTGGTGATCATGTGATCTCTAATATTCTTGAATAAACATGCCACCAAATGTTGTTTGATTTAATTTGATTGTTAATTAAGTGTTAATTTTATGATTGGAAAATTTTTGTTGTAAAATGTCATCTTAAGCCTTGTAATTTTTGTGATGTGTAGCTGATTGTTAATTACCTCTAGTTGTTTTTATAATTGTGTAGGTTGTATAAAAAGATGAAATGCTAGGTGCAATTGATCGATTTGAAAGTTAGTGTAAGAGCGCAACAAAAGGGTGAGAATATAGAAGATGGAACTTCAACATTGAATTATATGTATGTCATCTATTTTTCTTTATCCCTTATGATTTGTAGTTATTGCTCCAACAATGTAATATTGCGCTTTACTTGCTTTGCAGGATCAAATGGTGTTGATGCGAACAAAGACAATTAAAGAAGATGAAACTTCAACAACCAACCACTTTATAGTTAAAGAATTTTAGCTCATTTCCAATTTAGAAATTTGTTTGCACTTAGCACAATTACTAGTTATGCAAGAAATACGTATAGTATATTCTACTAAGTTAATTTTTATTAGATTTTTAATATATTATTGAATCATAAATATTTGTATTAAAATTATATTATTCATTATCTTGATATTTTGCAGGTTTTATAATATTTTTATCAAGTTTTCTCGTTAAAACATGTAGACCATAATACATTTTCTCACTAAAGAATACATTTAGCGAGGAAATTTAATTCAAAGATGAAAGGTCGGGCAATAACGGGGAATAACTTTCTCACCAAAAACTATATTTAATGATTATAATTGTAATTCCTACACAGAAAAAATGATTTTGTCGTCATAAAGTGCATTTACCGAGATAATATTTTCTCGCTAAAAGGTATAAATAAGAGGAATTTGATTTTCTTGATAAAAATTACATGTCTCGAGAAAAAAAATCGTTGCTAATGTTTTTTTATTTATAGTGTTTTAATTGCAAGCCATTTTCAACGAGGAAATAAAAGGATTAGCGAGAAAATTTATTTGGTTGACAATAATATTTAACGACCATTTTTTAATCCTTCATCTTATTTGGCAACGAAATTGTATACCCTTTTGCGAGAAAAATAATGGTTGCGAAATTATAATACCTAGAAAATATTATTATCATCGCGAAAAAGCTTTTCCTCGTTGAAACCCTTCCTTGACGAGCTTTCTTCTACGAACTAACGAGAAAATTAATTTCCCTGCCATACACCTTTAGCGACATAATCTTCACTTTTAGTGAGGAAAAATTTTCTCGCTAAAACACCTTTTTGTTATAGTGAGGGTAGAAAGAGGAATACGTTTTTTAGAACACTGAAAGGAAAATGCAAAAACTGAGGGGTACCAAAAGGAGTTTCCATAGTTAGTTTTAATGCACATACAAAATAAGACGCACTTTTGTTCATCGGTTTCACCTTGAATGTGCATCAAAACACTATATGTATCAAAAACTAATTGTTTGTACATTGATTTCAAACTTTTTTTTGTTTTTCTAACATTTTTTACGTGAATGAAAACTATAATGAGCTAGTGTTTGATGCACATGTCGTTAGTTTCGATGCACATGTAAAATAATATGCACTTTTTGGATCTTTTGATGCACATATGGCTAGTTTTAATGCACTTACATAATAAGACACTATTTGTGCATCAGTTTCCCCTTACATGTGCATCAAAACTAACTTCATATTCATCAAAAGTAATTTTTTATGCATCGACTTTTTTACGCACACTGTGCATCGATTTTTAATGCACAATATGCATCGATTTCAAAAAATTATTTTGTTACCTTATTTATGTGTATGAATAAGGTTTTTGCACGTATTTTAATTAATTTTGATACACATACCATTAGTTTCGATGCACGTGCATTAATAAGATGGACATTTTGATTACTTTGATGCACGAAGTTGTAATAACTGCGGTTTTTGAGGATATTTTTGAATTTTTCTCGGATATCCTTTTAACCTTTTTGGTTCGTTTTAACGCTTAATCCAATATTTTTATTGGAGATTAAATCCTAGAAAATTGTTGGTGATATCCCAAAATCACAAAGAAATGATTTTATGGATCGGTGTGAATTCTAGGATTTTTCGGTGGAAAAAGAATATTTATTGGATAAGCCGTCTTTTTAATTATGTACTGTAAAGGATTTAAAATACGAAACGAAAGCCTTAAAAATTAAAGGTAGCAAGATAAAATCATGGAAAATTGGTTTTATCGGTCTACATAATTTACGGGACGTTTTTCTTTTTGTAAGCTTTTCCACCCGAGGTACATAATTTTACCGCTTTAACGCGAATCCCGTTCCGGGACGGAAAATTGCAATTGACGCCTTCTTGCTTAACACCTAAGGATTTGGAGATAAGAATTCTTCTTGACCTTATCTTCTCTGCCATACCAAAGTTACAAATTCATTTCAAAAGAAAAGTGGAACGAGAGAAAGGAAGTACGACGACGGACTCGGCGAACCACCTCCACTGCCGGCAACCTTCTCCTCTCCTCCACCTCTCACCTTCCACTTCTTCTTCTTGTTTGGGATGCTGCAAAAGTGAAGGAACCAGCTAGAGAACCATGGCGGAACGCCGGACTCGGGGAGAAGGACATCTCACCGCCGGCTAGCTTCTCGCCTCGCCGTACATCGTCACCGGCGTCCGCTAGCTACTCCGACCACCACCCACCGCAAGGGCCGCTTTCGGGCAATGCCCAGCCATCCTCGGTCTCGGGTATCGAGCCATGATCGAGCCAAACGAGCCATGGGCTCGAGTGAAGGTATATACGATCGAAATTAATTAGCGGGCTGATTGCGGAGCCACCGTAAGGGCCTTTTGGTTCCGCTTTGCTAATTAAATTTATGGTTTTTATAATCTTGACGTTGATACGGTTCCACAGGTTCGAACCGCTCGTGAAACGGACGTCCAGATCTTCCGTTATAGCGAAGACAAGTTTTGGTTACCGATTGGCAGGTAAAGGACTTCGGATAATTACTCAGGATTCGTTGTTAATCCGTTTGATCCGAGATTTGGTAATCTTTAAGAACTGTTGTTGATGAACAATTTTTATTTAGAAAATTGTTTCAAAAGTGAAGCGGATAATTAGTTATAATTCCGCCAAGATGACTCCTTGAAGCATGATAACTAAGGATTTAGTATATATCGATATTCGGAAATTAAATCGTTTATCGATTAGGAAGTTGTAGGAGTTGAGAATACAACTAAGAAGTGTTTCTGTGAGCTCGTTGCTGAGAAATCCTTTTGTTATATTGTCAGAGGGATGATAAAGATTACTGTTGGAATTGCTAGGGACGTCGAGCACGCCTTATAAGGCAAGTGGACGATTCTCTCTTGCGTTATGGTTATTAATGAGGAATTGAATTCTATTCGATCCTCATTTTGGAAATAATTTGTATGTTGAATACAGTTTGATAGGTTATTATTTTGTTAGAAATAACGACCATGTCGTTATTGCGGTTTTTGCGCTAGAACTGAACTTAGGACCGTTGTATGATTAGCTGTCTCATGCTGAGACACTGCTGTGAAATAAGATTGTAGAGATGGGAGTTTAGACTCCAAGACATCTCTTTAGTGGTCCTGTGCTGAAACACTGTTGAAAAATAGGTAGTCCAGGGGTAGGAGTCGAGTCTCCAATGACCTCTTTATAACAAAATCTGTATTGGGGGCGTAGCTTGCTAGCGTATCCCAATATTGGAATCATGACTTATGTCACGCTTCACGTTGAAGGAAGACAATGGTGCACTTTAGCTAAGTGAAATTGACACTCGGTTGTTGGCCGAGCATGTATAAATGATCATGGATGAAACAAGCCCTCTGATCTGAGTTGTTGGCCGAATCTCGGTTGTTGGCCGAGCATATATAAATGATCATGGATGAAACAGGTCCTCTGATCTCGGTTGTTGGCCGAACTATGTAAGAACTATTTAATGGTGCGAGTGCATAGATTGAGAGTAATGATAGATAAGTGCGTTGGACACATTAATGTACTCGAATGGTTAGTCTATTCGATAACCATTCTTGCTCTCGGTTATGAATGATTCTTAATCAAACTTTGATTAAGTTAATCTGAATAGTCGATGGAGGCTTTTCAAGATGTTATGTGATTAATATGAATTCCCAACAATTGTTTATGCTTCTTAAAAGAAACCACAAGCGATGGTGTTCTCTCTCTTGAATATGCGAGTCTCCTTCTTATTCTCTATAAGACTGCTAACTGTTGGATCATAATCCGAGTCTATTCGGATTTGGATGTCAATATGTTTAGTTACAACCATAAGAACCAAGTTAGATTCTCCGCTTGCTAGTCTATCATTAGACTAACCCGTCCATCTTCTTTTCTTTTATATGGTCGGCTGGTGTCCATCGTTGGTTTACGACACATCAGGTATTTCTTGGAAGTTGATTCAAGAGGCAGATTCAGATGTTTGAAGCTCCAGAAGTTGAAGAAAGGTTTCCAATGGTCATACTTGAGTGAAGATCATGATTGAACTACTTCAAAGCGAAGCTGAGTTCAGAAAATAGAACTCAAGGAAGACTTGATGAAGATTTTGTTTAAATAGAAGGTTGTTCTATTTATTTATTCTTTTTGAATTAAGGTTTGTATAAGTCCAATTGTATTTATTCCGCTGTAATGTTTTTAGTTTATTCAGTCAGTTTAAAGCCTTGGGTAGCTTCGGTTTAGTCTTAATCGGGGTTACTGGCGGTAATACCTCCAGGGTAAGTAAGGGGTGTTACAGAAGTCATGATGCACATGCATAAATAAGGCACACATTTAATTTTGGTGGTATTTTGATGCACATACAAGTGGTTTTGATTCACAAACACATATGTAAGATGCTAGTTTTGATGCACAATCTTTCAGTTTTGACGCACATTAGCCAGTTTTGATGCACACACAAACAATATGGGCAGAATACATCAACAGACCCCTGTACTTACACTTTTTTTCCTATTGGACCCCTGTATTAAAAAATGTTCAAACAGACCCCTGTACTGCCCCCGATTTTGCCTATTGAACACTTTCAATCTTATTCTCCTTCCAGTGTACATCACGCGCCTTATGTGTCATGTTATTTTGCCAAATAAGCCAAAATGGTCAAATACGTACATGTTATTTTGGCAAAATACGTACATGTTACATAAGGCGCGTGAAGACTTGAAAGTGTTCAATAGGCAAAATAACATGTACGTATTTGACCATTTTGGCTTATTTGGCACAATAACATGACACATAAGGCACGTGATGTACACTGGAAGGAGAATAAGATTGAAAGTGTTTAATAGGCAAAATTGGGGGCAGTACAGGGGTCTATTTGAAAAAATTTTAGTACAGGGGTCCAATAGGAAAAAAAGTGTAAGTACAAGGGTCTGTTGATGTATTCTGCCAAACAATATGCACTATTTAGTTGTTTTATGCACATAAGACATAAATTTTTGATGCACATATGACTATTTTTTATGCACAAACACATATCTAAGATGCCAATTTTGATGCACATTCGGCCCTTTTTTATGCACAAAAAATATGTTTTGATGCACATCGTGTGCGCATTCCCTGTGTCCATTTTTTGGAATATACGCCAATAATTCGTCAAAAATTTGTCGGTACCGTATTTTTTTCATTTTTAAGTGAAATGACCCACGCCATTGATTTCTCCCAATCCAACAACTATTGTTCATTCGTAATTCGTACCTAGCATCCATTTGTACCTAAACCGGACTCTTTCTTACCCGATAAATGTTATCTCTCTTCTTTATTATTATTTGTTATCTTAAACTAATTATACCCAATTTATATATTTACGACCTACATTAAAATGTGAAACTCACTTTTGTATTGGTCCTTGTGAAATTCATATTTGAATTACTACTACTAACCTTGTCCGGTTGCGGATTGATTTTACTACATCTTCGATCTCCAACAACCCAATAAGACATAAAATGTGTTAAAATAGATAGGTATATATATAGGTTTTGGTTCAAGTGAGACCCACCCTTGTGGTGAGACTTTTGGCTTAAAGTGAGAACTAATCTCAACCATTAGATTTACATCATCACTATATAATGGATGGTCAATAATTTTTTAATTTTTTAATTTTTTAATTTTTTTTAATTTATTTTTAATTTATTTATTTTTTTTTTTTTATTTTTTTTTTATTTTTTTATTTTTTATTTTTTTTTCGAATTTTTTTTCATATTTTTTATATTATATTCTTTGTTAAAAAAAGCTTTAAAAATATTAAATATGACAGTTCAATTTTTATATACTACGAGTTCATTTTTATATACTAGAAGTTCAATTTTTTTATGTTAGGAGTTCAATTTTTCAATATTGTATGAGTTCAATTTTTATATTCTACGAGTTCATTTTTTATCTATGATAAGTTCAATTTTTATGTGCTTTGAGTTCATTTTTAAAATAATCTGATTTTTGCAAAACTAAAAAAATAGAAAATAAAAAAAATAAAAAAATAAAAAAAATAAAAAAATAAAAAATTTGAATTTTTTTGAAAAAAGCTTTAAAAACGATAAATATGACCGTTCAATTTTTGTATACTACGAGTTCATTTTTATACACTAGAAGTTCAACTTTTTATGTTAGGTGTTCAATTTTCAATATTGTGTGAGTCAATTTTTATATTCTACGAGTTCATTTTTTGTCTATGATAAGTTCAATTTTTATGTGCTTTGAGTTCATTTTTAAAATAATTCGATTTTCACAAAACTAAAAAAATAGCAAAAAAAATAAAAAAATAAAAAAAAATAAAAAAAATAAAAAAAAATAAAAAATAAAAAAATAAAAAAAATAAAAAAGTAAAAAAATAAAAAAATAAAAAAAATTGATTTTTTTTGAAAAAAGGCTTTAAAAATGTTAAATATGACAATTCAATTTTTATATACTACGAGTTCATTTTTATACAGTAGAAGTTCAATTTTTTTATGTTAGGAGTTCAATTTTCAATATTGTATGAGTTTAATTTTATATTCTACGAGTTCATTTTTTATCTATGATAAGTTCAATTTTTATGTGCTTTGAGTTCATTTTTAAAATAATTCAATTTTCGCAAAACTAAAAAAATAGCAAAAAAAAATAAAAATAAAAAAATAAAAAAAAAAAAAAAAATAAAAAAAAAAAAAAAAAAAAAAGAAAAAAAAAAAAATAAATAAATTTTTTTTAAGAAAATAAAAAATAAAAAAATTTGAAAAAATCTTGACCATTGAATACATAATAGAGGGGTAAATCCAATGATTGAGATTAAGTCTCATTTTAAGCCTTGGATGTACCACAAGGGTGGTCCTCACTTGAACCATGCCCTATGAAATGTTCCTCAAATTATATTGATCGTACAGTATGGTATGGTACAAGCAACTAATAAATCGTCGGCAACAACCCTACTAGACATACAATCATCTCCAACAATCCAACGGGATAAAATAGCTAGATAGAGAGAATACGAGATGTGAAATGATCCTCACAAATTATATGGATCGTACAACGGGACTTCATATTAAGCAAACAAATTCCGACAATATTCATATACTCCCTCCGTTTCAAAATAGTTGTTCATAGACAAAAGTGCACATATATTAAGGGGAAAAAATTCTTCCAAAAATACCCCTATAAAGTGGTACTTTCTACTCCAAAAAGTTGCTTTGGAAAAAGTGTATGTTTAGTGTGGTGTAATTATTAAGGGTATAAATGGAAAAAATTATTATATGAACAACTATTATGAAACAAGAAAAATTGTCTATATGGACAACTATTTTGAAACGGAGGGAGTATCGATCATTTCCTCTCTCCCTTCTACATTATACAAATATATTAATTTAACCTGATCATATATTAAAGGTACAATATATATTTTCAATCAAGGTCCAGCATACTTAATAAATTCATATCTATAAGTCTATAACGTACCCAATACATATATAATAGTCCTACTTATGAATCGTAGGAACAATACATAGAGGTTGCGCCTTCTGCAAAGTGAATCCAAACTTATCATCCATATCCATCTCAGTTAGACTCACTCCATCCGGCAATCTCCAATCAAACGAATGAATCAAAGACCCCAACACCAACATCAAAACCCTACTTGCCAATGGCACCCCCGGGCAAATCCGCCTTCCAAACCCGAACGGAATCAGCTCAGAATCATGACCCTTATAACCCAATGTCGACCCTAAGAACCGCTCGGGTTGAAACAGATCGGGGACTTTCCATGTTTTATCGTCTCTCCCCATCGCCCAAACGTTCACAAGGACTTGCGAATTCTTCGGGATAAAGTAGCCACAAAGCTCCACGTCAGTTTCTACGTTCCTAGGAACGAGGAAGGGCACGGGAGGATGGATTCTTAGAGTTTCTTTGACAATTGCTTGGAGATATGGGAGTTGAGATGAATGTGCTTCTTCAGAAGCATTGTCCTTTCCAACTACTTGGTCGAGCTCGTCTTG
Organism: Fallopia convolvulus; assembly: GCA_964016875.1. Taxonomy (NCBI): domain Eukaryota; kingdom Viridiplantae; phylum Streptophyta; class Magnoliopsida; order Caryophyllales; family Polygonaceae; genus Fallopia; species Fallopia convolvulus. The sequence continues at coordinate 13,637,674 of OZ024728.1, read as the reverse complement.
AGCTTTCTTAAGCTTTTCGGGGTTGTGGACAAGTTCAGCCATTACCCACTCGATTGTGCTTGACGTTGTATCGGTTCCTGCTACAAATAAGTCCCGGCCAAATATACAAGGAGGAAAAGGAAATTAAAGTCAAAATTCAACCTATTAACCCAAAGATATGAATAAAGAAGATTGATGTATGATGACACTTGCTTGACAGGTTATTTTAAAAGAAGATTGATGTATGGTGAGTAACACTAACCATCAAGAAATGCAGCATATCAGAGCGTCCAAAGTCGCTATCCTTCTTCTCACAAAGGGTGAGGAGACAATCAAGCACATCACTATCCTCATCACTCCTACCTGCCTTCCTCATACTCACTCTCGTGTCAATGATCTCGTCAAAAATCCCGAACAACTTTTGCACCAAGGCGGTGGATCGGCGCTTGGCACCTTGTGGGTCCACCACCTTGAGCACCGGGAAGAAGTCAACTATATTCGGAGTTCCTGCCTCCACCATCATGGCCCACACCAGCTCCTTGAACTCGCGCCCATGTTCGGTGTTAAGATGGGCCATGTCCTTTGAGAAAAATGTGTTGGACAAAATGTTGAGTGATGTGATGAAGGCCACTTGACCTATGTTTATAGCGTTGCTTGATGTTGAAAAGTTCTTTATGTGTGATACAAGTTGCCCTACTTTTGTCCTTCTCATATCTCTTCCAGCATCAAGCCTGTTAACAACTTTGAATGTAAATATCTTTGAATGAATCCAAAATATCACTTGCGATAAGGTGTAGGGACTAGGGGGCATTTAATCAAGTTCATGTACCGAATAACATGGCTAACTAGAAAAGTACAGCCCATTGTGCACTAAAAAAAAAAGAAAAGTACAGCCCATTAATCAAGTGCAAGTGTGTATGGCCTCGATCTACACTAGCACGTTATGTCGAGTATACTTAATTATCACAAAAAAAAAAAAATCAAACTTATCTGACTTTGCCTTCACACTATATATAATCCTTGTTCTTGTTTTATACAAAAAAAAAAATACTTTTGGTGAAACAAAGTCCCATTCCGCGTGTTTTTGTTAAATTATTTTACAAATAATTTTAAATGGAGATTAGCCTTTTTTTTTTCTTTTTCCAAGAGCACCATCCATTAGAGACAAAATAAAAATATCATAATATTAATATTATGTTAGGTTTTTAATTTGAAAAAGAGTCACGTGCGAATGGGTGCCTGTGTGAGAAATAAGAATAAATCTCGATCGTTCATTCCAAAAAAACAACGCTCCTGATTAAACATTCATTAAAAAAATAAAATACGGCACGGGCGAATTTTTCCCGTATTATTCGCGTATTTTTCAATAAAATACGACACGGACGAATTTTTCCCGAATTATTCACGAATTTTTCGAAAAATACGTTTTTATGAGACGCGCTCAGTTTGTTCATCAGAAATAGCGATTTGTTCATCAATATTCACCAATTGTTCATCAATACTAACTAATTGTGCATTGAGTTTTTGATAATATTGTTCATTGATTTCGAACTTTTTTAATTTTTATTTTTATTTTTTAACCTTATTTATGTGTAGGAATACAATATTATGTGGTTTTTTTATGCAGATATAATAGTTTTGATATACTCATATTTGTTCATTGATATACCTCTATTTGTTCATTGATATACCCATGGTATACCATTATTTGTTCATTAGTATACTTCTTTTTTGTTCATTGGTATACCATTATTTGTTCATTGATATACCCTATTTGTTCATGGATATACCCTTATTTGTTCTTTCATATAACCTTATTTGTTCATTATTATACCCTTATGTTTTAGGTGTGCTTGTGCCTTATTTAGCTATGAACAAATTAATGTTATTAATGAACAAATATGCATATAGTAATGAACAAATTGAGGTTACTAGTGAACAAATATGCATCTAGTAATGAACAATTATATGAAAAAGGCAATGAACAAATATGCATAAACCAGTGAACAAATTGATATTACTAATGAACAAATATGCACAAACCGATGAACACATATGCACAAACCGATGAACAAATATTTTCGTTTTTTTATGAACAAAATCACAATGTTGATGAACATAGTGCATGTAATTTTGATACACATTTGTTCATTTTTTATGTACAAACAATAGATTTTTGATGCACAAGCAATAGTTTATTTATGCACAAAATCACAGTTTTGATGAACAAAATCACAGTTTTGATGAACAAATCCACATTATTGATGAACAAATCCACAATACTGATGAACAATCTGGGCGCGTGTCCTATTTCCGTTTTTTTCAAAAATACGCGAATAATTCGCCAATAATTCGCCCATGCCGTTTTTTCTCCTTTTTAAGTGAAATGATCAGCGCCTTTAATTTTTCTTGATCCAACGACTTCTGTTTTTTCTTATTTCGCACCTGGGCGCCCATTCACACCTGAACCAGACTCTTTTAATTTCTTGACTAGATATTCGAAGGCTAGTGGATAGAAATTAGCCTTATTAGCTTCCTTTCAATAGGCCATGCTTTTATTCACAGCCGAGTATTAATACTAATTTATTAAGTACATATGGACCATCAAAATTGAATGACGAGTTTGTTTTTATTTGGATAAACTACTACAAGGATCGAAAAATATATATCACCCTCGACGGATTTAGTTCCACACTCTCCTATTTTATGATACACAAAATAAAAAGAGTGAAATAATTTATCATCAGATTATATATATATATATATATATATATATATAAATTCTTGCATAAAATTAAAATGTGACTACAAGTAATTGAAATGGGCAAGTATTGTTGGCCCATGTAATAATCTGGGTCATGAGAATGGAGTCACCACCATAGCTGATTGACTATGTAGTGGTAATGGTATCATTGTTGCTAATTAAAGAAGCTAATTCCCAATTCTTTCTCAAGTACGTAGAACCTTTTTAAATTAATACTTGATAAGTTAATAAACTCTTTAAATTAATATTTTTCTCTGGTCCCGACTTAGGCTAATGTAAAATTTAACAAATTTCGATAAGATGATAAGATAATATATTTTCAAAAAACTACTATATAAATATAAGGTCCCATTAATATCATAAATTAATAAATATATAAAAAGTTACATAGTCATAACTAAGAAAATCTAATGAAATATGATTGTAGTGTTGTTTGTTTTTTCTTATTTCTATTTGTAGCTCATCTCTAACTTTTCTTATCGGATCCAACATTTCTAGCGTTATTTTGAAAACAATTTGCAGTGTCTAAAACAATTTGCTATTGCCTCTTGCCCAACATTAACTACCCAAGTCGAGACTAAAAGATTGATAGCAGCCAAAACATTAATCTTACATGGATTAGATTGTCCCAACTCATAGCCTTCTAAAATCATACAATAAAATCTTGTATGATAGTGCATTTTGAAAGCTCTTATTACAACAGTCTCTTTAAATTAATAATTATTAATTTATCGGTTAATTAATATCTTTATAAAATAATAAAATATCATGGTCCCAACCCTATTAATTTATAGAGGTTTTACTGTATCACGTTTTAAAATGGATGTCATATACGGAGTAATAATTCTCACCTCACAAAAAAAACACGCAATATACTGAGGCATTGCCCGTCAAAGTATGTCCCACTCAAAAATAAATGGTCCTATATATACGGATAAATTTATTAATTTTTAATACATACAAACAAATTGCACTTTTTATTTTTTCGACCAAAAAAAATTGCACTTTTTTTACTTCCTTCGCCATTTTCTTATAAAAAAAACAAGTTATTTCTAATATATTTTGATATTATTATTATTATTATTATTATTATTATTATTTGGATAAATAAATCTGATTATAATTCACCTATGTCACTGAAAAAAAATCACATGGCCTTATAAAATATCTAATGTTAGAAAAGGATATAACTTGATTTGGATAAATTTAAAAAAAAAAATTAGTGGTATAAGCTTATAATCATCTAATCTATAGTACCTTGCATATATTGCTCTATTTTTTTCATAATATATAACTTATTTGGATAAAAATAACTAATTTTGTGCCCATAGCAGCACGATATTGACAATTAATTGCATACATTATACATACAGTAATTATGTAACATACTATATGTTACTACGGTACTACTAGTATGATACCTTGTGATATAAAGAAATAATAATAATTATTAACAACATAATATAAAAATGTATGCATGTAAGGTGTAAAACATAAATAGATATTACTTTGAGTTTGCGAAGATGTGGGAGGCGCACATCCTCCGGAGAAAGCGCCAGCGGGGGCATGGCGACATAAACGCAACCGAGGCCTCATAGTGGCCGAGCACGGTGGCGGTGTCCTGCACGCTCCGTCCGGAAAAGGCCGCGTCGTGGCGGAGCATCACCTCCCGGACCACAGAAGGTGATGACATGACGATGGTGGTACGCTGCCCCAGCCGAAGGCTGAAGAGTGGGCCGTGGGTGCTGGCGATTTGGGCTAGGGACTTGTGGGGTTTGGACCCAAGGTTGAATAGATTCCCCACCACAGGCCAAGGCGCGGGCCCTGGAGGAAGGGGCGCCAGAGAAGGCTTTTGGTGGCGACGGGTGTGGTGGCGGAAGAGGAGCATCCATGTTAGAAGCACCGGGAGGAGGAATAGGAGGAGGGAGTAGGAGTCATCGGTGGTTGTGAGATGGAAATTCATACCATAATATTAATGAATGTCAAGTTTGGTCTTTGGTGAGTTGTGAGTGGGTTTTTATAAGTGTGTTTTGCATGGAAGAAGATATTTTTTTTGGTACTTTCGACCAATAAAAAGATATTTATAGTCCTTGAAGGGCTGAGTAGTAATTTTAGAATGGAGGGAAGTGACTAAGTGAGGATTTGTACTTTTCGGTTGGGGCAAGGATATATTTGTGATTTTCTTACATAAAAGTAGCTAGTTATTTCTCAATGTATATAGTCTATTTTTTTCAATTAAGATAAGCTTTTACAGTAAAGAAGAACTAGTTGAAGTTCCGTGAAATTCACGGGACAATTTTACTAAAAATATAGAATTTTATAATATTTATATATAATATTGTAATTAAAATTACTTAATCTATAAAAATTAATTTTTAATCATTCCATATATTTCAATTGAATATATCTAATTATTTTTTTATTTGTTGAGATCTTGTCCAATATTTAAATTAAAATTATTAAAATATTAATTTTACTTCAATTGAATATTTTAAATATTTTTTTCCATTTTTTGTTAAGACACTAATATGAATAAAATACTTGATTTATATAAAGATAAAAAAATTAGGGTAAGTTATCTATAAAATAAAATAATTTTGAAAGTTAATTTATAAGTTTCTGTTTCTCACACTGAATCTCTAGAGCCCTACACTCCATTCACCCCAGTGTAATAATCTACTTCTTTTTCACTTCTCCATTCACCCCAGTGTAAAAAATTAGGGTAAGTTATCTATAAAATAAAATAATTTTGAAAATTACAACTTGTGTCCAGTGTTCCCAGTGTAACAATCTACTTCTCCATTCACACCACTTTCCAGAACACGGATTTTCTCTTCCAAGTGTGCATTTTTCTGTTTCTCACACTGAAGCTCTAGAGCCCTACACTCGTTTATCTCTTTTTCACTCAAAGGGGACTTCCCTTTTCTAGGGCTCTCTCACTCATATCCTATTCCGTGTCTGGCAGGGACAAACTTGGTTTGGGAACTAGAGGCTTCAATGTTCCCTTTTGCTTTACTCAGATTTTGTAGAAGGGTATTTTCATCACTTTCTAGGGTTTTAAGCTCATCCTCAAGTTCTACAATGTGAGACAAATAGGACTGTAGTTTTTCTAGAAGGGACACACAGTTGGGACATGGCTCAAGACCAACTAGTTCAGCATTGGTGTGTTCCGATTTTTCCAACTTCTTTTGCAATTTAATGTTGTCTTTAACAAGGCTTGAAAGAATTTTAAGCAACTCAGGTTTTTCATAGTTATTCAAGGAGGCAAGAACGGATTCAGTAGTTACCTCACTGGGTTGTTCCACAGTGGTGTCTCCTATGGCCATTGCGCACATGTCGGGTGATGCCCAAGATTCGGGATCTTCGTCTTCGTCATCGTCCTAGGTGGCGATGTAGGCCTTCTTGCCTTGCTTACAATCGTCAGTTCCCAGTGGGCACTCTTTGGCGAAGTGTCCCTTTTTGTAGCATTTGTAGCATATGACGTCCAAAAGATCCTTGTCAGCAGTTTTTCTTTGGGAACTCTGTCCTTTCTGTGAGTTCCCATTTCCCTTTTTGAACTTTCCTTTGTAGAATGATCGAAGGGCCCTTGTTACGAGGACTAGTTCCTCATCCTCTTCTTCTTCGGATTCTTCATGTTGCTCTTGAACAGACTTGAGCACCTTTTCAAGTTTAAGGGCGATCCTTGGTGTGCCCTCTTTTGCTCCTTGTCATCTATCTTCCTTTTCTCATGTCCCACCATTTTTCCAAAGACCTGGTGAAGCATAAGAGTTCTGTTTTCAGGGTTCTCCTTGAACATCGTTCTTTCATTTGCCCACTCTCCAGTCAGTCCGTTGAAGAGTTGTTGAACCTTCATTTTATCAGTGATTTCCTCCTTGGTGATCCCAAGACCAGCCATCTTAGTGCAAAGTCCCTCAAAACGGGATTGGTAGCTATCGACGGATTCTCCCATTTCCATTTGGAAATTGAAGCACTCTCTCCTCGTATTCATTTGAAGATCTTCTCGGAGGTCTGAGTTCCCAATGTGCATTTGTTGGATGGCTTCCCACACTTCCTTTGTTGTGTCTAGATTTGCCACCCTATCACAGTCTTGCACTGTCATAGCGTTCTTGAGATACTGTATGGCCTTGAAGTTGGCCTCCATACACGTATACTCATTTGGCCCCCATTTGGAAAGGTCATTCTCAATCGCTGGATCAAATTTTGAAGTTCCCTTTCTCGATGACGCACCAAGCCTGGTAGTCCTGGCTTCGCATCCAATTTTTCATGTCGCGTTGCCATACTTCGAATCTACCAGTGATGAGCCTTGGTGGCTTGCTGTTGTTATGACCGACTTGGGTGAGTTCGTGAGCCATTTTGAAACCTGCGATGCTAACACAAATCTAGAGCGACCTTGCTCTGATACCAATTGTTGGATCGTAACCGGTTAGCTTAGAGCTTGGGAACTGGCTGTTAAGCTGTTCCCAAGGCAGCGGAAGAAAATATCGCAAGTATTAAAAGGACAGAGTGAACACAGTTCCTTATAGAGGAACCCCACTACAACCAACTAGTTGTATGGGTAAACCTCTACCTCCGCTTGGAGGATTTTGAATGACTTACTTATATTATTGATTTGTTCCTTAGTTATAAACAGCCAGATTCAAACTTCTCTATTTCTACGAGTTCTACCTAACTCTAGCAACACTAATGAATCTTCTCAACTGAATTCCTAAGCGAACAACAATCACTAAATAAGTAACTCAAACCTTACACCAAATCGCCGTTCCCTTGCTCCTGGGAACTCGGCTTCACCGTCGTCGAGATCAGACACTCGCCGCCGGGGACTTCTCTTCTTCTTTCTCTGTTGTGGGTATTTGTGAGTTCTGGGAGAAGTGCACAATCTGAGTACTATTCATTTGGCTTTATACTAGAGTGCACTTGGGCTTTAGTCGCATCTTTCATTTGTGTCCGGAATGCCCTTTGCTTGATGCCCAAGTTGTACTTTCTTCACATGTGACTTCAATTTGAACTAGGTCAACTTCTTGAAATGATCGGACCGTTGGATCAATCGTGACAGTCTGCTCCTCAGACTGTGCCTTCATCCTGTCCAAGACAGGATCCCATGATATGCGCTGATCGGTCCTTGTCTTCACATGTGAGTTCCCATGTCATGGGAACTGTCCTCTTCAGAGTTCCTTTGGGAGAAACTCTTCATCATGTAAACTTGTGTTCTCTGGTCATTCCTGGGAGTTCCCATTACATGGGAACTTTCATCTTCAGAGTTCCCTTGATGGGAACTCTTCATTGTGTGCTTCTGTGATCTTTGGTCATTCGTGGAAGTTCTTTGCTTAACCTGTGTTCCTTAGAAATACTTGATCGAAGCACATTAGTTCCCTTATAGCGTTTGTCATTATCAAAACTCGGAGAACTGTATCGTTGTTCCGATGTTTAGAACCAGAGGTCCCAACATCGTTCCAACAATTTCCCCATTTTTGATGATGACAAACCTATCACAAAAATCAGCAAGTATTTCAAAGCATGATATGCAGATGAGTTCCTACGCGTATTCCTAGAGAGCCACTTCTTGTGAATCACTGAGTTCGTACTTAGCTTTTTATGCAATTGTTCCCCCTTAGCTATAGCATATTCTATGATATCTTTTCAACTTAACTCATCTCGCATTTTTTGTCTTTCCCCCTTTTGACATCATCGAAAACAAGTAAACACATAAATAAGGAAAGAAAAGAACACGCAATCATACTAAAAGCCATTCATTACTTAAGCAAAATATGTACATAGGAACACTAGAAACAATATTTGTGGGAACATGGAGGCGAGGAAAAAGAAGGAAAAGATCATGGGCTTGGTGGGAACAGGGCATCACAAAGCCGTGTCAAGACTTGGACCAGCTTTTCTTGGCCTCTAGCGATTTGTTCTTGGTCCCTTGCCATCTTTTCTTGGTTCCTGGCCATCTTGTCGAGAGTGTTGGCAATGTACACCAACACTGGAGTGTTCCCATCCTGGGTGCCTTCACCAGATGGCAGCCTTTCTTGTTCCTCTACTGGCTCAGAGTGACGCATTTTGTGGACCACAGAGATGTCCAGTTCCCTTCCTATGGTGACCTCTTCTCTGGAGGTGTCGTAGAGGCCCTCTCTAAGCAAGAGTTTCTTGATAAGGCCAGCGTAAGGGAGGGAGTGGGACTTGGAAGCCATGCACTTCTCCATGTGCCCAAGAATTATGCGAGGAAGATTGATGGGCTTTTTGAGGAGGAAGTGGTAGAGGATAATGGCATCAGGGATGTTGATAACAAGACGCTTCTCCTGGCGAGGGATCACCATGTTTATGATGAATTGATGGGCCAGCTTTCCAATGAGGGACAGGTGATGGGTAGAGGTGCCAGTGGTGGGAACACGGCCCTCATAGATCGTGTTGTAAATCACCTCGCTGTCGTAGTCACCCCAGCTTTTGGCGGGCAGTTCCTGGAGGCCCTGGACGGGGACCTGTAGTTGAAGGCGGATTGTGGATGTGGTGAAGATGAAGTCATCGCCTTCGAGGGAAAGAGTTCCCTTGGTGCCGTTGTCGTGGAGCACAAAATGGTTGTAGAATCGGCGCACCTGAGAGGGATCGATACTCACGGCCTCACTACACATGTGTTCCCATCCTTGGGCCTTGATCAGGTCCATAGTTGCCCTAGCCCTTCATCGGTGAGCTGTTTTTCTGAGAGGATGAGGGGGGGGGGGGAAGGAGCTTGCGATTCTCAGAGATATGGATTTTCTGGGGCACAGTTCCTTTCCCTTTCTTCTTTGTGTTCCCCCTTGAGACCGTAGTCTTTCCTTTTTGCTGAGGGGGTTCAGCCGCTTCGATCATCAGAGGGCGGGTCCTTTCCTCTGGGACCTCTGCCGACACCACCATTTGGTGTCCGGGAGTTGGGATGCCAGCAGGCTCTGTGGCATTGGTGGCCTCCTCGTATTCGTCAGTTTCGTCACTGGAGGTCCCTTCATCGGCGGAGGAGGTCAGCCCAGTTTCCTCCTCGTCTTCTCCTTGATGATGACTGCCTTGCCCAGCACCATCAGTTGATGCTAGGTTCCCTTCTTCTTGGGCCTTGCCCCCTTGGTGTTCGGAAGGCCCCGTGAGTGCGCCTTCGAATTCTGCCTCGAGGGCTTTGAGTTGGGCTTCCTCTTCAGCAGTTCCCAGGAATACGGGCGGCAGTTCCTTGGACTTTTTGCGAGCGATGACTCCAATGGGGAGATCATCCTCGTCAGAATCGAGGTCGATTGTTTTCTGGGCCGAAGGAGGTGGGGAAGGAAGTTTTATTGTGGTGGGAGAAGATGGAGGTGGAGGAGAATGTTGTGGAGTTGGGACCTTGGGTGTGGAAGGAGGAGGAGTAGGGGTTTGAGCCTTGGGACTTGAGGTCCCAGGGGCAGATTTTGAGGTGGGGGATTTAGTAATGGGGGAGGTGGGTGGGGGAGCTCTAGGGGAGGAGGATGAGTGAGGGAGGTTGGAAGTTCCCTCAGTGATGGGGAGAGAAAAAGGAGAAGTTGTGGAATCGGTTTGAACAGGAGGTGGTGGAAGTTGATGCTGGGATTGAGAGTTCCCAGAGGTGGAAGGAAGAGGAAAAATGAGTGGGGGTTTTGCGACACAGGAGGTGGGTTTGGAGCAGTTAAGGTAATCTTCGAATTTGAAGTGAGGTTTCTTCTTTTCGGAGTGAGGGGGGAGGAAGAGATCTCGGAGTGTTTGCGTTTGGAGGATTTGTGTTTGGATTTTGAGGAGTGATGTTTGGATTTGGAGGAGTGATGTTTGGATTTGGATTGTTTGGGTCTCTCATGTTTGGAAGGGGGTTCAGATCCGAAACTGTTGACGATGACAATCGCGGAGGAAGAGGGAGGTGGAAGAGTGGAGGTCGGCGGTGCTGGAGGTTGCGCCGCCGAAGGAGGAGGAAGAAAGGGACTTACATAATTGTAAAGTCCCTCGATGAGCACATCGCGAAGAGCTTTATCTTGCTCTTTCTCGATGTCGTCCATCATAGAGAGAAAAAGGGCTTTAGGATGTTCTTGAATCCATGCCTTCATCTCGGCATAAGAATGGGCTGGAGCCATTTGAGAAAAGTTTGGGAAAGAGAAGATTTTTGGAAGTTTTCTCGAAAGAGGGAGGAGGCAAAGTTGCAGAGGAAGAGAATGACAGGGAAGGATGAGGAGGAAGGAACCCAAAAGTGGTAAAGGAGGGTTTTTATGTGAGAGAGAAAGACGAGGGTAGAAAGGGAAGTTGAGAAAGGCCTCGATAACCGTTGGCCAATGAATGTGGAGGAGCGTTTCAACTTCCGTATCACACTTCTGACAAGTGTCGCTTTCTTCCAAGGGTAGTCACTTCGAGAGATTCAAATGCTTGGCTCATAATGCTTCGAATTCTGACACAATTTCCCGTTTCCCAAGTGACGTTTAATTTCTCGGATCCAGTGTTCCCTGCTTTTGCCCATCAGTTCCCATGATCTTTGGAAAGGTCATTTTGAGTGGAGAGGTTAAGGGAACTCACACTCAATTTTCTGTGAGGCTAGGGAACTCAAAAGAGAACCAGACAATTGCAACTCGATTTTAGGATAAAGAGTTTGGCTCATGAGAAACGTTTGTCTGGTCCTTAGCTTAGGGTAGGTTTTATGATCAATCGTCATAGTGGCTTGTAGAGAGGGTTAAAGGGAACTCTGGTTGATCATTTTGGGCCAAAAGAGATAATGTTCCTCTATACATATCAAGCTCTAGACTAGTAATATGGCAAAATGAAAGCACTGAGTCCTACAGTTCCCTATCATGCATTTCTAGTTAGACTAATCAAGCATTGAGGGAGAGACAAACAGGGACTTGTTTAGTTTAGAGTTATCATCCCTAGAAGCATTCGAAAACGCTGGTAGGGACGTCTGTCTAAAGCTTTGGTGAGAATGTCCGCAATTTGCTCTTCCGTTCTACAGTGTTGCATAGAGATGTTCCCAATTTCAACATTGTCACGTAGAAAATGATGCCTAATGTCTATGTGCTTAGTCCTAGAATGATGCACATGATTTTTGGAAATGTTAATGGCACTAGTATTATCACAGAATATAGGAACTGGGCCAAATGACATACCGTAATCCTGAAGTTGGGACTTGAGCCATAGTACTTGGGAACAGCATGATGCGGCAGCCACGTATTCTGCTTCAGTTGTGGAGAGTGCCACGGAATTTTGCTTCTTGGATCCCCATGAGACTAAGCATGACCCAAGGAACTGGGCCATTCCTGATGTGCTCTTTCTATCAACTAGGTGCCCAGCAAAATCTGCATCTGTATAAGCAATGAGCTCAAGGGAACTGTTCCTTGGATACCAGAGGCACAAGTTGTCGTTCCCTTTGAGGTACCTGAAAATCCTCTTCACCTCTTTCAGGTGTGATTCTTTGGGATTAGCTTGAAAACGTGCACATAAGCACACTGAGAACATAATATCGGGCCTAGTGGCCTACTAGCAGTTAAGTATAGGAGAGAGCCAATCATACCTCTAAAATTCCTTTGATCGACACTTACCCTTGTTTCATCGGCATTGAGCCTGGAATTTGGTGAGATGGGAGTGTCGATGGGCCTTGAGTGGTCCATCCCATACTTGACTAGCATTTCTCCGATGTATTTCTGTTGATGAATCCTTGTTCCCTCCTTTGATTGAGATATCTGGAGTCCTAGGAAGAACGTAAGTTCCCCTATGAGACTCATCTCAAACTCACTGCTCATGAGGTCCTTAAATTTTTCTACAAGAGTTTCGTTAGTTGCTCCAAAAAAAATGTCATCAACATAAACTTGAACAATCAAGATATCCTTAGACTCTTTCTTAAGGAAAAGAGTTTTGTCTATGGAACCTCGAAGGTATCCATGAGACAGAAGGAACTGAGCAAACCTGTCATACCATGCTCGAGGGGCTTGTTTGAGTCCGTAGAGGGCCCTCTCCAGGAAGTAGACGTGGTTGGGTAGCTTCTCATCTTCGAATCCTGGGGGTTGAGCTACGTATACTTCTTCTTTGAGGTTCCCATTTATAAATGTCGTCTTCACATCCATCTGGTGTAGCTTGAATCCTTTGTGGGTTGCATAGGCTATGAGAAGACGAATGGCCTCGATCCTTGCAACTGGCGCGAAGGTCTCGTCATAGTCGATCCCTTCTTCTTGTCTGTAGCCTTGAGCAACCAATCGAGCATTGTTCCTAGCTACGGCCCCAGTATCATCGAGCTTGTTGCGAAAGACCCATCGAGTTCCTATGATATTCTTGTTTTTGGGCCTAGGAACTAGCTTCCACACCTTGTTCCTCTCAAATTGGTGTAGTTCTTCTTGCATGGCTTGGATCCAGTCTGGGTCCCTTAGGGCTTCTTTGATGCTTTTTGGTTCCACCAGTGAGACAAAAGCATTAAAAGCACAGAAATTATTGAGAGAGGAGCGAGTCAGAACACGTTTGTCAAATGGAGTGATGATGTTGTCAATAGGGTGATCTCTCTTTTGGTGATAATTCCTTGTTCGAAAGTTCGAGACATCAACCTGTTCCCTTGACTCTTCATCTGTGTCTTGAGCCTCCTCTTCCTCAGGGGAAGCTTCGTCGCTGGGACTTTCGTCAGGATTCTCTGCGGAGTTCCCTCGTTGTTCCCCTTGAACACTGGATTCTGGCACACTTTCATCTTGGGGAACAAGAGAGTTCGATGCATCTTGCGGTTCTTCTGTTGAGGAGGGAACTTCAAAGGAGCTTTGATCTATGGAGTTTTGTTCTCCTTCGTTGTTCCCTGATTGTGGGACGTTGTTCCCGCTTGGATAGTCTTCATCTCTCTTTCTTGGTTCATCCTCGTCGTCGTCTTCTTCTTGTCTGACCAGTTTGAACAGAGTTCCCTTTCCTTGGGCTTCTGTTCCCATCTTTACAGATTTTTCGTCGAAGATGACATGAATGCTTTCCTTGATCTTCTTGGTCCTCTTGTTGTAGACCCTGTACGCCTTGCTTTGGGAAGAGTATCCCAGGAATATCCCTTCATCACTTCTGGGGTCAAATTTGCCGAGGTTATCCTTCCCATTGTTGTGGACGAAGCATTTGCATCCAAAGGTCCTTAGATGAGAGATGTTTGGCTTTCTTCCTTTGATCAGCTCGTAGGATGTCTTTTTGATCATGGGCCTTGTCATTGCTCGATTCAGAATGTAAGTAGCTGTTGAGATGGCTTCAGCCCAGAAGCTTGGAGGAACTCCACTCTCTAGCATCATGGTCCTTGCCATGTCTTCTAGTGTTCTGTTTTTCCTTTCCACCACACCATTTTGTTGAGGAGTCCGAGGAGCTGAGAAATTGTGGGATACACCGTTGTTGTCGCAATACCTTAGGAACTCTGAGTTCCTGAACTCAGTTCCGTTGTCAGATCTGAGTGACTTGAGCTTGATTCCCATGCTCACTTCCATTTTCTTGATCAGCCTCTCGAACTCTTTGAAGGTATCTGATTTTGATCTCAAGAAAAGCACCCATGTAAATCTCGAAAAGTCATCAATTAAGACATACATGTACCTTTTTCCTCCGTAGCTTTCAGTGTCCATGGGACCATAGAGATCCATGTGTATTAGTTCCAATGGTCTTGTAGTGCTGACCACCTTCTTGGGTTTGAACGAGCTCCTGGTCTGCTTCCCACGAACACATGCTTCGCACATCTTGACTCCTTCAAGGTTGATTCGTGGGAGGCCAATGACTAGATCCTGTAGATAAAGCTTCAAGATTTGATTGACACCTGCATGGCCCAGTCTCTTGTGCCAGAGTTCCGTTTCGTCAAGGGAACTTGCCAAGCACAGTTTGGCAAGTTCCCTTGGTGGCTCAAAGTATGTATCCACCACATATATGTTGTTGGACCTTCTTCCTTTCAGGATGATTTTGTTAGTCTTCTTGTTGATCACTAGACATTCCTTTGAGTCAAAGGTGACGATGTTGTTCCCTTGATCACATATCTGAGAGACGCTCAAGAGATTGAATCCCAGATCTTTCACCAAGTTAACGTTGCTGATTTTGATTGATTTGTTGAGTAGCACTTCCCCTGTTCCTATGATCTCTCCTTTATTTTTGTTGCCAAAGGACACATGACCTCCATCAGCCTTTGGGTGGAGTGAGGTGAGGTTGTCTTTGTTTCCGGTCATGTGGTTGGAACATCCACTGTCAATGACCCATGTGTTGTTCCCCCTCACTGCCACCTACAAGAAAAGTTAGTTTTTGAGGACCCAGGCAAGATGACTCTTGCCTGGTCCCTTGCAAGGGAAGACAGTCTCAAGTGGCACATAATCAGCAATGTTAATATCATGAGAGTACTTGTTATAGTCAAAGTTCTTATGGTTGTTTCTTTTAGTGGGAACTCTAGTAGGCTTGTTGGTTTGTTGATTTTGCCTGTTCCAGTACTCGTGATTTCTCTGGGCTTGGGCCTTAGCTTTGGGACAGCTTTCCTTGTAGCGCCCATGAGCACCACAGTTCCAGCAGGTCTTATAGTATTCTCCTAGGTAGTACTTAGGATGGGGTCTCTGTATCCTGTTCCTATCCATAGTTTCCTTGTTGTACACTCTAGACCTGTTTCCTTTAGCTATTTGAACATACAACTTGTGTCCAGTGTTCCCAGTGTAATAATCTACTTCTCCATTCACCCCACTTTCAAGAACACGGATTTTCTCTTCCAAGTGTGCATTTTTCTGTTTCTCACACTGAAGCTCTAGAGCCCTACACTCGTTTCTCTTTTTCACTCAAAGGGGACTTCCCTTTTCTAGGGCTCTCTCACTCATATCCTATTCCGTGTCTGGCAGGGACAAACTTGGTTTGGGAACTAGAGGCTTCAGAGTTCCCTTTTGCTTTACTCAGATTTTGTAGAAAGGTATTTTCATCACTTTCTAGGGTTTTAAGCTCATCCTCAAGTTCTACAATGTGAGACAAATAGGACTGCAATTTTTCTAGAAGGGACACACAGTTGGGACATGGCTCAAGACCAACTAGTTCAGCATTGGTGTGTTCCGATTTTTCCAACTTCTTTTGCAATTTAATGTTGTCTTTAACAAGGCTTGAAAGAATTTTAAGCAACTCAGGTTTTTCGTAGTTATTCAAGGAGGCAAGAACGGATTCAGTAGTTACCTCACTGGGTTGTTCCACAGTGGTGTCTCCTATGGCCATTGCGCACATGTCGGGTGATGCCCAATATTCGGGATCTTCGTCTTCGTCATCGTCCCAGGTGGCGATGTAGGCCTTCTTGCCTTGCTTACGGTCGTCAGTTCCCAGTGGGACCTCCTTGGCGAAGTGTCCCTTTTTGTAGCATTTGTAGCATATGACGTCCGAAAGATCCTTCTCAGCAGTTTTTCTTTGGGAACTCTGTCCTTTCTGTGAGTTCCCATTTCCCTTTTTGAACTTTCATTTATAGAAGGATCGAAGGACCCTTGTTACGAGGACTAGTTCCTCATCCTCTTCTTCTTCGGATTCTTCATGTTGCTCTTGAACAGACTTGAGCACCTTTTCAAGTTTAAGGGCGATCCCTTGGTGTGCCCTCTTTTGCTCCTTGTCATCTATCTTCCTTTTCTCATGTCCCACCAGTTTTCCAAAGACCTGGTGAAGCATAAGAGTTCTGTTTTCAGGGTTCTCCTTGAACATCGTTCTTTCATTTGCCCACTCTCCAGTCAGTCCGTTGAAGAGTTGTTGAACCTTCATTTTATCAGTGATTTCCTCCTTGGTGATCCCAAGACCAGCCATCTTAGTGCAAAGTCCCTCAAAACGGGATTGGTAGCTATCGACGGATTCTCCCATTTCCATTTGGAAATTGAAGAACTCTCTCCTCGCATTCATTTGAAGATCTTCTCGGAGGTCTGAGTTCCCAATGTGCATTTGTTGGATGGCTTCCCACACTTCCTTTGTTGTGTCTAGATTTGCCACCCTATCACAGTCTTGCACTGTCATAGCGTTCTTGAGATACTGTATGGCCTTGAAGTTGGCCTCCATACACTTATACTCATTTGGCCCCCATTTGGAAAGGTCATTCTCAATCGCTGGATCAAATTTTGAAGTTCCCTTTCTCGATGACGCACCAAGCCTGGTAGTCCTGGCTTCGCATCCAATTTTTCATGTCGCGTTGCCATACTTCGAATCTACCAGTGATGAGCCTTGGTGGCTTGTTGTTGTTGTGACCGACTTGGGTGAGTTCGTGAGCCATTTTGAAACCTGCGATGCTAACACAAATCTAGAGCGACCTTGCCCTGATACCAATTGTTGGATCGTAACCGGTTAGCTTAGAGCTTGGGAACTGGCTGTTAAGCTGTTCCCAAGGCAGCGGAAGAAAATATCGCAAGTATTAAAAGGACAAAGTGAACACAGTTCCTTATAGAGGAACCCCACTACAACCAACTAGTTGTATGGGTAAACCTCTACCTCCGCTTGGAGGATTTTGAATGACTTACTTATATTATTGATTTGTTCCTTAGTTACAAACAGCCAGATTCAAACTTCTTTGTTCCTACGAGTTCTACCTAACTCTAGCAACACTAATGAATCTTCTCAACTGAGTTCCTAAGCGAACAACAATCACTAAATAAGTAACTCAAACCTTACACCAAATCGTCGTTCCCTTGCTCCTGGGAACTCGGCTTCACCGTCGTCGAGATCAGACACTCGCCGCCGGGGACTTCTCTTCTTCTTTCTCTTTCTCTGTTGTGGGTATTTGTGAGTTTTGGGAGAAGTGCACAATCCGAGTACTATTCATTTGGCTTTATACTAGAGTGCACTTGGGCTTTAGTCGCATCTTTCATTTGTGTCCGAAATGCCCTTTTCTTGATGCCCAAGTTGTACTTTCTTCACATGTGACTTCAATTTGAACTAGGTCAACTTCTTGAAATGATCGGACCGTTGGATCAATCGTGACAGTCTGCTCCTCAGACTGTGCCTTCATCCTGTCCAAGACAGGATCCCGTGATATGCGCTGGTCGGTCCTTGTCTTCACATGTGAGTTCCCATGTCATGGGAACTGTCCTCTTCAGAGTTCCTTTGGGAGAAACTCTTCATCGTGTAAACTTGTGTTCTCTGGTCATTCCTGGGAGTTCCCATTACATGGGAACTTTCATCTTCAGAGTTCCCTTGATGGGAACTCTTCATTGTGTGCTTCTGTGATCTTTGGTCATTCGTGGAAGTTCTTTACTCAACCTGTGTTCCTTAGAAATACTTGATCGAAGAACATTAGTTCCCTTATAGCGTTTGTCATTATCAAAACTCGGAGAACTGTATCGTTGTTCCGATGTTTAGAACCAGAGGTCCCAACATCGTTCCAACAAATAATGTACATTAATGATAATAAGGATAGGGGGACGAAACCAATATAATATTCTATAAATAATTGTATTAGAAAATATCACCATATAGATAAAAAAATACTATATAGATGAAACCCAAATCTTGTTAGAAGATAAAATAATATGCATAAAAAACAATATAGAAATATTTTTATATAAATCAAGTTATTATAATATAAAAATTAGATGTATAAAAATAATAATATAAATTATTATAATATTTATTATTAAAAGAATTGATATTATTTTATTCAAGTAATGCCACGTGGCGTAATTTTTACAACATATGGTTTTTGATTTATAATGTGTTAGGTATATAATAAGATGAGCAATAAAAAATTATAAATAAAAAATGTGACCATGCATGGTGTGTTTTAAAAAATTAAATCAAAATATTTTAATATCTATGGATGACAATCTCTTCAAAAAAAATATGATATATATGCATGGTGAGTTTTAATATATATAAATTTATGATTCGTGGTAATTTTAACCTTTCAATCTTAATATATGTTGATATATGGTAATTTTAAACTCTTTTTTAGTTAGTATGCATGATTGGATTTTAAGTTTTTTAGGCGGGTAAAATTAATTGTCATAATTATTTTCGCTATTATCCGCCTTAAAGGTACTTTTATTTATTATGATTTTCTATCTTTAAGTATTTGTATTTTATTATAAAATTATATCTGACGGTTATTCGTTATGATGGATGATTCTATCTTAGTTGAAAGATAGAATTTCCACTTGGACTCGAGACCAAGAAATCGCTTGTTGGACTGGGAGCATTATCGACCCGCCCTTAGAGATAAGAGTTTTCGACCTTCTCTCTCTCCCTCTCCTCCATTATAAACACATGGCATCTCCATGTATGATGAGCACCTTATATTCACTGAGCTCGCACGCAAGTCTTGTCCTTTACCTCGACATTCAATCGACAATTGCTCTTCTAACTTAGGCATCGGAGGTGGATTAGGGGGTCCCAGCCCCATGTGTTTATTGTTTACAGGTTCTAGGTTAAAGAGGCAATTGGAACGGGAGGTGAAGAATGGAGTATTCAACCAGTGCATTGAAGACGAATTTTTGTGCACTATAAGTTGGCGTCGTCCGTGGGGAACGAGTAATCGATCCACGCAATTATAGTGATGAAATCGATCCTAGAAGAAAAAGTAGGAACTTTCGAAGTCCAGAGGCAATCGCACAAAGCAAAATCAAGCGCAGTGCCCTCATCGAGCAGATCCGCGACTGCGGAACAAGAAACCGCGACTGCAGCACCAAAGGTCGCAGCACATAGGGCAATCACGCGAACTCTGATATTCACTCGGAGGATAGAACCCAGCGCATCCTGAGGCTGGCAATCGACTACCATGCGATAGTTTGGTCTGAGTGCATGCCCGGTATCACAAAAGAAAAAACTTGATCGATCACGAATCGCATGTCAACAATTAGTCGTTGTCAAAGCGACAAAGCCCGAGCGTAGGGAAGACATCGACTTCCTGCGCCGAAACCGAGAATTGCACAAGCGGCGACGATTAAGATTCGCTTGATCGGTCGCATGCAAACACGAATCTGAGCCGTGGGATTGTCCGCAGACGCGGACCGCAAGTCCGCGACCGTAGATTTTTAGAGAACGGACCCAGTCAGGGGAGCTGCGATCGCGGCTTACGTAACCGCAATCGCGATCCTTCTGAGGCCGAAGTTTCTTCAAAGCGACACGAGCCAATGGAATTCAACATCATAGGCTCGGAAGCAAATCAGAAGTTTGTGGATGAACTTTAAGAGATTCTGGTCGGAGAGGATGAGCCCGAGAAGAAATTCTTCATGGGGGCAAATCTCTCAGATGATGAACTTTTAGCCATCACACACCTATTGTGAAGTAATCGTGACATCTTTGCGTGGATCCCATACGAAATGCTTGGAATAGACCTAGATCTTGCTTGCCATAGGCTGAATGTTCTCCTAGACGTAAAGCCAATCGTACAACGAGCAAGACGGTCCACTATTCAGCATACCGAAGCCGTAATAGCTAAAGTAATGAAATTACACGAGGCCAACGCCATTTGAGAAGTGTGGTACCCAACTTGGCTGGCAAATACCATTGTTGTCAAGAAAAAGGCGGGAGATGGGAGAGTCTGTGTGGACTTTACTGATCTCAACAAGGCTTGTCCAAAAGACTTGTTTCCGCTTCCAAAAATCGACCAACTAGTGGACGCTATAGCAAGCCATAAGCGCATGATCGAGCTGTTTAGATGCATATCGGGGTTACCATCAAATCTCAATGCATGAAGATGACCAAGAGAAGACCGCGTTCATAACACCACAAGAGATCTTTTCCTACAAGGTGATGCCTTTCGGATTAAAAAATTGTCGGGGCAACCTTTCAGCGGCTTGTTACCAAGTTGTTTGGCTCAAAGATTAGGAAGACGGTTGAATCTTACATCGACGATATGAATGTCAACAATAAAAGGGCATCGTCTCATCTAGATGACTTGCAGGATGTTTTCGACATCCTTCGAGCGTCCCGACTTATGCTCAACGCCGTGAAATGCGCATTCGCGGTTGTTTCCGGCAAGTTCTTAGGACACCTCGTTACTCGTCAAGGAATCAAAGCAAGTCCGGATTAGATTCGAGCCTTGACTCCATTGTAAGTCGAAGAAATATCAAAGAAGTGAAAAGATTAACAAGGATGGTTGCAGCCCTCAACCGATTCATTGGCCGATTTTCAGATTAGTGACAGTCGTTCTTCAAAGCATTAAAGAAAGGTCGCTCATTCGAATGGAGTCAGGAGTGCGAAGAGGATTTGAAAAGGTTGAAAGTATACTTGCAATCTCCTCAAATTTTGACCATGCCTATTAAATGGGACACTTTGAGGCTTTATTTAGTCATGTCGCCTCGAGCAGTCAGCGCCGTCTTGATTAAGGAACAAAGCGGAAATCAAAGACCAGTCTACTACACCAGCAAAACGTTACTTGATGCCGAAACAAGATATTCTCCCTTGGAGCAACTGTTGTTAGCTTTGGTCACCGCATCACTCAAGCTCAACCATTACTTCCAAGAACACCCAATCTAAGTCATTATGGCCTATCCTATTCGAGCACTTCTCTCAAGCTCGGATCTCGCGGGACGGGTCGAAAAATGGGTTGTGGAGTTGGGATAGTACGAAATCGAGTATGTGCCTCGAACCGCCATAAAAGGATAGGTGCCAGCAGATTTCGTAGCCAAGTTCTCCCGCATACCGCTCGGGCCGCACATACGGAGAGTGAAACCGTGGTCGTGAGAGACCCTTAAATTCGCGAGTTGGAATCAAAGAAAAGAACTGCTAACATGACTGGCGTGGCCACGGCCAAGGAATCCGCGTTCGTGGCCGACTAGAGCGCGGTCGCGAATGAACCTTAGAGAGTAGTCGACTCTTAGTTAAACAATTCCACGGTCGCGGCTTGCGAAACCGCGACCGCGGGTCACCCCCGAAACGTGATAAATCCCGAATGGATTCTTGAAATTGATGGCGCAAGTAACAACCAAGGATCTGAAGTCGGAATCGTGCTTACATTACCTACTGGAGAGGCACTTCAACTTGCAGTTCACCTTGGCTTCGACACAACCAACAATGAAACCGAATATGAAGCGATGATACTTGGGTTAGAAACAACCGCTAGTCTTGGAATCGTCAGACTACTCGTTCTATCCGAATCACAAATCATAGTTAACCAAGTGTTGGGGTATTATGAGGCCAGGGGCAAAAGATGCTCAAGTAAATGGAGAAAGCGAGAGATATGCTAGAAGACTTTAAGCATTATGAGCTTAAACAACAAGCACACGATCAAAACAAGTCTGTTGATGCTTTAGCAACTTTGGTTGCCTGTTTAGGAAACTTGCTCAAGACATCTATTCATGTTAAAGTTTCAAGATGTCTAGTAATCAGCGCCCCAAACAATACCGCAAGTGGTATTTCACACGTCGGGCTACGACCCATTCGGCTGCCATTTGGTAGGCTGCAAGGTGCACGACTGCAATATCTCGGCGTTCCTAGGTGGGTGAAAAGAGCACGACTATTCTCTTCAGGCTTAAATAATGTCGTCCTCAAGGTTGGCAAGCCGACTTCTAGTGGAATTAGCACTTCCATGCCATATGCTAAAGCGAAGGGCGACTCCTTGGTCGATCTACGCTAGGTGGTACAATAGGCGCATAGCACGGTTGGTAGCTCTTCAGTCCATCTACCCTTAGCTCTCTCAAGGCGCTTCTTTAACTCTTCGACGATTTCTTTGTTTGTTGCCTCGACTTGCCAGTTTGCTTATGGGTAGCCGACAAAAGAGTAGATATTTTTGATGCCCATCCCCTTGCAATATTCTTTGAACTTCTCACTGTTGAACTGGGTTCCGTTGTTAGAGATGAGAGCAAAAGGGATTCCACAACGTGTGATAATGTGTTCCCCAATGAACTTTTAGGGTTCGGAATCAAGAATATTTGCTAAGGGTCTTGCCTCCACCCATTTAGTGAAATAGTTTGTGGCGGTAATAAGGTAACGCACATTCTCGGGCGCTCTTGGGAAGGGACCGACGATATTAAGGCCCCATTGCGTGAAAGGCCATGGACTATTCAGGGAGTGGAGATCCTCATCCGGCATGTGTGTGATCTTAGCGAACCTATGACACTTGACGCATTTTTTAACATATAACTTTGCGTCCCTTTGCATGTAAGGCCACCAATACCCTGGAGAATGAGCTCGGAATGCCAAACTACGACCTTTGACATGCATCCCGGATATGCCTTCATGAATCTCGTATAATAAAGGCTCAACCTTGCTTGGGGGTACACATCTCAAGTTTGGCCCGAAAAAAGATTGTCGGTATAGAATCTTTTCCGGCGACGACCAAAATCTATGAACCCTTAAGCGAACATTCCTAGCCTCGGCGGTATCTGAAGGCAGGATGTTCTCATCCAAGTAACGTATCAAGGGCGTTTGCCATGTGAGATCATCGCTCCCTGCGTCCGCGGCCTCTGTTGAGGCGATTTCCGTGGTTGCTGTTGTAGGCATACTGTACTTTTTGAGTCGATGACCTTGTATTTCGACGGGTCATGGGAAGCGCACGCGATCCCGTAGATGGTATGCTCGGCCCAAATTGGGAAGTTCCGGATCAAGTGAATGCAACATATGGCCAGGGAGCATACACGCTGAAGAGTTTTGACGGGAAGGTCGTCCCTTAGACTTGGAATGTCGCCCATTTGAAGAAATTCTTCTCGTAGAGAAAAACCGCGGTCGCGGGTCTTCGCCGCGACCGCGACCGCGGAGCTCGTACCCGCAGACGCGGAATCGCAGTCAGTGGGACATTTGTGAGCAGGTAAAATTAATTGTCATAATTACTTTTGCTACTATCCGCCATAAAGATACTTTTATTTCTTATGCTTTCTATCTTTAAATATTTTTTATAAAATTAAATATGGTGGTTATTCGTTATGATATAGGATTCAATCTTAGTTAAAAGATAGAAATTTCACTTGGATTGGGGAGCAAGAAATCGCTTGTTGGGCCTGGAGCATTATCGGCCCGTCCTTAGAGATATAGTTTTGACTTTCTCTCTCCCTCTCCTCCATTATAAATACATGTCATCGCCATGTATGATGAGCACTTCATATTCATTGAGCTCGCACACAAGTCTTGTCCTTTATCTCGACATTCAATCGACAATTGCTCTTCTGACTTAGGCATCGGATGTGGATTAGGGAGTTCTCGCCCCCTGTGTCCATTGTTTTCCAGGTTCTAGGTTAAAGAGTCAGTTAAAACGGAAGGTGAAGAAAGGAGTATTCAACCAGTATATTAAAGACGAATTTTATGCACTAACAGTTTCATTTCATGGAGAGGAAATTCCCATTTAGTGGTAAATATATAGGCTTGTAACCTAAGCGACGAGAGAGCAATGAACCTGCAAGTAAATTACTTTTGACCCAATAAAATAATCAAACTCAAAACCTCCTAGCATCCTCCTTATTTTCTTCCAATAAGCCGCTCGAATTAGGAAATTTAGGGTTTTGTTTCTCTTCCATGATTGTGTGCTAATTCACAAACTATTAGTTGAACTCTAGGAGGGGGAGGAGTTAGTTTGGCTCTATGCCGGCTCTATGGGTATATGGAATCATCATAACTATAACCTAAAACGGAGGTTAAAAAAATTATTAAATGACACATGTCACTTTTAGATTGGACAATATCACTCCTTTTTTTTTAAATATTTTTTTATTTTTGGATATGATAAATTCTTATCCATGTTAAACAATCTTTTATTTATGGATATGATAGATAGGAAGATCATTAGGATATTTTTTTATGCTATCTTACAAATTTTAGAATACATATTTTATTTTTAGATAGAATCGTTTTCTAACTAAGATATCTTAATTTATTATTTTTAATTGTTTATATTATATGTTAAATAAAACAATCAATATATTGATTTTTTAAAATACTTTCACATATATTAATTTTTATTTATTATTTTAAAAATCCGTACAAGGTACTGGAATACATACTAGTTAAAACTCTATATCTATTTTTTTTGTACTAAATTATTTCCAAAGTCTATTGTATAATTTTCCACACCTTTTAAAATTGGAAGGTATGAGATGGGAAAATGAGAATTAGCACTTAAAATATCGTTTCAAACGTAATTTCATTCCTTAATTAAATCTTATCAAAATCCTTATATAAAATATGAAATTTCAATCCAATCCGATTCTTTATTTCGATCTCATATCCTAATTTTAACCAAATGCCCCCAAGTGTTTCTGGGCATTTTAAAGTGTTCTAATTTAACACGCAAATGGCTGTGTTCCGTGTTCGGAAGTAAACCTAACACAGTAGATATTTGCTAAAGGATATGACAATTTTCTAACAACTTGTTAGATTTTTTTTTTTTGGTCAGGAAACAACTTGTTAGATGGTCCTACGGGATTTGGCACACTAATTAAAGATAGTACGTGTCGATCCCGCACATGGACTAATGCTCAGCGCCCCGCTCAGAGTTGCTCAACGCCTTGGTTAATTTGGTTCGTACGAGCCGACCGAAGTTAAAAAAAATTATAAAGTCTTTTCAATGCACGAAAAAGGGGCTATTTACTTCCTTCGGGCCTGATGAAGCAAAAAGGGGGGAATATTTTTCATTTGCTTCGGCCAGAGCGACCGAAGTAGAAAATAAAAAAAAAATCGGACTTCCGATTATAAAAATCCGAAGCACTCAGTTTTAGATGTGCCTCTCATTCATGCATTTCTTTTTGTTGTAAAGGTTTTATCTCCCCATTACCAAAAGAAAATCGGATTATTTGTGATCAAGAAATTAAGAGAAGGTTATTATATTTATTACAAGCAAGATGTCTTCTTTATTCGATCTATTTAAGGTATTAATTTTATATTATTGTATATGTTTGATAAAATTAAATATATTTTAATCATGCATTTAATTCTAATATTATGTTGTATTTTTGATAAATTGATGTTATATGCAATTTAAAAAGGGGTCGAAAGGAAAAACCTCCAACAACGATCCTAATCATCACTCAATTATATCTTTGCAAACAACTCCATTAGATATGAATGAGGACGGAGAAGAGCATGTTTATCAACATGAGGGTAATTTTAACACCGTTGAAAGAGGTAACTAATACTCCCTCCGTTTCTTTTTACATGTTGTTTAGGCCAAACCCACAGTAATTAAGGCTCTTCTTCCCTTTACAACTCCAAATATTTCACTCATTTTTTACTCAATTCCATTAGAATATACTCTAAATACTCCAGATTTAAAAAAAAATCAAAACAAAAAAAATTCTTCAATTTACATGCTGCAAATATTTCACTTATTTTTTATACACTCCTACCGGAATATACCCAAAAATCCCCAAATACTCTAGATTTTAAAAAAATCAAATCAAAAAAAGGGAAAAAAAATTCTAAGTTTACATGCAGTGTAAATGGGATAAAAAAAATTGATTCAAAGAAACAATTATTGAGATCAAAGAAACTCTTAAGTCTTCTTTCATATGATAGAAATTGTTTAGATCAACATTTTATCTTATTCACGTTTTTCACTCACCTTTAAGATAGTCCATTTTCCATTCTCCATAAAAAAAAGAGTAAAGTACTGAAGTAAAGAGGGTATAGAGAATTAAAAATGGTGCTATAATACATGCAAGTTTGGAATTGGAATCGTCTAAAGAATAGAAAAGGAATAAAAAATTTATATTAGAATTTTTTGTTACAATTACAATCCATATATATATATATAAATCAATATGTATATATATTCCTATTTTTTAATTTATTATGGATATATAAATATTTTTATTTTAAAATATTTTATCCACTATCTACGTAAATTCTACATATGAATTTAATTGATTTGATTAATTTGAACGTTCGGTACACAAATCCTATCTTGTAATTATAACGTATAAAAAATAAAATTTTATATTATCAATCAAGTTTATTGATATCAGTGACAATTTCAATTTATTTTTATGGTAGATGTTATGATTAAATAATAAAATAATTTATTTGATGACGTTGTATTGTCTACAGTTTACATATTATTCTAGTCATTTTGAAACCGATGAGGAATGGCCAGATCGAGAAAAAATGATAAAATGGGCCTGTGAGGTAGGGCGAAGACTCTACATTGTGATAGTCATAAAAAAATCATGGTACACAAAAGTTTTATTAGCATGTGAGTTTTTGGGTGTATACAAGCCGAAGAAGAAAGGAAAATCAGGCACTATAATCCAAAGTGAAAACTTTTGTGATCTAAACCTAGAACCGAAGAGTAGGAAGATGGATTACCCATTCGAGTTGATTGGGAGCAGGCAAAGGAAGATCCATACATGGATGTTAGCATGAATAATGTTTTAGTTTATATTACTAAACATGATTCTAATTTCAACTTTGCTTGTAATGTTGTTAGTATGCAAGGGTTTTAAAATGTCATGTTCGTTCTGCCCCGTTTGAGTTTTGGACGAAGTCGAACCAGTTGGCTCCAGGTCAACAGTGGATGGGGTTGGCCGAACAAAGCGGCATACTGGAGTTATTGAACCTTTCAGGTAGGCGAGCAGACAAAGCTTTTGTGTTTGCTTTGGTGAAAAGATGGTACCCGGAGACTAACAAGTTCCATTTTCCTTGGGGGGAGATGACCATCACCCTCCACGATATAAAAATGATAATGGATCTTCCATTAAACGAAATTCGACCATTATTTGAATTATCACCCGTAGATGATCGTGGCTTGGGCGTCCAAATAAGTGAAATGTTTGGGTGGGCCCTTGAAGAAGTGAATGCCCAAATCTATTCAGGTGGTCTCGTTCTCAAAGACCTCAACCAATGGCTTATTGCACAACAGATGCACGGAGGAGGTAATCCGAATCACATGGTGGAAATCCACAATAAGAAGGATTCCCCCCAGAAACGCCGGCATCTTCTGCAAAAAATTGCTTAAGGCCTGTTTTTGCCATTTCGGCGTAGCTCGGCGCCAGACCGGGGCCACGACTCAAGTTTTGTCTGCCCGATGGTGGAAGATCTCAGCGTTGTCTATCCCCATCAGTTATTGGGACATAATTAGGCGTAATACGGGAAGGAACACCACTGGAATCCGCCGTTTTGCAGGGGTGGCCGATCGATCCCGTTTGGCGTGGTGTGGCTTTTGTCGCTAGAGTTTTGGCGTTGCGTTTCGGCTTTGTCCTGTAAAGCTTCACTAGGCGACATAGGTAAGAGTGTCACGCGCTTCCCGTGGAAATTGAACATGTAAGTGTTCAAATATCCATCGTGAAGGACGCGACTATCAAATTGCCAAGGGCGCCCCAACAAGAGATGTGTGGCGTCCATAGGCGTAACATCACATAAAATGGAATCTTTATAAGCACCAATGGAAAAGGAGAAAATTACTTGCCTATCAACCCAATCGCCGCCGTCATTTGATATCCATTGAAGCTTGAACGGTTGTGGATGCGACGTGGTTGGATGCTTGAAATGATCGACCACCTTCTTTGATAAAAAAATTTGCACAACTTCCCAAGTCGATAATCACGCTAAGAGACACGTTATCAACTAAACAACGGGTGTGGAACAGTTGTTCCCGTTGATCGGTTTTAGGTGCCTCTCGCATGCTTAGGGCACGGCGTGTCACTAATTGTAGCTTTGACACACCGAGGCTGTCTGATGGATCGCATTGTAACTCGGAACCATCTTCTAAAGGTGCGGCGTCTTCTTCCTCATCTTGACTCTCATATGGATCACCTTGAGCCATGAACAAAATCTTCTTTTGGTTTGTATAGTTGCGCATCATATGGCCACGACCACCACACTTGTAACATGCCATGTCACGTGCACGGTCTGCGAGCGGCGCTGCGGCGCGCTCCTTCGGCACGGCCTATGGCGTTGGCGTGGACTCAGCCTTGGCTGCGGAACCTGTCGTGGAATTTGGCAAAGACGAAGGCAAATGATTAGCATATTAATCGGATTGTCTTAGAACTTGGCACGCATCTCTTGCTTATGAAGTTGCATCGCCGTGTGCACAAGTGAGTTGAGATCCTTAATACGCAAAATCTCCAACTTGTCTTGGATGGATTGCCTTAGACCCGATAAAAACCGAGTCCTCATGACCGATGGCGAGACACTCATGCCAGCTTTGAAGAACATATCTTCGAGCTTAGCACAGTATTCCTCCGGAGTCATGGTTCCCTATTTGATACGCATGATCTTTATATGCATCTTGTCCTTGTAATCCAACGAAATGTACCGTTTCTTCAAGATGTACACCAATTGATGCCATTCTCGAATGAGTGGCTTGCCTCTTCGCATCCTTTCGGACTCAAATCGGTTCCACCAAGTTCGAGCAACACCATGAAAGTGTAATGTCACCACCTCGACTTTTTCTTCATCCTCGTAACCTAAATGACGGAGCGTGTGCTCGGTACCTTGCAACCATTCAATAAAAGCTTTAGGGTCATAAGTACCATAAAAAGGCTCAAATTTTACCTTGATGTCACGTCTAGTATGCGTGGATCGCAAGGCGTAGCGCCTGTCGTTGTCTCGGCGGGGGCTTCGGTACCGAGGTGAGTTAGCGCTTCGAGGGCGTCGATCGCGGGGTGGCCCATGATCATAGCCATCGACGCCATCATCCGAGTCATCGCAATCATCGTGGCGCCGAGGACGATAGTCCTCGCAATCACGGTCATACCGGTGGCGTTGTCTAGTCGTGCGTGGTGTGCCATAAACCCGATCATACTCCTTCCGATTCTTAGCCAAGTGCGGCGGAAGAATCCAATCGGAAGGACAATTGTCACGCTCCTCGGAATCTTTAACTTGTGGATGATCAAATTTGTCCTATTCGGAATCGTCATCGAATTCCTCGTAAGGATCCTCGAATTCGGAAAAGGGGCTACGAGCGTTTTGATGCTCCAAATAGTGCTCAACTCTGTAGTCGTCGGCGTCGTAATATTTGGCCCCGTGCTTCCGCTTTGGGGTTTCATACACAAAATCCGACGACTTGTTCTTTTGTTTCTTTTTATGGCCACCACTAGCGTGTCGTCGATACTCCTCGGAGTCATACTCCTCATCGGAATAAACGTCATACACTGGGGTGTCCCTATAATCTCGCCAATTGACGGTGATCCGAGGTCCGGGGACCACCATCGTACCGATCAAACTGATGACTTTCTTTTATGGATTCCATGCAGTGCATGGTGCCATACTGCAAAGACGGCTGAGCATGGCCCTTGCCTTTGGCACACACGCGCCCGACGTCGTCCGCGAACACGTCGGGTTCCCGTGGACCTCCGATGCGAGCACTTGTGCCGGTGGCACGATGCGTTTGGATTGCGTTTAACACTCGGCCAGTTGGCGTTCGAGTTCTACAATCCGAGCCGCCGCAGCCTCCGGTGCCAAGTATTGTTGTTGGTGGTGTTGTTGTTCCGGTAGAAGGTTGTTGTTCCGGTTGTCACACTAGTCATGGCACAAGTAAAAAGTTTACAAGAAACGGCCAAGAGTTTAGAGTTTGCTTAAGTCGGCCTACCCTTAGTGTTCAACCACACGAACAAGAAAGGACGAGCAAGGCTTAAGGTCACTCGACTCAAGAAAAAGAATAAAGGATCAAAAACAAACGATGAATGTTAAAGAAAAACACAAAGAAGCAAGGTCAAACCGAGAAAGGAAGAAAAAGAAAAAAGAAGGAAGCAATCGGCTTTGTTGAGGTTGTAGCCGAAAATAAAAGATAGGAGAGAGAAAGAGATATCTTGCCTTATTTTGGCTTTTGATTCTTCAAGATTTTTTTTTAATAAAAATCGGAAATATCTTACCTTATTTTGGTTTGTGATATTCCGATTTTTTTTATAACCGAAATATCTCTATGAATTTATCCTTTAGAGATATGCTAACAAGATAATATGGGGATCAACACAAGATATGCTCGAATAATACAAGCTAGAAATCAGCAAACAAAACCCTAAGTGCATGCAACTAGCAAGACAAAGCAGTAATTTCACCAAAATCAATTGATTAAGTCGAGTAGGTCGAAGTTGATTGTTTTTAACAGATTACGCAAGCTAAAAAAAAATTGGTATCCTAGATGGCGGGTTAAGATGATGTATGGATCTAGGGTTTGAAGCAATGGATCGATCGTGTGAATTGAACAAGAAAGGATGTAGTGAGACTTACTCAAACCGTTGGCTCTGATGGCAATTGATGTGACCTCGTTTTGAAGGCACTACGGATCTTTGCGTGGCAAGAGTATTGAGTCTCGAATGGCAAGCGGAAGACTTGAACCAACGTTGGATTGGTCAAGCAAGAACGAACGAACACAAACGAGTATCGAATGCTTTGATTGATAAAACGATGCGCAAGCACTTTGATAAATAAAAGGAGCAATCCTCAACTATTTAATTACCAAAATGTCCGTAACCGCTGAAAAGCAACGAGTCTAGCACCTTATATGGGTGCGGCACAAGCAAAAACCCTAATAAGTTAGTCGCGCGCCTAAGGCTTGCATGCAAGCAAGGCCCATCGGCGCAAGGCCCAAGAAGAGCCTTCTAATTAAGTTAAACCACAAGTAGAAATGTCTAATAAGGGAAAACATACTAAAATAGGCATAAAAAGGATAGGTCGTTGGCCATCGACACGGCAGTGTCAAGACAAGGCCATCGCAAGGCAAGGCGCGGTGTGGCGTGGCGAGGCCCTGGCACGTTGTTGCATGCGCTGGCGAGAGCGAGGGCACGCTGGTGCTGGCTAAGACTGGCGAGAACCTCAAGTTGCGACGCTGGTGGGCGACGCGGGTCCGGGGTCTGGTGCGAGTGACGGGTCCGAGGTGGATGGTGCCGCGGACTCGTCTTGAGGTTCTCCGATGCTAAGGATGCATATTGTGGTGTGCGCCGGTGCGGAAAAGGGCGCACCATGGCCCGCAGAAATGCGTGACACCAAGGACTGCGTAGCGGTCTCGATGGCACGGGCTTGGGTACGAGTGACCGGTCCCTCGGAGCGCACGGTGAATGAGTCGTCCTCATGGATGATAACGGGGTCGCATCAAGTTTCGAGGATGACCATTGGGATCAACGCTTTAACTTCTTATATCCAATGGGAGATCAACCTACTTTTCCTTGGTCAATGGATGATAACTACCAAGAGTGGCATTTACAACGCACTCATCCATATCTAATAAGGGGTTCAGCCGAACTCATGGCTAGTCGACAGACGATAGCACCGACTTCATTGGATACTCAAAATTGTGCAGAACCTTTTAATTGCATATATTAAGCTATTTATATATTTTAATTGCTCTTATTAGTATAAACTATTCTTTCTTTTTAACAATGCATGAATCATATACATGGCATGGCGAACCAGTATGCTCACTTGAGGCAGCTAGGAAGCGAAGTGGCGCGACTTGTGGGCGGACGACACGGATTTCTCACGATTCCCACCATTCCATTCCCACTTATGGAAGACCCGCCACCTCGGCGCACTCATCGCTCTCACACCCTTGATATTCAGCCCGGTCGTCATAGTGATTTCGGTCCTCGTCGTTGAATATTTTTTATTTGTAATGTTTTGTAAAAGTCAATGGTTATGTAAGCTGGACAATATATTTTTATTTTTAGACAACTTTTTTCCACAAATTATATTAATGCACTTAAATATTTTCAAATTTTATAACTTACACCTTTATATGTATATAAACCCAAAAATTAACAAAATCATATAAATAAAAATCTCAAAACTAACTTTAAAATTTAATATTAAAGATACAAATACAAAATTATACCAATCTATCATAAAATCAAAACCTTATATATAAAAAATGTTAAACTTAATTTAAAGCATTAACAATCACTAAAATTAATTAAATAATAAATAAAGTATTTGCTTCGGTCACCTTGACCGAAGCTAAACCCTAAAATTTAATACAAAACATAAATCCACCAAAAATTTAATTTAAAAATATACAAAAATAGCTTCGGCCAAGCCTAATGAAGCAAAATGGTGATTTTTCAAATTTCGATGCAATCCCGGGGCACTGATCGAGCATCTCTGACCGGGGCGCTTAGCCGACCCATTTTACATTAGATCGATTTGATGTTATACTTCGATACAAAATTCGATGTATCAGACTTCGAGGGACTCTCAAGGACCATTACACCCAATTTCATTCCTCTATTTTCAATTTTCCTTTTAATTTTTATTGTCCCACTTAAAATCAAGTATTTTTTTATTAGTGAGAGACCCAAAATGGGGGCTCTCACCATGGAGGTGCTCTAAAAACTAAAAGAATGTGCGTGTTTTTTTAACTACCTTGTTCTTTTTTTTTTTTAATGAAGGACCCGCCTTTGGTGCTAAACTCCGGATCCGTGAACTAGCCAATAAAACACACGATACAGGTAAACCGGCTCGCACCGACCGGCTCGACCTAGTGGTAGGAAGAATATTGAGACTTGGTTCCTTGTTCCTTTTTCTTCTGCACTATTTCATCAATTTTCTTATAAAAATTCCGTTCTTCTATCAAGATTCTTCTTACAAAGATCTCTTTGAATCTAGTTGCAACTTACCTTCTCAACATTCTTCCCATTGCAATCTTACAAAATCAATCTCCCGTGACATCTCACTTCCATGTATTCAATCTGCCTATGGTGTCCAAATCTATCTTTGCTGATTTCTGATGTAATGTAATGAATCCATAAATATATTAACCAACCCAGCGGGAGTAGCCGGCTTCTTAACAAAAAAAAACATCATAGCTACTTGGGTCTAAAAATAATTACTCCCTCCAATTAATATTAACTGATGCTTTAGCTTTGATCGAAATTAACTTACGTTGGGTAAACAATTCCATTTTTTCTAATTAAAAGCACGTTCAATTTTCCCAGTTCATGAGAAAAACGAAAGGAGCGGAAATTTGAAGTTAAAGCCTGTGTATAAAGGGGAGTTTTGAGGATGATTTAAGATTTTCCTAATGTATGTGTAAATAGTTAAATATTAATTAATGTTAATCAGATAGAGTAATATAGTAATTTAGGGTTGATTATGGGTCAGGTAATTTCACCACCCAACATGAGAATAAAAATAGCTCACCCAACCCACTCGCCACCTGTGAAACTTTTCACCATACACAACCTACTCATCGTCTGAGGATGAGTCGGGTGACCCATCATCGCAAATTCTTACCACAATATGAACAAATTCATGCCAGTGAAAGAGTCAATGAAGATCTTGATTTGAACTTCATATTTTCTTAACATATAATAGATGGACTAATTGATTAATGAACTATAATTAACTTCAATGAGAGAATATGATACGCCTCAGATTCAGGACAACATAGCGAGATCTCGTCCAGTGCGGGAACGACGTCCTCCCAGTCGGTTTCGAACTTAATTTTAGAATTTAATATTATTTTTAGTGAGTTTTTGTAATTTTTCTAAACTAGCATTTATGCTCTTCTCGGGTTTTCTTTACGGTTCTTTCCCGGGACGCCTTTTTTGAACCGTTAGGGCTAGGTATAAATACTCTCATGTTAGATTGCCAATTAATGAATCTGATATCTTTGCCCTAATTCTATTCTCTCGTCTCCCTTCTTCTTCTCTTCTCCTCCTCTTCTACTTCTGTCCCAATTCTCCATTGAATCTGTGAAGGCAATAGCTTATTGCCTTTAACAGAATAATATGAACTTACAAGGATGGTTGGACAAACATAACATAATAGAGGGATTGAGGGAGCATAAAAAAGAAGTACCAACGTCCAATAAGAGAGGAACCGGTCGTCGGAGCATAGGAAACAATGAGAGAAAGGGTTGGAACATGCGAAGAGGCCGGTGGCAAGAGCACAAGAACTAACGAGAGATCACTAGGGTCGACAATCAGAGCACAAGAACCACCAGTGGTCAATGGGGCTGGAATGTGTGATGAGGTCGATGGAATAGGGCTAGACAGAAGCGACTAACGAGGAAAATGGGT
This sequence comes from Fallopia convolvulus, assembly GCA_964016875.1. Taxonomy (NCBI): domain Eukaryota; kingdom Viridiplantae; phylum Streptophyta; class Magnoliopsida; order Caryophyllales; family Polygonaceae; genus Fallopia; species Fallopia convolvulus. Next base: position 13,603,162 of record OZ024728.1, on the reverse strand, counting down.
GGTAGGTTGGGTGAATTGGATGTAAAAACTCATCCATATCCGACCCATCATACATTTCATCATCACCCATTTTTCAGATATTTTCACCCGTATTTTCTAATCGGCTGGTTGATGCGAGTAGGTCGATCACCTGCGGATAATGCCAAGCCCTTTAAAAATTTCTAGCATGTAATTTTTTTAAAGAATCCCAATTGCCTTTTGTGTGTACTGATATTTTATTAGAATTATTTAATTAGGTAATTGATATATTTAGATATAGAGTATTACCCAAGAAAGGAAAATAGATATTCTTGAAAATATACCCCTTGTAAAAGCCCTATTTAAAGGGTGTCTCCATCAATAGAAAAACACATTGTTTCTTACTTTCACCAAAACCCTACTACTAATTATCTAAAAGTACTACAAGTCTACAATCAGCACTGGTCTGTGGGAGCTGACAGACAGATCCTATCGCTAGGAGCCTCGCCCGAGCTGCTCTCGATCGCATCCCCAACCATCTAGTCGCGTTCGATCCAAGGCTTGAAGCCACCGCCTATGCACAATCTAAGGCTGAAGTCGTCGAGTCACGGTGATCCAAGCACGAAGTCGTCCACGCACCGCACCACTCAGAATCTTCGTTTTCGAGAAGGATAATCTACTCCGCCAATATCGATCAAAATTTGAAACTACCCGAATCCCTCACATCTCCACCGTCCCAAATCAAAGACGAGTGAACCATGGGTGGATCTCAGATGCAAGTGCAAACATACAATTCAAAAATATCTTTGTTCTTGCTTCTACATGAAATTTTTGGGTCCTCTAAAATCTTTCTTTTTCAAAAGAAATATGATCTTGATATTATTTCTAAATCAAGTCTTTTAGTAGGAAAACCCCATGTGATTTTCCCATGGAACAGAATCAAAAGTTGGATGTCTCTTACTAGACATGAGATTAATTTTACAGTTCACACTTTGGCACAATTTCTGCAAGATCCTAAGGTACATCATTGGTACACCGCTCTATGTGTTAATAGATGAGAAAAAAATCAAATATGGTCACTATTTTGGTCAAATTTTGACCAATGAGGATTGCTGCTGATTGAAATTGAGCGTAAGGCCTTTCTAACCGATAAACTACAATCCGATCAAGATGCAAACACCAGGATAAGATTTCAATTGCAAATTGTGTATTTCGATTTAAGAGAGCTAATTACAACTATTTTTTCATGTCCCCTACATTCGTTCCCCACCCCCCCCCCCCCCTCGTTTATTGTACTGCTGTCAGGAGTTTCCCCTATCATCCCCACGTTTGCCCAGGTTCTACCCCACGTTTTGCACCATTCTCCCGCTGGTTTTGTTGCCTCTGTCAACCTATTGCTCTTTCGGAGGAGATTTAAGATGAATTGGGCCTAGGAGCCCAGTTCTGCGTGATGGGCTGGAGCGGAAATGGACATGATGTTCTTAGGCCCAACAATAGCCCCAAAAGATCGCGTAAATTTTTTCAGATTTCTGAGATCTTTTCACTGTTGAGTATCCGTGATCCTTGCTCTCCCGGTTGTGCCACGTGTAGCGTCAAGATCCTTGGGCGCTTTCCAATATTGCAGTAGAAGGGATGGGTCGCTGCTATATTTATTGCGTCTCCGCTGCAGTCATTATTCGCCCTCTCAGCGCTAGACTCTCTCAAGGTACGAAAAGCCAAAAACCCTTTCTTCTTCTTCTTGTTGTTATGCAACATTTACTCTTTTTCGTAATGGCGAGGACGCGCTTGGTCTCAAAGCAAGGTTTCCAGCCGTCGGGGGTTCTATAGGAGTGCGATAGCATTGCCAACACCATGACCCTGAGCGAGATGAATCAAATTCTCATCGATGGTGGTTTTCCTAGGGGGTAGTAGCGTTGTGCTCTGAAGAAGAGCGTTCGGACTGGGTTCGCCCCGGCTGGGCCTGCTTTTTTGAATTTCCCTTCTCCACTGGTCCAAGAATTCTTAGCTCGTTTCAAACTCTCTCCTGCGCAGTTACTTCCTTCCACTTGTTCCGGACTTGCTCCAGTCTTATCGTCTGACCTTTTCAAACTCCCTTCGGTGCAAAGAACGTTTGGAGCCTCCTTTGCTGAAAAACTTGATGCAGCCAAAACTAACCCGCGAGCGAACGAGGTCAATTATAGTACCTCAAGTTTCGATCCCACAAGGATCGAGCAATGTAATATCAATTGTAACTCTACTAGTAAATTAGGCCAAAATATAAGAAATTAAGAAATTTATATCTAATGCTAACAAGCAATAAAGCAAATATATAGGATAAAAATTATGGGATAGGTGTGTCTAAGGTTAAGGATCACCACAACAATGTTTCAATAAATAAAATTATATTCTGCCTGAATTTATTTGAAGGACCAACTATCTAAAGTAAACACTAACTCCTCTCGGACGAATAGTGCATGTACCTAAACTCGACTAGCAGTCACTCTCGCACAAAGCAAGTCTTATTTAGATCCTTAAAGCTCTTTAGAGATTAGGGGAAAATAAAGTCAAACATCCGCTCTCGCGCTCCGCTGAAATTACCCAAACCCTAATACAACTACGATAGTTAAGAAATCACACAAGAGAAATTTAGTCGCTCTCGCGCAAATAATTCTCAAGTCCAATCCTAGGGATCTAGCATGAACAAACAATATATTCAATTAATCAATCTCCTATTATTGTTATCTCCTCTCGGTCTCAAACCCTAATAGGAATCCCATATGCATAAAACAAATAGGGCATAATGCAACCTAGGATCGAATCAAATATATTTCAGTACAGGCAAATAATGTAACTTTAATTAAATACACATTGAATGGATCACAAAAACCCTAGAACTAGGAATTTAGCCAAGCATAATTGAAGACATAATCAAAATAGATAATCTAACCATCAACAAATATGAATTACGCAAATAGAACAACGAAATTCGTCCTCTTACGCCGAACAAGAACAACGAAAAACTAGGCTAAAGAAAATAAAAACCTAAACTATATATCTAAGCTACGTCACTTCCCCCCCTTGAGTATAAATCTATCCCCATATAAATACTCCTGCCATCTCCTTTTCAATCACGTATCCTTGTTTAATATAATGAGCCATCGTCAGCTTCATTCACACATGGCCCAATATTAACTTTGGTCCACCTATTGGATTTGAAACATCATCATATAAAGCAACGTATACTCTTTAGAAGAATCTTCCATAAATCTCCAAAAATAGCCTTAGAATACCTGAAAAATATTAAAACACAAGTGTAGATTCTGAATAAATAATAAAATAAAATAAATATAAAATATGAGAAATATGCATGAATAATTGAATATGACCTAAATTAACATGCAACTAGACCCCAAAAAAATGACTAAATTAAGCGTTATCACTAATCCTTCGGAAGAGCTCTCGGAAGGCGAAGAGAGCGCTACCTCGGCGGACTCCGGAGAATTGAGTGGAAAAGACAACCTCCCACTTGTCAAGATGTCGTCGGTCCCAGCATCAACCGTTGTATCAGGCCCTTTTGTTGGTAAGTTCTGTTCTGGTGTGACCCCCCTTGAAAACCCTATTATTTCACTTCTCTGACTTGCTCATCCTGCCTTATTTAGAAACTCGTGCTCGCAAGTCTGGCTCAACCTTTTTGGCTTTAGACTTGATTCTCAAGAAAACTAGATCTAGTGATTTGAAGCCTCCTGCTGCTCCCGTGGTCAAGAAAGAATCGACCGAAGCCCCCAAAACTTCTCACAAGCGTCAAGCGCCGAGTGATAGCGACCCTTTAGAGCTCGAGACGATGCTTCCTCTCCTTCAACGGTACCGCGACCCTAATTTCAAGAAGCGACACGCTTCCTCTTCTGCTCATACGATGGCTTCCGAGGTAGGTTTCGGAGCTTGGAAGGTAAGTTTTCCGTTGACTGGCCTTTCTGAATTTTGTTGTTTTCTTCCTTCTCTGTCTTCATGGGTATTTTCTAGCGTCTGAATGGTTGACTAGATGCGACTTTTTCAAGAAGTCGGTCTGATGATTGATGAGATGGGCGAGGAAATAGCCGAGCAGGAGCGGAGGAAGCAAGAGATTGCCAAATATCGCGAGGAGGTGGCGAGGGCTTGTGAGCAGGCCGCGGCTCGCTCGAAGATGCTAGCCGCTAAGGAAGAGGTGGCTAGGGCACGGATCGCGGAGCTAGAGCAGGAGATTTCTACTTTGGAGGCGAAGGTCGAGGAGCTGGAGGCGAGGGCCACCCTGTGTCCATCAGGAAGGAGGAAGCTGAGGAAATAGGGGCATATTATAGCATGTTGTCTCGCCTGGAGGTTATGAGGGAGTACGAGGCAGGGAAGACTTCGTGGGATGTGGAGAAGTTCCAGGCCCTGTTCCTAGCTACTTATTTCGGGGGTACTCCTCCAGCTAGGGTGGTTGTGATGGTAGGCATTGTCGGTTCTCCCATGACCCCCGATGCTCAAGGAAGTCAAGATGCGGAGGTAGCTGACGCGGATGGCGATCAGGTGGAAAAAGATGGAGCTCCAACGGACCCTGCATGATTTCTTTTCAAAATGAAGAAGGATTCTTGCGGCTGCGGCTGTTTGTAAAAATACTGGTTTTATCTTTTGCTTGATGCTTTTGATGATGGACAAGTAGTACCTTTGTCTTGTGTCGGTTATCGGGCGGTTCAAAGGTGTCTTGATTGGTGGTTGGGCCACATATATTGTTTTATTTTGCCCTCTGTCACGGGGCGAGGGTTTTATTGCTTATGTTAACTGCTTGCATCTTGTCTGGTTGTTGTTTTTTTTGTTTCCCTTGGTGCCTTTTGCAGGTGTTCCTCTTGAGTGATGGTTTTCGGAAGAGCAGCCCTGCAGAAGGCCGTTCGTTAATCGGGAAGTGTGCATAGCTATGGCTCGGAGAGTAAGGAAAACTTTACTTGGCGTTACGGGTGACTCAAGGGATGTCCTCGAGCCCCTGCCTGCTTGAAAGCTTACCTACTTTGAAGGCGCGTGAGGGACGTTACCCATCGACTTTCTACAGTGCCCTTGACGTTGTATGTCGATGATCTGGCGTTTGTAGGCAGTACTGGCAACGATGGATCTTCTCTGCCGGACAGCGAGTATCTAGGGAATGCCCTCCCGATTATACTTGTACTGGCGGTGATGCCGGATAGCGGGCGTCTAGGAGATATCTTCCTGTGCCCTGTCATTATTTGTAAGAACGTCGATTTAGAATCGTTTGGCCTTTTGTGTGTTAACTTTTATAATTTCAAGTATACGTACCGTTTTTTATTTGTACCCATGAGTTCTCCTCCTCTGGCGATGTCTGTCGGGGATAACTTCTGGAAATATTATTCTAAGGAAATTGCAATGGGAATAGTTTAACTCACATGCTATTTGTGCTTGAATTCTACTTTATAAGAAACGCATGTTGCGGATTACATCTTACTTTTGTTTATTTCTGCCGATTTTGGCGTCTTCCTTGTCTTCAGAAATGGTATCTCTTCAGGTGCGTAGCAATCCAACTACGCGGTACCAATTCACCAGCTTGGGACTCTAGCCTGTATGCGCCCTAGCCTGTGATGCCGATTACCTTGTATGGTCCCTCCCAAGAAGGAACGAGCTTTCCAACGTTCAGTTCGGCGGTGTTCTGGAACACTTTTCAGAGAACCCAATCGCCGATGCGGAAGGCTCTGATCCGAACGTTCTTGTTGTAGATGTGGGCCACTTGATGCTGGTGCCGAGCCAGACGCAATCGTGCTCTCTCTCTCTAAGCTCCTCTGTAGCATCAAGATCGACAGCTAGCTCAGTGGCATTCTAGTCAGGTGTCAGCAGCCCGTACCGGGTGGTGGGTACGGCTACTTCAGCCGGGATAACTGCCTCGCACCCATAGACTAGGGAGAACGGTGATTGTCCAGTGGCGGCTTTTGAGGTGGTCCGATCTGCCCATAGAACAAAGGGTAGTTCGTTGGCCCACCGCCCTTTAGCTTTGATCAACCTCTTCTTGAGATTGTTGATGATCACCTTATTGCTCGACTCTGCCTGTCCGTTGGCTTGTGGATAGCGAGGAGTGGAAGTTACCAAGTAGATGTTCCATTGTTGGCAATAGTCTCGCGTCTTCCTGCCGATGAATTGCGATCCATTGTCACAAACGATTTTTGAGGGTATCCCAAAGCGGCAGATGATGTGCTTTTTGATGAACGCAATGACTTGTTGCTCCTTTATCTCCTTGTACGCTTCCGCTTTGATCCACTTAAATAAGTAGTCGGTGACTGCTAGGAAAAACACTCATTGTCCAGATGATGGCGACAACTTCCCCACGATATTCATTCCCCATCTCATGAAGGGCCATGGGGTCAGCGTTGGGTGCAACGACTCTGGTGGATGGTGAGAAGTGGGAGCGTGCTTTTGGCAAGCCTTACATTTCTGGGAATATTCCGTTGCATCGCGGCGCATGGTTGGCCAGTAGTACCCGAAACTAAAAGCCTTGTTAGAGAGGCTGCGACCTCCTAAATGGTTCCCACAATCGTCCTTGTGTAACTCTTGGAGGATCTTTTGTACTTTGCTCTTTGCTAGGCAGTGGAGCGAGGTTCCTGTGGCGGATTGTTTGAACAAAACTTCGTTTTTCACACTGTAGCAAGCCGCTCTCATTCTGAGTGCTCTATCTTTAGACTTGTCTGCTGGTAGTTGTCCGTGCTCAAGCCATCGCAGATACGGTCGATTCCAGCATTCCTCTTCCGTAGATGTATCGTGGACGCTTGCTTCTGGATTCTCACCGTCAAGTATCTCTTGCTGAGTGTACACTTCCTCAGCCCCAACGAGCTTTTGATCAAGTTGCGTTGTTTGCTCCGAAGGACCGGTTCCCATGCTAATTGTTGGGGACAACACGTGGCCTAATGGGGTTGAAGGGAACTCTTCTAGATCCAGGGCGGAAGCTAGGTTTGCTAACGCATCGGCTTGCGCGTTCTCTTCTCTGGGAACTTACTGGATGGTGAAGGTTTTGAACTCATGCATAATTTCCTTGACTTTTCCTGCATATGCGGCCATCCTGGCATCTCTAGCAGCGAAAGTACCTAGGATCTGATTTACAATCAATAGCCAGTCGCACCTTACTTGCAGCTCTTTGACGGACAAATCATGAGCGACTGTCAGCCCCAATATCAGCGCTTCATATTCCGATTCATTATTGGTGGCTTCAAAAGCACACCGTACTGCATGCGTTATATTCTCCCCTGACTGGCTGAAAGTCGTCGTGCCAAATCAAAATATAAATCCTTAACTACTCAACGAGTATAGTTGGTAAGTCGGGGTCGTACCCAATAGACACTTGTAACTCTAAGTAATATTATTATCAACTCAGAAAGTAACAAAGGGGGGGATTTTATGAATTGTAAACTAAAACTAGGAATATTAAAGCAAACAAAGCAATTAAACAAAGAAAAGGTTGGATTTTTATCAATTAAGGAAAAGCAATCTTATTCAAATATCCACTTTCTTCCTCAAGTTATATCACAGATTCAAACAGATTATTTCTTTCGATTATTCCTATCCCGATCATATATGAAACATGGCAACGACACATGCTAACTTAACATCCAAACAATTCATAAAACGATCATAAATCATATGGATATTAGCAATGAGAACAAGGATAAACAAGATACATGTAATTGAATTCCAACGAGTAAGACAATCAATATGCATTCAAATCTCTTTCTCAATTGTTTTAGTCCAACGAGTCCTAAATCAGTTGAGTTGCTACAAAGATTAGGTTTTGCTACGAGAAAACCTAGATCTAGCAATAGAGAGTATCAATTCCAACAAGGTGATCAATCAAGTAGAAATCAATACAATCAATAATAATTAAGCACAAGAGAATTGAAATAATCTGCAGAAATAAACCTGAATAGAAGAATCTCACAACAACTTGAGTCTCAAAAGCTTCAACTTGAATAAGATCTAGGGTTTTAGTTCTCCATAGAAGAGAGAATACAAAACAAAGTAGAAAAATAGGTCTCAAGATATTCTAACAAAGGTGAAAACAAGGCTTAAATAGCCAACTCAAAATACGAACTAAAAGAAAGGAAACAAAATATTAAAAATATAGATAGAATCTCCGCTTCGGTTCTCGCTGATGTGGAACTCCGCGAGCGCGAAATGGGAACCGCGATCGCAGAACTGATGAAACCTCAATGCCTGAGTCGGCGATGTCCGCGGGAGCGGAATTAGTACTCCGCAGTCGCGGAGCTGCTATTGACAACATTCTGTCAATGCGCTCGGAAGCTGTTTTGACCCCATTAAAGTGGGAATTTGAAACTCGGAGTACAAATTTCAATTGTAGATCTTCGAGTTATATTTCCAATGATACCAAATTCAGATTCATCCGACCACCTTAGCTCCCAAACGAAGTGTCACAAGAAAGTGGTGTCGAAACAACTTCAATGGATAGCCCGGATTTAAGCGTTCTTTTCCACAACTTCTTGGGCCTTAATGATCATCAAAAGTGGCTTGAGTATACTTGGAAAATACACTTGAATATCTCCAATACCGTATCCTTCAACTTATCCAATCCTTGCTCCTCAAAACATCCTAAAAACATGAAAGCACAAGAGTAGACACCGAAATGCAAAAACTACAAAAACTAAACAAAATGCATGAAACTTCCTAAGATTTAAACAAAAATATGCCTTTAAACTGACACCTAAATTCATGCTATCATCCCCCCTGGGCTATTTCAACACCACACCGATCCCGACTCCACTACCGTTAGAAGCCCCATCTATGTGCAGGGTCCAGACTCCCGAGCCTTCTATTTCTGTTACGAACGTCTCCTTCAGCTTAGCAGCATCTTCCATTGTTGGGCTGAAATCGGCCATGAAATTTGCCAGCGCCTGGTACTTGATTGTTGTTCTCACCTCATAGATGATGTCGAAACCACTCAGGTGGATGGCCCATTTGGCCATCCGACCGGTGATCTTCGGCTTCCTCAGTATCGCCTTCAGTGGATAATTGGTGCGGACGGCGATTGCATGGGATTCAAAGTAAGGCCTGATCTTTGTTAAGGCCATGACCAATTGCTGCTTCAACAACTGCCAAATATAGAAAAAGATTTCCCCTTCCTCGGGTTTGGACAACAAAAATGGTTTGGAAAAATACTGCTTCAGCTACTTCGTGCGCGGGTGCCCATTCAAACTTTTTGTTCTTTCGTAACTCATCATAGAATAGTCGGCACCTATCAAACGATTTGGAGATGAAGCGGTTCAGCGCTGCTACTTTTCCTGTCTACTTCTGCACATCTTTCACGCATCTGGGCGACCGTAGGTGAGCTATGGCTCGTATCTGATCGGGACTGGCCTTGATTCTGCGCTAAGTCACCATAAAGCCTAGAAAGCGGTCGGATGTTACCCTAAATGCACATTTGAATGGATTAAGCTTCATATGGTAGTTGTCAAGGATCCGCTTCTTCCAGATGTTGGATGTGATAAACTGCTTGCTTTGATTTGACGAGTATATCGTCGATGTAAACCTCCATCGTTCTGCCTATTTGTTGCTGGAACATGCGATTCACCTGTCTTTGATAAGTGGCCCCATCATTCTTGAATCTGCATGGCATCTCCCGATAACAGTAAGTGCCTTGGCTGGTGATGAAGGAAGTTTTTTCCTAATCGTTCGGGTGCATCTGAATCTGATTGTACCCGCTGAAGAAATCCATGAAGGTCAGCATCTCGTGGCCGGCTGTAGCGTCCACCATGGCGTCTATGTGCGGTAGTGGGAAGGAATCCTTCGGGCAGGCTTTGTTGAGGTCCGTGAAGTCAATGTAGACCCTCCATTTGCCATTCTTCTTGCTGACTACCACGACATTGCCAGCCACTCGGGGTATTTTACCTCCTTGATTTTGCCAGTCTTGAGCAACTTCTGAACCTCCTCATCAACAATCAAGTTCCTTTCGGGCGCGAATTTTTGCCTCTTTTGCTTTACTGGTGGATGGCGAGGATCTATGTTCAGCTGGTGGGTGATTATGTTAGGGTCGATCCCTACCATGTCCCCGTGCGTCCATGCGAAGCAGCAGCCTCTTCAGAAAATTGACCAACTCAGCTTTTCCTTCAGGGGTGAGATCTGATCTGATTCTCACTATCTGAAGTGGCTTTTGGGTATCGAGGACAACCTCCTCGATCCTTTCGGCCTCAGGGTCTCGCGGTGGTATGGACCCTTGGGCCCCCTTTGATTGCTATGTTGTCTGAGCGACGGTCGCCTTGAGAGCAGACTTGTAGCACTCCCTGGACAACTACTGGTCGCCTTTAATTTCTCGAACTCCCCAAGGAGTGGGGAACTTGATGGTTTGATGGTAGGATGATGGGACTGCTTTCATGGCATGGATCCAAGGTCGACCCATAATGATGTTATAACAAGACGGGCAGTCCAGCACAGAGAATCTTACTTGTAAATTGACCCCCTTGGCGTAAGTTGGGAGGGTTGTCTCTCCGAGGGTTGATCGCCTCTCACGGTGTGCGAGGGTCTAGAGATACAATTTATAACCCGACCCCGTTGTAGTACGTGGTGGGTGTCGAACACTGGGGAAGTCTACTCGATCGATGTGCCTAGATACTAGGAAGCTAGAAAGGAGAGCATAAGACGAAGGAAAACAAAGAAAACAGTCGGGACCGACACTGAGGTCACGTCGGGCCCGAGGTTGGCGACAAGAGGAAGTCGGGACCGACGTAGGGTAAGTCGGGCCCGAGATAGCTGGGTTTGTCGAACTTCAAAGATTAAAAGTAGATCTTGGGCTTTTGGGTTCCTTCTCTAGTAGATTAAGGCTTATCCACCCCAATTCAAGCAATGAGTGATGATCGGACTAGGATCGAGTGCTTTCGCCCTCGTTCCAACCACTTCTACACATCGATCATTGGGGAAATCCCCTTCAAAGCAAGGTCTTGAGATTGACACATGTTCACTTTCGCTACTTTGCCAATCTCAAGCCTTGATTCCCAACTTTCGCAAGGAATTGTAGCTCTATGTAGAGTGGGTTCCTTAGATCAAACACTCAAGGCTATGGAATTGGGGTTTCTAGCCCAAACCTAGCTAGGGTTTTCCCCCATAACCCAAGATCAAGGAGATCTACTCCATAAGGCAAACAAAGAAAGCAAACAAATCAAAAGGGAAAGCAATCAACATCATCAATCTCAAAACAAAGCAAAGTTTCATTCAAATCAAAAGCAATCCACAAATTCCAATCAAGGGTTTCCAAATCCACAAGATCAAAACAAAGCAAAGCTAATCTATCAACCAAACCTATCAATCTTCCTCTCCTTGGCCGATTCTCTCTCTCTTCCTTCTCCTCTCCTTCCTCCTTGCTCTCCAAGAATCCTCTTGGTTCCCTTGGAACCCCTCTCTTGTGTGTATGTGGGGGAACCTCCCTTTTTGTGAGAGAGAACCCTTCCCCCCCTCTTGTGTGTGAGAACCCTTTTCTTAGAAGACAAGAGGGCCTTTTATAGATTAGATGAGGGGCAAAAGTGGAAGTCCACAAATTCGTGCCTTGGAGCCCAAGTAGTTCGGTGACCGACTTGGACCGACACGGAGGACCTCGGGCCCGAGTTACTGTGCATCTCGGTCCGAGGTTGAAACTTCAAGTCGGGCCCGAGGTTGGTTGCAACTCGGTCCGAACCTCGTTCCACCTTCTTCTTGTTGGCTTTCCTCTTGTTCTTCTTCATGGCTTGCTCCTCTCTTTCCCGCTTTAACTCGGCCTTTGCTCCATGTCTCGACCCTCCTTCAAATCGATCCTTGATTCATGCCAGATTACCTACAAAACACATAAAATGTGCGTAGTCTCCGAATCTCATAGAAATACGGGAACTAAGCTAAAAAGGAACAAAACGCACAAGAAAAGGGGAAAAAGAAACATATTTACAAAGGAAATCACATATGAAAACACCACCAAATAGAGAGACATCAAAATACCCCATACTTAAACTTGCTTGTCCTCAAGCAATAACAATGTGAGCAAGACCGAAACATAATCTTCAAGTAAAGCCTCGTATGAAAAAACATTTTAAGCACAAGTGATCGATATTCAAGCAAGATTACATCATCACACATGATTAAGTGTTCCAAGGAATAAAGTCAATGCAACTAAGCCTCACTTTAGGGATATGTGAATGTGTATCACTCATCATGTGTTTGGGTTTAGCAATGAACACTCAAGCTCAAAAATCATGCAAGTAAAGACTTTACTATTGAAGCTAATATCACCAATTCCTCCACCTAGAGATGCCTAATGCAAAGTACACAAAGAATTTCGAACTTGGCTCAATGGAGGTCCTCAAAGAGGTTCCATTCGGCCGGGTTGTAATGGGGCTTTTGGTATTTTTCAAGGTGGGAATTATTTGGTCTTGTGGTGCTTACAATGGGGATTGAACAACCTAAACTCTCACCAACTTCACCAAATTCCACAATTACTTTCACACCCACCCAAAAGACTTAACATTTTCCTTTCAACCCAAAATTTCACTTAACATTCCACTTCATCTTTGCTCTTATGCTTTTTGTTGGATTTTCAACACTTTCTACATTTGGACCGACTTTCTTATGACATCGGGCCCGATGTTGCTTGTAACTCGGTCGGACCCTTTTCTTCACTTAAGCTCTTTGCTTTATTCCACTTTACATTTCCAACATTTTCTTTCTTCCTTTTCTTTCTTTTTTTCATTTTTGTACAACAAAGATGCACTACCCACATGATTCATAACACCATTCTTTGCCCTTAAACCCAAGAGAATCTCAACTCTTCAAATACAATCCAAACCTCTCTTCTAAAGTCCAATCCCATAAGGGTCAAGTCATATAAGGCTAGGAATAATATTTTTGAGGAGTTTCAAACAAAGGCTTAGGCTAGAACGGGGCTACAAACAAAGGATTATCTTCATGGTAGGATATGGAACATTTATGTGACTAGAAGAATAAAGTTCAAAATCAATGTGACCATGCTAGGACAATTCTCATGACGGTCTTGGAAAATAGATAAATACCGCAATAGCAAGTTTTACTAAGCATGAATGAGCTAATCACACAAGAAAAATGAGGGATATGCAAATATGAACAAGCATCCCTAAAATGGCCAAAAATCAATCTCACAAGGGTCACTCATACTTAGTTGCATAAGAACTCATCCTAGAACTCACATGTTCAATAAAACAAGCAAGATATCATGATCAAAAGCAACATCATTTAAGAGGCTAAACTATCCAAAAATATGCAAAGGAATTTACATGCTCACATCATCATTAGCTTTTATTTTGGCAATCTAAGATGGGAATTTCTAGTCCAAAACCTACAAAACACAAAATCTTTTTGTTGTTTTCAACATAATTTTTCAATTTTTATGGATTTTTTTGCAAAAATTTCTCTAAAACCAAAAACTCATCCATTCAAGACCAAATTAATCATTCATGTTTTTCATCAAACCACAAACCAAGAAGCAAACATCCCAAATACAAACTAGAAACACAAACTAAATATCCTCAAAATAATAAACAAACATAAACAAGTGAAATCATGAACACACTTACCCCCACCCCATACTTAAAATTTTGATGTCCCCATCAAACAAGGAAATCAAAACTTAAAAGCAAGAGAGAAGAGTATGAAAAGCTCACAATTTCTTATTCTTCAATGGCATGTATAGGATCAATTGGCGAGGACGAGAGCCCATGAGGCTCTAACTTCTTCGTTTGGACCGTCCTTGTCATAGAACTTCTTCACTCGATGACCATTCACTTTGAAAATATGTCCTTGTTCATCAACCAAGTCCACCGCACCATGAGCATAGATACGGTGGACCACAAATGGTCCGCTCCACCTAGTCCTTAACTTTCCGGGGAAAAGTTTAAGCCTTGAATTGAAAAGGAGAACCTTGTCACCGGTTTGATAGGTCTTTGGAATTAACTTCCTATCATGCCACTTCTTGGTCTTCTCCTTGTATAGCTTGGAGTTCTCATAGGCTTTCAACCTCAATTCCCCCAACTCATGAAGTTCTAGAAACCTTTTCTCACCGGCCAAGTTGATATCCCAATTCATCTCTTTGAGTGCCCATTTTGCCTTGTGCTCAAGCTCTACCGGAAGATGACATGCCTTGCCATAAACTAGATTGAAGGGTGTAGTTCCCAGAGGTGTCTTAAAGGCGGTTCTATAAGCCCAAAGTGCATCATCGAGCTTAGAGGCCCAATCTTTCCTTGATCGAGATACGGTCTTCTCCAAGATAGCCTTGATTTGACGGTTTGACACCTCGACTTGCCCGCTTGTTTGAGGATGATAAGGAGTAGTAACTCGATGAGACACCCCATACTTGATCAACACATTCTCGAAACACCTCTCAATGAAATGAGGTCCGCCATCACTTATGAGAACCCTAGGCACTCCAAACCTTGCAAAAATGTTGCTTTTTAAGAACTTCATCACCACCCTAGCATCATTGGTTCTTGTTGGTATGGCCTCCACCCATTTTGAGACATAGTCCACGGCTACCAAGATGTACTTGTAAGGCCCCGATGTGGGAAATGGTCCCATGAAATCAATACCCCATACATCAAATAATTCAACTTCTAGAATGCCAGTTTGAGGAGTCTCATTCCTCCTTGATAAGTTCCCCTCTCTTTGGCACTCCTCACACTTCCTCACATAATCATGTACATCCTTGAACATGGTTGGCCAATAATAACCACATTGAAGAATTTTTGAGGTGGTTTTGGAACTCTTAGCGTGACCCCCCGTAGGCAAGGAATGGCAATGGTGAATTATGCTCTCAACCTCTTCACTTGACACACACCGTCTATAGATTTGATCACGCCCTTCCTTGTAGAGATATGGATCATCCCAAAAATATTGTCTAGCATCATGTAAGAATTTCTTCCTAGCTTGATAAGACAAATTTGGTGGGATCACTCCCCCTACGGCAAAGTTAGCAAAATCCGCAAACCAAGGGGAAACCCCTCGTCTTACGGCACTAATAGAAAGAAGGCCAGTGGGAGAGAAAGAATCAATCAATTGAGAACGAGAAGAAATGGAAATCGAGTTAGGAAACTTACTTTCTTCCACGGATCGACATTGAAGTGTACCGAGCCCGACATGGTTGGACGCCGGTCTAGCTTCGCAGACAGACAGGTCGCTCGGGCCCGATGTTGAAGACCTCGGTCCCGACTCACTCGTACTTGCCTTGCCTTCGGTCCGATGTTCTGGACCTCGGGCCCGACTTACGTGGTTCGTCGATCCACCTTTCCTTTCCTCCTTCCCGCTCATGAGAACTTCATCCGCTCTTGAATCATCTATAGTCAGACCATCCTCCATCTCCAACATGTATTCAATGGGCAAACGGGATAGATGATCAGCTACCACATTTTCCGCACCGGTTTTGTCCTTGATTTCATGGTCAAACTCTTGGAGAAGGAGCATCCACCTTAGAAGCCTCGGCTTTGCATCTTTCTTCTTCATGAGGTATTTGATTGCCGCATGGTCCGTGAAGACTACCACCTTTGATCCCACAAGATATGAACGGAATTTCTCAAATGCAAACACTATCGCAAGAAACTCCTTCTCCGTCGTTGTGTAATTGCACTGAGTTTCATCCAAAGTTTTGCTTGCGTAGTAGATGGCATGTAACTTTCCATCCTTCCTTTGCCCAAGGACGGCCCCTACGGCGAAATCACTAGCATCACACATCACCTCGAATGGAAGATTCCAATCGGGTGTCGCCATTATTGGAGCCGAAATCAAGGCATCTCTCAACCTACAAAAAGAACTCATGCAATCCTCGGAAAATTCAAAGGGCACATCCTTCATCAAGAGGTTAGACAATGGTTTTGCAATTTTAGAAAAATCCTTGATGAACCGTCTATAAAATCCCGCATGACCTAAGAAACTCCTAACATCACGAACACAAGAGGGAGGAGGTAGTTTTTCAATTATTTCAACTTTAGCTTTATCTACTTCTATCCCCCTACTAGAAACTAGGTGTCCTAGTACTATGCCTTCTTTCACCATGAAGTGGCATTTTTCCCAATTAAGCACCAAGCTAGTCTCCTCACATCTAGTCAAAACCTTGTCTAAGTTAGCTAAGCAAACATCAAATGAGGAACCATAGACGGAGAAATCATCCATAAACACTACTACTATACCATATCGGAGAAGATGGACATCATGCATCTTTGAAATGTTGCCGGCGCATTACATAAACCAAAAGGCATGCGTCTATAGGCAAAAGTCCCATAAGGACATGTGAATGTCGTCTTCTCTTGATCATCGGGATGAATAGGGATTTGCCAAAACCCGCTATACCCGTCCAGGTAGCAAAAATATTCATGTTGTGCTAATCTTTCTAGGACTTGGTCTATGAAAGGAAGAGGAAAATGGTCCTTGCGAGTGCCACTATTAAGCTTACGGTAATCAATACACATACGCCATTTTGTTGTGGTTCTCATAGGTATCATTTCTCCCTTTTCATTTTGCACAACGGTGAGACCTCCTTTCTTAGGAACTACATGCACGAGACTCACATACTTGCTATCGGAAATTGGGAAGATAATTCCCGCATCCAACATCCTAAGTATTTCACTCTTTACCACTTCTTTCATGTTAGGATTTAATCTTCTTTGGGGTTCAATAGTGGGTTTATGGTTATCCTCCATATAAATCCTATGCATGCAAATTGAGGGAGAGATTCCCTTTAGTTCCTCTAGTGAATACCCTAAAGCTCCTCTATGTTTTCTTAGAACCTCTAACAACTTAGACTCCTCCTCATCATTCAAGTTGGCATTTATGATTACGGGTAAAGAAGAGTTGGGACCAAGAAATGCGTACCTCAAATCTTTTGGAAGCTCCTTGAGTTCTTGAGATGGTTCCGGTGGTGCTTGAACTTCTTCTTTCTCGGCCTTGAACACCTCCAAATAAGACATCCTTTCCTCCAATTGTTCATGCTCAATCATATTGAGGGCTAGACCTTGGCGCTCTATCTCAATTTCTCTAGGTGGTGGAGTGGCTTTCAACCTAAGCTCCCTTGGCCTTGACTTCTTAGAAACGGCTTCCCATTGCAATCCAAGAGGAACTTGGATCATCTTAGCTTCCTTATGTACGGTCCCTTTTGAAGTTGGCCTAAAGAAAAACTCAATCTCTCTTCCTCCAATGTCAAGAGACAAGTGGCCCTTTTTTACATCAATGATTGCCCCAACCGTAGCAAGGAAAGGTCTCCCTAGTATAATCGGTTCACCCGGCACTTCTATCATGTCCACCACAACAAAGTCAATTGGGACATAGTGGCCTTCAATGCAAACGGGATAATCCTCGACGATACCAATTGGCTCGATGGACGACCCATCCGCTATCGTTAACCTCATGTTGACCGGAGCTATGAGACCCATGGATGTGGATTTCCATATGGTGTAAGGAATGATGCTCGTGCTTGCTCCAAGATCACACAAGGCTTGGAAGTTTTGGGACCCCACACCAATGGTTATAGCAAAGCGACCGGGATCTCCTAGCTTTTGTGGTAACTCCAAGGTCTTGACCTCATCTTGCATTTCAACTATGGACCTCTTCTTGCTCAAAATCTCCTTTAAAAACTTGGCATAAGATGGCATCTCACTCAATGCATCGGTGAACGGGATAGAGATGTTCAAGCCTTGCAAGAGTTTGAGAAACCTCTTGAACTTGTTCTCAACAACATCTTTCGGCTTCTTTGAGGGATATGGAAGAATCGTTGCACCTTGAATCTTGCTTGGATCAACCTCCTTGGACTTCCCTACTTCACTTGCAACACTTCCTGGTTGGACCGACTTGGGCACCATATCGGGCCCGATGTTGTGAATCTCGGTCCTGGACAGAGGAGTTGGATCGAGGTCTGTGTACGTCGGTCCCGAGTTGCTCTCGACCTCGGTCCGTGGTGAAGGAGTCGATCTTCTTGCTGGGTCGACTTCGGGGAATGTCGGACCCGACTTGCTGGGTAAGTTGGTCCGACTCTCTTCATTCTTCTTAGGCACGTGTGGCTCGGGTAGGTTTCGGCCACTTCTCAATCCAATTGCCCGGACTTCATTTTGATTGTTTTGAGCTCGAGGATTCTCCTCGGGTCGGCCCGGAAGTCTCCCATTCTCTCTCGGGGCTTGAGCCGCAATTTGAGCAAATTGATTGTCGACTTGCCTCCTCCATGCACCAAACTCATTGAATTGGGTCCTCATCTCCTTGAACCCATCTCTCATCTCTTGAGCAAATGTTTGTAACTCATTGAATCCCGGTGGTCTATATGGTGGTGGTGGCGCCCTTGGCTCGTTTTGGTTGAAGTTGTTGTTGTAGCCTTGAGCTTGACCGTTGTTCCACCGGCCATTGCCACCATTGTTGAAATTGCCTCTTCCACCGAAATTTCCTCGAACATAGTTTGCCTCCTCAATTCGCTCGGCCAAGCTTACTTGGCTCTCATTCGGACAAACTTGTGTAGCATGTGCAAAGGATCCACACTCCTCACAAGCTCTAGCATTTTGCTTGTAGTAGTGGACTTGCCTCTTAAGCTTGCTCACTTCACCTTCAAGGAATTGGAGCTTCACATCCCTATCAATGTCTTCTCCCTTTGGATCATATAACTTCCTTGCACCTTCACCTTGAACTTTCACCTCCTTGCTAGCTTGACTCACCCCATACATGGCCTCATAATCGGATAGCTTGTCAAGTAACTCCCAAGCTTGATCCGGTGTCAAGTCTATGAACCGACAATCGGTGTGGAGATTGAGCTTGTCCTTCGTTACCGGATTGATGCCTTGGAAAAAGATGTCTTGAAGTACATATGGTTGTTGGCCATGAGTAGGACATTGGCGCAACATCTCCTTGAAACGGTCCCATGCTTCGAAGAGGGGCTCATTCGGACCTTGTTGAAAGCTTGCAATCTTCCTTCTTAACTCGGTTGTCTTTGAGGGCGGGAAGAACTTCATCAAGAAAGCGTCATAGAGTGTCTTCCAAGTTGTGATTGACCTAGGAGCTTGGCTCTCGAGCCAATGTGTGGCCTTGCCCCCAAGTGACCATTTGAACGCCTTTAGAAGCACATACTCCAATGTCTCCTCGTCAGTGGAGATCGTCTCACACATATCCACAAATCGTTTAACATGCTCTATGGGACACTCATGTGGACGGCCCTCGAATTGATCACGCTTGATGAGGGAGATGAATTGCGTCTTGATCTCAAAATTCTTGGCAACCTCGGGAAGCACAATAGCCGGCTCGGGTACCCTCAACTCCGGATGCATGTATTGGCGTACATTCCGGGGTAGAGCGTTGAGTTGAGCCTCGGCTCTCATCCGTTGCTCCCGTTCTCTTCTTGCCACCTCCTCTTGATTGTCCCTCTCAAGTTGCAATCTAGTCGTTTCGGCCCTAAGTCGAGCCAACTCCTCATCAACATGGAGAGCTTGATTCTCCATCCTTTTCCTTCTTCGGGCTTCCTTGAGAATACTTTCCGGATCACTCACAAACTCAAGCTCAAGTGTTCCTCGGGAGGAACGAGCTAGCATACACCTATGAAACAAAAACACAAACCAAAACAAATCAAAAACAAACAAAGGGTTTGGGCTATTCCCTCACCCAAATCACTACACAAACACAAGAAACTCACCAAATTGGCACTCAATGCACTTAGACTTCCCCGGCAACGGCGCCAATCTTTTTGATCGCCTCTCACGGTGTGCGAGGGTCTAGAGATACAATTTATAACCCGACCCCGTTGTAGTACGTGGTGGGTGTCGAACACTCGGAAAGTCTACTCGATCGATGTGCCTAGATACTAGGAAGCTAGAAAGGAGAGCATAAGACGAAGGAAAACAAAGAAAACAGTCGGGACCGACACTGAGGTCACGTCGGGCCCGAGGTTGGCGACAAGAGGAAGTCGGGACCGACGTAGGGTAAGTCGGGCCCGAGGTAGCTGGGTTTGTCGAACTTCAAAGATTAAAAGTAGATCTTGGGCTTTTGGGTTCCTTCTCTAGTAGATTAAGGCTTATCCACCCCAATTCAAGCAATGAGTGATGATCGGACTAGGATCGAGTGCTTTCGCCCTCGTTCCAACCACTTCTACACATCGATCATTGGGGAAATCCCCTTCGAAGCAAGGTCTTGAGATTGACACATGTTCACTTTCGCTACTTTGCCAATCTCAAGCCTTGATTCCCAACTTTCGCAAGGAATTGTAGCTCTATGTAGAGTGGGTTCCTTAGATCAAACACTCAAGGCTATGGAATTGGGGTTTCTAGCCCAAACCTAGCTAGGGTTTTCCCCCATAACCCAAGATCAAGGAGATCTACTCCATAAGGCAAACAAAGAAAGCAAACAAATCAAAAGGGAAAGCAATCAACATCATCAATCTCAAAACAAAGCAAAGTTTCATTCAAATCAAAAGCAATCCACAAATTCCAATCAAGGGTTTCCAAATCCACAAGATCAAAACAAAGCAAAGCTAATCTATCAACCAAACCTATCAATCTTCCTCTCCTTGGCCGATTCTCTCTCTCTTCCTTCTCCTCTCCTTCCTCCTTGCTCTCCAAGAATCCTCTTGGTTCCCTTGGAACCCCTCTCTTGTGTGTATGTGGGGGAACCTCCCTTTTTGTGAGAGAGAACCCTTCCCCCCCTCTTGTGTGTGAGAACCCTTTTCTTAGAAGACAAGAGGGCCTTTTATAGATTAGATGAGGGGCAAAAGTGGAAGTCCACAAATTCGTGCCTTGGAGCCCAAGTAGTTCGGTGACCGACTTGGACCGACACGGAGGACCTCGGGCCCGAGTTACTGTGCATCTCGGTCCGAGGTTGAAACTTCAAGTCGGGCCCGAGGTTGGTTGCAACTCGGTCCGAACCTCGTTCCACCTTCTTCTTGTTGGCTTTCCTCTTGTTCTTCTTCATGGCTTGCTCCTCTCTTTCCCGCTTTAACTCGGCCTTTGCTCCATGTCTCGACCCTCCTTCAAATCGATCCTTGATTCATGCCAGATTACCTACAAAACACATAAAATGTGCGTAGTCTCCGAATCTCATAGAAATACGGGAACTAAGCTAAAAAGGAACAAAACGCACAAGAAAAGGGGAAAAAGAAACATATTTACAAAGGAAATCACATATGAAAACACCACCAAATAGAGAGACATCAAGGGTGTGCACGATTTCTCCGTTGAAACCCACCAACGCTACAGATTTCCTCAGGATATTCTCTTCCTTCAGCCCCATCTCCTTGAGAGTGTCGAGTGTCATCATGTTGGTTGAGCTTCTCGTGTCAATGAGGATCCTCCTCATCAACACATTTCCCACCAATAGCGAAATGACCAACCCATCGTGGTGATGGCCCACCAGACTTGCCAAGTCCGAGTCACTGAAGGTAATGGAGTCTCCAGGGTTGCGGATGCTCCCCATTAACTGTCCATCTGGGTGTCCCCATGCGTGGCGCTTTGCTGCCGAGTAGGTGATGCCGCAGATATCTGAACCCCCAGAAAGGACGTTGACAATCTTAGCATACTCTGTGGATGACGGGATGTCCATAGGTTCTGACATATTTTGGATGGCTGGTATCCCGGAATTGGGCGCGATCTCGGACAACAAGCCTCTTGAGTGGAGGTAGGCTAGTTATTTCCTGAGTGCAAGCATTCGTCTGTCTCATGCCCATAGTCCTCGTGGAAATCACACCACTTCGTTTTGTCTCTCTTTGGATTGGGATTTTCCGCCTTCTTGGGCCACCTGATCCTGTCCCCGAACTTCTCGAGGCCTTTCACAATTTCCGCGTTCCCCAGACCGAGGTTGTACTCATGAACTTTCGGTCGTTGGGTGGCATCCTTCTTCCCGCTTGGTTGTTTAACGCTAGCGGTATGTACCTCGGGCGCCTCTGGCCGGGTTTTCGAGTACGACTGCCCACGGCGCTCCTTTCAATGGTCAGTAGAGACTTTCCTTTCCACCCGGTCGAAAACCGAAGAAGCCCTCGCAGGAGCCTCGTCCTCCTCCAGCCTAATGTGCGCCACGACTTTCACCTGGACGTCCTCGAAGCTATGGCAGGGATACTTCGTGAGTTCTCGGTAGATCTCGCTCTCCGGAGGGCTTCTATGGAGGTGGGTATATCGCAGAGCGGGATCGCCACCTTCTCTCGGTTGAATCGGCTTAAGAATGCCCGTAGGGACTCTCCTGGCCTCTTGGCGACCCGGTACAGATCGTTGGATTGTTTCATCAGTTTCCTGCTGCTAGCGAACTGCACTCTGAAGGCGTCCACCAGACCGACGAAAGATCCTATGCTTCCTCGCGGAAGATTTATAAACCAGGTTAGGGCAGCGCCGGATAGTGCGGTCCCGAACCCTTTGCACATGATTGCTTCCCTGGATTCTCGCGGGACAGAGCTAGTCATCATCTTTTGTTTGAAGATGGCGACGTGCTCGTCAAGATCTCCTATCCCATCGTAGGTGGGGACCGTCGGAACGGTGAATCTTTTCGGGATATCCACACTGGCGACTGGAGCCGTGAAGGGGACTCGTCATAACCGTCTGGGGCCTCTCTCTCGATTGGAGGGGGCACCCCGAGGATTTGAGCGATTTTGTCCTCGATCCCTTTGAGTCGATCTTTCATGTACTTGTTGAATAGCACTTCCATAAAGGTGTCCGGAAGGGGTACCTGATTTTCGGCTCTTTCGTTGTAGACAGGATAGAAGACCTCAGTGCCTGCGGTCCTATTCCCGGACGCCGAGGCGGTGGGAACACCTGGGAGAGTAGGTGTTGGAGTGACCATTTCTGCCGATGAAGGCTGGCCCCCGGCTACAGAGAGAGGATTGGATGCTTCCGGCCCCATATTGAGGCGAGCGGTTACCTCTCTGATGGCGCCGATGGTTCGTGACCCGTTTTACGAGACAAAAGTTGACTGCAACTGTTCACGCAGTCGGGCATTTTCTAACGTCAGTTGAGCGATGTGGTCCAGGTGGGACTGGCTGCGGTCTTTCTGGTTGGACATATCCTGTTGGAGGGTCGAGATCTTGGTCGTGAACTCGTCTAGAACGCTGCAGAGGTTCTAAACTTCTCCGTCACCGTCGTCCCCAGAGCCGCTTGCTAGGTTGGGGTCGCGGTTCCCGTCACCATCTCTTCCGGCGGCGAGGGGCAGGGCAGGTGAACTTGACATCCTGGGTGGACTGTGGGAACCCTTGATCGAAAGAACGAAATCGACTAGTGCCCCACGGTAGGCGCTAAATTGTTTTGGTCAAATTTCAACCAACGAGGATTGCTGCTGATTGATATTGAGCGTAAGGCCTTTCTAACCGATAAACTACAATCCAATCAAGATGCAAACACCAGGATAAGATTTCAATTGCAAACTGTGTATTTCGATTTCAGAGAGCTGATTAAAACTGTTTTTTCATGTCCCCTACATTCATCCCCCCCCCCCCTATTGTACCGCTGCCAGGAGTTTCCCCTGTCATCCCCCACGTTTACCCATGTTCTACCCCACGTTTCGCACCATTCTCCCGCTGGTTTCGTTGCATCTGTCAACCGTTTGCTCTTTCCGAGGAGATTTGAGCTGAATTGGGCCTAGGAGCCTAGTTCTTCCTGATGGGCTGGAGCGGAAATGGACATGTTGTTGGGCCCAACAATCACCACAATAAAGCACCCAAACCACAATACGTACGTTCCTTGAATTTTTCCAAATCTCGTTACATGAAATTCTTCCATTCAATTATCTTGAAAAGAAGTGGGAAGGGAATGGGACCATTTCCGTCATGAAATAAGATTGATTGTGAAGCATAAATATAAAATTAAAATAATCTCTGGGGCTTTCTGCTTTCAATATTTATATCCCTAGTTTTAGCTAAAGTTAAAGCAGCAAAATGCTTTCTTTGGCATTTACTCAATCAGAATAATTTCTCCAGTCAAGAAATCAAGCTACTTTTATTGATTCCTCTCGTAGGATGACAGGACCAACATCATGATCTCATGAGCTTCTTTGCAAAATTTACTATGACCCTCTAATCCGGGAGCAATCGCCGCATCCTTGAGAATTAACTTAAGAAAGCTGGCACTCACCACAAAGATCCTTTACCTCGTATGATCTTCATCAATGTGGGTCAAATGTACACCTAGATATATTGAATTTTGATACTTGACCAAAAGCCTGCATAATGCTTAACCTGCAGATGAAGCAAGCTTTTTTTTTCTCTACCAAAAAGCTTAAACAATGTTAGATGCCTCCTCTTGAAACTTAAGTAGTTAGTTAGACCCTTATAAAGACCTGAACAACTCCACAGGCCTTTGTCAGAAACCGAAAAACATAGCTCAACTCAGCCTTCTTGATCATCCAATTTCTAAACCATGGATGTGTCAATGGAAAGAAGTTGGTATCATAGGTCGGCTTCACGAATAACAATAGTTGCACATTTCTTCGGTATCTTGTCCATCATTCTTCTTCTTGTCTGGCTATTGCATTACCGCGGTGGCCTTGACCTTGACTCTGATAACCCTTACATCATCCTCAATGTATGTAAACTGCTCCTCTTGTCAATCTATTTTGCTTTCAGTTCAAATCTCTCATTTAATTTTCTTTCGTATTCATGGTCTTGTTTATGTGGATCTTCTTTTACATCTTCAGGTCCATATATTCCTCATGTTCTTCGGATTCATCTTCTTCGCCGGTGAAGGTATTCATCTAACCATACAAAAGCTTCATATAAGCAATCAAGAACTACCCCCTTGTTTTAGTTTGATTGCACTAATTTACTTGCCAATTTTTCAACAGCCATGATGATATACAGAACAGTACAAGCAGATCATCTGGCTCAGAAGTTTGCTCACATGGCAGTTCATGTGATCGCTATTGCTCTTGGGATCACAGGAATATACGCCACCTTCAAGTTCCACCACAGGAGCGGGTCAACCAACATGTACACACTTCACTCTTGGATTGGACTCGGCACTTTCATCTTGTATGGCTTACAGGTATAAAACTCTTTTTCTTAGTTGCAATAAACATCAGCCTTAGTCAAGCTAGCAACCAGGCACATAGATATAGCGTGCTAGTTCTTGTTTTCTTTGGCTCCTAAACGCCAGAGTGGCAACTCATGATTCATTTGGCTCCAAAAATTGCAGTGGATATTTGGGTTTGCAACGTTTTGGGTGCCAAGGTCACTGGATGAAAGGGCGGCTGCAGCTCCATGGCACGTATGCTTTGGAAGGGCGATCTTGTACATGGCGATATGTACGGCCTTAACTGGTATAATGCAGATTTTCACACTCTTGAAACTGGTGGATAGTAATGAAGCTCATCTGTTGAACTTCACTGGCCTCTCCATCCTCCTCTTTGGCATCACAGTTGATCTTGCTGTCGCGTTTGCTCGCTATGTTTAGTCTTTGCTTTGCTCTGTTTCTCAAATGGGTTTGCCTTGTATTTGCTCAAATCAGCTCTTTGTTTTTCTTGTACTGTTGTCTGTTGACATTGGTGGGCATGTTTGAGTGTTTATATGTAGATTTTGTGTATGTTTTTGGTTTTGCTTGTTTACATGTGACA
Organism: Fallopia convolvulus; assembly: GCA_964016875.1. Taxonomy (NCBI): domain Eukaryota; kingdom Viridiplantae; phylum Streptophyta; class Magnoliopsida; order Caryophyllales; family Polygonaceae; genus Fallopia; species Fallopia convolvulus. Next base: position 13,577,686 of record OZ024728.1, on the reverse strand, counting down.
TACGACGATATATAAGACATTCGATTTCTTTACTTTCAACAATCCATGACTTGAAGGTATGAATTGGAATTCTACCTCCCTTATTTCTGTACAGGTCTATCTAAAATTCCAAGTAAATTGGGTAATTGGAATAGCCACATGATATCAAAATAGTAATTATAATTCATGAGATAAGTTAGGCAAATTCATCTCAAGTCAGTAACTAAGAGATTTACATTTACCTCTTTGAAGTGAAGAAACTGAAAACAAAGCTAGATCACATGAAGACACATTTGAAATAATACAGAAAGCAAAGTTACATCTAAGAACTTGGTGTGAAAAGACAACATAATCCATAACTTACCCAAATCAGATCAATTCCTTCACACCATTTAACACCGTCCATAAAGATCAGCAAAACACTAGTCAACAACAGCCATATAATTAAACAAGAAAAACAAAGAGCTCGAGAAAATTACACCAATTGTTGCTTTGTGGATTCCATTCTTTCCAACAATCCAGCAATATCAGCCTGCATTCTTATCTTCATGTTGTAGTAATCACAGTGTGAACTTTCTAGAAGCTTCAGCTCCTCTATCTTCTTCCTCCTCCTTTCCTCAGTCTCCTGCAAGCACAGTTTAGCCAGCTTCTCTGCATACTCTTCATCAAGCTTCTCTGCTCTTGCTCTTGCCAATTGGTGATACCCTTCGGCTTCCTTTCGGGCCTCATCAGCACGAATTTGAAACATTCTTGCCTCTGCTTCCTTAATCCTCACAACGCTCTCCAAATTCTCGAATCCATCATTGTTGTTTGACAGTTTTGCAGACATGAAATCTCTGCTGTGTGGCAGCATTTCACGAAGTAGACTACTCGTTGTGCTGAGAGAGAGGGGAACGGTTTCTTTGGTTGGAACGGGTTGACTTCTTATGACGTCTTTTTGTGCTCCGGTAGGAGCAAGTGAATTTGACGTACCACCTCCTGTGGCTGATGCCATTATGACATATTAGAAACGTTTGGTGCAAGAAAATAATGCTAATTTTATGTAATTAATATTATAAACCCCATATGGTCCAACAAGACTTTGCAAGGCAGAACAACCAGTTCAACATAAACAGAAATTAAAGTCTACCAATGAAACGCAAATTGCCACACAAGGAAACTGCTCAATAAGATGATGAGAATGTTATCAAGGATAAAATGCAAAGAGGGATTCCCAAAATTTTTGAATATTACTTATTACACTGGAGTTACTATGCAGCATATACATCCCATCCCTCTTACTTATGAATAACAGTGCGTAAAGTTCCATATCTTTTTGTTGAATTGCTCAATGATAGTAAACCTTCCAACAGCAATAATGTGCAAATTGCAATGGTAATTACAAGGATGTATCAGCAAAAATCTTTTATCCAAGGTGGGCTACAACTATTTGATCATTTCAAAATAACAGAGAAAATCATCAACTAGAAATTATTAAGTCCTGAGAAGCAATAAAATACATAATAGAGAGTAAAGTATTAAAGCATCATTCAAATAAAGCTTTGACCCTAACTAGCCACTGAAAATGTTCATCTAGCCATTGAAACTGTTCATCAATCCAATCTTACAGTGACAAACATAAAGCATATTTTAGCTTCCCAGCAGCTAGAAAGACTAAAAATGTCAAAATAAAAGTACATTGCAGGGACTATTTGCTGTTAAAGCAGGTATTTGAATAGTATGCCAGATTTAACTTAACAGCTGACAGATGAAAGAATTTCATTTCTTCCCATAAAAGAGCCAAAAAATACTTCTTCATGTGAGAAAAAAAGGCATTAATACTAATCAAGAAATTTAAAAAGCAAGTTATTCACAACATTTATGAAACACTAAAGCCATGAACAAGTAAATAATGGGAGATTTGGACATTTAGTGATAATCCCTATATACTCGCAAGAGGATTGATTATCACTGTATACTCATCAAAGGATTGACGCAACTAATGTTCTTAAAGAAACACTTAGAAACATATTAGAATGCCTGCTAAATCATGGGTGAAGCAGCAAATATAATCATATAAAGTACACTGATTTGAATAAGAATAAAAGACTTACAGTTGAAAAAGTGAAGAATCAAGTTGCAAGCATCATAAGAAGACATCACTCTCCTTTCCAGCCTATATATTGTCTCTTGTGCCTTTAAATACAATGCTTTTCCTTTGACATCATCACTTCCTTTGAAAATCTTCCTTACACAATCAAGCTCCTTCATCAGTGTTTCTACACTCCATTCCTTGGCACAACACTCAAATACATCTTTCACAAACCCAAGCATTTCAGAAGCATGTCCGCATCCAGGGCAATGAAAATGCATTCCAGGATTTCCTAAAGTACCCTTCAAGCTAGACCCTGACCTGATGAAATTCTTCTCAATACCACAAGAAGCATGGCACCAATGAGAACACACATCACAACCCACCCAGCTGCAGGTATTACTGGCTGAGTCAAACTTCAAACACGCAGGGCACATACAATGGCTACAGTATCCCTTTTTTGTAGAGCAAATGTTGCATTCACAATCATCTACTGGCAATAGAGACTTACAATTGACATTTCGGCATTTAAGGAGCAAGAAAATCTCAACTAATTCAGCAGTTGGAACATGGACATTTTTAGAGATGAAATCTCCAAGCCCAAACTTCACTGCAAGCAGAATCTCCAGTTGTATCCTGTGCGACTTTGAAAGAGTCTCTTTAGTAAGATCGGATCTTCGCTCAAGCTGATTTTGTAGGCTAAGTAGCTCGTTTTTACCTTCTGCAATTAGATTCCTTAAGTAATCCTTCGTTGATTCAACTGTTTCAGCAGGAAGCTCCTGAAGGATCTGTGACATCACTGTGACCGACTCACTAACACATTGTAAGACAATCCTAGAAAGCTTGGGGTTTGTTCTATCGCCCAAGGCATCGGCAGAGGAAGTTTCGATTCTTGGCCTTGCTGGCAATTCAGATGGGAAAAATGAATTGGAATTCGAGCAAGCTGCTTTGTAAAGACTATTCGACATGTCCTTGTTAAAGGAACGGCTTCCATTCATCAGAGAATGACTAACACCGACACTGTGTCCAGCTAATTCTACTCCATCCCCAACAGGCCTAAAACGGCTGTGAACCGACCCGTTAGTCCCCTCTCCACAATGCCAAATTTTGTCATTCTCTCTCCTATTATGACTACCCACAGAATACTCATAATTCTCAGTTGAATTTCTTGTTAACGAGCAACTAGGGTTATGGGAAAACTGGTGTGAGTACGAGTATGATAATGAAGCAGCTGTAAAATCATCTGAGCAAGTGGTTTGAGAGAAATTATTTGAGGTTGCCAAAGATTGCACACTCCGACAGGGCTTGAGAGAAATCAGTGGTCTTGGATCCGGATTTTGGGCGGAGTTTGATGTGTTTAGGGTTAGAGAAACATCAGGCAGAGCTAAAGAGAGGTTAAGGGTTTCCATCTTCGCCTTTTTATTATCCCTACTGTGTCTCTCCCTCTCAGACTCATCTTCAATCTCCCTCTTTGAAGACCCTCCATTTTTATCACTCAATTGCAGAAAATCTCTCACAACCCATCTCTCATCATCACAAGAACTCTCTAAAACCACCTCCTTCCCTTTCAAATGAGCCGAATATTTCTCCTGTGGAAAGCCCATCTTCCCACTTTCGCAAAGGTAGCTAAGAGTTAGCTCCTGGGAGCTCAAATTTCCCCGCTTGGAAGGTTTTGATTCGGCCCCCGGAAGATCCAAACCCTTGTCGGAAAACCTCATTTTCTCATCGAGACTATCCAGATCTTGCCCCAAATCCGAATTTTTCACAGGCGTGCTTTTGAATCCCTCAAATCCATGACCAGAACTACTCGACAAATCCTTCTCTCCAAACATGATTGTTCGAAATAAAAGACGAGAAAATTAAAGCAAGGGAATCAATCAGAACATTACCGGAGTCTTCAAGCTTGAATTGTTAATTCAACGGAAAAACAAAAAAAAAAAACTGGGGAATTAGACTCATTCTTCAGGCAGAAAACAGCGTGGATAGAGTTGAATCTTTGACACCCAAAAAAAATCTGCAACGGTTATATTCAGACACGGCGGTCAAGGCCACAAGCGGCAACGAGGAAGCTTCATTTTAGCTTTAGGAAGAAATTGACCATCATGCCCCTCGTTGTACAAAGCGGATACGGTGGTCCAATGAAGAAGGAATGAACTACTTTACCAATTACTACAAGTTTGAGCTGTATGTTTGCTTGCTTCCTTGTCGATGTGTAAGAAGTTGTTTTGAAATCCTCAGAGCGGGACTGAATTTAGGCCGTGTAATTTAATATTCTAGTCTCTGACCAGTTCAAGTGAATTTTTATTTGGTATAGAACCTGTCCAAGTGAATGTTCGTTCGTCAAATGCTTGAACAACATGATTAACATCCTTAGGTTAGAAAACAAAATTAAAAAAAAGTTGTTATTTTAATAAATATCACTTAGCTACATGATAATAGTGATAAAAGATTTTTATTATTTTTAATAGATGTGTATCGGTTTTATAGTTAATGTAATTTACTTCCTCTAAAATGTGAATGAATATATAATGTGTGAGACATTTATAAATGAAATTAGTGGCACAATTAGAAATTTTTTCTTGAATGGGAGAAAAATTTTAGCTTTTTTTTTTCAATTTCAAAAAATAAAATACAAAAACTGAAAAAATATTCCAAAAAACCTTTTAAAATTTATAAATGTATAACTAGAATAAATACATAAAACATATATTTTTAATACGCGATAGCCTATCTTTATATTATAAGAATCTTTATATTATGTTTTATAAACATGACCTAGGTTTTTATTTGTTTGAAATTTGGGGTGTTTTACATCATTTAAAGAGTAAAAAAGAGTGTAAGATATATGTATCGAGACTTGAGAGTCATAAGGCAAATACTTGGTAGACAAGAACTATGTTGTTCAAATTATAAAAAAAAATTAATTGTCAAAATTTACAATAACTCGTATATGGTTTTAAGAAAAAACACCGTCCCCCAAAATGCACGCATCCATATAATTTAAGGGAAAAAAAAGTTACTCTGCAGTACCCGGTTCGGACGTAGATTGGCCTCGGCCAATCGAACCAAGCGAGAGATCAAAAAAATGAAAAAAAAAAAACGTTTTTTTATTCCAAAAAATAACATTAAGATGCTAAATACTCCGTATTAACGAGTGAAGTGTTAATGGATGATGTTAACTTCTAGGCGCTTAGCTCTCATGGTGCTTAGATCATTCTCAACTCAAGTATAACAACAATCATTAATTTATGATAATGAACAACTGGAAAGCAATTTAGTGCTTTTAAGTATATCTTCTAATTAAATATTAGAGCACTCTCCAATAAATAAAAACATTAAAAGCAGAGCAGGTCAGCTTTTCTTGAAATATACAGTACTATCTTCAGAAACGTATAAATCCTGCATCATATTCTATTATTTGCTTGTAACAAAGAGAAATCAGTATTGTAAATTTCACTAATCTTCTTGAGGACCATGGAGAAAAATTAGGTCTCATCCTAGCCCCATAAATGACTCGAAGAACTCCAAATTTTCCCACCTAAAATTGACCCACGTTTAGCTACTTATTTAACCCATCTCTTGTATCTACAATCCACCCATTTGTCGTTGGTTGCAAAAAGTGCTAGTTTTTAACATAGCAATCATGGTTCAGCTATAACTTAAACCATAATCTTTAATGCTCAACTTCATCCGAATTCTCCAAAATTGTGTTAAATTATGGGTAGATGCAGATGCTTATATGATATAAATAGGGTCTTACCGTTAGGATACTAATTCCCATGATATACTTGAACTCGCTTGACCTTGACCATGATTGAACAATGTAATCAAATATATAAGGGTAATTTATCTACATGAGCAAGATCAAATGTATATGAGAAAGTGCAAAAAGATTATCTTTGGATTCAACTTGGACTAATGAGAGTGTCAGCGCAAGCAGAGGCTACTAGGTTTCAGCACATCAAATTTTATCACAAAATCTATCAATACATGCAAAGACAGGGTATTTCTAACAAGTATGAGACATAGTAATTTATATGTCAAAGAGCAAAATCAAAGAAAAAAGAACACTCACAGGCATTTAGAAATGCCTTTCTGGTGTTGTTAGTCATCTGGCTAAGTCCACGTGTCTTACCAGTTGGAACCCCCGTCTGCATCACGAGATTGATAGAAGTCATCTGGTCTTGCAATGTTGACTTCCTCAAATTCATCATCGTCTGGATACAATTGGAAAAAATGGTCAGTAAATGATGCGCAGAGTTACGCAAAACCATACAGAGATTTGAGCAAGCCACTTACAAAAGTGATGCAGTAATTCCAGATTAATTTATGCACACAAGGCAATTGACCTTGATCAAGGGAACTAGGTAGTTGGACAATTAGGCCGCCAATAAGCAAAGCCAGATCCATGTTTAGAAAAGAAAAATAAATACGAACAAGCCTAAACTCAATTTGTCGCAACAATGAGAGATACAATCTGAAGATCGCAAACTCGCCAAAAAAAAATAGCAAGTTTTGCTTAGAGATTACACATGATAAATTTGACATTTGAGAAGTTAAACAGATCAACATGAAATATTTCTAATTGAAAGAAATCCACATGAGGAAAATCACTTGTTCTTTTGTTATTTGGAGGAATGCAGAAAAATATCATTGTTAAGATACAGCTGCTAAAATAAGTTCTGAATTAGTGGAGGTAACCTAAGGGTGTGCTAGTGCTAATAAAAAGAGACCTGTAGAAGACAGTATAAGAAAATAGAGCTTCAGTAGATATTCTTTGGCTTATATGAACAGGATCTCTATACCAGATCCATGGATCCACCATTGAACTCAATCAAAAGAGAGAGAATAGAAACGAAAAGGAAAGATGAAAGATGAATTATGAATCATGAAATTTCTATGGACTAGCTTAAGATATATAAACAAGCAAGAGCAATCTCATATAAATACTAATGAGGAACATGTTGGATCCTATTCGTGAAAAATCTGAAGATATTCCATTTCGAAAATAGCAAGTTCTAAGCACTTTAGTTATATTATATTTCTCAGTTACTAACTCATCTTGCATGTACGCATAAAAAATTCATTCTTGATCATATAAGAATCTTTATGATAGCCTTCCATTTTCACATTGTGTGTCATACTTTTTAACCTGATTCTTCTTGTCATGACACATTCACTCTAATAAATAATGTATAGCACGATACTCTTTTGTCTCTTCACTTTTCAACAAATTAGTAATGAATATAATGACTTGTTTTAATGGGATATAGGAATCTAGAAGTCTTCGAGAAATTTAAGAAGAAACAAGGTCAATAAAATCTTTCAATTTTCTTATTTTATTGTAATTGGATTCAGCTAACAAGGGAGAATGGAGTGTCACAAGGTAAAGTCAAGTCATTAGAATGTTCAATAGTATAGAGCGAATAGCATAACTCAAGAATTACTGGAAGCGCAATTTCCCATGGGATGACTACTTAGCCCTTTTTCTTCTTATTCAATAAAATTCCCCCTTGAGGGGACGGAGAGTGTCGCCTCTTCTTCGACCAAAAAAGAGATTCTTGAGTAAACTGGGGCATAATTCCTAGCAAGTATATCGGGAAATAAAACAGATAGTAGAACCTCGGTCAGCTCAAGAAACCTATTCAGCATTTGCTGATGATTCCCGACTGAAAAGGAACTTTACATGTAAACAAGGAAAATTTATTATCTAATATATTGTAGGAAATCAGGGCCTCTCCTTCGACCAAAAAAAAATTTTCATGAGTAAACTGAGGCAGAGCTTCCAAGCAAGTTTATAGGGAAATAAAACAGATAGTAGAACCTCGGTCAGCTCAAGAAACCTATTTAGCATTTGCTGATGATTCCAGACTGAAAAGAAACTTTAAATGTAAAGAAAGAAAATTTATTATCTAATATACTGTAGGAAATTAGTAACCTAGCTTAAAAGGGAGCTGTCCAATCTCAACAACAAGCAAAACGGTAGGTCAACTTGGGAGTATTGGAGAGGTGAACAAGAAATTCACAAATGTCCAGACAATGATAACGAACAGAGAGCAATTCAGTTATCATCAACAAGCAAAACAGTAGGTCAATTTGGGAGTATTGGAGAGGTGAACAGGAAATTCACAAATGTCCAGACAATGATAAATAACAGAGAGCAATTCAGCTATCATCAATTGGTTCCATCATCTACCAATGGGCACTAAAGGAGAAAAGAACCTAAAATAGATAAATGGACAAAGTAGTGAACTGGACCAGGTTCAACACCATACCAACATTATACCATTTCACACCTAAGCTTTTTTATTAGTTAGTACTATACTGACTTGTATTAAACAGGTTTTAGTTGCACTGCATCATAATAACTATAGAGGAAACACTTTACCTGCACGTTTCAAAGAAAAGGAAACAGAAACAGAAACATGATGGAAATGTAAGGAGGATATTGTGACCACTTTTGACAGTTATGAATGAGTTAAGAGAAATAGCACAAAGAAGAAAACATGGGAAAATGAAGAAGAAGGTTGAAGTGAATTAGTATATCCTTGATTTTTTGTCCCCTACTCTACTAGAAATTCACCTAGACTTCATATAAAACCAAAGATTGTTATTCTGGAGATATGAAGTCATCTAAAAGTAAGTATAATCAACATTACATATTTGCAGTCGAAAGTTCTAAAGCTTATATAACTCAAGTCTATAGTAATTTCTACAAAATCCAAGCATACAGGAACCACAAATTTGTACAGTTGATAGCAGTACCCAATTTTTTACACAAGTGCATCACAGTACCTGAAAAATGTCATGATAATGAACGCCGCAAGTGCTATAGCATACAAAGTGTCAAAGAAAGCAACAATGTCAACAGAACAATACCTTTTCTTAAGGTCAAAGCCACCACAGCATCATTTTCTACCTGCAAAAAAGAAGAGAAAATGCATTAAACAAAGTCCAAACAGTAGGAATTAGCCAACATAAGGGCATAATCAGATACATATTCTCGAAAGATACAGAAAGTACAAGACATTCATCCAATGAGATACCTTCTGATCTGCTAGGGTCTTAGAATCCTCTAGCACCTCGTTGGTTTCTGGTAAGATCAGTTGTTGATCATTAGCAGGATGGTCAGTGATGGCATATAACTTCTCCTTAATGTCCAAAACCTTCTCTGTAGGATCACATTGTATGAAATAAGTTGTCTTATGGCGCTTGACACGGATATACATGGCCTGCAGAAATGGATTTCAAACACAACACTCAATTCTTCAGTCCAATTTAGTGATGATCATCCTATAACATAAGTTTGGAAATTTACAATTCATAACATACAGGAGTAACGAGAAAATAAAACCATAATTACTAAATCCCTAATATGAGTCTAAAGACCAAATATTTAACCTAATTGTAAATCTTGATGCATTGAATTCAGAGTTTGAAGTGTTTCAGATATAATGGCTAAAATCAATTCAATCCACGCATAGAGCACTACTAAATGGAATATATTACGTCAGAAATATTGCACGGGTTTTGAAAATCAAACAAACAGGTAGAATTTTACCATTTTGTTTGGAGTGCCTTATCTGGTTTGTTCTGGTTAAACAGAGCCAAATAAATCTTTCTCCTCCTCCTTCCTGTAGTACAATTGTCAAGTGCAATGACGACAGAAATCACATCGTCAGAAGTCTTATGGAGAAAAAAAAAACGGAATTTTTATCCTTTTTCCAAGATTCAAGTGGAAGAAAAAAAAACCCACCTTCGGTGATGAATGAGAAGAAGAAGAAGAAGAAGAAGAAGATGGCTGAGAGAGAGAGCGAAAAGCCTGGAAGAAACGCCGATCAGCGTAGTCTACCTCTCTTCTCAGCAAGCACCCGAGAACAATCGCACTTAGCAGCCCCTTATTTTCAGATTTTCCACTATTTTCGACTTTCCATAAAACAAAAACATTATTAATTTTCCTTTTTCCTTATTTTTCATATACTCCTTGTTATCCATCTAGTTGTATATTTTTTTTTTAATAACATGACAAAGAAATATTAGGTTATCCCAATTTTACACGGCCAACCTAAATTCATCCACCACGGATGATTTGAAAGAATTCAAACAATAAAGGTTAAAAACTAAACATGTGCCTTAACCGAACTAAAGAATTATCCTCCAGGACACAGGAGTCGAAGAAATAGCTTGACGAATATGTTGAACACTAACATGTCTTCTAGTTAAGAAGTCAACAGCAGAATTACATTCCCTTAAATAATGGAAAAAATGGGAAAAAAAACAACATTAGTAATCTTCGAAACCAGATTTCGGATGTCCTTTTATAATTGAATAAATTTCCCAACAAAATTTCTAAACATTTTTTAAAGAATTAATGAGAACAAAATTATCTCCTTCAATGATTAATTTTTCAATATTCATTGTTGTCACCACTTTAAGACCCTCAAAAAGTGCAAACGCTTTAGCTTTTAAGACAGACATAGGCTGGAGCAAAAGACGATCAAAACCTTTAGAGAAAATTGCACTAAACCACCCGTTAAATAGGCGAATTTACACTTAACCACCCGTTATACACGAATTTGTTTTAAACCACCCAAAACTTCGATTCCGTTAACAAATAGCCACCCATGGCGTTATTCCGTCAAAAATGCCGTTAGATCGTGTACAATTACTACTTTACCCTCATTTCGCCCCAAATTGAAACGGGTTCGTGAGTTACAAAACAAAGACCATTGAAAAATTTGCCCCCAAATCCGTTCTTTCGAGTCTAGGGTTCATCTTTGGGGGAAATCTGGTTCGATTTGGTGGGGGGATTTAGGGACTCTTTAAATAAGTTAACGTTTTGGTCGCGATTTGGTGGCCGAAAGGCAAAGCAGCTCCGAAGTCTAAGCCGGTCGCGAAATCGAAGAAGCCCGCTGCCAAACCGGCGGCTTCGACCAAGAAAGTTGCTGCTCCGGCTAAGGGAAAGGGGAAGGCGGCTCCAACAGCAGCCAAGACCAAGGCGAAGGCGGCTCCAGTTAAGTTAAAGGCAAAGGCGGCTCCAGCAGTGGCTAAGTCCAAGGCAAAGGCGGCTCCAGCAGAACCCAAGAAGCCGGCTGCAAAGGGGAGAGCTAAGCCGAAGGAGTGAGCGACTAAGGTGGCGAGGACCTCGACTCGTACTTCTCCAGGGAAGAAAGCTCCGGCTGCTGCAAATCTGTAGTGGTAGCGATGGTGTAAATCTATTTTCTATGTTCGATGATTTTGGGGGATTCCCATTCCAGTTTCAGAGCAAACATTGCCCATGTCATACAGATTGCTGGGGATTTTGAGTATGCAGTTTTTTCGTCCCTCTTCATCTTTGGTGTTTTTAGGGTTTGTAATCTTTTCCAATTTGAGTGTTAATGCAGAAGAAACTGATTAGATTTTAGACTGTAGAACCTCTGAATCTAAGATTACATGTTCCTTCATCGTCCTTGGGGGGATTTAGAGACAATAATTTAACGTTTTGGTCGCGTTTGAATCGTCCTTGGGGGGATTTAGAACCTCTGATTAGATTTTCAATTGTCTCTGTTTTGTAACTCACGAACTCGTTTCAATTTGGGGCGAAATTGAGGGCAAGGTAGTAATTGTACATGATCTAACGGAATTTTTGACGGAATAACGCCATGGGTGGCTATTTGTTAACGGAATCGAAGTTTTGGGTGGTTTAAAATAAATTCGTGTATAACGGGTGGTTAAGTGTAAATTCGCCTATTTAACGGGTGGTTTAGTGCAATTTTCTCAAACCTTTAAGTAGACTATTATTGTCCCGAATGATAAAACTTGCAAAAGTGGATAAATTTTTTTGTTTTGACGCATCAAAATTAAGTTTTACCCAATGGCGAGGAGGCTTGATCCAAGCCGGATTATTTTTTCGTTTTCGCAAACAAGTTCTAGGCTTAAAACTATTAGAATTCGCAAAAACCCACTGGATATGTTGTCTATAAGCTAAATCACAACGTAAGAGATAAGAATCTATCCTAGACTAATTAAAATTGATAACATTTCTATGATTCCAGAAAAATCACCGGAGAAAACAAAGAATATCATTGTTACTATTTGAATTTAAAGTTGAAATTTAATTATCATTATTAAAACTTCCTGTTGTGACTAGGTGAAAACAAGATTGTATTTTTTTCTTCTAATTTTGCAATCATTTTTTTGTAAAGGGACAATGGAAAAGCAGATGATTTGAATTTTCATTTTCAGTATTACAAAGAGAACAACAACGCGGAACACAATTATAAAATCTATTTAATCGTTCAGTAGTAGGTAAACAATCAACATAAGATTTCCATACAAAATTTTAATTTTCGGAGGTAGTTTAGATTTCCAAATCCAAGAAAACCCATTCAAACCAAACACCCTTGCATCATTAATAAGAGCATAAGCTAAATTTACATAGAATAGATCATTTGTAGATGGAAGCCAAACAACATGATCTTCAAAATTAGAGATGGGAATCCTTATATTAGATATTAGATTTACCAACAAAGGAGGTAACAAAAGGCTTAGACCATGAAGATCCCAAGTTTTATGACTTCTAATAAAAGCAGAGATTTTAATCCATGGATTATTATTATGATAAGAAGAGAGAAAATTAGAATTCTCAATCCACCTATCTAACCAAAAATTAATATTATTACCATTTCTCATAATCTACTTGACTCCTTTTGAAAAAGACTCCCTAATGCTCAACAGACGTCCAAATTACCAAGAAGTATTTTTATTTTGATATTGAAATAAGTCTCGTGATCCTAAATATTTTTCATGTATTATTCGAAACCAATAATTCTCAGGCTCAGTTAGCAATTTCCAAAGAAGTTTCATTTGAAGGGATACATTTGCATTTTGAGTTGTTCATAATCCAAACCCTCCATTTTCTTTAGGAGAGCAAATTTTCCCCAACTAATAAGAAGATGATAATTTGGAGTAAATTTATTTCAGAAAAAAGGCCTTATTGACCTTATCAATTTCATCTCCAACTCCTTTAGAAAGCAAGCATCTTTGCATTAAATAACTTACATGACCAAGCAAATTAGACTAAATTAAGATCATCCTTCCCACTTGAGAAATTGAATTGGCTTTCCATTGGGAGAGTTGTTAATTAAGATTACTAATTGATTATGAAAACATTGGATTTTGAACCCGACCTTTCAATATTGGAATCTAACCTACATGTAAATTTGTATTTTTTTACATTCAATAGACTTAATGTTATACATATATACTCTACTTTAGCCTCTTGACCTTCCATATATAATATTTAATTAACATTATACATCAATCATAAATTAATTATTTAGAAAACCTATATTTTTTATAGGTTTTCTAAATAAATGAATGTCAATTGTAAATGCATGTGATAACTTATATGTAAAAAAGATATACAACTTCAAAAAGCTTCATTGATGAAATATAATATTTGAAAAAACTAAATACGTAAATATGTATAAAAAAATTTAATAGAATTATTAACCCGTGCAAATGCACGGGCATATACTTCTAGTTCCCAAATATTTTTCCATTGAAATAGTGATTTGAATACTAAGAACACTATCTAAGGACATAGTAGAGGGTCTAGAAATATTGGTCGAAGTTTGGAAAGTACTTTTATGAAAATTAATCAAGAGTCCATAATTGTTTAATGAAATTCATATTAGCATAAGCAGCATTAGTAAAAATTAAAGTATCGTCCACGAAGCTTAGAAAGGGAAAAGTAGTGCCATTTTTAACCAAGTGAATGCCTGCATGCCGACTCGAATGAAGAGATTTATTTTGTAAGGTTCTTGCTAGATACTCCATGATAATTACAAAGATAAAAAGGGACATAAGATCACCTTGTCTAATACCACAAAGAGGAGTGAATTCTATCCCTTGTTCATTATTAACAAAAACAGATGAAATAGATGTACTAATACAAGTCATAACTAAGTGAATCTATAAAATTTGCTACATTTAGAATTCCCACAGCTGAAATGGATGTAATGCGAATTGCTACATCTATCAAAAGACTGAGAACAATCCATTAGTTGTAATCTCTTTGTGCCTCAAGTCATCAAAAAGCAATCTCTTTGTGGATTGCTTACGATCTTTTGATAGATGCGTGTGAATTGCTTTTTGATGACTTGAGGTCTTTTTATTGACCTTCCCTTGATTGTAGCGCGGTCTTTATGATTGCTTCAACACGTTGATCTCTACAAGTAAGATAGATCTTGAGTTAGAGGCGTTTTTCGACCCCACGACCACGTGGTTAAAAGCCACGAGAGGAAGAACTCGAATGTTACAAGGAATTAAAGAGAAGAATCCCACAATAGTCCTAGTTTCAATTAATTATTCCAAAAATATACCCTCACTCTATCTTATTTCCAAAACTATATTTTTTATTGAAAAATACCAAACCACCCCTAATTAATAATCCTAACCAACTATTTTCAATCCACCTTCAACACGTAAAAAACCTACAACACCCCATTGAATCATTGATCGCTCAGCCCTGCTCTACCACCGATCACTCAGTCCTCACTTAGACATCGCTCAATCCTCGTACAAAAATTTGTGCATGTTGGTTTACGCTTTTGAACCAAAATCAATGTTGTGGGTAAATTTATCAAATTAGATTACGTTTATGAGATGTGTTTTAACCAAATTCAACTCTTTATGTAAATTCGATGCTTTAGTGTAAATTTCGATTTTTAAGTATTGTACATGAATTAAGTGTTGTACGCCTGTACATGAATTAGGTCAAATTAAGGAAAATTTTATTGGGCTCAATTTATGTATTAAAATCCTAATAAATTTAATGTAACAAAATTATATATCAAATTTTATGTAGCAAAACCCTAAGAAATTTAATATATAACAAAATTAATGTAATTAAAAAATTATGTAACAAAACCCTAATAAATTTTATGTAGCAAAACCCTAATTAAATACAATTCATGTAATAAAATTAATCTGCGAGAATTATTCTACACAAATTTACGTAACAAAATTAATGTAATAAAATTAATGTACACGAATTTATGTAACAAAATTAATGTAATAAAATTGAAATTAGTTTCCACAGAGTATAATAAATTAACTTACTAAAATTTGTGTAACAAAATTTATGTAACACAATTTATGTAACAAAAACACCTTACATAAAATTTGTGTAACATAATTTATGTAACAAGAATACCTTATATAAAATTTTTGTAACAAAATTTATGTAATAAGAACACCTTACATAAAATGTGTAAAATAATTTATGTAACGAAAACACCTTACATAAAATTTGTGTAAAATAATTTATGTAAGGAAAATACCTTGCATAAAATTTGTGTAACAAAACTTAGGTAAAAAAACACTTTACATAAAATTTGTGTAACATAATTTATGTAACAAAAATAGATTACATAAAATTTGTGTAACAAAATTTATGTAACAAAATTAAAAATAGGGGTATTTTAGTCTTATTATTTGCAAGAGGTTACTATTGGAAAAATTAAGATAGAAGGGTATATTTCTGGAATAAAATATTGAAATTAGACTAGTTATGTCTTTTTCCCGGAATTAAATGGGAAAATATGTGGGAATTCTAAATGGGGATAGGGAATTCCCGATGGGGATGGGGACATGGACGGGAAAAGTTTTCATTCCCCGATGGATATGAGTATTTTCTTTAATCAGAAAACGGAGTTAGCACTCCTGCGGGAATATTATTAAACAAGAAAACTTAGTCCCCTAAAGGGGGACTTACCTCCAAAGGAAGCAAATTCGCAATACAATCATGTTCAAAAAAGAATTCAACTAGAGGAATCGAAATATTAAGAGAATGGTTAGCTAAAGCATCTGCCACCTGGTTCGCAGATCTTGAAACATGCTTGATTTGAGTCGTCCAAATATGGTCCATGATCAAGCTGTGACAAGCCTCCAACAAATGAAAATCCCGATGAGGACGAATCTTAGATTGCATGAGGAGATTAACTGCTTGGATGGAATCAGCTTGCAGCACAATGCGTGTGAATCCAGTAGCCTTAGCAATCTGCAAACCCTTGTAAATGGCTTGAAGTTTAGCATGAATAGCATCACTCATGCCCAGCTTAAAAGAGAAACCCTGAATGAACTTCCCATTATGATCCCGAAAGACACCTCCCCCCCCCCCCCAACGAAGCCCGGATTTCCCTTAGAAATGACATCGGTATTAAGAGCAATCCAGTTCAGCGGAGGAGTACACCAACTCGTTGGTGAGTCATTCTTACTGATGCACGGCTTAGTATGAGCAGCGGTATGCGCAACAATTTCATATGCATCAACCACAGTTGTCACTCTATAACTAAGATGGTTTACATCATCCACTTGATCAAAGACAAGAGGATTACGTGTCTTCCATGTAAACCAAATCATTGAGGCAAATATGGTACTCCATTTATCCAATTTTTGAATGTTGTTAAGAATCCAAGTAGGAATATCAGTTTCAATAAAGAAATCAGAAGCGATGGAGTTACCAGTGATAGCACTCTAGACTTGTCTTGTTTCATTGCAATCCCGAAGCAAATGGAGCAAATACTCCACCATTCCACAACGTGGGCAAAGAGCTGAATTAAATAATTGTCTTTTCCACCTAAACTTGTTACACATAACCACATTATGTGCAACGAAAAAAAGAAAATGGCGACCCCACTGTTGGACCGGCACTCTCCAGATTTTTGTCCAAATTGGTGAATAAACATCCTCCTCATCAGTTCTCACCAGACTATAAGTCGATTTTGAACTGAAATCACCAGATTGAGAAATACGCCAGTAATACTTATCCTCCCTGTCATGATCAGTATTCAGCTGCTATTTTTTGGAGAACATCAACAGGTAGAAATAGAGAAAAGGCATTCCAATTCCAAGTTCCATTAGAAAAATAATCAGCAACTGTAAAGAGAGTATTTTCCAACGGAACAATAGCAATAGCCACTTCAATGAGAGGTTTTTCGATCAACCAAATATGTTGCCAAAAAAGAGTATGTTCTCCATTTCCAATTGCGACAGCAATGCCCTGTAGCAAAACAGAGGCACCATGAACCAACCCCTTCCATAAATGAGAAGAACGAGGACGTGGAAAAAACATGTCACAATCCAGCCTATTATGACAATATTTCCCACGGATAACCCTGCTCCAAATCGCTTCCGGTTCATTCAAAATTCTCCAATCTAACTTAGCAAGGAAAGCAGCGTTAGAGGCCCGCATCGATCGAATCCCTAAACCACCCATTCTCTTTGGTTTACAAATTCGGTCCCAACCCAAGAGATGAAGCTTGCGATGATCAGAAGTAGAACCTCACACAAAACTACGGACCTTCTGATCAATAGCATCGCATATAGATGGGGGACAAGAGTAGATTGCATTGTATACATGGGCAAGCTTGAGAGAACCGAATTTGCAAGTGTTATCCGCCCAGCAACAGAAAGGTATTTCGACTGCCAGCTGCTCAAACGTGCAGACACTTTATCAATAAGGAATTTGTACTTGTCAGAAGTCATTTGATCACCTGTGGTTGGAACACCCAAATATGATCCAAATTCCTCAGCGATTAGGATAGATAAGAAAGAACTAATAGCCTCCCTGTCAGAATCCCAAACTTTCTTTGAGAAATAAACACAACTTTTGTTAAAATTCACAGACTCCCCAGAATAAAAACAGAAGCGTTGCAAACAGCTCTGAATGACCGCCGCTTGATGCACTGATGCTTCAACGAAAAGAACAAGATCATTTGCAAAGAATAAGTGAGATAATCCAACACCCCCCTCATAAACAGGCTGCTAGCCACCGATTTGGACCGCATCTTGAATGATGTGTGAAAGGTACTCCATACAAAGAACAAACAAGTACGAAGAAAGCGGATCACCTTGGCGGATCCCCCGAGAGGGTTTGAATGAACCCACTTTAGAGCCGTCCCAAAGTAATTCCATAGATCCCTGTATTTGACAGCTCATGATAATTTCAATAAGATGAGCAGGAAGACGAGCATTCTTCAAGATGAGCCGTAAAAAACTCCAACGAACTTTATCATAAGCCTTTGCTAAATCAATCTTGAGCATCATCATGCTTCGATTCTCTGAAGTGGAGGAAAAAGTGTGAGAACCTCTTGAACTACCACCACATTGTCATTAATTTGGCGGCCCGGGATAAAACTCGCTTGAGTAGGAGAAACAAGCAAAGGCAACACAGGTTTGAGTCGATTAACAATCGTCTTGGTGGCCATTTTGAAAGTAACATTCAGCAATGAAATAGGTCTGAATTGAGCAGCAGTGGTTGGATGATTATTTTTAGGAAAGAGATGCATAAATGCGTCTGCCATGCCGTTTGACATACCACCCTTATTCAGAAAATCCAGTATGCAGGTGCATACATGAGGGCCCACAATCTCCCAATTCTTTTGAAAGAATGAGAATCCGTCAGGCCCGGGTGCTTTAAAGGGAGCCATTAAGTGAAGCGCCTCCCAAACTTCATGCGCTGTAAAAGGCTGGTTCAATTCCTCCATGAGATCCTTAGATAATACCGGGAAGGAGATTGTAGGACACATGGTTGAGTACCGAGGCTCTCTCCCTCATTCATAAAAAGCTTAGAGAAATATTCAAGAACAGTATTACTGGTCTCCAAGATATCAGTAGTCCAGTTGCCATCCGGTTTTTGCAGGGTAGTGATTTTGTTAGCTCGGCGCCGAATGATCGTAGAAAGATGATAATATTTAGTATTCCGATCACCATCAATGAGAAAAGAAGCGCGAGACTTTTGAAACCATAGCAATTGCTCTTGGTGGAGAACCTGCTCAAGCTCTTTTCGTGATTCTCTTTCTCTCCAAAAAAGACCCGGAGAATTCCAGGTGTCCAAAGCACACCGAACGCCCTCGAGACGAGCCAATAGTTTTCTCTTTTTGAAGAAGATATTACCAAATGTCAACTTATTCCACTGAGTCAATGAAGTGGCCAAATTTTCAAGAGAGGAGCTCAAATTACAGCCATCATTCCAATTCTCCAGAACACAAGACTGGAAATTAGAATGAGTAAGCCATACTGCTTGGAAGCGAAAGGGCCGATTGCCATTGTTACGCGAACCACTGTGAGAAAGCGCAATAAACAAGGGCAAATGATCTGAATAGGGTGCAACCAGATGACACACTGAAGCTTCTTGGAACCAAAGGCACCAAGAATCAGAACAGAGGGCTCTGTCTAAATGAGCTGCTTTATAAGTCTCCGGGGATGAACCAGTTAACCAAGTGAATCGAGGGCCTTCGAAACCAAGATCGATGAGATGGACTTTATCAATCCAGTCAGCAAAGGCCGCCGAAGACCTGTTAGAACCAACAAAAGAACTTGTTCTCTCACTTGAATTAATTGTGGCGTTAAGATCCCCAGTAATCAACCAAGGACGGTTATTAGTGCGAGCCATAATAGAAAGATTGTCCCAAAGAGCAGCCCGATTAGTAGGATCCGGCGAAGCGTAGACCGTTGTAAGCATCCATGGTTCCTCTCCTCTTCTAATCACTTCGACAGTGATGTGTTGGGGTTAAGAGAAAGAGGAATAATCAGAATATCCGATGTTCTCCAAAGTAACCAAATACCACCCGAAAAGCCAATAGCATCCATTCTAAGAACTCCATCAAAACCCAACTGCCTGCACACCGCATCAGCTCGAACACCACTGATTCTTGGTTCAACAAGAGCAAGTACTGAAGGATTATAGATACGAATAATGTCTCTAATAGTTGCCATGAAGTTGGAATTCCCTGCTCCCCGAACATTCCAAACTAGTAGGCTGAGGTTATTCATAGACATAACTGAATTAATTAAATCTCCAAAAAAGGAGCATTCATAGCATTAGAGTTGACTACATAAGTGACAACCGCTCTAGCGATGCAAAGCATTGCATTACTGATTTGAGGTGGAATCGAGACCCGACACAGGAGTGGTTGAGTCTCTGCAATCATTGGAAGGAATTCCATAATCATTCGGTTCGCCAGGCGGGGGAGGTTCATGAGAATTGGGCCCATCTGGAGGTTTGAGACCATAAAACTTGACCTGTTGAGGACAAGGCGCGTCCCGAGTCTCGGTTGATGGTTCATGGTTGGTGCGGTGGAAGGTTTCAGTTTGGGACGGCTGAATAGTTGTGTTTGGATTTTGCAAGGGTAAGCTAGGGTTGTTTGACTTATCTTTCGTAAGGTCAAGATTTTCAGCTATTAGCTGGGCCCTCTTGATTTCCATATCTTTGGCAGTTGTGGTTGGCACGGTGGATTGTTTCCTGGTGGGCTTGATCACAGAGGATAGCATAGAATCTCTAGGATCTTTTTTTCCTTCTTCTTAGGATTTTTATTGCCTGGTTAATCAGATTGTTTTGTTTCCTGAGATTTTCTTTCCATGATTCTAGCACCAAGATCTTTCGGGTCCATTTTTGCCGTAACTACAGCTGCCTCGGATATCACTATCTTAGCCGTGCCTTGTTTCTTGCTTGGCACGTTAGGGCTAGTTTTTGACCTGGCGTTTTCAACAGAGATGACATTCTTGCCCTTTTCCGCATAGCGGTTTTGTGCCTGTGTGCTTGTTTACGGATTATCCGAATCATCCACCCCAGCCTCAGTTTGCATTAACACAAAAAAGCGTGACCCCTTGTTCTGCTGTTGAACAGGTTGAATTTGTTTATTTGGATGACTTTGTTTAGACGAAGAATTGCCTTGATGGTGTTGTGGCCTTGATTTACGGATTGGCTTTTTCACATGCATTCATGGACCAAATTGTTCATCAATCGGAGCGGCTGGGATATTAGACTTTACGACTCTCGTGGCAATTCTTCTATCCTCTTCCTCCTCCTGTGCATGAGTTGAAGGTGCTAGTAATGGACATCGATCTTTTGTGTGGCCTATTACACCACATTCATAACAAAGTGATCGTATCCCTTCGTATTGAATGGACCACAATCTTCCCCGTAAACGGAATTTTGATAATAGAGCGTGATCCAAGTTGATCTCAACCCCCAAACGAACAAACTGGCCTCTGTCTGCATCCATTGTCGTTTTATCAATGCGTATGACTTTCCCAATGGTATTACCAATACGACTCAGGAATTTCGCATTGAAATACTCCATGCTAAAGCCCGGAATTCGAATCCATGCTGTAAGGATCTTAGCCGTATCCTCGAATGGGTCAAAATTTGGAACCCATCGACGAATCATCAAATAATTATCACCGATCATCCATGGCCCTTGCGTTAGTACATGGTTCAGATCTTCCATGTTTGAAAACTTCGCCACATAATGAGCATTGCCAATGTCGACAAGAGTGAGTTCACCTTTAAGTTTCCATTTCTGCTCCAACTTCTCCTTAATTTGCACATAGTCGGGACCTTTATCGAACATATTGATGATCAACGTATGAGCCCAAGGACGACGTAATTCACATTTCTTCTGCTTGGTCAATGTGATAGTCGGACATGCCGGATCGTCTTCTTCCGGAATCTCGTCGTCATCAGTATAGTTCTGGTCTTTCTTCAAGACTTGCTAGGGCAGCAGAAACGATGTCTGCTTTTGGAGAGCCATTTGCTATATTTCCAGCAACTTTATCTCTGAAAGAAACCGTAGTGGGTGGTGCGTCTACTCCGCCAGCCGGATTAGCAATTGGTTGAGTCTGCATGGATTGAGGAACTCCCGAAGCGGAACCCTAATTAGTGTTTGATGGTGAATGTGATGCAACAGGAGGATTGAGAGGTTGAATGGTTGGAGTGGATGGTTTATCAATATCTATCGCCGTAGAGATATCCGGTGGGACAAGAGGGCTGACGGGCGTCGACCGGCGACGCCATTAGCGGCGGCTCAAATAAGGATACGAAATATAAGTATTGATATGGGGAATAAAATCCTAAATAGGGATGAGGACGGTGAGGGTATTCCCCGCCGGAACCCGCCCCATTGTGACAACATGTGATCTTAATGCATTCACCGACGCTTGTGAGTACTTCCTTTCGCTTATCCCGTTCGTTCACACTAAAACTGCGTTATCAACTGACGTGCATCCAACTTGTTCACCCGTTAATTTGGTCTTACTAGGATTTTACTAAACTACCACTTAAATATTCGGAAGCTAGTCGGACTCGGAGGGCAAGATAGTCATTTCGTACCAAAATCTTGACGGAATCAAAGTCACACCCCTACTGTTATGCAAAATACCCGCACTTCCCAATTCCCCTTCTGTTGTTGATCATGGTGTAATTTCTTCGTTGTAATCTTTGCTTGTCTGATCTGATCATCAAATTGCGTGTCCCTTTCATCCCCTATATTGTTGATTTCGAGTTTCATATGCGCGTTATCTCCATCTCTCTCCGTTCAGATGTCTGATTTAGTTTCAGCTGCACCTGCAACCAGTGAGTTCACATTCTTAATGCTTTAATCGATGTCGAATTTCCTGTTTTTTCGTTGTATTAGTGTAGTAGCTATTAAATTCCAGAGGTCAATCAGGTTGATAAACTTGCAAATTTAGCAATCGTGTACATTACGAGTTCGAACTGAAGTTGGCGCGAATTTAGGCCTTCTGATACAAAAAAGGCTCGATTTTTCTCAATACTTGAAAGAATGATTTTGTTCATGCGCGATGGTTTTTCTACTCCCTCCGTATAAGTCTACTTGTCTTTTTAGACTTAAAATCTTGTTCAAAAGAACTTGTCTTTTAACATATTTTGGACACATTTTTCCACATTTAATGAAAAAGTAAACTAATTTTTCCTCATTTTCATTTTCAATAGATAAAGTAAACATTTAATTAAGGGTATTTTTGTCTAATTTAAAATTTTCTTAATATATGTGTCTAACACTAAAAAGACAAGTAGACTTATACGGAGGGAGTAGACTTATACGGAGGGAGTATATGTTTTCTAGCGACATGAATTTCCAGTCAATCTTTCTTAAGTGTGGAAAATCTGTTGAGATTTTCGATTCTGTGGATTTTTACATGCGCTGGGTTGGGGGAAGAGGAATGATTAGTTAGGTTTTCTAGGATGATTATTGGTGGTGGTTGTGGTACTAATTGAAGGAGTTTGTATGTGGTTTATATTTCTGGTTTTCTGTCTGGTCATTTGTACTTTCCAGTTTCCACATTCCTTAATTTGTTGTTTCATGTGCTTGTAGATTACATGCATTTTAGCCCTGGAAATGTTTGATCGTGTGTACTCGTCCAATTGTTTGAGTGGTCAGACACGGAAGTTTGTGCGGTAATGATTCACTCTTCCTCACTACATAGTAATCTCAGCTGGGAAACTATAACTACCCTTTGCAATTTTAAGAGCTGTGACTCCTGTGAGCATTTTTTAGCATTCACGATACAGTTAAGTGGTCCTGAAACAACAGAAGAGACAGCTAAATATTTTCCTTTATATTATTAAACTGGCATTGCTAAAAGGGTATTATAACGGTTAGGTCATTGCTAATCTGCTACTACCAGGAGTAACAAAACTGGATGAGGTTGTTTCAAGTAACCACATTTGTAGGCTCATAACCTCTAAATGGAGAATTGCAGATTCATACTTTGTACAGTAGGTTGAAGAATCCGAATTTGAAATCTGAACAACGAAAAGCATAAAAGCTAAAACAACTTTGAAGCAGAATATCCTAGAAAGAATCGATCTTAATGGCAATTATGTCCTTCCCAGTTTTGCATCTTGTTTGCGTTTGTTAGTTTGAGTAAGGAAAGGGGTCGCTTTGGAGACAATTTCTGAAAAAAAATGATGTGCTAGATTTCCCTTATTCATTTGTTTTCATGTCTTCTGGGTTTTATTATATATAAAATGTGTGAATATGTTTGATCTTTTGCATCTTTTGGCACTATTAAGATTGAGCATATAGGGATCTTGTTCTTTTTGTGTAGGTTGGATGAATTTGAATCCAAGGCATCTCAATCATCTGATTCCACTGGGACAAAAAAATGGGGTTTCAATATAGTTTCTGCGAGTAACATTTTTAAAAAACCATCTTCAAAATCCTTTAAGACAGGAATGAGGAAAGGTTCTGAAGGATTGTGGTCCATTGGTAGATCACTTAGACTTGGGGTTTCTCGGGCTGTATTTCCTGAAGATCTAAATGTGTCAGAGAAAAAGATATTTGACCCCCAAGACAAGTTTCTGCAGTTTTGGAATAAACTTTTTGTTATTTCATGTATACTGTCAGCATCTGTGGATCCTTTGTTCTTCTATCTCCCAGTAATCAATTCCAGTGATCATTGTCTCACCATAGATAGGAAGCTTGCAACTGCTGCAACAACAGTGAGGACAATAGTAGATGCATTTTATCTCATCCACATGCTTCTCCAGTTTCGTACAGCATATATTGCTCCATCGTCCAGAGTGTTTGGTCGAGGTGAACTTGTGATTGATCCTGCACAGATTGCTAAGCGTTATCTTCACTCCTATTTTATCATTGACTTTCTAGCTGTCTTGCCCCTTCCACAGGTTTGGAAGAACTTATGCTATGTTATCTTTTTAAGATTCCCATAAAATGAATCTGATTTTCTGACTTGCCCTTCAGCTATTCAGTTTATTTTCTTTCTTGTCGAATTAGGGATGCTTTATATATTGTTATACAATTGTCTTGAATACTTTTAATCCAATATGTATCTAAAAAATTCTATTTATGGGTTTTTTCTTTCATATTATAAAGTGGTCTTTGTTTTTCTCTCTCCTTCCATCTTTCGAAACCCGTGCGTCCCTTCATTAGTAAAAAAAAAAGATCAGTCATTTGTCATAACTTTGTTTGAACATTGAGCTAGTTACTAAATGTTGGTCTGAAGCTGATCAACTAGTTCTTTTTTGTTTTAGTATCTCTTACAAAATTGACCACAAGAAGTCTTGATTAGCTATTGTATTTTAGGCATATCTGCAGACTGACTATTTGTATAGAGTTTAAAATGCTCCATCTGTTTCACTCATTTTATTTGTTACAGAATTTAGTTTTAGGATGTCTAAAATATTCTGCATGGCCTGAATTAGATGTAAAAAAAATTCTTCCAGTAACAATGCAGCAGACTGATTGATTATGTTTCATAGAAACTGTAATATTAAATGGAAACTCTATCACGAAATGACATCAGAAACTGCAGTTTCTTCAATTCTTGTCATATGATATTGGTCTTCAAGTGGAAGGAGTGACCTTTTGCCCTTACTGAATGATGCAGATTGTCGTTTGGCGGTATCTGCAAAGCTTAAAAGGTTCGGACGTGTTAGCTACAAAACAGGCCTTGCTTTGGATTGTCGTGTTTCAGTATATACCAAGGCTCCTCAGGCTGATTCCCTTAACTTCAGAATTAAAGAGAACATCAGGTGTCTTTGCTGAGACTGCTTGGGCTGGTGCTGTGACCTACCTCTTGTTATACATGCTTGGTAGTCATGTAAGCTGTTTTGTTTTGGATTTTATTCTGCATTTATTGATACTTGCTATGTCCACTTTTCAGCTTACATAAGGCTATAGAATTTGAATTTCTTACAATTTCATTCAAAGTTGACATCATCTATTCAGTTAAAGGCCTTTTCTTTAAGGGGTGGCAAGTTGTTCGACATAATTGGCTCAAAGCGCATGGTATCCTTGTGAATTTGCTGAAAATTGATATGATCATTCTTCATGAGTATATGTTGTATATAAATCACATTGTAGGCTTGTACAGTTGTACCATTGTTTTTAGTTTATAATTGCTCGTGTTGCCATTAATACTCTGCATTTTCATGGGATAAATCATATCTAGGCATCATGATTTCCATAATATTTTTTTTTTGCATGGGATAAATCATAATGTAGGTTTGCAGATTCTCTCTACATTTTCATCTCCAGGGCATGTTTCCTTAGTTATTATATTCTATAAAAAGTTTCCACCCTTTTGTACATTGCAAAGAACTTGAAGATAGTAATGACATCTTATTTCAGTATTAACGAAGTTGTTTTGATCCTGTTGTAATTTTGTGGCTTGCTGAATGATAACTTTGCAGCTCGTTGGTGCTTTCTGGTACTTGCTAGCGATAGAGCGAACTGATACTTGCTGGCGGCAAGCATGTTCTAGCAATAATTCAACTTGCACTACACACTTCTTGTATTGTAGTAGCAATCTGCAAGAAATGAGTGGCTACATTAAATGGCACAACATCAGCCGCTCTGTTCTTGATACGCAATGTACAAGTGATGGTGATGATCCACCATTTGATTTTGGAATCTTCTCACAGGCTTTAAAATCTAGCATTACATCGTCCACTAAGTTTGTATCAAAATATTGTTACTGTCTTTGGTGGGGGCTGCAGAACTTAAGGTAAAATAGAATTTGTCTTGAAATATATTTATAATGTCTCCTTATAGGTAGGGTTTCTCTTCTTGGAGAACACAAAATGTTTGAAATCCATTTGGTGCCCTGAAATTCTAAATTATGCCTCCAATGTTTGAAATCCATTTGCTGTTGAAGTTAGCGCTGAATGTCATTTCATCTACATTCTACATAATTGAGGGGACTAAATCTTCTTAAAGATTCTAGTTTGCCCCACATGAGTGCCCAGGGGCACCATGTAGAATTTCCATTTTTTTAGGGTCATCTCTATTTAATTTGTTGAAGGTTTCTCCTGTTTTAGCATATACTCATTGTCAGAAACAATAAGCCCTTATTATATTCTTCAACTGTTTGTGTATAGCTGTGCAAGTTTTGATGCATTCAACAAGACAACAAGTATGATGATATACCCTTTCATGTTTCAATAAATGTTTTAATGAAAAATAACCCTTATTATATTCTAGTTATGTATGAATTTTGGATCTTTGCTCCTATTCCGTGACTGTTTCATAATATGTTTTCATTAACTTTATACGCAGCATCATTTGCATTTGTCCAAAGTTTGCTTAGCTCTTAATCTGATTTCATTTTCTCCCAACCCCAATGGCATCCCCCTTTTATTATCACTTCACATGTGCTGTTTGATTAGAAAGAAAATGGTTTAATAATATCCTTTTCATCTTCCTATTATTCATTGACTCTTCTTTACTTGTTTCAGTACACTAGGCCAAGGGCTTCAAACCAGTACATATCCTGGAGAGGTTATATTTTCCATTGCATTGGCCATATTTGGGCTCATTCTCTTCGCTCTTTTAATTGGAAATATGCAGGTATAATAGACTACATATATGCACAAACATGTCCTACATGTTACTTGTAACCATTAAATTTTGACAGGAAATGGTATCTTGAAGAAAAGAGTCCATACATATATGACCAAGAATTGATTGATCAAAATTTTGTTAAACCTGACGTGATTTGATATTTTTTAGAATCATACTAATACGGGATATTGCTCAAATTCTTTTAGTGCCATATTGAGCCCAGTCACTCTACTGTGTTTTGCAGACTTATTTGCAATCTATGACTATTAGGCTCGAGGAGATGAGAATCAAGAGGCGTGATTCTGAACAATGGATGCATCATCGTTTACTACCTCAAGAGCTCAGGGAGCGTGTTAGAAGCTATGATCAATACAAGTGGCTTGAAACACGTGGAGTAGATGAAGATAGCTTGGTCCGTGGTTTGCCAAAGGATCTAAGAAGAGACATAAAGAGACACCTTTGTCTCGCTTTTGTGAGGCGGGTAAGTTTTGACAACGTTCATATTATGTATTTTGGGTTAAAAATTTTAATGCATATTAAAACAAATACCGCATTCTGAAATTTAATGCCTAAATAAGTTTTTATACTGCATAACAAAACCTTAATTTATGTTTACAATGCATCATCTTTCCATAGCTGTCCTAAATCATTCACATTGACCATTTTGTAACTTCTCTTAGGTCCCTCTATTCGACAATATGGACGAAAGGTTGCTAGACGCTATATGTGAGAGACTAAAGCCGAGTCTTTACACCGAAAACACTTTCATTATCCGGGAAGGCGATCCTGTGGATCAAATGCTCTTCATTGTACGAGGTCGTCTTTTGAGTGAAACTACAGACGGTGGTCGTAGCGGATTCTTAAACCGAAGTACGCTCGTAGGAGGCGATTTCTGTGGCGAGGAGCTATTAACATGGGCTCTGGATCCCAAATCCGGTTCTAACCTCCCATCCTCCACTCGAACCGTAAAGGCTGTAACGGAAGTAGAGGCTTTTGTCCTTGAAGCCGAGGAGCTCAAATTCGTGGCTAGTCAGTTTAGGCGTCTTCACAGTAGGCAGGTTCAACACACGTTCCGGTTCTACTCACAGCAATGGAGAACGTGGGCTGCTCGGTTTATCCAAGCCGCTTGGCGTCGCCATTTGAAGAGGAAAGGAGCAATGTTGGAACTGCGTCGGAGAGTGGAAGAGGATAAACCAGAGACACTCGATAGCGTCGGTAGTGGCTCGTTCAGCCTTGGGGCCACGCTTTTAGCGTCACGGTTTGCTGCTAACGCTCTTCGTGGGGTCCATAGAAATCGGGTCTTGAAAGGTGGCTCGTCTGGTTTGATCAAACCAGTGAAGCCTCCGGAACCTGATTTCTCAGCTGATGATGCTAACTGATGTATATACATACTCGTTTGGATTGGGATATCATAGTAATATGATTCATGTCAGTTTCGCTTGTTGCCAATTTTTTTGTGCGGTATTATTCTCTGTGAAAATTGCAATATGCATTTGTTGTATCAGAAAGGTGTAAAGTATATACTGATGTATTGGAAGGGGAAATTTGAGTTTTGACTATAGTTTGTGTAAATTTAAGGGTCCTTTGTATAGGGTTAAATTCTGTATCAATTCAATATGGTTGTAAGTTAGTAGTAACCAATAATTAATGGATAGTAATGATTTATGCTTTTTATTCGGAATGTGCTCCAATAGAGTTATAACTCTATGGGTACAATTAGAAAGATCTCAACCGTTCAATAGAAAATCTATGGTTAAGAACTTTACCCATAGAGTTTCTTTTTTTGATCAAAAGGGAGAGGGCAGAGCCCTGATAGATATTATTATAAAAAACGCATAACAGTTTACATAAGAGCAACTAAGTCATTAGCCAAAACACCAACCAAAGACAATGGTGGTTCAGTGATCTTATTGAAAAACAAATTGCTAACTAAGGAGAGATTAGCTAGATGGTCTGCAGCAGCGTTGGCGGTCCTAGGAATGTGCTTCACCTGGGTAGCTGAACCAGCGTTGGAGCTGTTACCCATAGAGTTTCTAACCAACTCTACCGAATTCGAACCGTATTAATAAAACTAGTGATATCATGTCAAAACGTTAATCTAAAAACTCAATAAATCTAATTTAAAACGTTCACTTTTAGAAAACGAATGAGATTTATTCATATTTGGCCGAATACATAGATAGACCCCTGAACTTACAACTTTTGTTCGCTCAGACCCTCCAATTAAAAAACCTATTTTTTAACCCCTCAACTTTACAGTTTTGTTCCATTGAGCACTTTCTTGAGAACGTGATGTACACGCTCGGTGACATGTTGCCACATAAGATGTATTTTGATGACTTGTAATCCACATAAGCTCATTTTTTATGATTGGTTGCCACATATTACACTTTAAAATTGATAAAGCAATTTTAATATAATAGGTTGGCCACATAAGCGTCTTCCCACAAATCAATTGCAGAAATACCCATCCCCAAATTGGAGATCTGAAAACCCAATCCCAGATCAAAATTGATAAAGCAATCAACCAGATGTTTCATAGAGCAAGGTCACCAAAGATCGACTTCTCCTTTCCCCGGACCTCAAGGCCGCCCTCCCGTCGTCGCCGGCTTCCCTGTCCCCGATTGGCGTTCCCACTGCGCTCGGCTTCCCCTGATGCAATCCAGGAAGAGATCCGAAATTCACCCGTGGAAGAAGACTCGTCGTCTTCCGTCCCGATTGGCGTTCCCACGTCGCCTTCCGTCCTGATTTGAGGTCCCAGATCTAGAAATTTTGTTTTAATGGCGTTGTTCCGTCCTGATTGTCTTTGGTTCTGGTTTAGAAAAAAGGGTTTGAATTACAGGAAAAAAAGAAGAAAAGGGTTTGATGGAATCCGCTCCATTGTCACCATTTCAGATCTGAAAAAATTCTCTGCTTCATCAATGCCTCCGCTCCATTGTCTACAAATTCGTGCTTCATCAAAGTCTATCCATTAGCCTTTCAGATCTGAAAAATACCCATGTCAAGAACTTGCTAATTTTTGTGGATCTGAAACGATTGGACTCAAATTCTTCACCGTCAGCATATTTTATCTGCCTCTCAAAGTCTACAGATTCGTCTCCTCGTTCCCTCGTTCTCAACTCCCTCGTTCCCAACTTTACATTCAATCTCCATTCAAGAGCATAACTCAAAATTGGGAGGAAAAAATTTGAGATTTTGGGTTCCATTGTTGATCATGCAATTTAGAATTTCCTGAACTTTGGATTTAGGGTTCAATTGGTTGAAGCAGCAAATAGAAAAAATAAAGAAGGAATAAAAGTAGAAAAAAGAAAATGAAAAAAAGGGTTCAATGGCCAGATAATGGAAGAAAATGGAAGAAGGGCTAAATCAAAATTAAAAAATAAAAGATCAAATAAAAAAAATGAAAAACTCATTGCAAAAATCCATGTCAGCAATTTAAATCATTAAACTCGCCAAAGTTTTACGTGATGTGCACCCGCGTGGCCAGGTCAGCAAAAAGGGTTCAATAGAACAAAAGTGTAAAGTTTTAAAAAATAGATTTTTTAGTTGGGGGGTCTGAGCGAACAAAAATTTCAAGTTCGAGGGTCTATGCATGTATTCGGCCATTCATATTTCACACATAAACGTTCATTCTCACGTAAATATGATTATGGTTTTAAAGAGGGGAAAGGTGGGGAACCCTTTGTGTCTCTTTCTATCAACAAAAAGGTGTGGGTGGATGTGGAATTGTGGTGGTGGGGAATGTCAAAAAATCAAACCACTAGCTAGACACCTCACGCATTTCACTTGTCAATTTCTATTTTATTTAATGCTTTGCCTATAACTAAATGCATTCACCACCACCAATAAATTTGTTCCTAAATAAATTGTCACATCGCTTCACTAATAACTTGGTAAAATCCTATGTAACTCTTTAAATCATTTTATGCTACCTCTAGCCTTTAATTTAGTTTATTACTTTATGATTTCGATTTATGTATTTTCTGTTTTTTTTAGTTGATTCCTTACAATTTTCGTTAGTTATGCATTATTTGGGATGCACGACTCCATAGAGTTGTGAAGGTTTTTAAAGGTTTTTAATATTTAAAACATTAATGAGTATTCAGCACAACAAGGTTTTTTATTAGGTGGAGGTTTAAATGATTTTTAGGAGGTTTGAAAACACAAAATTCAAACCTTAGTATAATAGGTTTTAGGAGGTTTGTAAAATTTTTAACACAACTTTTTTTATTAATTATTTAATTAATATTCTTTTTGGTGGTTTTGAAATAAAACCTATCCAAAAACCTTGCAATACCAAACATTAAATAAGGTTTTAGGAAGGTTTAGAAAAAAACCTATACCTACCAAAAAATCCTACACATCCAAAAGTCTTCTCATAAACCTCCACCTTCTTAAAAACTTCTCACAAACCATATTTTACTTAACAGAGCCTATGTAGAAGATATGTACATGTTCCATCATCGTTTGAACACCGTAAAAAATATTTTGAATACGTACGTAAAATTAATAACTGCTTATTTAAAAATTAAGTAAATGGAGCCTTAAGGATCTAGTTAAATGGCTAGGATTCACCCGTTAAGTAGGAAACTATCAAGAACTACCCATTAAGTAGGAAATTATTGAGAACCACTCGTATTGCATCCTTTGTTAAAAAATCGACCCAAGGTCCATTTTATGTTTAAATCATGTTAACGCATATGAAAATCCATTTTTTTATTGGAACAATGTTAGAAACTCATGTTCTAAAACAATAGAACAAAGATTCTCTCCATCGGTTTTGATAATGACAATACTATTATGAACTAGTATGCTTTATTCAAGTCTTACAAAGAAACTACAAATCGAAAAGGAACAATGATGATGCATGGAACCATTGTTATTAAAGTCGGGATTCTAGGATCGGATCGTGACAGGCCTTATGGATCGGATCGTAAAATCGGATCGTAGAATCGTAAGATTTTACATTCTCAATAAATATGAATATTTTTTAAAAATTTTGATAGTACGTCAAAAAAAGAAAAAAAGTATGGTTGTTTCATGAATTCTTACACTAATATAAGGTAAATTTTTTTTAAAAATGACCATATTTTATTCACAACACATCTATATATGAGAGAGATGTTTTATAATACTAGATTATTTGTGTTTTTTAATTGTAAAAATTTAGTATTATTATGAAAAAACTCAAATTATGCGTGTGCTTTGTGAAAAATAACTTATATTATGAGTGATTGTGTGGAAAAAATATTTTTTGATTAATTTTATAAAAAAATAAATTATGAGTGGGTTTGGCTTTGAAAGGGATTTAAATATATGAAAAAAATTAAAAATAAGAGTGGATTTTGTAAGAAAAAATATATTTTATTAAAAATAAAAAATAATTTTCTGAAAATTTTTCATATTAAATGCAAGATATATAAAGTTATAATAGCTTAATTTAGGCCATTTATTTATTTTTAAGAAGAATTGAGCATTCTAGTTGAGTTTTACAAATAAAACATACAAAATCTTATGTTTTTACGATTTTACGATTCTACAATTCTATACGATTCTGTACGATTCTGATACGATTCTATTGCGATTCTGATGCAAAACGATTTTTCACACCGATCCGGATCGTCACCTGAATTTGGATCGTAAAATCGTACGATTTTACGACTTGAATCGCGATTTTAATAACCATGCATGGAACTACTCCCATACAAGGGAACTCAAGAGCCAGTCCAAAATAGACTAAACAGAGACACAGTCCAGACAGAGCAAAGTTGCAGTCTATGAGTCAAACTGTGTCAAAGCTTCCAACGGTTGAGATGCTCTTCCCAAGAGTTGACCTAATGTGAACAAAAGTCACATGTTGAGAAAGTACATGTTGGGACGGTGTTAAAAACTCTGGTTCCACAACATCCGAACAACGATGTTATCTTCAGTTTCGATAATGACAAACGCCATATGGGAACTAACGTTTTATGCTCAAGTATTTCAAGGGAACTCCAAGTCAAACAACGTCTCACATAAAGGGAACACAAAAGGAACTCAAGACTATATGAAAGCAAGTTCCTATCAAAGGAACTCAAGAGAGAGCAATTCCCCTCATATGGGAACTCACATGTGACGACATACCGTGCAGCGCAAATCGCGGGATTCTGTCTTGGACAAAGCAGAGGCACAGTTTGAGGAATAGACTGAGACAAGTGATCCAACGGTCCGATTGACATCTAGAGTTGACTAGTTTCAAATCAAGTCACATATGAAGAATTTAAAACTTGGCTTGCAAGATAAGGGCATTTTGGACAACCATGAAAATGAAGATTTCAGCCCAAGTTCAAAGAACTATATAAGCCAATGAATAGTGGTTGGAATAAGCACTTCTCCAAGAACTCAAAATCTCAAACAAAGAAACATGAAAGAAGTTTGAAGCATTGAAGAGAAGTCCCCGACGACGAGTGTTCGATCTCGGCAACGGCGAATCTAGGTTCCCAAGAGTAAGGGAACGGTGACAGTGAGCTCAAGGTGTAAGGTTCGGTTTATTTGTGTTTAGTTGAGTTGTTTGCTTAGGAACTATGTTGAGAAGACTTGCTAGTGTTGCTAGAGTTAGGAGACTGCTAGGAACAGAGAAGTGTAAGTCTTGCTTGTTGCAACTAAGGAACAATCAATAAAACAAGTAGATCGTTCAAAATCCTCCAAGCGGAGGTAGAGGTTTACCCACACAACTAGTTGGTTGTCGTGGGGTTCCTCTATAAAGGAACTGTGTCTTTGACTTCTTGTGTTACTTGCGTTTGCTTACTTTCGCTGCCCTGGGAACAACCTAACTGCCTGTTCCTAAGCTCTCACTAACGCACTTCGATCCAATAGTACATACGTGGAGGGCAAGACAAGGGCATTTCAGACTTTGTCCATGAAGATAAGGATTGGGCATCAAGGTAAGCTAGACTATAAATACAAGTGAGTAATGATTCACAAATCACTTCTCTCCAAGCACAAAACAAGAACCCTAGAGTGAGCCTATTTGAGAAAGAAAGGAAGACCAATAGAAGTCATCGGTGAGAAGTGTGCAATCTCGACGACGGGAAGTAAGTGTTCCCATGCGATAGGGAACTGAGTCAATTTCCAAGTGTAAGGTTTGGTTTGTTGTATTAGTTGAGTTTGTTCGCTTAGGAACAAAGTCGAAAAGATTCGTTAGTGTTGCTAGAGTTTGGTGACTGCTAGGAACTCTTGCTTTTGTATCTAAGGAACAAATCAATAATACAATAGATCATTCAAAGTCTCCCAAGGGACGTAGAGGTTTACACACACAACTAGTTGGTTGTTGTGGGGTTCCTCTATAAGGAATTGTCCCCTCGCTTTACTTGTTTACTTGCATATTTATGTTATTTCCTTGCCTAAGAAACAGATCCCATAATTGTTCCTTACTCTATACTAACGCACGTCGATCCAACAATTGGTATTAGAGCGGGTGCTCTATATTTGCGTTAGCTTTGCAGGTGTTGATGGGCTTTGGGAGCTCATCAAGTTTCAAAGATGGGAACGACTTTGCTCCGAAGTTGTCCATGTCGATCTAGAGGAAGTTCGCCATTTCTACTTTCCCTTCTCTCTCTCACACAACTTGGATGACAAAGAGGAACTTACTAGGCACATCAAAGTAAAGGGAGAGTCATTCCCCTTCTCTAAGGCCACCATTCATCGCCAACTGAAGGTGCCTACTAAGGGATTGGGAACTCTCCCCACCAAAAACTAGGGAGAATACAACAAAGAAGAGATCTTGCAGCGCCTTTATGAGGGACGAGTTCCCAAGGACCTCTCCACTCACAACCTCTCCCTCAACGCCAAACTTTCCCACCAGTACATCATTAGGGTGGTGATCCCTTGTCAAGAGAAGTGACTGGCTAGAAATCGTTGATGCAAAATAAAAAATAAATCCCTAGTTACACGACTAGTATAGCTGGAAAGTCGGGGACGAACCGAAAGAAAACTTGTATTTCAAGTAATTATTCTTATCAACTCAAAGTAGTAACAAAGGGGGGTTTGTGAATTGTAATTCTAAAAATAGGGAATTCAAAGCAAAGTGATAGAGCATATAGATATAGGTTTTAGAGCATGTTTTTATTCCCGTTTTATGCATTTTTAGCTAGACTTTTGCTTTAAGTTGTTGATGGTGCCCAAAATAGTAAAACAGGAAGTGGGCCCGGGGTACAGGGAATAAACGGACCCGATGGGACTCCCAAGGTGGATTCCGAGGCCCACAACTATATCCGTCTTTTAAATTAAACAAAGTTCCTATCAGTGCGAGGTCTCCCGACACCTCGAAGCGAGGTCTAAACCTCGTTGTCGACTCTATTGACACACCCGCCCATCCGAACCACTCAGCTGGCGCCGCTCCCCCAAGCCAATCACCGGCTGCCTCGCCTCCGGACCAATCAAAAGCCCTGATCTCGGGCGTCCCACATCGGATGATAGCCAAAACTCGACTCCCCAATTCTCTATAAATAGAGAAGAACCTCGTAAGTGAGAGGTGGTCGAAAAACATCTTGAACTCAAGAACTATCTTGCTCGTTGAAGATCGACGTGATTGAAACATCGTCAAAAGACCTCGCTATAGACAAGTGAAGTCCACAAAAAGACTTCAAGTCACACAGAGCTCTCTGTTGATGAGGGTTTCTTGACAACAAATAAATTTATAAGTCAAGACCCCGCTGAGTATAGCAGAGTCAGGATCGTTCCACAGGAAGCAAGGTTGTTCGTTTATCAACTACTAAAAAGCAAACAAAATCAAACAAAAACACACACAAGCAGCCTCGTTAACGACGTTGTCAGGGTCGTTAACGAACCACCGTACACAAAAAGACTCAACTAACGACCTAAAAAAGTTTGGTACCGAGCCAAGTAACCCAGCAACGAAATTCACTTAAAAATAATTCAAATAAAAACAAAGATCTAGGACTAGGGATACCACAACATAGCCAAGCATATAAACTCGTAAGAAGAATAGATCATGCCTTTAAATAGATAGATTCATCAACTTTCGTTGACCATGAAGTAAATTAACCTACTTTCGTAACCTAACTCACTTAATTGCTTGTTTTGGATCTAAAGCTTGAAACTTTCGTATTCAAACAATATCAACCTTCAAGTTACTAACTTTCTCTTTCAATCAAGTTAAAAACTCAAATTACCTCAACTTTCATCTCGGTATAAACACAACAAACAATCTTAATAATAGATAAAAGGCATTCAACACACAATCTTACTCATCAAACATGCTCAACTATGCCGGGTTTAACCCCGATCCTAGAAAAGAAAACTACTCACTAATCATAACTACGAAACAAATAAACTCAATAAAAGAAATCATTGAAAACAAATTACTACACAAATTAAATAACAAAATATCGTCTTATAGAAAATCAGAAGAAACCGAAAATAAACAAATACCGAACCGAAATACTGACTAACGACCCCGGTAACTCTCGTCCACCGAGCTCTCAATCTCGACTCCGATCTTCTCTCTCTATCTCGGCTCTTCCTCTTCTCTCTACCACTTGCTTCTCTGATTCGCCCCCCCCTTCTAGGCTAAATAAGAGGGCTATTTATACTAAAAAGGCTAAAAACTAATAAGGCTAGAAGATAAAAACTTTCCTAAAAGATAGAAATAAAATCCTAAAAAGATAGAAACAAAATCTAAGAAGATAACAAGACCTAAAATATATAATATAATAACCCTAAAAATCATAAAAAGATACTCTACCGACACGGAAAGAATTTCCCGCACAGGATCGGTGAGTTACAAAGTCAACCCTCGAAATTTCTTATCACGTGGCCTCGTTAACGAGCCCTCACAGCCTCGTTAACGAGCCCTCACAGCCTCGTTAACGAGCCTGGGCTTGGTTTCTTCCACACTTCATCTCGTAAAACCTGGACTCTGACTTCTTCAAACTTGTATTCCTCTGTCTTTCACTGTAGCGCTCCAAATTCAGCTCCATATAACACTTTTCCTTGGTAAAACCTACAAAATACACAAAATAGAGTAGCTCCCATACTTTCTATGAAAATATGCAAAACTATCCAAAAACACACTAAACTAAACCTAAACTTATCAAAACTAAACCTAATAAACAAAGAAAACCTACTAAAAACTATACTAAAAATGCGAACATCACTCTCGTCCACATCAAAGACCTCGCTACACAATCTCGCAAGCCATCTTCACCACACTCTTAGCCCAGCCTCGCACCAAGATCAATCAAGTGACACCGAGGTGGTAGATCGCATAGCAATTAGGAGATCTCGGACATTGTTAAATCGAGATCTCGAATACTTGTAGGAGGTCTAGGGTGTAAATATCGTTTGTTTGTAGGCCTCGTTGGCTTGTAACCTCATTGTAAAGAAATAATAAATAAATAGCAAGTGTTTGCACAATCGAATAAAATAATCTCGTTTCTTGTCATTTAGCGAACGGTTTATTTCGGGTTTCATCACTGGCGCCGTCTGTGGGAACCTCTTCATCCTAAGCAGTTTCTCGATTTGTGCAAACCTTGGCTTCGATCCCCTCAAAATGGCTTGCCCAAACAATTTCTTCCCCCAACACCCCAATAACATGCCCGAAACCGCGCAGTGGACGAGCGCGGGGCCTCCGGGCTGCCCGTTTGTGGTCCCCCCGGGCTGGACGTACACCGTCCCACAAAACCCATACCCATTCCAAGGGTACGAGCAGGGCGATGCACCTCAGAACCCATACCCATACCCGGGCTATGGGGCAGTACCAGCCGGGCTTCGCCTCTTCATACGTCCCCGTTCCTCCCCCCGAGGCAACCCCACTCTGAGTACGTACCCGCGTACGTCCCCAGACATGTGCCGAGACCCGAGACGTCCACCAACGGTTCTTCAACGGAAAGACCTCCCCGTGACCCAATGCAGATCTCGCGATCCCGTTCGCGACGTTCAAGGATGCGGGACACAGAGTTGTCCGAAACAGCAGGGAGTGCTATGCACCCCATGAAATCGAAGTCGCGCCGCCAACCCGTCGAGGTCGGGTACCGTTCCCCTTTCGTGACCGAGATTCAGAAGGCACCTATGCCCAAAGGTTTCCATTGGCCACAAATGGGCCTCTATGACGGCACGGCTGACCTGGAGGACCACGTAAAGCACTTTGTTGTCCAAATGAATGTCAACTCCTACAATGACGCCATATTCTGTCGGATCTTCCCAACCACCTTGGACAAGGCCGCGATGACGTGGTTCATAAGCCTCAAGTTAGAGTTTGTGGCCTCGTTCGCTCAACTGTGCGAATCCTTTGTCACACACTTCAACGGCTCCAGGAAGCGCAAGAAGAACATGCGGGATCTCCGCGGTATTGAGCAGGGAGAGAGCGAGCTGTTGGG
This sequence comes from Fallopia convolvulus, assembly GCA_964016875.1. NCBI lineage: Eukaryota > Viridiplantae > Streptophyta > Magnoliopsida > Caryophyllales > Polygonaceae > Fallopia > Fallopia convolvulus. Next base: position 13,539,104 of record OZ024728.1, on the reverse strand, counting down.
CACCTTCTTCCCGAGGTTCACCACTGCGGTCGCAGAGATCGCACACATTGACCCCCTCATTCGCGGCGTTTGGTACCCTCGATGGTTGTCCAACGTCATGCTGGTCAGAAAAGCCAGCGGGAAGTGGAGGATGTGCGTGGACTTCAAGGATCTCAACAAAGCCTGTCCCAAAGACAGCTACCCCTTGCCCTTGATCGACGAGCTGGTCGACTCAACCGCATGTCACGGCGTACTGAGCTTCCTCGACGCGTACTCAAGATACAACCAAGTCCTGATGAACCCGCGTGACGAGGAGGAGACGTCCTTCATCACCCAGCGAGGCACTTATTGTTACAAGGTCATGCCGTTTGGTCTAAAAAATGCGGGGGCCACCTTTTAGTGCCTCGTCGACCGCATCTTTAAGAGTCATTGTTGACGGGCCTTCACTCGGGACAACAAATAAATTTATAAGTCAAGACCCCGCTGAGTATAGGGGAGTCAGGATCGTTCCACGAGAAGCAAGGTTGTTTGTTTATCGACTCCTAATTGCAAAAACCAAACAAAAAAACAAGCAAAACACTCACAAGCAGCCTCGTTAACGACGTTGTCAGGGTCGTTAACGAACCACCTCAAACAAATGACCAAAAATAACGACCTAAACCAGTTCGGTACCGAGGCTAGGAACTCAGTAACGAATATTTCTTAAGAGAATTCAAATAAAAACAAAGATCTAGGACAAGGGTTACCACAACATAGTCATGCATATAAACTCATAAGAAGATAAGATCATGCCTTTAAATAGATAGATTCATCAACTTTCATTGACTAGCAAGCAAATTAATCTACTTTCATAAACTAAATCACTTGATTTCTTGTTTTGGATCTAAAGCTTGAAACTTTCGTATTCAAACAATATCAACCTTCAAGTCTATAACTTTCTCTTTCAATCAAGTCAAAAACTCAAATCACCTTGACTTTCACCTAGGTCTAAGCACAACAAACAATCTCAAAAATAGATAAAAGGCATTCAACACATAATCTTACTCATCAAACGTGCATAACTATGCCGGGTTTCAACCCCGACCCTAGAAAAGAAGACTACTCACTACTCAAAATTAAGAAACAAATAAATTCAACAAAAGAAATCATTGCAAACAAAACACTACACAAATTAATAATAAATATCGTCTTACAGAAATTCAGAAGAAACCAAAAACACAAAATACCGAACCGAAACCACGACTAACGATCCCGGTAACTTTCATCCACCGAGCTCTCGATCTCGACTCCGATCCGTCTCTCTCTCCTTCTTTGGCTCTTCCTCCTCTCTCTACTACTTGCTTCCCTAATTTCGTCCTCCTTTCTCCTCTCTCTACTACTTGCTTCCCTAATTTCGTCCTCCTTTTCTCTAGGCTAATAAGAAGGCTATTTATACTAATAAGGTTATAAAATAGAAAAGGCTAAAAGATAAAAACTTCCTAAAAAGATAGAAATAAAACCCTAAAGGATAGAAATAAAATCTAGAAAGATAACAAGACGTAAAATACTTAATATAATAACCCTAAAATTCATAGAAAATACTCTACCGACACAGAAATAAATTCCCGCACAGGATCGGTGAGTCACAAAATCAAACTCTCGAAAGCTCTATCTTGTAGCCTCGTTAACGAGCCCTCACAACCTCGTTAATGAGCCTGGGCTTGGCTTCTTCAACACCTCTTCTCTAAAAATTTTTAGACTTCGACTTTTTCATCTAGTATTTCTCCGTCCTTCATCATAGCACTCCAAATTCAGCTCCAAACAACACCGTTTCCTTGCTAAAACCTACAAAAATTCCCAAAACGGAGTAGCTTCCATACTTTTCACAAAATATGCAAAACTATCCAAAAACACACAAAACTAACCCTAAACTTATCAAAACTAGTCCTAATAAACTAAGAAAACATACTAAAAACTATGCCAAAAACACGAACATTAAAATACCCCATACTTAGACTTGCTTTTCCTCAAGCAATCACTAAACAAGAATCAAAACCAAACAAACATACTCATCAAGACATAGCCATCCTCTAAAAACAATATCAACACATAGAAGAAAAATAACAAATGACTATTAATGTCATCACACATATATATGCACCAAATAGACATAAGAAAATACAATCCAACCTCACAAGGGATAATAATGTGTTTCACTCAACTCTCAAGTGTTTGGGCTTATAAAATCAATCTCTCAACTCATCCTATATACAAAAACTCATAGTAATTGGAACTTATATCACCAAACTCTCCACCCAAAATTTGTCAAAACAAGCAAAAATCAGCAAGAGAACTTAGGCTCAATGAAAAACTTCATAGAAGCTTCCATTGGGCCGGGTTGTAATGGGGCTTGGTAATAACAATAAGGCGTGGAAAATATTTTGGCTATGTGGTGCTAATAATATCCGGGAATAAAAGACTCCTAAAAACTCACACAACATCAAAACACTCATAAAAGATCATACCAAACTCTCTCACATATTATGCACACTTATTCTTTACTCACCCAATAGATCCTAGAAAGCCTCATAAAAACAAAAAGAATCTCTGATATTCATCTACACGAACACAAATGCACTCCGAACTTCTCTTCTCTCCTCTTTATATTTATTCTCTCTTCTTTTTTTTCTTCTTCTATTATTTCGTTCTTCTCTCTCGCTGCCTCGTTAATGAACCACTTCAGGGTCGTTAACGAACTTCATCGTGTACTCTTCCTCTTTCATAACAACTTTCTTTCTGTTGTGCATCTTTTGCTATCAAGAGATCTTTCTTTTTACAACTTAAAAACAAGAGACTTCCAATCTACCCTTCCTATCAATCCCTCAATTTCAAACCAAACATATCATCTCACTCAACAAAACATACCTCTCCAATCTAAGTCCTAATCCCCGGATAGGGTCAAGCTTATCTCGGCTAGGAAATAATTTTGTGGAGCTATAAATAAAAGGCTTAAGGCTCAAATTGGTTGTCAAAAAGAGGATAAATGTAAGGGTGGATATGGAATAATAGGGCTAAAGAAAATAAGTTCTCCATCATATGATTTTCACAAGTAATGAACTAAAAATCCCATATGGGTCTCAAGTAATAGATAACCATTACAATTCCAAGAGATAATATGCATATAGAGTAAATCACACAAGAAAAGAAGAGGGATTTTTGATGTTCTCCCTATAAGGCCAAAAATAACTCACAAGGCTAATTTTTGTTGGATTGCATCACTTATGCTATAAAGATCATATGTGCTCAATCTCATCAAATGCTATTCCTTCCTAAAACAACTTCATAATAAGAATCCGGCTATACTATCAAAGACATGTTTTGGAAGGAATTATATGATCATGCTAGCAACTACTATCATAGAACCTTAGAAAGGATATCTATCAATTCTAAAACCCCTTTTTTTTTAGATTTTTTTATTTTTTCCTCTTTTTTTTCTTTTTCTTTTTCAAATTTTTTTTTTCAAAACACAAAGAACTACTTAAAAACAAACAAAACACATAAGTCAAATAAGAAACAAAACAAACAAGTTTTTCTACTCTACTTTTTCCCACCCCATACTTAAAATTACGGTGTCCCCACTGTAAGAAAAATAAGAAGAAGAAAAGAAGTAGAAACAAAACAAGAAAAATAAAACAAGAAAAGAAAAACATAAAACTTACAAAGTCTTAAAGTGGAAAACAAGGAAACTTCTTCTTCAAGCTGAATCAACGGTTCGGTGGAGGAAAGTAGTCCTCAAAGTTCCCCATGAAGTCGTACATTGTCCTCCATCGCTCTGCATCTTCCACCTCTCTCTGACGATGCCTCTCGTCCTCCATTGCCATGCGAGCGGAGTAGACAGTCTCCCATCTATCCATCCTCCTATGAATGTGGCCCTGCTGGAGGTGAAGCTGTTGTATTTGTGCAGAAAGATCCTCGGCCCATGGTGGCGGCATACTCGATCCAGTGTACTCGGGCTGAGGTGGTGGTGGATAGTGAGGCTGAAAGTGGTCTTGGTAAAGCACCGGGTTGTATGGCATGAGTCCATAAGAATTAGGGTCGATAGGAGCTGGCGGAGGGTCGGTAGATGTCCTCGGGGGGTCGTTAATGAAGTTGGGGGCCTCATTAGGAGCATATGTAGAAGTCTGGAAATGGTCTTTAACGAACCTGGTGGGCTCGTCAAAGAGGACGTTGGCACTTAATACTTCTGTGTCGATGTCTTCATCCTCGAAATTAAGCTCCTCTGTGCCTCCCTCTGTGTCAACCTCTTCAGTGTCGTTTTCTCCAGCTACCTCGTCAGTCTCATCGTCATCTTCATCCATCCCTTCTCCTTCTCGCTCGAACCTTGTCTCACAAGGCCTAAGTGATAGCTCATCCTCCGGCTTGGGCTCTAACGGGAATGCATGACCTGTCCACGCCGCGTACCAATTCGGTACGTAAAGCAGCTCTAGCTTGTCAAGGGTTGGTACAATAATGCGGTCTTGAACTTTTACCTTGAACCCTCCCTCGGCTTGAATGAAAATATCGGAGCTATACCAATAATGCTTGTTGAGGAGTTGAGCATGAGTCGGCGTGTAGCGAGTAAGGTCGACTCCATGGTTTGTAGCCAAAAGACTAACCAAGTTACCACACCATACTTCCTTGGAATTGGTTGATTTCTCTATATAGTAGAGCCACTCATACCCCAAATTCAAAGGGTCGGGCGCCTCAAAAAGGATAGTGCGAAGACAAGCAACTTCCGTCCTTGTTGGCCTGTTCAGCTCTCTCTTTGGCCAGAATGTGGCGGCTAGGACTCGGAGGACGATCCTGAAAATGGGGTTGATGATGCTTGCCCCGGATAATGTTGCAGCGAAAGGCTCGACCTCCCCGGTGATGTAGCTCCAATTCCTTGTCACCTTGTAATTCTTTAGACTGTAATCTCGAGAAGGGTTTGGGAGCTCCAAAATAGCGTTGAACTCCGCCAAAGTGTACTCTCGGTTCACATTACCGAGCCTAAACCGAATGCGTCCCGCCGAAGTCTTCGTTGGGAAACTTGTCTCTAGAGTGGCTAGAAACTCAGATGTGAGCCGGGAAGTGTGGTAGAGTCTCCTTCTTCAGCAAGTGAGGCACACCTCAAATAGCAAAGGCCTCCTTGACATCCGTATAAATCCCCATTTGCTTGGCACTCGTCTTTGAAAACCACCGAGTGTTGTGGTCTTTGTCTAAGATGGCATTGTAACGATCCACTTGCCCTTGAGTGCGCAAGATCACATTGTCCATGCGAGGTGGAGATGGGGACCTCTGGTTCCTCCTCTTCTTCTAGGCTCGGGTAGCGGGTCTGCTTGAACTTGCCATGTGATCTACAAAACAATCATGATTTTCCAAGATAAGATCCACTCATGTAGATTAGACAAGAGATCCCATACTTGGTCTCGAAATACTCTTCAGAATTATTCGTTAACTACCCAATTGGGTCGACCTCGCTAAGGTGTTCGCTACCCTCAGGCACAACCGCCTCAGCCTAAACCCCGAGAAGTACGTCTTCAGCTTATTATCAAGGATGTTCTTAGGCTTCATGATCAGCGAGCGCGGGATCGACATCAACCCCGCCAAGGTCGAATCGATCCTCTCAATGAGGTCGCCGCGATCTCGAACTGAGGTGCAGCGGCTCAACGGCGCCGTAAACTATCTAGGGAGGTTTTGCTCCCGCTTGGCGGACAATGCTCTTCCCTTTTTCGCTGCTCTCAAGAAGAACGATAAGTTCGTTTGGGATGAAGGGCTCGAGCTCGCTTTCTCTGAATTAAAGGCCTTCATGTCGAACGGAGTATGCCGTTAACTTCGCCTTCGATGCCACCAACAACGAGGCCGAATACGAGGCCATGATCGCCGGAATAGAGATGGCGCTCCTCAGTGGAGCCCGCAAAATCAGGGTCTACACCGACTCCGAGCTGGTTGCGCGTCAGCTCAACGGGCAATACGACACCCGGACAGGGTTCTTGCCTGCGTACCGAGAGAAAGTTAAGGTTTTGGTGTCATGCCTAGAAACCTTTGCGGTGGAGTCCATCCCGCGAACCTCGAACACGAAGGCGGATGCTCTCACGAGGTTAGGCTCTGCCCTCCCCTTGGAGGTAGGGAATCGCGTGATGGTGGAAAGAAAACTCTCTCGGAGTGTGACCAGCGAGGTTCTCTCCGTAACCACTAGGGACTGGCGGACCCCGATCACGCGATATGTGGAGAGCGGCGTCCTACCAGAGGACCCTGCGGAGGCTCGGAAATTGAAAATGCAGGCGGCGCGCTATTGCGTCATCGGTGGCCGTCTCTATCGTCGAGGCTACGCTGAGCCCAACCTGTTGTGTGAGCCGACCGAGTCTACGGAGCATATCCTCTATGAGGCACACGAGGGGTCTGTGGCGACCATCCTGGGTGGCGATCCCTAGCACATAAAATCACCCATTTGGGGTACTTTTGGCCCACTCTCCGGCAAGACGCGAGGGCCTATGTACAGCGATGTGACGGGTGTCAGAAGCACGACAACCTCCAGCCCGCCCCTACCTCGCGCCTTCGCTTCATCCACGCGCCATGCCCCTTCGCGATGTGGGGGATGGACATCCTCGACCCCTTCCCCAAAGTTGTTGGCCAGGTGCGGTATATCTTGGTCATCGTCGACTATTTCACGAAGTGGGTCGAGGCACAAGCAATGACAAAGATCACGGGGGCAAAGGTTTGTGACTTCCTATGGAAGAACCTCGTCTACCGCTTTGGCATTCCCATGACCATCATGACCGACCATGGCCCCCAATTTGACTGCGAAGAGACTCGGACCTCTTGCTCCGACCTGGGCATAAACCTCAAGTTTTCCTCCGTGGCCCACCCTCAGTCCAATGGCCAGGTGGAGAACGTCAACGCCCGCATCTTGACCGACCTAAAGAAGCGCCTAGGCGTGGCGCAGGGTCGCTGGGCGGAACTCCTCCCACTCTTCCTATGGACGTATCGCACGACCTCGCGTCGCGCAACGGGAGAAACACCTTTCGCTCTAACCTACGGGGCGGAGGCACTAGTCCCAGTGGAGACCTTGGTCCCCTCGGCGAGAGTTTTCGATTTCAATGAAAAAGAGAACGAGGCCAACCTTAAGGTCGAACTGCAATTCAGAGACGAGCTGCGCGAGGTGGCTGACCTACGCTCTAGGGAATACAAATGCCACGTGGCAGTGTACCACGACAAGAAGGTTAGGCCTCGGTCCCTGGCTACGGGTAACCTCTTTTTGAGGCGTACCGAAGGTGGAAAGTTGGACCCTAACTGGGAGGGGCCATACCTCCTCGGCAAAGAGGTCGCGCTCGGAGCTTTCAAGCTCAAAGACAACGAGGACCGGAGAACCTCGTGTTTGAGTCCACCCCTCACTTCCCGCTTGGGGTTGGAGAATCTCGTTTATAAGTTAAATTCCACCCCTCGCTTCCCGCTTGGGGTTGGAGAACCTCGTGTTTAAACCCACCCCTCGCTTCCCGCTTGGGGTTGGAGAACCCCGTGTTTAAACCCACCCCTCGCTTCCCGCTTGGGGTTGGAAACAGTAAAAAATTATCATGCAAGGTCCGAGCGAGGCTCGTGATCTTGGCATAATAACCACCATGCAAGGTCCGAGCGAGGCTCGTGATCTTGACATAATGTTGCAAGCAAATCCAAAGCCAGTGGTCAGGCACGATGAGAACGAGAAATCGCATTCGCCAACAAACATGATCTTTTAGAAGATGCTATAATGCCCCATCCAAATCTCACTAACATCGGAATCGGAATTGGAATCATAAACGGACGAGTTTTGATCAAAATACGTGTGATAAGTTGTCTCCATATTATTACTTCTAAACTGTCACTTGTTTAGATTCGTATGAACTCCTTGAACAGTGGAGTTGAATTGAGGAAAGGGCGGATAAATTATGACTTGAAAAAGAGATGAGTTAGTTCTGAGCAGAAGAATCTTAGTCCATCATGCGAGATCCGAGCTAGGCTCGTGATCTTGGCATAATAATCGTCATACGGGATCCAAGTAAACCTCGGGATCTCGGCATAACAACAAGCACCCGATGTGGCCCGAGTATGCCACAAACATTGTGACACTTGGGCCATGAGGTTGGATCGGGATATGTATACAAGCAAATTAAAACAAGAAACACAAACACATCCATAAGACAAGAAGAAATTGCATAAAATAAGGCCACAAGAGCCGAAGTGTTTAATTACAGACCCCCGCGGGGCCAACAACATAACAAAAATAAAAAAAACATTAAGAAGTCGGAGACATCCTTCGTTCCTTCGGGACCTCGGCAACGGTGTCTTTCGGGGCATCGGCGGCGGGTTCCGTGGGAGCATGGAGGACGGACGAGGCAGAGACAACATCGGGCTAGGACCTCGGCGCGTCGGTCACGAGCTGAGGGCCCGCGACGACGGGGTCCAGACTTCCCTGGCCGAGGTCCTCTACGGAGGGCGCCTCGGTAGCCACGGTCCCATCTTCGTTGAGGAAGAACTCGCATTCTCCCTCGGGCTCCTCCCCAGTTTCCTCCCCCATAGTCTCTGTGTAGTTGGGGATGAAGAAGGAAATACGGGGGTCGATGTGCCCGTACTTCGCCACCGCCTGCTTAACCCCCATGCGGACGGCCTGGCAGAACATCTTGTTCACGCTACCCACCAGCTCCTCCTTATACTCCGCCGACTCCACATACTTGGGCCCCGCAGCCACCACCTCCTCGTTAAGCTCGCTGACGCGCTATCGGAGGTTGGTGATCTCATCCTCGGCCTTCAGGAGCTCCGCCTCCTTCTCTTTAAAGAATTTGCGCTCTGCGGAGAGTTTGCCCTGAAGCTCCTCATTCTCGCTCCGTAAGACCCCGACTAGGGCCTTTGCCTTGTTCTCCTCCTCCTTCACCTTCGCCACCGCCTTGGCATCATCCTTCGTCGCGACCTCCGCGGCTTTAATCCGCTTTCCGGCCTCGGCAAGGTCCTCCTCGTGCTTCACACACTCCGCTGTGCGGGCTTTAAGTGCCGCCTCCATTTGATCCATTTTCGTCTGGAGAAGGGTGAGGCGGCTGCAGTTGTAGTTCTAAAAGAAGGTATGTTGAAATTTCACAAAGTTGTTAAAAAAAGAGAGAGGCACGAAATCCAAATAGCGGGCAGCCTCATCGTTAAGGGCCTCCTCGGTGAGATTGTTAGCCCATGAGACCTCTTCCTTCCAGTCGTCCCGACTCCATCTCGCAGAAACACCCCGAGCTGGTCCGGGGCAGCGGAACTTCGCGGGAGAAGGACCAGCGGCGTTGAGGGCTCGTCCCTCAAAATTAAAACTGGGGATGATCTCCTTCCCCGACGAACCGCGCTGGCCGTCCCCCCTATGCTTCTTTTTATCCCCGCAGGGGGACTCCGCGCCTTTCCTCTTGGACCCGGCTTTATCGCCGGATCCTCGGGAGGCTTGGGAGGACGTTCTCGCGACATCCCCCTTAGTCGAGGCCCCCTAGTTTGTCTTCGCCCCGGACGCCTTCGGCGGCGGAGGTGTCGCCTTTGGCTGCGAGGTGGGTGGCCTCGCCAGCGTGATCGGTTCCTTTATAACGACGCCCTTATGGCTGCGAGGGGCCTGGGCGGTGAAGGGGAAGTTACAGGTCACTTTCCCTGCTTCTTCGAGGTTAGAGCGTTGAAGAGGTCCACTGTAAAAAAAAGGAAAAAAAAAGACATAGAAATAGGTTAGATAAAGAAACGAGACGTAACAAGGAGTCAAGTTAGCATGACCCGGGCGAAGGCCCGTGGTCATCACTAGATAAGCGAGGTTTCAACCTCATTGCATACAACCAAGGGCAAATAATAAAAACAAACAACAAGAAGGAAATTAAGTACCCTGTTCTCCCTCGCAGGGTGGAACGGTGAGGATCAGGCCGGCCCGCTCAAGCCGGTCCTATGCTAAGTACTCCTGGAACAATCCTTGACGGTCCGGGTTGTATCTTTCTTTGAGCTCCTTGAGTTTGGTGGCTTTATGTGAACCCTTGGGCCGAACGAAATTGTCCGATGCCGTGGGAAAGTTGAGATACATCCCAGTAGGGTCTCGAACCAGGAACCATTTCTTCTTCCACGGCCCGTTGTTCGAAGGGGTCGTGGTGAGTTTAATACCCGACAAGCTAAGATTGACGAGGCAGGATTCGTGCTCCCTTCTCGCTAGAAATAGGCTCGACATGATGTCGAGATTCGGCCCATCCCCAAGCTCGCGACTATGAACCGTGTAGGCACACAGAAGCCTCCACGCATTAGGGAACAACTGTGAAGGGCAGACGTGCATGGCCCACAAGAAATCAACGATGTGTTGGGCCAGGGGGAGCCTGAAGCCAGCCTGGAGACTGTGCAGATGCACAACCATGCACCTTTCATAGTGTGCCAAGGAGCAGCCCTTCCCTTCGGGAAGCGCTAGCTCAACTCCCTCGGGCCAGGCGAAGTCCTTGGCAGCGTCCGCGAGGTCTTTAGGCTTCAAGGTCGTGGGCTCCCCTCGGATAGAAAGGCCTCGTTCGAGTCTGAGGACATAGGGATCCGCTCCTCGAGTACGGGCGGGATGCAGGATGATATCCGCTTTTCAGGTAGGTTTTTAGTGTCTAGATAGATTAGATTTAGTTGGTTTTAGTACTAGAGTTTTATGTTTTTGAGTCTTTTTGTTTTAGTTTTCGTATTTCTTTGAGATTCGGAAACTACGCGTATTTTGTGTCTTTTTGTAGGAGTTTTGGAGCTTGGAAGAAGAGTTTGGAGCATTGCAAGAGAAGATGAAGATTAAGTGCTCAAGTAAAGTTATTGAAGATCAAGTTTGAGCTCGGAAAGAGATAGAGAAATTCGTTACAAGAACATAGGAAAAAAAATCGAGTCAAACGGAGTTGTAATGAATCTTCTACGCAAGTTTTACTCAAGGTTGTTCAAACAAGCCCTCAGGAACGACCCCATGAGGGTCGTGCACGACCCTATTGGGGTCGTGCTAGACCCATGGAGATTACCAAGCCTCAGGACCGACCCTTTGGGGGGTCGTGCACGACCCACTTTGGGTCGTGCATGGCGCCGACTCTCCCTTATTCCGAGATCTTTATGGATATATTCTATCTTTTATTTTAGGAAGTAGTTTTATCTTGTTTCCTAGTTTAATTAGGGCTCCTTTTCCTCTATAAAAAGGGGGGGCTCTCTCTAGTTTTTATAATTCGTTCTTTGGGGGGAGATTAAGAGGAAGACTTGGAGGACAAGTTGGAGAAATTTGTAAGACATCTTTGTTTTTATTTGAACTTTCGGTTTGTTTCTATGATCATGTCTTCTTCTTTCTTTACCATGAGTGAGTAGTCTTCTTAGATTCTAGGGTTGGGTGAAAACCCAACACAATCATGCATGTCTAAACTTGAATTCATGACTTGAATGCTTGAAGATCATATCTATCTATCTTGTGCTTAAATCTTTTGCGAAAGTTGAGGCATGTCTTGCAATTAACCTAAAAGCGAAAGTGTAAAGTTGATTGCTTTGACTAGTTCTAATAGGATTATTTGCGACAGTTGATATTCCTAGGTTGAAATATAGGTAGAAAGTTGTTTAATTTGCGACAGTTGATTAAATAACTTGAATTGTTTGCGACAGTTGACTTTTCTATGATCTAGATTCCATGATAGTTGTGAATTCTCGTTGAAAGCATGTGTGATTGTTGTTGTGGTAGCCCTAGCCCTAGGATTTGCCTTTTATATTTGATTAAGTCTAGTTAATTTGCATCGATCTCGACCCCCAAAGTCGTGCTCAAATCCTTGCTTTGTTTGTGTTTTCTTGCTTTTCTTAGTTTATCAACTAATCTTTGGCCCTAATCTCATTCCCGTGGACGAACCTGACTCCGCTATACTCAGCGGGGTCTTGATATAAATTTATTTGTTCAAGAAACCCTTCAACACAGGACACGGCGTCAGTAATGTACTCCGCAAAAAAGCTCGCGAGCTCGTTGGAGTCGGACGACCTCGCAATAACCTCGGCAACATCCTCATCAGAAATCGAAGACGATGCCATCTCAACACCAGACGATGCGCGAAGTCGGGAGAAGCAAGAATTGATGAAAACAACAGAGTCGCTGGAAGAAGGGTCGCTGAAGACCAACGAGGGAGACCTCAGGTTCTGGGAATCACTAGCCTCTACACTCCCTACGGACTCAGAAACCTCCTCGTAGAATCTCTCTTGAGCTTTAAACGCGAAGCCTGGTGGGGGGCTCAAAGAAGCTCTCCTAGGCATGAAAGAGCGACGTCCAGGACACGAAAGGCGAGCACTTGGAAAAGAAAAAAAGGGTTGAGACATCGGGCAAAGCAACCAAAGAAAGAGAACACAAGGTCATAAGGGGAGAAGGCCACGTGGCGCCCTAGGGCTACTCTGACAAGATAGGACGGTGGGGGAGAAGTTGAAGCGCCAAAAAGAGGAGAGAGAAGGTGGAATGGAAGCCAACGGTGGAGGCCCAAACGTCCCGTCAGTCGGGCATCATGACATTTGGGTTTCCAAGGATCTCAAATTTCAAAACCGCAAAGAGAAAACGCAGAAACCTAACCGTCGATTGGCGGACGAAGGGTTCGAGGGCATGGCGGTCGCCACCCTCACCCCATCGTCCCTCCGCCATGACGCTGGCGCAAAACACCGAGAAACAACCGTTGCCCGCTAGGGCACAAAGCAAAGCAAGAGAGAACGCAAAGAAAAGACGGCAAGGGCACCGCGCAGAAGCGCACGCCGCCCTCACCATCACCGTTTCGCCGCCGTGACGCCGGCGCGAAGCACCGGGCAACAAACTGTCACCCACCTAGGGCACGAAACGAAGAAAGAGCAAAAAGAAGAAAATCAAAGGCATCGTACAGACGCAAGCGCCGCCCTCACCCCCTTCGTTTCGCCACCGTGACACTAGCCCGAAACACCAGGGAGCGTCTGTCTCCCGTTAGAACAGAGGGCGGAGAGAGAATGACGAAGAACATCGAAGACGAGAAAAGTGAGTTGAGTACTTACTTGCTTAGAGTCGGCGTGGAAAAAGCGGTGGCGTAACTGGAGGATAACGGAAGCTCGTCGGTAACCGTCTCGAAAACCGCTCGCCGGAAACTGGAAAGACGAAGAAAGAAAGAGCGAAGATGTTGGGGGAAGAAGATGAGGATGAAGCGTGTGATAGACGCCCCTTTATAAAGAACAGGCTTGGGCCTCTCCTCGCTCCCGAAAGGCTTATTGGGCCTATCCCACCCGGACGGCCCATTAAGCATGGTACGAGGAGCGGGCCAACGAAGCCTCATGCGTACGAGCAAGAGAAAAACCTAAGTGTCAGGCCTCGCAAAAGAACCCCTCACGAAGCATCCACCCAAACTCTCGACCTCACATCTCGCGACCCTAAAGAAGTACAAACCCCACACCCCAGTCTTGGTGGATCAAGTGCCCTTCATGTTTATGACCCGGGGTCCTCGGAACGAGGTCCCCAGGCCATGGGGTTGTGATGGTGCCCAAAATAGTAAAACAAGAAGTGGGCCCGGGGTACAAGGAATAAACGGACCCGACGAGACTCCCAAGGTGGATTCCGGGGCCCACAACTATATCCGTCTTTTAAATTAAACAAAGTTCCTATCCCCGCGAGGTCTTCCGACGCCTCGAAGCGAGGTCTAAACCTCGTTGCCGACTCTACTGATACACCCGCCCATCCAAACCACTCAGCTGGCGCCGCTCCCCCAAGCCAATCACCGGCTGCCTCGCCTCCGGACCAATCAGAAGCCCTGATCTCGGGCGTCCCACATCGGATGATAGCCAAAACTCGACTCCCCAATTCTCTATAAATAGAGAAGAACCTCGTAAGTGAGAGGGGGTCGAAAAACATCTTGAACTCAAGAACTATCTTGCTCATTGAAGATCGACGTGATTGAAACATCGTCAAAAGACCTCGCTATAGACAATTGAAGTCCACAAAAAGACTTCAAGTCACACAGAGCTCTCGTCCACATCAAAGACCTCGCTACACAATCTCGCAAGCCATCTTCACCTCACTCTTAGCTCAGCCTCGCACCAAGATCAATCAAGTGACACCGAGGTGGTAGAATCGCATAGCAATTAGGAGATCTCGGACATTGTTAGATCGAGATCTCGAATACTCGTAGGAGGTCTAAGGTGTAAATCTCGTTTGTTTGTAGGCCTCGTTGGCTTGTAACCTCGTTGTAACGAAATAATAAATAAAGAGCAAGCGTTTGCACAATTTAATAAAATAATCTCGTTTCTTGTCATTTAGCGAACGGTTTATTTCGGGTTTCATCAGTTGTAGTTTAGTTTTGTTTCAGTTTTAGTTCGGAATCTACGCGTTTGTGTGCTTTATTGTAGGTTGGAAGGTGAAGCATGGTGGATATGAAGCTAAGGACCGGAGCTAGGAACGAGTGGAGAGCATTGAAGTGAAGAACCGAAGGGAAAAATACAAATCAAGAGGAAGACACACACACCGCGCTCAAGAAGACGTTGCCAGCGTTGAGGGATTGAATTTTCTGCGGCCGGGGCGCGGGCAAGACCGGGGGGAGCGTGACCACGCTCCAGGTGCCTTTGACCGTGCTTCGGCGCGTTGATCCAATGCTGACTTGGGCCTCCGCGTTATCTTTTGGGCCGACTTTATTCGTGTTTTTAGATGTTTTTGGATTTCATATAAATACTCTTTTAGGGTTTCTTTGGAGATAGATGTTATTCTATGCTTATTGTTTCTACGTTATTTTGATTTGAGAGAGAAGTTTGGGAGACTAAACCCTAGTCTTACAATATTGAAGAGAAATCAAACTCTTGTAAGTTTAATTCTTCTTTAATGTCATATTCTAGCTAAATTTCCTATGTCCAACTAGTTAGTTGAAGTTGTATGCATGATTGTTTGTGAGATTTGAATTATTTCTATTTGCCTTGACTAGATTGAATCTCTCCATGCTTAATTGATTAGATTCGCTTAGGATTATAATAGATTGATCACCTATTCTATTTCTAGGTTGAATTACAACTAGAGCAACTAAATAGACGGCGGAATTTGGTTATTCATGGATGAACCCTTTGATTAAACTTATATACGGTGGAATAAGATTAATCAAAGGAGGAGAATTTAATCAAAAAACTTCGTGAATAGACGGTGGAATTCATGAACTATGTTTCTATTGAATGCTTTAAACTTATTTGCATGATCAATTTGACTTGAAGGTTTTCTAGGTTAATTGGTTAAAAGGTTGTTAAAGACGGTGTATATTAATAACTACTTTAATCTTGAATTTCATAAATTCACAATAGATTAGTCAAGGGAAATTGAATTAAGAATAATCAATGATCAAAACTCATGTATGCAATGGATACGAAACTAGTTGGACACTTTTCCTCTATTTGAAATCTCAATTATTTTACTTGCTTTATTTTGTTTGCTTAGATTGATAGCCTGAAATCATAAAAAAAAACCTTATTACTTAGTAATATTATTTAAACACGAGTAAATTTGAGTCCTTGTGGGTTCGACCCTTGCTTCCACTATGCCTAGGTTTGGAAGTTAGGATATTTCTTTGACATCGCTTTTACCGCGACATAAAAGTGCTCGTCAAATTTGGCGCCGTTGCCAGGGATCGAACCCGGGTCTCCTGGGTGAAAGCCAAATATCCTAACGAATGATGATGAGGCGGATGTAGCTGAGGCGGATGTAGGAATGTAGAGGCTGTGAATGATGATGAGGATGATGATGAAGAGGGTGCTAATGAAGACACTGAAGAAGCACCAATTCATGAGCATGGCTTTGATCAACATGAACAAGGAAGCTACATGTCGACAACCCAGTACAATCACTTGGTAGAGTTGATGGGTGGCCTTTCCACTCAAGTGAGTGGCTTGTCCACTCGTATGGATGGTTTAGCGGCTGATTTCAACCACTTTAGGGGTTATGCGACGAGTCACTTTGATTTTGTTGATGAGCAGACACGGTTTCTTCATCAGAGGATGGATATACACACGACACAACAAGGCTTTCAACATTAAGTCTATCAGCCATATCCTGGATATCCAGACCCTGCATATCCATACCCGAGATACCCACCACCACCACTTGAGGAGTAGATTCTTGAGCGCGCCAACTCTTATGACGAGGTTAGTTTCTTTTTCTCTTAACTTTTGTTTTACTTTGGGGACAAAGTAAAGTTTAAGCATGGGGGAAGGGGATTCTTTATTTTGTCATAAGTGCTTAGTTGTAGTTAGTTCTTGTAGTTGCATTTGCATGTTTATTTTATTATTATGTATTGATTAAAAAAGTTTGAAAAATCCGATAAAAATTCAAAAATTCAGAAAATTTAAAAAAGAGCTTTGATTGCATTTTAGGATTCATTTTTCCCCTTGGAACCACTTGTTTTTTGAGTAAGCATGATTTCATATCCCATGACTTGTTAGTTATTGATGAAAATTCTAAAAAAGAATTGCTTGATTATGAACGAGCATGCATGAAAGTGGAAATTTGAGTTATTCATGAAGTTCTAACCAATTGATGCCTTGTGAGATCTTTTGAGCCTTTATATGCTATTTTTGCATGAAAATTCTTGAGTGTATCTCTTTGATTGCTTAAACTCTGAAACTTGCGTTTAGATTCTTTTTCGAGGCCACATTATATGATTTGAATGCATGATGTAAAAGTGATTGAGGCAATTTTCTTAAGCTCATTTGTATCCTTATCTACCCTACATTATACCTTTGTTTTTGTAGCCCCATTGTTTTGAGCCTTAGCCTTGATTTATTAGCTCCACAAAAATTGTTCCTAGCCGAATAAGCTTGACCCTTATCCGGGAATTAGGATTTGACTAGGGGAATTTTGTGGGTTATATGATGTACTTTCCGTTTTGTAAGGAAGCTTGAAAAGGTGTAATTGAGGAGGATGTGCAAAGTTGATAAGAAAGGTTAAGGATGTTGGGAATGTTCATTGAAAATCTCTTGAGAGAAAGTTTGGTATGAATGCTTGATTGAGATGAGTTTTGTGCATAAATTGCAAAGTTGTTCTTGTGAGAGAAGAGAAAAATAATGAATCTCAATTGGGATTGTAGAAAGAAAATCAAAAGATGAGCAAAAAGAAAGAAGTGTTGAAAGTAAGTAAGGGAAGAAAGGGAAAATAAGTTGGTAAGGTGCTTTGAGAGTAAGTGATGTTGTAATTTGGGTTTTAGTTGATTCTAGTTCCCAGATTTAGCACCACATGGCCAAATAATGATCCCCACCTACTTGTCTATACCTTGTCCCCATTACAACCTTGAAAAAAGACCTCATGATTTACGTTTTGCATTTAAACATCCGTAGGGGAGATTTAGTACACTAATGCAAGCATATGGTAGTTGGCATTCAAAGATGATTTTTAAGCGAAAAAACTTACCCTTTTAAACACTTGAGCGTTGAGTGCAAACACATATACCTTGGTGTGGGTTATGATGGATTAATAACTTGGTTTGAAGCTTTCATTAAATGTATGCAACGATTTCATAGTTAAGTTTGAGTTTCTTGAAAATAAATGGAAGTCATGGTTTGCTTGTTTGTGGTGTGATTGATTTTATGTCTTGCTTGAGGACAAGCAAGGTTCAAGAATGGGGGAATTTGATAGAGCATATAGATATAGGTTTTAGAGCATGTTTTTATTCCCGTTTTATGCATTTCTAGCTAGAGTTTTGCTTTAAGTTGTAGTTTAGTTTTGTTTCGGTTTTAGTTCGGAATCTAGGCGTTTGTGTGCTTTATTGCAGGTTGGAAGGTGAAGCATGGTGGATATGAAGCTAAGGACCGGAGCTAGGAACGAGTGGCGAGCATTGAAGTGAAGAACCGAAGGGAAATTGAATTCTGAATAATCAAGGATCAAAACTCATGTATGCAATGGATACAAAACTAGTTGGACGCTTTTCCTCTATTTGAAATCTCAATTATTTTACTTGCTTTATTTTGTTTGCTTAGATTGATAGCCTGAAATCATAAAAAAAACCCTTATTACTTAGTAATATTATTTAAACACGAGTAAATCTGAGTCCCTGTGGGTTCGACCCTTGCTTCCACTATACCTAGGTTCGGAAGTTAGGATATTTCTTTGACAACGCTTTTACCGCGACATAAAAGTGCTTGTCACAAAGCAATCAATCAAGCAAATCAAAGATTGAGTTTTTATCAATTTGGGAAAAGCAATCCTATTCAAGCATCCACTTTCATCATCTAGTTATTGATCATTGATTCAAACAAGTTATTCCCTTTAATTATTCCTATCCTAATCAAATATAGAACATGACAACAAGACATGCAAACTTAATATCCAAATAACACATAAAGCGATCATGAATCATATGGACATTAGCAAGAAGAACAAGGATATGCAGGATACATGCAATTGAATTCCATTGAGTCAAACAATTAAACATGCATTCAAATCTCTTTCTCAATTGTTGTAGTCCAACGAGTCCTAAAACAATGAGTTGCTACAAAGATCAAGTTTTGCTACAAGAAAACATAGTTCTAGCAATAGAAGTATCAACCCCAACAAGTTGGCCAAAAAAGGATAAAATCAACACAATTAATATAGATTAAGCACAAGAGAATTGAAATAACCTGTAAGGAATAGACTTGAGTAGAAGAATCTCATAATAAACTTGAATATGAAAGCTTCAATTTGAATAGAATTTAGAAGTTTAGTTCTTAATGGAAAAGAGAATACAAAAGTCTAAGTGGAATAATAGATAGATAGGTCTAAGAGTACCTAAACAAAGTCCGAAAACATGGCTTAAATAGTCAACTCCAAAAACACGAACTAACAAGAAAGGAAACAACATAATAAAAGATAGAATAAAATCTCCGTCTCGGATCTTGTTGACGTGGAAATCCGCGGGTGCGGATCTTGGCTTTTCTTCACTCCAAGTTGGTGATCCTCTACGGGCGCTGCCATGTGAGATGCGGGCACCGCTGTCCAAACCACGGCCGCCGCGGTCGCCACCTAGTAATCCACGGCCGCGGGTTTTCAATCTAGTCCTGTTCCATGGTTCTGTGCTGTCTTTCGCGAACCGATTCTTCTTCTGCTTTGAACCTTGTTTTTAGTCTAGAACTTGAACTCTTCGGTCTTCTACTAAATCAAGCACCACAATGCAACAAAGGTCTACAAAAAGTAATGGGAGAAAATGATCTAAAACTAAAAACCACTCATCAATAAGCTCACAACCCGAACCCAAGTAAAAGAATAAAAGTGCATACAATGAAGTCCTAGCACAATCTATCACTTAAAACAATGGTACATCAAAGATCAAAGTGGAAAACCCATAACAATGAACCCCAAAGCCCCATCAAGAATGTTCTTAGGCACACTTTTTTTCACTCATTCTGCTTAGGCGCCATTTCGGGTTTTCACCTAACCATTGTTTTCATTTTTCTATAGATGTTCTCACCAACTCACTTTCACTCTTTTTAGCCTCTTATTACCCCAGCCTAATGCTGGTCCGGGCCCTTGATTTTTGCATGAGCTGCCCTTTTGGAATTTCAACTCAACACATGATTTAATGCATTTTTTAAAAAACTGAAATGCAACAGTACATATAATACAAACAACAAGTACTCTCCTCCGTACTTAAACCTTTCATTGCCCTCAATGAAATAAAAACAAACCAGATAAAGAAAAAGGAAGGGAAACAGAAGACTCACTATGGTGGTCCTGGTGGGTGGTACTGAGAATAATCAGGATAGCTTGGCCACATAGCTCCAAAGAAATCATCATGTCTGGCCTGAGAGCATTGTATATACTCTAGAGTGGATTCCATCTCCCTCTGGGACACAAAAAGACGTCCCGTCTCTTGAATCATCCTACGCTGCCAATCAGTATCCCACTAAGCACTACTTATCCCTCTAAAGCTTGTCCCTCCTAGAGTGGATTGTGAATTGTAACGAAAAGGAAAAGATAAGATAAATAAAACAACTAAAGATAGTCTTTGGAAGATCCTTGCGTGTGTGGAATCCGGCAGAGCCGCGATCGCGATTTTGGTGGCTGTGATCGCGGTTTTGGTGGTCGTGATCGCGACCTTTATTTCGTTGACCCTCCAAGGTGGTGTATAACCGCGATCAACACCAATGAAACTTCGATCGCAACCTTCAAAATAGAACCTCTCATTTTCTTCCACTGCGATTGCGGTGGTGAAAACCGCGATTGCGATTCTTCATTCAGCAATATGTAAACTCAGTGATGTCCACCGTGGTCGCGGTAGTAGCACCGAGGATCGCGGCTCTTCAGTAGAACGTCAATTCTTCGAACTCCTTAACTCTAAACCTTTGGCCTTCAATTCTAAATCTTTAACAAAGCTCTAAAAAGACCTAAAAACAAACACAAAGGTGTACTAAAAGGCTCTAGTTATGTTGTAGAAACTACAACACATCAGTCAACAAGTTCCTTTTCTTCTTCTTAGTACGAGTAGGACATCGATGTTTTCTATCAACATAATCTTGCAAATACTCTTGAGAGGATAAAGAAAACAAAGTAATGTGACAACCAACAAGATAAGAATGATTTAGAGTAGAAAAATCGGCATCTATGGATTCTGGATCAAGTTGCCAAGGGTGCGTTGGAAAGAAGTGACAAGAATTCTAAGTAAGAGTATCACATTAGACCACATCATTGTAATACTCAATAAGAAACTCAATCTCCTCAATAAAAATATCACCGAATACCTGATTGCGTTCTAGCTTGGTGAGATCTTCTTCTTCATTTAATGACTCATCTCTAATAAGTGGACCTTCAATGACTATGAAGTCGTCATCAAAAAATGATGCAAAACTAAATAATGGCTCATCTTGATCATTATACCACATTGAAGCTTTCCCATGTGTTTGCGACATCGCAACACACAAGTAGTACAACATACAAGAACAAGAGCAAATAGTTCCTAATGTTGATAAAGGTATGAATACAATATTTTAAGCAAGAAGAAAGAAAAACTCTCTCTCTCTCTCTCTCTCTCTCTCTCTCTCTCTCCCCCCTTCTCCTTTTATAAAATCAAAAGTCATCAATTAGGCTTAATTAAGGTGACGGAAAGGGGGGAGGTGGTGAAGTGTGGTGGTTGTTCAAAGGAACACAAGCAAGCAAGGAACCCAAAATTTAAGAACTAGGGTAGTGATTGAAGTTCTGAAATAACTGAATTAAACAACGAAATTAAAGATAGGACTACTAATAACTTAAAATCATGACGGTTGATACCACTTGATGACAAAACCCTCGTCAAAGGGTTGGCCCGATCGTTCTTAGTTAGAGTAGGAAGGACAATCTCAGTTGAATTCGAATCCCATGAACTCTTCTTTGATTGATTGAATGAAACTCAACTCAAATCTCACGAATTGAATTTGGAATCAAGAATTAATCAACCCTAAGATGGATCTCACAAGTTAGGTTTGATTAGGAACCACTTCTCGTGATCTTTATATGAAAGTTTCTTGCTCTCTTGAAAATAAAATACTTGTATTTAATTGATAAAAACTATTTGTTTTTGCCCCTAAGGATACAATGCTCAAATAGAAATTCAAACTTAAAATAAACCCTAATAATAATAATAATAATAATAATAATAATAATAATAATATAATAATAATAATAATATAATAATAATAATATAATAATAATAATAATAATAATAAAATAAAAAATAAAAAATAAAACTATGTTTTAAACAAGTTGACAAACTATAGAAACTAGGTAAAACACATACGGAAAGTCACAAAACACGAGGGAATAGAAGATTGTGGCACAAAAAAAGCAAAGGTGTGCCTCGATTGAATGCATGACAAAAATCCACAATTAAGGCCACACGCACGGTCGTTCAGCCTGACACACACGACCTAAGCAGGAATTGGACACGCGCCCTTTATTTGATGTATCATTTTGACCCCCTTTGAGTGGGAATTTGGACTCGGAGTAAGAACACGAAATGTAGTTCGTCGAGTTAGCTTTCTAAAGACACCAAAATGACCTCCAAGTGACAAAAGTAGCTCCCAAACGCATCGTTGTAAGATAGAGATATAAAGCCACAACTTGAATGTCTGAGCTCTTGTTTGGTGAACAAGCTCGGTCAGTCATTGATCTATCATCTTAAATGCTTGTTCCTTTAATGATTTTGGAGGTAATTCATGTTACCGACTTCAGTTTCTTGCTCGTATCAATATGGTACCACATAAGTAATTAAAAGGCATGTATATGATATTGTTGGTATTAAGTTTTAATGTTTGTAAAAAAACTTAAATAATACTTCAATTACTTATGGAGGCATATAGACTGGGCAGAAGCTAGGGGGCTTGAGACAGGATACCACACCACTTATGAGCCATCACTAAGGCCATGAAGGCACTTGAATAACTTAGCCATATTGGTTAACAGCGTCTTACCGCAACTTGGTTGTTGGTGTTGGCAAATTTGTGTTATCAAAATTGTTGCCTCTTTACTGACCATGGTGCATAATGGGTCTATGTTTGATATTGAGCATGTACTTCTCTTTTAATGAAGACGTTTTATAAGTTTTGTGAAATGCTGTGTTTTTTGTCAATATTGGGATTCTCGTAGCTTGTGTAAGATATTTGTGTTTTGGTCCAATTTGGGAAAGACTTTATTAGCTTCTTGCAACCTTAAAGTTAGGGATCTCTTCCAATTATGTGCCGCTTTAGTGAAAGTTTATTTGAGATTGGCTTAAATACTATCGTGGCGGTTCTCCATTAGTGTTTTTTAGATAAAAGAGAAAGAAAAAGAAAGAGGGAAATGTGAGAGAAGAGGGCTTGAGCTTGTAACGAATGTGGTTGCCTCTAGTGTAAAGCTTCACTGAAAGCTTTTTGTGGTGCTATTATTTGGAGACTTCTTTCCCTTTACTCCTCTACCTTGTTAGGTGTCTTATTTCTTCTCTTGTTTCTTAGCTTTTGTTGTTTCTATGCTTGCTTTGTATTAAAATTATCTTTTGCTTTTGTTATCTAGTGGATTGGTTGAATCTTCACTCTAGTGGCTCCGTAGATTAAGTTTAATCAAACCGTGCTAACAATTCTTGCTGTTAATTAAACTTGATTTAAAGTTTTTTAGTTGTCAAAATCCTAAATTGAGCAATCGAAATTTGGACAACAAATACGGTATGTTTTCAAAACTATAAGTAAAAAAGTGTGAAACTACGTACTGTAGTTGGGTAATTTTTGTGATGTGATCCACCCCGAGGTCAATCAAGATTCCTCTTCAAGCTTGTGTCGTCACTCTTGAGGCTCATGTTCAAATACGTTTGCGTCCAAGTGTCTAATAATTGTGTGCGATATATTTATTTATTGAAAATATTCTAGATTTTTATTATTATATGAAAGTAATAAAGAGATAGTAGGTAAGGTGGAAGGTAAATGTGAGCACGAAGGGTTGTTTATAACCCCATTTTTGTGTGTCTATTTATAGGCATTTTGTTATTCTTGTTTAAGGACGTTTTGAATCCTAATGAGAATGAAGCTTTGAGTTTTTCTTAGTAGTCTTGATCCACTCATCCTTAAAGCTAGTGAGTCCCCTTGGTTTGTGAGTCATATCGAGTCATCTTCAAGGATCCATTCAAGGTGAGTCACATCCTTGTTTGAATCCACAGATCTCTAATTCCACATCCATATCCATCACTTTATCTCATACAAAACCATCCCATTTCAGTCCCCTTCCATCGCCACTCCATCATTCTCATTCAAACTCCCATTGAAATCTCTTCTCGGTTGAATCTGCGACACCTCAGTAAAACTGTCATAACTTTCGATCCACAAGTGATATTGATCTGAAATTTTGAGGAGTTCAACTAGACTCATATATCTAACTCCTCGATTTAGAATCACTCAAATCGGAGTCCGGACCAGGGATAAAACGCCAGTTGAAGACAGGCCAAATTTTTGGGTGTTTGTTGTCGAATTTCTTGAAAGTTTAGGGGGCTTACCTTGCACTGTGGACTTCACGGTCCTTGAATCTCATCATTTTGTGTTAAAAGTAACTGTAGATTGTAATGAACTGTGAGAATAGGCTGAGGTTGTGAATATTGCTCAAGTTAGCATGAGGACACATATAAGCTCAAATGAGAAATAATTCGGAGTTTGTTTTGTCCTGCTTGATCTCGGTTTTAAACTTGTGAAGCTATGGATTTGTTTTTCTATATAAAAAATGATGCGAGTTTCTACGTGTAATTAAATTATGAAATAAGTCATAATGGCTCTAATTTTATCCTATTGATAATATATTTTAGATTAAATATTTTATTCTATTAGTATATTATCTTACCATCCTTGACTGACTAGGAGATATTGTTAGGATCAAGGATATTGATTATTTTTAGCTACTTGTTATTCTAGATAAGATTCTATCCTAACTAGGGTTTCATCACTTGTATAAGTAGTCGTCTTGGTCATTAATAATATTACGCATCTCTTTCACAAAATACAAAACTCTATTATGGTATCCGAGCTTTTTGCTTAACAGCTCTTCGATCCTCAATTTTTTTTTCCTTTCCAATGGCTGCCGACGTTTACAATTGACCGCCAATAAGCTTCCGCTAGCCACCATTACAAACTCATTTTCGCAAACCATCCAAACCTTCTACAATAAAAAAAACACCTTTAAAAAATTCCGAACTTCTCAAAAAATAACGTGGGCAACTTTGATGAAGCAGGATTCGATTCGGGCAACTCCGATGAAGCGACGAAGCAGGATCCGATCTGGCGACTCACAAAAACCGAGATCGCCTCCGAGCGACTCACACAAACACGAGATCTCCTTCGGGCGACTCACACAAACACGAGATCGCCTCCGAGCGACTCACACAAACTTGAGATCGCCTCCGAGCGACTCACACAAAGCCACGATCGTCTCTAAACTAGTCGCACAAAACCGAGATTGCCTTCGTCTCCAAGACTCCAACACAAGATCGCCTCGTTCAAATTCACTCCAACAACAAGTCAACAAGTATAGACTTTCTCTTAGAAAGTCCTACTTGAGGGGGAATATTGATAATATATTTTAGATTAAATATTTTATTCTATTAGTATATTATCTTACCATCCTTGACTGACTAGGAGATATTGTTAGGATCAAGGATATTGATTATTTTTAGCTACTTGTTATTCTAGATAAGATTCTATCCTAACTAAGGTTTGATCACTTGTATAAGTATTCGTCTTGGTCATTAATAATATTAGGCATCTTTTTCACAAAATACAAAACTCTATTATATCCAACCCGGCCCCATGAAACATGAAATTACAAATGAAAGTGTCAGGTTGATGAAGCTGCGACATTAATTAAGTGGCATGGTTGTGATAAGCTCTACAAACATGACATGAAAGATCACCTTATTTTAGATGAGTGCGACTAGACATCTGGCCTTATTATTAGCATCAATTATAGCAATCCCTAACACATTCGCATTATCTTCACCAAATCTGTCTTAATCACTTGATTAATAACTTTCTTTGACTCCATAATCATGGAGCTTATCTTTAACCCGGCATTCCCAAACTCAGAACCCAATAAGAGTAGTTAACTAAGAAAGCAAAACTTCCCTTTTACACCCTTTCTTTTCGAGGAAATTACCAAAATAAGACTCATTCCTAAAGCCTCAATGAATAATAATTACCCGATCAAAAAACGTTCTTAATTAGTACGAAGTACTACACCATATTTCCAGTTTAAACTCAATTTGGACGAGTTCTTGAATTTTTTTTAATAATGGAATAGCCTAATATTTAATCAGGAAAATATTCAAAGGGAAATCGATCGGATAAGGAATTATTAGCATTCTTTATTGCAACTAACAAAATATCGATCACCTATCCACTCACTATAGTTACACAGAAAACAGTTTGAAATGGATCATCAGTCTTCCTGATCTCCTCCTCCTCTCCCCAAAAAAGAAACACTCAAATTATGAAATTTCACACCCATTTGTAATATCACTAGCAATGGAGAGGACGACGATGAAAAGCGAAATCGGGCAGCTTCACACCCCACTCAAAATCTTGCAGACTTTCTCGACCTCATTAATTTACATCTTTTTATAAAAATGAAGATCAAAACAGAAATATACTAGTAATTTAAGTGAAATGTCTAGCTTTTTTTTTCCAGAAACGGGCTTGGGCCGGGCCAACTCAGCTCCGGACCGCCACGCTGTCGCCGGACAAACACCACGCTGACGTGGCAATCAGCGAGCGCGTGTGCCACCCAAGCATTAAGCAGCCGTTATTCTCCTCCACAGTGTAACCGTTACCGCCAGCAAAGAGGGCGAGCAGCATACTCGCCTGCTTAAACGCATCCGACCCGAGGTGAACCGGGTCGAACCCGGCCGACTCCATCCGGACCCGCCATTGACTCAGAGTCTCGTGCCTCTCGACTCGATCGGCCCCTTCGCACGCCACCACGTTGCAGATCTGCCTCCCTAAGTAAACCTCGGACATCAGCACATCCTGGGCCGACGCCTCGCCGCACCCGCCGCTCTCCAGCGAGTCGAACATGGTGGAGTAGTAATGCAGCGCTTCGTTGAACCGGTCTAGTAAAAGCGGCCCGTTGTGGTTCGATTCCTGCTCGACCATAGTGACAATCTTGGGCTTCATTTTCTTGATGTTATCCAAGACCTTCTCAGCCGAACCGGGCCGGGATAGAAGCGGGTGGAGCTCGAAAACAGAGTTGACCGCCACGATTTCTTCATCCGGACCGGATTCGTGGATATCGAGTAATCCGGGTTCGAGATCCGTTAGAGACTCGCACACGAATCCACGGTAGTGGAACTCAACGCCGACGGTCTCAGCGAATCGCGCGAGTTTCCAGCCAACCTGCTGGAGAGCGTCGGTGTTGTCGGGCTGAGGGGGTCCGACGCCGGTAAGGCGGAAGACAGGGGGCCCGCCGGGGCGGAGGGCGAGGGCTTGGAGGAGAGCAGGCCATTGTACACCTTGATTCATGCTGAAATCGATGACATGGACGCGCTTGGCACCGGAAAACGATTCGAGAAGGGCTTGATTGGCGGTGAAGTGGGCGAATTTAAGGTAGGGAGCGGACTCGTAGAAGTGAGTTTGGAGGAGGTTGGAGTAAGAGGCGTCGGTGGCGGAAGGGTGGGGCTGGATGCGGTAGATCCGGCGAGCGAGGCCTTCGGCGAAGTAAGTGGCGACCTTGCGCATGGCGCCGGCTTGGGAGACGGCCAAATGGCCGATTTGCTTCACCAGTGCGTCGGCTAGGGTTAGGTTTTCGCCCTGGACCGCCTCCGCGCAGGCCATTAGAGTGTGGACGAGCCTTACGCCGACCTCCTGGGAGTCGACGACGACCACCGAGCGGGATTTCTCCGAAGACGATGTGGAGGTCGAGGACGACGCGGTGGTCGGGGTCATTGGCTCGGATTTGATCCGCTTGTTGCTCGAGGTGGTTATGGTGGAGGATTCCGGCGACGGTTGCGGCGGAGAGGGAGGTTTGTAGGCGGCGATTCCGGGAATGGCGCTGAGGTCGTATTGGGAGGCGGAGGGCGGTGGTGGGAGGGGGTTTAGCTCGGAGAGAAGGCTCTCGACCCAGCCGGAGAGATCGGATGGGTTGTAGTGGACGGTGTCGGAGAGTTGAGAGATTCCGTCGTCTTGGAAAGTGCCCATGGCCATCTCCAGCTGCTCGATCTTCAGAGCAACTTCGGCCATATCGGTGGATTTGACCTTGTAGCCCAGCACCTCCAGCAGCTCATCCATTCCGGCGCCGGCGCCGGCGTCGTCCTCCGGCCACGCCATCAGCTTGCCCTTAGAGGGAGCTCCCGAATCGCCGGCGCTGCCGCTAATGTCCTGGTACTCTCTCTTCATCGCAAACAAAATTGATCAGAAAATCAAGATCGGACTGATTGGATTGGGACTTGGGAGATGTGGTTTGGGTTGGTTCTTTTTATTAAAAACTGAGAGATGGATAGTTTAGTTTTAGTTTTAATGGTGGTTGATGTGTAAGAAGAGTCTGACAAAAATTACATAGTTTAGAGGGTGAAGGAATCAAAGCAGGTGTGTGTGTGTGTGGGGAAAGCGCGAGCTCCGAAGGAGGAGCAGATGAAACAGAGCCGCTGGGGACTGGAAGAGATAAGGAAGAAACGGGGGCCATTTTACCTTTCATATTTATTTATTTATTTATTTATTTATTATTGAGTAGTATCTGTTTTTCCGTATATATAAATGAATAATTTAATTTAATTAAATTATATAGCAGTACTAGTGAAAAGGAGGGCATCTGGTTCAGTCCTTGTTACAGAGGGGAGCCGTGGCAGCACCGCAATGTGCAAGAAAGATGCTCTCTCTCTCTTCTGCTTCTCTGAACGATATAACGGGGTGGGCCCAAAAGCTTTGTGAGTGCAACCATTTACAGCTCATGCTTCTCCGATCGTACTCCTTATTTTTCTTATAATTAAAATCAAATTAAGAAGGTCCTTCGTATTTCTTAAAGCTTTACAAAAATGGAACTCATGTATTGCACTAGTGACTAGTGAACAGCTCTCAATAGTGACGCTCACTCTATCACATAAATCATGGATTAAAATAGTCAAAATTGGATGAAATGAAAGATTATATATAACCGATTGCTGATGCCCATTTGTGCTGTGTATAGTGTATACAATAAAGAGTCGATATTATTTTTATGGGTTTGAACAGTTAATCGATTACTCCGACCTTTCGGACTTGGAACTTCAACTAATAGACTCTATATAGAGAAAAAGTAGGGAAATGATTTTTGAACATAAAGGAATAGAGCTGTGGCCTAGTGGGGTCCACACTGAGCTGGCTTTGCAGATCTGGTTTTGTGGATCGCATCCACGCGCCCCCTCATGGTGCGTGTCTTCTTCCTCAGCTATCAACTCATTTTTTAAATAAACCCATTTTCCACAAAATTTTATTCATTTTTATTTAAACTATAAAATAAAATAAAAGCCTCTAATTTTAATCCTTTTCATAGTTAATCTTCAAAATCCATCCATATCGTTTGCATGTATGCCGTTGTAATTTAAGTTACTGTTTTATTTTGGAGAAAACCTCTTACACGTGTTACACTTGAAGGTTATAAGTTGTTTGGTGCTAAAAAATAAACACAAAGGTTATAAGTTGCTGTTTCATGAATCTATTCCTAGGAATTTATTCTTAATTCAACAAGATAACAATTTATTGAATTGACCGACTTATAGTTAAGATATTTGAAAAATATTATTGAACAATAATTCAACTCTATATAAAACCGTATTTTCGTATGACAGTGTGTGCATTTTATCAAGGCGGATTTGCAAGGGTACCCCATGTATAAAAAAAGGTTGCAAAAGTACCCAATATTATAGGAAATTGTAAATCATGTATTTTTGGCATTTATGCAATTTTATTTTTCATTATTTTATTGTTTAATTATTTGACTTTAAATTTGTAATGTTTTTTTGGAAATGAATTATTAAATTAAAAGAATTAAAATCAAAAAACAAAAATTGAAAAAAAAAATAAAATTCAGGTGAAAAGATATTTTTAAATTATCTATTTTTTATGATCTTAAAGTGTTTACGGAAAATAAGGAGTAAAAAAGGAAAAAAGAAAAGTCAAAGATATGACAAAGATACTAGTTGGTTGAGATTTCCGTCAAAGTATACTCGGGTTAGATTTTATATTGTCATGCTTGCCTATTCTACTGTCATACCTCTTTATGATCCTGTCACGTATTTGAAGAGGAAAAGGAAATTGCAAATGAATTAGATTTGTTACGAAATATTTTATTTCCTTTAAATGAGAAATATAACGGATATTACAAAGATAACAATCTTAAGAGATAACAATATTAATGGAAACAATAATAACCTATTAGTAGAGGATAAAAGAAAAATCAAAGATATGACAAAGATATTTGTTGGTTTAGATTTCCGTCAAAGTCTACTCGGGCTAGATTTTATACTGTCATGCTTGTCTATTCTACTGTCATACATCTATATGATCGTGTCACGCACTTAAAAAGGAAAAGGAAATTGTAAACGGATTAGATTTGGTACGAAAGAAGAAGATGATGTGTTTTGTTTTTGATCTGCTTTTAATTCATTCCTCTTAATTTAATTTAAAATTTTAGATTTTGTTTTCTTAATTAGCAGAAATCATTTTAAGTTTTAAATTGAAAACAAATTTCATAATTTAAAGTTTCAAAAAAATGAATTATTTTAATATTTTCTAAAAAAGGAAAGGACATGATTTTGGGCATTTTTGCTATATTTTTGGGCATTTATGCTATTTTTTGGACATTGATGTAACATTAAAAATAAGAAGGCATTTTTGTAAACAAATTTTTAAAGTGGGGCATAGGGTACTAATTTCTCTTTTATCAATAAGTTTTTTCCTTGGAATAATTCAAGGTATGTTTAAGATGTCAACATATTGAAATTCTAGCTACTTTTACATATAAAAAAATACTGCAATAATTTTTATATACATTCTGATAAATTATTTATTTTAATTTTAGATAGGTTACTTGGGTTTATTTATAGATACATGTTTTTTTTCCTATCAATCAGTTATAAAGACATTCAAATCATTTAATTTTATAGAGTGATTGTCGAGTCATATGACAATTCTTTTTCTAGAGGGTAATCATTTGACAAGTTTATTTTAAACATAGGCATTGTTATCTATCTTCACTTTTAAGATTTTTAGGTCAAATGATTCCTTTGTTGTGTGATTAACTTTCGAAAACCACGCCATTACAAAGTCTAAAATATACTATAGGTATTTTTGCATGTTTTTGGATTAAAAATGTGGAAATTTAATGAGGTTTTTAGTTTTATTTGATTTTGATGATGAAAAAATAATTAGAAATCTCTTTGTCCTTGAAAGATAGTACAAAAAGATAAGTTTCACATTTATTAAAAAGAAGAGATAGAATAAAAAATAGAGTCTTTTGTCGGAAACCACCCGTATAATAGGCCATATTAGAGAAAACCACCCGCCCAATAACAAATTACCGCAAACCACCCATATATACACTCCCGTTACCAATCAACCACCCACTTCACAACTTCTGTTTGTGTTCCATTAAGTACGCGTGATATGGTTTTTTTTTATAATTTTTTTTTTTCTTATTTTATCCTTTTCACTAAATAGACAAATAACCTATAAATCGCCCCCCACCCCCACCTCTTCCGCCGCTGCTTCCACCATGAACCCTGAGTTCGCGATTCGTACAGGTCGAACGAATTAAGTAGAGCAGAAATCGAAGGGTCACGGAGGAACCCGAGTTCGACAGGAGGGACGATTTGAAAGCGCAATCGAGGTGTTCAGTCGCATTAAATCGGGCCAAATCCACCAAATTGATGCTCCATAAGAAAGGGAAACGTCATTACACAAGCTTTGGGAGAGGAATAGGGTGAGAATGGCACTAGATATACCCCATATTTTGGATCTAGGGTTCCTAATTTTGGGTTTTCTAAGTTGTCTAGCAGCGAGGGTTTGAGAGGAAGGGGGCAATGGGCTTCGGGTTGATTTTTTTGGATCGTGGGGCTGCTGAATGAATTTTTTTCAAGCAATTGGCCTTCTCCTTGGTGATTTGGCGGACGTTGTGGCCTTCAAGGAGGAGGTACAAGATCTCAGGGAAGTCCTTGAAGTATCCGAACTCGGCGAGCGAAGAGACGTTGGCGGCTAGGGTTTTCAGATGGTGGCGGTGGAACCAAAGCGCCGCCTTGTAAAAGCCTTCCTTATCAGACTTTCCGGTGCCGCAGATGCCTCTGAGGTTGCAAATGAGCTTGAGAGTGGTCAAGGCGTGGTGGGACTAGGCCTCTTGGAGGCGGGAGTTGAGGGATTTGGAAGGCGTGTCGGGGACGATATGGAAGAAGAAGTCGAGGCAGTGGTTTTTAGTGGCGAGGAAGGTGGCAGAATTGTTCTCGGTGAGTCCGAAAGGCAGGACGAATGCCAAATCGTTGAACTGATCTACCATGGCGTCTATGAACGGATCTCTGGATTTTGCAGGCGGTGGAGCTTGTGGCATGGCGCGACGGTGGCTTGGTAAATTTCAGGGGGCTGGCCAGAAGAATAAGAGAAGTCAGAATGGTGGGTTTTAAAAAGGTTAAAGCAATGAAAAAAGAAAAATAAAAAGTAATAAAAAATTCAACCCACACGCGCTTTAATGGACTATTAACGGGAGATGTCTCAGGGTGGTCATTTTTTGACGGAATTGGTTAAATGGGTGGTTTTCGGTAAATTGTTATTGAACGGGTGGTTAAACGCAATATGACCTATCTTACGGGTGGTTTCCGACAAAAGACTCTAAAAAATAACCCTAAGGCGACTCAAAGGCAATTTTCTTGCGATAATTTTTGTGGCGATCTCATGCTCGTCTGCTTCTCTCCGGTCAGTGGCCTTGGGGGTTAGGGTTCTCCCGTCTGCAACGTGTGGGTTTCACCAGATTTGGTATGTGTTTCTGCGATTGGTCGGTTAGTTTCTCAAAGTTTTTCATGGCAAGTGGTGGTAGGAGACGTGATCAGAGTTTGACAACGGATGAGTGTGTGATCATAGAGGGAAATGAACGAGAAGATGGTGCAAGTTTGTAAGGGTTCCTTTACCCTAATTGTTACGCTCTTGTCGAAGAGACATTTTAATTTGTATGCCCTAAAATCGACTATGTGGGGTTCTTGGAGACTGAAGAATGGGTTTGTGTTTCGAGAATTGTGCAACAATCTTTTTCTATTCAAGTTTGCAGAGGTTGATCAAGGATAAAGAAAAAGTACTCAGGGAAGGGACATGGTCGTTCGACCGTGCGCTCTTAGCTTTGAAGGAATCGGGGTTAGAACAACCTTCTCAAGTGGTTATTGACAAGGTTTCTTTTTGGGTGAGGGTTTACGACTTGCATCTTGAAGCCATGATTATGGAAACAGTGGAGGCGGTGGGAATGGTGTTTAGAGGTTTGGAGGAGATAGATGAAAAGGATTTTATTGGCTGCTTGAAGTTCATCAGGTTGCATGTTTTTGTTGATATTACAAAGCCTCTACGAAGGGGAGTCATGTTAAAGTATGTGGCAAGAAATTTTGGACGGAGATCAAGTATGAGAGGCTTCCCAATTTTTTCTATTCATGTGGTTTGCTGGGGCGTGTTGAGTTGGATTGTTTGGATGAACAAGCACAAGAACTACATCATGAGTATGAAGATTGGCTGAGAGCTTCGCCTTTAAAATAATAAACCCAATGTTTTGAGGCAGAACGTGAGCTTGAAATTTCAATTATGAGAGGACCTTCAAAAATAACAAAGGGAGATGAGGGAAATGCAAAGAAGCCGAAAGAAGGGGTTAGCAAATCTTTAATGGCATTATTAGATGAAAAAGAGAATGAGGAATAGGGGGCAGATAGTGAATATGATGGAATAGAGGGAGAGGAGACCATTCAAGGGGTTGCTAATTTATCACTGGATAGTGGAGAGGGGAAGAATGAACAAGCAACAAATGTTGATAAAAAATGGGCTAGGGATGGGGGAAAAAGAGGTGGAACCGGAAAACTTGGTGGGCAAGGTAGGGCATACTGAGGGAGGGGAAAATAATAAAGAGAATGGAAAGAGCATTATGGTCGAAAATAAGAGTATGCGGAATGACAATATGGAGGGCAAAAAGACGGTGGAAGAGGACAAAGGGAATGAGAGGGCTGAACAGAATCGGGAGAAAAATGGAAAAAAGTGGAAGAGGCTTGCTCGTTTGGTGAGAAGGGAGACCCCAAATTTAGTTTTCTTAATGGAAACTAAGTGTGAAAGGAAGAAAATGGAGGAAGTCAGGCAAAAGTTGGGTTTTAAAGGGTGTTTTTCGGTTGATTGTATGGGAAAATCTGGAGGGCTTTGTCTTATGTGGGATGAGAATTTACAGGTTGATGTTCAATCCTATACACAACATCACATTGATGTTGTTGTTGTGGAGAAGAATGGGGGTACAAAGTGGAGATTGACTTGTTTATATGGATGCCAAAAAAGGAAGATAAGAAGAATACGTGGCTATTGTTAAAAAGATTGAAGGAGTTTGATCATGATGCTTGGGTTTGTATAGGATATTTCAATCAAGTTTTGAGAAGTGAGGACAAGGAGGGAGGGAATACTCCGGATCACAGTGATATGATGACGTTTAGAGAGACGATGGAATTTTATGCTTTTGAAGAAATCAAGTATTTTGGCCCGAGGTTTACATGGGATAATGGAAGAATAGGGGAAGACTTCATCCAAGAACGACTCGATTTTGGTTTTGCAAATGAGAGTTGGTTGAATCTTTTTCCTGGAAGAGGTATAAGGCACCTTGAAAGAGCAGGTTCTGATCATCTCCCTATCATTCTTGAACTTTTTACGGTTGAGGAAACGTCGGGTGATAGGGGAAGGGTTCATATATAGACCTTTTCGGTTCGAAGCTATGTGGGTGAAAAACGAGTACTTAGAATTGCTCGTAATGCCCTGGTTGTTTCTTATTTATTTTTTACGGATGACATCATGATGTTTCCAAAAGCTACTTGTCAACATGCCTCAGAAATTGTTTCATATCCTCTAAAATTATGGAGCAGCTTCAGGACAACAAGTCAATTTTGCAAAATCTGAACTATCCTTTAACAAGAATGTTAGTGAGAATGTGCGGGAAGAGATTCAAGGAATTCTTAATGTTCATGAGGTTGAGAAACATGAACGTTATTTCAGACTACCTACGATTATTGGGAGGTCAAAAAAGGTGATTGTTGGACAAGTTAAAGAGAGGGTATGGAAGAAGTTAAGCGGGTGGAAGGCTAATACTCTCTCTCTCAAGCAGGAAAGGAAATTCTTATAAAATTCGTTGTCCAATCCATAACTATGTATGCTATGTCTTGCTTCTTTTTCCCAACTTCTTTA
This sequence comes from Fallopia convolvulus, assembly GCA_964016875.1. Classification (NCBI taxonomy): domain Eukaryota; kingdom Viridiplantae; phylum Streptophyta; class Magnoliopsida; order Caryophyllales; family Polygonaceae; genus Fallopia; species Fallopia convolvulus. The sequence goes on along the minus strand of OZ024728.1, from coordinate 13,504,283 downwards.
TGTAGGGAAATGGAGCAGTTAATGTGCAATTTCCTTTGGAAGAGGTGTGGCACAAAGAGGGCTATTAATTGGATGAGTTGGAAGCAGCTTTGTTTACTGAAAAGCCAAGGAGGTTTGGGCTTTAGAGATTTGGAGGCATTCAATTTGGCTTTTTTGGCACGCCAAGGATGGAAGATTATGCAAAGTTCACACTCTTTGCTTGCAAGGCTATGCAAAGGACAATATTTCTCGAACACTTCTTTCTTGGAAGCGACGACGAGTTATAACCCCAATTATGCTTGGCGTAGTCTAATGAAGGTGATGGAAATTGTAGAGAAAGGAACTTACTGGAAGGTTGGAAATGGCAGTTCACTTTCCGTTTGGTATGATAAATGGTTGCCTCGTCCAAGTTATTTTAGGGTAGTAGGAAATTTCAGAGGGGCTGACAATAATATGAGAGCGATCGACCTGATTGACTAGGAGAGCAGGTGTTGGCCTGAATCTGAAGTTAGGCAGTTTTTGGCGCCATGTGATATTGATATTGTGCTCGGAATTCATCTTGTTGATGTGGCAATTCTAAACTCGATGCTATGGAATTTTACAGCTCATTGGGACTTCATTGTGAAATCCGCTTATTCCATGCAACTTCAAGATTTAATGTCAAAAGCTTAGGAAAGTGGGGAAGGTGGTTTTTTGGGCTCTTTTTGGAAGAAGTTGTGGAAACTGCGGGTGATGCCCAGAGTTCGATCCTTTCTATGGAGAGCTTGCAAGGAGATTCTTCCATGTAGACGAAATCTCTTGATTAGGAAGATCACAACGAATGTTGAGTGCCCAAGGTGTGGTAGGGAGGAAACTGTGGTTCATGCCTTATTAGAATGTCTACTTCCGAGATTAATTTGGGATCACTTCCCTGATTTCAAACCAAAGTCGAAGAGGGTGACGTCTTTTATGGATTGGATGGATTATATCTTGAGCAATGTTGAGAAATGTAAAGTGATGCTTTGGACTGAACTAATTTGGCATATCTAGAGGGCTCGTAACATGCTTGTTTTTGAAGGAAATACAACTGATCTTGGGGAGCTTATAGAACAAAGCTGGAGAACATGTTTGAATTTCAACAATATTGTGGTATTGAAGAGTGTTTGCTCAAGTAATCCAAAGGTTGATGCTGACGATCGCTGGGTAAAACCAGAGGCAGGTTGGGTCTTGCTAAATTGTGATGCCACTGTACTCAATAGAGAGTGTGGCATTGGTTTTATTGGACGTGACTCTGATGGCAATGTGATAACAGCAGGAGAAAAACGAATTCAAACGGATACAACTGTGGAACTGGCCGAACTTGAAGCATTGAAATGGGGAATGGAGAGTGCAATTTAGCCGGGAGTACACAAGGTTGTTGTGGCTTCAAATTGTCAACTTACAATTCAGAAAATGCAGCATAAATCTCTCCCTCGCTCGGTTGCAAGTCTGCCGGTGGCACAACTTCTAGCAATGAGTCATGAGTTTGAGGAATGTAGATGGAGTTTCGTGCGTTGGGGATCTAATCGGGTTGATCATGTTTTGAGTAGACTTTTAACTAGTAGTCCTTTCGTTTTTTCAGATGTTTTTGCTTTACCTCATGTGTGATTAGATGTTGTGCATACTGATTTGGCTGGTTTTTAATAGTATTTGTTTGTTGGTGATAAAAGCACAACTAATGGGAAGATGAGAGATGTTGTGATGATGATGTATACAAGTAAGAAGAAATAGAAAAATAAAAAAAATGACTAAAAAAATGTTGAAAGCGTAGATTTTTATTGGATAATTAAGGTAAAAAATGATATTGGATGAGGGTAATATTGTAAGAAATGATTGATATAAAAGAAAAGATAAAAATATGGACAAACTTTTTGGGAAACCTGAAAAGGAATATTGGATAATCATTCGTGGAAGGAGGGAGTATTTGATAATTTATTTGTTTTTGAATATTTTAGGTAACACGGAATGATGCAGGGAATAACTGTATAATAGTGGTGTAAATCAAGATGATAGAGGAAAGAAAACACACTATAAAAGACAAGTGATAAGAGTGGCTAGATGTCGAGGGAGTGACAGTCAATCTTTGTAGCGTCAACGAGAAGTTGCAGGTTGCTAAAATTGAAAAGTTCTCGTGTTTCTTAAGTGCGATACAATAAGCGCGTGTATGGATAATGACACTTGTTTGTAGAAGATTATACTGCCTATGGAAATTGAGGAGATATTACTTAGTTGGCGCCAAATTCGCTACGATTTGCGAGATATGGCAGTATCTTTCTAGAAAGGAGATTGTGACTTAGTTAGGATATTGTAAGCGATTTTATACGATTCTTTTGGGGGAATATCAATTACTTAGTTGGAATATCATTTATTCGTGGTGTGAGTAAGGTTTGTAGTTTGTTTATCAAGTATCACTTGTTTGAGGCTAAGGGGCATAAGTAGAGAAGGATTGCATAAGAGTCTAGTTACCTTGAGTTTTATGCTTGCATTGTGTACTTGTGATATTAGAAAAGTACTATTTGAACTCCTCTGGATGAGAAGCTCAAATAGAGATGTTTCACTAAAGTATCTAGTTGGTTGCTTTAGGTTTCTCTTATAAGTCTTTGTGCTGGCTATTCATATTTCCCCTGCCTAGGGAACAACTCTTGTTCCGGTCCCAGTTACTACCAACGCATTTTTTTTATCGAACAATTGATATCAGAGTAAGTTTGCTCTAGATTTGTGTGTTCTTACAAGCTAAGATGATGACTTCGAACGACAACGACGATGACGACAACGACGACGAATGATGTTCAAAATTGACTCAACAAAAGCTTATGATCGAATCTAGTGAATCAGTTTTAGTATACACCTAGCTACCATCCTAGCTTGTTATATCATTATATATGACAAGCCAAAAAGGAGGAAAGGTTAATCTTTAGTGGAATGGTGGGTTTCTTGGTTCATTTGGGCCGTCCCCAGGCATTCGCCAAGGCGACCCCTTATTGCGTTTTCTTTTTGTTCTTTGCATTGAAAAGCTCTCCCATATAATTTAGGACGAAGTCTTGTCCAGTCTTTGAAAACCAGTGGAGATTGGAGGGGTATCGCTCTCGCATTTATTTTTAGCAGATGACTTAATTCTTTTTGGCAAAGCGTCTAGAAGTCAAGCGGAAATTATTAAGCATTGACTTGATCATTTTTGCGCACTTTCGAGTGAAAAAGTGAACTATAATAAGAGCTGAATGTTTTTCTCCAGGAAAGTCTGGGATTCGATTAAGGCTGATATTAGTCAATACATGGCGGTGCCAATCATAATAGACTTTGGTACTTATCTTGGGATTCCGACAACTTATCGGGCGCCTTACTATTGATAGATACCAATTTCTTCTTGATCGGGTTTCTTCTAGACTCCATGGATGGCATACTCAAACTCTTTCTATGGTAGGCCGCACCACTTTGGCCAACTCAGTGTCAACGAGCTTTCCCCTATATGCTAAGTAAACGCTGTTAATCCCTTGATCGATTTGTGATTCGATCGAAAAAACAAAGAAGGTTGTGAATTCTTCTATGTTTAAACGGAGGCCCAAAAGAAAATTCATTTTCTATCCTGATGTTCGTGTTTTTAGTATAGTTTTAGTTATTTTTCTTAGGTTGTTTAGTTTAGTTTTAGTAAGTTTTAGTGTTAGTTTTGTGTGTTTTTGGATAAGTTTGCATATTTTGTGAAAAGTATGGAAGCTACTCCATTTTGTGTCTTTTTATAGGTTTTTGAAGCGAAAAGGAGCAATTTCGAGCAAGTTGAAGTCAAGTAGTTTATGGTGGAGTGCATAAGGAAAAGAGAAGAAGGAGTACGTCTTGAAGATCCCGGTGAAGTTCAAGAGAAGCTGTGAAAAGTGGACAAAATACCCAAAACAAAGAGCTCGTTACCGACATGTGAGGGTCGGTACCGAGCTGAGCAACAGAGTTTTATTGGGGGAATTCAGCAAGTGTCTACCAACCCTGTGCAGGTCGTTACCGAGGTGGCCTGTGTCGGTAGGCGGCACCGACTTTGGAAAAATCTATCTTTTATCTTGTAATCTTTTTAGTTTCGAATGTTTTTATCTTTTAGGATCTTTGTTAGATAGTTTCTTTTAGTATAAATAGCATGTTTTAGTTCAAGTTTAAGGAGAGTTCGTTTAGAAAGAACACGTTAGTTTGGGAGAGGATTCCGTTCAGTTCTGTCGATCGAGAGAGAGAGGGAGGATCGTGATCGAGTCCTTTGCTTTGATTTGTTCATTGTCTTGAGTTTGAACGTGAACGTGGTTGTTTGTAAGACGAGATCTTTTATATTTTCAAGTAAGTTTTAATTCAATGTTTTCTTTCAATATAGTTGTTTGCTTTATTTCAATCATGAGTGAGTAGTTTACTTTTCTAGGGTCGGGGTTGAAACTCGACATAGTTATGCATGATTGAATGAATGTGTTCAATGTTTGATTGCCTTTTATTCTTTTATCTACTTGTTTATGCATATACTTAGACGAAAGTCGAATTAATTTGAGTTTATCGCTTGATTGAAAGAGAAAGTAATAATCTTGAATGTTGATATTGTTCGATAACGAAATTTTCGAGCTTTGGATTCAAACTAAGTAGAGAAGTGAATTGATTTATGAAAATTTATTGATTTGCTTGTTTAGTCAACGAAAGTTGATAGATTTATCTTTAAGGCATGATAATTATCCTTCACATTAGTTCGTTTGCATGATTATATCGTGGTAACCCTTGTCCTAGTTGTTTTTATTATTTGAATTTCCTTCGTTTTTACCTTCGAACAGACTCGCTACCGAGGTACATAGGTCGGTACCGAGCCTGCAGTTGCTTTGTCTTGTTTGCGTAGTTTTAGTAGGAACCCAGCGTCGTTACCGACCCTGACAAGGTCGGTACCGAGGGCTGTCGTAGCCTTGTTTTGCTTTGTTTGCTTTGTTTTCTTGTTTTCATAGTTCGGTAATCAAACAACCTTGCTTCCCGTGGACGATCCTGACCTCCCTATACTCAGCGGGGTCTTGACTACAAATTTATTTGTTGTCGGGAAACCCTCTCAACAAATTGGTGCCGTTGTCGGGGAAGTAATAGTGTCTGTTTGATTACTCGTAGGTTCGAGAATAGCCCGACCCCATTTTTGTTTTTAATTTTGTTTTCTTTTGTCTGTTTTCTCAGCTTATGCCAGCAGGATGTCGCAGGCTCGAGTTTGATAACACTGGTTATTATTCTAAACCTGAACGCACCCTGCACCGCAGAAAAAGAGGAAACCAAGCCATGGCAATGACTCTTGAAGAGATGGCACAATAGATGGCCGCTCTCCAGAGGCAGATGGAGGCGTTACAAGCTGATCGAGACGCTGCTGCCGCAACAGCTGAACGTGAACGAGTAAACACTGAACGTCACCGAGAGGACAATGCTCGTCTATAGGAGCAGTTGAATGCCTATCCAAGGAATGCCAAACAGTATATGCATCCAGAACTGAGGGTGCCAGAGTCAACAATCGTGCTTCCGGAGATAGAGAAGACTTTTGAGATTAAGTCTCAATTTATATCCTTAATCGAACGGGCTCAGTTTGAAGGGAAGCCTACTGAGTGCCCTATGGAACATATTAAATTTTTTCTTGATTTATGTAACACTATTGCTGCTGAAGGTGTCTCACTAGAATATGGTTTGTTAAAAGCTTTCACGTGGTCTCTTACTGGAAAGGCCCTAAGCTGGTTGGAGAGCTTACCTCCTTGTACGATCAATTTTTGACAAAGTTCTTCCCTCCTGCCAAGACAACGGAGTTGAGAAAACGCATCACCTCCTATCACCAGCTACCTAATGAGACCTTTGTAGAGACGTGAGAGAGGTTTAAGGAGATGCTCAGACAGTGCCCCACTCATGGGCAACCCCTATATGTGCTCCAAGAAATCTTCATCCAAGGGATTAATGCAGAAATGAAGAACCGCATCGACACCACACTGCTTGCGGTTTTATTAAGATGGATCCCACCGTTGCATGGGAACTGCTGGACAAATTGTCTAATTACGATGCTATGTATGGAGCCCAGCAGCCACCCTAGCCACAAAAGCGTCTCTACATGCCTAATAAAGACGAAGTTGATCCTGAAGTCAAAAATCAATTTCTACAGGATGAGATCAACCGTCTGAAGAAACAGGTAAGTTTTCTAAAAACCTCTCAACCTTGTCAAGAGTGTGGCTCTTCTGCACATAGTACTTCTGCTTGCACTAACATCGAGCAAGTTAGAGCCGCTGAGACATATGCTGAGATGAACTATATGAGTGGACAATACATGAACCCGCCTAATAATTTTGACAAGCCAAACAATTATCCGACTTGGGGTAGTCAAAATCAAAATCAAAATTAGAATTATGCAGCCCCCCCCCTCTGGATAGACGGCCCGCACCGTATCGACCTCCAGGCTATCAAGAGCCACCATCTTGGGTGCAAGGACTCTATGAAGAGGTTAATGGAGTAAAGAATGAAATCAATGGAGTCCAAGCCAACCTCAATAATCAGATGAAAAGATGGGGAGAGTTCGATATATGGAAGAAGAGTGTTGACTCACAACTAGGGAACCTAGCTACACAGATTCCGAGGCCGCAAGGGCAACTCCCGGGCCGCCTCGACGAGAACCCTAGAGGACAGATAGTGGCCGTACACCTCAGGAGCGGGAAGACGCTGCCAGATCGTGCCAAAGCCAAGGAAAAGGACCCCGGTGCTGAAGAAGACGCCTCGACCCATGTCGACAACGTGCCGAAGAGGGTCGTTACCGAGCCTGAACCACTCGGTACTGATTCTCCCAAGCTCGTTACCGATCCCAACGCAGGTAAGTTCTCTACACCGAGCCCCTCTCTTAGTCCCAGGCTCGATACCGACCCCTCTAGGGTCGGTACCGATCCTTGTGCGGCACCAATCGACCCTATTGTCGACCCGGTAGCACCACCTCTCTAGCCCTGGCTCCGAGATTGGTGAAGTCTCTCCCTTTTCCTACTAAGAAGTCTAAGGACTCAAGAAAAGGCAAGTTTAAGCGTTTCGTTAAGATTTTCCAAGGCTTAAATATTTCTATACCATTCGCTGAGGCCCTAAGCGAAATGCCGGCTTACACAAAATTTTTGAAGGACATTCTTAGCAGGAAAAGGTCGATAACAGAGCTCACAGATGAGGTCCGATCCATTACCCTTCCGGAAAAGCTAGGTGACCCAGGGAGATTTGCTATCACTATCGGGATTGGCACCCACAGATTCAAAGCTCTATGTGACTTGGGAGCCAGTTCCAGTTTACTTCCCTTATCAATCTGGTCAAAAGCTAACATGGGACCTCTAGAACCTGTGGATATGAGGCTGTACATGGCAGACGGATCAAGTGTAAAGGCTATAGGAGTCGTTGATGATTATCTCATTCAAGTGGGCAAATTCTTCATACCAAACGATTTCATTGTCCTCGATATGCCTAAAGACCCTCTCGTGCCCATCATTCTAGGCAGGCCATTCCTTGCTACAACAGGCGCTAGAGTTGATGTTCGAAAAGGACTCCTCACCTTTGATATAGGAGAAGAGTGGGTCGAGTTCAACCTTAATCAAGATGCCAATGACACGGCCGTGGCCGCACAGATTGAGACGTCCCATCAAGAGCTCAACATTGCTGAACCCGTAGTTTCTCTTCCAATCAATAAGGACTACGAGAACGCTACTAAGGAAGCTACCAACCCCCTTCGAGTCGGTACCGAGCCCTTTGTACAACAATATGACAAAGGCGACACATTTTGGTACGATACCGAGAGAGGCTTCGCTTCTGACAGGTCGATAACGACCTCAACCAAATCGATGCCAACGCCCTCATTGATGGATCAAGGTGAGCACTCTAATTCTGGATTTACTATCACCGATCATGATCATTCTTTATATCATATTCCTACATCATACCCCACTATTTATGCTATAGAGGAGTCGAAACCTCCTTGGTTCTCGGATTTCACTAACCCTTGAGTAGGAATACCGAGCATATTGTTAGAAGATGAGGGACCGAATTTAGTGAGAAAAAATAACAATGCCTTTAACGCTAAGTATGGGGTCTCCCAAGACCCCAACAAAGCTGAGAAGGAACCACCCTGATTAGCCAGGTAAGTTCGTCGGGCTAACGACGTTACAAATAGCGCTTACGGAAGGCAATCCGGTTTTAGTTTTAGTTTTCTTTTCTTTTTATAGTTCTTTTTCTTAGCTTTCTTTTGATTTTCTTCAGTGGTGTAGAAGTTTATGGGATAGGATATTTCTTGAGCTAACATGTCACAGAAGTCGGGCTCAAAAAGGCCCTAGGAATTGAGTCGCCCAGGCTCAGTACCGAGCTGAGAGGGTCGGTACCGACCGGGGATGAAACACGGATCCAGCAACGCGCAGGCAAGGTACCAATGCCAAGCACAAGCCGAGCTAACGCTAAGACGGGAAAGAAGAGGAGGACTCAAAGATCTTCGTCTCCTCCACAAATGGACGTGGTAATTTTTCCTACTCGGGACCAACGAGTGGGCAATCTTTGATTCCGTCCTTCAGAAGGACCACTTCACTAGGTGGTTCTCAAGATCAAGTGCCAAAGGTTGTGGCATTTACGAGGATGTCAAGCACGCCTTTGCTATTCTCGGGGTACCGCATCTACTCAAGAAGGAGGAAACCTCGCACTACCCGGCCCTCACCGCCGAGTTTATAGCCACTCTCCAAGTCAGTTTCAAGTCCAAGACATCGGTCGGAAAGATTAAGTTCCGACTCGGCAATGCCAACCATGAGTACACAATGGCCGAGTTCAACCGTCTCCTCGACCTCCCCAACCATTCTTGGGATTACAAGGCTCCCGATGATTTTAAGGTCACCAACACTTGGAGCTATATTTCCGGGGAGATCAATCCTTCTGCACAGGCACTTCCAGGGGCGCGCATCATCAACCCCATCTTCAAGATCATTCTTAGAGTCTTGGGCACCACCTTTTGGCCCAAGAAGGAGCTTTCAAGGCCGATGAGGACGGAGGTTGGATGCCTCCGAACTATTCTTTTTGAGGACCCCGACCTCATGAATTTGGGGTATGAATGGTTGAAATATTTAGAGAGGCACGGGGCCTCTTCGAAGGAAGTCTGGTATGGGAACTTGGTGAGTCTTTTGACGGAGGCGCTCGGTGTCGACCTCACGTGCTACACCCCCCATCTTCCCTAGAGCTGGATACAAAATAATGGTGTTCTTCCGGCATTTTTCAGAGGGTTCATGGTGGAGTCGCCACCAAGGTGCTTGGACAAGATGTGATGATTATGCGGGACAAGCTGGAGTTGCTCTATGTGCCAAACTGGTATGAAGCCTGGACGTCTCATCCGTTCCCTTTGGACAAAAAGCCGCAGGATGAGCTGATATTGCGGGAGTGCGAGACGAGATATGATAAAGAAGGAGCTGCCATGGACGAAGATGAGGCAGCTACGGAGGAGCTCGATATCGAGGACGACGAGGTCGGTACCGAGGTACTTGAGGAGCACACTGACCTCGATATCGAGCAACCAGGGCTCGATTATGAGTATTTCGAAGTCAATACCGAGGCATTCAACTTCGGTAACGAGCCTGCTCCTCCACCTACCGAGCCTCATTCGTATGACATGGTGCCCTACAACCCGGTCATTTATCAAGACCACTTCCAGCCACATGTTCACTATCAACCGCTGCCCCAGCCCAGCTACAATTCGAATATTCCTCCTCCCTGGGCTGAAGATTTGTCCTTTCAGATGCAGCAGCTGAACCTGCAGCAGACACAACTCACTCAACGGATGGATCTTTGGGAGGGTGTGTATTCTGCTCGCATGGCTCTTGAGGATGCTAGACAACAACAAGCCGACGCTCGTTGGAGGACGATGGAGCAGCGTGTGATGGTTGATGAGGAGCGCTGGAGGACGATGTACGAATTCATGGGCAACTTTAAGCGCTAGTTTCCACCACCTCAGTGATGAGCTCAGCTTTTAAGGATGTTTCTTCCGCTTCATTGGCTATCTTGTGAGTTTCTTTCTTTTCCCTATCTTTTCTTTTGTTTTGCTTTATTACAGTGGGGACATTGTAATTTTAAGTATGGGGTAGGGAGGGAAAAGAAAACTTGTTTGTTTTGTTTTTTTCTTGCTTTGTTTTCTTTCTTGACTTAGTTGTCTTTGTTTAAAAAATTGAAAAAAATTTGAAAATTTAAAAAAGAGTTTAGAATAGATGAATACCCTGTCTTTTGGTTCTATGATAGTTAATTGCTTGCATGACCATGTAATTTCCTTTCAGCATGTATTTGATGGTATAGCCTGATTCTTATGATGAAATTATTTTTATAGAGGAATAGCATATGATGAAATTGAGCATGTATAACTTTTAGCATGAGTAGTTGCAATCCAACAAAAAATGACCTTGTGAGTTCTTATTTTTAGCCTTGATTTTTCATGTGTGATTTGCTCTCTTTATATATTATCTCTTGGAATTGTGATGGTTATCTATTGCTTATTTTTGGTTCAACCGTCTCCTCGACCTCCCCAACCATTATTGGGATTACAAGGCTCCCGATGATTTCAAGGTCACCGACACTTGGAGCTAAATTTCCGGGGAGATCAATCCTTTCGCACCGGTACTTCCAGGGGTGCGCATCATAAACCCCATCTTCAAGATCATTCTCGGAGTCTTGGGCGCCAACTTTTGGCCCAAGAAGGAGCTTTCAAGGCCGACGAGGACGGAGGTTGGATGCCTCCGAACTATTCTTTTCGAGGACCCCGACCCCATGAATTTGGGGTATGAATGGTTGAAATATGTAGAGAGGCACGGGGCCTCTTTGAAGGAAGTCTGGTGTGGGAACTTGGTGAGTCTTTTGGTAGAGGCGCTCGGTGTCGACCTCACGCGCTACACCCCACATCTTCCCTAGAAGCTGGATACAAAATGCTGGTGTTCTTCCGGCATTTTTCAGAGGGTTCATGGTGGAATCGCCACCAAGGTGCTTGGACAAGATGTGATGATTATGCAGGACAAGCTGGAGTTGCTCTATGTGCCAAACTGGTATGAAGCCTTGACGTCTCATCCGTTCCCTTTGGACAAGAAGTCGCAGGATGAGCCGACATTGCGGGAGTGCGAGACGAGATATGATAGAGAAGGAGCTACCATGGACGAAGATGAGGCAGCTACGGAGGAGCTCGATATCGAGGACGATGAGTTCGGTACCGAGGTACTTGACGAGCACACTGACCTCTGTATCGAGCAACCAGGGCTCGATACTAAGTATTTCGAAGTCAATACTGAGGCATTCAACTTCGATAACGAGCCTGCTCCTCCACCTATCGAGCCTCATTCGTATGACATGGTGCCCTACAACCCGGTCATTTATCAAGACCACTTCCAGCCACATGATCACTATCAACCGCTGCTCCAGCCCAGCTATAGTTCGAATATTCCTCCTCCCTGGGCTGAAGATTTGTCCTTTCAGATGAAGCAGCTGAACCTGCAGCAGACACAACTCACTCAGCGGATGGATCGTTGGGAGGGTGTGTATTCCGCTCACATGGCTCTTGAGGATGCCTGACAGCAACAAGCTGACGCTCGTTGGAGGACGATGGAGCAGCGTGTGACGGTTGATGAGGAGCGCTGGAGGACGATGTACGAATTCATGGGAAACTTTGAGCACCAGTTTTTTTAAGGATGTTTCTTCCGCTTCATTGGCTATCTTGTGAGTTTCTTTCTTTTCCCTATCTTTTCTTTTGTTTTGCTTTATTACAGTGGGGACACTGTAATTTTAAGTATGGGGTAGGGAGGGAAAAGAAAACTTGTTTGTTTTGTTTGTTTCTTGCTTTGTTTTGTTTCTTGTCTTAGTTGTCTTTGTTTAAAAAAAATTGAAAAAAAATTGAAAATTTAAAAAAGAGTTTAGAACAGATGAATACCTTGTCTTTTGGTTCTATGATAGTTAATTGCTTGCATGACCATGTAATTTCCTTTCAACATGTTTTTGATGGTATAGCCTGATTCTTATGATGAAATTATTTTTATAGAGGAATAGCATATGATGAAATTGAGCATGTATAACTTTTAGCATGAGTAGTTGCAATCCAACAGAAAAATGACCTTGTGAGTTCTTATTTTTAGCCTTGATTTTTCATGTGTGATTTGCTCTCTTTATGTATATTATCTCTTGGAATTGTGATGGTTATCTATTTCTTGAGACCTGTATAAGATTTTTGGTTCATTACTTATTTTTCATAAGCCTTATTAATCCTTATCCACCCTTACATGATCCTTGTTTTTGACAGCCAATTTGAGCTTTAGCCTTTTATTTGTTCCTCCACAAAATATTCCCTAGCCGAGATAAGCTTGACCTTATCCGGGGATTAGGACTTAGTAGGAGAAGTATAATTTTTGTAGAGTGCAAAACATGTTTTGGTTCAAAATAAAGGTTTTGGGAAGGGTAGATTGGAAGTCTCTTGTTTTTAATTATGTAAAAAGGTCTCTAGGTAAAAGAAAGATGCACAAAAAAGAGAAAAGAGCAAAAGTGTAGCTCGTTATCGACCCTCTCAGCTCGGTACCGAGGTAAGTCGAGAATGAAAAAAATGCAGAAATGAAGTAAGAAAAATACAGAAAAAAAAGAAGAGAAAGAAGAAAGATGTGCAGTGTGTTTAAGGTTTAAACCAGAGATTCTTTGAGTTTTTAAGAGGATTCTAGGATTAAATGGTGAGTGAAAAGTAAGAGCATAATGAAGAGTGAGTTTGGTATTTGTTTTTATGAAAGTTTTGGGATTATGTGAGTTCTTAGGAGTCTTTGATTCCCGGATATTATTAGCACCACATAACCAAAATATTTCCACGCCTTATTGTCTTTACCAAGCCCCATTACAACCCGGCCGAATGGAAGCTTTTATGAAGTTTTTCATTGAGCCTAGTTCTCTTGATGATTTTTGCTTGTTTTGACAAATCTTTTGTGGAGAGTTTGGTGATATAAGTTCCAATTTCTAAGAGTTTTTGCATATAAGATTGAGTTGAGAGATGAATTTATAGCCCAAACACATGAGAGTTGAGAGAAACACTTTATCCTTGGTGAGGTTGGATTGTAATTGCTTATGTCTATTGGTGCTTACATATGTGTGATCACGTTAATAGTCATTTGCTATTTTTGCTATGTTTTGATCTTGCTTTTTAGATGAAGGTTATTACTTGATAAGCATGATGTTTGGTTTTTGTTATTGTTTAGTGATTGCTTGAGGACAAGCAAGCTTAAGTATGGGGTATTTTGATGTTCGTGTTTTTAGTATAGTTTTAGTTTTTTTTCTTAGGTTGTTTAGTTTAGTTTTAGTAAGTTTTAGTGTTAGTTTTGTGTGTTTTTGGATAAGTTTGCATATTTTGTGAAAAGTATGGAAGCTACTCCGTTTTGTGTCTTTTTATAGGTTTTTGAAGCGGAAAGGAGCAATTTCGAGCAAGTTGAAGTCAAGTAGTTTATGGTGGGAGTGCATAAGGAAAAGAGAAGAAGGAGTACGTCTTGAAGATCCCAGTGAATTTCAAGAGAAGTTGTGAAAAGTGGACAAAATACCCAAAATAGAGAGCTCGTTACAGACCTGTGAGGGCCGGTACCGAGCTGAGCAACAGAGTTTTATTGGGGTAATTCTACAAGTGTTAACCGACCATGTGCAGGTCGTTACCGAGGTGGCCTGTGTCGGTAGGCGGCACCGACTTTGGAAAAATCTATCTTTTATCTTGTAATCTTTTTAGTTTAGAATGTTTTTATCTTTTACGATCATTGTTAGATAGTTTCTTTTAGTATAAATAGCATGTTTTAGTTCAAGTTTAAGGAGAGTTCGTTTAGAAAGAACACGTTAGTTTGGGAGAGGATTCCGTTCAGTTCTGTCGATCGAGAGAGAGAGAGAGGGAGGATCGTGATCGAGTCCTTTGCTTTGCTTTGTTCATTGTCTTGAGTTTGAACGTGAACGTGGTTGTTTGTAAGACGAGATCTTTTATATTTTCAAGTAAGTTTTAATTCAATGTTTTCTTTCAATATAGTTGTTTGCTTTATTTCAATCATGAGTGAGTAGTTTACTTTTCTAGGGTCGGGGTTGAAACCCGACATAGTTATGCATGATTGAATGAATGTGTTCGATGTTTGATTGCCTTTTATTCTTTTATCTACTTGTTTATGCATATACTTAGACGAAAGTCGAAGTAATCTGAGTTTATCGCTTGATCGAAAGAGAAAGTAATAATCTTGAATGTTGATATTGTTCGATAACGAAAGTTTCGAGCTTTGGATTCAAACTAAGTAGAGAAGTGAATTGATTTATGAAAATTGATTGATTTGCTTGTTTAGTCAACGAAATTTGATAGATTTATCTTTAAGTCATGATAATTATCCTTCACATTAGTTCGTTTGCATGATTATGTCGTGGTAACCCTTGTCCTAGTTGTTTTTATTATTTGAATTTCCTTCGTTTTTACCTTCGAACAGACTCGTTACCGAGGTACACAGGTCAGCACCGAGCTTGCAGTTGCTTTGTCTTGTTTGCGTAGTTTTAGTAGGAACCCAGCGTCGTTACCGACCCTGACAAGGTTGGTACCGAGGGCTGTCGTAGCCTTGTTTTTCTTTGTTTTCTTGTTTTCGTAGTTCGGTAATCAAACAACCTTGCTTCCCGTGGACGATCCTGACCTCTCTATACTCAGCGGGGTCTTGATTACAAATTTATTTGTTGCAGGGAAACCCTCTCAACATATCCCATGAGAAAATCTCCCGCTCAAGAAAGGAGAGTGGATTGGGAATTCAATCGATGAGACACTCCAATTCAGCTATTCTAGCAAAGTTAGGGTGGTGTATGCTTCAGGAACCACAATCGCTTTGGTGTCATGTTCTGAAAGGGAAGTATTGTCATGGGTGCTCGAATGTGGACATGTTTAATCTGAGTGTAAAGTTGTCCCACATATGGAATGGAGTAGTTCACAAGGCTGATTATTTGACCAAATGCCTTCGAGTTTCAATCAGCAATGAGCATACCACTTTCTTTTGGTTTCATCCTTGACTTGTTGATAAGCCTTTAATCGAGTGTGCTTTACAAACTGATCGGATCCAACTAGGTGTCGGACCGTGAGGGTGCCCGATCTAGGCTTGAAATGCCAAGATCTTCTACGTAGGGTAACTGAGATAGGTACGAACCACCCTAAGATGGCTTGCAGGTCTCTAATGCTCGCGTTGGCTAGGGCTGGGCGAGACAAGGACTAGAATCAAGGGCGAGGGAATAGGGTTTGAAGGATTAGATGTCCAAGCCAAAGGTAGGAGGATCTCGACGTAAGCTCTGACTCTTTTCATTAAACAAGAAGTGAATGTAAAGGTTACAAGAGTTGAATTTAAATAGAGAAACTAACGAAAGTCCTAATACTTGACCTAACGGACTGGCCCAAGAAAGCATACAAGAAGAACACGTCCAATAGGCCCATAATAACGAAATAATAAGCATACTATAAATTGAAAGACCTAAATAAGAAACTACTAAATATAGAAATAATTAATATTAGGCTAAAAAGGACCAAGTATGGATTTAAGGCGGGCACCAAGGTCTTGGACGCTTGGGACTCGTTAGAATTGGGCTAGAGTAGGGGTGGGCTCGTATCATAAACGATCCTGGAATCTTTGATTGGTCTCACTGTGTTTGGATGCTAATGGGATTACTTGGAAGTGGGACTTGTGCCACAATTTTTGCCTTAAACTAATGTCGATTCGAGTCGGTACAACAGCGGGTCTGCAACTTCTTGTACCTCCTTGTCAAAAATTGTATTCAATGCAATGCCAATCGACTCCATAGGAATATGATTGATTCAGCAGATTGTCCCAAATGCTATTAGGAGGAAACCGAGTTCCATGTTCTTCGGGATTATGGTCATGTAAAGAATGTTTGGCTCCCACTCTTTAGGAGCTCACCTCTTGTAAATCTCTTCTCTTGTATGAAATTACAAGAGTGGCTGGGAGTGTCTCTAGAGAAGAAGGATAGAAGTTGCACTCGATTTGCATGTATGATATGGTTCGCTTGGAATTTCCGAAATAAACTAGTTTTCCAAGGGATCGATGATCACCTCAAGCTGATCTCTATGGTGGTTTCATTTTCTGAGGCTTATTGTGTTTCCAAGGATATAATTGCGGTCGTAAGTACTATTGTGCCTCTCCCCACTTGCCCTGCTACAAGCCAACGGTCTGCCTTGCTACCTACGTGGTGTAAGTTGAATGTCGATGGTTGTTCTATGGGTAATCCAGGGTTTGCAAGTGGAGGCGGGTTAATCCAAGACTCTGTTAGTGACTTCTAGCATGGATTCTTGTTCAAATAGGGTAGCTACCTTGCCTTGACAGCAGAGTTGAAGGCAATCCTATAGGGATTCATGATGGCAGCCAACATGGGAATCCCGCGTTTGATCATGGAAATTGATTCAACAATCACAATGCAATGCAATTACTATAGGCGAATTCCTTGACAACCCATCCTGATTTTGCTTTAATCAAGCTTTGCCAAAGCCTTATTCTAGACGTACAATGGGAAATCAACCTTAGCCATGTCCAGAGGTCGGCAAATGCAGTAGTTGACTGCCTTGCGCATCATGCCCTTAATATTGAATCTCAATTTGTTCTTCTTAATTCATGTCCAAGCTATATTACTAATCTACTTTTATCCGATAATGTAGCCTTTAGAAGGCACACTTAATTTCTTAATAAAATGATAAGTGTTAGCCCTATTTCTTGATTAAAAAATATAAAAACCGTTATACGAAGATAGTTATCCATCATCAAGAAATTGAGAATAAAATTGCATATCATATATGCCCTTGGGTTACTCTTATTACCAATTGCTTTTAGGATGGAACCCCAAAGGCTTATGTGATAGGCATGTCCAACATGTGCGCTCGGACGGTCTCCCCCTCCATCCGTATTTGTCCTACCGAACTTTGACATAGTATCAGAGAGGTTTGATCTTGGGTCCTTGGTTGTTTTGGTCGGGCTAGGATGTTCCCCACCCGTAATATTAATTAAGCTAGCGATTTGGGCTAGGTGTTTGGGCTCGCCGACGATCCGTCAGCTCTAAGGCCATAATGTTGTCAAGTGCCAACACTTAAGGAGCCGTGTGAAGATATTTATCCAACATCGAGAAATTAATAATAGAATTGCCTAGCATATATACCCTTGGGTTACTCCTCTTACCAATTGGTTTTAGGATGGAACCTCATGGGCTTATGTGATGGGTTTGTCGCACATGTGCGTTGGGACGATCTCCCCCTCTATCCGTATTTGGCCCACCAAACTTTGATATGTTAGATTTTTATATTGCTATGTTTTGATCCTTTTATAATAATTAATATTAGAAAATCTGAGCTTTGATTTTGATGGTTCCAAATGCAAGTCACGTGGCTGACTTCAAGTTTGCGAAACCATTCTCCAACACGAGTCACGCCCCCGACATGAAAAAGAGGCAAATGGAGAAGATCTTGAAGACGCGTGTGATATTGAAGATATGATCGAGATAATATGGTTATAGATAGGATCTTCTATGTTTGGATAAGGCGTCGTTGATTGTCTTAAGCCCTAAGCCTTATCTTATTGTATCATCTTATGTACTTAGGATGATCTTTGTATGATTAGAAATGTATTATCTTTCCATAATCGAATTGGAAGATAATATCTTTCTAGTTGACCTAGCTTTCATCTACATTTACCTAGAGATTAGGTTTAGATAGTGCGGACTCATATTCTACTTTGTAAAAACAGATAAACCAAGTGTTCGAGAGTTTGAAAGAAGAAGAGAGTTTGTACGCTTGATAGTTGATTGATAATATGGTTTTACTTGGTTCAAACGAGTGCGAGCTTACTTGGTAAGTAGGGTTATCTCCGGGTTGTTCTTGTAAACATGTTCGAAAGATTAATAAAGCAAGCTACGACTTTTAATCCTTCTAAGTGAGAACTTGGAAGGGAGTGGTTTTCACACTTTTAATCCTTCTAACAATCCTACAATTGGTATCAAATCCTTAGGTCTAGATTTGTTTCAGTACTTCGTGCTTACAAGAAAGATGACTTTGACAAACACAACAATCTATTATTCATTCTACAAGCCATCGGTGCTCAAGGTTGGTGAGTATGATTGGAGAGTTGAGCAAATGGAAACTCACATAAGCTCTCTTGGGTTTAATCTCTTAATTATTTACCAAATGTGTGCTAACAATCGTCATGTAGGACTCTTTTGAAGGGAACATGCGAAAACAATCTCTACAAATTTGATCCTTGGTTCTTACTTGAAGGAAAATTATGCCTCCAAGTAATTGACGATGTTGCCAACCTTAGGCACAATAGATTTGGTCATGCAAGTCTGCAACTTATTGACAAAGTTCATAAATAGGATTAGGTACGTGGATTACCTAAGATTGATCCAAACAAATATGAAATTTGTGAAGCATATGTCAAAGGAAAACATGTTACATCTTCATTCAAATCCAAGAAGGAGTTAAGTACTTTGAAACCTTTCGAGTTAATTCATATGGATTTATATGGACCTATGAGAGCGAGAAGTCGAGGAGTTAATAGATAAATCTTTGTTATTGTTGGTGACTTTTCGAGATAAACTTGGACCATTTTCTTGTCTTCTAAGGATCATGTATTCGAAGAATTTAGTGCATGGATAAAGCTAATAGAAAAGGTGCTTGGAGTACCTTTGATCTCAATCAGGTCTGATCATGGCATAGAATTTGAAAATGCTCAGTTCCTGGACTTTTGCAAGAAGAATGATATTGACCACAATTTTTCAGCTCTAAGGACTCCTCAACATAATGATGTTGTTGAGAGAAAGAATCGAACTTTGGAGAACATGTCGGAACCATGCTAATCTCGAGTGGCCCACCAAGGAAATTTTGGGAAGAAGTCATCAATGTTTCTTGATATGTGTTGAATAGAGCTATGATGCGTCCTCTTCTTGGGAAGACACCATATGAGCTTCTAAAAGGAAGAAATCGAATGTCACCCACCTGCGGACGTTTGGTTGAAAATGTTTTGTGCATAACAATGGCAAGGATAATCTGGGAAAACTTGACGCTAGAAGTAACGAAGGAACATTTTTTGGTTACTCACAGCACAATAAAGCATACAAGGCCTTCAACAAGAGAACAAGAAAGGTGGGAGAAAGTGTTCATGTTGTGTTTGATGAGAACATAATGGGTGACAGTTCCATTGAAGACGATGATGAAGGTGATCAAGTTTTTCATGCATCTTTGTGATGAGGAGGAGGTTCGCTTTGTGGAAAGAACTCAAAACATTTTCATCACCAACTCTGAACGAGTGGACAACTCTGATGATTCTGACATGTCGTCATTAGAGGAAGTTGAAAATGATGGTGATGAGAATTCTGAAGAAGCAATCTCTGAGCAAAGTGAGGAACCCACTAATAATGTCAACCCTAAATCTGAGCAGCATCATGAGAGTGAGGTGGTCGACCTCACTCAACTTCAATTGAACTATCAACAAAAAGATGCTCACCTAGTGACCAACATCATAAGTGATTTCTCAAAAGGGGTTCAAACACCTTCTTCGCTTTAGAACTTTTGTGCATTCAATGCTTTTCTCTCTATGACATAACCAAAGTGAGTGGATCAAGCCTTGATAGATTCAAATTAGGTATGTGCTCTACAAGAGAAATTTCATCAGTTTGAGAGAAACAAGGTTTGGCATCTAGTTCCCCGACCCGAGGACAGAACAGTGATTGGAACACGTTGGTTGTTCAAGAACAAGCTCGATGATACAAGGAATGTTGTGAGAAACAAATCCAAACTTGCAGTTAAGGGATACAACCAACTGGAAGGAATATATTATGAAGAGACATTTGCTCCAGTAGCTCGTCTTGAGGCAATTCTTCTCTTGATTGCTTATTCTACTCATCATGGCTTTAAACTTCAAAAAATGGATGTGAAAACAACCTTCTTGAATGGCATTTCCAAAGAAGAAGTCTTTGTTTAGCAAACACAAGGTTTTGAAGATGTCGCCCACCCAGACCATGTCTTCAAACTCGACAAGGCACTATATTGATTGAAACAAGCTCCAGGAGTCTATTATGATATATTGTCACAATTTTGGCTTCAACATTGGTATGCTCGAGGACAAGTTGATAAGACTCTATTTCTTCTCAAGGAAGGAAAGCACACTCTGGTTGTGCAGGTTTACGTCGACGACATCATTTTCATATCGATAGATGACAAGTTAGTCAAGAAGTTCTCAAACCTCATGACTATTGAATTTGAAATGAGTATGGTTGGTGAACTCAAGTTCTTGTTAGGACGTCAAGTTGTTCAAGGAAATGATGGCACAAGATCGCATCAACAGAAGTATCACAAGGAGTGTGTTAACAAATTCAGACTGGATAGCTCAAAATCCTTTGACACACCAATGTCTCCAACTACCTCTCTAGGAAAAAAAATGAAAATGAGAAGAAAGTTGACCAAATGTTGTATCGAGGTATTATAGGTTCCCTACTTTACCTCACGGCAAGCAGACCAGACATCATGTTTAGTGTGTGCATATGTGCTCGATTTCAGCCTTATCCAAGAGATATCTCAAGGGTTCTGATAATATGTGCTTATGGTACCCAACGTCGTGTGACTTCGGGCTAGTCGGCTACTCAGATGCTGACTTTGTAGGGAACAAGGTTGATCGAAAGAGCATATCGGGGATAACTCAATTTCTTGGACCATGTCATGTATCATGGGGGCCTAAGAATAACAATTCAGTTGCACTCTCCACTACAGAAGTTGAGTACATTGTCGTAGCTGCATGTTGTACCCAACTTCTTTGGCTCAAGAAACAAATTCGTGACTATGAGTTGAAGTATAATGCAGTTCCCATACTTTGTGATAATACCAGCACCATCAACATCTCAAAAAATCCAATTCAACACTCATGTTATAAGTTTTAGTTTTGATGGTTCCAAAAAGTCAGTGATTTGGAAGTTGCATGGAGAGTCGGTGACATTAACTGACTCAACAAAGTAACTGACACAACCAACTAGCAGAAAAACTATTTTTGGAAGGAATATGCATATCATTTTCGATCGTTTACATGCCAGCTGGAGAGTTTATTTATGGAGAAAATCATCACAAAAGAGTGCAAAAATCAAAAGATTATGTTATGATTCTCTTGTGATATTTCATATGAGCTTGCATGATATTTTAGGAAAGATTTGTAAATATTGAGTGGATGTCATTTCCCTAACCGAATGGGAAATGATATCACACGAGATCTCTCTTCTTCTAGCTTAAATACTTCAGTGTTTAGGATAGACGATGAGATGCTGAGCATAACCTGTATTTTGTGAGAAAGAAACGAGGAGACTTGTGCGGGGGACTCGTGCAAGTGGTGTAGTCAAGTGTTCTTAGGTATATCGTGAGATTGAGAGTGTAGGAACAAAGGTAGAGCATGGTTCACGGTTGTGATATTCAACTTGTACACGGGAGAGCTTTGTAACACTCAAGAAATCAATAGAGCGAGTCTAAGGGCTCTTGAAATCCGACCAACTGAGAAGCTTGGAAGGGAGTGGTTTTCTCTAAGTAAACTAGTTGGTTTACGAAGAGTTTTCATTATACATCACGGTGTCATTTACAATTTGGTAAAGTTATTTCCTGTTTATTTATTCCGCTGCATAATCACTCAAAGGCGACAACTTCACAGGATTCGCCGACTCGTTTAAGTACTAATGATCCTACAACTCACGAACAAAACATATTGAGATTCATCATCATTCCTTTGTGATTGTGTTGAAAAAGGCATGGTGACTATGGATTTCTGTAGAAACTGTTAGAAAAGCTGGAGGCTTTGATTTTGATGGTTCCAAACGTCTATCATGTGAACGACCTCGAGTCTTTGAATAGAGTCGCCAACTTCAGTCAGGTCGTCGACGTGTGTTGAAGGCAAATCTCGGAGATCTTGAACACGCGTGAGATCTTTGGAGTTTGGATAGTATAATCTTGCTTTAGGAAAGATCTCATGAGGATTATATTGTTAGCCGATTATTGCCATTGCCCTAAGCCGTTTTTATTGTAATCTTATCTTGTGCTTAGGATGATTTTGTAAGGATAAAAGAAATAATATCTTGCCATAACCGAATTGGAAGATATTATTCTCTTTTATCTAACCTAGTTTGTGTGTATTTAAGCTAAGGCTTTAGGTTAGAATACTCACGAACTCATACTCCATTTTTGTGTTAAGAAAGAAAGAAAACGAGAGTTCGAGAGACGTAGGTGATGAAACCCGAAATAAACCAGCGCTAGAAGACAAGAACGAGATTACTTTTATTTCGACTGGGCAAACACTTGCTTTTTATTTATATCTTCAAAACGAGGTTACAGACTGCGAGATTACAAATAACGAGATTATGAACAACGAGATTATGCCCTAGATCTCTTTTTATAGGATTCGAGATCTCGATCTAACAAGGTTCGAGATCTCCTAGCTACAACGAGATTCTATCACTAACAGACTATTGGCGAGCTCTACCCGCATGGCAAGCCTAAACGCGATGTCTTTTGGCGAGGTTGGACGCTCTGTTTGTTTTTGGGGATTGTGGTTTGTGAAGTGATGAAGCGAGATCTTTACTGAGACGTGGTCTCTTTAGGCGACTTGAAGTTTTTTTTGTGGACCTTCACTTGGCTGTAGCGCAGTACTTAACGATGATTCAACACGTCGATCTTCAACGTTCTTGAGTTCAAGATGTTTTTTCGACCCCTTTCTACCTTCGAGGTTCTCCTCTATTTATAGAGGTTTGAGGAACAAGGTTTTGATGTTTGCTCGGTGTGGGACGCCCGGGATCAGGCTCTTTGATTGGTCGAGAGTGAGGCAGTAGGTCATTGGTTGAGAATATGGTGGTTGCTGGGTGGCTGAATGGGTTGTGTACGTCAGCTTTTGAACAACGAGGTTTAGATCTCGTGATTGAGGTCTTGAGGCCTCGCAAGGTTAGGGATCTGTTGTTTTTAAGATGGGTATGGCAAAGGCCATTAAGTTTAATCTTGGGAATCCCGCCGGATCCCGCTATTCCTCGAACCCCGGTCCCACTTCATATTCCGCTACTTTGCACACCATCACAACCCCATGGCCTGTGGGTCTCGCCCCGAGGACCGCAGGTCATATGCGCACGACATCCGGTTTTCCGTACCCAAGGTGCGAAGTCTCAGTTTCAAGGTCACGGGTAGCGAGGCTAGAGGTTTGGGGGCAACGAGGCCTGAGGATCTCTTTTGCGAGGTTGAACATTTGGGTTTTTCTTCTGTCATGCACTTGACGACCCTTGGGCCCGTTCTCCCTTATTTCATTAATGGGCCTCCGAAAGAGATTAGGCCCATTAAGCTCTTTAAAACTAGGAGAGGCCCCAAGTCCACACTTTATAAAAGCGCCTCTACACGTCCCTCTTCCGTTCATTCTTCATCTTCTTCTCCGAACCAAACCCTCTCTTTCTCTCTTCTGTTCCTTCGATCTCCGGCAAGCAGGCGACACTTTCTCAACGGTTTCCAGGCCCGCAACTGCATTTCTCACACCAGTTTCCGACAAGTAAGTGATCGATTATCCTTCTGTATGCGTTTCTTGGCGTGTTTTTTTCTTTTACCGCCTCGTGCCCTAGAGGGAGGTGGTGGTCTTCCGACGTTTTACGCCGGTGTCACGGTGGCGAAATGGTGGGAGCGGGGATGGCGTTGGTAGTCCCAGCGATGTTCTCGAGCCCTTCGGTGCGTCAGTCGACTGTTGAGTTTCTTCGCCCTCCTCTCTTTTCGAATTTCGAATATTTCTTGGAAAACCAAACGTCTTACCACTGGGGTGATGGGATGTTTGATCTTCCAACCATTATATTCCATTCTTCCTCTTTGTTTTTGGCGCTTCACATTCTTCCTAGGTTGTCCTATCTGTTAGAGTAGCTCTAGGGTCTTGCGTCCCCTGTGCTACCACCTCGCGCTTTCTTTCTTTTTTAGTTTGTTCGGCGTCTCAAAACTTCTTCTTTTCCTAGTGTTCGCCTTTCGTGACCTGGACCTCGCTTTTTCATGCCTAGAGGAGCCCGCCGAGCCCTCCACCAAGCCTCGCATTCAATCTTCGGGAGAAGTTTTACGAAGAATCGTCTGAGACCGTAGGGACCGTTGAAACCAGTGACTCCCAGAATCTGAGGTCTCCTTCGGTTGTGTTCAGCGACCCCTCACCTAGCACTTCTGATATATCTGTTACTTCGCTCTTTCCCCGACTGCACACGTCTTCCGCGGTTAAGATGGCCTCATCTTCGATTTCTAAAGAGGAACTTGTCGACCCTGACGCGCGGTCATCTGACTCCAACGACCAGCCAAGCTTCTTCGTGGAGTATATTACCGACTCTGTGTCATGCATCCCTCCCACCTTCGAGGAGCGGATACCGATGACCCCAAACCTCTCGATCGGGATCTTTCTGCCCGAGGGGGCCCACTGTTCTGAAGCGGGAGACCCTTGAGAAGATCCTGAAGGATTTTCCTTGGCCCGAGGGGGTTGAGCTAGCGCTCCCCGAGGGGGATGGCTGCTCCTTGGCACTGTATGAGAAGTGCGTGGTTGTTCATCTGCCCAAACTCGAGGCCGGCTTCCAGCTACCACTCTCTCGGCACATAGTCGACTTCTTGTGGCTAATGCACGTCTGCCCTGCGCAACTGTTTCCCAACGCATGGAGGCTTTTATGCGCGTACACCATCCGAATCCACGAGCTCGGGGAGGGGTCGGACCTGGATGTCATGACGAGTTTGTTTATGGCAAGACGAGAGTAGAAGTGGTGTCTCGTGAGCCTAAGTTTGCCCGGGCTCAAGATCACCAATACCCCGTCAAATATCGGTCAGTGGAAGGACAAATGGTTCTTGGTTCGAGACCTCTCTGGGAGGTATCTTAACTTCCCCTCGGAACCAGACAACTTCTGCCGTGAGCCGTCCCAAGGGGATTTTGGACATCGTCGAGATCAAGGCCCGGTTTGCAATGCCACGTCAAGCGCCCTACTGGGAATACCTGGCGCGGGATCGGCTCGAGCGGGCGGGTCTGAGCCTCACCTTCGCAAACCTCGAGGGCGCAGATGGTACCTATTTCCTTATGTTTCCTCATTCTCGCATTGTCTTTTGTTCTTCTTAGTGTTAGATTCGCGATGATCAAGAGCCTCGCTCGAACCACGCATTCTAGGTTTTTTTGTTGTTTGTGATCATCCCTCCCTTCTCTTTTATTGACTCACTTTTTCTTTGCAGTGAATCTCTTGGACGCCTTGGCCTCGAGGGCATAGGGGAAGAATCCCGCAGTCTCCGCCGGGCAGACCTCTCGGGCCCCGAAGGGCCCAGTAGTGAAGGCGCCGGCCTCAACGGAAAAGGCGCCGACTTCGTTGGCGAAGGCGATGACTCTTGCGAAGGCCGCAGGGGTAAAGATTGTTGAGGGGGGCCACCCAAAGGAGACACTACATGAGTGTCCTCCCAAGCCCCCAGAGGATCCGGCAACGGGGCCTGGTCCAAACGAAACGACGCGGAGGCGTCGCCCCACAAGGAAAAGAGGAAGAAGCATAAGGGGGACGGCCAACGCAGTTCCTCGGGGAGGGAGATGGTACCCAGCCCCAACTTCGAGGGTCGGGCTCTCTCCGCCACCGGTCCTCCTGCCGAGAAGTTCCACTGTCCCGGGCCGTCCCAGGGTGCGCTCAAGAACTGGAACAAGGATGATTGGAAGGAGGAGATTGCGTGGGCGAACAATCTCTCCGAGGAAGCCCTCAATGACTAGGCCCTCCGCTACTCAGCGATGGTACGTTTTGCTTCTTTTTGTAAGTCTTACTTGAAAGTTTCATGCTTGTTTCTGCCTAAAATGCCTTTGGTTTCTAAGCACAATTTCTTCGAGAACTATAATTGTAGTCGCATCAACCTCCTCCATAAGAATATGGATAATATGGAGGCGGCGCTCAAGGCCCGCACGAAGGAGTGTGCGAAGAAGGAGAAGGCTCTCGCCGAAGCCGAGAGGCGGGTTAGGGCCGCGGAGGTTGCGATGAAGGATGAGGCCAAGGCAGCGGCCAAGGCGAAGGATGGCGAGGCGAAGGCGAAGGAGGAGGAGGCGAAGGCCTTGGTTGGGGATCTACAGACCTCGGTGGAGGACCTCCGGACCAAACTCTCCGAGGAACACAAGTATTTTAAGGAGAAAGAGTCGGAACTCCAAAAGGTCGAGGAAGAGACTAGCAGCCTTCACCACCGCATTAAGGAGCTCAACGAAGAGGTGGAGGCTGCAGGGCCCAAATATGTGAGGTCTGCCGAGTACCAGGAAAAGTTGTTGAGCAGCATTGATGGTATGTACCGGCAGGCCATTCGCGTAGGGGTAAAACAGGCGGTGGCGAAGTACCAGCACATCGACCCCCGCATCGCCTTTTTCATCCCCAACTATTGGCTGACCATGGGGGAAACCGGGGAAGAGCCCGAGGGAGAATATAAATTCTTCCTCGACAACGAGGGCGGGGTTGCACCAAGCGAGAGCGAGGTTCCTGCCGCAGGCCCCTCGGTCCAGGGAGGTTTGGACCCCGCTCCGGGCGACCCCAACCTTGCACAGGCCGAGAATTCCCTCGATCTCGAAGTCATTGTTGTCGAGCCCATCCGCCAAGTCTCCATGGATCCTCCCGCTGACAAGCCGAGCGAATGAAGGGAGCCCTTGCAATCTTTGTTTTTTGTTTTCTAAGGATTTTTTGTTTTAAGGATTTAAGGATTTTGGTGGCCCCACAGGGGTTTGCAATTATGACGCTTCAGCCCTCGCGGCCTTAATTTATGCAGTTTTCTTTCTATCTTTGTTTGTGGTTGTCTGTAATATCCGCTCTTTTTAACAAAGAGATATTACTATAATTCGTTCGAGTTAATAATAAGTGAAGAGTTACACTTAAATTAATTCCATTATAAATGAATAAAAACTTGCAAAAAAATAAAATTTATTCTTATGAATAAATTATGGCAAGTTAAAATGTATTTAGCGGAAAAATTTAAGTTACATGTGTAAAATAAATTGGATTTCTTTGGAGGAAGTCTTAAGGCAAAAGGGAAAAGAAAGAGAGGGAAAATAAAGGATAGAGGTGAGTTTTGAACTCAAAACCTCTTATGGAACATTATTTTTTTATATTACGTTTTTGGCCCAAGTTTTTCCTTTCTTCCTTTCTTGCCCTTCTTCCCTACCTTGAGTGTGAACACGGTTCTGATCCGAGCCCCGATGGCTGCGCCGCCGGCATCACCATTCGCTCATCTTCATGGCATCAG
This sequence comes from Fallopia convolvulus, assembly GCA_964016875.1. Lineage (NCBI taxonomy): Eukaryota > Viridiplantae > Streptophyta > Magnoliopsida > Caryophyllales > Polygonaceae > Fallopia > Fallopia convolvulus. The sequence continues at coordinate 13,477,033 of OZ024728.1, read as the reverse complement.
CCTCCCGTCACCACCCCGCCACCTAGCAAAGCTAAGGAGTAGCCTCATCTCGTCACCCATCTCTCCACACGACACCTCTCCTTCTTCTTCGTGTTGGCACGAGGAGGATGAGCCGTATGGAAAAGGCCCGACGTGATTAGTGGCAAGAAGGAAAGGGGAAAGGCATCGGGTGTCTCTATAAATGAAGGAGATGGTTGATTTCTCGCCATTGTTGTTGAATGGAAGCTCGAATTGAGACCCGAAATCCCGATCTCGGTTTTGACCTAAAACACCCAAAACTTCAAAATATGATTGTGAACTCGTTCCTGGACCAAAGTTGGTGATTCAAATTGCTATATGTCGAGGATTAAGTGCTCTGTAATATCCCTCAATCAATTGTGGAAAAAGGATTCAAGAAACGGGCCGAAATCCACCAAATCCGTTCGTGGTACTGGTTTTCCGGATTTTCAGATGTTGGTGACGAGCCGTTTTATTGGGCTTCTATCTATATCTTCAGGCAACTATTCCGGGGAATTTTGCCAACAATTGGAAGGTGCAAACGAGGGCTTTATACTGTTGCAAGTCCCGTCGCCACCCCGTTCCTGGTGTCTCCGGTGGAAGCCGATGTACAGGCCTTCGTGACCAACGCTGCTGCTGGTTTCTTTGCCCGGAAAATTCAGCAGCGACGAGTTAAGTTTGTGGGCTTCGTGGTTGACCTTCCGGCCACCAAATCTGTCGGAAACTGCCGACAGTAAGTAGAGGGGATGTCGGAGGTGCTTCTGTCGCTTCCCTCTTCGACTCTCCGTCCCTGGTGTCGCCTCCACTGGTCGGTGAACAGGAGTTCGCGATCAGCTTTGGTATTGGTTTATTGTGCCCAGAAATTCAGCCTTGGCGAGTGAATTTTGTCGCCTTTGTTCTCCGTTTTATCTCAATGAATGTAAGATCCGTTGCCAACAGTAGAAAGAGGGTGATGAGGACTTCCAACTGTCGCTTAAATCACTCCAAACGGATATCAAACGAAGTCGCTAGACATCGACGAAGTTGGTTCGTCGCTCACTTTATTTCCGGCCTTCCTGAGTTTTAAAAAGAAAAAGGGAAAGGTGTTTGGACCCGGTTTGCCTCGGTATGCGTGACATGGATTCCGATGAATCGTCTCGATTCACGTGTTGCCTCGTTTTGCGCATCGCATCGTTTTGCGTGCCGCCTCGATTTGCGTGCAGGCAAATCCCGAAAGCGTATCGTTAGGTAATTTTTTTCTTCTTTCGAGCTTGACTTATATTATAGAATGATTTTTGGATAAGATCATTCAAAGTTGGATTTTTGTATTAAATCTCGTAAAGCGTGATTTATCGAATTGGTTAAGTTATAAAGCCGGATTAAGTCAAGCAAGTGTTTGACAAATTATTATAAGGACATAATAATTTGTAGTAGTTAATCTTGAAACGGAAATAAATTAATTATAATTTATTTCTCTATTCTTTTCCGGTACAACCCGAGCTCGAGTCTTGGATGCACGTCGTTCGAGATGGAACTAATCGCCTTAAGAGGAGAAATCTCGTATAAGGCAAGTGGACGATTCTCTCCTGCGTTATTGTTATTAAATGAGGAATTGGATCCCATTTAATATTTGCGTTGGGAACAACTTGTATGATTAATGAAATATGATAGGTTGTTATATTGTTAGAAATAATGACCATGTTGTTTATTCAGTTTGCGCTAGAACTGGATTTAGGTCCGTTATGTGCGACCTTGTTTGTTGTCTCTCGCTGAGACATTGTTGTGATTAAGATAGTTTCAGGGAGGGGAACGTGGTTCCATATCCTCTCTTAAAATGAATATTACATTAGGAGGGGCGTAATCCTAATGGCGAGTCATGACTCTTCCCCTGCTCTTCGTGCAAGGGGTTTGATGCGCACTCTAGCTAAGTGCAATTGGTGGTGCAGTGTAGACGACCTGGTAATAGGCCTCTGGGATCTCTACCTCACCATATGCAAATGAGAGATACAGGATAGCTTAAGTCCTGTGATCCTGGTGTAGGGTAGATGACCATGGATGAAATACTCCTATGATCTCTACGGGACCAAAGGTATAGGGTAGATGACCATGGATGAAATATTCCAATGATCTCTACGGTACCAAATATTTCGGCAGTAGTTCGAGCCGATTATGAATCACCAACTTGTTTGTGAAAAGTTTTGAAAGTAATATAAGATAAGTGCGTTAGGCACATTAATATACCTGAATGGTTCGTCCAGTCGGAAAGCCATTCTTGCTCCCGGTTATGAATGATTCTTAATCAAACTTTGATTAAGTGAATCTGATTAGTCGATGGAGGCTTTTCAAAATGTGATGTGATGAATATGAGTTCCCAACAATTGTTTATGCTTCTTAAAAGAAACCACAAGCGGTGGTGTTCGCTCTCTTGATTATTCGAATCTCCTTCTTATTCTCTATAAGACTGCTAACTGTTGGATCATAATCCGAGTCTATTCGGATTTTGGATGCCAATATGTTTAGTTACAACCATAAGAACCAAGTTAGATTCTCCGCTTGCTAGTCTTTCATTAGACTAACCCGTCCATCTTCTTTTCTTTTATATGGTCGGCTGGTGTCCACCGTTGTATACGATACATCAGGTTCTTCTTGGAAGTTGATTCAAGATGCGGATTTAGATGTTTGAAGCTCCAGAAGTTGAAGAAAGGTTTTTAATGGTTATACTTGAGTGAAGATCATGGTTGAACTACTTCAAAGTGAAGCTGAGTTTCAGAAATAAGAGCTTAAGGAAGACTGGATGAAGATTTTGTTCAACTAGAAGGTTGTTCTATTTATTTATTCTTTTTGGGTTAAGATTTGTATAAGACCAATTGTATTTATTCCGCTGTAATGTTTGTTTTAGTCTGTTCAGTCAGTTTAAAGCCTTGGGTAGCTTCGGTTTAGTCTTAATCGGGGTTACTGGCGGTAATACCTCCAGGGTAGGAAGGGGGTGTTACATTGTCACGTACCCTTCGAGGGCTCCAAATGCCCATTACATCCTGATCCAACCCTATGGCTCGAGCGCCGCAAAACTTGCGGACTGCTCGAGCCATATCGGGTCATTTTTATTTTTCAGCTGTACCGCGGTCCCGAGTTTCACTGGGAATGCGCACCTCATAGGTTTCATGCGGCGATCATGAGCCTTGCTCGGATCGCGCGTGGTAGATTATATGCAACAATCACAAGCCTCGCTCGAATCGCGCATAATAGATTATATGCAGTCATCACGAGCCTCACTCGGATCGCGCATGATAGATCATATGCAGCGATCACGAGCCTCACTCGGTTCGTGCATGATAGATTATATGCAGCGATCACGAGCCTCGCTCGGATCGCGCATGATAGATTATATGCAGCGATCAGGAGCCTCGCTCGGATCGCGCCTGAGATTATATGCAGTGATTACGAGCCTCGCTCGGATCACGCTTGATAGATTATATGCAGCGATCACGAGCCTCGCTCGGATCACGCATGATAGACTATATGCGGCGATCACGAGCCTCGCTCGGATCGCGCATGATAGATTATCTCCAAACCCAAGCGGGAAGCGAGGAACTTAAAATCGAGAATCTCCAACTCCAAGCGGGAAGCGAGAGGTGGATTGCGCACTTAAAACCGAGAATCTCCACCCCCAAGTGGGAAGCGAGGGGTGGACCTGCGCACTTAAACCGAGAATCTCCAACCCCAAGCGGGAAGCGAGGGGTGGATTCGTGCACTTAAAACCGAGAATCTCCAACCCCAAGTAGGAAGCGAGGGGTGGATTCGCGCACTTAAAACTGAGAATCTCCAACCCCAAGCGGGAAGCGAGGGATGGATTTTAGCGAACGCGCCCTCGATAGAAGGTTTCCACATTGAGATGATATCGGAAAATAACACCACCCTTTATTCACAAAATTTTGGTGACAACGAGATTTTTTCCTAGGAATCCTCTACGCATAATACCTTTTGAGCCGAACGACATTCCAAGTTTTGCTTAGAGTGCGCCCCTCGCTATCCTTGAGCTTAAAGGCTCCGAGCGTGACTTCCTCCCTGAGGAGGTACGGCCCCTCCCAGTTTGGGTCTAGCTTGCCGCCTTCGGTTCGCCTTAAAACGAGATTCCCCGAGACAAAAACCCGGGGTCTGACCTTCTTGTCATGATACACCGCCACAAGTTGCTTTTATTCCGCGGAACACAAGGCGGCGAATTCTCGGAGTTCTTCCATGAACTGCAATTCTACCCTGAGATTTGCCTCGTTTTCTTTTTCGTCGAAGTCGAAAACCCTTGCTGAAGGGATCAAGGTTTCCACCGGGACCAGCGCGTCCACCCCGTAGGCCAAAGCGAAAGGTATCTCCCTCGTGGTGCGACGTGTCGTCGTCTGATATGTCCATAGGACAAGCGGGAGAAGCTCCGCCCAACGGCCTTGTGTTGTGCCCAATCGCTTTTTAAGATCGGACAGGATGTGGGCATTGACGTTTTCCACCTGGCCGTTTGATTAGGGATGGGCCACTTATGAAAACTTGAGGGTTATGCCCAGTTCGGAGCAAAAGGTCCGAGTTTCCTCGCAATCGAACTAGGGGCCATGGTCGGTCATGATGGTCATGGGGACCCCAAAGCGACATACGGGGTTTTTCCATAGGAAGTTGCAGACCTTCGTTCCTGTGATTTTTTCCATTACCTCTGCCTCGACCCTGTTCGTGAAGTAGTCGACGATGATGAGGATGTACTACACCTGCCCTACGGCCTTGGGGAAGGGCCCTAAAATGTCCATTCCCCACATCGCAAAGGGGCAGGGTGCATTGATCGAGCGCATGCGCGAGATCGGGGCATGCTGGACGTTGGCGTGCTTTTGGCACCCGTCACACTTCTGAACATAAGCCCTCGCGTCCTGCCTGAGGGTGGGCCAGAAGTACCCCAAGTGGGCAATTTTGTGCGACAAGGCACGCCAACCCGGGTGGCCGCCGTAGACCCCTTCATGTGCCTCGAACAGGATGTGCTCTACAGCCTGGGTCGGCACGCATAGCAAGTTGGATTCTGCAAAACCTCATCGATAAAGCCGCCTGCCGATGACACAGTAGCGGGCTGCCTGCATTTTGAGTTTTCTAGCCTAAGTGGGGTGATGGGAATCGCTTTCCACATATCGCGTGATGGGAATCGTCTAGTCCCCGAATTTAACGGAGAGAACCTCGATGTTCACACTCCGTGAGAGCTTTCTCTCCACCATCACGCGATTGCCCACTTCTAAGGGAAGGGCCGACCCCAGCCTCGCGAGAGCATCTGCCTTCGTGTTCACAGCGCGTGGAACGGATCCTATCGCGAATGTCTCTAGGCAAGCTACCAAGGCCTTGACTTTTTCACGGTACGCGGGTAGGAACCCCGTTCTGGTATCATACTGACCGTTCAATTGCCGCGCCACCAATTCGGAATCGGTGTACACTCTGATCTTACGAGCCCCACTAAGCAGCGCCATTTCTATCCCAGCAATCATAGCCTTATACTCAGTCTCGTTATTGGTGTCGTCGAAGGCAAAGTTAAGGGCATACTCCGTCTCTATTAAGGGACCGACAAGAAATACGCCAGCCCCGCCCCCGGCGTTGCACCGCGAGCCATCGACAAAGACCTTCCATTCCTCCGCGCTCTCGTCATTCTCGGGGAAGGTTACTTCTACCATGAAGTCAGCGAGGGCCTGACCCTTCATTGCAGTCCTAGGGAGGTAGCTGATGTTGAACTCGGAGAGCTCGACTGCCCACTTCGTCATCCGCCCAGAGTGGGCGGACTGGTGGAGGATCTGCCGAAGTGGGAGATCGGAGAGGACCTGGATAGGGTGTGCGTGGAAGTAAGGGTGCAGGCGCCCGCGGCGGTCACCAGAGCCAGGGCCATTTTTTCTGTTGGGTAGTACCGCTGCTCCGCAGGTTGGAGCACGCGGGTGATGAAATAGACAGGGTGTATTGCCTTTCTTGTTAGCACGACGCTGACCGTCTCTAGGCTTACGGCCACATATAGCTGCAAGTCCTCGCCCGCCTTCGGAGGTGACAAAGTGGGGAGCTTCATCAAGAATGCATTTAACCCCAAAAAAGCGAGCTCCAGCTCTTCGTCCCAGACGAATTTGTCGTTTTTCTTTAGTGCCTCTAAGAAGGGTAGCGATTTGTCTGCCAGTCAGGAACAAAATCTCCCCAGGTAATTTACAGCGCCGTTGAGCCGTTGTAGCTCGGTGCGAGATCAGGGTGATCTCATTGAAAGAATCAATTTTATCTTGGCGGGGTTCACATCTATCCCTCGCTCACTGATCATGAATCCAAGGAACTTCCCCGAGGAAACGCCGAACACACATTTCTCAGGATTTAGACTTAGTCGGTTGTGTCTGAGTGTCGCAAAAACTTCGGCGAGGTTGACCAGATGTTCCTCCGGAGTTCTGCTTTGGACCACAATATCGTCGACGTATGCCGACACGTTCCTTCCCAGATGGTTCTTGAAGATGCGATCCACGAGTCACTGGAAGGTTGCACCTGCGTTCTTCAAACCAAATGGCATGACTTTGTAGCAGTAGGTCCCGCGCTGCATGATGAAGGATGTTTCTTCCTCATCTCGCGGACTCATTAAAACCTGATTGTAACCTGAGTAGGCGTCAAAGAAACTCAAGACCTCGTGACCCGCCGTGAAATCGACCAACTCGTCAATTGAGGGCAGAAAGTAACTGTCATTGGGGTAGGCTTTGTTCAAATCCTTGAAGTCCACGCACATGCGCCACTTTCCGCTGGCCTTTCTGACCAGCACCGCGTTAGATAGCCATCGAGGGTATTGGACCTCGCGGATAAACCCCGCGGCCAGCAGCTTCCCTACTTCGGCATTCGCGGCGATTGCCCTTTCTTCATTCATCTTCCTTTGGCGTTGTACCACGGGACGAGCGGTGATGTCCACGTTCAGGGAATGCTGGGCCACAGTCTGTGGGATGCCGCGGAGGTCTTTTGCAGTCCATGCAAACACGTCGCGGGAGCCAGCAAGTAAGGTCTCCAGCGATGTGGTTGACTCCCCGGAGAGGCACTCGCCTAGGTAAATATTCTTTGCCTCGCTACGGAAGAGAGTGACAGCCATTCTTTCCGCCTCTGGGATGGGAACCGTAAAGTCTCGGACTTCGAGATCAGCCTCCCCGGTAGCCTCTACCATGAACACCGGACACTTTTGCTTCGTGGAGGCCGCGTAGCAGATGCGCCCCTCCTCTTGGTTGCCCTTGACGTCCCCAACCCCACCTTCGACGAGGAATTTCATTTTTCGGTGGTAGATGGACACCACCGCCTGAAATTTCATCAGGGACACTCTCCCGATGATTGCATTATACACCGAGGGTAAACGCGCTTGTCGAACCAGTACCCAATGTCATCTAGAGGTCAATGAGGCCCGCGACATCAACCTCGTCGCCAGAGAAGGACGTTTCTTTCCCGCGTAGGCCTTCAGGGACGTCGCGGAGATGCCCAATTGCTCGAAAGTGTCGTAGTACATGATGTCCGCGGAAGATCTCGTGTCCACCAGTACCCGTTTCACCATCTTCGAGCTCAGCTGAGCGTGCACCACCAAGGGGTCAGAGTGTGGCATGTGAAGACCCTCGGCATCCTCAGAGGTGAAGGCTAGCCCCACGTGGGAGCGCGAGGTCTATGCGACGCTGAATACTGAGGGCTCATGACGGCTTGCCCTCGCATACCTCTTTTTTTCTACCTGGCTTGATCTAGCCAGCGAGGGGCCACCCGAGATGGTATGAATATAACGATTGGACGTCGTTGTGTGCCCGGGTCGTGCCTGCTTTGCAGGAGCCTGATGTTCGACGTTGTTGGCCTTGGCCTGGCCCGGGCCCTGTGGCACGTTGTTTGCTCCTGAGGGGGGGTTGGCGCGCCCCTTTTCGTTTGGGTTATACAGAGGGTCTCTCTTCCCCCTGTAACCTCGTTGCTTCCCTCCGAAGCAGTTCCAGCTCCCACCGTCGGTGTTCCTGTTGTTGTTGTGGTTGTTGTTGTTATCATTGTTTTTGTTGTTGTTGTTGCGGTTGTTATTGTTGTTGTTGTTGTTGTTGACGGGGTTCTGGGCCTGCGTCACATACGCATCCTTGGCGGCGGGCACACCCACCTTTGCCTTTCCCTTAGCCTCGTACACCTGGGCCGTGATCCGGGCGCACAGACTGTCATACGTCGCTGAACACTTCAGGAAAATGTAATTCTTGAAAGCCCCGTGGCATAGGTTGCCGATGAGGGTGTCTCGCACCAAAGCCTCGTCGATATGCACGATCTCGGCAACCACGGTTGTGAACCTTGTAAAAAAGATGCCTAGCGATTCGCCCTCTCCCTGCTCGATGCCGCAGAGATCTCACATGTTTTTCTTGCGCTTCCTCGAGCCACTGAAGTGTACGATGAAGGACTCGCACAGCTGAGCGAACGAGGCCACATACCCGATCTTGAGACTTATAAACCACGTCATCGCGGCCTTCTCTAGGGTGGTTGGGAAAACGCGGTAGAAGATGACATCGTTGTAAGAGTTGACGTTCATCTGGACAGCGAAATGCTTCTCATGCTCCTCCGGATCTGCCGCGTCGTTGTAAAGTCCCATCTGCGGCCTATGAAAGCCCTTGGGCATTCGCGTGCTTTGAATCTCGTCCACGAAAGGTGAGAGGCTCCCGGCCTCAACATGGCGACGTCGCGAGCGTGATTTTAAGGTATGCATCATGCTCCTCACTGTTTCGGATAGCTCTGGATCTTGCATCCGAGAGCGACGCGAGCGAGACCTCGAGATCTGAATGGGGTCCCGGGGAGGCCTCTCCGTCGATGAGCCGTTAGTTGACGCTTCATGCCCCGGAACGTGCTCGGGGACGTACGCGGGGACATATTCAGAATGGAGCTGGCCAAGCCCGGGAACGGGGACGTAAGCGGACATCGGAGGTGCCTGGACGTGGACGGGCGAAGGGGCGAAGCCTTGTTGGTATTTCCCATAGCTCGGGTAGGGATATGTGTTCGGGGGAACGACTCCCGGTTCGTACCCCTGAAATGGGTACGGGTTTGGTGGCACGTTATACGCCCACCCCGGAGGGACCCCGAACGGAAAACCTGGCGGTGGTCCCATGTTCATCCATTGTGAGGTTTCGGGCATGTTGTCGGGATGTTGGGGGAAGAAATTGTTTGGACATGCCATTTTGAGGGATATAAAGCCAAGGTTTGTGCAAGTCGGGAAACTGCTTAGGGTGAAGTTCCCACAGACGGCGCTAGTGATTAAACCCGAAATAAACCAGCGCTAGAAAACACGAAGGAGATTACTTTTATTTCAACTGGCAAGCACTTGCTTTTTATTTATATCTTCAGAACGAGGTTAAAGACTGGGAGATTCCAAATAACGAGATTATGAACAGCGAGATTATGCCCTAGATCTCTTTTTAGAGGATTCGAGATCTCGATCTAACAAGGATCGAGATCTCCTAGCTAAAGCGAGATTCTATCACTAACAGACTATTGACGAGCTCTACCCGTGTGGCAAGCCTAAACGCGATGTCTTTTGGCGAGGTTGGACGCTCTGTTTGTTTTTGGGGATTGTGGTTTGTGAAGTGATGAAGGGAGATCTTTATTGAGACGAGGTCTCTTTGGGCGACTTGAAGTATTTTTGTGGACCTTAACTTGGCTGTAGCACGGTCCTTAACGATGATTCAACACGTCGATCTTCAACGAGCAAGATAGTTCTTGAGTTCAAGATGTTTTTTCGACCCCTTTCTACCTTCGAGGTTCTCCTCTATTTATAGATGTTTGAGGAACACGGTTTTGATGTTTGCTCGTTGTGGGACGCCCGAGATCAGGCTCTTTGATTGGTCGAGAGTGAGGCAGTAGGTCATTGGTTGAGAATATGGTGGTTGTTGGTTGGCTGAATGGGGCGGGTATGTCAGCTTTTGAACAATGAGGTTTAGATCTCGTGATCGTGGTCTTGAGGCCTCGCAAGGGTAGGGATCTGTCATTTTTAAGATGGGTATGGCAAAGGCCTTTGAGTTTAATCTCAAGAATCCCGTCGGATCCTGCTATTCCTCGTACCCCGGTCCCACTTCATATTCCGCTACTTTGCGCACCATCAGTAGGCTTGTTAGACGGGTTGTAGGTTGTAGTTACTCGGTTCACAACGAGTTCTACAGTTCTTGGGAAGTAGGTCTAGATCCAGGGTGTTCTTGTAAACAATCCAAAAGATCAATAAAGCAAGTTACGGCTTTTAATCCTTCCAAGCGAGAACTTGGAAGGGAGTGGTTTTCACACTTGATTGATAGAGTTCATCGATCAAGTGTTTCCACTATAAAAATCATTGTGTTTAAGTAAATCTTTTTTGTAGTTTATTTTCGCTGCATTTACTTAAGAGGTCGACAACTTAGTTGAGGTCGGCGACCTAGACGTACTAACGATCCTACAATTGGTATCAGAGCTTGGCTCTAGATCTGTTTTAGTACTTCTAGTTTACATGAAAGATGACATCGACAAACACAGCCATCAATGATTCGTTCTGGAAGCCACCAGTGATCAAAGCTGGTGAGTATGATTGGTGGGTCGAGCAAATGGAGACCCATATTTTCTCACTCGATGAACAACTCTAGAAGGTTATCGAGATAGGTCCTAAAACTTTTCTCACTACTAATGGAAAGGAAGAAAAAAAGAAGGAGGACTATGGTGATGCTGATTACAAGAAGGTAGAGAAGAATGCTCGTGCTAAGAAGGTTCTTCACCATGCTCTAACCCCTGGAGACTTGAAGAAGGTTGTCCAAAACAAGACAGCTAAGCAAATCTGGGATGCTCTCAAAAGGCTCCACCAAGGAAATGATGATGTGAAGAAGGATCACATCATTGCTCTAGAAAGGGAATATGAAGGAATGAGTCAAGAAAAGAATGAATCCTTGGGTGACTATCACTCGAGATTTCAAGCTGTGGTTAGCCAACTTGAGTCTCTTGATGCAAAGCTTCCTCAATGGATGCAGGTTAGCAAGTTGATCCAAGGGCTCAATGCAAAATGGAATGAAGCTGCTGCTGCGTTGCTAACCAACAGTGAAACCAAGACACTCACCTTGGAAGACGTCGTCGGAAAATTAACCATGTATGGAGGAATCAAACAAAGGCGAGATGATCGTCTTGAAACTGACAAGGTCAAAAACATTGCCTTGAAAGTAGAAAAGGCTTTCGATCTTGCTCAATGTGATGATGATCAAGATGATGGTGATGATCAAGATGATGGTGATGATGAGGTTGCACTCATCACAAGAGCCATGAAGAGGCTTTGGAATCGTAACGACAAAGTTCCATCCAAAGGGACATAACCAATCAAAGACATGAAGGAAGTCATTTGTTACCACAGCTCAAAAAGAGGACACTTTGCAAGAAACTGTGTCAAAAGGAAGTCGGAAGGTGACAAAACTGCCATGTTGGCCACCTAGGATGATTCCGATGCTGAAGATGAAGCAAGTCAACAAGGAGAAACATGTCTCATGGCTATAGATGCTCCAAAAGAGGTACAAAGTTCTAAACTTTCGTCTATTTTGTCCAATAAAACTAAAGAACAATTGCATGCTATCATTGAGAAGTTGGGAACGCAAGTTACCGAACTCAGTGAAAAACTTGATGAAAAAGAAGACACCATCTCTAACTTAATAGATGATAATGAAGGTTGGTCTCTTAAATGTGCTAAGTTAGAGAAGAAGTCTTTGGATTCTGAGTCTATTGCTTTCAAAACTTGTGATAATCTTAAAACTAAAGTGGATGACTTAGAAAAGAAAGTAACTAACCTTGAAGGAGAAAATCTCATGCTGAAACTTGGTAATGCTAAGTTAGTCAATGACCTGGAGAAGGAAAAGGCTAGTGATGAGTCTAAAAAGAAAAAATGGATAGAAGAGTTTGTTGCTAAGAAAGTTGTTGAAGAATTTGCTAAAACTTTTGTAACTTCAAGACCTGGACTTGGATATTCCTATGTGCCTAGGGATTTGAAAACTCTATGTCCACCTAAACCTAAAGGTAACACACCTGTGTGTAACAACAAGGGAAGTTGTTCCACATCAGAGGTGGGAAACCTAGGCAAAGGTAAGCGACCTTGGTATTCAGGCCAAAAAGCACACAAAATCTGGAAGAAACAAGTTGAGAACTTGAAACCATCAAAAATTGACTTTCAAGCTCATATTAACAACAAACCGGACTATCCTGGGTACAGCAAGTATGTTGGTCTTAAGAGTCATAAAACTTGTTGGTATTGTGGAAAAGAAGGTCATCTTCAACATGAGTGTAGGAAAAAGAAAAGGGATAGCAAATCTCATAGACTTTGGGATGTCATGAACATGAGCCTACCATAGATCCTGAGAGAGTCTATAATGAAAGATGTTTTGAAAATCATCACGTTGTCCAACCCAGAAGATTTGTTAAACAACTATGGGTTCGTAAAAACTGACTTTTACCTTGCAGAATGAAGTGAGAGAAACCGGTCCTTGGTTCTTCGATAGTGCGTGTTCAACTCATATGACGGGAAGCTTTGAATCATTCATCTCACTTCATCAACAAGAAGGTAGCAACATCACCTTCGGTAATAACAATAAGGGACAAGTCGTAGGTATTGGAAAGGTAAGAATCTCTAAGAAATTTTGTGTCAACAACGTCAATTATGTCAAAGGTCTTAGATACAATCTTTTGAGTGTTTCCCAACTATGTGCTAACAATCTCTATCAAGTGGTTTTTGATTTTCATGGATGTCAAGTAATTGATGTTAGCTCAGGTAAGACTCTTCTGAAGGGGACTTGTGAGAACAATCTTTATAAAGTTGTTCCCTGGCTCTTACCTAAAGAAAAGTTGTGTTTTCAAGTGGTCGAAGACATTGCCAACCTCTGGCACAACAGGTTTGGTCATGCGAGTCTACAACTTATCAATAAACTTCACAATCAGGAATTGGTACGTGGGTTACCTAAGATTGATCCAAACAAGTATGAAATCTGTGAAGCTTGTGTGAAAGGGAAACAGGTTAGATCTTCATTTCAAACGAAAAAGGAGGTATGTACATCTAAGCCTTTAGAATTAATTCATATGGATCTTTGTGGACCTATGCGTGTGAAAAGTCGAGGAGGTAATAGATATGTTTATGTTATTGTTGATGACTTTTCACGGTATACTTGGGTGTTTTTCTTATCCTCTAAAGACCAGGTATTCGAAGAATTCAGTGCGTGGAAGAAGTTAACAAAAAAGGTGCTTGGAGTACCTTTGGTTTCAATCCGATCTGATCATGGCACAGAATTTGAAAAGGCTCAGTTCCTGGACTTTTGCAAAGAAAATGGTGTAGGTCACAATTTTTCAACCCCAAGAACTCCTCAACAGAATGGTGTAGTTGAGAGAAAGAACCGTACTTTGGAGGATATGTCGAGAACTCTGATGATCTCGAGTGGTATACCAAGGAATTTCGGGGATGAAGCTATCAATGCTGCTTGCTATGTACTACACCGATCTATGGTGCGTCGTCTTCTTGGAAAAACACCATATGAGCTTTTGGGAGGAAGAAAACCCAACGTTGCTCACCTGCGTACGTTTGGTTGCAAGTGTTTCGTACACAATAATGGCAAGGATAATCTGGGTAAAATGGATGCTAGGAGTGATGAAGGAACCTTTGTATACTATTATCAGCATAAAAAGCCTGCAAAGTCTTCAACAAGCGAACTAGAATAGTAGAAGAGAGTGTTCATGTTGTATTTGATGAGAACATTATGGGAGGAAGCTCTATTGTCGACGAAGATGAAGGAGATATCGGTTTTCATCTTTGTGATGAGTCAGAAGTTCGTGTTGTATAATTCGTTGAAGTTCCAAAGGTGGTCCACCTGGCACAGGTGGATGACCCGGATGATTCTGATATGCCAGCCCTAGAAGACATAGAAGAAAATGAAAATTCTAGTAACGTTGAGCTTGATCAAAATGAAGAAGCTGAAGAGACTGATAATTCCATTACTGAGCAAGGTCATAATGTGAGGTGGTTGACCTCACTCAACTTCAGTTGAACGATCATCAGAAAGATGCTCACCTAGTAACCAACATCATCTCTGACTACTCAAAAGGTGTTCAAACACGTTCATCACTTCAGAATTTCTGCGCATTCAACGCATTTCTCTCCATTATGGAACCCAAGAATGTGGATCAAGCCCTAAAGGATCCAGATTGGGTGTGCGCTATGCAAGAAGAACTTCATCAGTTTGAGAGAAACAAGGTTTGACACCTAGTTCCATGACCCAAAGACAGAACTGTGATTGGAACACAGTGGGTATTCAGAAATAAGCTTGATGATTCTGGAAAGGTTGTGAGGAACAAAGCAAGACTTATGGTTAAGGGGTATAACCAACAAGAAGAGATAGATTACAATGAGACATTCGCTTCTATGGCACATTTAGAAGCAATTCGTCTTTAGTTTGCTTACTCAGCTCTTCATGGTTTCAAGCTTCAACAAATGGATGTTAAGACTGCCTTTCTGAATGGCTTTCTTAAAGAAGAAGTTTTTGTTGAACAAACCCCATGCTTTGAAGACGTCACCCACTTGTATCATGTATTCAAACTCGATAAAGCACTTTATGGGTTGAAGCAAGCGCCACGAGCTTGGTATGACAGGCTCTCTAAGTTCTTGCTACAACACGGATATGTTCGAGGACAGGTGGATAAGACCCTTTTTCTTCTTAAAGAGGGAAAGCATACTCTGGTTGTGCAGGTCTACGTTGACGACATCGTCTTTGGTTCTACAGATGATAAACTTGTGAAGAAGTTCGCCAACCTCATGGCAAGTGAATTTGAAATGAGTATGGTTGGTGAACTTTAGTTCTTCTTAGGACTTCAAGTTGCTCAAGGAAGTGAGGGTACAAGAGTACATCAACAAAAGTATCTCAGAGAGTGTGTCAAGAAGTTTGGCTTGGATAATTCAAAATCATCCTTTGATACACCTATCTCTCCTACTACTTCTTTGGGAAAAGATGAGAATGAAAAGAAGGTTGACCAGACTCAGTATCAAGGTATTATAGGTTCGCTGCTATACCTCATGGCAAGTAGACCAGACATCATGTTTAGTGTTTGCTTATGGGCCAGATTTTAGTCTAATCCAAGAGAATCTCATCTCAAGGCTGTTAAAAGAATCCTAAGGCATCTCAAAGGTTCTGATGATTTGTGCTTATGGTACCCAACCTCTTGTGACTTTGGTCTAGTCGAGTACACGGATGCTGATTTTGCTGGGAACAAGATTGATCGTAAGAGTACTTCTGGGATGGCTCAATTTCTTAGACCATGGTTTGTGTCATGGGGGTCCAAGAAGCAGAATTCAGTTGCTCTCTCTACTGCAGAAGCTGAGTACATTGTCGTTGTCGCGTGTTGCACCCAACTTCTATGGCTTAAGCAACAACTCCATGACTCTGGCTTGAAGTATGATGGCATACCTATTCTATATGACAATACAAGTGCCATCAACATCTCAAAGAATCCTGTACAGCACTCCCGAACCAAGCATATATATCGAGATTCGTCATCATTTTCTTCGTGATTGTGTTGAGAAAGGAATGGTGACCATGGATTTCTGCCGGACAAGTGAACAACGTGCTAACATATTCACTAAGGCTCTCAATCGTGAACCCTTCGTACAGTTCCGCATGGAGCTAGGTATGATTTCCCTAAACTAATCTATTTCCCATTTATTTTCCCTCAATAATTGGCTAGATTAGATACTCTATCTATGATTCAAAAGTTTTATGATCTTGAGGTGTTAAATTTGAATGCTTCCTTGTTACATACTCATGAACCATGCACATCATTTTGTCTTCATTCTTTGCTTGAGTTATGTCTTAAAGTGCATATTGAAACCATTCTTTGAGCCCAAAAGAGTCAAAACCTGATGTTCCTAACCTTCATTACAAGCATAAATGACGGTTGACTCTACAGCCTACCCAAGCCTATCATGTTAGGGAGTCTCTATGAGCTTACTTTTATATGTCTTGATTTGAACGGAGACTTATCTGCATGATTGACAAATCCACATAAATTATTTCCCATGGTTCTCTTTGGCACCCCTGTGCAAAACCCCAAAGAACCAGGCATATTCTCTTTTCAATGGATGTTGGCAACTTGAGTAAGGTTAGTGACTGTGCATCACATGGGAATGTTGAAAATAGATGGTTAAGTGGTTGACGCAGACCATGTTGAGAACATCAGTTTCGGAGTAAGACAAGAATCACCTTTCTCGAACGGTATCTTTTCAAAAATCTTGAAATGTTTTAAAAAAGGAAATCGTCTTTTCAGTTGCATTGAATAAAAGATATTGCAAAGATCTAGTTCCCATCAACTCGTCTACAGTTCAAGCATAAATATTGAGAAGAATATTGATCAAAAGGTCTAAAAAGAGTAAAAGGGCACCCACTAGGCCAAGTGGACGTTTGGCTGCGAGTGAGAAACCTAAAAAGACTGTTGTGGAAGTCAAGGGTGAGGGAAGTAATATGGCTGAGCGAGAATTCGTTAAGGAACTCATCATGGACGATGAGTTCATCGAGTCAACAGGCTTAAAGGGTGTTTCTGAGTTGCTATCAGTTCAAGGCTGGGATAGTTTGTTTCATGTGGAAGAGAAGTTTAACCCTGGGTTGGTTAGAGAGTTCTACAGGTCGTTGACTGTAGAAGACAGGGAAAAGATGACCATGGGTCATTATGAGCTTAATGGAAAAAAATTTACACTATCAAGTATGGAGTTAGCCACTCTTCTGCAAGTGCCGCACAAGGGATTTGCTGAATATCATAGAGGTGCATGGTCTGAGGAAGTTGATTCATATGAGTTGCTCAAAAAGGTCACACAGGTCGATGATGTTGAAGGTGGTTCCTTTGCCACCAACTTAATGTGTGTCGAGAGGAAGGTTCTTTTTACTTGGGTTATCAGTAACTTGATTCCCCGAGAGTAAAAGAGGAGCACTGCTATGATCCAAGACATTCTTTTCATGGACAAAATTCTCAACAAGGAACATGTCAAGTTTTCTAGAGTGTTGCTTCTCCACATGGAATCTCTCAAGGACAGTACTCGACATGCTCTTCCCTACTGCTCAATCATCAAGAAGGTGCTTCAGTATCATGAGGTTTATGAGGCTGATGAAGAGGTGGAACATGTCCGTGACCTGAATTCTGACATCGTTCGCAAGATGGGTTACAAACTGATTGATGATCAATGGGTGTCAAAGGATGCAGGAAAGGATGTTGTTTCAGATGCAGAGATGGAAGATGCTGAGTTGGGCATCAATGTTGAAGGAAGGGACAGTGAGCAACCTGGTGCTATTATGAAGATGTTAGTTGATCTCCAACGCCAGAACCAGGATTTGCTTGAGAAGGTTGGGCAACTCTTGTCAGGTCAAACTACGCTCAAGGCTGATGTTCATGAATTATCTGTTGTGCTTGATGACCTGACTAAGTCAATGACTTAGCTCGAGTGGCCGACATCCAGTTCCCTTTACTTTTCCTTGCACATCTACTATCTCAAAAATATCTCTTCGGTTTCATTTATGTGTTTTTGCTTTTTGTGTGGCATGTTTAAGACTATTTTGCTATTGTTGTTGTGATTTCTGTGTGTACGTTGGATAATTTCTTTATTTACCCTCGTTTGATTATTTCTTTTTGTATGATAATTTAGAGTTGCTCTTTTTGATGATTCCAAAAGGGGGAAAAGGTTGGGGGTAGATAAACTAATGGGAATATCTATGCTGAATTACATGTGGGTTATCCAACTTAGGGGGAACTTTTGTCAAACTTAGTATTATTGCATATTTTGTTCGATATGTGGTCTTTCCATGTTTATACAGGATGAAAGGAGTTTGTCACCATCAAAAAGGGGGAATTTGTTAGAAAAGTTGGAGGCTTTGATTTTGATGGTTCCAAACGTCTATCACGTGAACGACCTCGAGTCTTTGAATAGAGTCGCCAACGTCAGTCAGGTCGTCGACGTGTGTTGAAGGCAAATCTCGGAGATCTTGAAGACGCGTAAGATCTTTGGAGTTTGGATAGTATAATCTTGTTTTAGGAAAGATATCATGAGGATTATATTGTTAGCCGATTTTTGCCTTTGCCCTAAGCCGTTTTTATTGTAATCTTATCTTATGCTTAGGATGATTTTGTAAGGATAAAAGAAAAAATATCTTGCCATAACCGAATTGGAAGATATTATTCTCTTTTATCTAACCTAGTTTGTGTGTATTTAAGCTAAGGCTTTAGGTTAGAATACTCACGAACTCATACTCCATTTTTGTGTTAAGAAAGAAAGAAAACTAGAATTCGAGAGACGTAGGCTTGTTAGAGGGGTTGAGGGTTGTAGTTACTCGGTTCACAACGAGTTCTAGAGTGCTTGGGAAGTAAGTCTAGATCCAGGGTGTTCTTGTAAACAATCCAAAAGATCAATAAAGCAAGCTACGGCTTTTAATCCTTCCAAGCGAGAACTTGGAAGGGAGTGGTTTTCACACTTGATTGATAGAGTTCATCGATCAAGTGTTTCCACTATAAAAATCATTGTGTTCAAGTAAGTCTTTCTTGTAGTTTATTTTCGCTGCATTTACTTAAGAGGTCGACGACTTAGTTAAGGTCGACGACCTAGACGTACTAACGATCCTACAGAAACAGTGACCAGTGTGCAGATATATTCACAAAGGCTCTTAATATTGAACCCTTTCAATTTCTTATGGAGCTAGGAATGATTTCTCTCAATTAATCTATTTATTATCAATGTTTCTTCGATGATTGGCTAGATTAGATACTCTTTTTATGATTCAATTGATTTATGATCTTAAGGTGTTAGGTCTTGAATGATTCCATGTTAATCATTCATGAACCATGCATATCTTTATGTGTGTATTCGTTGCTTCTTGAGTTATGATTTAAAATGCATTTTGAAACCATTCTTTGAACCCAAAGGAATCAAACCTGATGTTCCTAAACCTCATTACAAGCACAAATGATGGTTGATTCTAAAGCCTACCCAAGCATGTCAGGTTAGGGAGTCTCTATGAGCCTATTGTGTGTTAGCTTAAAAAATAGAGACCTATCTACATGATTGAAAAATCCACATAAGTATATCTTTCCTTGGTTCTCTTTGGCACCTCTGGTACAATACCCCAAAGAACCAGGTGTATTCTTTTTCAATGGATGATGGCAACTTGGCAAAGGTTTATGACTCAGCAAAGATATGTGGGGAACCCAGTCTATCTGGAGGTTTTTTGTATAAGTGAGGAACTCAGTACAGGATGTGGACGTTGACTTCAAAGAATGACAAAAATCGACTTTTCCAACGGTATTCTTTTGAAATTAGAAATTTGTAAGGGAAAGATCTGTTGCCTTTTTAGTTCGTCCAACGATATCTTTATGATGATTGAGTTGCAATCATATCATCTACAATGGGTATTAAATAAAGAAGAGATTTTAGATTGAAAATATACGATTCTCTCTCTTGCATAATTTCGAATCTCTATTGCTCTTTCTTGTTTCTCTCTGAAGCTCTCTTTCAAAAATCTTCAAGCTTTTTCCCAAGCTCCAATGGCCTCAAATACAAACACAAACCCTAACCCAAACCCAACATCCCCCATTCGTGGTAATGAATCACCACGAACTTGGCTCTAGAGCTCGGCAAAATGGTTGATCCGCAGACCCTTGCCATGCTCTTCGCCGCCATTAACAAAGCCAACCAGAACCCTGACTCAGCTCAACCCTGCTCTTAATTGAAGGGCCAAAATCCCAAAATCCACTTGAAATTGGCCAATTTTCCCAAAATTCGTCCCAAAACCCTAATGAATCTTAAGAAACCCAACTATCTCAAGAAAGCCAAGAAACCATAACCACTTCTCAAAAATATCCACCAAATCAACCCAATCCCGAAGAGAAATCAGAGGAACAAGTTGAGATGGAAACGGATGAAGGGTTTGTAAATCCTGAAACCAAAACGGAAAACATAGAAGCGGGCTTAGACTCAGTCCAGGATGTGGTGCAGTCCATTGCAACAATGGACACCCAGGAAACTGAGAAAGAAGCAGACTTAGTGGAGAAGACGACTATTGTTGATTTGGTAGGAGAGAATACCCAAGTCGACGACCTCCCACAAGTCGCCGACCTAAGCAAAGTGGTTGACACAGTACACGTTCCCGACTCACCTCACCAACCACTAAACATTGAAAGCCAAAACGACTCTGAACAAGGTACTCCTGCTTCAAGGGTTAAGACTAAACAGGATATTGCAAAGAATCTCTTTGAGTCCCCTGAAAAGACTATTGAGGATGATGTTGAGATTACCAAAGAGGTTAGGGTTACTAGAAAATGGAGAAGGAAAGTGTATCCTACACCTGTTGGTTCTGAGGGAGGAGATTCAATTGTTTCAAATAAAATAGTGAGGGGAAAAAGAGTAGGAAGGCTCCGACTAGAGTGAGTGGACGTATTGTTGCAGGTGGCAAACCTAAGAAATCTAGTGTGGATACTAAGGTTGAAGGGGGGAACTCGTCGTTGATGATGAGTTCATCGAGTCTACAGGTTTAATAGGTGTGTCTGAATTGCTAGAGTCCCAAGGTTGAGGACATTTGTTTGCTGTTGAGGAACTGTTTAATCCAAATCTGGTCAGGGAGTTCTAGAAGTCCTTGATTATGGAGGACAAAGAGAAGACCACGATGGGTACTTATGAGATAAATGGAGAGAAATTTATAGTGTCTATCACGGAGATTGCTACTCTACTGAAGGTGTCTCATAAAGGGTATGTTGGGTATCATAGAGGATCATGGCCAGAGAATGCGGATTCTGATGAGCCGCTTAAGTTTGTGACTAAGGTGGAGAAGGTTAAAGGAGGTTCGTTTGTCATGAACTCCATGAGTGCTAAACGAAAGGTTCTCTTCACATCAATAATCTTATTCCAAGGGAACAAAAATGAAGCATCACAATGATTCGGGACATTTTGGTCATGGAAAAGATCATCAAGAAGGAACCTGTGAATTTTGCTAGGTTGTTGCTCTTACACATGCATTCTGCAAGGGAAAGTCCTCGACTTGCTCTTCCTTTTTGCTCCATCATTAAGAAGATTTTGGAGTACCAAAAGGTTTATGGGGTTGATGAGGAAATAGAGCACGTCAGGAGCCTCAACCATGACATTGTATCCAAAATGGGTTTTAAGCTGGTGAATGACAAATGGATGTCAAGGGATGTTTGTAAGGAAGTTGTGTTTGATGAAGAGATGAGAAATACTGAGTTGGGCAATGCTGACGAGGAAGGTGATCGATGGTTCACAACCTAGTTCACTAAAGAAGCAGGTTATCCAACTTAGGAGGAACTTTTAGGAAATTTTGAGTTGATTGCATATATTGTCGATATTTGGTCTTGTCATGCTTTATCGGATTTAAAGGAGTTTGTCACCATCAAAATGGAGAATTTGCTAGAAAATTTGAGCTTTGATTTTGATGGTTACAAACGCAAGTCACTTGGCCGACTTCGAGTTTGCGAAACAAGTCGCCAACTTGAGTCACATCCCCGACGTGAAAAAGAGGTAAACGGAGAAGATCTTGAAGACGCGTGTGATATTGAAGATATGTTTGAGATATTCTGGTTATAGATAGGGTCTTCTATGTTTGGATAAGGCGTCATTGATTGCCTTAAGCTCTAAGCCTTGTCTTATTGTATTATCTTATATGATTAGGATGATCTTTGTATGATTAGAAATATATTATCTTTCCATAACCGAATTGGAAGATAATATCTTTTTAGTTGACCTAGTTTTCGTTAATATTTACCTAGAGATTAGGTTTAGATAGTACGACATCGGGATACTACCCCAAAGGCCTAACCATTGAAAATGCTATTAACCATTGGAGTAGTTAATAGCATTTTCAGGTATCAATTTTCAAAATTTGGGAATCCTATAAGACAATTTTTTTTAATTAGATAAAAGATCATATGATAATTGACCTGTAACTTTAAAGAAATACTAGTACAAAAATCGACTGATCTAGGTAGCTAGCTATTTTTAGCTAATGCTTACCTTTATACTATTTTTTTAATTGTGTAATACTCCCTCCGATTCAAAATAATTGTCGTTTTAGCTTTGGACACAAGAATTAAGAAAAGCATTAACTAAACTCAAAAAGGTAAATTTTTTATAAATTTTACCAATCATCACCTTTTTTCAACCAATGAATGAATAACATTAATTAATAAAAACACATTCCAATAACAATTCTCATAACTCACTCCTACTCAATTGCCTAGAAAACCTAAAACGACATATAAAATGGATCAAATTTGAAGTGTTAAAACGACAATTAATTTGAATCGGAGGGAGTATTGAATACTGTATACATATATAGCATCTCTGCTTTTGTTCTCAGGCCGGTTTTTGGGCGAATTTTCCACGTCTATCAATCAAGACCCGAAAAGAAGAATAAAGTGGAAAAGTCGAAAAACCAATGATTGAAGTAAAATAAAATAAAATGGACATGTAAATTTATTAAAAGAAGTGGTAACCTGTTTGGGTGAGGAGGAGTCCAGTTCAATGGTTAATACCTGGGGAGAGAACCTTAATCGTCATACTTATTATTCTTTTACTTGGGGAGAGAACCTTAAAATCGTCATACTTATTCCTTTATACATATAATGTATTTTATACCTCACTTGTTTTATCAAACATGTCACTTATCATAATATATGTTTTCATATACTTTAAAATATTTTATAACTATATTGAGAACTCTTGTATGAAATAAAATGAATCTAGGATTTAAATTATTCTAGATTTAATGATATGTTATTCCTAGTCATACTTAGGTTACGCTAGATGGACTTTAAGACCACTATCTTGTGATATGCGTGTCTGGATTAGTAGGCTTGATTTGTGTACTTTATCTTATACGCGTCGAATCATTCGACAACAACTTTGAGCTTAGGCTCCAATCGTAAGACCATGGTCAATACCCGCTCTGTTGCAATATATAATTGCTCATTTTAGTCGAAAGTCAGAGTCTGTATTTAATACATGTTATATTGCTCTTTCAGTTACTCTAACGCTGCGTTTTGTGGCTTTTGTATTCGGAGGCTCATATATAAGCCTTCACTCTATAACGGACTCTGACACATGAATGAGAATGCTCATTCTTTGCGCTACCATCACCCACCTCTCTCTCGTTTTCCTCTAGCTCACCAAATTTCAGATTCTCTAAATTTCAACTTGTAATATATCAGAGCCTTGATCCTTCCGGATTAATCTACTCGCTTGATTTTTGTTCTTCATCAACAATGGAGGATCTCGAATCGCAGATGGATGCGATGGTTTTTGCGACCGGTGATTCACCATCGACTATGCATCCTAGGGTTGGCGATGCACTGGCGATTTCAGATCCGAACCACTGGCTCTATCTTCACCACTCCGATCATCCCAATTACTCGTTAGCTACGCAGCTTCTCAACGAAACCAACTACTACCAGTGGCGTCGAGCGGTCGAGGTTTCATTAATGGCGAAAAGCAAAATCGCTTTCGTTACTGGTGCTTTTGAGAAGCCAGCTGCTGGATCGATCCTTGAGATGCAGTGGAATCGATGCAACAGTATGGTCATCACGTGGCTTCTACACTCTGTCGAGAAAGGGATTGCTGAGACCTTGCTCTATTACGACACCGCTGCTCAAATCTGGAACGAACTTCGTGGGCGATATGGACAACCAAGTCTGGCCAGAACCTATCAAGTGCAACAAGAGCTTTTCACCATCTCTCAGGGTAATCTCTCTGTCTCAGCTTATTATACCAATTTCAAACGATTGTGGGATGAGTACATGGTATTGTGTGAAATGCCCAAATGTGAAAAATGCAACACTGTGATTAGCATGCCTCAACTGATTTTGAACCAGCAGATTCTACAATTTTTGGTTGGGTTGAATGCAACCTATGCTTCTGTGCGTGGAAACATACTGATGATGAAACCGATTCCTAACTTTGGAGAAACATATCAAATGGTCTTGGAAGAGGAAAAACAAAGGGGTTTAAAGAGTTGTGCTCCATCTGTTGGTAGTGATTCGACTGCGTTGAATGTTTTCCCCAAGCCTAAACAGAGTTCCACAAATTCTAACCAAACTCATGGTCATAATTTCAATCCAAAACCAAACCAGCAGTCTACTGGTGTTGGCGGAAATCAGACTAACTCTTCTTCAAACAACTCCAGTGGCAACAGTTCTAGCACAACAATGAGGAGAGTAAATTACTATTGTGATCACTGCAAGATTCCAGGACATTCTTTGAGCAGATGTTACAAGGTTAATGGTTATTCGAAGGATAAGGAGAAGAAATTTGCTGGTAGTTCATCAGTTGGAGAGGCTGGCAAGGAGAATTCAGACAAGAATGTTGTGTTTACTCAGTCTCAATATGACAGGTTAATGGCGTTGTTGGATCGACAGCAAGCTGGAGGCTCTTCCGCAGATAACAACAAGTCCTGCATGCTAGCTGGTAAATCATTCTGTTTCTCTATTTATGGTAGTACCTATGTTTGGGTCATTGATAGTGGAGCAACACACCATATATGTCCTCATTTAGACCTGTTTTCTGCTCATGAACCTTACACTGAGACCAATTTTATCACCTTGCCTAACAATAAACAAGCCAAGATTACCAACATTGGGACAATCCAACTTACTCCTACAATTACTCTTAAAAATGTGCTACATGTCCCAGAATTTACCTTCAACCTATTGTCAGTTCATCAACGTTCTAGTGATCTTCATTCTAATATTCTTTTCACTCCTACTGAATGTCTTCTTCAAGACCATTCAATGAGCACGCCTCAGGTGCTTGGTAGAGTCTCGAGAGGCCTTTACCTTTCCACTACTTCTCATGACCAATCTGGCACGAGGAGCTCCATTTTCAAGCCTACTTCTACTAGTTCTTCAGATTCCTCTTTTACCAGTTGTAATAAAAGCCTAGACAGTTTCTATTCTGTTTGTTCCAACAGTGCTGTGTCACTTGAGCTTTTACATTTGAGGCTTGGACATGTTCCTTTTGAATCCATGAATCGATTTCCCTTTTACAAAGATATTAATTGTGTCAAGAAGCATCAAATATGCACTATTTGTCCTAAGGCCAGACAACAACGATCTTCATTTCCCATAAGTAAAATACAAACCACTTATCCTTTTCAGCTTATTCACACAGACATTTGGGGTCCATACAAGGTTCAAACCTACAATGGATTCAGTTGTTTTCTAAGTGTGGTAGATGATTTTACTAGAACAACGTGGGTTCACCTACTTACACATAAAAGCAATGCTTTCCCCATGCTCAAGGATTTCATTCTCTTTGTTGAAAAACAATTTTCTCATTCTGTGCAAACTGTGAGGTCAGATAATGGTGGAGAATTTTGTAGCACAGATGCCAAAGCTTTCTTTTCCTCCCATGGAATTCTCCACCAAACTTCTTGTGTCGAAACACCACAACAAAATGGGGTAGTAGAGCGCAAACACAAACACCTTCTTGAGACTGCTCGAGCACTTATCTTTCAATCTAATCTACCAGATTCCTATTGGGGGGAGTGCATTCTCACTGCCACATATTTGATCAACCAATTCCCTTTAGCCAGCATTGAATTCTTAACTCCATATGAAAAATTGTATGGCAAACCACCAGAATATAATCATCTCAAACCTTTTGGATGTCTCTGTTTTGTTTCAACCCTCAAGAGAGACAGGAGAAAACTCGATCCTCGAAGCTCTCCTTGCATTTTTCTTGGATATCTAGCTGGCACCAAAGGCTATAAAGTTCTTGACATAGCCACACAAAAAATTCACGTCTCCAGAGATGTCCAATTTTATGAACTTACATTTCCCCTTCACATACCAAATGTCAAGCTCTCTTCTTCATTCCCTCTACCTAACACCACCAATTTCTTTGACCCCATTTTCTTTCCTGATTCTACACATTTTACTTCTCCCTCTAAACCAGAGGTGCCTTCTCCTGACCCTTTACATTTCTTACCATCATCCTTGGATGAAATCATTTCTCCTGCACCTTCTTCTACTTCCATTCCTTCCACCTCCACTACATCTCCAGATATTTCACCTCCTCCTCCTCCAGTGCAGCCTCTGAGAAGATCACAAAGAATACATAAACCACCATCCTATCTCAAGGATTATGTGGTTAATTTTTCTGATGCTATGACACAATTTCCCTTGCTTGATGGCTTTTCTGGTTCTTTCTTTACACCTACAGCTTGCTCCACCATCTCATTTTTTTCCTATCCTTGAACCAAAATCCTACAAACAAGCTTCCCAAGATCCAAACTGGGTAATAGCCATGAATAAGGAACTAGATGCTTTATCTACTAATCATACATGGAATGTTGTAGATCTTCCTGCAGGTAAGAGAGCAATTGGTTGCAAATGGGTGTACAAAGTCAAATATAAGGCAGATGGCAGTGTTGAAAGATATAAAGCTCGTCTAGTGGCTAAAGGGTACACCCAGCAATATGGTTTAGATTTCGAAGAAACCTTTTCTCCAGTGGTAAGAATGACAACAGTGAGGGTCCTCATTTCTCTAGCTTTGAACAGAGGATGGAAAGTCTTCCAATTAGATGTCAATAATGCTTTTTTGCATGGTGACCTAATGAAAGAAGTTTATATGCAAATGCCAGAAGGAATTGACAATTCATCAAATAAGGTTTGCTTGCTCAAAAAAAGTTTGTATGGGCTTAAACAAGCTTCACTGCAGTGGTTTCATAAGCTCACCACTACTTTGGTTAATCTAAATTTCATTCAATCCAAGTATGATCCCTCTTTGTTCCTTCATAATGTCAATGGTAGCATGACAGTTTTAGCTATCTATGTGGATGATATCTTACTCACAGGATCTGATCAAGATTTCATTGCAAGAGTCAAACAAGCCTTGCACTCATTATTCAGCATCAAAGACCTTGGTGAGATCAGTTTTTTTCTTGGGATTGAAGTACTACATCGTGACAATTATTTAGTCTTGAATCAGACTAAGTTTGCTAGAGAATTAATTGAAGATGCACAAATACAGCATTTGCATTCCAGAGCTACACCTCTGCCCATTCATTTCAAGATTGGTGAACAAGGTGAAGGGGACACATTATCTGATCCCTCTGTTTACAGGAGTTTAGTTGGAAAATTAAACTACCTAACTAATACACGACCAGACATCTCCTTTGCTGTACAAATTCTGAGCCAGTTTCTTCAAACACCACTTACATCACATATGGCAGCTTTGACACATCTCCTTTGTTATATCAAGGGCACCACACATTTTGGTCTTTTGTTTCAGCCTGGTGCTAACATTCGACTTCAAGATTTTTCTGATTCTGATTGGGCAGGCTGCCCCATCACTCGTCGCTCTGTAACAGGTTATGTAGTGTTACATGGATCCAATCCCATTGCTTGGAAGTCAAAGAAACAAGCAACCGTTTCTCGTAGCTCCTCAGAAGCTGAGTATAGAGCTCTTTCTCAGGTTGCAGCTGAAGTCACCTGGTTAGTGCACCTTCTTCAGGAACTCGGTGAATGCAATTTGCAACCAGTGACTCTCCATTGTGACAATCGATCTGCTATTCATATAACACAAAACCCAGTGTTTCACGAGCGTACGAAACACCTTGAAATTGACTGCCATTTCACCAGGGAGAAAGTGATGGATGGTCTTCTTCAACTTTCATACCTGCCTACATCCAACCAATTGGCCAACGTTCTCACCAAGATTCTTCCTTCTGAGCACCACCGAGAACTTCTATCCAAACTGGGCATGGATCTTTCTCATTCCCCTGCTCCAGTTTGAGGGGGGTTGTTGCAATATATAATTGCTCATTTTAGTCGAAAGTCAGAGTCTGTATTTAATACATGTTATATTGCTCTTTCAGTTACTCTAACCCTGCGTTTTGTGGCTTTTGTATTCGGAGGCTCATATATAAGCCTTCACTCTATAACGGACTCTGACACATGAATGAGAATGCTCATTCTTTGCGCTACCATCACCCACCTCTCTCTCGTTTTCCTCTAGCTCACCAAATTTCAGATTCTCTAAATTTCAACTTGTAATACGCTCGACCAATGAGGGGTGATGGCAAGTAACTCGTGTTAGTCTGGGCCTGCAACCAACATATGAAATTTTGTGGGGGCAGTAACTCACATACTTCTTACTTAAAAAGTATGCTTAATTCCAAGTGGAACGTTATTGGAGCCTAAGCTCAAAGTTGTTGTCGAATGATTCGACGCGTATAAGATAAAGTACGCAAATGGAGAACCCCGAGGTCGCCGTTTCGACACCCAACGACGACGAAGCCATAATATTAATTTCTCTAGAACTGTTAACAGTTCTCATCCATTCATGGGTGCTCTTGGCTAGTCCAAGCAGTACTTGGGCTATCCTAAATCTTACCGAATCAAAAAAAAAATAAGGAGTAAAAAACTCGCCTTCCGGCATTTGGTTCAATGGTTAGGCCTTTGGGGTAGTATCCCGAGGTCATCGTTTCGAACTCTATGGGCGGCAGTTTGCCCATTCTTCTCTAGAATTGGTTAGTAACCAGTTCTCATCCCTAGTGGATGCTCTAGGCGAGCCCAAGTAGTATTTGTGGCGATCCTAATCCTTACCCAATTAAAAAAAAAGAGTAAAAACTCAAAAGGGCATGTATGTTTAGTACTATATTATCAGTAATATAAATTTGGAGTGAGGGAATAATGCCCTAATTTAGTGAAGTCAAGGTGAATTTTAGGTCTCATAAAATACTTATAGTTTAACTAAAGAAAATTAGTGACAGTCGAACTTGTATCGATCATATCATATAGGCAAGCACTTCTCTTGCTTGTAGGAATAAGTTGGTAGTTATGATGTGAAGTTACAAAATAAGATTATTGAATTGGTTTACTCAAATGGTAGTCAACTTTGCTCCTTTTGGCAAATTTTAATAATTGTTTAGTTAATTAACTCGCAAAAGTATTTAATTGTTTATTAATTATGTTAGTAGTACGGTTTGTTTAGAAAAAGAAAGCCCAAGAGGTAAGTAAGCAAGTGTACCTACCACTCGTGGGGTTACTAATTCGACGGACTCGTGATAGCAATCATTTACCGTTTAGGGTAATTAGATACTTGATACTTGTTTCTTTTTAGGAAAGATTTTAGGTGCGATTGTTGGTTTTGTTAGAGCAGAACTCTCTGGGTAGGGGATTAAAACAAACAACAATACAAATAACAGTAGTGATACGTTTTCACATTCCTTTTAGTTTAGTAGTGTTCATCTACATCACATGTCATATATCTCCTGAAATTATAGATCACCTTTTTCTTTGAGTGACTCCTAAATATATAAAATCACCAGAGATATAGATGGATCTATCACAAGGTCTGCCTATGTGGATCCAATATTGGTTTTGTAGCTTTTTAGGTGTAACATGGTGATATCATTGCATTGTCTCGATCATCAAGTGTACGTACGTTTGGACGAAGAAGACAGGTTGTCATACGATGAGAGGGCCGGCTAGTTGGCATTCCTAGGTGGGTCTCCCAACCAAATTAAGGAAGGACACCTCTAAATTATATTTGGATGGAACATATCATCCATGAACCCTTGATGTGAGGGGCACTGGCGGAGCCAGAGATAATTGAAAGAGGGGGCGAAAAATAAATTATATAATATTAATTTAAAATAATAAATAATTATAAAAGAGTTCGATACAAAATATATAATAATGACTAGTCACGGAATCTAATAAACTTAATACCGAATATAGAAGAGGTAAATCTAGTCTACAAGTTTTCATATTAAAGGGCTGATAATAATGCCAGACTCATGACTTGAAACAAGAGCAAAATATTTCTTCTTATTCCTATTAAAACAATTCAATTCAAAGCAAATTTTATTTACTTTACAATGAAAGATTATAAACAATTCAACTAATAAAATCATGAACTTAACCTAAAGTATAAACCCTAAGATATCAATTCAACATAAACTCATATATGAAATATAAACAGTCATTGTAATTCAATATAATAAAGTATAGATATAAATTGAAATAACACGTTTCTAAAACAAAATCACAAATAATCCACTAATTTATGCTTTATAATCAACCATTCAACATCCAAATGCTAAAATTACAGTTTTCAATTTAAGATTGAAATTAGAAATTAAAATATCAAATTACGGTGGAACTTGGAAGTTGGAAGTGTGGAACCCGAAGGAGCAGTTGGAGCCGGAATCGAGGAGGCGGGCGCACGGCGGCGCAATGGAGGCGGACCAGGCGGTGGGCGGCCGGTGTTCGGTGGCGAATTGGTGTTGTGCAGGCGCTGATTGCTGAATGCCTGAATCGAAGTCGATCGAAGATGCAGTTAGAGGAACTGGAAGAGCGAAATAAGAGAAGGCAGAAGAAGGGTATGCCGTCTGCGTGACTGCGTAAAAAAGTAAAGTAAAAATATTTTCAGGGCTGCATAAAAGATTTTTTTTTAATGTAATAAAACGACGTCGTTTTGGGCGTTTTTTAAACCAAGCCCAAAACGACGTCGTTTTGGGTGTTTCATTAAAAATAATTCTGATTCATCTTCAACCTCAGACTCGCCGGCCCTAAAAATAAGAACAGCCGTCCTCTTATTCTTGGACTCCCGTTGCCGGTACCACTGTACCAGTAGTAATACTCATTTTTTTTTCCGGCGGAAGGGGGGGCGGCCGCCACCCTTCGCCCCCCCCCCCCACGCTCCGCCTCTGTGAGGGGGTGCTTCTTGTGGAAAATGAAGCAACTCTTCATGGAGTTAACATGAAGAGTTGCTTCTTGGTTCACATGATCAACACGTATAGGAAGCCAGTATTTACAATCACAGGATCAACACCTATTTTAACACAATTATTGACACTGCAATTGGTATTTAAGCCTCCTATTTCAATTAATACATCCATTTGCACCTGAGCATTAAACGCTCTCAAATTGTTCATTAAATGCTCTCAAATTGGCATCATTGGCTATTGCATATGGCTTCAGCCTTTAATGTGAATGGAGCTCCATTTTCTTTTGATCTCAACGAGGCAATCAAGGAAATTGAAGAAAATGAAGTTCTTTTTTATCCCAAACAACCACCACAAGATGAACAAGAGTACCAACAAGCAGAAGCACACACAACATTACCTTATCAAGCATCAACTCAAGAGGAAATTGAGCATTTAGAGGCAGAGGGTCATTATGAGCCATTAAGCAGAAGACTCGACAGTGATGAGAGATTTCATATTCTGATATGACTTTTTGACAGAGCAAAAGATGGACGTCTTGAACATGGGACAATACAGAAAGTTGCACAGTAGTTCAACATTTCAAGGAGGAGCATAAGCAAATTATGGAACAAAGCCAAACAACAGAGAATTCAAGGACAACAATACAATGTGAGTACAAGGTTCAACAATTGTGGTAGAAAAAGAGTTCAAGTGTCAGTTGAATGAATAACATCAATTAATATGGGAATTGGATCATGCATTAGAGACTTGGCAATAAAAGTGGACATTTCAAAGAGTACAGTGCATAGGATGATCAAAAGGGGACACATAAAGCCACACATAAATGCCTTTGATCTTAGTTGAAAGGATGCAAACAAGATAGCCAGGTTGGAGTGGATTTACTATTACATTAAGGGGACACAAAGCGGAATCAAAGAGGGAGTATTACTCAATGTTCGATTTTATTCATTTGGATGAGAAATGGTTTAATCTCAGCAAGAAATCATAAAAAGTATAGCTTGCACTAGAAGAGAAGTGTCAATATAGAGCTACAAGTTTATCCCAAAGGTAATGTTTACAACTGTTGTTGCTAGACCTAGATTTAATTCAGCAAGACATTGCACTTTTGATGGGAAGATTCCAAGAGGCAACAAAGAGGTCATCAAAAAACAGAGACAATGGGATAATTATCACTAAAGTGGTTGAGTCAATTAATAAAGAAAAGCCACAAGAAGTATATTGATCGACCACATCATTCCAGCAATCAAGTCAAAATGGCCAGAAGAAGGAAATTAGAAAATTATATTTATTCAACAAGACAAAGCTAAGGCCCATATATCACAAGATGATCCAGAATGGCAGCATGTATACATCAAAGATGGATTTAATTACTTTCATTCTTATTCAACAACAACCTAATAACCCTAATTTAAATATTTTAGATTTAGGTTTCTTTAGAAGCATACAATCTTTAATGCATAAGAAAATGTCTAAGGATATTAACATAATGTTTGAGGCTATTAATGAGGCATTTCATAAATTAGATTCTAAAACCCTAGGCAATGTGTGGATGTCACTACAATTTCTAATTAATGAGATTCTCAAAGCAAAAGGAGGAATGATTTTGACTTGCCACATGTCAACAAGAAGAAGTTGGAAGCTCAGAAAAACCTACCAACTCAAGTAAAGGCACCAATGTGGGTTGTTTTATAAGCTTGGGATATTGTACATAAGGATGCAAATCAAACACAAGACAATGAGGAAGCATAAAAAACAGTTGCAAATCAAGCAAGTCAGCAACAACATCACATCATTATTCTTGGATGATATGGAGGACATTGGTAATTATCTTTTGGCACATGCATGGTTTTTTGGTGTAAAATAGTCGATCTTTTGTATAAATAGGACATTAAAGCAAACAACAATATGTATTGTTTTGGATATAATCTCAGTTGTCCCTAGCCATCATTGACAAATTCACCATTTTTCAATAAAAACTAAATTGTACATGAGCCTCATTTATCCTCAAAGAGATTGGTTGCTCAAGTCAACTTGGTTCAAAGCATCATTATAGTGAATAGTCTCATCCTAAAGACTTCATCATTGATTGATAATTATATAAAGTATTCTCAAATCTCCCCATGC
Organism: Fallopia convolvulus; assembly: GCA_964016875.1. Classification (NCBI taxonomy): domain Eukaryota; kingdom Viridiplantae; phylum Streptophyta; class Magnoliopsida; order Caryophyllales; family Polygonaceae; genus Fallopia; species Fallopia convolvulus. The sequence continues at coordinate 13,444,187 of OZ024728.1, read as the reverse complement.
ATCACTAACAAATTCACACTTTGTCCTAAAACCAATTTGTACATGAGCCTCATACAACCTCAAAGAGATTGGTTGCTCAAGTCAACTTGGTTTCAAGGCATCATTTAAGTGAATTGTTTCAGCTTAATAAATCATCATTGACCAAATTGCAAAAATGAGAATAATAAAATGGGACACACAAATGAGGCTCATAACAAGGGACAATTATCAAATGGAAACACAACTCATGCTCATAATAGGGACAACAATTAGCAAGCTGAAACACAAATCATGCTTATATCAAGGGACAAATATCAAACGGGACACACAAATCATATTCATATCAAGGACAATTATCAAATGGGACACACAAATCATGCTCATATCAAGGACAATCATGATCATATCACCCCCATATGATAAGAAATAATAAGATTAAGAGATGATTAGTGACTTAGCTAATTGTCTTCAGAATCTGGAGCAACAAGTACTTCTAGAATCTCAATAGGATCACAATGAAGTACACCTTGATCATGAGACATCAAGGGAGGCTCACCAGAATCGCCATCATCATCCACATCAAGGATAGATTATAAGCTCCCTTCCATAGTGTTCTTTGCAAACCTACAAAATTATATACCCAAAATGTCTATAAAACAGTGTTCTTTGCAAAAATGTGAAATTAAAACCCTAAACCTTAGACTGGGGAACTTACCTAGATCCGAGGACAAATTGAAGCTTCAAAAATCTAGATCCACCAACCTGCAAACCAAATCAAAGGAAAAGAATGTGATCAATAATAATTTGGGGGACAAATTAACAAAATCGAACCCTAGATTAGATGAACTCACCCAAACCTAAGGAGAAATTGAAGGTCAAGAACTACATCCACCAAACTGTAAACAAAATCAAAGCACAAGAACATGAGCAATAATAATTCGGGGACAAATGAACAAAATCGAACGCTAGATTGGAAGAACTCACCCAATATAGAAAGCGAGCAAAATCAGACAAATTGGGGACAAATTGACGAGATCGAACCCTAGATTGGAGAACTCTCCAAAATCAAACAAATTGAAGGCTCATAGAACTAGATTCACCAACATACAAGCAAAATCGATGGCTAAGAACATCAACAAGAGCAATTTGGGGCTAAGAACATCAACAAGAGCAATTTGGGGAGCAAAATGACAAAATCGAACCCTGGATTGATGTGATGCTCACCCAAATCTCCGCAACATACGATTTCTGGGTTTGTAGATGAAGAACAACCATCCAATGAAGGGGCAAAGCAAGAAAGAGCGAGATTTAGAGAGAATCACAACAAAAGCAACCACGATCTGGTTCCTGCTTCTCCCGCGCGCTTTGAGTATCCCCATTTTTAGTGGGGCGCTTCATGTGATGGCAATCACTCATATAGTCCCCTTCGATCTAATGCTTTTGTTGAGAGCGTTTGTGGGTCGGAAGGTGAAGAATCTGTTGATCAAGTGTGTCCTCTTTAGCCTCTTGAGAGTGTAATGATGGGTGATAATGGTGAAGTTGAAGATGCGGACGATGTGGCAAGATGTGTGGCCCCTGATTCTAATCTTGACGACTAGCTATAAGTCCCTCTTTCCCTACATGTTTGTCTTTTGTGGAATTTATGATATTGATTTGTCATTTTATGTCCCTTTACCCCTGCCTCTTCTCGATTTCTTTTGTGGAATTTGTGTTCTTGATTTGTCCCTAATGTTAAACTTTGTTGTTGAGCTTTTGGGTTGTCATTTTTTGTTGAGGTTTGCTGTTGAGTTATGTGACTTTATTGTTGAGCTTTTCTGTTGAGTTGTGTGGTGCAATCATGTTATCCCCCTTGTGTGTTGTGATGATGTTGTTCGGCTCTTGTGTTCTGATCATGTGGTGTGGCTTGAGCGTTGTGATCATGTTGAATCTGGCTTTTCATTACAGAATGTTGTGTGGCTTGAGTAATGTGAATGTTCTATGAATAATGTGGCTTAAGGATGTTGTTTTGTAACTCACTGCGTGTTGAATTTGATATGATTAGAGAATGTTTGGCTTTCTTGGCAGTTTATTTGATTGAATGACTTTGTATGATTTTTTTGGAAGTTGTCCCCCAAGTACTCTTTGTAGAAGCTTCATCAAAATATATACTTTTTTGTCACTGTTGAGCCTGGTCTTGAATGGTTGATGATGTGTAGCTTGTGCGCGTTGTTTGATTTCCTTCTTGTTGATGTCGACGTGTTTGTCCCTGCTGAGTCTGGTCTTGATTTTTTGAAGCTAGCTCGCTCAGTTCAAAAACTTGTTGTCCCTACTCCCTGCTCATTCCCATGAATTGCCCAAGCTGGCTCATTGAGATAAAAATATGTCCCTGAGGGTTGTCATTGAGATCAAATACTGAGGCCATTCAATCCAAACAGTGATGTAGAAATGAAGATGTAAATGCTTTGTTTTTTACTGATATTTCTTTGTTTTCTGAAGTTGTAAATGATCTGGTTTTTGTTTGGTGAATTGGAAAGAATATGTAAATGCCCTCTTGATTGTCTTAAAAAGAAGACATGCCTTGTAAAAAATGGGATGAATTCGTGTATGTATGTATGTATGGAACTGGTTTCCTATTGGTGGTTTATTTGTGCGCTTGCTTCTTATTAGCTGAAAATCAAGGTGGTGGATTAAACTATTCATGATTTAATTAGGCCTTTATCTCAATTATTGCCACATGTGTACTTCTTTTATCCCTTTTTAAGTTTCTTTAAACTTGTGCTTTTCTACTTTATGGACAAACAATATAGGACAGAGGGAGTATAATATAGTTTGATTGTACCGCCAAGTTTGCCTTAATTAATATTTTTTGACATTCTTGTGAAAGAGAATTTGCTTTTCGCTTAACTAGTTGGCTTAGCTTTGAGTTCTTGCCTTATGTGTTCGAAGGTGTTGGTGGTCACTCTTCCATTGATTATCGGAAACCCGAGATATTTAAATGTTACTTAGGTATTGAAAAACATTTTTATATCGTATTTATATAATATTATTTGCTGCATAAATAAATATTTTATATTACATGTGTAAAATGATACTAAATAGGTATTATGTGTGATACGAAATCATATTTTTTAACCACACATAGATAAACCGACCCGCCGACGGACGACGTGTGAATCGGGTGGATCGGACCACCCATATATCTATAATTACATGCAATCAAAGATGTAGCCATATTATATTAAATGGAAGTTTGAGTGAAGAAACAAAAATGTAGAGCTCTCCGAGTGAGTGGACAGAGAAGAGAAGAGAAGAGAAGAGAAGAGAAGATCGAGGGTGGTCCATCTCCATGTGACTCTCTTTACGTACTATATATTATACCCTCCCTCTCACTCCGATTCCCAATCTCTTATTCTCTTTCTCCTACCTTAGCTAGCTAGCTTGTATAGTAGTATTCATACTCTCTATATCGATCGATATTAACTTAGTTAATATTACTCACGTACGTACATTTGTACATACAATACCCCTGCGACATCTACGTACATATATTGGTGAGACAAATAGACAATCCAAAATCTTATTGTATTTATTTAAGTCTCGATTTAATAATGTTTTGTTGTAATTATATACAGTTTGAATCTATATGTCATTCGTTTTGGAGTTTCTTAAAAAAGAAAATAAAAGTATATAAATATCAGATTTGGGATGAGAATTTTTTTCAATATTAATAAAATGCCTCCTTGCGGGGCAGAGAGTACCGTCTCTCCTTCGAGCAAAAAAAAAAGATTTGGGATGAGAATCAAGAAAATGAGTAGAAATAATGAATACTCCATATGTGAAAGAAAACACTCGATCTGCTGATTTTTTTCTCTAAAAATGTTGGATCGTGAACGAGTTAGCAAGAGCTTGGGAACTGGCTGTTAAGCTGTTCCCAAGGCAGCGGAAGGAATAATATCGCAAGTAATTAAAACGCTGAAAGAACACAGTTCCTTATAGAGGAACTCCACTACAACCAACTAGTTGTATGGGTAAACCTCTACCTCCGCTTGGAGGATTTTGAATGACTTTCTTATTTTATTGCTTGTTCCTTAGTTACAATCAGCCAGGTTCAAACTTCTCTGTTCCTAAGAGTTCTACCTAACTCTAGCAACACTAATGAACCTTCTCAACTGAGTTCCTAAGCGAACTACTCAATTAAAACAAGAGAGTCAAAACCTTACACCTTACAATTCAGTTCCCTTGCTCTTGGGAACTTCACCTTCACCGTCGTCGAGATCAGACACTCGCCGCCGGGGACTTCTCTTCTTCTTTCTCTTTCTCTGTTGTGGGTATTTGTGAGTTCTGGGAGAAGTACTCAATCCGAGCACTATTCATTTGGCTTTATACTCGAGTGAACTTGGGCTTCAATCGCATCTTTCATTTGTGTCCGAAATGCCCTTTGCTTGATGCCCAAGTTGTACTTTCTTCACATGTGACTTCAATTTGAACTAGGTCAACTTCTTGAATTGATCGGACCGTTGGATCAATCCTGACAGTCTGCTCCTCAGACTATGCCTTCATCTTGTCCAAGACAGGATCCCGTGATATGCGTTGATCGGTCCTTGTCCTCACATGTGAGTTCCCATGTCGTGGGAACTGTCCTCTTTAGAGTTCCTATGAGAGAAACTCTCCATCGTGTAAGCCTTTGTTCTCTGGTCATTCCTGGGAGTTCTCATTTCATGGGATCTTTTCTCTTCAGAGTTCCCTTGATGGGAACTCTTCATTGTGTGCTCCTGTGATCTTTGGTCATTCGTAGAAGTTCTTTGCTCAACCTGTGTTCCTTAGAAATACTTGATCGAAGCACATTAGTTTCCTTATAGCGTTTGTCATTATCAAAACTCGGAGAACTGTATCGTTGCTCCGATGTTAAGAACCAGAGGTCCCAACATCGTTCCAACAATTTCCCCCTTTTTGATGATGACAAACCTATCACAAAAAATCAGCAAGTATTTCAAAGCATGATATGCAAATGAGTTCCTACGCGTGTTCCTAGGGAGCCACTTCTTGTGAATCACTGAGTTCGTACTTAGCTTTTTATGCAATTGTTCCCCCTTAGCTATAGCGTATTCTGTGATATCTTTTCAACTTAACTCATATCGCATTTTTTGTCTTTCCCCCTTTTGACATCATCGAAAACAAGTAAACGTATAGATAAGGAAGGAAAAGAACACGCAATCATACTAAAAACCATTTATTACTTAAGCAATAAAAATGTACATAGGAACACAAGAGACTATTTGTGGGAATATTGAGGCTAGGAAAAAGAAGGAAAAGATCATGGGCTTGGTGGGAACAGGGCATCACAAAGTCGTGTCAAGACTTTTACAAGCTTTTCCTGGCCTTTAGCAATTTGTTCTTGGTCCCTTGCCATCTTTTCTTGTTCCCTGGCTATCTTGTCGAGAGTGTTGGCAATGTGCACCAACACTTGAGTGTTCCCATCCTGAGTGCCTTCACCAGATGGCAGCCTTTCTTGTTCCTCCACTGGCTCAGAGTGCCGCATTTTGTGGACCACAGAGATGTCCAGTTCCCTACCTATGGTGACCTCTTCCTTGGATGTGTCATAGAGGCCCTCTCTGAGCAAGAGTTTCTTGATGAGGCCAGCATAAGGGAGGGAGTGGGATTTGGAAGCCATACACTTCTCCATGTGCCCCAGAATTATGCGAGGAAGATTTATGGGCTTTTTGAGGAGGAAGTGGTAGAGGATGATGGCATCAGGGATGTTAATGACAAGGCGCTTCTCCTGGCGAGGGATCACCATGTTGATGATGAATTGATGAGCCAACTTGGCTATGAGGGATAGGTGATGAGTAGAGGTGCCAGTGGTGGGAACACGGCCCTCGTAGATCGTGTTATAGATCACCTCGCTATTGAAGTCGCCCCAGCTTTTGGTGGGCAGTTCCTGGAGGCCTTGGACAGGGACCTGTAGTTGAAGGCGGATTGTAGATGTGGTGAAGATGAAGTCATCGGCTTCGAGGGAGAGAGTTCCCTTGGTGCCGTTGTCATGGACCACAAAATGGTTGTAGAATCGGCGCACCTGAGAGGGATCAATACTCACGGCCTCACTACACATGTGGTCCCATCCTTGGGCTTTGATCAGGTCCCATAGTTGCCCTAGCCCTTCATCGACGAGTTGTCTTTCAGAGAGGATGAGTGGGGGAAGGAGCTTGCGATTCTCAGAGATATGGACTTTCTTGGGCACAGTTTCTTTCCCTTTCTTCTTGGAGTTCCCCCTAGAGACCGTAGTCTTTCCTTTTTGCTGAGGGGGGTCAGTCGCTTCGATCAGCAGTGGGCGGGTCCTTTCCTCTGGGACCTGTGCCGACACCACCATTTGTTGTTCAGGAGCAGGGATGCTGGCAAGCTCTTTGTAAGTGGGGGTCTCTTCTTCCTCTTCAGCGTCATCACTGGAGGTCCCTTCATCATTGGAGGAGGTCAGCCCTGTTTCCTCCTCGTCGTCTTCCTGACGACGACTGCTTGTCTCAGCACCGTCAGTTGGTGCTGGGTTCCCTTCTTCTTGGGCTTTGCCCCCTTGGTTTTCGGAAGGCCCTTTGAGTGCGCCTTTGAATTCTTCCTCGAGGGCCTTTAGTTGGGCTTCCTCTTCAGCAGTTCCCATCACGATGGGTGCATTGGCCTTCTGGCGAGCAAGGACTCCGATGGGGAGATTATCCTCGTCGGAGTCGAGGTCTATGGTTTTCTGGGCCGAAGAAGGTGGGGAAGGGAGTTTTAGTGTGGTGGGAGAAGAGGGAGGTAGAGGAGAATTTTGTGGAGTTGGGACCTTGGGAGTGGAAGGAGGAGGAGTAGGAGTGCGAGCCTTGGGACTTGAGGTCCCAGAGGCAGATTTTGAAGTGATGGGGGATGTGGGAATGGGTGAGGTGGGTGGGGGAACTCTGGGGGAGGAAGAGGATGGAGGAGGGTTAGTAGTTCCCTCAACCATGGGAACAGGGGAGGAAGAGATTATCGTGGAGTCCCTGGGACCTGAGGTCTCAGAGATTGATTGGGGACGAGGGAGAAAGAGCTTCTCGACCTCGGATGGGTGAACGACGGCATAGGCGTCGGGTTTGGACAGATTAAGGACCTCCTCCATGTTGAGAAGGGATTTTTTCTTTGGAATGGGAAGAGATGGGGATGAAGAAGTGGAGATTTGTGAGTGTTTGCGTTTGGAGGAGTTGTGTTTGGATTTTGAGGAGTGGTGTTTGGATTTGGAGGGATCTTTGGAAGAGTGTTTGTGTTTGGATTGTTTGGGTTTTTCGTATTTGGAAGGGGGTTCAGATCCGAAACTGTCGACGATGCGAATCGCGGAGGAAGAGGGGGGTGGAAGAGTGGAGGTCGGCGGTGCTGGAGGTTGCGCCGCCGAAGGAGGAGGAAGAAAGGGACTCTCATAATTGTAAAGTCCCTCGATGAGAACATCGTGAAGAGCTTCATTTTGCTCCTTCTCGACGTCCGCCATCATGGTGAGGAAAAGGGCTTTAGGGTTGTTTTGAATCCATGCCTTCATCTCGGCATAAGAATGGGCTGGAGCCATTGTGAATTTTCTGGGGAAGGAAAGAAGTTTGGAGCTTTTCTCGAAAGAGTGGGTGAGAGGGATGCGGAGAAGATGATTTGCAGAGGGTCAGAGATGAAGAAGTGCCCAGAAATAGCAAATGGTGTTTTATGTGAGGAAGGGAGACGAGGGTAAAAAGGGAAGTTGAGAAAGGCCTCGATAACCGTTGGCCAATAAGAGGGGAGAGCCGTTTCAACTTCTCGAGCACGCCTCTGACATGCGTCATTTTCTTCCAGGGGAAGTCTTTTGATTTTTTGAATGCTTGGCCCAAAACGCTTCAGAGGCTGACACAATTTCCCATTTCCCTAGTGACGGTTCATCTTTTCAGATCCAGTGTTCCCTTGCTTGTTAGCACCAGTTCCCATGATCTCTAGAAAGGTCATATTGAGTGGAGAGGTTAGGGGAACTCACACTCAATTTTCTTTGTGAGGCTGAGGAACTCAAAAGAGAACCAGACAATTGCAACTCGATTTTGGGATAAAGAGTTTGGCTCGTGAGAAACGTTTGTCTGGTCCTTAGCTTAGGGTAGGTTTTATGATCAACCGTCATAGTGGCTTGTAGAGAGGGTTAAAGGGAACTCTAGTTGATCATTTTTGGCTAAAAGAGATAATGTTCCTCTATACATATCAAGCTCTAGACTAGTAATATGGCAAAATGAAAGCACTGAGTCCTACAGTTCCCTATCATGCATTTCTAGTTAGACTAATCAAGCATTGAGGGAGAGACAAACAGGGACTCGTTTAGTTTAGAGTTATCATCCCTAGAAGCATTCGAAAACGCTGGTAGGGACGTCTGTCTAAAGCTTTGGTGAGAATGTCCGCAATTTGCTCTTCCGTTCTACAGTGTTGCATAGAGATGTTCCCATTTTCAACATTGTCACGTAGAAAATGATGCCTAATGTCTATGTGCTTAGTTCTAGAATGATGCACAGGATTTTTAGAAATGTTAATGGCACTAGTATTATCACAGAGTATAGGAACTGGGCCAAATGACATACCGTAATCCTGAAGTTGGGACTTGAGCCATAGTACTTGGGAACAGCATGATGCGGCAGCCACGTATTCTGCTTCAGCTGTGGAGAGTGCCACTGAATTTTGCTTCTTGGATCCCCATGAGACTAGGCATGACCCAAGGAACTGGGCCATACCTGATGTGCTCTTTCGATCAACTAGGTGCCCAGCAAAATCTGCATCTGTATAAGCAATGAGCTCAAGGGAACTGTTCCTTGGATACCAGAGGCACAAGTTGTCGTTCCCTTTGAGGTACCTGAAAATCCTCTTCACCTCTTTTAGGTGTGATTCTTTGGGGTTAGCTTGAAAACGTGCGCATAAGCACACTGAGAACATGATGTCAGGCCTACTAGCAGTTAAGTATAGGAGAGAGCCAATCATACCTCTGAAGTTCCTTTGATCGACACTTACCCCTGTTTCATCGGCATTTAGCCTGGAGTTTGGTGAGATGGGAGTGTCGATGGGCCTTGAGTGGTCCATCCCATACTTGACTAGCATTTCTCTGATGTATTTTTGTTGATGAATCCTTGTTCCCTCTTTTGTCTGAGATATTTGGAGTCCTAGGAAGAACGTGAGTTCCCCTATGAGACTCATCTCAAACTCATTGCTCATGAGGTCCTTAAACTTCTCTACAAGAATTTCGTTAGTTGCTCCAAAAACAATGTCATCAACATAAACTTGAACAATCAAGATATTCTTAGACTCTTTCTTAAGGAAAAGAGTTTTGTCTGTGGAACCTCGAAGGTATCCATGAGACAGAAGGAACTGAGCAAACCTGTCATACCATGCTCGAGGAGCTTGTTTGAGTCCGTAGAGGGCCCTCTCCAGGAAGTAGACGTGGTTGGGTAGGTTCTCATCTTCGAATCCTGGGGGTTGAGCTACGTATACTTCTTCTTTGAGATGCCCATTTAGAAATGCCGTCTTCACATCCATCTGGTATAGCTTGAATCCTTTGTGGGCTGCATAGGCTATGAGAAGGCGGATGGCCTCGATCCTTGCAACTGGTGCGAAGGTCTCGTCATAGTCGATTCCTTCTTCTTGTCTATAGCCTTGAGCAACCAGACAAGCCTTGTTCCTAGCTACGGCCCCAGTATCATCTAGCTTGTTCCGAAAGACCCATCGAGTTCCTATGATATTCTTGTTTTTGGGCCTAGGAACTAGCTTCCACACCTTGTTCCTCTCAAATTGGTGTAGTTCTTCTTGCATAGCTTGGATCCAATCTAGGTCCTTTAGAGCTTCTTTGATGCTTTTTGGTTCCACCATTGAAACAAAGGCATTAAAAGTACAAAAATTATTGAGAGAAGAGCGAGTTAGAACACCTTTTTCATATGGAGTGATGATGTTGTCGATGGGGTGATCTCTCTTTTGGTGGTAGTTTCTTGTTAGAATGTGTGAGACGTCAACCTGTTCCCTTGACTCTTCTCCATCTGTGTCTTGAGTCTCCTCTTCCTCAGGAGAACAGTTATGTTCAGCTTCTTCGCTGGGACTTTCGTCAGGATTCTCTTCGGAGTTCCCTCGTTGTTCCCCCTGAACACTAGATTCTGGTGCATTTTCATTTTGGGGAACAAGAGAATTTGAGGCATCTTGTGGTTCTTCTGTTGAAGAGGGAACTTCAAAGGAGCTTTGATCTGTGGAGTTTTGATCTCCTTCGTTGTTCCCTGATTGTGGGGCATTGTTCCCACTTGGATAGTCTTCATCTTTCTTTCTTGGTTCATCCTCGTCGTCGTCTTCTTCTTGTCTGACCAGCTTGAACAGAGTTCCCTTTCCTTGAACCTCTGTTCCCATCTTTACAGATTTCTCGTCGAAGATGACGTGGATGCTTTCCTCTATCTTCTTGGTCCTCTTGTTATAGACCCTGTACGCCTTGCTATGGGAAGAGTATCCCAGGAATATCCCTTCATCGCTCCTGGGATCAAATTTGCCAAGGTTGTCTTTCCCATTGTTTTGGACGAAGCATTTGCATCCGAAGGTCCTTAGATGAGCGATATTTGGCTTTCTCCCTTTGATGAGCTCATAGGATGTCTTCTTGATCAAGGGTCTGATCATGGCTCGATTCAAGATGTAAGTAGCTGTGGAGATAGCTTCAGCCCAAAAGTACTCTGGAACTCCACTTTCAAACAACATAGTTCTAGCCATGTCTTCCAAGGTCCTGTTCTTCCTTTCGACAACTCCGTTTTGCTGAGGAGTGCGAGGGGCCGAGAAGTTATGAGAGATCCCATGTTTGTCACAGTATCTTAGGAACTGTGAGTTTTCAAACTCTATTCCATGATCAGATCTGAGAGCCTTGAGTTTGAGTCCCATGCTGACCTCCATTCTTGTGATTAGGACTTCGAATTCCTTGAAGGTATCTGATTTTGATCTCAAGAATAGCACCCATGTGAATCGTGAAAAATCATCGATTAAAACATACATGTACCTCTTTCCTCCATAGCTTTCGGTGTGCACCGCAAAGATCCATATGAATTAGCTCTAAGGGCCTGGTCGTGCTCACCATCCTTTTGGGCTTGAAGGAGGTCCTTGTTTGCTTTCCTCGAACACAGGCTTCACACATCTTGACTCCTTCAAGGTTGATTCATGGGAGACCGACGACGAGATCTTGTAGATAGAGCTTCAAGATTTGGTTCATACCTGCGTGTCCTAACCTTCCGTGCCAAAGTTCCGTTTCATCAAGGGAACTTGCCAGGCACAGTTTCTTTGGTGGCTCAAATTCTGTATCCACCACATAAGTGTTGTTGGACCTTCTTCCCTTTAGGATAATTTTGTTGGTCTTCTTGTTGATCACCAGACACTCTTTTGAATCAAAGGTGACAATGTTGTTCCCTTGATCACATATTTGAGACACACTTAAGAGATTGAAACCCAGATCTTTCACCAGGTTAACGTTGCTGATCTTGATTGATTTGTTGAGTAGCACTTCCCCTGTTCCTATAATCTCCCCTTTGTTTTTGTTTCCGAAGGACACATGACCTCCTTCGGCCTTCGTGTGGAGTGAGGTGAGGTTTTCTTTATTTCCGGTCATATGATTTGAACATCCACTGTCGATGACCCATGTGGTGTTCCCCCTCACTACCACCTGCAAGAAAAGTTAGTTTTTGATGACCCAGGCAAGATGACTCTTGCCTGGTTCCTTACAAGGAAAGATATTCTCGAACAACATGTAATCAGCAATATTAACGTCACAAGGATCCCTAGCAGGGTTGGATATGTGATTTTGCCTTTTCCAGTATCCGTTGTTCTTTTGAGTTTGGGCCCTAGCTTTGGGACAGCTTTCCTTGTAGTGCCCATGAGCACCACAGTTCCAGCAGGTCTTGTAGTATTCTCCTAGGTAGTACTTAGGATGCGGTCTCTGTATCCTGTTCCTATCCATAGTTTCTTTGTTAACCACTCTAGACCCGTTCCCTTTGGCTATTTGGACATATAGCTTGTGTCCAGTGTTCCCAGTGTAGTATTCTACTTCTCCATTCACTCCACTTTCCAAAACACGTATTTTTTCTTCTAAGTGAGCATTTTTCCATTTCTCGCACTGAAGTTCTAAGGCCCTACATTCATTAATCTCTTGTTCACTCAAGGGGGACTTCCCTTTATTAGGGCTCTCTGACTCATACCCTATGTCGTGTTTGGCTGGCACAAATTTGGTCTGGGAACAAGAAGCTTTAGGGCTTTCAACCTTTTCACTTGGTTTTTGCAGAAAGATATTCTTGTCACTTTCTAGGGTCCTAATTTCATCCTCTAACTCTACAATGTGGGACACATAAGATTGAACCTTGTCCAATAGAGGCACACAGGTGGGACATGGCTCAAGACCAACTAACTCAGCATTAGTTTGTTCTGACTTTTCTAGCTTCCTTTGCAATTTAATGTTATCTTTGACAAGACTTGTGAGAATTTTAAGCAGTTCAGGTTTCTCATAATTTGACAAAGAAGCAAGAACGGATTCGGGGGTTATCTCACTGGGTTGTTCCCCAGTGGTTTCTCCTAAGGCCATGGCGCACATGTCAGGTTGAGCCCATGATTCAGGCTCCTCGTCTTCATCGTCACTCCATGTGGCTATGTAGGCCTTTTTCCCTTTTCCTCGGTTGTCCGTTTCCTGAGGGCACTCCTTGGCAAAGTGTCCCTTCTTGTAACACTTGTAGCACGTTACATCCGAGAGGTCCTTTTCAGCATATTTTCTTTGGGAACTCTGTCCTTTTCCTGAGTTCCCATAATTCTTCTTGAACTTCCCTTTGTAGAAAGATCGAAGAGCTTTTGTTACAAGGACTAGCTCTTCATCCTCATCTTCTTCAGATTCTTCATGTTGCTCTTGTACTGCCTTGATCACCTTTTCAAGTTTGAGATCTATCCCCTGATGTGCTCGCTTTTGCTCCCTATCATCTATCTTTCTCTTCTCATATCCCACCAGTTTTCCAAAAACCTGGTGGAGCATAAGAGCTCTGTTTTCGGGATTCTCTTTGAACATCGTTCTTTCATTTGTCCATTCTCCAGTCAGCCCATTGAAGAGTTGTTGAACCTTCATTTTGTCGGTGACTTCCTCTTTAGTGATCCCAAGGCCAGTCATCTTGGTGCAAAGTCCCTCAAAACGGGATTGGTAGCTATCAACGGATTCTCCTATCTCCATCTGGAAGGTGAAGAACTCCCTCCTTGCGTTCATCTGAAGATCTTCTCGGAGGTCTGAGTTCCCAATGTGCATTTTCTGAATGGCTTCCCACACTTCTTTTGCCGTGTCTAGGTTTGCCACTCTGTCGCAGTCTTGCACCGACATGGCATTCTTGAGGTACTGGATGGCTTTGAAGTTGGCCTCCATGCACTTGTACTCATTAGGTCCCCATTTTGAAAGGTCATTCTCAATCGCTGGATCAATTTTGAAGTTCCCTTTCTCTATGACGCACCAAGCTTGGTAGTCCTGGCTGCGCATCCAGTTCTTCATGTCGCGTTGCCAGACTTCGAATCTACCAGTGATGAGCCTTGGTGGCTTGCTGTTGTTGTGACCGACTTGGGTGAGTTCGTGAGCCACGTTTGAAACCTGCGATGCTAACACAAATCTAGAGCAACCTTGCTCTGATACCAATTGTTGGATCGTGAACGAGTTAGCAAGAGCTTGGGAACTGGCTGTTAAGTTGTTCCCAAGGCAGCGGAAGGAATAATATCGCAAGTAATTAAAACGCTGAAAGAACACAGTTCCTTATAGAGGAACCCCACTACAACCAACTAGTTGTATGGGTAAACCTCTACTTCCGCTTGGAGGATTTTGAATGACTTTCTTATTTTATTGCTTGTTCCTTAGTTACAATCAGCCAGGTTCAAACTTCTCTGTTCCTAAGAGTTCTACCTAACTCTAGTAACACTAATGAACCTTCTCAACTGAGTTCCTAAGCGAACTACTCAATTAAAACAAGAGAGTCAAAACCTTACACCTTACAATTCAGTTCCCTTGCTCTTGGGAACTTCACCTTCACCGTCGTCGAGATCAGACACTCGCCGCCGGGGACTTCTCTTCTTCTTTCTCTTTCTCTGTTGTGGGTATTTGTGAGTTCTGGGAGAAGTACTCAATCCGAGCACTATTCATTTGGCTTTATACTCGAGTGAACTTGGGCTTCAATCGTATCTTTCATTTGTGTCCGAAATGCCCTTTGCTTGATGCCCAAGTTGTACTTTCTTCACATGTGACTTCAATTTGAACTAGGTCAACTTCTTGAATTGATCGGACCGTTGGATCAATCCTGACAGTCTGCTCCTCAGACTATGCCTTCATCCTGTCCAAGACAGGATCCCGTGATATGCGCTGATCGGTCCTTGTCCTCACATGTGAGTTCCCATGTCGTGGGAACTGTCCTCTTCAGAGTTCCTATGAGAGAAACTCTTCATCGTGTAAGCCTTTGTTCTCTGGTCATTCCTGGGAGTTCTCATTTCATGGGAACTTTTCTCTTCAGAGTTCCCTTGATGGGAACTCTTCATTGTGTGCTCCTGTGATCTTTGGTCATTCGTAGAAGTTCTTTGCTCAACATGTGTTCCTTAGAAATACTTGATCGAAGCACGTTAGTTTCCTTATAGCGTTTGTCATTATCAAAACTCGGAGAACTGTGTCGTTGTTCCGATGTTAAGAACCAGAGGTCCCAACATCGTTCCAACAAAAAAAATAATAGTTTTTTTATATTTTATGATTTTTATAATACTAGCTAGGAGTAGGAATCTTACATAAAAAAAATTAGATGTCCTAGTAAAAAACCGTCTTACTTGTGAACAATTAATTACACGCGAGCACCCATGCCTGAAAATTCTTGACGTCGCTGTGTAGGCTGGTGTAAGGATTGCTGGGTACGTGGCGTGACATATATATGTTACTAAATATAGAAAATGATATTCCCCATAACAAAACATATCATACATACAGTATTATATAATATGTCACCGCTCACTATTCAGTTTTGCAACATCAAGTGCACAACAAACTTTGTTGGCTGTGTGCCCTAAAATTATCACCATTTCGTACGTACTGTATAATATACTCTGTATGTAATAATATATATGGAGAAGAGATCGATCGATTGCACCGTTTCCCGCATTTATTACGTACTAAAATTAATTTCCGTCAACAAACTGTATAATAATACGATACCTCATGCCTCGCTCTATAATTCCATACTCCGTATTCCATGCATTATGACGTGAGTAAATTAATTAAAGCCCCTAGCTACTACTCACTACTCACTCATCTACAATCGTACGTAGATTTTATTAAAATAATTCAAAATCACAATAAATTACGTACGTGGTACGTGGTTTGGAATTATGCTAACATTTCTCACTTTATCAAGCACATAGATTTATCTGCTCTTCTAAAACACAACCTAGCTAGTACGTCTCCACAAACAAATTATACAAACTGAATGTTTTAAGTGAGACAACAATTATTTATATCAAAATAAATCTACTTAATTATCCTGTGTCCTAATGTCCTATTGAAATAGGTTTAGAATCAAAATTTAAAAACGTAAATATTCTAATCAGTTTTAATAATTTTCTAGGATTGTAAGTTTCTAAAATAAGAAAATAGTTTATACTTTTTATACAGTCACCAATTCAAAATTAAGCACTAACATACAATCTTAAAACTAAGTTAAGCATTGATTTATTATATCCATATTAGCTAGTCAACTTTCGGGATGTTTAATTTTACTTGAGGCATTAAAATATGTTATCTATATTGCACTTACATGACAACATAGTTTGCACCCAGCACCCATGAAAAACTAATTAAAGTTTAGAAAATATTATCGATTATTATCATCTGATTCATCTGCCATTTTTTTTAAAATAAATTCTCAAAGAGATAAGCTTATCTTCAAATTGACCTACCTCTGTGTTTTCTCCAGTTATTCTATATCTGGTCCCAGAGCAATTTTTTAATATTATTATAATTATAAAAAAATAAAATCAAGGCCCCCCATAGCAAATCAGCAATCAATATTACCTAAAATTCAATGATTCGAGGTAGTACATGTACATTACAGTTGAATACTTATTTCATATCTTTCGTTTTCAACCACTTATCCTATCGATTAAGAAATGGTGGAGGTTTCATAAATAAAACGGAGGTTTTACATATATATTATATTTTGTCACGCGTGTTAAGGTTTCAATTATTATAATATTGAAAATAATTTATTAAATGCTATTCTTTTTTAACGAAAAAAATATATATATCAAACGGATATGATAGATTGAGAGAACAAATAGATGAAGGTAGTCGGTCGAGGAAAATAACAACATCAAACGCTAGAGATGGACCGAGAATTTAAAATTATGATGACTAATTTTCATTAAATTTTTCTGGATGAACTAAATTACCTTAATTTAATTATTTTATTACTAAATTTATCTTATTTTAAATGTTTTTATATCAAATTTATTTTTTAATTTAATTATTTTATTTATTTTTTTAGGGTAGGCCACAACCTACCCAAGCCCACTATTAGATTCGTCCCTGGTGGTAAATATAACACAATTACGATTTACGAATTTAAAAAAAAAAATTAACAACGATGTTGTGCTGCTGGAGAGCATGTGAGGAGTATACTCTCTTGAGTCTTGAAGTGTGACGGAAAACTTGGGAACTCAGAGGAGCCATCGCTTAAATGCGAATTTGTTTTATAGGTAAAATTCATAATGCTTATTTAGCCCCTAGTTCACACAATTATGGCAGCTTTTTGTTCGAAGCAGCCCAATTGGGCCAAGAGATAAATCGGAAGCAGGCATTATGCACGTTGGGCTATTGGGCCTTGATAAGTCGGAACCCGTATGCACAGTGGGCCAAGAGAGCAGCCCAATTCTAAACAAACGAAGGGGGTCGAACTGTGGAAGCAGATATTATTGACTTCTAAATAAATATGCAATATAGTACCGCCTCTCCTTCCACTAAAAATAAATAAATATGCAATATGCTGAATAAATATGCAAGCTTTTTGAGTAAGAGTGAAAGGGGTGTTGTTTTGGTGGAATTTTCTAAAGTATTATATGTATTGATTGATTAATAATCCTGTAAAAATATGAAACTATTATCATGAAAAAATGGATCTAGATTAATAAATAAAATTTCCCCTATTCTACATAGAGCAACTCTAGCTAAACTAAATTCGGATGAAAGTTAGATTGCTGACTACCCATTTTAGAAGATGTGATATAATGTTCTATTTCAATTTCGTTCTTATTCATTGCGTATGTTCGGTTTTTGGGTTTTGTTCTTTCTTGGAGGCACAGGTACCTTTGTATAGTCCTGATCAGAAATGTAATGATCCAGTTGTAATGGCAAGGGCCTGAATTGTATTTAGGGACACTAACCTAAACAATACAAAAAATGTATTTTAATTATTAAAAAAAAAGAATAATTTCTCTTGAACTGCAGATGACCCAAAATTGGATGTTGGCCAACTGCTCTGAAAACACATGCAAGACAACAGTCAACTAAACCCTAATCCCTTTTGACCATGATTGGATTAAAGTTAAAAAGATCAGACACCCACCTCCAACAGAAGTTTCTTTTCAATAACTAAAATAAGAAATCACCAAAATCTCTTAAAATCAAACCCATATTAACCATTCCTCTCAGAACCACTTCCATTCAATGATCATATGGTTTCGAAATTCACCACCTAATCTAAACAACATTTTGGACTATCTACCCATCTAGGAGCTACCATACATTTCTCACAAAAAGAAATAATAATTAAAAAAACAAAAGTCTTTTCACCCATCTCCAAAATTCAAATACCCTACAATTTAAGACAATAAAACTCCTACTATATAAACATACATCACTAGCCCATCTACAAATATAGTTCCAAGTAAACAACCAAACATACATTTAAGTAACCAACTTTAGTGTATAATCACATTTTTGGAGATGGCGACGGCGATTGCGAGGGCGGTTTTCACCGTGATCTTAGTTGTTCTGCCTTTTACGGTGGTGGCACAAGTGGGTGCTCCGGGGGCTTCTCCAACAGCTTCTCCGGTGGCCACCAATCGGAATCTGGTGACGTTTGTGTTTGGAGATTCCTTAACAGATGTTGGGAACAATAACTATTTGCCCTACGCTCTTGCCAAGTGTAATTTCCCCTGGTACGGAGTTGACTACGCTGGCGGAAAAGCCACCGGCAGATTCACTAATGGAAGAACAATTGGTGATATCATATGTACGTACTACATTAATACTATTAATTCTCAATGTTACACATATGTACAATATTTTTTAACATTCTTCTTAATGTTATATATATGCATATGCACAGCTTCTAAGCTTGGGATTACATCGCCTCCGCCGTACTTGTCACTCTCAGCAAGTGATGATGCTTTGTTGAAAGGTGTAAACTATGCATCTGGAGGAGCTGGAGTTCTCAATGAAACCGGGTCTTACTTTGTAATGAATATTTTCTCTTGGAATGTTTAGAATTGAAACCAAATTTGTATAGTTTGATGTGTAAAATATAATGGTTTGATTGATTGATGGTGTTCGCAGATCCAAAGGATGACATTCTACGACCAAATCGGGGCATTTGGTAACACCACGAAAGTGATCAAGGCGAAACTCGGAGAACAAGGAGCTGCTAAGCTATTGAAGGGAGCCCTCTACTTCATTGGAATGGGTACGTAATTTGTACATTGTACAAAAGTTAAGAATAAATGTTAATTGCTAGATTTTGATAAATTATTTAACTAATTAATTAGTTGTTTGACATATATATTGGTTGCAGGTAGCAACGATTATGTGAACAATTACTTGCAGCCATTCATGACGGATGCCCAACGATACACACATCCGCAGTTTTTGGTGCTTCTGATGTCTACATTAGAGACCCAACTCACCGTAATCACTTCTTACCTCAATCCTTTATTTATTGTTGTAAATGGCCAGTAACGTAAATAATTTATGAACTGCAGACGCTATATGGATATGGAGCAAGAAAGATGGTGTTTCATGGGCTGAGCCCATTGGGCTGCATTCCATCCCAACGGTCCAAGTCAAACAGCGGCGGCTGCTTAGAAATGGTCAACCAGTACGCCCAACAATTCAATGCACGTGTCAAATCGCTACTTGTCAAACTCAACGGTAA
This sequence comes from Fallopia convolvulus, assembly GCA_964016875.1. Taxonomy (NCBI): domain Eukaryota; kingdom Viridiplantae; phylum Streptophyta; class Magnoliopsida; order Caryophyllales; family Polygonaceae; genus Fallopia; species Fallopia convolvulus. Next base: position 13,425,039 of record OZ024728.1, on the reverse strand, counting down.
CCTTCCCGGTTCCCGCTTCACTTTTGCTGACACCTACGAAGACGTCCTTGACCTCATCAACAACCCCCAAACTTATGGTACCTAATTCAATTACTACCCCCTTAACCTTGATTAATCCCTAATCACATTGGTTTTGATTTGTTGTTTTGGTTGTGCATTTGGGCAGGGTTTAAGGTGTCTACTAAGCCGTGCTGCAATGTGAACACGAGCCTCGGAGGTTTGTGCTTGCCCAACTCGAACCTGTGCCCTAATCGTAAGGATTATGTGTTCTGGGACGCGTTTCATCCGACTGAGGCTGCGAATCTTATACTCGCTAATAAGCTCTTTGCTACCCTTTTTCCATCTAATTAATCGATCTATATATATGCTTGATTTGATTGTAACGTTTATCTTCAATTGCAATATACATGCAAGAGCTTGAGTAACTTTAGGGATTGTATTGTTGGATGTGCACCAATTATGTGGTGATGATTGAATCATATCTATTGTTTGCTGAATCATATTTATTGTGTTTTTTTTTTTTAAATTTGAGTAAGTACAATTTGCATCAAAAATTCTAAATATTTACAATCACTAGTTATCCCGGTCGTGCCCTACACGACTATGACTCGATATTTTTTTAGATATACTATAAAAAAGATATTAATAAATAAAAATATAATATAAATAATAATTGTGAATTGGTGATTTATATAAATTGTAAAAAAAGCAGAATTCTAAATTAAAGATTTTGATAGCATAAATGAAAATAATGGGACATTTAATATGGATTAACAAATAAAATTGACTTGACATGTACATATATTATCAAAAAAAAATTACCGGAAAATTATAATTGAAAATTACAATTCTAATTGGATAGATTTGTATGTAAATTATCAAAAAAAAATCAAAATTGAAAATTCAAAGATATATCATAATTGAAATTTAAAGATTTGGCAACAAAAAGATTCGAACCTATCTAAATATCATATGGGAAAAAAATATAGATTAACAAAAAAAATTGACTTGATTTGTACGTAGATTGTAAAACCGCAATTCATTTTTTCTATATATTTATTATTATTTTTTTAATACCGTAACTCATATTGGAAAAGTAAAAACAATGATAAGGTTGTCGAAAATATATTAAGATTATCTCTAGACATATCTATTATAATTATTTTTTTAGAAAACATGTTAATTGTTAATTTTTCTGTTGAATTTATTCGTTATGTACATATGGTCGTATGGATCAATAACAATTTATTATTAATTTTGTAATTTAAAAATATTATACGATAAGATCTCGGTTTATATTTATGTGAGTTTTTTTAGATTATATTGGAGAGTTGTTAGAATCATGAAGATATGTTAAAATCTTATCCTATAAAAATATATAAAAAAATATTTTTATGTCAATTTCATGGAAATTAATTTTTACGAACCAGTTTTTATTTTGCTAGAAAATAGGTTAACTATTAATTTTTTTGTTTAATATATCCGTTCTGTACTTACATATATGATCATATCATATAGGATAATTAACAATTTATTATTAATTTTGTAGTTTAAAAATATTATAGAATAAGATCTCGGTATATATTTGTATGAGTTTTTTTGGTAGATTATATTGGAGAGTTGTGAGGATCACAAAGATATGGTAAAAAATATTTTTATATGTAAATTTCTCGAAATATGTAACTAAATTTCCAAAACAACATTATTGCAATCCAATATAAAAAAAATTAAAAAATTAATTGAGATTTGTAGATTATGTGGCAATATGATGTGTAGATAATATATGAGACATGGAAAATTTTTGACATGTGGACTATGACATGAAATCTACTATATATATAAAAGCAATAAGGTTTGGAGCCACCACAATGCGCCACCTAGGATTTTGCCACATGTCGTTTCGAAATTACGCCATCTCAGCTTTTGCCACATGTCGTTACCATATTAAATAACATAATTTTTCTTTTTTCTAAAAATATCATATAAACTTAATCTATTAATATATTTGCCATGTCATTTACACATCATAAAAATATTTTCATAAAAAAACTAAAATTACCATATAAAAATTGCCATAATTTTTCATTTTTCTAAAAATACCAAGAAGATATTTTTTCCAATTATACAAATAAAATCTTAAGTCTTCTAAAAATAGGTCAATATCTGAAATACAATAAAACTAATAAGATTACTCATTTTTTATCTACTCATAGCTTTTGTTTTGTTTTTTAAATAGTTTGAAAAGATTTGAATTTAATTTAAAATGCGTCTCTTCTCATTTAAGTTAGGTCGTGTGAGTAAGAGATCAAAATTTGACGTACGATCTCAAATTAACAGATTTTCTAAAGCTAATATATCAAAATTAGCCTTTTCTAACTTATATTAGCTTTAGATCAAAATTTGCATAATAGTCCATCTGAACCATCTAGGTAGATGATCTTCTCCGCTTAGAATCAATATATCTATCTATCTATTACTAATAACTAAAGTCGGAGCAATTTCTGCCCCCATATTGCGCCACATCACATCTTTATTAAAATAATAGTTTTTTATAGTTAATTAAGCAAAAAATTTATCTCCAAGTAAACATAATGATAAAACAATATTTGTAAAAATTTATCTCCAAATAAACATAAAAATAAAATAATATTAGTATATTTTACCAATATAGATAAAAAAGGACATTATATTTATCATATTTGTAAAAGATAAACTAAAAAAATATAAGAAAAACATGTACATGTGGTCACATATATATCTTTGAAATAAGAATATCCATATAAATGATAATAAATATCCATCTATATATCTATAACTATATATTAAATCCGAACCTTTCCGAGCCACCAGAACAATTCTAGCTCCACCTTATATTTAAAAAGTAATTTTGTATTCTTATTATTTATAAATTTTTTTATAAATTTTCTAAAAATCTATAAACCAACGTTCTAATATATTTAATAAAAATTAAAATAAAGGAAACATAAAACATAAGATTTTTTAATATATAATGATAGATTGTTATCATAATAAGGTAGGAAAATATTTTTACTATTAATTTTTTCTATCTAAAACTAACATTCCACTATATTTCATATTTGGAAAAATTTAATTCGAATTTTAATTAAAAATTAAAAAAATTTAATTTATCTTTATCCTTTTATCTATTTATGTAAAAGATTAAAAAAATTATGTTAAATCAAATTTAGATAAAAAAAATTAAAATTTTTAAATATGTATATAATTACTTGCCTAAATTAAATTTATTACTAATAACTAAAGCCGAAGCAATTTCTGCCACCGCATTGCGCCACATTACACCTTTATTAAAATAATAGTTCTTTATAGTTAATGAAGCAAAAAATTTATCTCCAAATAAACATAAAGATAAAATAATATTTGTAAAAATCTATCTCCAAATAAACATAAAGATAAAATAATATTAGTATATTTTACCAATATAGAAAAAAAAGGACATTACATTTATCATATTTGTAAAAGATAAATTACAAAAATATAAGATAAATATGTACATGTGGTCACATATATATCTTTGAAATAAAAATATCGATATAAATGATAATATCTTTGAAATATCCATCTATATATCTATAACTATATATTAAATCCAAACCTTTTCGAGCCACCAGAACAATTCTGACCTCACCTTATATTTAAAAAGTAATTTTGTACTCTTATTATTTATAATTTTTTCTTTTAAATTTTCTAAAAATCTATCTAATTTTTCTAAAAACCAAAATTCTAATATATTTAATAAAAAATTAAAAGAAAGGAAAAATAAAACATAAGATTTTTTAATATATAATGATAGATTGCTATCATAATAAGGTAGGAAGATATTTTTAATATTAATTTTTTCTATCAAAAACTAACATTACACACTATTTTTATATTTGGAAAAAATTAATTCGAATTTTAATTAAAAATTAAAAAATTTATTTTATCTTTATCATTTTATCTTTTTATGTAAAAGATTTATGTAAAAGATTAAAAAAATTATCTTAAATAAAATTTAGACAAAAAAATAAAATTTTTAATATTTATATAACTACTTGCCTAAATTAAGTTTTTATATAAAAAAATTATATTATATTTTTCTTAATTTCCTTTTTGGATTATTTATGTTAATATAAAAGATTTTTTATCTTTAAAAAAATTTTATATTCATTCATATTTTTTTATTTTTTCTTATTAATTATATTTTTAACTTTTTATTGAAAATTAAAGAATTGAATTTGATTAAAAAAATTATAGAATTTACATTATTTTTAGCTATTTAATTATTTTTGTAAAATATTTATAAATTTTAATGATTCTAATTAAATAATTTTTATTTATACTTTTTCATAAATAAATTATCATTAATCTATCAAACTTATATTGGACTCACTTTAACAACTTTAGTTGTACCTCACATTATATTGGCTCAACTTAATGATTTTTTTTAATAAATACGTTATTTTTATTTTTTATATTAAATTAAAATACTATTCATTAATAAATTAAGCATTAATCCATATAGTCATGCACGACACAACGAGTATAACAAGTTAAACCTGGTTATGAAATATTGTCAAGGAAAAAGAGCAATGTAGATTATTTTATCTTAATAATCTATGTTTATCTTCAATTTTAAACTTAATAATCTAGATTTAATATGTTTAATTTGATTTCAAAAACAAAATAATTTTTATACATATTATAGGCAATAAATTACTTACATTAAATTTTATATTATATTTTTATTTATTAATATCTTTTTATAATATATCTAAAAAAATGTAAAGTCATAGTCGTGCAAGGCACGACGGGTACAACTAGTATTTATAAAGACGTCTAAATTATAAGAAAATGACACGTGTAAAAATATGAGGTGGCTTAATATAGGATCGACATGTGGCGTAATCCTAAGTGGCGTAATGAGAAGGCTCCAAACCTTATTGCTTTTATATATATAGTAGATTCTATTGCAAAAACACATACATATAGGAGATGACTGGGATAGACTTTCCTAACTGAATACGATTTGATCACACAATAGAATCAAATCAAATCGGTGTGAACTGCCTCCTAAAAGGATAATTACAAGTATTATAAGAAAATACAAGATTGCATATATGTCATAATAATACAAGATTGCATATATGTCATATTAATAGGGCCCCGCAAGTTCGTGGTGGATTTCGCACATGAAGCTTGTCCCATAAAGAAAATCAATAAGTTTCGACAGCTTTGGTAAAACGGATTTTCTAACCTATGCCCTAAGGGCATAGGATAAGTATCTTGTTTTAGAAATATTTGATATTTTTATTATTTAGAGATTTAAATCTTTTTTACGACGGGTTTATTCGTTTCCTTTTTAGGGTTTTACTTTCTAAAACCGGGAAACTTATCCTATGCCCTTAGAGCATAGGTTAGAAAGACCGTTGGTAAAAATATTCGCTATTTGGTCTAGCTTGCTTCCGCACAAAGTGGTAGTCAATTTTGATGTATTTGGATTGTTTATGGAATATTGGTTGGTCGTTAGGAACGTTGCACTTTGATTGTCACATAATATAATGGGCGAGGTAGGAACCGAAGTGCCCATTTCAAGCAATAGTTGTTGTAACTTGTAACCAAAGAAGCTCGGTAGGGGCAAAAGTAATGGCTTGATACTTCGCTCCAGTGCTTGACCAGGCGACAAATCTTTGCTTCCTTGATGACCAATTAATGAGATTCTTGTCAAAATACATGGCAAACCCATGTTGTGATCTGCAATCACTCAGGTTGCACACAAAAATAAAGGCCATGAGACATCCATCAGTTGCCTTTGTGAAAACTAGGCCAACCGAAATAGACCCTTTCAAATATTGAAGAATTCTTTTAACTACAGACAAATGGTGATCGGTAGGATTATGCATGAATCGGCACACACAATTTATTGCATAAGCAATTTCCGAACGTGATATTGGGATGGCGCCAACGACACTTCGGTATAGATGCAGATCATCAAGTGGATCACCAGTTTAAACGAGGCGCGACCTCGGTTCAATAGGTGAAGATATAGGTTTAGCACCCAACATAGAACTATTTTCAAGAAACTCTTTTGTTAAGAGAGTTGGATATGATTTGTGGACCGTACCACTTCAAGGCCAAGAAAGAAACACAGTAAAACGAGGTCTTTTAAGGAGAACTCATTATTGAGATTGGAGACTGGAGCATCTATAAATTGTTGATCGGAGTCGATGATTGCAAGATCATTCACATATATCAAAATGTAAATAGCATGTTGACCTTGCTTTCGAACGAACAAAGATGTGTCAATTTCATACCCTTTGAAGCCATGTCGATGTAAGGAGGTGGTAAGCTTGTGAAACCATGCTCATGGGCTTGTTTTATCCCATATAACACCTTACGCAGCCTACAAACGTGATCAGGAAAATCCAAGGATTTGAACCCTTAAGGTTGGCCTATAAAGACGGTATTTTTATGATCTCTATTTAAGAACACAATGTTCACATCAACTTGGAGAAGAGACCATCCATTTGTAAGAGCTAGGTTGAGTACAATTCAAATTGTAGTAGGCATCACAATCGGGCTAAAAGTATCAAAGTAGTCATCCCTGACTTCTTGGTTAAACCCTTTTGCAACTAACCGGGCCTTATATCGACATATTGAGCTATATGATTTGCGTTTAATCTTGTAAATCCACTCACAACCAACCACATTAGTGCCTTCCGGATGGTGAACTGAGTCCTATGTTCCGTTCTTCATTAAGGTGTCAAATTCGACTTGCATAGCATGTTGCCAAAGAGGGTTCCTTGAGGCTTGATGGAAGAATTTTGGATTGAGTGGGGTTAGAGAGGCGGTTAGAGCAACTGACAAGGGTGTTTGTATTTGAAGATCTGTTAATTTTACTCAGGAGCTTATGCAGCCAGGGGTCCTGCGAGCTCCATTGACCCCCTCCCCCGCCCATTTTTATATATTACACTCATCTTCTTCCAATATTACATTCATAGGATTTGTGTGATGTTTTCGTTTTTCTATTCAGTTACTTGAAAATTTTAATTATTTGAGAGTTGTTTATAGAATGTTTACTAGATTTAACTTGGTTATTTTTGTAAAATTAAATTTTCTATTAGGGGTGGAATCAGAAATGTGGAAGGAGGGGGGGGGGGTGTAGTTTGTTCTTTTTCCGTATGAGTTATTGACATTTCTTTTAATGTATTAAGATTCTTATAAAATATTGGAGTTGGTGGGTCGTTAAAATGGGGTGAATACGATTGTCCGTGCACATATGCGTGTTGGGCTCAACATATATGATACGCCTCAGATTTAGGACAGCATAGCGAGGTCTCGTCCAGTGCGGGATCGACATCCTCCCAGTCGGTTTCGAACTTAATTTTAGAATTTATTATTATTTTTAATGAGTTTTTGTAATTTTTTATAAACTAGCATTTATGCTCTTCTCGGGTTTTCTTTACGGTTCTTTCCCGGGACGCCTTTTTTGAACCGTTAGGGCTAGATATAAATACTCTCATGTTAGATTGCAAATTAATTAATCTGATATCTTTGCCCTAATTCTCCTCTCTCGTTCTTCTTCTCCTCTCTTCTCCCTCACCTCTACTTCTGTTCTAATTCCCCATTGAAATTGTGAGGGTAATATCTTGTTACCCTTAACAACTCGTGCTTTCATCGGTGAACTACAGTTCTATGGATAACAGTGCAGAACAATCGCGGTCGCATGACCCGACCACCGAAGCCATCGCGCGTCTCAACGAGACGATGGAATGTTTGGCTGCCGGCATTGAAGCAAGTATGCGGTTTCAGGAGGTTCAGCGCCTTCGAACGGACCATGTCTATGACATATTGAACGGCCGCCAGAACCCTAACGAGAATCAACAGGCGGCTACGGGAACAACCGCGAACGCGGGCGTCGTAGCGCCTGACGCGATACAACACGTGAACGCGCACCCTGCGCAGGGCATCCACGCACCGGATCCCTTCGAAGCGGGCAATCCCCCGCTCTTGCCTGCGCCCGTCGACGGTGCTCTGCCCTAGGACCAACAGCAACCGAGCTTTCAAGGCCATGTTCCGCGTATACCGCCCGCGGCGCAACAGAACATCAACCGTGTCGTGATTAGGGCACCACCCAGCCCTGACAATTATCCGCGTATCCGCATCGATCCACCCCGTTTTAACGGTTCGGATCCCCAAGGCTGGATTTTTAAAGTCCAAGCTTATTACGACTATTATCATACGGCCGAATATGATCGCCTGAGTTTGGTGGGCTTGTTGATTGATCATCCCGCCTCTGATTGGTTCCGCTATTATCACCAAAACAATGCGAATATGACATGGCAGGCGTTCTTGCGTGAGGTTCGACAACCCTTTGATCTGCACTATTATGAGGATTATGTGGGTCTTCTAGCTAAACTCCGACAGAAAACGACGGTGTTGGACTACCAAACCGAGTTCGAGTCCATCTTGAATAAGGTTACAGGTCTTTCCGAAGCGACCTTGATTTCCCTCTTTAAGGCTGGCCTCAAACTCGGTTTGAAGTTGTCGCGTGCTTTGAAGTTGTACCGGTGTCCGCTGATACTGATTCCGGAGGTGAGCCGCGACCTGCCGAAACCTTTCCGAAGGATTTACCACCGCCTATATTACAGGTGCTTGAGCGGCATTCGAGCGTGTTTCAGATGCCTTCCGGCCTCCCTCCACGCCGTGCGTGGGATCATCGCATACACTTGCAACAGGAGGCGAAACCGGTTAAAGTCCGGCCATACCGCTATCCGTATTTTCAAAAGACGGAAATTGAGCGACAAGTACAGGAAATGTTATCGCAGGGCATCATCCGACATAGCACGAGTCCATTCTCTTCACCAGCTTTACTTATTAAAAAGAAAGACGGGAGTTATCGCTTCTGCATCGATTACAGGGCTCTGAATTCCGCTACTATTACAGATAAGTTCCCTATACCCACTGCTGATGAATTGTTTGATGAATTGGGTAAAGCCGTCTTCTTTACTAAGCTGGATTTGCGTTCAGGATATCATCAAATCCGAATGCATGAGTCGGATGTGCATAAAATAGCGTTCCGGACGCATGATGGTCACTATGAGTTCCTCGTCATGCCATTCGGCCTAACGAATGCGCCTTCCACTTTCCAAGCAGCAATGAATCAAATCTTTTCAGAGTTTTTGAGGGAATTTATTATCGTCTTCTTTGACGACATTCTGATTTACAGTTCTTCCTTGGAGCTGCATGTCCGACATATTGATATTACACTTCAGATCCTGCACGCCAATAATTTTTTTGTCAAAGGCTCCAAGTGCGCATTTGCTACGACTACAGTTGAGTATTTAGGCCATATTGTCTCTTCGGGCCAGTTGCTAGCCGATCCGGCAAAACTCGCTGCCATGTCTGATTGGCTGATGCCGAAGTCCGTCCGCCAGTTGAGAGGTTTTCTGGGTCTTATTGGGTATTACCTCAAGTTTATTCGTAATTATGCTCAGCTGGCCGCCCCTCTAACATCTTTATTACAGAAAGATAAATTTCAGTGGTCCGAAGCTGCTACTACTGCTTTTCAGCACTTGAAATCCACGATGATGAGCCCGCCGATATTACAGCTCCCGGATTTTGATAAAAAATTTGTTCTTGAAACCGATGCTTCTAATGTGGGTGTAGGCGCGGTTCTACTACAGGATGACCGTCCGATTTCCTTTTTCAGTAAAATTTTGGGAACTCGGCGTCAGGGCTCGTCAGCTTATCATAGAGAACTATACGCCATTGTGGTGGCAGTGCAAAAATGGCGTCAGTATTTACTTGTACGGGAATTCCTGATTCGTACTGATCAGAAGAGTTTGAAGGAGTTGCTTTCTCAGGTTATTCAGACACGCAATCAACAGTTTTTCATCCGGAAGCTGATGGGTTATAAATTCCGGATCGAATACAAGACAGGTGCTAGTAATAGAGTTGCCGACGCTTTGTCACGTTGTATGATTGAAACTGATGTTGTGCAGAGCCAATTCCTATCTATTTCGGCGCCATTGCCTGATTTGTTACAGCAAGTTCGCCATGAGAATGTGACGCAGGCGGACTTACTCGCCCTCCATGAAGCCGCGGCAGCGGGCACACTGGTCGCGCCCTTCCGCATCTATTCCGGTATCCTTTATTATGGCTATCACATTGTTCTTGGTCGTGAGTCCCCGCTGCGCGCCGAGGTGCTAGCTGAATACCATGCGTCGCCTAGTGTCGGCCACCCGGGTGTGGATCGCACTTTTCGTCGGTTGGCCGATGTTTTTTATTGGCCCGGCATGCGGAATGATGTTAAGCGCTTTGTGGACTCTTGTCTGATATGTCAGACCACTAAGTACAGCACTAAGAAGCCTGCTGGTTTACTACAGCCGTTGCCAGTACCTCATAAGGTTTGGGACGAAGTTTCAATGGATTTCATTACAGGGTTACCGCCTTCGAAAGGCTTTTCGGCCATTCTGGTTGTGGTGGATCGCCTTTCTAAGTATGCACACTTCGGGCCTTTGGGCTCCCATTATGATGCCCCGAGAGTAGCTACCTTGTTTGTGGAAATTGTTGCCAAACACCATGGTATCCCGGCAGTCATATTGTAACACCCCCTTCCTACCCTGGAGGTATTACCGCCAGTAACCTCGATTAAGACTAAACCGAAGCTACCCAAGGCTTTAAACTGACTGAACAAACTAAAACAAACATTACAGCGGAATAAAAACAATTGGTCTTATACAAATCTTAACCCAAAAAGAATAAATAAATAGAACAACCTTCTAGTTGAACAAAATCTTCATCCAGTCTTCCTTAAGCTCTTATTTCTGAAACTCAACTTCACTTTGAAGTAGTTCAACCATGATCTTCACTCAAGTATAACCATTGAAAACCTTTCTTCGACTTCTGGAGCTTCAAACATCTGAATCCACCTCTTGAATCAACTTCCAAGAAGAACCTGATGTATCGAATACAACGGTGGACAACAGCCGACCATATAAAAGAAAAGAAAATGGACGGGTTAGTCTAATGAAAGACTAGCAAGCGGAGAATCTAACTTGGTTCTTATGGTTGTAACTAAACATATTGGCATCCAAATCCGAATAGACTCGGATTTGATCCAACAGTTAGCAGTCTTATAGAGAATAAGAAGGAGACTTGCATAATCAAGAGAGAGAACACCACCGCTTGTGGTTTCTTTAAGAAGCATAAACAATTGTTGGGAACTCATATTAATCACATAACATCTTGAAAAGTCTCCGTCGACTAATCAGATTGACTTAATCAAAGTTTGATTAAGAATCATTCATAACCGGGAGCAAGAATGGTTATCGAATAGACTAACCATTCGGGTACATTAATGTGCCAAACGCACTTATCTTTATTACTTTCAGAACTTTTCACAAACATGTTGGTAACTTTTAAGCGGCTAAAACCGCAGAGAATCCACCTGTACATGGAGACGTCAAAATGAGAGGGATGAAATCCATGATCATTGACGAACACCTAGTACCAATTTGCACTTAGCTAGAGTGCATAAACACCTCTTCCAGCGTTGAGTGAGGTATGAGTCATGACCCGAATGTTGGGATATGATAGTAACGAGCCAAACCTCCCAACATAGACTATGTTATAAAGAGGTCATCGGAGACTCGGCTCCTACCCCTGAAAAACTAACTTACTTCACAATAATGTCTCAGCATGAGACAACATATAAGGCCACACATAACGGACCTAAATCCAGTTCTAACGCGAAACTGAATAAACAACATGGTCATTTATTTCTAACAAATATAACGACCTATCATATTTTATTAATCATACAAGTTGTTCCCAACGCAAATATTAAATGAGATCCAATTCCTCATTTAATAACAATAACGCAAGAGAGAATCGTCCACTTGCCTTATAAGGCGTGCTCGACGTCCTTAGCAATTCCAACAGTAATCTGTATCATCCCTCTGACAAATATAACCAAAGGATTTCTAAGCAACGAGCTCATAGAAACACTTCTTAGTTGTATTCTCAACTCCTACAACTTTCTAATCGATAAAACGATTTAATTTCCGAATATCGATATATAATAAATCCTTAGTTATCATGCTTCAAGGAGCGATCTTGGCGGAATTATAACTAATTATCCGCTTCACTTTTGAAACAATTTTCTAAATAAAAATTGTTCATCAGCAACAGTTCTTAAAGATTACCAAATCTCGGATCAAACGGATTAACAACGAATCCTGAGTAATTATCCGAAGTCCTTTACCTGCCAATCGGTATCCAAAACTTGTCTTCGCTATAACGGAAGATCCGGACGTCCGTTTCACGAGTGGTTTGAACCTGTGGGACCGTATCAACGTCAAGATTATAAAAACCATAAATTTAATTAGCAAAGCGGCACCGAAAGGCCCTTACGGTGGCTCCGCAACTAACCCGCTAATTAATTTCGATCGTATATACCTTCACCTGAGCCCATGGCTCGTTTGGCTCGATCATGGCTCGATCCCCGAGCCCAAGGGTGGTCGAGTATTGCCCGACGGTGGTCCTCTTGGTGGGTGGTGGTCGGACAAGCCAACGGTCGCCGGCGGCGTCACTTTGGCGAGGCAAAGAAGACCGGCGGTGATTGAATTCTTCTCCCGAGTCCACGTTCCGTCTTGATTCGTCTCCCTGCTGGTTCGGCCTTCAAGCAGCTGGCTTCACACAACAAACAAGAGGGGAGGATGGGGGTTGAGCTGGGGTGGCTAGCTAGGAGGTGGTGAGGAAGGTGGTGGCAAAGCAAAACCGGCGGTGGAGGTCCGAATCAATCGCCCAAGTTCGTCCGTCCGAATTCTCTTTTAGCTCTCGGCCTTTATGTTGAACATGGAAGAAGATGAGATTGGAAAAGTCAACAAAAGTTGGCTCCAAAATTCTATCTCCCTACTCCTTCGGCGTTAAGCAAAGACGTCACGTGTAATTTTCCGTCCCGAAACGGGACTCGCATTAAAGCGGTAAAATTATGTACCTCGGGTGGAAAAACTCACTAAACGAAAAACGGCCCGAAAATTATGTAGACCAATAAAATCAATTTTCCATGATTTTATCTTGCTACCTTCAATTTTTAAGGCTTCCGTTTCGTATTTTACATTCCTTCCGGTACATAATTAAAAAGACGGCTTATCCAATAAATATTCTTTTTCCACTGAAAAATCCTAAACTTCACATCGTTCCATAAAATCATTTCCTTATGATTTTAGGATATCACCAACAATTTTCTAGGATTTAATCTCCAACAAAAATATTGGATTAAGCGTTAAAACGGACAAAAAAGGTTAAAAAAATATCCAAGAAAATTCAAAAATATCCTTAAAAACCGCAGCTATTACATTAGTACCCCCTTAAAAATGGTTTCGTCCTCGAAACCAAGGAGAACTCGGATCACAAAAAAGGATAACACAAGCGCATACACACAACCACTACAAACCTATACAGAAGTTTGTAGTACCCCCTTAAAAAAAACATACTGTTACTTCTGCACCAAGCACAATCAACCATTGCTTAGTTACCAAACTCCTTCTTTACAACGTTCACTGACTTTGGAAAATGACTCAACATTTCCTGTCTATTCTCAAGTCTTTTCTTTTTCTCCATTTTTAGACTAAAGTAGCCTAACCAAAGGTTCTTTCCAGTATCTCGAAAGATTCAACATAGCGAGCATTTACGTTGTCTCGCATTCCTCAACAGAATATGCCTTTCAAGGCGGATACTATAAACAAAACGTTGTTCTCTGCAATGAACTCAACATGCTCTCAACTTAAAACAACACACGACGGTTGTCGATTTGAGAGGTCAGCACCCTTGAACGTGTTAGTGCGATATCAGTTGTTGTTCTCTTGGCCAAGTTTGGCCCATGAAGAACCTTGTCAGCATTGTCATTCCAACAAATTGACAACCAACACTTTCGGCCTTACAAAGCCTCAAAAAGATTCATTTCTTTATCGTGTGATCACAATTCTTGTATGTGAAATCACTCAAACTCAAGCTACCATTCCAACTTGTGTGGAATCCAGAATACACGTCCTCGGGAGTTTGAATTTGTTTCCTTGCATCATTCATCAGTTTGATGAGGAAAGCCAGCACTAAAATTCAATTTACTCCGTAAAGCTTGATGTCACTCCTTTCAAAACTTTGACATGAACCACCTATCTCAATCAGAGATAAAAGTCTTTGGAGTTTTATGAAGATCAAAAACTTCATGCATGAACACCTCAGCTAACTTCTGTACTCTTTAAGTCAGCTTAAATGTATTAAAAAGAACACTCTATGTGAGTTTCTTAACAATCTCCATATGCATCCTTCTTTCATTAAGTCTTGAATGACTAATGACAAGAATCCATTGTAACATCTTCCCACTTCCATTCTGAAACAGGAAGAGACTATAACATTTCATCTGGTCTTCTATGCTCAATCAGGATTTCCAAACAAACCAAACACATCAAAACAAACTCGGTGACATTTCGCTTCATGTCAATCCATCAAAAGTTCTATCTTAAATCCTTATACATTTACTTGTTCCAAGATGAACTAATTAAGCAATAAATATTCCTTTGAAATAAGCTTTCAAAGCTCATCAACAACAGATACTCATGAACAGTTTTGAAACCAAGCAATCCATAATCTTGATTAACAAATTCCGGTGTCATACCTTCTTGATCTTCTCCATTGATCTTAAACAATATTACTTTCCCATACTACTTTTCCTTGATCTGGTCCACAAATTCTGAATAGAATCCTAGGGTATTCACACAACCTTGTTGTCATCCAAATTAAACCTTTAGTCCTTCTCAAATTAGTTTCTTTACAAGGATTACTTAAAATCCTTACTCAATTTCCTTTTTGAGATAAAATCTCAGTATTACTTTAATCAGGAATGTGAGATTTATCCAACACATGACAAGATAATAACATATCTTGTCAAAATCCTTTACATCCTTTTCTCAACCAAAACTCAGCTTGAGCATACTGACATTCAAAAGTAGTTATCTTACTCAACCACCTCAAACTAAACTCTTATGCATTACTATACCAACATATTGGACAATAATACCTTTAGTCCAATAATTTCCAACAAAATTGTCTCCATTGACAATTTTCAGTCTTTTTCATCAAAGAACTGTTTAGACTTCACTTAACATTCTGACTTGTTGAGCAACCTAACTCTTAGGATTAAAAACATATCCTCACGTGTCTACTCTCTATATCCAACAACTTATCAGGCTGCGATTGGATATCAAGACTAATTTACATATCCAAACTCTAGACCCATTGGAGTTCTGTTTAAAGTCCTCACTTGACTATCTTCTCTCAAAGAGATTTAAGTTTTCAAGACAACATGAAAACAAATAACAACTAATAGAGAAATTACTAGTACATCCTTTATTCCAAAGAAAGGATTACTACAATATCATTCCTTAGAAAGGGTTCCATTCCAAGAGTTCATATCAACTTACTTTCAAGGACACTTCGGCTAAAAAGGCAATGACTTTCTTAGGTCATGACGTCAACCAAAATGAACTACTAGCAAACTGTTTAGAGAATTCCAATAATCATTGACTGAAAACAATCCCAAACTTTTAGAGAAGTACAGAGTTACTCCATGCTCTTCAGAGACCAACACAAATTTGTAAAGAATCTTACCAAATTTCTTTACTTATCATCGAATTGTTTTGGGAAGTTTGACCATACTCTTTAAATGGTATAGGATACCAAGGATGTAATAACTCAAAGGAGTTTTACAAGATACTAGATATAGCAATAGATATAGCAACTGCTATAATGCAAAAGGAAGCTTGCATATTTTCATCCCAACCAACTATATTTGCAAACTCATATAATTGCAAAACTTATATGATTGCCAAATCATACTAGAAACTATTCTTTAAAACCCAAGGAATTATGTGATCTTATTCCACCATGTGATCAAGATGGGAAACAAAATTAAACATAATCCTTTACTGCATTTTCATAGGAATAAGACATGTAATCTTGCCTTACCATGTGATCAAGATGGAAGACAGATCACATTCTTACTCACCACCATGAAAACCGTAGAAAATTTATTCATAAATCCTTTATAACAAACTATCATTACTTTTAGAAATTCATACTTGAATTCTACAAAGTCCTAAGATTTTTCTCAAAAGAGAAAATCACAAAACAATTTCAACTATTCCTTAAATCATAACAGCTTGACAGGAACTCGACATAGTCTACAAGCATACAGGCTTTAACTTTGAATGTCGCTGAAACAAAGATTAGCTACTTTCTTGAAGAATTTGGCGCGTCAAGCCAATGCATCAATTAAAATTACTGACCTTATCTTAATGATGCTACTAACGCTTTGCCCTAGTTCTGTGCTGACACTTGCACATTAGCTGACTTTACCAACTTGACAAATGTTTTGAATCAAAACCGAGTCTCAAAGGAGCTAAGATACTCCAATTCACTTCTGAGCCCCACATTTTCCCTCGAATGTGACACTTCATTCCCTTCTCAAGGTAGAACTTAATGACATACCTTGACTTTTCTTAATTAGATATACATGCTAGACTTTTCTATAATCCATAGTATTGAGTAATCTCTGCCTGATTTAACTCAATCTTAACCCATATTAACTTCACAAGTTCAATAAAAGGGTTGATCACTCCAATCCACTTACTTGCAAACCTTAGGAAAAATGTGATTCCGACATCTTCATACTCATAGCGAAGATTCTTCTTCGATCATTCTCAACTTGTATACCATCTTGACATATTACTTTAAAGTTATGCAAACATGATCCATTGACAAAAATCTAATACTTGAGTTCACCCATTCACAAACCAGCAAGCCTTCTGCAAGTTAATAGTCACTTAAATCCCGATGTCCAAAAGTGAACTATTAAACTCTTATGACGATTTTAAGGACTTTCAATCCTTTTACAACTTAATCTTCTCGATACAATTAAAAGTGCACTGTCAAACTCTACATCTAGTTCAAGATATTCAATCCTTATATCTCTCTACATATAGGAAAGTTCTTTAATTTCCAATTTCTTTTAACAGAAAAATTCACATGACCAAACAAGATATTCTTGAACCTATCCCAATTCAACATTGTTAAACAAACTAGACTTCTCCATCATTCTTGTCTTCTTACTTAACCATAAGGAGAAGACATATACCTTTTTATTATCTCAAGTTCAAACCACATTGCAAAGGAAGTTGTGGTTAGGAAACTTGCCGACAACTTAATAGTTTCACCAGTACCACCTTAGACATTAGGTTTGACTATTATAAAATCTTTAAAAACCCAAACACAAATGAAATTATCCCTTCAGCGATAAGGGCTAAGCCTTATTGACCACAATATTGAATGATTGATATTTTTCTCTCAACCGATTAAAATATCAAAGGCAACTATGTTAAGATCATTCCTTGATTGATCTTCTCAAAACTGAACTTTATCATTTCCATCGTTGAAGAAACATAAGTCAATACCATTGGCAAATTGAAACATCTCTATGTTGATTCCATTTCTAGTCCATTATAGACCTCAAGTCTTTTCTCATTACCCCGAGTTGGGTATCATACAACGAAACTCCAATAACGTTGTCACATAGGTTAGTCATCTGGATATCAACAACTCATGTAATCAATTAACACTTGTACCAAGTAGTTAATTGAACATAAACACGTTACTGATGAACTTTTACCTGTTCAATCCATTTTGACCAATCAACCTTATTCACAACAACCTTGATGATTAACCACTTGTTCACAACTTGAACTGAACCAACATTCTTCCTTTCTTTCTTACTATAATCATAAGAAATCCGCATTTCATTTAGGATTCTCAATCCTCTTATCTCAAAGGATTACAACATATATGAAAATCTGAGTTCGAATACTCTCAGATTCAAAATTGAACTGCATCTTCCCATAGTTTAACAATTCAATTGATCCAACACTTGAGCCCTTCAAAGCTCTTTAACTTCCATCTGAGCAAAGAAAAGTACAGAATATCCATGATTCTATACTATAGATTCACAAACACAGTTGTTGAAGAAAGTTTCCAAAGACAATCCTTTTCTATTCAGGATTCTTTTACATCACTTCATGATCCATATTGATCTTTTTAGAATCACTCAAGACTCATAAGATTTTCCAAATCTCAACATTGAGAAGTAGAGGTTCCAACTCCAAACTTCTATTGATAATCGAATTTCAACCAAATTCAGAAATTCCTAAGAAATATTCTCGGGAAAACTCTTACTCTTATGACTTCAAGACAACACTTGAACTTTCACATATCAAGAAAAGAAATTAACAATTTCTTTCACATACCTTTGAATCATGAACTTTCTAATAAAAATTCTTAACTTGAAATCTTCCATCATACGATCTTAAAATAGGAAACCTTCAAACTAGAAAGTCTTTATGAAGTACAATACTTAATTTCAAAATCTCACAAAGAAGTTTCCTAATGTAGGTGTAGGCGCGGTTCTACTACAGGATGCTTCTAATGTGGGTGTAGGCGCGGTTCTACTACAGGATGAGCGTCCGATTTCCTTTTTCAGTAAAATTTTGGGAACTCGGCGTCAGGGCTCGTCAGCTTATCATAGAGAACTATACGCCATTGTGGTGGCAGTGCAAAAATGGCGTCAGTATTTACTTGTACGGGAATTCCTGATTCGTACTGATCAGAAGAGTTTGAAGGAGTTGCTTTCTCAGGTTATTCAGACACCCGATCAACAGTTTTTCATCCGGAAGCTGATGGGTTATAAATTCCGGATCGAATACAAGATAGGTGCTAGTAATAGAGTTGTCGACGCTTTGTCACGTTGTATGATTGAAACTGATGCTGTGCAGAGCCAATTCCTATCTATTTCGGCGCCATTGCCTGATTTGTTACAGCAAGTTCGCCATGAGAATGGGACGCAGGCGGACTTACTGGCCCTCCATGAAGCCGCGGCAGCGGGCACACTGGTCGCGCCCTTCCGCATCTATTCCGGTATCCTTTATTATGGCCATCACATTGTTCTTGGTCGTGAGTCCCCGCTGCGCGCCGAGGTGCTAGCTGAATACCATGCGTCGCCTAGTGTCGGCCACCCGGGTGTGGATCGCACTTTTCGTCGGTTGGCCGATGTTTTTTATTGGCCCGGCATGCGGAATGATGTTAAGCGCTTTGTGGACTCTTGTCTGATATGTCAGACCACTAAGTACAGCACTAAGAAGCCTGCCGGTTTACTACAGCCGTTGCCAGTACCTCATAAGGTTTGGGACGAAGTTTCAATGGATTTCATTACAGGGTTACCGCCTTCGAAAGGCTTTTCGGCCATTCTGGTTGTGGTGGATCGCCTTTCTAAGTATGCACACTTCGGGCCTTTGGGCTCCCATTATGATGCCCCGAGAGTAGCTGCCTTGTTTGTGGAAATTGTTGCCAAACACCATGG
Source organism: Fallopia convolvulus (assembly GCA_964016875.1). Taxonomy (NCBI): domain Eukaryota; kingdom Viridiplantae; phylum Streptophyta; class Magnoliopsida; order Caryophyllales; family Polygonaceae; genus Fallopia; species Fallopia convolvulus. The sequence goes on along the minus strand of OZ024728.1, from coordinate 13,405,550 downwards.
TATCCCGGCAGTCATATTGTAACACCCCCTTCCTACCCTGGAGGTATTACCGCCAGTAACCTCGATTAAGACTAAACCGAAGCTACCCAAGGCTTTAAACTGACTGAACAAACTAAAACAAACATTACAGCGGAATAAAAACAATTGGTCTTATACAAATCTTAACCCAAAAAGAATAAATAAATAGAACAACCTTCTAGTTGAACAAAATCTTCATCCAGTCTTCCTTAAGCTCTTATTTCTGAAACTCAACTTCACTTTGAAGTAGTTCAACCATGATCTTCACTCAAGTATAACCATTGAAAACCTTTCTTCAACTTTTGGAGCTTCAAACATCTGAATCCACCTCTTGAATCAACTTCCAAGAAGAACCTGATGTATCGAATACAACGGTGGACAACAGCCGACCATATAAAAGAAAAGAAAATGGACGGGTTAGTCTAATGAAAGACTAGCAAGCGGAGAATCTAACTTGGTTCTTATGGTTGTAACTAAACATATTGGCATCCAAATCCGAATAGACTCGGATTTGATCCAACAGTTAGCAGTCTTATAGAGAATAAGAAGGAGACTTGCATAATCAAGAGAGAGAACACCACCGCTTGTGGTTTCTTTAAGAAGCATAAACAATTGTTGGGAACTCATATTAATCACATAACATCTTGAAAAGTCTCCGTCGACTAATCAGATTGACTTAATCAAAGTTTGATTAAGAATCATTCATAACCGGGAGCAAGAATGGTTATCGAATAGACTAACCATTCGGGTACATTAATGTGCCAAACGCACTTATCTTTATTACTTTCAGAACTTTTCACAAACATGTTGGTAACTTTTAAGCGGCTAAAACCGCAGAGAATCCACCTGTACATGGAGACGTCAAAATGAGAGGGATGAAATCCATGATCATTGATGAACACCTAGTACCAATTTGCACTTAGCTAGAGTGCATAAACACCTCTTCCAGCGTTGAGTGAGGTATGAGTCATGACCCGAATGTTGGGATATGATAGTAACGAGCTAAACCTCCCAACATAGACTGTGTTATAAAGAGGTCATCGGAGACTCGGCTCCTACCCCTGAAAAACTAACTTACTTCACAATAATGTCTCAGCATGAGACAACATATAAGGCCACACATAACGGACCTAAATCCAGTTCTAACGCGAAACTGAATAAACAACATGGTCATTATTTCTAACAAATATAACGACCTATCATATTTTATTAATCATACAAGTTGTTCCCAACGCAAATATTAAATGAGATCCAATTCCTCATTTAATAACAATAACGCAAGAGAGAATCGTCCACTTGCCTTATAAGGCGTGCTCGACGTCCTTAGCAATTCCAACAGTAATCTGTATCATCCCTCTGACAAATATAACCAAAGGATTTCTCAGCAACGAGCTCATAGAAACACTTCTTAGTTGTATTCTCAACTCCTACAACTTTCTAATCGATAAAACGATTTAATTTCCGAATATCGATATATAATAAATCCTTAGTTATCATGCTTCAAGGAGCCATCTTGGCGGAATTATTACTAATTATCCGCTTCACTTTTGAAACAATTTTCTAAATAAAAATTGTTCATCAGCAACAGTTCTTAAAGATTACCAAATCTCGGATCAAACGGATTAACAACGAATCCTGAGTAATTATCCGAAGTCCTTTACCTGCCAATCGGTATCCAAAACTTGTCTTCGCTATAACGGAAGATTCGGACGTCCGTTTCACGAGCGGTTTGAACCTGTGGGACCGTATCAACGTCAAGATTATAAAAACCATAAATTTAATTAGCAAAGCGGCACCGAAAGGCCCTTACGGTGGCTCCGCAACTAACCCGCTAATTAATTTCGATCGTATATACCTTCACCCGAGCCCATGGCTCGTTTGGCTCGATCATGGCTCGATCCCCGAGCCCAAGGGTGGTCGAGTATTGCCCGACGGTGGTCCTCTTGGTGGGTGGTGGTCGGACAAGCCAACGGTTGCCGGCGGCGTCACTTTGGCGAGGCAAAGAAGACCGGCGGTGATTGAATTCTTCTCCCGAGTCCACGTTCCGTCTTGATTCGTCTCCCTGCTGGTTCGGCCTTCAAGCAGCTGGCTTCACACAACAAACAAGAGGGGAGGATGGGGGGTTGAGCTGGGGTGGCTAGCTAGGAGGTGGTGAGGAAGGTGGTGGCAAAGCAAAACCAGCGGTGGAGGTCCGAATCAATCGCCCAAGTTCGTCCGTCCGAATTCTCTTTTAGCTCTCGGCCTTTATGTTGAACATGGAAGAAGATGAGATTGGAAAAATCAACAAAAGTTGGCTCCAAAATTCTATCTCCCTACTCCTTCGGCGTTAAGCAAAGACGTCACGTGTAATTTTCCGTCCCGAAACGGGACTCGCGTTAAAGCGGTAAAATTATGTACCTCGGGCGGAAAAACTCACTAAACGAAAAACGTCCCGAAAATTATGTAGACCAATAAAATCAATTTTCCATGATTTTATCTTGCTACCTTCAATTTTTAAGGCTTCCGTTTCGTATTTTACATTCCTTCCGGTACATAATTAAAAAGACGGCTTATCCAATAAATATTCTTTTTCCACTGAAAAATCCTAAACTTCACATCGTTCCATAAAATCATTTCCTTATGATTTTAGGATATCACCAACAATTTTCTAGGATTTAATCTCCAACAAAAATATTGGATTAAGCGTTAAAACGGACAAAAAAGGTTAAAAAAATATCCAAGAAAATTCAAAAATATCCTTAAAAACCGCAGCTATTACACATATTATCCGATCATGACCCGCTTTTTCGTAGCTCGTTTTGGACTGAAATTCATCGATTAAGCGGGACTAAACTGCATCACAGCTCGGCCTATCACCCGCAGACGGACGGGCATACTGAAGTGAAGAATCGGCATCTTGAGCAATATTTGCGGGCATTTACGCAGGGCCGTCCGCGGAAATGGGCTGAATTTTTACCATGGGCCGAACTAGCGCTCAATTGTACTTATCATGAGGGGTTGCGTATGTCGCCTTTTCAAGCCCTTTACGGCCGGGAACCACCTCCGCTCACACGCACAACAATGCCAGCCGGCCTGCCTTCGGCGGCTCTCGACACGGTTCAGGAGCGCACCGAGCTACTAGACCTCCTCCGTGCTAATATTCAAAAAATGCAACAGAGGATGGCTGCTCAGGCAAATGCACACCGTCGTGAGTTTGTATTTGAGGTGGGCGATTTGGCTTGGTTGAAACTGCAGCCATACCGCCAGCATTCGGTTGCCAACCCGTTGTCGGCTAAGCTAGCTCAACGATTTTATGGTCCGTTTAAAGTCACAGAAAAAATCGGACCGGTTGCTTACAGATTGGAGTTGCCAGCTAATGCCAAGATTCGTGACGTCTTTCACGTCTCGCTGCTTCGGCCTTTTGTTCCCGGTGCCCCCACGCCGATTCGCGCGTCTTTACCGGAGGAATTTGTTCATGACAGGCCGCTTTCATTACCGGTTCGTGCTTTCGCTGAGCGCACTATTTTGGTTGACGGGAAACCACGCCAGGAATGGTTGGTAGAATGGCGCGACGGATCGCGGGAAGACGCTACGTGGGAACCTGTCGACGGTCTGAAGGAGAAGTTCTGAATCTCCGCCTTGAGGACAAGGCGAATGTCATCGGGGGGAGAATGATACGCCTCAGATTCAGGATAGCATAGCGAGGTCTCGTCCAGTGCGGGATCGACGTCCTCCCAGTCGGTTTCGAACTTAATTTTAGAATTTATTATTATTTTTAATGCGTTTTTGTAATTTTTTATAAACTAGCATTTATGCTCTTCTCGGGTTTTCTTTACAGTTCTTTCCCGGGACGCCTTTTTTGAATCGTTAGGGCTAGATATAAATACTCTCATGTTAGATTGCAAATTAATTAATCTGATATCTTTGCCCTAATTCTCCTCTCTCGTTCTTCTTCTCCTCTCTTCTCCCTCACCTCTACTTCTGTTCTAATTCCCCATTGAAATTGTGAGGGTAATATCTTGTTACCCTTAACAATATAACTCTATGGAGTTCCATCCTAAAACCAATTGGCTATTGGAGAAGTAACTCGTAAACATATATAGTGGTATTCTTTGGTCCTAATTTTTAAATGTAATAATGCATATTCTCAACATAAAACACTTGAAAATCTACCACTTAGAAAATGACTAATTGATAATCTATTGCTCTAAAAAATAAATTTATTATGTGCTTACGATGTATTTCTTACAATTAGATGTATTTCTTCCAGTCTGATTGTAGCTGATCCAGGCCTTTAGTAACCTCATCCTCGATCAAGTATGTTCTAGGTCAGCCCATTTTTCGAAAGTATGCCCCTCTAATATCTCTCCTTGTCAAAATAAAACTTCTCGTGAAATAAATTCCTGGGAATTACATTTCCTACATTCAACCGAAGAATGAATAAATTATTTTGGAGCTAATAGGATTTATAAAGTTTATCTTATTTTTAAAAGATGAATGTTATAAATTAAAATATGAATTCTATACATATCATAAGATTTCGTTTGATAAAATTTTCTTAAATTAAATTAATTTATACTTACTGTATATATATAGTTTTTGTTGTATTTGTCGAAGTTAATTAAATGATGTGAGATTTTATTTTTTATAAAAATCATGCAATATATATATATTTTAATATAAATATTGTAATATTTTTTGTTTTAACTTAAAGTTTTAAGGGAAATTCTGGTTGGTACCCTCAAGTTTTTGGTTTTTCTGAGTGGTACCCCTAAACTTTTACAAAAGTCCGGCCGGTGCCCTTACTTGTAAATATTTTTATATGATTTATTTTAATTGTTATTAAACTATTTTTTTAAATTTAATTAAATGCAAAAATATTTTTTTCATTAGAAAACATACTAATTTAGTAATAAACTAATGAAAATTTACAAGTAAGGGCAACAACTGGACTTTTACAAAAGTTCAGGCGTACCACTTGGAATAAGTTTTTTTTTAGGGCACCACTCGGAAAGCCAAAAACTCGAGAGTACCAACCGGAATTTCCCAAAATTTAAATTATACAACAAAAAATCTACTTGACATATATATATAAAAGTATAAAAAATAAATTTTAATTTAATATTGTTATATGATTTATTTTAATTGTTATTAATTTAAAATTGTGTTTTAATTTAATTAAATACAAAAATATAATTTTTTCATTAGAAAACATACTAATTTTGTTATAAACTAAAAAAAATTTACAAGAAAGCTAAGGCACCAGCCGAACTCTTGCAAAAGTTCAGGGGTACCACCCAAAATAAGTTTTTTTTCAGGACACCATTTAGAAAAGCTAAAAACTCGAGAGTACCAACCGAAATTTTCCAAAAAAATATATAGATTTTTCTATCCTAGACCCTAGTAGATATAGGGTAGAAACATTATTTTTTAAAATTTTCTATATTTAGGAATTTCTTTTTAAGGATTTATACATTTTTTTAAGGTTTTAGTTTTAAGAAATAAGTTTCTTATCATATTTCACGATGAAGAGTTTCTCCCAAAGGAACTCTGAAGAGGACAGTTCCCATGACATGGGAACTCACATGTGAGGACAAGGACCGATCAGCGCATATCACGGGATCCTGTCTTGGACAGGATGAAGGCACAGTCTAAGGAGCAGACTGTCACGATTGATCCAACGGTCCGATCATTTCAAGAAGTTGACCTAGTTCAAATTGAAGTCACATGTGAAGAAAGTACAACTTGGGCATCAAGCAAAGGGCATTTCGGACACAAATGAAAGATGCGATTGAAGCCCAAGTTCACTCGAGTATAAAGCCAAATGAATAGTGCTCGGATTGAGTACTTCTCCCAGAACTCACAAATACCCACAACAGAGAAAGAGAAAGAAGAAGAGAAGTCCCCGGCGGCGAGTGTCTGATCTCGACGACGGTGAAGCCGAGTTCCCAGGAGCAAGGGAACTGCGATTCGGTGTAAGGTTTGAGTTACTTATTTAGTGATTGTTGTTCGCTTAGGAACTCAGTTGAGAAGATTCATTAGTGTTGCTAGAGTTAGATAGAACTCGTAAGAACAGAGAAGTTTGAATCTGGCTGTTTGTAACTAAGGAACAAATCAATAATATAAGTAAGTCATTCAAAATCCTCCAAGCGGAGGTAGAGGTTTACCCATACAACTAGTTGGTTGTAGTGGGGTTCCTCTATAAGGAACTGCGTTCATTCTGTCTTTCTAATACTTGCGATAATTTCTTCCGCTGCCTTGGGAACAGCTTAACAGCCAGTTCCCAAGCTCTAGCTAACCGGTTACGATCCAACAATTGGTATCAGAGCAAGGTTGCTCTAGATTTGTGTTAGCATCGCAGGTTTCAAAATGGCTCACGAGCTCACCCAAGTCAGTCACAACAACAGCAAGCCACCAAGGCTCATCACTGGTAGATTTGAAGTATGGCAACAAGACATGAAAAACTGGATGCGCAGCCAGGACTACCAGGCTTGGTGCGTTATAGAGAAAGGGAACTTCAAAATTGATCCAGCGATTGAGAATGACCTCTCCAAATGGGGGCCAAATGAGTATAAGTGTATGGAGGCCAACTTCAAAGCCATACAGTACCTCAAGAATGCTATGACGGTGCAAGACTGTGATAGGGTGGCAAATCTCGACACAGCGAAGGAAGTGTGGGAAGCCATCCAACAAATGCACATTGGGAACTCAGACCTCCGAGAAGATCTTCAGATGAATGCGAGGAGGGAGTTCTTCGATTTCCAAATGGAAATGGGAGAATCCGTCGATAGTTACCAATCCCGTTTTGAGGGACTTTGCACTAAGATGGCTGGTCTTGGGATCACTAAGGAGGAAATCACTGATAAAATGAAGGTTCAACAACTCTTCAACGGGCTGACTGGAGAGTGGGCAAATGAAAGAACGATGTTCAAGGAGAACCCTGAAAACAGAACTCTTATGCTTCACCAGGTCTTTGGAAAACTGGTGGGACATGAGAAAAGAAAGATAGATGACAAGGAGCAAAAGAGGGCACACCAAGGGATTGCCCTCAAACTTGAAAAGGTGCTCAAGTCCGTTCAAGAGCAACATGAAGAATCTGAAGAAGAAGAGGATGAAGAACTAGTCCTCGTAACAAGGGCCCTTCGATCATTCTACAAGGGAAAGTTCAAAAAGGGAAATGGGAACTCACAGAAAGGACAGAGTTCCCAAAGAAAACCTGCTGAGAAGGATCTTTCGGACATCACATGCTACAAATGCTACAAAAAGGGACACTTTGCAAAGGAGTGCCCACTGGGAACTGACGACCGTAAGCAAGGAAAGAAGGCCTACATCGCCACCTGGGACGATGACGAAGACGAAGATCCCGAATCTTGGACACCACTGGGGAACAACCCAGTGAGGTAACTACTGAATCTGTTCTTGCTTCTTTGAATAATTATGAAAAGCCTGAGTTGCTAAAAATTCTTTCAAGCCTTGTTAAAGACAACATTAAATTGCAAAAGAAGTTGGAAAAATCGGAACACACAAATGCTGAACTAGTTGGTCTTGAGCCATGTCCCAACTGTGTGTCCCTCCTAGAAAAACTTCAGTCCTACTTGTCTCACATCGTAAAACTTGAAGATGAGCTTAAAACTCTAGAAAGTGATGAGAACACCCTTCTACAAAACTTAAGTAAATCAAAAGGGAACTCTGAAGCCTCTAGTTCCCAAACCAAGTTTGTCCCTGCTAGACACGGAATAGGGTATGAATCAGAGAGCCCTAGAAAAGGAAAGTCCCCTTTAAGTGAAAAAGAGATCAATGAGTGTAGGGCCCTAGAGCTTCAATGTGAGAAACAGAAAAATGCACACTTAGAAGAAAAAATCCGTGTTCTGGAAAGTGGGGTGAATGGAGAAGTAGATTATTACACTGGGAACACTGGACATAAGTTGTATGTTCAAATAGCTAAGGGAAATAGGTCTAGAGTGTACAACAAGGAAACTATGGATAGGAACAGGATACAGAGACCCCATCCTAAGTACTACCTAGGAGAATACTATAAGACCTGCTGGAACTGTGGTGCTCATGGGCACTACAAGGAAAGTTGTCCCAAAGCTAAGGCCCAAGCCCAGAGAAATCACGAGTACTGGAACAGGCAAAATCAACAAACCAACAAGCCTACTAGAGTTCCCACTAAAAGAAACAACCATAGGAACTTTGACTATAACAAGTACTCGCATGATATTAACATTGCTGATTATGTGCCACTTGAGACTGTCTTCCCTTGCAAGGGACCAGGCAAGAGTCATCTTGCCTGGGTCCTCAAAAACTAACTTTTCTTGTAGGTGGCAGTGAGGGGGAACAGCACATGGGTCATTGACAGTGGATGTTCCAACCACATGACCGGAAATAAAGACAACCTCACCTCACTCCACCCAAAGGCCGAAGGAGGTCATGTGTCCTTTGGCAACAAAAATAAAGGAGAGATCATAGGAACAGGGGAAGTGCTACTCAACAAATCAATCAAAATCAGCAACGTTAACTTGGTGAAAGATCTGGGATTCAATCTCTTGAGCGTCTCTCAGATATGTGATCAAGGGAACAACATCGTCACCTTTGACTCAAAGGAATGTCTAGTGATCAACAAGAAGACTAACAAAATCATCCTGAAAGGAAGAAGGTCCAACAACATATATATGGTGGATACAGACTTTGAGCCACCAAGGAAACTGTGCTTGGCAAGTTCCCTTGATGAAACGGAACTCTGGCACAAGAGACTGGGCCATGCAGGTATCAATCAAATCTTGAAGCTTTATCTACAGGATCTAGTCATTGGCCTCCCACGAATCAACCTTGAAGAAGTCAAGATGTGCGAAGCATGTGTTCGTGGCAAGCAGACCAGGAGCTCGTTCAAACCCAAGAAGGTGGTCAGCACTACAAGACCATTGGAACTAATACACATGGATCTCTGTGGTCCCATGGACACTGAAAGCTACGGAGGAAAAAGGTACATGTATGTCTTAATTGATGACTTTTCGAGATTTACATGGGTGCTTTTCTTGAGATCAAAATCAGATACCTTCAAAGAGTTCGAGAGACTGATCAAGAAAATGGAAGTAAGCATGGGAATCAAGCTCAAGTCACTCAGATCTGACCACAGAACTGAGTTCAGGAACTCAGAGTTCCTAAGGTACTGCGACAACAACGGTGTATCCCACAATTTCTCAGCTCCTCGGACTCCTCAACAAAATGATGTGGTGGAAAGGAAAAACAGAACTCTAGAAGACATGGCAAGGACCATGATGCTAGAGAGTGGAGTTCCTCCAAGCTTCTGGGCTGAAGCCATCTCAACAGCTACTTACATTCTGAATCGAGAAATGACAAGGCCCATGATCAAAAAGACATCCTACGAGCTGATCAAAGGAAGAAAGCCAAACATCTCTCATCTAAGGACCTTCGGATGCAAATGCTTCGTCCACAACAATGGGAAAGACAACCTTGGCAAATTTGATCCCAGGAGCGATGAAGGGATATTCCTGGGATACTCTTCCCATAGCAAGGTGTACAGGGTCTATAACAAGAAGACCAAGAAGATAGAGGAAAGCATCCACGTCATCTTCGACGAGAAATCTGTAAAGATGGGAACAGAGGTCCAAGGAAAGGGAACTCTATTCAAGCTGGTCAGACAAGAAGAAGACAACGACGAGGATGAACCAAGAAAGAGAGATGAAGACTATCCAAGTGGGAACAATGCCCCACAATCAGGGAACAATGAAGGAGATCAAAACTTCACAGATCAAAGCTCCTTTGAAGTTCCCTCCTCAACAGAAGAACCACAAGATGCTTCAAACTCTCTTGTTCCCCAGAATGAAAACGTACCAGAATCTAGTGTTCAGGGGGAACAACGAGGGAACTCCGAAGAGAATCCTGCCGAAAGTCCCAGCGAAGAAGCTGAACATAACTGTTCTCCTGAGGAAGAGGAGACTCAAGACACAGATGAAGAAGAGTCAAGGGAACAAGTTGACGTCTCAAACATTCGAACAAGAAACTACCACCAAAAGAGAGATCACCCTATTGACAACATCATCACTCCATATGACAAAGGTGTTCTAACTCGCTCCTCTCTCAATAATTTTTGTGCCTTTAACGCCTTTGTCTCACTGGTGGAACCAAAAAGCATCAAAGAAGCCCTTAAGGACCCAGACTGGATTCAAGCCATGCAAGAAGAACTACACCAATTTGAGAGGAACAAGGTGTGGAAGCTAGTTCCTAGGCCCAAAAACAAGAATGTCATAGGAACTCGATGGGTCTTTCGGAACAAGCTCGATGATACTGGGGCCGTAGCTAGGAACAAGGCTCGATTGGTTGCTCAAGGCTACAGACAAGAAGAAGGGATCGACTATGACGAGACCTTCGCGCCAGTTGCAAGGATCGAGGTCATTCGTCTTCTCATAGCCTATGCAGCCCACAGAGGATTTAAGCTCTACCAGATGGATGTGAAGACGACCTTTCTAAATGGGCACCTCAAAGAAGAAGTATACGTAGCTCAACCCCCAGGTTTCGAAGATGAGAAGCTACCCAATCACGTCTACTTCCTGGAGAGGGCCCTCTACGGACTCAAACAAGCTCCTCGAGCATGGTATGACAGGTTTGCTCAGTTCCTTCTGTCTCATGGATACCTTAGAGGTTCCATAGACAAAACCCTTTTCCTTAAGAAAGAGTCCAAGGATATCTTGATTGTTCAAGTTTATGTTGATGACATTGTGTTTGGAGCAACTAACGAAACTCTTTTAGAGAAATTTAAGGACCTCATGAGCAGTGAGTTTGAGATGAGTCTCATAGGGGAACTCACGTTCTTCCTGGGACTCTAGATATCTCAAACAAAGGAGGGAACAAGGATTCATCAATAGAAATACATCAGAGAAATGCTAGTCAAGTATGGGATGGACCACTCAAGGCCCATCGACACTCCCATCTCCCCAAATTCCAGGCTCAATGCCGATGAAACAGGGGTAAGTGTCGATCAAAGGAACTTTAGAGGTATGATTGGCTCTCTCCTATACTTAACTGCTAGTAGGCCTGATATTATGTTCTCAGTGTGCTTATGTGCACGTTTTCAAGCTAATCCCAAAGAATCACACCTGAAAGAGGTGAAGAGGATTTTCAGGTACCTCAAAGGGAACGACAACTTGTGCCTCTGGTATCCAAGGAATAGTTCCCTTGAGCTCATTGCTTATACAGATGCAGATTTTGCTGGGCACCTAGTTGATAGAAAGAGCACATCAGGAATGGCCCAGTTCCTTGGGTCGTGCTTAGTCTCATGGGGATCCAAGAAGCAAATTCAGTGGCACTCTCCACAGCTGAAGCAGAATACGTGGCTGTCGCATCATGCTGTTCCCAAGTACTATGGCTCAAGTCCCAACTTCAGGATTACGGTATGTCATTTGGCCCAGTTCCTATACTCTGTGATAATACTAGTGCCATTAACATTTCCAAAAATCTTGTGCATCATTCTAGGACTAAGCACATAGACATTAGGCATCATTTTCTACGTGACAATGTTGAAAATGGGAACATCTCTATGCAACACTATAGAACGGAAGAGCAAATTGCGGACATTCTCACCAAAGCTTTAGACAGACGTCCCTACCAGCGTTTTCGAATGCTTCTAGGGATGATAACTCTAAACTAAACAAGTCCTTGTTTGTCTCTCCCTCAATGCTTGATTAGTCTAACTAGAAATGCATGATAGGGAACTGTAGGACTCAGTGCTTTCATTTTGCCACATTACTAGTCTAGAGCTTGATTTGTATAAAGGAACATTATCTCTTTTGGCCCAAAATGATCAACCAGAGTTCCCTTTAACCCTCTCTACAAGCCACCATGACGGTTGATCATAAAACCTACCCTAAGTTAAGGACCAGACAAACGCTTCTCATGAGCCAAACTCTTTATCCCAAAATCGAGTTGCAATTGTATGGTTCTCTTTTGAGTTCCCTAGCCTCACAGAAAATTGAGTGTGAGTTCCCTTAACCTTTCCACTCAAAATGACCTTTCCAAAGATCATGGGAACTGATGGGAAAAAGCAGGGAACACTGGATCTGAGAAATGAAACGTCACTTGGAAAACGGAAAATTGTGTCAGAATTCGAAGCATTATGGGCCAAGCATTTGAATCTCTCGAAGTGACTTCCCTTGGAAGAAAGCAACACGTGTCAAAAGTGTACTACGAAAGTTGAAACGTTCCTCCACATTCATTGGCCAACGGTTATCGAGGATTCTAACTTCCCTTTCTACCCCTTGCCTTCTCTCTCCCTTCATAACCCCAAATTGCCATTTTTAGGCCTATCTCTCTCATTCTCCTCTGCAACTCCTCCCTTTCTGCAACTTCCCTTTCACCCATTTCAAGCAAACCTCCAAATCTCCTCAGCTCCCAAAAAGCTTTACAATGGCTCCAACCCACTCTTATGAACAAATGAAGGAATGGATTCTCAACAACCCTAAAACCCTTTTCATCACAATGATGAACGACGTCGAAAAGGAGCAAGATCCAGCCCTTCGCGACGTCCTCATCGAGGGACTTTACAATTATGTAAGTCCCTTTCTTCCTCCTCCTTCGGCGGCGCAACCTCCAGCACCGCCGACCTCCACTCTTCCACCTCCCTCTTCCTCCGCGATTGTCATCGTCGACAGTTTCGGATCCGAACCCCCTTCCAAACATGAGAGACCCAAACAATCCAAATCCAAACATCACTCCTCGAAATCCAAACATCACTCCTCAAAATCCAAACACAAATCCTCCAAACGAAAACGCTCAGAGATCTCTTCCTCCCCCCCTCACTCCGAAAAGAAGAAACCCCACTTCAAATTCGAAGAGTACCTTAATTGCTCCAAACCCACCTCCTGTGTCGCAAAACCCCCACTCATTTTTCCCCTTCCTTCCACCTCTGGGACCTCTCAATCCCAGCACCAACTTCCAACACCTCCTGTTCAAACCGATTCCACAACTTCCCCTTCTTCTCTTCCCATTACTGAGGGAACTTCCAATCTCCCTCACTCGTCACCAACGAACACTCCTCCACCATCCTCCTCCCCCAGAGTTCCCCCACCCACCTCACCCATTGCCAAATCACCCATCTCACTTTCTGCCCCTGGGACCTCAAGTCCTAAGGCTCAAACTCCTATTCCTCCTCCTTCCACTCCCAAGGTCCCTACTCCACAAAATTCTCCTCTCCCTCCCTCTTCTCCCAACACAATAAAACTACCTTCCCCACCTCCTTCGGCCCAGAAAACAATCGACCTCGATTCTGACGAGGATGATCTCCCCATTGGAGTCATCGCTCGTAAAAAGTCCAAGGAACTGCCGCCCGTATTCCTGGGAACTGCTGAAGAGGAAGCCCAACTCAAAGCCCTCGAGGCAGAATTCGAAGGCGCACTCACGGGGCCTTCTGAACACCAAGGGGGCAAGGCCCAAGAAGAAGGGAACCTAGCATCAACTGATGGTGCTGGGCAAGGCAGTCATCATCAAGAAGAAGACGAGGAGGAAACAGGGATGACCTCCTCCGAGGATGAAGGGACCTCCAGCGATGACGCTGAGGACCATGAGGAGGCCACCAATGTCACTGAGCCTGCCGGCATCCCAACTCCAGGACACCAAATGGTGGTGTCGGCACAGGTCCCTGAGGAAAGGACCCGTCCCCTGATGATCGAAGCGGCTGCACCCCCTCAGCAAAAAGGAAAGACTACGGTCTCAAGGGGGAACACAAAGAAGAGAGGGAAGGGAACTGTGCCCAAGAAAGTTCATGTCTCTGAGAATCGCAAACTCTTTCCCCCTCTCATCCTCTCAGAAGAGCAGCTCATCGAACAAGGGCTCGGGCCACTATGGGAACTGATCAAGGCCCAAGGATGGGAACAGATCTGTCGTGAGGCTGTGAGTGTGGATCCCGCTCAGGTGCGCCGTTTCTACAACAACTTTGTGGTTCAAGATAACGGCACCAAGGGAACTCTCTCTCTCGAAGGCAACGACTTCATCTTCACAACATCCACAATTCGCCTTCAACTTCAGGTCCCCGTCCAGGGCCTCCAGGAACTGCCTGCCAAAAACTGGGGCGACTACGACAACGAGGTGATCTACAACACAATCTATGAGGGTCGTGTTCCCACCACTGGCACCTCTACCCATCACCTGTCCCTCATTGCAAAACTGGCCCATCAATTCATCATCAACATGGTGATCCCTCGCCAGGAGAAGCGCCTTGTTATCAACATCCCTGATGCCATTATCCTCTACCACTTCCTCCTCAAAAAGCCCATCAATCTTCCTCGCATAATTCTCGGGCACATGGAGAAGTGCATGGCTTCAAAATCCCACTCCCTCCCTTATGCTGGCCTCATCAAGAAACTCTTACTCAGAGAGGGCCTCTACGACACCTCCAAAGAAGAGGTCACCATCGGAAGGGAAATGGACATCTTTGTCGTCCAGAAAATGCGCCACTCTGAGCCAGTGGAGGAACAAGAAAGGCTGCCATCTGGTGAAGGCACCCAGGATGGGAACACTCCAGTGTTGGTGCACATTGCCAACACTCTCGACAAGATGGCCAGGAACCAAGAAAAGATTGCAAGGGACCAAGAACAAATCGCTAGAGGACAAGAAAAGCTGGTCCAAGTCTTGACACGGCTCTGTGATGCCCTGTTCCCCCCAAGCCCATGATCCTTTCCTTCTTTTTCCTAGCCTCAATGTTCCCACAAATATTGTCTCTTGTGTTCCTATGTACATATTTCGCTTAAGTAATGAATGGTTTTTAGTATGATTGCGTGTTCTTTTCTTTCCTTATTTATGTGTTTACTTGTTTTCGATGATGTCAAAAGGGGGAAAGACAAAAAATGCGAGATGAGTTAAGTTGAAAAGATATCATAGAATATGCTATAGCTAAGGGGGAACAATTGCATAAAAAGCTAAGTACGAACTCAGTGATTCACAAGAAGTGGCTCCCTAGGAATACACGTAGGAACTCATCTGCATATCATGCTTTGAAATACTTGCTGATTTTTGTGATAGGTTTGTCATCATCAAAAAGGGGGAAATTTTTGGAACGATGTTGGGACCTCTGGTTCTAAACATCGAAACAACGATACAGTTCTCCGAGTTTTGATAATGACAAACGCTATAAGGGAACTAATGTGCTTCGATCAAGTATTTCTAAGGAACACAGGTTGAGCAAAGAACTTCCACGAATGACCAAAGATCACAGAAGCACACAATGAAGAGTTCCCATCAAGGGAACTCTGAAGATGAAAGTTCCCATGTAATGGGAACTTCCAGGAATGACCAGAGAACACAAGCTTACACGATGAAGAGTTTCTCCCAAAGGAACTCTGAAGAGGACAGTTCCCATGACATGGGAACTCACATGTGAGGACAAGGACCGATCAGCGCATATCACGGGATCCTGTCTTGGACAGGATGAAGGCACAATCTAAGGAGCAGACTGTCACGATTGATCCAACGGTCCGATCATTTCAAGAAGTTGACCTAGTTCAAATTGAAGTCACATGTGAAGAAAGTACAACTTGGGCATCAAGCAAAGGGCATTTCGGACACAAATGAAAGATGCGATTGAAGCCCAAGTTCACTCGAGTATAAAGCCAAATGAATAGTGCTCGGATTGAGTACTTCTCCCAGAACTCACAAATACCCACAACAGAGAAAGAGAAAGAAGAAGAGAAGTCCCCGACGGCGAGTGTCTGATCTCGACGACGGTGAAGCCGAGTTCCCAGGAGCAAGGGAACTGCGATTCGGTGTAAGGTTTGAGTTACTTATTTAGTGATTGTTGTTCGCTTAGGAACTCAGTTGAGAAGATTCATTAGTGTTGCTAGAGTTAGGTAGAACTCGTAGGAACAGAGAAGTTTGAATCTGGCTGCTTGTAACTAAGGAACAAATCAATAATATAAGTAAGTCATTCAAAATCCTCCAAGCGGAGGTAGAGGTTTACTCATACAACTAGTTGGTTGTAGTGGGGTTCCTCTATAAGGAACTGCGTTCATTCTGTCTTTCTAATACTTGCGATAATTTCTTCCGCTGCCTTGGGAACAGCTTAACATCCAGTTCCCAAGCTCTAGCTAACCGGTTACGATCCAACAATTTCCAAATCAAGGGTAATGTTTTGTAACTTAACAGGTGGTCAAATGTTAGCTTTTTTTTTTATCAAAGGGGAGCAAATTAATTATAGAAAAACTTAGTGTTGCCCATCAAACAGGGGCGGAGCTATGTTGGGGCGGGTGGGGCCATGGCCCCCCAATCGAATTTTTTTCCGTATATATGCTCCTATTGTCAATAATTTCGATTTGATATATTTTACGCTCTATTCTGATATTTGATAATAAAAAAAGTTACGAACTTTTGAATATTGGACATATACAAACTACTTCTAACAAGTCATTATTTATCTTTTGTTAAACTTCCTACTTTCATATTGTGATTGAACCCGAACACTTTGAAACAATACGTTATTGTTGGGATATCTTGAATCATACAATTCATTATTAGCATGAGGGCTTTAGTTTGAGTTTTATTTTTAGTTACGAGTTTTTAATATTTATAGATTCAATTAATTTGTAGTCTGAAACATTTTTGTTTTCTTAACCTAAATGTATTCTGAAACATAATTCATAATTATATAAGTTGTCATTATAAACTCTTGTTTTCTTAATGTAATTGTATTTTAAAATATTTAGTCCCTCCTCTATAAATTATGTTCTTTTCTTTGTCTAAATTTGTATTTTTTTTTATTTATACATCTTTCTCGAAACGTACATTGGTTATGTTGAAAAAATTTATTGGCCCCTACTATGACAAGTTTTTGGCTACGCCCCTGCCATCAAAGGCTACAATGTCATGATTCAACAAACAAGAAATGAAAGCAGGGGGAGACACAAACTCATGAAAATTAGCATCCATATGCAGGGCATGATTAGCCAGAAAGTCAGCTGTGGTATTAGCCGTTCTCCTAATGGGCTTGATTTGAACAGTCCACTCGGTATTCTTTAGCATCGTGCGACATTGGTGAATCAGAGCGTAGTCCGGATTGGGACCGAGATTAGAGCTCGCCAAAAATCGAGCCACATCAGCCGAGTCAGTTTCAGCAACCAACCTCTGTATGCCAAGATCGGCCGCCATTTTTAGTCCATAAGCCATAGCTTTGAGTTCCGCCGTGATTACTCGACAGCTGCCACAAGTAAGTGTGAATCCCCGAACAAAGCTACCATTATGATCGCGAATCATTCCACTACCACTAGCCAAACCCGGATTTCCTTTAGAGCATCCATCCGTATTCAGCTTGTACCAAAGTTGGGGAGGGGGAGACCATTTATCAGGAGTTGGCACCACCGAAGCCTTCGCCTTTCTCATCTCAGTCGATTGCTGCACATCCCAATAAGCATCCGTCATTGAACAGACAATCCAAGTGAGCTTGACATGATCATCTTGATTATGAAAAACCAGATTGTTTCGGCACTTCCAAGAGTACCATGGCATATTGGCAAACTCAGTGCTATGTCGGTCATTCTCTTGATCAACAATGTTTACAATTGTTATGAAGTTTCACTTGGGTTTGTTTGATAAAGACACGTTTTTGTTGGTAATAATATTTTTATTTATAAATATATTTGTTTATCCATTGGAATAGGTGAAAAATGTCTTCTTCTCCCACGTTCCAATGAATAAAAATATTATGATCATTAAAAATGCATTTAAAAGTACATTTAACAAGTAAAAATTTGAAACAAGTTTGGCAGAGTCAGAAATTTTCAAAAGGGAATAAAAAAATATTACATTAATTCAAAATAATTAATAACTGCAAAAGAGTAAATCAATGTATTGTAAAGTAGGTAGAGTGTATTATAAAGTAGCAAAAATAAGTCTCTATATGATTAATAAAAATATATGACTATATTAGTATTAAAAGTGTATTACAAAATAGATATAAATACATTCTAAATATGCAAAAGTGCAATACGAAATAGGTAAAGTGCATTACCAAAATGGTATAAATCCACCCAAAATTGCGGTTTTTCCATCAATCTCATCAACATAATACACACAGGAACAGTTCACATTAATTAACCCGCCGGCCTACAAACATCGATTGGTTTTTTACAGTTTTTTAAAGGCCTAAAAACATCGATTCATATTAAATCTTTGAATTGTTGTAGGAAGAGGTGTGTGGTTAGTAGTATTACTGAATTGGTCAAACAATCAGCAACAACACTCAATCCTCCAAGTGCGTAAAGTATGAAATTCCTAAATCTTATAGATTCATTTCACAAATTCAAAATCAATAATGGGAGATTTTCAGACATCAAAACCCCCTTTAGATGATTTAAAAACCTAGAATATTATGTAACATAATTAAAATAAAAAAAGGAAGAAAAAGTACCAATTTCTTTCATGATTGAGAGAGATTAGGAGAAAAAATTCGATCTACATGGACATAATGTTCAATCGAGAGTGCAGTCAGAAATTGCCCAAAACCAATGTGAATAAATTTCAATCGACCAAACAGGTTGTTTTATTCGATGGCCCAACACCAATGGATAAAAAAAATAGTTTATTAAAAGAAAAAATTGCCTCCCCTTTATATAAAAAAAAGGAAAAAATATCAGTCATTGGATCAAAGATATCCAATGGTTTTGAACACTCCTTATTTTATAGGATAAGAGTTTGTTTTATTTTAACCAAACTCACGAATTATAATGTATCAATATATTAAATAACATATGTAATTGTTTTAAATTAGATACTGTTTTTTTTTTAATTTTACGCCATATAAGAGAGGCCTGTTCAAGTGAAAATACATGTTACAGTGAAAACTGCAAATGAATTTGGTTTATTAGATTGAGGAGATTAAGGGTGGAGATTAAAAAGGGAAGATAGTAAAAAAAACAAGGGTGCATCTATGTTCCTTTTTTTCAGTGGTATTTTTGTGAATAACCCTAAAAAACAACCTAAAAAAGTCATTCAATGGCCTGAACAAAAAAACCCCCAAATATGAGCCTTGTCTTCTTCATTCGATCCATACTCCATTAAAGGAGAATCAAAGTACCTCTCCATTCTCAAACACACCCGGTAAAATCGTTGAACATACTCGTCGTCTAATCCATGAAAAACGATGAAGATAAATAATCAACTGCTTTGAGTGAAGTTAACAAATACGGTTTGCCTCAAATTTCTAGGGTTCATTGATTTAGGGATGTCTAATGTCTTATTCTTTGTCTTGATTTGGGCTAAGTTCTCAATTGTTGTCTCATGTTTTTGTTCATAAAAGGATGAAAAAATATCCAGGATTGACAATAAGTTGAATTTTGGATATTGGATATGAGACTCATGATTAGCTATGTGTCGTGACTATGTTATTTTTCGTTAGAGTTCATGTATTTTGTCTATATGTGCATGTGCGATGACTATGAGGTTTATGTTTTGTTGTGTGTACAACTGAGAGTTTGTTTGATTATTGTTTTTTGAAATTTTGGTTGATTTTTCCTTCTAATTTTGGGACATAATTTCTGAAGTTCAAACTTTGGTTTCTAGATTTAATTTGGGATTCATACGATGGTTAATAGACTTTGTGGATGGTTGGGTTTAAGTATTACATTAGACTGTTCATATATATTTATAGAAGGTTCGTATAAAGCCATTTGAAAATGTTCATGTTCCTACGTATGTTGCCCCTCTTTTACTTATGTTATTGGTGCTTTTCTCTACTAAGTACTACTATATTTTTGTTTGTCACTACTTCGTTTTTGTGTGTGTAATGCTTGCTAGTTTCTTCACATTGATAATGAAATTACTTAGCTCAATAGAAAAGACAAAGATTCATGTGTTATATGTACAAGTAAATGATTTTGTCAGTCTATTAGCTCAAATGGTAGAACAGTGTGTTTGTACACATCGATGTGGGTTCAAATCCCTCATGGGCTACATATTATGTGTGTGATGTTTCAATTCAAAGTTGAGTTCTCTTGTACCATGTTCAAGTTCATATATATTGCCTTAGTGTTCACATATTGACTTTGTATGTTCACATATTGACTATGTTTTCGAACAAAATCTATATATTTTACGAAGTCATCTACTAGGATTCAAGCCTTCATCGGCAATTTCTCAACCTTGACTTTCATAGTGGCCCTCCATTGCTACATTAACCTCGTTCAAAGTCTCATTGAGAACAACTCTTAGCTTCTTTATTTCCTTCCTTGCTATACTTTAAGAACTTATTATATGTTCAAAATGGGGGATTTTATGTCAAATGTATGATTGCACAAATATTTTTCCATGTTCATGAATATATTTTTACCTTCACATTCACATGTTGAATGTGTATTTTTGTTTAGTTTCCAATAAGGTAAAGATCTTTATAAGATAATTCATTCATGTTCTTATATATTATTTTATTGTTCGCATATTAATTATGTATGTTCACATGTTGATTATGTATGTTCACATATTTTCAAATAAGGTCCTTATGTTTTACGAAGTCACATACCAACAATCAATCCTTAAGATATAATTTCTTAGTCCCTAAGTCTTGGATTAAAAATGAATGCCTTCTTTTAATAAGCTAAATCACATTTCTTGAGTAAGTTTAATTTCATCCGGGCAACCGAGAACAAAATATGTTGACCCGCCTTAAGAAAGCTAAACTTAATAATGAAACTTAAATATGACTACTCAATACTGATGCCATTAGCAATATCCACACCACACCCATGAGACAATTCACCTCTCACATTAACTTAGGTTGATGAACAACATGCAATAAAAGAATAATGTGAGAATAATCAACAAAAGCAGAATATGTTCACAATATACTACTATAAGATTCACACAAAAATATATGACGTTCATATAATATAAAATTATGTTACAACTTGACCATGTATAATAGTAGTAGTTTTTCACTCTTGGAAGCTTGGATTAAATGGAGATCGATTGTTTTGAGACTTTGCTTCTTGAAAACCCAATGAAGACTCAAAGTCATTGAGAAAATTAAAGCGTTAAATGCTTGCAAATCACGATTATGTGCATCAACCTGATGTATTTCAATGCTTTGTTCAAAATTTTAAGAAGTTCTTGACTCTTAGGACTTTCATTAAACAAGTTATGTGCATCTCATAACTCTTCAATAAAAACATCATAGAAACAATTTTAAAAAATGGACAATGAAAAATCAACAAGTCAACATTATATACTCGGGATTTAGGATTGATTCACACACATATTGATACAAATTGGGATTTAAAAGGTGAATACAAACCCGAAATTAAGAAAAACGAAAATCAAATTTAAAAGAGGATAAATCACATACTTGAACTTGGATCCATAACAATAGAAAATTTAATTGAATGGGAGTTTATTAGTCGAGGAACAATTGAAGATCAAAAGGCCATAAAAGAGGACTATGGAAGGCGGCCATGGACGTCCATATGCAGCTGAACTGATGAGAAGAAGATTAGAATAAGAAAAAGGATGATTTTGCCATTAAAACTTAAAAGTGAAAATAAAAAACGCGTTAATCATAACCCTTAATATTACATGATCTAATGGATGAGAGTCATTTTCAATTTTTAGCATAAGCTCTATTTTCATATGATTCACTCTCCCATATAAGACACAAATATATAGTGAATCCAACGAATCTAAAAATTTACATTTGGTGATCGAGTTATCCATATTTTTATTTTTATCGTGCGAATTATGATTGTGGTAAGCCACACACGAGTTAACCGCCACACGAGTTACCATACAATTTTTCACCCGCGAGACAACTGACAACGGGATTGAGTGAACACCGGACGGAGTATAATGAAACTCCTCTGTACTCTGTAGACTCTAGTCTGTTCATTACAACGGCTCTCCACAGTTTCCAAAATCCAAACAGATTTGCACCTTTTCTTGTTTCATCCCTCTCTCTCCTCTCATCAAAATCTGATGATTTTCCCACCGTCGATTTTCTAACATCGAGATTCGAGTCCTCTCTATTCCCTTATTAGCATTCAACCAATTTATTAGCCCCACACTCAAAGTCTCAAACCCTTCTTTCCTTCAAAAAAGCTCTCTATTCTCTCTTCTTCCCTCTAAAAAAAATCTCCTTTCTTACATTTCTCCCATTTACACTGTACTTGGTTTTCTCTGAGCGGAGCTGGTTTCCTCCGCCATGGCTCTTCCTCTCCTCGTCCTCTTCTCCCTTCTCTCTCTGGTTTGTGCTCAAGGTAAACTAACCTTTTTCTCTTAATCTTTGGCTAAATAAACATCTGGGTCATCTTCATTGTTGTCTTCAGAGATGTGATTTGTGTCATTAATCTGTTCTGGGTTTTGATTGCTGTTGCTATAAAGTTGTCTGGTACAGCTGATAGTTACATTATTGTGATTTTAATTCCTCACTTAACAGTGAAGAGTTACTGTTTGTTATAAGTACTGAATGAGCTTTCTCACTTATTAGTGTAGTTTTTTGGGGTTTTTTTTTCCATTTGTGGAGTTTTCTGGTTGAAGATAGTAGAAAAAAAAGAAGACAAGCTGTGAAGCTAGCTGGTCCCAATATTTGCTTTTCTTTTCTGTACACTTGGATAAAGAGCACCTGCAAAATGGATCCAATTTTTGTTCATTTTGAATAAAGAAAGTCTCTTGTTTTACCATTCTCTCTTCCAATCTTTGTTTTGATGTGTTCTGGCTACATTATCCAGCTTACTGGTTTGTGTTTGTTTTTTACAAAAATGCCCCTTTGCATTGGTAATATGCCTTCTGGGTCAAATTTTTGGACATTTTGAGGCACCTCATATTTGGCCTGCTCTGTCCCCTTCATAGGGTTTTGTGGGAAAATAAATAAATAAATAAAAAGTATTGTCCTTGTTATTGCCCATACTCTATAGGTTTAATATGGCAGACATGGCTTTGGTAGGAAGATCATGAATCTATAGTTCTATACTTGTGCTGTTTTAAATCTCCCCAGTAGTGACAGATTCTATTTCAAAAAGAACACATTCTCTTGAGAGGATGCTTTATGAATTAGTATTAAACATTGTATATACTAGGGAGATTAAAAGTTGAGATGTTTCTATTAGAAAAATGCATGCTTTCCATTACACAAAAGGAACTCCAGTTTTATAAAATCAATTGAGAATCAGTAAAAAAAGACTCTTCTGCATCACTTTGTAACTGTTAACCCCTTGTTTTGCAGATGCATTTGTGGGTGTCAACATAGGAACATCCCTCTCGGACATGCCACATCCAACCCAAGTAGTCACCCTTCTCAAAGCCCAACGAATCCGCCACGTCCGCCTCTATGATGCCGACCGAGCAATGCTCCTCGCCCTTGCAAACACCAACATCCAAGTCGCCATCTCCGTCCCTAACGACCAACTCCTCGCCATTGGCCAATCAAATGCCACTGCTGCCAACTGGGTCGCCCAAAATGTGGTGGCCCACTATCCTGCCACCAACATAACCACCATCTGTGTCGGTTCAGAAGTCCTAACAACCACCCCAAATGCCGCCCCAATCCTAATCAAAGCCCTCACATTCATAAACTCTGCACTGGTCGCCTCCAATCTCAACTCCAAGATCAAAGTCTCAACGCCGCTCGCATCCTCCATAATCCTTGACTCATTTCCGCCTTCACAAGCCTTCTTTAACCATTCATGGAACTCGGTTATAGTCCCTATGCTTAGATTCTTGCAGTCAACCGGTTCACCTCTTATGATCAACATTTACCCTTACTATGACTATATGCAGTCTAACGGTGTTATCCCATTAGACTACGCTCTCTTCGAACCTCTTCCTGCTAACAAAGAAGCTGTCGACTCCAACACGCTCTTGCATTACACAAACGTGTTCGATGCTATGATTGATGCCACCTATTTTGCATTAGCTGATCTCAACTTCACAAACATTCCTGTTGTTGTAACGGAATCTGGGTGGCCTTCGAAAGGCGATGCTAATGAACCCGACGCTACATTGGAGAATGCCAACACATATAACAGTAATTTGATAAAGCATGTTTTGAACAAGACTGGGACGCCAAAGCACCCGAATATGGCAGTTAGTACCTACATTTATGAGCTGTATAATGAGGATATGAAGACCGGGCCTTTGTCTGAGAAGAACTGGGGGCTGTTTGATGAGAATGGAAAGCCGGTTTATGTTCTTCGGCTTACAGATGCGGGAGCTATGCTGTCTAATGACACTACGAATAATACGTACTGTTCTGCAAAAGATGATGCTGATAAGAAGCTGTTACAGGCTGCTTTGGATTGGGCTTGTGGGCCTGGGAAGGTTGATTGCTCACCTCTTTTGCAGGGGCAGAGTTGCTATGACCCGGATAATGTGGCGGCCCATGCGACTTATGCATTTGATACTTACTACCATAAGATGGGGAGAGCTCCTGATAGCTGTGATTTCAATGGTGTGGCTGAGATTACTACTACAAATCCAAGTAAGAGACTGACTTGACAAAACTGAATTAATTTTTGTTGTTGATTCTTTGGTAAGTAATCTCTTGTTCTTGTTTAATGTTGCAGGCCACGGTTCCTGTGTCTTCCCTGGAAGGTAATAATGAAATTCTGAACTGCTTAGGGTGCATTTGGATTACACTCGATAATAATGCAATCCTAAGCTCTCAACTAAAATTTGATCTTGATATCAATTCTGAAGTTTTGCTAACTTGCTTTTAATGTGCAGTTCTGGGCTTAACGGAACGTTTGCAAATGCTACAGCGCCATCTATGGATTTAAACAGCACAAACTCTGCTTCAGCTCATCAAGTCTTCACTGGCTGTTCTTTTAGTATACTCACAATTGGAGCCCTCTTCTTGCTCAGCACCGTTCTCTTCTTGTAGGTCTTGTATGAGAACTGGGAAAAAAGACCTCCTTTGTGGGAGGATTTTACAAGTGAAAATGGCCTCTTCCTCTGAGTAGAGTTTTTTGGTACATTAAGTTTATTGGATGATGTGAATGGTAGAATTGATTCAAGACCAAATTAAATCTATTTGTTTTCTATGATTTGTTTTCTAGATGATCATAGAAAACAGAATGGTTTTTCTCTTCCTTCTAGAGGTGTTAGCTAGATTTTATGTTTTTTTGATGTAGGCAGGTTTTGGCAGTAAGAACTTTTGATGTGATCAGAAATTAGAATGCTTTCCTTAAAAAAAAGCCTATTTTGTATGCTCCAAGAACCCAAGGCTCTGTTGCGAAGGCAGAATTTGTCTGAGTTTGAAATTAGCATTTTGTCTGAGGTCAATTTTCATTTGGGAGTGATTAGTTTTTTCAGTAAATATCACACAATTCCTCCTGCTTATATAACTCAAATTATCAAGAAATTCGGAAGCATATGTGATTTGTGTAGGTGAAATAGTTGTTCCTGTTCTAACTTCTAATCAATAAGACTTTCAAAATTATTTTCCATTTTTTTTTGTCTTAATGTAAGATTGAAATCTCATGATTTGATGAAATCTTTGAATGCACGCAATTTGCTGATAATTGGATGTGTTCGGAAATCGTTTTCCCTGGACCGACGACCGAAGTGCCAATACAAAAACATAGGGTTTTATGGGAATAACTAGTAATATATGTATGTCACTGACGTGGCAGCTATTAGGAGAGTTAGTTAGTGAATAAGCGTGTTAGTTAGAAGCTTTATATACTCTCTGTTATGTTTAGTAGTAGCTAACTTGATCACTTTACCTTTACACAGAAATGAGAAGCTTTTCTCTCATACTTGTTTGTTCACTGTTTTTCCCATTCGGTTAGATTGATTCTAGGCGATTCAATCTCATCTCTGTTCAGATACAGAGATTTTACATGGTATCAGAGTGTTCAGGAGGATCCTACGATGTTTGTTGTTGATTGATCGAGTCTACGATTAGCGTTTTTGAAGAACGTTCTAGGTCACAATCGAATTTTCAAGAAATCTAACAGATCTTGAGGATTAAGATGGCGGATGACAGAATTTCGTCGACTGGTAATCATAATCATGAAGAAGAGGAAGTGGAGCAAGAACTTCCTCCTAGGCCTTGGAATCGCGATTATGGAGGAGATCGTCGCCATCATGAAGGAATTCGTCGTGATCTTGGAGGAATTCAACGCGATAATGGCGATCTTCACCGCAATTATGGTGATCGTGTTTTTCGCAGACAACGGAATCAAGAAGATGGAGATCCAGATGAATATTATGAAGCTGATCAGGAATTTCGTGTCAGAAACAGAAGAGAGGATCATGAAGGTTTCAATCGTGAATTTCAGAGAGCTAGAAATCGAGGTCTGAATGATGGAGGTATTAACAGCTTTGAACCTTTGTTTTTGTCCAATTCTGATAATCCTGGAATGAAGATTGTTTCTGTACCTTTTAATGGCACAAATTTCTCTAGTTGGAGCCGTAGTATTAAGCTTGCACTAGGTTCCAAAATGAAGTTAGGATTTATCAATGGTTTAGTTCCTAGACCGCTAGTTGATTCTCCAGAGTATGAGCGGTGGGAAAGAGTTGATGTGGTGATGAGTTGGATACTCAATTCCATGGTAGGAGAGATATCTCAAAGTTTCATGTATGCTAATTCTGCTGCTAAATTGTGGAATGATATTGTTGAACGTTTTGCTGAGTCAAATGCACCGTTGATATATCAACTTCAGAGGGAAATTTGTAACATTAAGCAAGAGAATTTGACAGTTGCTATGTACTATGGAAAGCTTAAGAAAGTCTGGGATGAGTTGCATGCTTTAGAAGGAATTCCTGTCTGTTCTTGTGGGGTGTTTGCTCGATGTTCTTGTTCTTTGTTGAAAAAGATTGTTGACAAGGAAGCTGTTACTAGATTAATGCAGTTTCTAATGGGACTTTCTGATCCATTGCCTTCTGTTAATAAAGCTTTTCAGACAGTTTTGTCTATTGAAAGACAAAAGGAAATTACAGGTGGTGGGATAACTGGACATGATGCTTTAGCTGTCAACATATCTAAGACAGGAGGATATTGCAAGGGAAATGGCCAGGGTTATGGTGGTAGTTCAAAAGGAAATGGCTATGGAAATGATTTTGAGAATAAAGGTGTCTATGGGAGAGATTCAAAGAAGGCGAAGTTTGACAGAAAGTGTGATTACTGTCAGGAACCTGGTCATGTGAAGAGTACTTGCTTCAAACTGATAGGATATCTAGATTGGTGGAAGGGTCCTAAAGTGCAAGGAGATGGAAAATTGATGGCTAATGTACAAGATTTTGGAAGTTTTGATCATCCTTTAGAGTTTGAGGAAGGATCAACTTCAGGTACAAAGCCGGATCTTGCTCTTATAAATGCTGTTTTTCTTGAATTTGTTAAAATGATGAAGGGAAAAGGACTAGCTGATGATGGAGGCAACAGTGGAGCAGGAGGCCATTCCATCAATTTTGCAGGTAATCTTGCCTTATTATCTACTGAATATTGTCAAGAGGTTAGGCATACTACATGGATTGTAGATTCAGGAGCTACAGATCATGTTACATATAATTTTGATTTGCTAGTTGATGGGGAAAAGTTGATTCGACCTATAAGAATAGGATTGCCAGATGGAACAACACAGTTAGTTGAGCAACACGGAAGTGTAGTTTTGTCATCTGTTTTGAAGCTGAGAAATGTTCTTTACATGCCTGTTTTCAAGCACGGCTTGATTACAGTTTCCAGATTGCTTAATGATGAGTCACTTTCATATGTGTTTGGTGCAAATGAATGTGTTCTTCATAACCATACAACTGATAAAGTACTGGCTGCTGGAAAGAAGGTTGGAGGACTGTATAAGCTTGTTCATGAAGCTGTTGGAGGAAGAATTGAAGAGCAGTCTGATTTGAATTCTGTTTTTGTCAATGCTAGTACTATAACACAAAGTTTGAATTCCGGTTGTAATAATAGGAACATACTTGATTTGCTTCATGCCAGATTGGGGCATAGTTCCTTGACAAAGATGAAACATTTGTCTTGTGTTGATTGTTCAAACATTTCTCAGTATGATTGTGATGTTTGCATTCTAGCAAAACATCATAAACTTCCTTTTAATCGAAGTGATTCATGTGCTACTACATTGTTTGAGTTGATTCATTTAGATATTTGGGGGCCTTATAGAACAACCAGTTATGATGGGGCCAAGTATTTTTTGATAGTGGTGGATGATTTTTCTCGAGGAAGTTGGGTTTTTTTTTATGAATGGGAAGGATCAAGTGTACAGGTTGATTTTTCAGTTCATTCAGTATGTTGAAACCCAGTTTTGTATGAAAGTCAGGAAAGTGAGGTCAGACAATGGGGCTGAGTTTATGCAAAGAACAGTTAAAGAGTTGTTTTTAAGCAAGGGAATTGTTCACCAAAGGTCTGTACCTAGGGTTCCTGATCAGAATGGTAGGGTTGAGCGTAAGCATAGGCATTTGGTTGAGATGGCACGTACTATTTGGTTACATGCAGGATTACCACCACAGTATTGGGGTGAGTGCATTTTAGCAGCCACACACATTATTAACCTTTTGCCTTCTTTAGTTTTGAATTGGGATACACCTTATGAGAGAATTTATGGGAAGAAACCAGCATATGATTTTCTAAAAGTGATTGGTTGTTTGTGTTTTGTTTTGAGTCCTAAAGCTCAAAGGGGTAAGTTTGATGCAACAGCTCGGAAATGTGTTTTGTTGGGGTATCCTCCAGGTCAAAAAGTATATAAGTTGCTTGACTGGGAAACTAAGAAGATTATTGTTTCTCGAGATGTGGTTTTCAAGGAAAATGTTTTTCCTTTCAAAGGCATTATTCCTGGTAGTCAACAACAAGTATCTTCTAATGTTCCTTTTATTTCACCTAGTGATGAAGACTACACAGAGGTGATTTTGCCAACTCAAAGCAATTCTAGAGTGTCACTTGAACCACCAGCTTTGAGGTCTTCAGTTACATGGCGTGAGCCACTTGTTTCTGGTCAATCATATTCAGGTTCTGATTTCTATCAATTGCCACAGTCTGTTCATGGAACTTCTTCTAAGAATTCAGATTCAGTTCAACCTGATGTTTCACTTCATGCTCCTCAACTCAGAAGGTCTACTCGAATTGTTAAGCCACTAGAGAGGTTGAAAGATTTTGTATGTCAGAATTTGCCACACAGAGATTCTGATGTTCATACTCAAGATTCTTTTTCCCAGGCCTTTCATGTTCTTTCTTTACAAGACTTGCAAGGTTATTCTTCTAAGTATGTTCAATCACTTTTCAATGCTTTCTCAATGGCAGAGCCTTCTTCTTATGCACAAGCTTGTAAAGAACAGGGGTGGATTGAGGCTATGCAGAAAGAGTTAGATGCTCTTGAAAGGAATGACACATGGGATCTAACTTATCTACCTCAAGGGAAGAAAGCTATTGGTTCAAAGTGGGTATATAAGGTCAAATATCAGCCTAATGGTCAGGTGGAGAGATTAAAAGCTCGGTTAGTAGCAAAAGGATATAATCAAGTTAAGAACAAGCATTACAAGCATACTTTCTCTCCGGTGGATAAGTTCACAACTGTCAGAGTTTTGATGGCTTTAGCTGCTGCAAAGATGTGGAATTTACATCAACTTGACATTAACAACGCTTTTTTACATGGATTTCTTGAAGAAGAGGTTTACATGGAACCTCCTCTTGGATATTCAAAAGCTCAAAAAGGGCAGGTATGTAAACTAAAGCGTTCTTTGTATGGCTTAAAACAAGCAAGTCGACAATGGAATGTTGAGCTTACTAAGCACTTGTTGAGTCTTGGTTTTACACAAAGTAAACAAGATTACTCATTGTTTCTTAAGCATTCAGCTGGCACAATCACTGTTGCATTAGTTTATGTCGATGATATGATACTTACTGGAGACAATGAGACTGAAATTCAATCCACAAAAGCTTCTTTAGATCGAGCTTTTACAATCAAAGATCTTGGTTTTGCAAGATATTTTCTGGGATTAGAAATAACTCGGTCTGTTGATGGAATTCAGATCAATCAGAGGAAGTATGTTTTAGACTTGCTAATAGATACTGGATTACTGGATTGTAAAGCAGTTATGTTTCCTATGCAAAGGAATTTGCATTTAAGACCTGATGTTGGTGATTTAATTGAAGAACCAGAGGTCTACAAGAGACTGATTGGAAGATTGTTGTAATTAACATTGTCCAGATCTGATATTTCTTACACTGTGCAACAACTTAGTCAGTTTCTTTCTACTCCTCGTGTTCCTCATTTGCAGGCTGCTTTATTCCTTCTCAGATATTTGAAAGGCACTATAAATGTTTCCTTGTTTTATCCTTGTCAAAATGAGCTGAATATTTCTACTTTTTGTGATGCTGATTGGGGTAGTTGTGCCTATACATGTTGTCCTTGTCTGGATATTGTGTATTTTTGGGCAAATCTTTGGTATCCTGGAAAACAAAGAAACATCAAACTGTTAGCAAGTCGTCTGCTGAAAGTGAATACCGAAGCATGTCTTATACAACTAGTGATTTGGTTTGGTTAGAAGGATTGCTTCGAGATTTCCGGATACAAGTTTCACTTCCCATTCCTCTTCATTGTGATAATGTTGTAGCTCAGCACTTAGCAGCTAATCCAGTATTTCACGAACGAACGAAGCATTTACGCATCGATTGCCACTTTGTTCGTGACATGGTTCAAGAAGGTTTCCTCTCCATTGTTCATGTGAGATCCAATTTGCAGCTGGCTGATGTACTTACTAAACCTCTTGGGTCTCAGCAACATTTCTTCCTTTCGCGCAAGCTTGGACTTCTTCTCCCAAGTCCAGCTTGAGGGGGGTGTGTGGGAATAACTAGTAATATATGTATGTCACTAACGTGGCAGCTATTAGGAGAGTTAGTTAGTGAGTAAGTGTGTTAGTTAGAAGCTTTATATACTCTCTGTTATGTTTAGTAGTAGCTAACTCGATCACTTTACCTTTACACAGAAATGAGAAGCTTTTCTCTCATACTTGTTTGTTCACTGTTTTTCCCATTCGGTTAGATTGATTCTAGGTGATTCAATCTCATCTCTGTTCAGATACAGAGATTTTACAGGTTTATCTCGATTGCCGCATTTAACACATTAAGTTTCATTAAATATACGATATATGTATAGTTTTATTTGTTTTCTTATACTTGTGTTATATCTATTGGTTATGCAATCGTTTTCTTCATCTTCTTTTTCTAAAAGGCAAGTGATTTAATTTATCGAGCGCAGTTGGTGTAATTTTTTTTTGATTAGGTAAGAATTAGGAAGCACTCCTTCACGAAGAGCGTCCTAGAGCATCCTTGCGGATGAGAACATCAAGTTTTGTGTGAGTCTTAATAAACTCATCGGAGAGACTATGGCCCAATTTAGCAATTTTATCGGCCACAACGTTATACTCCGTAGGAACGTGCTTAATTGTAATATCATGTGCTCCATGAATGGAAGCAAGGATATCGGAAATTATTAGTTCAATCTCCCACGGACATTTATTTATTTCTTTAACCGCATTAATTACCTGGAGATTATCTTCCTCAATTTCTACATTCCTTAGTTTTCTTTTCTTCATTTCGCGAATAGCCTCCCGAAAGGTCAATGCTTCAGCTTTTAATGCAGAAACATTACCATTTACAAGTTTTCAAGTCAATCATTTGACCGAAATGGTTCCTGATTACAATTCCTCTTGTTGCTTGATTGTTAGAAAGCCTAGATGCATCAAATTTGATTTTAACGTGGTCTTGTTTAGGCTTTTTCCAGCTCCTAATTGTTTGAATTCGATGATTCTTATTACTTGATTTGCCATTTTTTATAATTCCTCATCTTCCGTCCATTGTTTTGCACTGTTCCAGTTTGTGATTTGGGTTTGGATGTACACTGTCAAGTCTATGATACCATTGGATTGATCTTGCTGAACGTTATCTTGTTGCGTTGATGCCAGACACTCCACCAAATAACTGCTAATTCCGTGAACTCCTTTTTCCCAAGTAGTTGTTTAATTTCACTAAGAATTGCTCTAGGGGATTTGTTATCGGAATCAAAATCCCTAATCAATCTGGCAGTGCTATGGTTTATTTTATTGGTTATATGTATCATATACGGGCATTTTGTAAGAATATGGTTTGTGTCTTCGTTGGTACAGTCACACAATATGCATCCTCCTGGTGTAATAACTTGTTTTCCTCGTAGATGCGCTTTCATAGGAAGGCCGTTATTATCAATTTTCCATAAGAAATTTTTAACTTTCGGATATGTGTCCAAATTCCATATACAGTTATTTAGGCTCGTCATTTGGTTTTCAATATTAGTAATTAGCTCAACAGTCGAGGTTGTGGAGGAACCACCCATTGTTGCTGGGTGCCCAATATAGTCGATCTTGTGTGTAGTTATCCGGTATCGGGACTGATTGTATTTGGTCAACTATTTCATCCGGTAGAGCATGTCTTAATTGGTCTATCTTCCATGTTTTATCATTTGATATCCAATTAGCCACTTTTAAAGTTTCATCAATATTTGAAGGATTCTTAGCATGGGTGTGTAAACAGCCTCCAAGGAGCCATCTATCTTTCCAGAAGTTAACCGTCTTGCTGTCTCTGATTTTCCATATTAATCCCTTATAGAATTCTTCCCTAAGTTGGATAAGTTTTTTCCATTGCCACGACGCATTCTGTTTAAGCCTATATGTCAAAAGATTATCATTTTTAAAATATTTTTGCGTCACAATTCTTACCCAAATATTACTTGGCTCTGCTAAAATTTTCCATAATAGTTTCATTTGTAATGCCTTGTTCATATGTTCTGTCTTTCTTATTCCCAGTCCTCCCATTTTCTTTGGTTTGCATATCTTATCCCATCCCACAAGTGGTTTGTATTGTCTATCTTTGTTCCAGAGAAAACTTCTATTAATTCTGTCCATTTCTGCATGGATGGAATTTGGGAGCATAAAGCTTTGCATTACATAGTTAGGTTTTGTAGCAAGGTTAGCTCGAATTAGTGTGGTTCGCCCTTCTAAAGAGAGCGAGTTAGCTTTCCATTTGGTAAGTTGGTTCTGAGCCTTTCCTATTGTGTCTTTAAAAGTATCTTTGTTAACTTTTCCATTGATCATTGGGAAACCAAGGTATTTTTCAATATTTGTCATTGTTGGTATTCCTAGCGTTTGATGGACTATGTTTCTTTGTTGGGCGCTCATGTTTTTGGAGGCTTGGAATGCAGACTTGTTATAATTCACTTTATGACCTGAAATCCTACAAAATTCATCAATTATGTTTTTCACCTTATTACACGACACCTGTGATGCCTTAGCGAAAATAATGATGTCATCAGCAAACGCTAGAAAGGGGATTTTAACACCTCCACGAGTGATCGGAAATCCGATCGAGTTCTTATCCGTTTCACTTGTTATTTGTAATTTCCGTGCTAGGATTTATGATGCAATTACAAATAGGGAGGGTGATAAGGGATCTCCTTGTCTTAGTCCTCTTTCAAGCTGAACGGTTCCGTGGGGCCATTATTGACAAGGATCGACAGTGACACTGAGCAAATACATTCACGAATCCATCCTATAAATTTTTTTTTATCAAATCCAAATTTCTCTAAGACAGTTAGAAGATAGTCCCGGTCAACCCGGTCGTATGCCTTTTCCATATCAAGTTTAATAGCAATCCATCCGTCTTTATTTTTGTTGTTTCTAAAGGAGTGAAGTATCTCATGGGCAATTAGTGCATTATCTTGGATGGCACGATTTGCTACAAACGCTCCTTGCAGTGGATGTGTAATTTTACTTATCACTTTCTTCAGTCTTTCTGTTATTATTTTGGAAATGATTTTGTATATAGTAGAGCATAGACTAATCGATCTATAGTGGTTTGTTGAACTTGGGTTTTCTATTTTTGGTATAAGGGTTATGAAGGTATGGTTGATTTGTCTCAGTATCTTACCCGAGTGAAAGAAACTTTTCACCGCCTTGATAACCATAGGGCCCACAATATCCCAATATCTTTTATAAAATTCTGCTGTCATACCGTCTGGTCCTGGAGACTTGTCAAACCGAGACTTGTCAGACTCGAGCGCAGTTGGTGTAATTGAGACGTCGGGGGTGAATTTCTATCTGGATAAATCCCACAAAATTTTGTTACAAAATTGGTGATATTAGAGAGAATAATTCCAATGCCATCCTGAACGAGCTTTGAAAGAACTCATGAAAACACTTTGTAGAAAAAACAATGACAAACACAATTATCATGGACCCCATACAAAACCACCAA
The DNA here is from genome assembly GCA_964016875.1 of Fallopia convolvulus. Classification (NCBI taxonomy): domain Eukaryota; kingdom Viridiplantae; phylum Streptophyta; class Magnoliopsida; order Caryophyllales; family Polygonaceae; genus Fallopia; species Fallopia convolvulus. Next base: position 13,371,331 of record OZ024728.1, on the reverse strand, counting down.
CATATAAAAATATCTATTCAAACTCCACAATCACGCTTGTTTGTCGAACCTATACTCTTTTTTTTTGGTCATCAAATGGAGCCAATGCTCCTGCGGATTCTAACTTTTATCAAACAATGGGAAGATCCCCATGATGGATAGATATGTCGGCTTGAAGAAGATCAACAAGACTATCACGAATGTAAAAAAGTTCAAGAGGAGTAGATAAATTCAAAGACATATTGGCTAGTGCATCAACTACCCTATTAGCTGAGCGTGGAATATGCATGATCTAAACATTCCAACGTGACTCTTGGATAAACTAGCGGAAATTTTCCAAGAGGAAATAATCCTTATTTGGCATGATATGTGGCATGGACAAGAATTTGGATGCAAGAAGCGAATCAGTCTGAATTTGAAGGCGAGAGTAGCCGATTCGTTTTGCAATAAGCAAACCTCTATTGATGGCCATAATTTCCACATTAGTAGCCTCACAAATACCACTTTTAAAACTATAGGCATGCAAGAAAGCCCCATCAGGATCTCTGAACACACCTCCTCCACCAGAGGCACTCGGGTTCCCCTTAGATACAACATCGGTGTTAAGCTTCCATGCATGGATTAGCATAGTTGATATCGTTAACTAGCTCGATGCCTAGTTACTTAGGATGAAAGAGACCTATATAATCGGGATGAAAGAGCTCGGTACCCTCAAGATGAAAGAGGCCTGAACACTCAAGGTGAAAGAGGCTTGAACAGAGGCCTGGGCATGTAGGATGAAGGAGACCTGAACACTCAGGATGAAAGAGGCTTGAACAGAGGCCTGGGCATGTAGGATGAAGGAGACCTGAACACTCAGGATGAAAGAGGCTTTCTTTTAGTTTACACCTTCGTAATACCGAATTAAACGTTACCAAATGGAAGTGTAATGTAAAGTGAAAACATACCGTTGTGGAATAGTATATCATAAGATAGGAACCCGAGAGTTCTAATTCCTCTATTCTGTTGACCTAATCTCCCTAGAGTTGCCTCGTCTACGAGTTATCATGTTGGATAAGTAGTTGTTTGACTAATCAATAAAGAATTTACGAATTAATGTTGTGACACAAGAAAGTTCTTGCAAACACTATTTCTTTTCATAGAACCCCACTCTCATGGTGTTCTATCTCTAAAGAGATCTCGCATTTCTTTTCTGCTCGAGGATGGTGCCAATCTACGTCCTAATAGAACCCATCCTTGTAGTGTCCTATCTCCAAAGGAATTTCGTAATCCTTCTCTCATGGGCAAGAGTATTACTCTGTTCCTTAATAAAAGTCATATTATTGAAGTATCATACCTATCTTGGGAATTTTCTTAGCCTTCTCTCTTTCGATTGAAGTACTAATTATTGGATTATCGACTAATCACCATCAATTGGTGATTGATACCATCATGTTTAGTTAGTACCCCGGTCTCCATTCACTTTCTAGTCTTTCATTAGACTAACCCGTTCATCCTCTTTTTTATTCCCTTGCATGTTCGAACATTAGGATGCAAGGCGTGTTTCTCAAGGACTGATGATCCGAAGATAGATGTAGTTATGGACATCTCGAGGAAGGATCCAACCTCTAAGTGAAGAATTCAATAAGTGGTACATGTTTGAAGGAGTAGTTTCAAGAATTGAAGATCAAGGCAAGACAAGGTTGAAAGAAGGAAAAAATTTCCCCAGAGCAAAGCATCTAAAAGGCGGTGCACTAGCTTTCCCGTCTTAAACCAAGAAACTCAACATCATATAAGTTATCCTTGAAGTATTCTAGTATTTTTAATAAATCTTTTATAATATAATTTTTACTTTCTGATGCTACATCTTTTGTAAAACAAATATTATTGTAATGAACTACGGTTCCTTTTAATGAATTAAACTTCCGCCTTTAACTCTTTTTCACTTAGTTATGCATTTTAAAGCCTTGGTGGTTCTGGGTGGGTAATCCAAGATCAATGGTGGTAATATCCCTTAGGATAAAAATAGGGGTGTTATAATGAGAGAGTTACGAGTCACAATGTAAAGAAAATTTCTAGCTCTTTATTGCGCCAGACGCTTCCATATTTTGGACCACATTGGATCAACAATTTGGAAATCAGCAACCCTAATTAAGTCCCTAGCAGGCTTGGTGGTGAAGACACCAAACTGAGACTTTCACCAAAAATTTTTGTCAATAATAGAGCTATTATCTTCGATGGAAACAGAGGCCAGTCGTTGCAGAATGCTAGGAGGGAGGTAAATTGTTAAAGCATTCCAGTTCCATCTTGATTTAGTGTAATAGTCCGCCATCATAAAATAATGGACCGAGTCTAGTACATCAATCAACGCAATGTTTATAAGTGCATTATCAATGAGCCAAACATGAACCAGAATAAAATAGACTCACCATTGCCTACCGTCATGCCAAGCCCTTTAGTTAACACATTTGAACTTGTACTCTAGCCATGCTAGCTTCTTTTGATCGCTTTTGAAAGTAATGAATAGGCGTCAACTGGCGTCATTGTTGAGTTCATCCGGCACGTAACACCATAAGCTTGACGCCATCGTAAGTGCCTCCTCCTTCACCAGCTTATCAATAATGTCTATGGCATCGTCATGGTACCTTTATTTGTGCATGCGGTGATGCGTAATTCCCCCTCCAGCAAACTCAAGAACTTTTCACTAGTATTCTCAATATTAGCCATGTGTTCCTTGTATTGAACTGCCGTCGAGGATCGTTTCTTCTTTCGCTTGATCACTTGGTCGCAAACACATATCCAAGTGGACCACTTTCCTAGAGCTGGGGATGGCTGAGAAGGTGACTCTTTGGTCAGTGTTATGGCAAGAGGTTTCGTAAAACCCTCAAGGTCAATGTCATTGTTAGATCCCGAGAAGTTTTCAATATTATTGTTGTCTCCCCCATCAATAGTTGAGCGGCTCCGGTCCGTATTGGCTGAGACACAATGGCTTCTAGTTGCACATATGTTGTTGTAGACAGAGTCACATAACTCGCTAAAATCCGAGTCCATAGGCTTCCTTCGAAGTCTCTTGCACTTGTCACATTCCTACATATAACAACAAACACCAAAAAAGTAATGATGCTCTTGTATTTGGCCAATACTTAACAGAATAAATGATTTCCCATCTCAAGAACTAGACGAAAACAAGACAAAAAATTACCACAAGGTTTCTTTCTCGCCGCTCATTGGTCGCCTCAATAGTATGTGTCGTCTCATTCCATCCAGCCCCCGATCTCTTTGAACCATAAGTCACTCCAAGCCCTCCATATGGTCTCCATATAGTCAAATTTGTTTTTGGCTTCTTTTGTTGTCACTTTTCTTTTTGTTTGTGCCTTAAGTTTTTCGGCAATTTCTGCCTAGTTGAATTGCGTGTCAATACCATTCTTCTTGTGGTACTCTCGACATATGACAAGAAAAAGCCTTTGCTTAGACTCACTCCATTGAAACGCCTTATCGTTGGAGCTTGCTTTGACATCTTCTCGGTTTTCTTATACACATAATAAAACCATTGAACATATAACTCTATTCCTTCTCTATCATGAATAACAAAATCTAATGATAATACCAAAATGTGCATAATATACAAACACATCAAATCTTAACGAACATACAATATTCATATACACACGATCATTCATATTCTCTTCATCAAAGAAAAATATGTCATATAAACAAACACAAACAACACAATTTAATAGGATTCTACATGTATGCAATATTATCGTAGAGAGAAAATAAACCCTAAAGGAAGCGGCAGACTTTTTGGAGGCGGGTGTGGGCCATGGCCCCGCCAATCCAAATTTTTTTGGTATATATGTTCCTCTTGTCAATAGTTTCGATTTGATATCTTATAAGCTCCAATCTGACATTTGAGCAAAAAGTTTTGAGCGTTTGAAAATTGGACGTATATAAACCACCAACAAGTCATTTACTTAGTCAGAAATATTTAGTATTTATAGATTCAATCCGTTTGTATTCTGAAATATTTTTGTTTTCTTAAGTAATCTATATGTATGCTGAAACGTAATTGTATAAGTTGTCTTTATAACTCCTTTTTCATATTGTAGTTGTATTCTAAAATATTTCAGTACTTCCTCAATAAAATATGCTCTCTTCATTGTCTAAATTTGTATTTTTTTATTTCTACATCTTTCTAAATCCTATCTTATATAATAGTTTTTACTATTGTGAAAAAAGGTATGCATGTTTTTAAGTATTTATTCTAGTTATGCATTAATAAATTTTCACGGTTTCTTTAAATATTTTCCCATATTTTATATTTTTTTAAATTGAAAAAACATTAGCTATGTTAGAAAATTTTGTTGGCCCTTAAAATGAGAAGTTTTTGGTTCCACCTATGCCTAAAGCCCCCCAACTCAATCCCCAATTCATGTGTCGCCTCACAAACCATGTAATCAACATTGAGGAACCCTAAAGCCTAAACCATGTAAGCCACAATCTAATCCCTAATTTCATATATCCCCACACATGATACAATGTAGGAACCCTAAAGCCTAACACCATTGTAGTGTAATCTTGCCCAAACTAACCCTAATTTGGTGAATATTAACCCCCAACAACATTATAGTGTAATCTTGATAGGCCAAATCCTACCCCGCAAGTGTACGAGACCGGTTGTAATACCAAGGTGCTCTAGGACTATGTAGTATCAATTGTAGTCAAATCAGTAGACCAAGTCATAAAAATAAGAAAAGACTCAGATGTGATTATAGCTATCAAACTAACTACGGGCAAGCAAACAAGTAAATAGGAGAATAACAATGAGAGAAAAGCTTCTAAGATCAAGGATGCCCACAACAATGTTTCAGTAGACTATAAAGGATGATTGCACAATCTGAATTTTAACTTTGTTTGAAGGCAATTGTCTAATGTATCCACTAAATTCTTTCGAATGTTAACAGATGTATCTAGACTCAATTAAACATCCACTTTCGTGACTTACAAATTAAAATCTAGACCCTTTAAGCACTTAGATTTAAGATTAAATTGAATCAACATCCGTTTTCGCAACTTGCTAACTCAACCCAACCTTAAGGTTTCTATGACAATTGTTATTCCACAAGAGAATTCAAATAATTTCATAATAGAGAAAACTCATGTTCAAATCCTAGGGTTCCAATAGGAAAAAGTACCTTTCAGTCTCAATTCCCTGTCTGACTACTTATCAAATTTATTACCTTTCAATCTCAAACTTTGACAAGTTCCCATTCACAAAATTTACTAACGCATAGAGTATCTAGGATTGAATCAAACAAAGCTTCGAACAATAGATTGTGCAATTTAATAGATTTGTCTACCTACACACCATTAGGTTCACCCCAATCTTATAATTTAGGGTTTAGCTAGACATGGAGAGAGAAAAAATCAAATCTATAATGAGAATAAAATACCGTATTGAAGAAACAAACAAACTTTATTAAAATCCAACAAATCCAAACTCAAAATCAAACAAGAGTCTTCAATCTCCAACTAGGGTTCTATGAGAGAGAGAGAGAGAGAGAGAGTAGAGAGAAAATTACAATTCAAACTTGCTCTCCAATCCAAAAACCTCCTAAGATAGATAACTAGGCTAAAAGTATTTTTGGAAACAAATAAATCAAGAGGATCTCGTCCAAATCCAACACGGGAGACTACCCTACAACCTACCCCACCAACTACCCGGTCGGGTAACCCTCAGTTGAGATTACCTTAGCTGCTACCCCGGGTACTACCCTCAGTGATTTTGGTAGGGTAACTCTTATTTGACTTATTCTTTGACTCGGCTTCTTTCTTGGGCAAAAATCCCGACTTGTTTGGCCTTGAACCTCTTGTCTTGACTCCTATTCTAGATCCTTGACATCCCAACTTCCTTGAATAACTCGGTTTCCTTCTCCTATTAGACATGAAATTCCAAGAAATGCAAAGCGTAGACACTGAACCACAAGTCTCACTAATACAACTAAAAACACTCTAGACACACGAGATGCAAGCTAAAAATATAACTAAACATGATCTAATATGCACCCTAAACATGCTCTAAATGCAAGTTATCAAAATTAAACCCTAAACCTCAATTCAATTAAGGAACCCTAATTATTACAAACCCTAATGCATCACATCCCAACATCCGAATATATAATGAGTCCCATGAAACAATGATAGAAGACATCGTACCTTTAGCGTGTCGGGTCCTATTCGCGTGCCTTTTTTCGGATTCTCGTACGGTGCAAAGATGAGGAATGTAGTTGATGAAAATGATGAAGGTATTTCTCAGTGTCATTAACAAAAATAATGGTCGAGATCGGCACCATACTTACCGCGTCGGAGTTGCTGGAAGCTCATCACAAAAAGAAGCCGAAACAGATGTCCATGTCGTCGTTGGAGGAATTTGACTTGTAGCCATGCTACAAAATTTGTAAGTCGTGAATGGATGCCATGTTAATCTCATTAACCACGTGAAAGGCACATGTGAAGAGGTGCCTTTGCAATTTGTATCATGTTGCATACCACAATCACACTTCTTTTTGCAATATGTAGAAGCCTTGTTCTTGTCATTATGCAGATAATAAACAAATATCATTAGATCCAAATTTCATTCCTACTTCCAAGAAAATTTTCCTTCTAAAACCAACTTTCACATTAAACTCAGGGTACCTTACTTTTTCTTCACCAGTAGAATCACTAATACTTATCAAATTTTTAGAATCCTCCTCTGAAACAAGCTCCTCTGCAAAAATTGGCTCATCAATGAGTGTAATGCCCACTCCCACATCATCTTGGGCAGAATAGTGCAACATTATCATCATAAATGTCATCATCCTCACCTTCACTTACTTTGGAGTTGAATTCTGAACATGAGGAGGATGAATATGATGCTACCACAACATATTCATCTTGGACAAGCGATTATAAGGTTTGGTTTTTCTTTTTAGGTGACGTGTTTGAGGACTTTTGGATAGTTGGAGTTAATGTGCCACAAATGGGGTGTTTGGATTTTCTTGGGATTCTTCTAAGATGAGATTGAGTTGTTGGCTTGATGTGGGGTGCAATAAAGAGCTTTTGTTTGAATTAACCTGTACATCTTTAGCCTGGAATAGGGTTGACTCTTTTCTGGTAATCACAAGTTTTTTTCTTTGGCTCCTCCTTACTTTTAAGGCCTCCACTAATTGTTTCCTTAAAGTTGTTAGACTAATCTCATTATTTTGAGCAACATAAATATGAATGACAATTTGTCTCTACCGGTAGAACCTATCATTGAGATGATATCCATGTCCACCAGAAGTTGTCTTAGCCCATTAGTAATGGTATATCATGCCTCCAAGTACCATAATTCTTTCACATTGCTTATTCCCAATTCATCCTCTAAATATCCTTCCATTTCTATCTTTAATAGCAAGTTAGGATCCACATCTTTTTTGTTAAATACAGATCCTTTTCGGTGTATCACTTGATCACCAACACGTTCAAATAAACCCCCCATACAAGAACCTAATGCAAATACTTATTTGTCTCTACATTTAGTGTAACAATGTCATATATTTCACCTAATAGTTAAGTATAAAGCAACAACACACACATATAAAGAGATAGGTACAATGACATAATACAATAATATATAATATAAGATCAAAAGGAAGCATTTAAGACAATGTTTATGGGGGACCACATGACATTCATACAATAATATATGCTTCACCATTTATTTCAAAAGGAAGCTATTCAATTGATGTTAAATTTTGGAAGTTTTTGTACTATGACAACATTGCTTTTGTTTATACCTTGTCTATATGTCTGGGAAGTTGGATTATTTAGCAAACAATAAAGCCAAGTAAATCTTTCTCCAAACCTCTATTTATGTATTACTTCTAAGCTATATGAACGTTCAACTAAACCCAAACCCTAGATTAATCACAAACATAAATTAATCACAAGCCGCCCAAATATAAAACCCAAACATCAAGCTCTACTATTCAAACCCTAGATTAATCACAAACACTCTAGATTGAACATTTGGGTGTTTTCTTACCCGGAGAAACCAGATCTGATAAGAAGCACGAAATATTGAGACCACTTATGCCAATTCGCCTCTTGAGAAATCAAAATAATCAATCGATCACGTTGGTGTTGGTGTAGCCATTGTCGTCAACTTCATCTTCGTTCTTTCTCCGTGTTAAATGAAATTGGGTGAAATAGGTTGTACAAAAGAGAAAGGTTAATAAGCAAGGGTAATTTTGTAACTTGATAATTCACTAACAGGACATCAAACAGGATGGTTGCCGGAGTGGTTTTTCGATATGAATATTTTTATGGGTGATTTGTTAGAATTTCGATTTATATGGGTGGTTTAGCGCATAACCCTATAATTGGTGGGTGATTTTCTGAAATTCACTAAAACAAATAATAAATCAATTCCACCGATTGTTAAAATTCACTAAGAATAAAAAAAACCCCAGATGGCCCGAATAGAATCGGATTTGACCCGCCCGACACCACTGTAGACTTGGATCGGAAAAAAGGGCTCCCTCACAGTTCTCTTCCTCGACCGCTTTGATAGAGAACGGTCGCACCGCCCAAGCTGAAGAAAGCAATATTTGAATTCTTCCAGGACTACAATTCTGCAAGTCACCGAATTTCTTCGTGATAGTGGATGCCATCCGATTCGATCCACAGGTTTGTGTCATCACGACTCCATCTAGGTTTTGTTATTGTTTCTTGCGAATCTTCTGCGTTTCATTGTTGATAGATTACGTTAAATTCTGAATTCACATCATTTGCTTTTGTTTCTAATCTCTCTTAGGATGATCTTGGCTTTCATCGGTGTGGGAATAAGAATCTGAATTCAAATTCGTTTCAGACACTGATATTGTCTTTTAGGAGCACACAACCTTATCTTTTGGGAGCACACAACCTCTTGGGCTCTTGGCGTCACACCAGTAGATCTTCCTCTCATTCTCTCTCTGTCCCACTTGAGTAATGCAAACTGCAAAAATACAATTGAATCTCATTATACACAAATGAATGAACTTGGACCTAAATGCTTTTAATATATATTATAAATGTCTAATTAGTTTAAGATCCTTATTATGAAGGGTGATGGTTGTATAATTTGTAATATTTCATGTTATACATATAAAGAAATTGAACCAAAATATATATTGAATTAAAACAATAAATTTGCTAGTAACATTAGTAAGATAAACATATAGTAGTATATTTTATCTATAAACTCACCTATTTCTACAAAAAATTATTAAAATAATTTAGAATATATTTTCATATAAATTATTTAAGATTTATTTTCGTACTAAGAAAGTCAATGGTTTAAATACAAACTCTCAAAATATATATATCACATTTTTAATTTAAATCGTATTGAATAAAATAGATCTTAAATATTCTTTTTTACTAAATTATATTTTATCCTATTAAAAGATATTCATCTTCACATTAGATATGATGTTGATTTTAAAAGGAATGAATAAAAATGAATTCTGACACAAAAAATATATATAAAATTCACCTATTTCAACAAAGTCTTTATTAAAATCAAAATAATGTGTCTCTTGTTGGTGAAATGGTTGGTTGAGTTTGATGACTCCATGACCATCTTGTTTGGTCTTCAACTATGTTTCTCGCTCCAAATTGTTCAAACCATTAACAATTTCAACTCCAACCTCATATATTTAGGTTGCTTGTTTGAAGATATTAGATCTATTTTATATACTTTTATGAGTTTTAGACCATCTTGTGTTAGTAGAACGGACAACATTGCAGCTCATAATATAACTTGTTCAGTATCTTTGTCATGATAAGATCATGTATATGGGTCTAATATACTATCATGTGTATTAGCATTAATTAAACTTGATATTTAATAAAATACTTATGCTTTGACTAAAAAATCAATTAACTGTATTATTTTAGATTAAAAATAAGTTAGTGATGTGATCAAAGTTGTGTTTATTTACGTTCAAAAAATCAATTTAGTTGGTGAAAATAAACTTTCAAGTCAAAGTTCTTGATTAATGAAACAATACCGTCTCTTTTTATATGAGTTTTTGTTCATTTTTTAGGTAAAGTTTTTGTTCATTTACTAATTAAATCAACTATTGGTTTGGTTCAAATGAAACAAACTCTTATCCTGAAAATTGAAAAGTGCACTACAAAGTATGAAGAGTGCATTACAAAATACAAAAAGTGCAATCCGAAAAGTGTACTACAAAAAATATGAAAAGTGCACTACAAAGTACGAAAAATGCAAATGCGAAAAAGTGCAATCCGAAGTAGGAAAAGTGCACTAGGAACTAGAAAAAATGCATTCGTTTCATTTTTCATGATACGAGTTTGTTTCATTTGAACCAAACTCTATAATCAATTCAATAACAATTTGATCAAAATTTCATTTTTCCAAAAAACTGAAGTAATGTAGGATAGTTAATAAGAGTTTATTCAAATGAATAAGATTAATTAACTTAAAAAATAATTATAATTAAATCTCATATACTAATTAAGTTATAAACTAATATATTTTTTTCTTTATTTTAGATAAAAATAAAATTAAAAAATTGATTAAAAGTAACTGTAAAAGACATCATCGGATAAAGGATGTAAAGTTGTTAAAATTTGATCATAAATAAGCATAAAAAATATCTAATAATAATGATTTAGAAATGAATAAATAAGATAATCATAAAATAGAATTAAATATTTTTTATTTTAAAATGCATGTGTGACATGGTCTATTATTCACCATGTATGTGAATTGAATGCGATGTCGACATGTAGTCAAATGACTTTTTCTTTAGTGTATAATGTCTTATCCATTCAAAGGTTTTTTATGCTTAATTCAATTATATGCTTAATTAAATTATATTTAGAAAATAATGTGCACACAAAGATATAACCATAGAGGTCATCTTCCATTAAAAGAATGTATTGCTTTACCTTAAGTTGTCTTCACATTTATTCTTCCTAAGTTTATATTCGTAGTGTTTTAAAACATATTATGAGGTAGAGATCAAAAGAATGGAAGAAATAGATGAAATGTAAAATACCTATTAGGATTTCTAGGAGATGCTTACCAAAAGTCTTCTCCTTTAAATCTTTATAAGCTTGATTTATGAATTTCTTTTCATCCATTAAAGCTTTTGTTTTTCCTTCTCTAAAATAAGAGTTTTTTTTAAGATACATAGAAGGGTGATAACGGTTTGAAATTATTTTTGCTCTGATCAAGCTATTTGATAACTTGTATTTAGAGCATATTTAGGGTGCATATTAGATCATGTTTAGTTATGTAATTAGCTTGCAACTCGTGTTTTTAGGTCATTTTTAGTTGTTTTGGTGAGTTTTGTGGTTCGGTATCTACGCTTTGCAATTTTGGTATTTCAGGTCTCAAAGGAGAAGGAAACCGAACCATTCAAGGAAGTTAGGAAGTGAAAGAGCATGAAGAGAAGTCAAGACAAGAGGTTCAAGGCCAAACAAGTCGGGATTTTTGCCCAAGAAAGAAGCCGAGTCAAAGAACAAGCTAAATAAGAGTTACCCTACCAAAATCACCCAGGGTAGTACCCAGGGTAACAACCAGGGTAATGTCATCTGAGGGTTACCCGACCGGGTAGTTGGTGGGGTAGTCTCCCGTGTTGGATTTGGACGAGATCCCCTTGTTTTATTTGTTTCCAAAAATACTTTTAGCCTAGTTATCTATCTTTAAGAGATCTTTGGATTGGAGAACAAGTTTTGGGATTGTAATTTTCTCCCTTTACTCTCTCTCTCTCTCTCTCTCTCTCTCTCTCTCTCTCTCTCTTAGAACCCTAGTTGGAGATTGAAGACTTTGTTTTGAGTTTGAGTTTGGATTTGCTGGATATTAATCAAGTTTGCTTGTTTCTTCAATCCGGTATGTTTATTCTCATGGATCATTGATGTCTGTGGTCTCTAAGGACCGATTGGAGCTTAGTGTACCCGTTATTGAGGACCATGTGGAGAAAAGAGAGCTACTTGCTGATGTTGCTCAACCTTTTCAACAAGTTGTAGAGGCTACAAGTCCTATAGTTGGTGATGGTGCTAAGGAGATGAAGGGTAGAGATTCAAAGAAAAAGAAGAAGGATCGAGCAAAAACTGAGGTCAAAATTGGAGACAAGGTTATGCTTTTTCATGAAAGATCCAACATGTTTCTAGGAAGCAAAGGAACAAGATGGTCTGGGCCATACATAGTGACTCGAGTTTTACATGGAGGTGGAGCAGAGCTTTGGCATAAAAACTCGGGAAAATTCAAAGTACAAAGGCATAGACTGAAGCTTGTAGTTGATCCAAATCCGGTTAGGGTGGGTACCAAAGACCCTCCTGACCCGAGTACTTAAAAGAAGATGGAAGGTCAAGCTAATGACCTTAAACAAGCGCTGCTTGGGAGGCAACCCAAGGTTAGTGTTTTCTTCTCTTTCTTTTATTTTCTACATTGGGGACAATGTAGATTTTAAGTTTGGGGGAGGGAAACAAGTTTCTTGTTAGTTTAGATTGCATATAGTTTCATGCTAGATTGCATTTTCATGTTTAAGTTTTTTGCATTTGTCTTTGCATAAAAAAAGAAAAAAAAATCTGAAAAATGTCAAAAAAAATAAAAAAATCATGCATTTTAGGTGTTATTGAATCCCTTTTAATGGAAAACCCCTTGTCCTCTTAATTATTCTTTGCATAACTCTAAACCCCATGACATGCTTGAATTGTTGAAACCTCTATATATTAGCATGATTGTAGATTTGTATGTTTTACATGTAATTGAATGAGCACATGCTATCTTTTGAGTTTTGAGATTATCCTGAAATTCTAGACATGTTTAACCTTGTGAGATTTTTTTTAGCCTTTCTAGGACTAATTGTCCTCTCTTATATTTCTTGAGTGTCTCACTATGACTTGCTAACTCTAGAACTTGCATTAAATATCTATTTCGAGGTTGCTTACATGAGTCTTGCATATGACATTAAAGTGATAGAGGCATTATTTTTCATTAGCCTATATTTTCCCTATCCACCCTGCACATTAATCCTTCTTTTTGAAGCCCCTGTTAGCCTTAATAGCCTATCTTTGTGAGCTCCACATAATTAAATCCCGAGCCTAATGAGCCTGACCCTTATGAAGAATAGGAATTTTTGCTGAATTATTTTGTGAAGTTTTGGTGAGTTGGGGAGTTAAGAAGAAGAATGAGAATGGTGGATGAGTTGAAAGAAAGAAAAATGTGAAGTAAAGGGAATAAAGGTCGAGAATGAAGAATGGTTTGAGCTTGATAATATCGTGCATATGAAAAAGAAGTCTCAAAACCATAAAAAAATGGGTTGAAGGAAATATCAAAAGAAGTGTGAGAAGGAAAAGAAAGAAGTTGAAGTGAATAAAGGTTTGGAAAGAAAGTAAGATAAAAAGGGTTGTTGGTGTTGATGAAGCTTGATTCTTATTTTCCAGATTTAGCACCACATAGCCAAATATATTCCCTACCTTGATCTTCTCACATTGGCCACATTACAACCCATTAAAAGACCTCTTGATTTTTGTTGTATGCAATGTCCATAGCGGTGGAGATCTAGAACATTGATGCAAGCATATGGTAGTTTAGCGGTTTTAGTTGAGAATTGAGCGAAACACTATACCCTAAACACTTGAGTGAGAGAGACAAACACATTCTCCTAGTGAGGTCTAGAATTGATGCATTCTCTTGGTCTTTTTGATATATCATACATGTGCAATGATTTCAATTTGTGAACTACAAGTTTATTGATTAATGCTTAACTTTATTTGAGGTGGATACTTGAATTGCATTGTTTTGTGGGGTGTTGAGTTTATCTCTTGCTTGAGGACAAGCAAGGTTCAAGTTTGGGGGATTTTTGATAACTTGCATTTAGAGCATGTTTAGGGTGCATATTAGATCATGTTTAGTTATGTAATTAGCTTGCAGCTCGTGTTTTTAGGTCGTTTTTAGTTGTTTTGGTGAGTTTTGTGGTTCGGTATCTACGCTTTGCAATTTTGGTATTTCAGGTCTCAAAGGAGAAGGAAACCGAACCATTCAAGGAAGTTAGGAAGTGAAAGAGCATGAAGAGAAGTCAAGACAAGAGGTTCAAGGCCAAACAAGTCGGGATTTTTTCCCAAGAAAGAAGCTGAGTCAAAGAACAAGCCAAATAAGAGTTACCCTACCAAAATCACCCAGGGTAGTACCCAGGGTAACAGCCAGGGTAATGTCATCTGAGGGTTACCCGACCGGGTAGTTGGTGGGGTAGTCTCCCGTGTTGGATTTGGACGATATCCCCTTGTTTTATTTGTTTCCAAAAATACTTTTAGCCTAGTTATCTATCTTTAAGAGATCTTTGGATTGGAGAATAAGTTTTGGGATTGTAATTTTCTCCCTGCACTCTCTCTCTCCCTCTTAGAACCCTAGTTGGAGATTGAAGACTTTGTTTTGAGTTTGAGTTTGGATTTGTTGGATATTAATCAAGTTTGTTTGTTTCTTCAATCCGGTATGTTTATTCTCATTATTGATTTGATTTCTCCTATTTCCATGTCTAGCTAAACCCCAAATTCTAAGATTGGGGTGAACCCAATGATGTCTAGGTAGACTTATTTATTAAATTGCACAATCCGTTGTTTGAAGCTTTGTTTGATTCAATCCTAGATGCTTTATGCCTTAGTAACTTTTGTGAATGGGAACTTGCCAAAGTTTGAGACTGAAAGGTGAAAACTTTGATAAGTAGTCAGACAGGGAATTGAGACTGAAAGGTACTTTTTCCTGTTGGAACCCTAGGATTTGAACCTGAGATTTCTCTATTATGAAAGTATTTTGATTCCTCTTGTGGAATAACAATTGTCATAGAAACCTTAAGGTTGGGTTGAGTTAGCAAGTCGCGAAAGAGGATGTTCATTCAATTTAATCTTAAATTCTAAGTGCTTAAAGGTCTAGATTTTAATTTGCAATTCACGAAAGTGGATGTTTAATTGAGTTTAGATACGTTTGTTAACATTCGAAAGAATTTAGCAGATACATTAGACAATTGCCTTCAAACAAAGTCATAATTAAGGTTGTGCAATCATCTTTTATAGTCTACCAAAGCATTATTGTGGTGATCCTTGATCTTAGAAGCCTTTCTCTCATTGATTTCTCATATATTTACTTGTTTACTTGTCATAAGTTAGTTTCATAGCAAAAATCACAATTCAATCTTTCCTTATTTTATGACTTAGTCTACTGTTTTGAATACAATTAATACTACATAGTCCCAGAGTTCGACACCTTGGTATTACAACCGATCCCGTACACTTGCGGGGTAGGATTTGGCCTATCACTATTCAAAGCCTTTAAAGTAAAGAAAAACTTCATGCATGCAATATTATACATATTATACATGGCCTTTTTGTTTTTGAAACAACAAAACTATGATAGCAAACTACAGTCTACAACATGATAGTGTACAAACTTTATCCAATTCCTTAAACAACATTTTTTCTCAAAAGTATATTAAAATATTTTTCATTGGTTATGGAGAAATAAAATGTTTTATACATGTATTGTCTATCATCTATCTTGATGGGTGACAAAACGGAAAGTTTATCTCAAGCAGAAAACAGACATTCCAATCGGTAATATCATCAACGCAGTATCAGTTGACTAAATGGAAAGTGGAAAGTTTATCTCAAGCAAGTAGAGCTACACTTATACAAGCAACTCTAACAGCAAAACCAAGTTACATGATGCAAGCTTTCATGCTTCCAGAAGCAAATCATAAAGCGTTAGATGACATAAACAAGAAATTTTTCTGGAATAAAGGTGAAAATCATATACCATTAATTGGTTGGGATAAAATTTGCAAATCTAAAAAGAAAAGAGGTCCTGGTTACCAAAAATCAAGTGCAATAAATCAGGCTCTGCAAATGAAATTGGTATGGAAGATTCTGGCAGAACCAGAAAACGTGTGGGTCAAAATGATTAAGGAAAAATACTTGAAAGAGGCTAGCTTACTATCATACTGTAAGAAAAATAACGTTTCGTGGCAGTGGCATAACTTGGTTACACTATTACCAAAATTTCGAGAAGGATTAATTTGGCAAATTGGAGATGGAAACACAATAAAATTTTGGACAGATAGATGGTTTTTTACTACACCACTAATTAATGAAAGAATTCAACCAGGTCCACAAAACTTGGAAGAAAAAATTAGAGATTTCATAACGGCAGATAGAAAATGGGATGTAGAAAAGTTAGGTAGATATCTTCCTCCAAGTTGGGTTGATAGGATTTTAAACATCCAACTTCCACAGACAAGCATTCCTAATAGGATGTATTGGTCCATAAGCAAGAATGGTTGGTTTTCCACTTATTCCGCGTTACAATTTATAACGAATGAAAACAATCAAACCGACTGCAATTTTGACTGGATTTGAAAACTAGACACATACCCGAAGGTAAAATCTTTTCTTTAGAAATTATGCCACGATGGTCTACCTACAAAAGAGAGACTAGTATGAAATCACATTGATGTCACACAAGAATGTAGCTTATGCAATCATAATTTGGAGAGTACATAACACCTGCTATTTGGATGCAGTTTTACTAGACAAACTATGAGCTACCTTGACCCTAAGATTTCAAGAATAATGGCACAATCGCCTAATGGATCACATAACATAGTTGAAGAGCTAATCCTAATAAAACAGAAACTAGCTTGCCATGAATTTATAAAATTAGCAATTATATGGTGATGCGTGTGGCATCATAGAAATAGAACAATATTTCAGAATGACCTATCATACGATGGAAGAAATTTTACTGAATATGTAAATTACAAGTGACTAACTGGAAGACCGCAAAACAAGAGATAGAAAGGGATATAGATAAAGATCACACAACCAAGTTTCCAAGGAAAAGCAAGAGGACAAATAAATGGGAAAAACCACCAGAGGAAACAATAAAGATTAACTTTGATGGATCTTGGAGAATGAACGGAGCTTCAACAACAAGTTATATCATACGGAACTCTAAAGGAGAAGCAATTGATGTAGACGAATAAAGACAAAAGATGGAAGTGCATTGCAAGCAGAGGCAAGAGGGATGGTAATGGGAGTACGCGCAGCGCAGAAAATAATATGTAGACGGGTTATAATTGAAGGAGATAATATTCAAGTGATTTCTGCACTACGGGGTAGTAGAAGTTGCCCTTGGATCATAGACATGATGATTGTGGATTCACTGGCTATTACACGTGCTTTCGAGGCGATTGAATTTAAACACGTGCCTCGATCGTGTAATGAAACAACTGATTGTATTGCTCGATTGCGACATACTTTATCTTCCGATTAGCTGAAGACACATCCAGAACTGAATGTTCACATCCGAAAGAATGTTCTAGGCCAATTCTCTCAAAATAGCCTAATTTTTACCTTATACAAAAAAATCTATCTTGATGGGTGGTTAAGATGTGACTTGACAATTCATTTTTTATCCTTATATCTTTCCAACGAGATGAATTGATATACATGTTATATCAATATTATATATATAATTGTATGATATATATGAAGTGCAATTTTTTTATTACCTAATATAATGTTTACATATATATACGTGTGATTGTTATTTTCTTTTAAAAATTATACGCATTTCATATGAACAAGAAGTAGACATGATTGTTTTTATCTTGTGCATATAATTGATACATCTTATATACTTAAAACCGTTATTTAATGTACGTGTAAGTATATCATATGTGTGTTTGTTAATTTTAAACTTGATTAATTAATCTAAGAATTGAAAATGTCTGGAACATTTGAATCAAAACCACATCATATGAATTCTAGGTTGTTTTATGGATTGAAACATCAGGCAAAATATAGTATGATCGCATTAGCGAGTATTTACTAAGGCGACGACTTGTGAATAATAAAATTAGTCCTTGTGTGTTCATAAAAAAGAACAAAGCCGGGATATGTAATCATAGCTATTTATGTATGATTTAGATATTATTGGAACTTCAGAACAGTCCTATTAGCGGCTAATTATATAAAGAATGAATTTAGAATGGAGGACTTAAGAACTACCAAGTACTTTCTTGACCTAAAGTTTGAGCATATAAAGAATGGGTTAAAGGATCGATTGACTTTGGTTAAAGTGCACCCATTAAGTACACAAATGGTAGTAAGTAAGGTCACTAAGTGTGGAAAAGGATCGCCTTTGCCGCCCCTAATTAGAAAATGAAAGAGATATTAGGTCTTGAAGTATCATATCTTAGTACAATAGGTGCATTAATGTACATTGCTTCATTACCTCAATAACGTAATTTGATGTGACAATGAGTTATTGTCTCCCTAAACATAAAATAAAGATTATTGGTCCGGAAGTACCAATTCTTCTACAAAAGTTCATAATGGCATATATCTATTGCATAAAGAATGTATGTTTAATTGAGGGGAGCATTATTCCACGACTGTACTCTTTTTCCCCTGACTTTGGTTTTTATCTCATTGGGGTTTTCCAAGCAAGGTCTTTGACGAGACAATCTCGACCTAAAGTTCAAAAAATGTGAAAGAATGACATTTTTATCCATTCATAAATGCGACTGTATTCTTTTCCCCTTGATTGTACTCCTTTTCCTCTATGAGTGATCTAATAGACTATACACTTCTTATTCTCTTATTCTTCCTCTAAAATTACAACAACAGTGCTATTTTTACGAGAAATCTTTGTGCACACAAGAAAAGTGCCCGACGCAGTGAGTTCTATGGATACTCGATGGACAAAATTTATCACGCTTCGTGAAGCGTGGCTCTTCATTAGGGGTGCTCAATGAGTCGACTCAACCTGACTTGCGAGTCATGTGTTTACCCGCTAAAAATTTATTGACCCGCGACCTGACCCACTAGTTGCGGATTTTGCGGGTCGGGTCGTGGGTCGACCCGTTTGACACACAAAAAAGACAATTCCGATTGTCCCACAAGTAAGGGTGCTCAACGGATCGACCCGACCCACATTTTTTTTAGAAAATATTATATTATTTCATTAAAGAGTAAAAAAAATTATTATATTACTTGCGGGTTGGGCCGGGTTGACCCATTGAGCATCCCTACTTGTGGGACATCCGGAGTTGCCTTTGTGTGTGTCAAATGGGTCAAATCGCGACCCGACCCGCAACCCGCTAGTCGGGTTGTGGGTCAATAAATTTTTTTACGGGTCAACTCGCGACCCGCAAGTTAGGTTGGGTCGACCCATTGAGCATCCCTAATGAAGAGCCATGATTCACAAAGCTTGATTCCTTTTGTCAATCGGGTATCCATAGAACTCACTCTTCATAAAGAATGAATTTTCCGTGTGTGCCGAGCACTTTTTCTGTGTGCACAAAGAATTGGCCTATTTTTAACCCTTTTTAATAAAAAATTTTAATCTCACATGCCTGTCCGTTTTTTGTTTTGATTGGGTCTTTAAACTGGCCCAAGTTCATCCAACCAAAACATCCCTAGAAAGGAACCAGAGGGAGAACCAGGACTGAACGACGGGTTCGGGATAAAGAATTCTACACCGCCGGCATATCTTCTCTGCCTCGTCAAAGTCTACAAATTCGTCCCCAAAATTGATTGGTTTGAACTTGTCGTTTCCAATTGAATTTTGTTTCCTAATATCTTTATGTCAACCGTGGTTCTTATTTCTCAATTGAGAAAGATCCAAAATTTCACTTGTTTTGTGCCGCTGGCGCCCGTCTGAGAACTCCCGGCCGCCGCCGGTGGGGGCGTTCGCGCCCCGCGCCCCCAGCTGCCTCCGCCACTATACCTTGCTGAGAGACTTACAGTTATTCCAGAACAAATTTGCTTACATATTTACAACCCTTTATAGACTTCAGTCAGATTGCACCATTCTGCTATACTGTCTAATATTTGTTGATTATGAAATCAAATGCAATAACTAAATTACTATGCCTCCCTTTTAAGCTTTCTTCAGTCGTATTTTGTTCCTTTCTCATCGTGAGTTATCTTCCACATTAGCTGTTAGGCTATTTCGATAACACAAAAGGAGAGTTCATTTATTGCATTGATACTGTCACAATAGCTTGTTACAAACTAATCGCCCCGGGAGGAACTTTGTTTAAAGTAACTATGATGAGAAATTAGCCCATACATGGATGAAAAATTATGAAGCTGTTTTGCATCTGATATCCCAGTTACTGATCAATAGTTCTGTTTGACCTAAAATGGATAAGGGAACTTGCCGGGATGTTCAACTAATATTTTTGCTTTACACAGCTGCTTATGTTTGAAGGTTTTAAATACTCTTATTTCTTGCTTTGGTACTTCAGTTCCTAAGTAGTTTATAGAGTTTGAAAGAGCTTATATAAATTCCCGCGCACAAAGCATCAGCTTATCAAGTTAATTGTATGGAAGAGCGTTATTATTGGCAAGCCCTTAGCATGTATGGCTAGAAGAAGTTTGATCTAGGGGTGAATCTCGCACAAGAAGAATTTGCAGGAAAACACTCCTACGACTCTTTTCATTCAATAAATTATAATCTGATGCCTACAACTGACTCTGAACTGTGCTTAAATAGACTAGGATGTGTGATGCTAACAGCTTTCCTAACCCACACGTCCACTAACGGAAGATTGGGCCGAAAGCAAGTGCCACTAACTCCACTAACAATAACTAATCTGACTAACCTCAACTGACATGCCTAGACTCTTTAAACTGAAATTCAGGAACAAACTGCATAGTTAAATAATTGAAAAGACTATGCAAATTAAATAAAATTTGATCCCTAGCTGCTACTAACGACCTCTTTCTTCTAAACTATAATGGAACTCTATCAATGCATCCTCTCCGGAAATTCGACTTGTCCTCAAGTCAATACATAGGGCACTTGTTTTCTCCTACGTGACAACACCCATGTAGCTCTTCCATGGTTCATTCATGCCTTGACTTGTTGTGGACCTTCCTAGTTCTTCTTTGACATGGCCTAAGATGAAAATGGAAGTTTGGTTTTAAGGTTTAAGGCTGGTGGACAAATCAATGATGGGGGATTGGATAACAGAGGGCTGAACTTTCAGAATTTTGGTTGTTTTTGAGATTTCTTTTTGGTCAATTTTGGCTTCAACCTCCATGGATCTTGACTTGGTACTCCCATAGACTTCCTTGGGGATCACTTGAACCATCACATCTTCATGAACAAGGTCCTTGGTGTTTTTAACCTCTTCTAAGTGGACTAAACTTTGTCCATGAATTTGCTCCGTACTTGTTTCCTGGCAACTGTTGTTGATGGGTTGTCCACCATTGTAATGAACCTCGAGCTTTAAAATTTTAGTAGTTAAAATGGGCAAAAGCTTATCCAAGCAAGAAATGATTGAAACCAATTGGGATTTAATGTGTGGATTGAAGGCTATGGGTGATGGTGGTGGTAGATTGGAAGCGGAATAGTGTGTCATTGCCATTCGGATCGAACGGCTCCGATACCAAAATGATAAATACCACTCACATGAGGATCTCAATTTGACGAACTACTCGTAGGCAAGAATCCCGCACAAGAGGAATTTGCTGGAAATCACTCTTATGACTCTTTTCATTCAATAAATTATAATCTGATGCCAACAACTGACTCTGAACTGTGCTTAAATAGACTAGGACGCGTGATCCTAACAGCTTTCCTAACCCACACGTCCACTAACAGAAGATTAGGCTGAAAGCAAGTGCCACTAACTCCACTAACAATAACTAATCTGACTAACCTCATCTGACATGCCTAGACTCTTTAAACTGAAAATTCAGGGACGAACTGCATAATTAAACAATTAAAAAAGACAATGCAAATTAAATAAAATTAATCCCTAGTTGCTACTAATGACCTCTTTCTTCTAAGATATAATGGAATTCTATCAGGGTCAGGGGTTAAGTAGGTCAGATTTGAACATCTTCTCGTTGTCGGGTACAGGAAGGAGAGAAGATAGAGTAACTAGCAGCCCGCAGGTGACTGAAAGTATGACTTACTAGGCTAGTACAAATGAGAGGTTTTTCCCCCTTTTCTTTTTAGGGTATTTAACTCCCTTATTTTGTAAATGGCATAGGCCTGGACAAGGGAGGGTGATTTCCTGGTGCTTTGACTGAAACTAGCTACCAGTCCGTCTTTTCTCAGTGTTTTTTGTGATTTCTCTGTGTATTTTCATTACCTGGATCTTTTTAACTTTTCATTCTAACACAGACATTGTGATGTTTGTGGCTTTGAATTAAATTTATAAGAATAACTACATTAGCATGCTTTCGTAGCACTTGCCAAAACTTTGATTGACTCTAATGATACTTTCTAACTCACTTGTTGCATCTACTTCTTGTTTCTGAAACAAGCATGCATTTATTAGTTTTATTTCTGGAAAATATCTAGGAGGAGAACATCCTGCCAGGACTAAATCATAAGGAAGTGTTCCTTGATTCAAAGATGCTGGATTCACCATACTTTCAAGCTTCAGATGGTAGTCTAAATAATCTATCTTCACCAAGCTCTTCTAGTCCGTGTGTAGTTTCTCATGGGGATGGCAGCTATGAAGGAAATGGTGCGACTTCCTCCCTTAGCTCAAGTGAGTTTGTGTGTAATGACACAAGTCCTGGATCTGATTTCACAGTATCAACATTGCACCACCCAGCACTATCTTATATTCCTTCTGAATCTGAGAATGAGAATGAGAATGACAATGCCGCATTGGCCTTTTCTTTGAAAACTGTAAGTTCTGTATTTGCAAAAGGTACAAAGGCCAATCATGAGTTCTCCGGTGACTTTGATGATGCTCTTGAAAACATTGTATTACGAGAAAGAAGAAAAATTCTGCTATCCAGGTTTTATTTGCTTTTATTCTTTAAATTGTTTTGATGTTTTGTTATAGTTTTAATTTGTTCTTATGTCTCCTTCCAAAAGTAGAAATGAAAAGTCATGGTATACAGCTCATGACCTCCTAAATAACACAAATTGCATGTTTTATTGAACAGGCTGTTAGTTAAATCTCAAAAGCCATGTATTCAGGTAACCTGTTACTGTTCCACTTATTTGTGTAATTATCAGTCGTCTCTTCATACAAAAGTCAAAAACTAGCAACAAGGAATCAATTTGAGATTCTGAACCTATATGTTAGTAATAGTATACATTTTTTTTTTGTGATGACTGTCGAGTCTTCTCCATCATAGCGCATTTATCAAGTAAAATACCTATTAAATCACAATGCGTGGTTATTGATTTTTTGGATCTTTATTTTTTTTTAATTATGAGCTTCAAAATGGAGAAACTAGTATTTTCATGGAGATATTAGTTGCAGGATGTTTTTGATGGGTCGTTTCTTAAGGATTGAGTGTAGAAGGGAGATGCTGGTTCTTCTAGATGTATTAAGTCCTATATTGCTCTCTCTTTTCACATGTAAATGATGTGTAGTTATGCAAAAAAAAAAAAAATTATGGATTTATCTCAGTGGGGTTTCCACATTTTGCAGCACTTTTCAAAAGATAGGAATTTTATAATATTCATTTCCCACATTACAGTTAACAAGTTAGCTGCATATGCCTCATAGGGTAGATAGTCTAGTCATGCTAAATATGTACATATGAATGATGCAACATTTTTCTTTCGGGATACAAGTGTTCTGACCAGTGGTTTTTTTTGCTGTGGTGTATTGATACAAGCCCAAATATAAACTATATTAGCTTTATTTATTATTTTCATTTCTGCATTTTGTAGTTAGTTTTCCTGATTGTCTATTTTCCCACTTCCTTGTTTTTAGGCATTTTCCCCACTTACTCCATTATGTTGCCCATTATCTTATTTATTATTATTTAGTTTTAGGAGTTAGTGATTGCATTTATCTATTATAAAAGGAGGAGATCAGATTGTAATTGTTCAGACTGGAAGAATGAAATGAATTACAAGTGAGGATTCCTCAAAATTGGCTGATTAGCGAGATGCTTGCTTTTCAGATTTCTATTCCTTTATTTTAGTTTTAGGGTTCTAACATGTATACTGAAGTTGTTTCTAACATAATGTAACATATTATGCTCATCGTATCAGGCATTCTTCTTGTGAACATCATGATGCACACACATGCACGGTGAAGTGTTATATGTGTCCTTATACCATGTGTTTGGTTTCCCAAAATGCAAATTGATGATACTAAAATGCAGTTCTTATAAAGACCACTTTTTGCTTTTAACATTACTAAAGTACATTTTAGGTCTTCAACTACAACTTAGTGAATACTAACAACTAAATATACAGTAATAGTCTCAGCTGATAGGCATCCTAAAACCAAATTTTTCTGCTGAAAAATGGGAAAAATCATGTAGTCCTTCCTAGGATATATCTGTATACTGGAAATATTAATCATGATCTTTGTTTTGCTTTGAATACTTCAAAAAGTGACATTACTGGCATATCTTGTTCCATTAAACAGTCTTTAGCTCTGTCAACAGATATCTTCACAATGTTAAATCTGTTGAATCTTTACTTTCAACTTCTGACAGTAAAGTAATCGATACACAGGAAGTTCTGAAAAGCAAGGGTTTGTCATCCAATATTCGAGTTAAGGCAGAGCCCTTTCTCTCTGATGAGTTTGATGACAGGGGAAATGATGTGACGGAGAACTCCACTGGTAGTGTAATTACCCTGAAAAGAGATCTGGGGGCTGTTGATGGATCTGTTGAGTGTGACCATTTACCTTTAACAGATCAAGCTACGTTGTCTCCAACCAGAACGTGTAGCTTCAGTGTCTCTAGAGATCTCAATTATAAAAATAAGAGGGTACCATCAAGTGTTAAATTGGGAATTGATTGCTTAGATACTGTGAAGCTGTCTATTTCAGAATCAAATGATCCTGGACCTTCAAGTTTGACAGAGCCTAGACCAAGTGATAGACAGGAAAAGGGGTTAAATAATGCCAAGTCTGTTTCTTCTTTTCGGGATGCTATTTCTGTCAAAATAGAAACATTTCTAAGCAATGAATTTGATAATGATGATATTAAAACATACCAGGGAATGGCTTTGTCTCCTAATTTGCAACCAGTGAAAACCGAGGAGACAATTTCTTTGGGAGCTTCTGATGATGAATTAGATCATATGTCACTTTTGGATCGCCTTATGTTGCTATCCAAAGAAACGTCACCTAGTTCTAATTATAAGAATCTCAGGTGCCAAAGTAGAAATACATCTTCAATTCGAGGTTTTGATTGTGGTGTCTTAGAATCTGTAGAATCAATAACTGTTACCCGTCCAAGGAAAAGGAGAAGAACTGCCACGTAATATTTCTCATTGCACTCACTTGAGACATCTTGTTTTTGGCTTTATCCACTGAAGCTATGGGGTTTATGACTTATTTATCGTTGTCTAGAAACTCTGCTGAAACGGCATTGGAAGAAGACATTCCTGGACTCCTAAAGGTAGAGTCCACACTTTTGTCATCTTTTACTTCCTGAAGGACATTGCATTCAAAAACTTACTAACGATAGATATATTTGACTGCCAATGAGATATTGCAGGTGTTGGTTGGTAAGGGTGTGTCAGTTGAAGACATTAAGTTGTACGGGGAACCAGAAAGTGATGAAGCCATAGATGAAACAATCTGTGAAGACAGCTTTACAGAGCTTGAAGATGTAATAGGGAAGGTTGGCTAATCTTCTAAATTCTGAATATACTGATTACTGATAGGATATCTAGTATTTGTATCGTTGCTTCGAATACGTTTCCAAGCAGTATTGACCAATGTTTTCTTTTGCTGGAGATGATGTTGATCAGGGATCGTATTTGTATTTGTTTCTTTCCTTTAGCAAATGTTTTTGCTAGTGTTCTGATTTTCAATTTGCCTAGATGAATGCTCATTTGTGAGTTTATGGGATGTTTAAGAATATATGCAGATGCTATCTACTTCATAATGCCCTGATAAATGATTACCTGTGCGTCTGTGCCTGAATTGTTTTCCATGTTTCTATAATGAAATCTGGCTATGTTATTTGTAGTCGCATATATGTTCCTGCATTAGGTGCGACTTGAACATAGTTACTTTTGGGCAGTATTTACGAAAAATGTAGTACATTTGAGTTGGGGACTGAGCATATTGCATTATTATTGCAATCAGATATCAAATATGGCACTCATATTGGGATAGTTTCTGAGGTATGGGCAGGGCTTGTCAAACAGATTTATGCCATTGCTTTTGAAGGGAACACTGATGTTTATAGCTAGTTTAAACGAGATTTCCTTTGCTTGCCCTCTTAAGTGGTAAATTAGTGATTCATTGTTTGCAGACTAATCTACAGACTTGGAAGGGTATAAAAAAATTAAGCTTTCACTCAAAAATAAAAAAGACAATATAATATGAAAAGAGGAGAAGATCCACGCAAGCTGAAATGGACTAGGAACTTTGATGTTGAACTTTTGTAATATGATGCAATTTGTTTTCTTGTTTTATATATCTGGTAACATAATTTTTGCATTATGGTGTTGAATTTTTTGTACTTTCACTGGAGTATAAGTTTTTCCTTTGTAATGCTTTTGGCGGGGAACTATATAAGAGACTTGCTTTAGCCTTTGCACTTGATATCTACCAAGTACTTTTTTTCTTACCCTGTATATGATAGTAGTACTACCAAATACCTGGAATATTCTTTGAATTAATTCAAGCATCTGTAACAAATGCAATGTTGTTTCTATTGATCTCTTCTTTTCATGTGCTGCAGGTATTCTCATATCGAGAACCCTTGTTAAAGGTGACTCCTATATGCTGCTCAAAGGGATCAAATGTGACCTACTGCCTTGGATGTCTTCTTTCACTTGTTGAGCAGGTAACAGGTTTCTTGTCTATAAACCTGGTGATCAACTGATCAAGAATATGCTTGTTTTGCTACCTGTTAGATCTTTTTATGCTTAAGCCTGCCAGCATTTTAGTTAGTATTATATCTTGTAGGCACGCTTTTTAAGGAGCCAGAAGTGGCCTGTTGAATGGGGTTGGGCTCGAGATCTTCAGGCTTTCATATTTGTTTTCCAAAGACATAACAGGTTTGTATTGGCTTCCAGAGTTCTGATGTTATTTAATACAATATCTATTATCTAATGAATGTGAATTTTGGATTATGAGCAGAATTGTGTTGGAGCGCCCTGAATATGGTTATGCAACATATTTCTTTGAGTTGCTGGATTCCCTATCTATTAGCTGGCAGATCAGACGCCTTGTGATTGCCATGAAGCTTACTGGTTGTGGCCGGATTTCCCTACTTGAGAATAGACCACTAAAGGTGAGTTCATTTAAAAAAAAATAAAATTGTTTCCACAATTCCATATTCAATGGAAGTGTTGATGTGTATAATGGAAGCTCAAGTTGCTTTGAATAGTAAAATTAACATTTAAATGCACATATCAATGCAACAGTTGAAATAAATAGCAACTCATCATTCATCAATATAGTTTTATGCAACAACCATAGAGTTCAAATGATCAAGTAAGCATAGTATGAGGATCAATCGATCTGCTTATAAGTATTTAAGATTTGAAAGCACCATTGATCTTGTAAGACTTAATTCTCATTATTATTATTATTATCAATTTATCATCTTTGTCCTTTTTTCTTTGTCTCTATGATGAATTGATGATTGGTCCTATGCATCTTCCCTTCTACTTGAGTTCCTTTGGTAATTTGCCCCTATCCATTGCTTCACAACATTTCTGATCGATGTTACAACTTGCTTCAAGGCATTTTCTCCAGCCAGCCCTGGTCTTGAAATCTCTTATGCTCATTAATTCTGTTACACTTTAAATCATTGGAGAATGAAATTGAAACAACCTGTTAATGAATTTCTGTTTTGCTAATGATTCATCATTGTCGGATGTTCAAATACCTGATACGAGGCTCGTATCTAAGCACTATGGGAAATGGTTTCCAGTTTGTCATGTTGTGTTCTTATGGGGCTCTGGTTTTGTTGTACAGGTTGGGGAAGACTTAACAGAAGGGGAAGCGCGGGTTTTGACCCAGTACGGTTGGGTTCCAGACACTGGGCTAGCCACAATGCTGAACTACTGTGGCAGAGTCGTTCACGACACGAACAAAGAAAGGGATGGAAACGAATGGAGGCAAAAGATAGGGAAGATGCTTGTAAATGGCTACAATGGAGGCAGTCTTGTGCCTCGGTTTCTCTTGAAGAAAGAGATACCCGTGGAGAAGGAATGGCTACCATCAAGCCCAGAAGTTAAGCTGGAATTATAGGGGCCCAATGGCCCATATTGGACGTTGCTGGAGACTAGAGATTGTATGTGTGCATAAGCTAGTAGGTAATTATATTGTTGTGGTTGATTCTTGGATGGACTCTACAGGTCTGAAATCATTCAAGGTAGGTAGGTAGGACATACATTTTGCTCATTTTAATGGGCTCAAAACATATACAGCCCCCTGAACTTGGACCAATTTGTCATTTAGACACCCCACCTTTGGTTTGGACCTATTGAGCACTTAAACTTAATAATTTGGACCTATTAAATACCTATGCGGTGATGTGGCGAAGTGCGTGAACTTCACTTTCTTTTGAGCGCGTGATGGAATGATAATTAAGAATTTTACATGTCTTTTTTCCTTTTTTTAATTCTTTCTTATGTTTTCTATATTCTATATTCTTTTTATTCTTTATTTCTATTTATTTTATTTTATCCTTGTCTTCTTTCTTCTTCTTTGAGTGGGTTTTTTCATCTGTAATGAAGATACAAATCTCTCCCAGAAGAAGAATGGTGCGAGCACCAACGAACTTGGAGAGAGTGTGATTGAAATCGTCGATTGAATGCGACTCTTGATACCAAATCTAGTGCTGATTTTGATCCGCCCAAATTGAAGACGATTCTAATGGCAGCCATGGCGGAATCATGCTTTGATGCTCAAATTGATGAGGGTGCTGGTGGCAGCTATGGCGGTGTCCAGACCAAATCATGCATCGATGCCTCAATTGCCCAAATTATAGCCGAAAGTTCTTGGTTTTGCCCATAATATTCCAGATCTAAAAACCAACCTCCATTAAAACTTGCATTCAAGCTTTTAAACTCAAAATTCGAACTCTCTTGCACCGAATCTATCAAATCAAAGACAGATCTAAACTATCTACCCCTTATTTACACAAATCCCCCTCTTTTCCGATCGATCGAATAGGTGGAGACACCAGATCTGAACTTGATTTTGTCGTCACAGTACATGTTTGGAGACGCCTCCGTATCTTTGTGCTTCGCCTCAACGTCTTGAGTCCAAAGCCGCCGAGACAATCTCACCATTGTTGAATGCCACCATGCCATTGTTGCTCTGCTAGTTGAACGCGGGGAGGAAGAAGGTGATGTGCCATTGTTGCTCTGCTAGTTGAACGTGAAGAGGAAGAAGTTGATGTGCACAGCAAAGGAATTTTTTTTTTCTTTTTTTGGTCAAAAGCAAAGTGATTTTATTATATTGCTTATTATTACTTTAATCAATTATTTAGGCTTATGTGGCAAAAATTGGGCTTATGTGGCAAAAAATTTAGCCTATGTCAGCGCGAGTGTTTTACACTCACCGAGGTTGTCAGCGACCAGGTGTTTAATAGGTCCAAATTGTTAAGTTTAAGTGTTCAATAGGTCCAAACCAAAGGTGGTGTGTCTAAATGACAAATTGGCACAAGTTCAGGGGCTGTATATGTTCTAGGCCCATTTTAATGTTGTGGATA
Organism: Fallopia convolvulus; assembly: GCA_964016875.1. Classification (NCBI taxonomy): domain Eukaryota; kingdom Viridiplantae; phylum Streptophyta; class Magnoliopsida; order Caryophyllales; family Polygonaceae; genus Fallopia; species Fallopia convolvulus. Next base: position 13,341,640 of record OZ024728.1, on the reverse strand, counting down.
ATTTCATGTTGCAACGTCAAAAGCTGTTGTTTGGGCCTTGGATCTAGGTTTTATTTAATAGGCTTTTGCATTACTTAATTAGATAGTGGATCCTTGGGCCTTGCTCGTATCACTTTTAAACAGATTGGACCCCAGAATTTAATACACCTTCAAGAGAATATCCAAAACCAAAGAGCTGCACCCTGTTTTCGGAAAAGTTTGTTATTTTAATCCAGTTTTTTTATGTAGCTTGCAGCGCGCTCCTATTTTAGTTTGCAGTTTTTCTTTTACATAATATTACAAAATAAGTCCCAAAATCATTCTCCTCCTATTCTTTCCTTCCTCTACTCTCCCGACTATTTTGAAGACACCACTTGCGAGTTGCGACTAGGCTGATGATTCCTTCTCCTTGTCCTTCCTCTTCACTTCCGTCCACACCATACTTCATCGTCTCGCCGTGTTGCCTCCAACTACCCTTAAAGACCTGCCTCAACTGTACGAGTACATCCGCTCCACACTCCACCGTCTCGTCATCCAGCCTTTTGAAATCATCCACAAGTCAACAAAATAATCCTGCGACAAATTATCTGGGAGAATACAGATATTGCACGCAACAATTTGGTGTTCATTTATAATATCGACATAATAATCTCGCGTGTGTTGCTTCTTTGCACACAAAAGCTTAGCGTGCAATTTGTTTATGTTCGTTAGTCCCTGGGGAACAACATAAAGGCATGGTTTCTACATATGAAAGGTGGTAAACCAAGGGAAAGTGCGAGTGCTTATCTAGGTTATCAAAGGCGGTTGAACTTTACTTGGGACGCAAGACATAGGTAGCCAAGTAAATTGAAAGATAGATTTTATATTATAGATGGATTTCTAGAAAGATAAAGTTTGTATAAATAAATCTTGTTTTATATTTATGGATAGATATTTTATTCTAAACCATGAGTATATAAGGTATATGTCTAGGTTAAAAAATAATTTTGATTACATTGAGATTATTCGATCTTGAGAGTTTTGTGAGATCAAGAAAGGAGAAGAACATGAGGGAAGCTTGAAGTGTTGTATACGTTTCAAGTATGTGGGTTGAATTTGCTAGACCGAGTTCGTAGAACTGAGTAGCCAGAATTTTTTTCGTGAGTGTGTACATGAAACATGAGGAAAAATATATGTATATATACATGAACGGATGAGGAATTTTTAGTCTTAAAAACGATTTGTGTTGAAAACATGTTATAAAATATGAGAGATGAGAGAAAAGAAGAGAAGGGATTTGAGACATTCTTGATTAGGTAACTAATAGGAATCTTGTATAGAGATCACATATTTTGAAGAACAAGCCAATTCTAAAATTTTATAATCGTATCTGACGTACATCTAGCTTTGTCCCTTTTTCAATTATTTTTTCCTGCCATGGGTTAACAATCTCAATTTAGCAAGCATGCATGTACAATTAGTCACATATTCTTACTATAATTACATTAATTTGTTTAATTTTTTTAGATTAATTTATTTTAATTGAAGAAACAATTAAAATCATGTTAAAATTTAGACTCTCTACCCAGAAAACCTTAGTAATTCATATGTTCATTAATTGATTGTTGCAACCTATTAGCAATATAAGCTATATCTTGCTCAATTTCGTAGGCAAACATATGTTTCAGCTTAATTATTAATTGTCAAACCATACACACCCACACACAAGAACGTCGGCATGATATTACATACAAGATATAAACTCGACACAAAATTATCGTTTCTATACTTCAATTATGCTGAGATCATGTCATCCATAAACCTTTTTACATGCAGTAACGTAAAAAGTAAAACTTCTACGTTATAAGCAATATTATACATATTAAGGCGGCAGTATTTTGTCAATTCACTATTTATTAAAGCAAAACTCCAAAGTCATGATTATCGAATTCTCTTAACTTAATTTAAAAAGTACACATAACGAATGCTTAATTTGTCGTGTCATCAAAAAATAGTGAAATTGATTTTAAATCTCATCATCTGTTATCCACCTTTAGAGTGCTTATCATTTTCAATGTAAATAATGAATTTTTTTTAAAAAAAATCAAAATGTTGTTTAATTATTGTTTCATTAGCTATGGTCTCATATGGCTTCACGCACATAACGCCACGCTTCCTCTAAGCAGTGACCACCATTAATTTGGAAAGCAATTATAAAGTTTAAGAAGGAAAAAAAGAAACCTTTTACCTTAAATTGATTAAAAAATGTCACAAAATCACCAAAAAAAAAAAGCTAAAACAAAGTAGACCCTTCTTTTACTCCTACGTGTCACTGAACCAAATAAGAAGTGAGAAAAGAAATGGTTGATACACGTAGAAATATTCTATTCGATCACACCGATCATGATCTCCATTGAGTTTTCTATGACCATTTTGAGACCCAACTCAAAATGTCTCATGGATTATGTGTCTCATTCTTAATCTCCCAAACAATTCTTTATGTATGCATTAACCCCGGCCCATAATTATGTATTGAACATACCCATACCAATAAATGTTGTTTTATTTTTTTAACGTGACACTAAAAAATTGTGGACTTATATAATGTCGATATTTAGGCAAATCTATTATTTTAATATCTTAGTTTAATTTATATACGATTACAAATGTTCACTTACACTATTCATTCTTTCAACCTTGTCCTCTTTTCTCTTTTACCCTGTAAATGAATAATTAACAAGTTGCAATTCCCATGGCCGAAAATGGAAAAACCCTTTTGTACGTGAAGATCGAACGAACAATGTAGAAACCCACATACATGATGATGGTACAAGATAAGATTTCCCCTTTTTCTCTTTAAAAATACATAAGAGAAAACAAGGATGGAGCAGAAGTGACCATCAACACTCAACAGAGAGAATTTTAAAATCAATCAGAATCTTAATCATCATAGTGTGTGAGAAGTTTGGTCATAAAAACTATACAATATTATCTCCTCCGCCCCTTTGATTTTGTTTTTGCTGCGGTAGACAAACAAAATGGTCCTGCAGAAATTTGGGAGAGTATCGTGTGTAGTGGATTATATTATATACGTATACAGTATACTATTACACAAATATGAAACCAATCAACATAAAGCAACAAAGTATTAAAATTACACGTGTCTAAATGCTATGGAATGCAAACGAAATTATTTCAAGCGAAAAATGTTGGGTTTTGTTGGTTAAAAAAACTTAAATCTAAAAAATTTAGCCTAGCTAAAAAACGATACGACATAAGTTAAAAGTCTAAATTTTTTTTTAAAAAAATTAATGATTTTGTTTTTAATTTTTTTAAATTATTTTTTAAAAGGATTTATTTTTTAAAAAATAAGATTTTAGTTTTTAAGTTTCAAACACCGATTTTATTTGATTTTTTAAAAGAAGTGGAGGTATGAGAAGGTTTTAGTATGTATTTGGATTGTTGTTCAATACCTTAGTTTTAAAATTTTGTTGAGTGCTTGACGTTGCAATGTTTTTGAGAAATTTTTATATTTTAAATTATTGTAAAGAATATCAATTATAATTTTCAAACCTAGCCTCTTAAAATCATTTTACCCTAAGGTTTTTAAATTGTGGTTTGCAACATTCTTATAAATCTATTAAAACCTTTTCACTTCAAGTTCTAAGAGAACTTTATTAATGTAAACCTCCACAAACTAAAGAACACAATTCCGGACTCTGTTTAACAAAATAAAATATTCAAGAGACGGAGATTTTTGAAAAGAATTTTTAGCAGGTATAAACTCTTACAATTTGGTAGGTTTTTTCATTTAGAATTATCATAAAGTGCATTATTAAAAGAGAAAATTTTCAAACCTTTGAAAATCTTCTAAAATTTTCTATCTATGATTTTGATTTTGAGATTTCAATTCTTTTTTTAAAACTTGCTAAAATCTTGGCCTCATATAAAAATGTGTTGCATCAAACACTTATTTAAATAGAGATATTAATAATCCAAAATGCTCGACTCAATCATATTATGTTTAAGATAATAAATATTTTATATATGTTCCTTCAAACATATTATTTAAATATTTTTCTAACTCAAGTACTTAACTCAATCAGACTGATTAAAATAGTTTATATTGCATATTTGTTCCTCCACTCCGATCGACATGGACCCATTTATCTTCCGCATATAAAAAATACCAATATATTCTACCAACTTCAAACATGATAGTATAAGATTTTGATCAAAAGTACATAATAGTTCGTTGACAAAACTTCACCAACTTGATGGTGATCCAGCCAATCAGGATAGGATTTTCACATATAGTTACAAAGGTTGTTTGCTGGAGCCATCATTATATTGTTTGACAGCTGCCGGATTTGGGTTGAATAAGGGCTAATGCTTAACATAGCACTAGTGTAAAACTATATATTAATTGCAAGTATATGTACGTAAGTAATCGATTTTAATGATACACTAGTTTCTAAAGTTATAAACTGACTGATTATAGGGTATTAGATCTAAATATATAGTATATATAATTAGATTTTAATGATACACTTGATAGGCTAATACCTACTCTGAAAGTATACGGGATTGGTTGTAGTATCAAGATGTCGAACACATAGACTATTTAGTATCAATTGAGATTCGAACTAGTAGACCAAGCTAAGTAAACAAGTAACGAATAGTTATGATTGAATTGAATTGTAACAAGTTGTGAAAAGATTGTTATCCCACATCGGGAATTTTGATATAACTTGCCCAACATATATACTCTTGGGTTACTCCTCCTATTGCCAATTGGTTTTAGGATGGACCCCATGGGCTTGTGTGTTGGGCCTAACACGAATATGCGCATGAATGGACGTGTGTACCCCCAAGTAATAACAAGGGAATTTCAGTGAAAGGTTGTATTGATTTAACTGCATATTTATTTTGGTATGTTAAATTTATCTTAATTTCCACTTATTCAGTACTAAATTTACTTTTATAGGTTAAATTTATCATAGAGAAATTCTTTTTGGTGCGCTTCTGTTTTTGACTTTTCCTCTTGGTATCTAGAAAAAATATTATTCATTTTGGTGCCCTCCAGCTTTTGACAAATTCCTTACCGTACCCTAAAGTCACTCAAAATACATTTTTCATCCAATTTAACCTAATTCCGTTAAAAAAAAATAAAAAAATCCTAATTTCTGTCCAATTTATTCTTATTTCACTCAGCTATTACCCTCACCATTGCACTCAGCTACTCCGTATTTCCATCCAAAGATCCAAACAATGAAAACTCTAACAATGGGCAACGAAAGCATAAATTGATATTTAATATATAGTACAGTAGAAAAGCATAGTAAATCCCCAAGATAATCAAATTTAAAATTCGTAAGGAGATTCAATTAGTAGGAATGGATACAAATTGAAAAATCTCGCCTGACTACTGGTGAGCCCTAGATTTGAGATCATTTCCGATTCCGTCGGCAAAGAGTACCCAAACTTTAAAGCAACCACAACCAATATTGATCAGAAATCCCTTGTTTTAATTGAAACCAACAGAGGAAACAGAGAACTGAAAAGATTTAGAGATTAAATACAGGTCTGATGTCGCCCTTCCTCCACTTCCGAATTCATTCTCGTTCGTCTCCTTTGATTCAATTTCTCGGTTGGTCAAAACCCAAATTTGCGATTCGTGGTACAAAAAGATCTGAAATTATTTATTGATGGCGTAATTATTTATTGATTGCGTATGATGGTGAGGATGAGAACGAAAGAAAGATTGTTCGTTACTAATCCACTTTCGAGTTTCGAATTCAATCTCGTTCAGGAAGAGTACTTGCATTAAAAAAGGTTTTTTATTTTATTTTTTAACAGAAATTAGGATAAATTGGATGAAAAAATACATTTTGAGAGACTTTAGGCTACCGTAATGAATTTGTCAAAAAGTAGAGGTCACTAAAAGGAATAAGAATTTTTTTTGGACACCAAGAATAAAAGTAAAAAACAGGAGGACACCAAAAGGAATTTCCCTTTATCATAATTTTCATCATGTTTAATTTTGTTAGGCGGGTTAAAACCGACTCTAGCCCGTCCCTCAAGCCATGCCTAAGAGAGGGAACAAAACTAATGACCTTTTTTTATGATGTCATTATTTAGTTGTTTGAAGCTCAAATGTAACAATGCATAGAATAGAATTATAATCTATGATATCGATTACTTCTATATTATTATCAATGTTGCAATCCTACAATTTATTTTCTACATCCGGTTTCAAGAGACGAACTGTGTGGTGTGGGTACTGGTGATCAATGAGGTAAGTGCTAAAAAGAAATAAGTTTTTTTTATCTTCATTGTTTGTTTACTAAATTATTTTTTATGATCACTTTAAATGGAATATAAAGTTATACTTTACATTCTAATTGTAGTAAGAGTGCAAGAAGGACCTCCCAGCTGCCATTCGTAATCTTACACGTGGAAAACCCACCATATCACTCCCATAGTCCCATGATTATATTTCTCCACCGTCCCAATTGTTGTTATATATGGGCCCTTTGCACTTTAAAAGACAATGCAGATCATTCTTAATTAATTAGTTAACTTTTATAATCCAAAAACATTAACATTCATTTCATAATCGATCTACATTCATAATTTGTTTAGGAGTCACCCAAGTAACGAGATGTATAGTTTTACGAGTTACGTGTCGAAATGTTATGCTTAAACTAAGTACTTTTTCTTATCTAGCTCACACACCGACATACCCCCTCTCTTACATTAGATGTACGTCTTTATTTGTATCATCTATTGGTTTTTATATTTAATTTGATACTGACACCAAATGCATTCACAAACTTAAATATAAAAAAAATAATTAAAAAATAATTATAGTATTTAATTATATACAACAATAACATCGACACAGTTTAAATTGCATAAGTAGGGCGTATCTTCATATATATATATATATGGAAGTTGAGTTGTGTGCATTTATACCTCGAACACGTATAGAGGAATTTTTCGAAAGACCTATAGAGGAGCAAATTAAGACAAAAAAAAAAGACATGAAAGAAAACCCACATTGAAGAGCACACACAACTTAAACATGAACAAGAAACAACCAAGACCCAAACAAAAACAAGCCAAGCCGGCAAGCCCTAACCTAAACCCTATAACTCTAACCGTAAAAAACCAACCATCCTATCTAGACCTTCTTTACCTGAATATTATTCCTTTACAAAGCTCTCTCTTAAATCATGTTCTTTGTGAGTTCAAGAGGTTAAGGTTTTGTTTAATAACCTCCTTCCACCTTTTTTTAGATCTACTTGCAATTTTCATAACAGAAGTTATCGGAGACTAAATTTTCACACCTTTTTATTGAAACGTTCTATTACTTCGCCTTTGCACTCTTCTGAATTATTATTAAAATCTATTCACACAACTTGTTTTTAATAATAGTTGCGCTGATTTTATTGTGGTTGACTTCATGTATGATCACTCTAACTATATGGGTAAAGGAACAAAATATATGTGTACTAAAGTCGAAATCTCCATGGCTAGGAATGTATGTAGCACTCTTTAACACTTGTCTCTCCAAATTTTACTTGCCGCCTTCAAATTCAACATTGTCAATGATGATAAAGTATGTGATCCCCTACTTCTCACTTTTTCTAAGCCAACTTTTCCCTTCTTGATAATCTTTTAAAAACTATAAAAGTGAACTATAATTTATTTCAAAATTAGACCCTCTTAATATATATCCTAATATTGGTAATATTAATTAGGTTTTTTGTTGTTAGCGATTGTTTGTTAAGAAATGAAACGTTTTCCTATTCAATCTCATTGAGCTCAAAGATTAATTCTTCTATACATTATTTAAATTCTACGCTTCATGAAAGTATACATACTCTAGATAAGTAGATTTTTTTTAAAAAGTAGCTTCATTTGTAAAGGTTTACTTTTTCTTTTAATTTTTCCAAGGACATTGCTTATGAGAGTTAAAACGGAAACCTTATGATATTACATTGAGGTCCTAACCGCTTTACTAAATACCCGAAGACTTTGTAAATGTAGAGGTTTACTTTATAGGTATATGTTGGTGTACAAAAACTTCATCTTCAATTCGCCTTTAATACACCAACTAATAACTCCTCCTCTTTCGCTCCTCTTCGATATCTTGACCTAGAAACCTGCAAAACAATGGACACAGAGGGCGGGGACCCCCTAATCCACCTCCGATGCCTAAGTCAGAAGAGCAATCGTCGTTTTGAGCGACGAGGTACAACAAGAGAGCGGTGAATCCCTGGACAGTCGAGCTAAGCGAGTATTAGCCTGCCTAGGGTTTCTGAATATGCCGATGTGCACATGTGTCTCTCCCTACATGCCTAGGGCGTGTATTTATAATGGAAGAGGGAGATCAGGGGGCCTTATTTAATTATTTTCTTAGGGTTGCTTAAAGCCCAAGCTAGGAATATTCCCACCTTCTCCAGGTTTAATTCTATCATATTTGTAGGATAGAATCTTTCATAAAGTTGCATAAACGCCATAAATTTTATAATATAGAAAATAACGAAAATGACTACGCAGTAATTTAAGAAATACTTTTTCAATAGCGAAAATAAATATGGTAATTATGTTTGTTTTACCCGCTCAAAAATGCCCCACCAACACCGCCTTACATGTCTTACCATGTTTGGCGACGTAGGGTACAGAGGGTTTCAAATCGGAGTGGCCAAGTGGATTGGTCGATGTCAAGTCCCCTAACGCTTTCGTATATTCGTATATTCGTAAATTCGAGTACACATGAGCGAATATCATATGTGTTATGAGCGAATATCATAAACTTTTTCATACACGCATATGAAAAATCCATTAGTGCGATTAACTAATGTTGCGCGATATTTTTTATGCAAGACTCAAACTAATGCATAAAGCTGACTTTTATTAATAAATAAACGTGAATGTCATGAACTTACAAAGCTAAACGGAATGAATGCAAAAAACAAAAAAACCTAAGGGTCTCATCAAAACCACGTGGGAAAAAGAGTGCCCTGTCTATATGAAATTCCTAGTCCCGAGGTCCCTGTGTAGGGGAAGACGGGTGATCGCACTCACGATCTTCGTCTCGCGAAACGAGACTGTCAGCTCCAGTGCCGCGATCGCGACGAGGTGACCCGCGATCGCGGTTCTCAGTACCGCGGTCGCGGCGTGGCGATCCATGGTCGCGGTTTTACCCCAGACTCAGGGTCTTACACTCGGCTCCAGCGCCGCGGTCGCGGTTTCGCGGCTGGTTCTCGGCTTTCGACTCAGCTTCTATTTTCTGCATGAATTTCGACTTAGGACGATTTCCCTTGGAACATAGACGAGCATCCAACTGATTTGCCCAGACTCGAACGATGGCATCTCCATCTCTGAATTGTACCATTTGATGGAGGTTCGATGGTACCGCTCCAATCCCATGGATCCAAGGCCTCCCCAAGATCAAATTGTAGGGCGAAGGCACATCAACGATAAAAAACTCAACGATCATCACTTTCTTGGCAAGGCTGACTTGGGTTTTATACATTCCGGGCAGATATGTTGGATAGCCACCAAGTCCAATTAGCTGCATCTTAACCGGGATCAAATCTTCATTGCTTTTCCCAAGGAGTTTGAAGACTTCAAAGTGCATGATGTCAACCGAGCTTCCTGGATCAACAAGAGCATGACGCACTTTAAACCCATCTAGCTCGACTGCTAGAACTAATGGGTCATTATGAGGAACTTGGACTGTCGCGAGGTCCTTGTCTCTAAAGACTAGTCCGTCCACCGCACGCACGGGGGAAGGAGGTCGTCGTGGCTCGGCCTGTTGAACTCTCATAACTTCAAGCTCATGGCAAGACTTTCTGAAATTGCTTCTTGCTTCATCATCTTCATGTTTGTAAGACGCCGAGATTGTCTGGATAACCTCAATCTGTTTCTGCCCCGGCTCATCATTCTTCTCAACCCTCTCTTTCCTGATGAACTCTTGCAAGTACCCCTTTTCCACCAGACTCTCCAGATACCGCTTAAATGGCTCACATTGTTCGGTCATATGTCCCCGAATCATGTGATACATACAATATTTTCTGCTCCGCGGATCGTCTTCATGACATTCTTCTTTGGGGGGGTACTGGAAGAAGCCTTCATGCTTAATGCGAGGTAGGATCCGATAGATCGGCACGCTGAAAGTGGTGTAAATCGCTCTGACTTGGCCTTCTCCCCTGAAGTTCTCAGTACGGCGGCGGAATTTATGAGGAGGAGAGGACGATCTTCCTCTTATCTTGAAATTGTCCTCCATTAACCGTACGTATTGATGAACGCGCTCTTGAAGCTCGACTATTGTGGAGGGAAGACGAAGTGTCAATTCCTCTCTCAGCTTACTATCTGTGAAGATCGCTCTTTTAAAGGCAGTGATAGCGGTTCTAGGATCGCACCCTTCGATTTCCGCATAGCATTCCATAAATCAATTGAAGAAGCGACGCAAGCTTTCCCCCTTCTCTTGCTTGAGACCGAAAAGTGTGTCAAGCGAAGCAGCATCTCGACTGTTAGCTACGTATCGCTTTACGAACTTAGAAGCCAATCGTCCCCAACTTCGGATCGACCCCGACCTCAGACTCTAAAACCATTTCAGAGGACCTTTACCAAGGCTACTCGGAAACATCTTGCACATGATAGCGTCCTCAGACACCCACAACGCCATTTTATGGGTGTAAGAAGCTATGTGGCTTACAGGATCCGTGTTCCCGTCGTACACAACAAAGGTTGGTGGAGAAAATTTTGACGGCGGTAGGGCTCGTTGAATATCTGCATGGAACGGAGTCGATGTTAGCAAAGCCAATTTATGCTCTGCTTGATCCCGAGCCGATTGCAAGGTATTGGCTTGCGCTCTTAAAAGATCAAGTAGCCTGTTCTGAGTACGCTCAAGAGCTTGGGCCCTTCCTTCAATTCTCTCTAGGCTGACACTCCGATGCTGATTGCGCCGTCTCTTCCTGTTTTCCTGGCCTCGATCGCGATCAGAAGGGACATAACGATCGTTCCGCTCGCGCAAAGAATCGGGCCGACCGTCAGACCCGCGATCGCGGTTTGATCTGCCGCGCTCGCGATCGTTCGAGCCGCGCTCACGGCTTCAACCACGGTGATTGTCGCGGTTGTCGTCCTCGCCTGAGTCGTTGGAGGACGGCTTGCCAGGCTGAGGGGGATCCGCGGCCCGTGACCACTTACGCGGGGGCGACTCGTGGCGTGTTCTCTTCGACGGCTCCTTGGTGCTCTTCTATCGCTATCGTAATCAATCTGCATATCGCCTGGCCCGTCGAAACTGATCGATTGAGGACTACGACGGTTATCGGCGAATTCAATAACACTAGCAAGCCGTCGAGTAGTCCTCTCAATTTCCGACTCATCAACAGGGCGCTTGCCTTGGACTTTATCCAAGGAGCATTTTAACCTGGCGACCTCTTCTAGGGCATGTTCTAATCGAGACTCGGCTTCCGCACACCTCGTTTGATATTTCTCGTTCTCTGTCAGGGTGGTGGCCAAAGCGTGGGTAATCTCGTCTTCTTCTTCATCCCCGTTGGTGGTAGATGCCCCATTCCCGCCGTTTGGAGCAGATGACAAGACGATGCGGTTGTTACCTCTCACGGGATTGGACCCGGCACGGCTAGATTGGCCTTGCTCTAGACGAGGGATAACCAAACTAGGGTTTGGCTCTCGAATAGAGAGCGAAGGCTCGGAGATACGCAGCCCGCGGTCGCGGTTCTCAAGACCGCGGGCGTGGTTTGACTGACCGCGATCGCGGTTTTGCCCGGCGATCTCAGTCGCTTGTACTGGTTCGCTTTGCCCATGAACTCTTTGGTTCCCTTCGTTCTCAGCCACGCGCATGGATGATTCCCACAATTGATCAAACCCGGATGATTCAGGCCCAGAAGTATCACGACCGACGATTCTGTCGCTTGACTCGGACCCCAAACGGCCTGTGCGATGAACAGGCGTACTAGCGAGAGGGGCCGGGTCACGGTTCAAGTCGTCTTCAGGTGCCAAGGTCTGATCTTCCGAGCGAATATCGGAATTAACTTGATCGATCTCCATTAGGGCACGGTTTTCCGAGCGAAATTCGAAATTTTCGGCCTCGGTCGCCGACCCACGCTCGCGGTGTACAGTATCGTGGTCGCGGTTCTCAGTGCCACGATCGCGGCCTTCGGTACCGCGCTCGCGGTTTTGTTCATCGGGGATGGTTCGCGCGGCTTCGTTTCGCGACGCTGCCCCGGTCTCTTCAAAGTTGACTTCTTGATTCTCCGGTATCGTCTCCAGCACCATGACTGCGTGGATCGAATACTCGCTTCCCACAGACGGCGCCAATTGTTGGTGTACAAAAACTCCGCCTTCAATTTGCCTTTAATACACGAATTAATAACTCCTCCTCTTCCGCTCCTCTTCGATCTCTTGACCTAGAAACCTGCAAAACAATGGACACAGGGGGCGGGGACCCCCTAATCCACCTCTGATGCCTAAGTCAGAAGAGCAATTGTTGTTTTGAGCGACGAGGTACAACAAGAGAGCGGTGAATCCCTGGACAGTCGAGCTAAGCGAGTATTAGCCTGCCTAGGGTTTCTGAATATGTCGATGTGCACATGTGTCTCTCCCTACACGCCTAGGGCGTGTATTTATAATGGAAGAGGAGATCAGGGGGCCTTATTTAATTATTTTCCTAGGGTTGCTTAAAGCTCAAGCTAGGAATATTCCCACCTTCTCCGGGTTTAATTCTATCATATTTGCAGGATAGAATCTTTCATAAAGTTGCATAATCGCCATAAATTTTATAATATAGAAAATAACGAAAATAACTGCGCAGTAATTTAAGAAATACCTTTTTAATAGCGAAAATAAATATGGTAATTATGTTTGTTTTACCCGCTCACAGTATATATAGTCTCAAATTCAAATTTAACAGTCCAACAATAAGGCAAAAAGTGTGTTATATCACGACCCGTAATGCATTATCTTGTATTATAATGAAAGATAATGTATTATGGGATGTGGCTTCAACAAGCCCTAAATTATCACGGGCAATTAGTGTGATGGAGTACGTTTTGTACAAGTTTGTGCTAACCACAGAAATGCAACAGAAAACGCAATTCATGTGATGGAGGACATTTTGTACAAGTTGATGATTGTGCTGCGAAAATAAATGCAACATAATCGTTTCGATTCATTTGTTGATCCTTGGCCATGTGTCAACCCAACCCGATCCGAAAAGTTCTCCTTAGTCGACATACACTACTGCATTGACTTGCTCGACTCCAGTACTCCACCACTTTTAATTTGTCTAACATGCATTCTCGTTTACACTTTCAAACGTCATCCTCTAATCCGCAAAACATGCCCCAAAACAAAATGAATATAATCTAACTATGTATAAATCTTGCATACTATACATAAACTCCTAAATTATGTTTGAACATAGTTTAATTAATAAATATTCTTTTTACCAAAAAAAATTAATAAATATTGCATTTTAATTAATTGTGAATTATTTGCATATATAAACGATATAATATTAATAGACAAGTTAACTAACATATGAAATCCATAGGCATTAATTACAAATGTATGGAATATTACTCCTATTAGACAATATGAGTACTCTTTTCCAAAGAAAAATAAACCGTGACATTCATAAGCGTTGGAATATGATTCCTACATTCAAAGTTTGGATAACATAGTTTAATATATAAGTTTAATGAATTAGTTCTTTTTTCGTTAACGAATTTTAGGATGAAATCTCATTAAATTTATATACTGAGTTTATATGTGTGCGCATGATCCCGAATTTATCAACCCATAAACATTTACATAGTATAAGAGTAAATCTCGACTTAAATCCATTTCCTAGTTGTTTGGATTGAACTTATCAATTGATACTACGTACCCAAATTAATTACTCCTATTACTTATTAATTTTGAGATTTTGTGTGCATAACCCTCAATCTAGCAACTTCCGAACTTTCACAAATTATATTGAAGTCACCATTCCAATATATATATATATATATATATATTTGTGTGTGTGTACTCCCAATATAATTTTTGAGTGTGAACGATGATTATGCGAGTAAATGTATATTAACAATATCCCAAATTAAAGCTTTATGTGGAGGTGTATGCAATTGGAAAAGCGCCACGTAACGCAATATATCGAAGAAATAGCGGATTAAGATTTGAGAGAGAGAGAGGCCGCGCGGGTGGCAGAATCATTTTTTGATGTATATAGTTGCTAGTGGAAAGCGAGTGGACAGCTTTCAGAAGCATGCTATGTATGTGTTGCCCACTTATTTTATTAACTCATAACATTCTCTTTTGCCTTTCATGTTAATATTTTTGTTTTTATTTCTCTATAACGAATATTACCTTATTAAGGATATGGCGGAAACTTTGAGATGCATAGCACTTGCTTATGTAGTGCTTGCGTGTCTATGTCGTCATCAAAGAACTTTCTACCTAGACTTTTTTTTGGTAGAAGAACTTTCTACCTACACTTAGCTAGTTAGCTTTAGTAACTTTTTTAGAAACTAGGTTCCGTGGAATTTTTTTTTTATCGGAAAAATTTAGGGCGAGGGGATGACACCCCAGTCTAAGGACAGAGAAGACCAAGAGCTCAGAGAACTTTTACAAGGGGATTTATATTTGCCTCACCTCAAGGTGACTAGTGGATAATCGAACATGCGATATGTCAGACCCGATTCATGTCTTGCTCCACTAGGCCAACCCCTTGAGGTTTGGAAATTTATTTAATTACCCAGACTTGCGATGTAAAAAAACACATTTTTTTCAATATGGGCGCGCTAACGATTGAGGTTCGATCCGTTAAAGTTATTGTATGGGACATTGATTGCCTACCTATAATCTCACATGAGGCGGCCTAATAGTAGGAGGTATAGAGGAATACTTGATAGTTGCTTTTGTCGTTACACTTAAGTGAAAAACGTACCAAGTCTCAACATTCCTCCTTCCATTGGATCAAGTTAGTCGGTGTAACCCAGTTTACTCGATTCGTACACTTTGTCGACTAATTCACGAATTTGGAGTTTATCATCCAAAATGGGTTGATTTTTTTTTGAATAGGAAAGGATTCGAAATACCGAACAAACTCGGTAAGACGAGAGACCGAGACAAAACTCGGTAGCCGGACAAACCGGCATGAAAAAGAAAAGCAACCCAAGCTAACAAAGAGAACTAATGGGAAGGCATTAAACGGGAGAGTATGACACTTCCGCGGGTTAGAAACCAAGGCGTATATCCAAAATGGGTCGATCATTCATTGAAAAAAAAAACAATACTCCCTCCGATCCAAAATAAGTGTCTTTTTAACACTTAATTTTGATCCAATTTATGTGTCGTTTTAAATTTTTTAGGCAATTGATTAGGAGTGAGTTATGAAAATTGTTATTGGAATGTGTTTTTATTGATTAATAACTTAATGTTACTTATTTATTGGTTGAAAAAGGTAATGAGTGGTAAAATTTTAAAAAAATTTATATTTTCGAGTTTAGTTAATACTTTTCTTAAATATTGTTTTGAAAACTAAAACGATACTTATTTTAGATCGGAGGGAGTAATAGTTGATTGTGTACCTATAAGTTTGCAACGACTTAGTTTTTTAAACAAAAAATTAAACAAAAATATATTTTAATAATTTTCCCGTCACAATATTTAACAACTTATGTCTAGTCAGTCAACGACTAATGAATTGACCTTGACAATCCAGCCTGTCTTGGATAAACTTTGATTTTTTGGCGAGTCTATGTACAAAATCAATTTTTAGTTCGGAAAAAAAAACATACTAGCCAGAGTACGTACAATTTTCGCTGGGAAAAAAATTTACAATATTAACATCCATAATCTACTCTAATATATTATAAAGCAGAAACCAAGTCTGTGTAAAAATTTGCGCCACGTGGCAAAATCTGAATAAAATAATGGATATATTTTTTTCAACATAAAAAACTAAATAATACATAAAATAGATAATGGATATATACCATATTATATGCGTAGATTGTTTCATATAGTACGTATATCACATTAAAAATAAAAAAATTAATGTAAACATATTTTAAAAAAATTAATTAAACAATAAACATTTATAACTATATATTAAAGCTATACATTTTCGATCCACCAGAACGATTCTGACCCCACCTTATATTTACAAAAATAATTTTTATTTCTAATATTTAACTTTTTCCTATTAAATTCTTCTTTAACTTTTTAAATCTATCTTTAACATCAAACAAATATCTATTTAGTATAACTATATCTTTTGAAAACTTCCTTATACAAGTATTTAAAATTAAAGATAAAATATTTTAAAATAAATATAAATCTTTTAGCATACATCTTTTGTTGAATTTATTCATAGATATATAGTGATTTTTTTATAGATAAATATTTTTAATTTTTAATATTTAATAAAATATTTAATAGATATATTGAAATGTTTGATAATCTCTAAATTTACGTACATGAAATTAATAAAATATGAAGAATACAATATTTGATTAAAAAATTATATATTCTATGAGCAACAAATTACTTATATTAAAGTTTATATTATATTTTTATTTATTGATTAATATCCTATTCATAATGTCTATAAAATATCGAATCGTAGTCGTACATGGTACTGATGATGCTCAAAATAGCGAAGCAAGAGGTGGGCCCGAGGTATGAGGGTCAAACCAGGTCAAAGGGGCCCCCGAGGATGATCCTGGGGCCCACAACCATTCCCACCTCTTATTTTAACAAAATTCCTACCCCACGAGGTCCCCCTCGACCTCGGAGCGAGGTCTCGACCTCGCAACCGACTCTACTTGCGCCCGCCCACCATGACCACTCAGCGAACGCCGCTCTTCGAGCCAATCACCGGCTGCCTCGCCTCTAGGCCAATCAGAGCCCTTGATCTCGGGCGTCCCACATCGGACAACGACCAAAACTCGACTCCCCAATCCTCTATAAATAGAGGAGATTCTCGTATGGAAAAGGGGTCGAAAAACATCTTGAACTCAAGAACTTTCTTGCTCGTTGAAGATCGACGTGATCGAAACACCGTTAAAAGGCCTCGCTATAGATAAGTGAAGTCCACAAAAAGACTTCAAGTCTCACAGAGTTTCCGCTCACATCAAAGACCTCGCTACACCACCTCGCAAGCCTCTTACACCTCGCTCTACCTCACGTCAAAGACTCCGCAACTCAACCTCGCTCAAAGGGACCGGCAAGTGACACTTAGAGCTAGCTAGCAACTAGGAGATCTCGGACATCGTTAGGTCGAGATCTCGGATAATCGTAGGAGGTCTAGGGTGTAATTCTCAAATAATCTGTTAGCCTCGTTGGCTTGTAAACTTCGCTGTAAAGAAAATCATAAATAAAGAAGCAAGTGTTTGCACTTTCGAATATAATAATCTCGTTTCTTGTCTTCTAGTGAGTCTTTCATTTCGGATTTCAAGCAAGAAGGTCGGCTCCGTGACCTCGTTCGCCCAGTTGTGTGATTCCTTTGTCACGCACTTCAGCGGCTCCAGGAAGCGCAAGAAGAACATGCGGGACCTCCGCGGGATCGAGCAAGGGGAGAGCGAATCCTTAGGCGCTTTCTTCACAAGGTTCACGACCGCGGTGGCGGAGATCGCGCACGTCAACGAGTCATCGGTGCGCGACACCCTCATGGGCAACCTGCGCATCGGGGAATTCAAAAACCGCATTTTTTATAAGAATCCGGAGACGTACGAAAGCCTGTGCGCCCGGATCACGGCCCAAATATACGCCGAGGATGCCGCCAACCAGAGCTCGCGACCACGAACTGACAAAGAGATCGTCGCCGAGGCCAAGGGGAAGGCAAAGGTGGCCGCGCCGGCCGCGCGCGATGCGTATGTGACGCAGACACATAACCCCAACAACAACAACAACAACAACAACAACAACAGAAACAACAACAATAGCCGGAACAATAACAACAACAACAATAACCGGAACAACAACCGTGGAGGCGGTGGCGGAGGCTGGAACTGCTTTGGCAGGAGACCGCGGGGTTACCGAGGCAAGGGAGGTCCCGCATATGACCCAAATGAAAAGGGCCGTGCCAACCCCGCGTCGGGAGCCAACCTCGAGCCGCGAGGCCCAAGTCAGACCCAGGCTAACAACAACAACAACGTCGAGCAACAGGCACCCGCGAAGCAGGCCCGGTCGGGACAGGCGACGACGCTCGATGGGTACATCCATACCATCTCGGGCGGACCATCACCGGCTGGGTCAAGCCAGGCAGAGCGGAAGAGATACGCGAGGGAAAGCCATCATGAACCCTCGGTATTCAGCGTCGCACAAACCTCGCGCGCCCACGTAGGTTTGTCCTTCTCGTCAGATGATGCCGAGGGGCTTCACATGCCACACTCCGACCCCTTGGTGGTCCACGCGCAGATGGGCTCAAAGATGGTTAAGCGAGTACTGGTGGACACGGGATCCTCCGTGGACATCATGTACTATGGCGCGTTCGAGCAATTGGGCATCTCCGAGACCTCCTTGAAGCCCTACGCTGGGAAACTCACCTCCTTCTCGGGAGACGAAGTCGACGTGGCCGGACTCATCGACCTCTGGATGACGCTCGACACCGGGTCCACCAGGAGGACCGAAATGGTGGAGTTCACAGTGGTGCGCCTGCCTTCGGTGTGGAACGCAATCATTGGGAGGGTCTCCTTGATGAAGTTCCAGGCGGTAGTTTCTATCTATCACCTGAAGATGAAGTTCCCCGTCGATGGCGGGGTTGGAGAGGTAAAGGGCAATCAGGAGGAAGGTCGCGTTTGCTACGCAACCTCTGCAAAGCAAAAGTGCCCGGTGTTCATGGTGGAATTTCCCGGCGAGGCCGACCTCGAAGTCCGGGATTTCACAGTCCCCACTCCAAAGCTGGAAAGAAGGGTGATATCCCCTTTCGAGAGCGAGTCCGAGAAGATCTACCTCGGGGAATGCCTCTCGGGGGCATCGGCGACGTCACTAGAAGCCTTGCTCGCTGGGTCCCGCGACGTGTTCGCTTGGACCGCGAAGGACCTCCGAGGTGTCCCGCGGACCGTAGCCCAGCACTCTCTGAACGTCGACGTCACCACTCGCCCTGTGGTGCAGCGACGAAGAAAAATGAACGAGGAAAGGGCAAGCGCCGCAAATGACGAGGTGGCAAAATTGCTGGCTGCGGGGTTTATACGCGAGGTCCAATACCCCCGGTGGCTGTCCAACGTCGTGCTTGTCAAAAAAGCCAGCGGGAAGTGGAGAATGTGCGTCGATTTCAAGGACCTCAACAAAGCCTGTCCCAAAGACAACTACCCCTTGCCCTTGATCGACGAGCTCGTTGACGCAGGTCACGGGGTTTTGAGCTTCCTCGACGCGTACTCGGGGTACAATCAGGTCCTGATGAACCCGCGAGAAGAGGAGGAGACATCCTTCATCACCCAGCGAGGCACTTATTGCTACAAAGTCATGCCGTTTGGGCTGAAGAATGCGGGGGCAACCTTTTAACGCCTCGTCGACCGCGTTTTCAAGAGCCATCTAGGACGGAACGTGTCCGCTTATGTCGACGACATTGTTGTCCGGAGCAAGACCCCTGAGGAGCATCTGGTCGACCTCGCTGAGGTCTTCGCAACTCTCAGGCACAACCGTCTCAGCCTGAACCCCGAAAAGTGCGTCTTCGGCGTGTCATCGGGAAAATTCTTGGGCTTTATGATTAGCGAACGGGGCATCGACGTAAACCCTGCCAAGGTCGAGTCGATCCTCTCCATGAGGTCACCACGGTCTCGCACCGAGGTGCAGCGGCTTAACGGTGCTGTCAACTACCTTGGGAGGTTCTGCTCCCGCCTGGCGGAAAGGTCCCTCCCCTTTTTCGCGGCTCTCAAGCAGAATGACAAGTTCGTATGGGACGAGAATCTGGAGCTCGCCTTCTCTAAGCTAAAGGCCTTCCTGACAAAGCTCCCCACACTGTTGCCCCCGCTGGCGGGTGAAGACTTGCAACTTTATGTGGCCGTCAGCCCCGAGACGGTCAGCGCAGTGCTCACCAGAAAGGCCACGCACCCAGTTTATTTCGTGAGCCGTGTGCTCCAGCCCGCGGAGCAGCGATATTCCCCAGCAGAGAAGATGGTGCTGGCAGTTGTGACCGCCGCAAGGCGTCTGCGCCCTTACTTCCATGCGCACCCCATCCAGGTCCTGTCTGACCTCCCACTTCGACAAATCCTCCACCAGCCCGCCCTCTCCGGGCGGATGACGAAGTGGGCAGTCGAGCTCTCCGAGTTCGACATCAGCTACCTCCCAAGAACTGCCATGAAGGGGCAGGCCCTCGCTGACTTCATGGTGGAGGTCACTTTCCCCGAAACAGAAACAAGCTCAGAAGAGTGGAAGGTGTTCGTCGACAGCTCGCAATGTGACGCCGGTGGTGGGGCTGGTGTATTCCTCGCTGGGCCCTCGATCGAGACGGAGTACTCACTTAACTTCGCCTTCGACGCCACCAATAACGAGGCCGAGTATGAAGCTATGATCGCGGGAATCGAGATGACGCTCCTCAGTGGGGCCCGGAAAATCAGGGTCTACACCGACTCCGAGCTGGTAGCGCGCCAGCTCAACGGTCAGTACGACACCAAAACGGGGTTCCTGCCCGCGTACCGAGAAAAGGTCAAAGCCTTGGTATCATGCCTGGAAACCTTCGCGGTGGAGTCCATCCCTCGAACCTCGAACACCAAGGCAGACGCGTTGGCGAGGTTAGGATCCGCCCGTCCCCTTGAAGTGGGGAACCGCATGATGGTAGAGCGAAAACTCTCGCGGAGTGTGAACAGCGAGGTTCTATCTGTCACCGCGGGGGATTGGAGGATCCCGATAACACGGTATGTGGAGAGCGGGGTCCTCCCAAAGGATCTCGCGCAGGCCAGGAAGCTGAAAATGCAGGCGGCGCGGTATTGCGTCATAGATGGCTCCCTTTATCGCCGAGGCTACGCCGAACCCAATCTATTGTGCGTCCCGACCGAGTCTACGGAGCACATCCTCTATGAGGCCCATGAAGGGGTCTGTGGCGGCCACCCCGGATGGCGAACCCTTTCGCATAAGATCGCCCACTTGGGGTACTTCTGGCCCACCCTCCGGCAAGACGCAAGGAACTATGTCCAGCGATGTGATGGATGCTAGAAGCACGGTAACCTCTTGCACGCCCCGACCTTGCAGCGTCGCTCCATCCACGCACCGTGCCCCTTCGCGATGTGGGGGATGGACATCCTCGGCCCCTTCCCCAAGGCCCCCGGTCAGGTGCGGTATATCCTGGTCATCGTCGACTACTTCACAAAGTGGGTTGAGGCACAAGCAATGGCGAAGATCACGTGGACTAAGGTCTGCGACTTTCTGTGGAAGAACCTTGTCTGCCGCTTCGGCGTTCCCATGACCATCATGACCGACCATGGCCCCCAATTTGATTGTGATGAGACTCGGACATTCTGCTCAGAACTCGGCATAACCCTCAAGTTCTCCTCTGTGGCCCATCCTCAGTCCAACGGCCAGGTAGAGAACGTCAACGCCCGCATCCTGTCCGATCTAAAAAAGCGGCTGGGCATGCCACAAGGTCGTTGGTCAGAGCTTCTCCCGCTCGTCTTATGGACGTACCGCACCACCGCGCGCCGCGCAACCGGAGAAACGCCGTTCGCCCTAACCTACGGGGCAGAGGCCCTAGTCCCGGTAGAAACCCTGGTCCCATCGGCGAGGGTGTTCGATTTTGATGAAAAGGAGAACGAGGCCAATCTCAGGGTCGAGTTGCTCTTCCGCGACGAGCTACGCGAAGTAGCCGACCTTCGCTCCAGGGAATACAAGCGCCGCGTGGCAGTTTACCACGACAAGAAGGTGAGACCTCGGTTCCTGGCCACAAGCAATCTCGTCTTGAGAAGAACCGAAGGTGGCAAACTGGACCCCAACTGGGAGGGACCATACATCCTCGGGGAGGAGGTCGCTCCCGGAGCCTTTAAGCTCAAAGACAACGAGGGGCGAACCCTCAGTAAGACGTGGAACGTCGACCGGTTAAAGAAATATTTCGTGTAAACTCTCTGAATTCCGTTACTGCTTTTTGTGAATAAAGGGTTGTGGGACTTTCAAAATCTCTCTCAAAAATAAAAACTCCGGGTTAGAAGTCCATCCCTCGCTTCCCGCTTGGGGTTGGAGATTTTCGTTCAGTCCAAACCTCGCTTCACGCGAGGTGTTGGAGAATCTCGTTAAGTCCATCCCTCGCTTCCCGCTTGGGGTTGGAGATTTTTGTTAAGTCCATCCCTCGCTTCACGCGAGGTGTTGGAGAATCTCGTTAAGTCCATCCCTCGCTTCCCGCTTGGGGTTGGAGATCTTCGTTAAGTCCAAACCTCGCTTCACGCGAGGTGTTGGAGAATCTCGTTAAGTCCATCCCTCGCTCCCCGCTTGGGGTTGGAGATCTTCGTTAAGTCCAAACCTCGCTTCACGCGAGGTGTTGGAGAATCTCGTTAAGTCCATCCCTCACTTCCCGAGAGGTGTTGGAGATTTTCGTTAAAAGTCCAAACCTCGCTTCACACGAGGTGTTGGAGAATTTCGTTAAAAGTCCAAACCTCGCTTCACGCGAGGTGTTGGAGAATCTCGTTAAGTCCATCCCTCGCTTCCCGCTTGGGGTTGGAGATCTTCGGTAAGTCCAAACCTCGCTTCACGCGAGGTGTTGGAGAATCTCGTTAAGTCCATCCCTCGCTTCCCGCTTGGGGTTGGAGATCTTCGTTAAGTCCAAACCTCGCTTCACGCGAGGTGTTGGAGAATCTCGTTAAGTCCATCCCTCGCTTCCCGCTTGGGGTTGGAGATCTTCGTTAAGTCCAAACCTCGCTTCACGCGAGGTGTTGGAGAATCTCGTTAAGTCCATCCCTCGCTTCCCGCTTGGGGTTGGAGATCTTCGTTAAGTCCAAACCTCGCTTCACGCGAGGTGTTGGAGAATCTCGTTAAGTCCATCCCTCGCTTCCCGCGAGGTGTTGGAGAATCTCGTTAAGTCCATCGCTCGCTTCCCGCGAGGTGTTGGAAAATCTCGTTAAGTCCATCCCTCGCTTCCCGCTTGGGGTTGGAGATTTTCGTTAAAAGTCCAAACCTCGCTTCACGCGAGGTGTTGGAGAATTTCGTTAAAAGTCCAAACCTCGCTTCACGCGAGGTGTTGGAGAATTTCGTTAAACCCAAACCTCGCTTCCCGCGTGGTGTTGGAGAATTTCGATAAATCCATCCCTCGCTTCCCGCTCGTGGCCTCGGCACAGTCGTTGTGCGAAGTCCGAAAAAGGCTCGGGACCGCGGCGAATTGTTGAAAAAATTCAAGCAAAGCTCGAGAACTCGATACATAATTAGAAACACCCGATGTGGCCCGAATACCACAATAGTTGTGACACTCGGGCCATGGGGTTGGGTAGATAATATGTGCGAGCATATACGAGAAAGCTAGAACAAACAAGCAAAAGGAAAATAACATAAAAAGTTGGGGCACGTGTACCCAGATGTTTAATTACAGGCCCCGCAGGGCCACCAGCAAAACAAAAAAACAAAAAAAAACAGAAGCAGACAACGACATCCTTTACATCTTCGAGGCTTCGGCGGCAGGTTCGGAGGTCTTCGGAGGATCTTCAGGGGCTTGAGC
Organism: Fallopia convolvulus; assembly: GCA_964016875.1. Classification (NCBI taxonomy): domain Eukaryota; kingdom Viridiplantae; phylum Streptophyta; class Magnoliopsida; order Caryophyllales; family Polygonaceae; genus Fallopia; species Fallopia convolvulus. Next base: position 13,318,005 of record OZ024728.1, on the reverse strand, counting down.
AGTAAGTTCTTGGGGAGTCTCCAGGGCAGGGGCGGCGATGGCAGAAGGCTGGGAGCTAGGCGCATCTTCCTGAGCGATGGCTGCCACGGTAGGCGCCTCGCTAGCCATAGTTCCATCCTCATTAAGAAAGAACTTGCACTCTCCCTCAGGCTCTTCCCCTTCAAGTTCCCCCATAGTCTCCTGATAGTTGGGGATGAAGAACTTGATGCGGGGGTCGATGTGCCCATACTTCGCGACCGCCTGCTTAACCCCCATCCTGACGGACTGCTGGAACATCTTCCTCACACTCTCCACCACCTCGGCCTGAAAGGCCTCGGACTTCACATACCTGGGCCCCTCGAGATCCAGCTCCTTGCTGAGCTCAACAACACGCCCTTGGAGCCTGGTAACCTCCTCCTCAGCTTTCCAAAGCTCCGCCTCCTTCTCTCTGAAGAATTGGTGCTCCTCGGATAGCTGGCCTTTGAGCTTTGCGACCTCGTCCTTGAAATCCCCGTTCTCGTACTTCAAATCCTTGTTCTCCTCCCTCGCCTTCCTCAGCTCCTCCTTGACCCTCGAGGCGGCCTTGGCCTCGTCCGCTGCCGCGATCTCCGCGGCGCGAACGCGTTTCTCGGCCTCTGCGAGGCTCTTTCCCTTCTTCTCGATCTCGGCGTCCCGCTCTTGGAGCCTTGCCTCCATCCTACCCAAATTCCTATGGAGGAGGATGACGCGGCCGCAGTTGTAGTTCGCGAAGAAGGTATTCTGCAGCAATAATAGAGCACGTTAAAACAAGAACAAGAATAGTAAAGCCAATAAAAAATGATGAACAAAAAAGAGCAAGACATACCATCGCGGAGTAGCGGAGGATCTCATCGTTGAGGGCTGCCTCCGAGAGGTTGTTGGCCCATGCAACCTCGTCGGTCCAGGCCGACCTGTCCCAGTCTTCGGACACGCCCCGGGAAGGACCAGGGCAGTGGAACTTCTCGGCAGGAGGCCCGGTGGCCGAGATGACTCGGCTCGCGGCCCCAGGGCGTTCGACCATCACGCCCCCCGGGGTTTCCCCCTGCCCATCCTCCTTTCGTTTCTTCCTTTTCTCCCCCCAGGGAGAACCCTCTTCCTTCCTTTTGGACCCGGCCTTATCCCCGGATCCTTGAGAGTGATGGGAGGACGTCCTCGCAGCGTCCCCCTTGGACGCCACCCCCCCCCCCCCCCCCCGCTCGTCTTCGCCGCCGGCGCCTTCAACGTTGGGGCTGTCGTCTTGCTTTGCGGGGCGGGAGGCCTCGCCTGCGAGGTCGGTTCCTTTATGACGACCCCAAGTTGGCCTTGGGGTCTCGGAGCGTTGGAGGAAGAAGTCACAGGCCTTTTGCCCTGTGACTTCGAGGTAAGAGCGCCGAGTAGGTTCACTGTCAGAACAAAAAAAAAGGGGACGAGAAAATTAGGGGCTTGCTACACTTCTTAAAAATAAGCACTTTTTATTAAAAAGTATTGCTTATTTGTCTTGAAATATGTGAAAAGTAATTATCTTTCACATTTTTCAAGATAAATAAGCAATGCTTTTTAGAAAAAAGTACTTATTTTTTATAAGTGTAGCAAGCCCTAGATAAGAAAAGCAAGAAACAAGTTAATGACAGTAATAAAACAAAATAAGCCAGCGAGGTTATAAACCTCGCCCCTCAACTTCAAAAAGAAAAAAATGGAATCAAGGAATGACAAGAAAGAGATTGAGTACCCTCTTTTCCCTCGCTGGGAGGGAGGCTGAGGCTCAGACCTGCCCGCTCAAGCTGGTCCTGAGAAAGATACACATGAAACGGTGCCTGACTCGCTGTGGCGTATCGGACCCTGAGCGCCTTGAGCTCATCAACCTCCAGCGGGGTTACGCACCGAACGAATTCGTCCGGCGTTACCGGAAAATTGAGATATCTCCCGGTGGGGTCGTGAACCAAGAACCAATTCGGCTTCCACGGCCCGACGTTCGAAGGGGCTGTGGTGATCTTGATAAGCGGCGTGCTAAGGTTGATAAGGCTTCGGGACCGAGTGTCTCTCCTCGCTAGGAATAAAGCCGATAGGAAGTCATGTCTCGGTCCATCCCCAAGTTCGCGACTGCGAATCGTGTAGGCACACAGCAACCGCCAAGCGTTCGGAAACAACTGTGCGGGGCAGATCTTCATGGCCCACAGATAATCAACGATATGCTGGGCCAAGGGCAGCCTGAAGCCCGCCTGAAGGCTGAAGAGGTGCACAACCACGCACCTGTCGTAAGATGCCAAGGAGTGGCCCCCCTCCTCGGGAAGCGCCAGCTCAACCCCCTCGGGCCAAGCAAAGTCCTTGGCGATGTCGGCAAGGTCCTTCAGCTCGAGCTCGGTGGCCACCCCCTCGGATAAACGAGCCTCGGCAGAACCCGAGGTCATGGGGATCCGTTCCTCCAGGACACTCGGGACGCAGGACACAGCGTCGGTAATATACGCCGCAGGGAAGCTCGGAGGCACGTAAGGAGGCGGCGCCGAGGCCGTTCCCACAACCGGCCGCGCTTCGACCTCAGTAACAACCTCGTCTGAGGTAGAAGACGAAGCGATTTCAACGCCCGACGACGTTCGAAGATGGGAGAAGCACGAATTAATAGAGACCTCGGAGTCACTTGAAGAAGGCTCGCTGAAAACCAGCAAAGGGGACCTCGGATTCTAAGAGTCTCTGAGTTCTACGCTTCCCGCGGACTCCGAAACCTCCTCGTAAAAACCCTCTTGGACTCTAAAAGCGAAGCCGGGCGGAGGGCTAGCAGAGGCTCTCCTAGGCATGAAAAGAACGATGTCCAGGCCGCGGAAGGCTAGCACCTGGAAAAGAAAGAAGCATTGAGACGTCGGGCACTATAACCAAGAAAAAACAATGCGAGGTCGCAACCTCGGAAGAAAAGCAGTGCGAGGTCACAACCTCGGAAGTAAAGCAGTGCGAGGTCGTAACCTCGGAAGAAAAGCAATGCGAGGTCATAACCTCGTGAGAAAGAGAAATTCCGGATCATAAGAGGCGAGGAGCCACGTGGCACCCTAGGGGCTACTCTGACAAGATAGGACGGAGAGGGAGAAGTCGAAGCGCCAAAAAGGAAGAAGTCGAAGCGCCAAAAAGGAAAAAGTCGAAGCGCCAGAAAGAGGAAAGAGAAGATGAAATGGAAGCCAGCGGTGGAGAACGGCGGTGGAGATCCTAACGTCCCATCAATCAGCCGTCAGGACGTTTGGGTTTCCAAGAGCTTCAAAATTCAAAACCGCCGAAAAATAAAAAGAGACAACCGTCGGTTGGAGGGCGAGGAATCCGAGTGCATGGCGTTCGCCACCCTCACCCCACCATCCCGCCACCTTGTCGCCGGTGCGAAACGCCAAGGGGCAACCACTGCCCGCTAGGGCACAAGGCGAAACGAAAGAGAAAAGAAGAGAAAGGAGCAAAGGGAAAACGGCGAGAAAAAGCAGGCGGAAACTCACGCCGACCTCACCACCGTTGTTTCGCCACCGTGATGCCGGCGCGAAACACCAGGCGACACTCCATCGCCTCTCCAAAACACGGCACAAAAAACAAGCAGGGAGAAATCAAAAGCAAACAAGAAGCGGGAGAAGAAAAGTCGAAGACTTACTTGTTCAGAATCGACGAGGAGGAGGCGGTGGTGCAACCGGAAGATGGCTGAGGCTCGCCGGAAACCGTCTGGAGAAACCGTTCGCAGGAAGCCAAAAAGACAGAAAGAGAGAAGGCGAAAATCTGGGAAGAAGAGATAAATGGGGAGGCGTGTGAAGTACGCACTTATAAAAGGCAGGCTTGGGCCTCCCCTACCCAGTTACGCTTATTGGGCCTGTACCTCCTGCGCGGCCCATTAAGCAAAACACGAAGAGCAAGCCCAGAAAAGCTTTACCTTTGCCAACCAAAGAAAAGCTAAGTGTAGAACCTCGCAAAGGGAGGGCTTCGCAAGATGCTCCCCAGGAACCTCGGAAACCCTTGAAGCCTCGCAAAATGCTTATCCACCTCTCAGAGCCTCGCACCCCGCAATCTTTGAGAACTTATGCCCTGCGACCCTCGGAGCGAGGTCCCCAGGCCATGGGGTTGTGATGATGCTCAAAATAGCGAAGCAAGAGGTGGGCCCGAGGTATGAGGGTCAAACCAGGTCAAAGGGGCCCCCGAGGATGATCCTGGGGCCCACAACCATACCCACCTCTTATTTTAACAAAATTCCTACCCCACGAGGTCCCCCTCGACCTCGCAACCGACTATACTTGCGCCCGCCCACCATGACCACTCAGCGAACGCCGCTCTTCGAGCCAATCACCGGCTGCCTCGCCTCTAGGCCAATCAGAGCCCTTGATCTCGGGCGTCCCACATCGGACAACGACCAAAACTCGACTCCCCAATCCTCTATAAATAGAGGAGATTCTCGTATGGAAAAGGGGTCGAAAAACATCTTGAACTCAAGAACTTTCTTGCTCGTTGAAGATCGACGTGATCGAAACACCGTTAAAAGGCCTCGCTATAGATAAGTGAAGTCCACAAAAAGACTTCAAGTCTCACAGAGTTTCCGCTCACATCAAAGACCTCGCTACAGCACCTCGCAAGCCTCTTACACCTCGCTCTACCTCACGTCAAAGACTCCGCAACTCAACCTCGCTCAAATGGACCGGCAAGTGACACTTAGAGCTAGCTAGCAACTAGGAGATCTCGGACATCGTTAGGTCGAGATCTCGGATAATCGTAGGAGGTCTAGGGTGTAATTCTCAAATAATCTGTTAGCCTCGTTGGCTTGTAAACTTCGCTGTAAAGAAAATCATAAATAAAGAAGCAAGTGTTTGCACTTTCGAATATAATAATCTCGTTTCTTGTCTTCTAGTGGGCCTTTTATTTCGGATTTCATCAGGTACGACGGGTATAACTAATTTTAACGTAATACATAATGCAATGTTGCATGTAACGTTGCTAAGCACGCCTAAAATATTGCAAGCTTGGAGACGAGCACGTCGGGCTAATCACACGTGTTTAGAAGTCAGAGGTCGCAAAACTTGAATGAATCGGGAAAAAACAATTAATTGAATAGTGGGAGTCAATTCATACAAAAATACAAATAGATCGTACTTTGTAGTTTGTACACGGGATGACCCAAGTCTACGCCCCAACAACAATGTAGAATTGTAGAAACCGTGTGATATCACGATTCACGAACCAAGGTCGTCGTGTCATACTCGTCGGATCGATCGGATAGACTGTTTGACCTGCCGCCAAAGCTGGGACCCACTTTGTGAATCTTTTTCGTGTTTCTCCATTTCACACTCTCCACTTCTTCTCACCTTTTCCCTTTATTCAACACTTATTCTTACATTATCCTTTTTCAAAACAATGAATTTCTATCATCATTTAATTTATTATTACGTTTCAACGCCGGTACTTCTAGACAAACTACTTACCTAGGACCTTATTATTGATTAATTAAACCATTGCCAGCTTATTGATTTGACTATTGTTCTCTTCCGGGTTCTAAATTTGACCTGCAAGTTACAATACTCAAATCACAAAATTTTTAGCAAGAAAATCAATGTCAAAGTTGAGAAACTGATCACCTCACTCGACATGAGCGCGACAAGTTGTTAATTAAAAGGCTTACTTTTTTTCAATTACAAATTTATATTTCAGTCTATATATAAAATGGAACACCTCATAAACTTGCAAGATAATATGATATTACATTATTACCTTATCAGACATAAAACACAAAATGGTTACACGATAGAAAATGGCAAAGTAGAATGCATTCCAAAACTATAGGTAATAGAGCCATGCTAACTTTTCATTAGAACCCTAATTTAAGATTTCGTAAAAAGAACTCGTTTAGAGTACTGTTTTGACAGAAAGCAAAATGCATTTATGCAGTTTTGACTTCGAAATGTATGTGTTACGTGTACATTATGATGACACTATTATATGCAAACTGTAAACCATTATTAAGTGTGTAATGATTATCTTTTGTGTTAATATGAAAAATAAAATTGCTTCCTTGATAAAAAAAAAAAAAATGCTTCAAAGTTGAAATATATATAAAGGATATGTATTTTACATTTTGGATAAAGATATCGCCTTATCAGCTAGCTCATTATTCATCGATCAATACTCCAAACTAGGGTTAAATTCTACCTCTAAATTTGTGTGATCCTATCAACGAAGAGGGGAAATGGTTTGGAATTAGTCCGTATATTTTTTTTAAAAAAATATTGGTAATTAAATACCTCCTTATATTAAAATAAAAAAAAATTTACGAAATAATGAGCTGGGCTTTTCCGGCCCAAAATATGATGCGTTGCCAGGTGCGTTAAGTCAATGACGGACATAAATGGGCCAGCTTCCATCTCTTTGGGGGAAGAGGATATGGCCCACCACTTGTTGTTGTTTGTTTTTTATAATCTTTTTGAAAACATATTTAATGTTTTCCCATTCTATTATACTCCATCCGATATAAAATAAGTGTCGTTTTAGTTTTTGACACAAGTTTAATAAAAGTATTAATCAAACTTAAAATCTTTAACTTTTTCTCAATCTTATCACTCACCACCTTTTTAGACCAATGAATGAATAATTTTAGTTAATAAAAACACATTCCAATAAGCATTATCATAACCCACTCCTAATCAAATACCTAGAAAACTTAAAACGACACATAAAGTGGATCAAAAATAAAGTGTTAAAACGACACTTATTTTGGATCGGAGGGAGTAGTACATACCAACAATTACAAGGCAACAAAGAATTCACATTTTGATGGTAAAAAAATGTACTAACAATACAATACCAATGTTATATTTCACATCTATAGTCTTAATTGAGTTAAAATTTGAAGTTGAATTTAGCTTCTGAAACCAAATTTAGTAACTTAAAGTAAACTTATTTTTTCAAAAAACTTAAAGAGTGTTCGGTAAACAAAACTGAATGAAGTTGAAGTTTTAGAAAGATGTCGTCAAAATTACCAAAAAGAATATGTGATTATAGTTAGGGCATTACTACATTTGAATCTGAAACGAGTTTTTAAATATGTAATTATCTCACATCAGTTTTTATATGTGCATAACTTACAATACAATTTTTTTACTAAAAGAAACAATGAAAAACATAAAAAAATACAATAAAAACATTAAAATTCATCTTCATTAAAACTAAGGCATGGACCATTCATTGGGTGACCAGTCGGTCATCAGGGTGATTGGTGAAAGCCCTTGGTTTGAGAATCAGAGTAATCACAGCACTCCGTTTGGGTTTCAAGAAGATTGGGATTGAAGGCGATAACCTTTGCCTTGTCAATGCTATCAATGACATATGGAGTTGTCCGTGGGAAGTCGAGATGATAATGTTGGATATTTTGTTGTCCCTTAAAAGATTTGAGTTTTGGAAACTGAACCACATTTTCAAGGGAATCAACTTGGTTGCGGATTTCATTGCTTAATTAGATGGCCTTCTCCAGCCACGTCCGGAAGATAGCTCTCTAGGATCTTGATGATCACCGCTTGGATGCTCTAGGGCAACCGACCTCTCATTGAGGTCGATTCCCTAATTCATTTTCTTAAAAAGAGCACGGTTAAATCCCTTCTCCCTTCAATATATGCTCTCCCATGTCTACAATCCAAGAACCACAATGAAGAAATCAAAATTAAAGGAAAGAAAATCGAGATGAAACCAAAGCCGGGTCTAGAGGTTGGATTGACAAGATATTAGTTCAATCGAAGCTTATGTGATTGGAGTCTTCGTTACGGATTTGGGGTTCAATGGGAGGATGAAGTAATGATCCACCTTTCCAACGGTTTGATCTCGGTGATTAGGGTCAAAAGATACCTTAAGATGGGTTTGTGATCGATCTCGTGTTTGAATGTATTAGTGGTTTGAAAGTAGAGAATAAAGAGTCATGGGTGTTAGCCAAAGCTCGAGTTTTGTATGGGGGTAGGTCCAGGTTGGATCCAAGGATATAAATCACAAGCGTTAGATAAGTACTAAGAGCCAATGAACAATGTCATGGACTCAATGACCGAGCAAAGGGAATAATGAATAGTGACATGATACATAGGTGAACAAGAATGAACCAAAGATATAAATCCCAGCTTCTTATGTGAGAATCTTTATCTCTACGTGCCCCCTTAAATGGAAATTGCTTGGAAAATTTGTCTCTTAACATGATGACCTTAGATCTGACAAGTCGTTGATGAACCAAAGAAGCTAGCCCAAGTAACGCTTTCATGTCTAGCTATCCCAGACAACTAAAGGATAGCATATTGCTAAGCCCAAAGCAAACAACTAGGAAAGGGACTAAAGATCGAAGCACTTTGATACGTGTTGGAATAGTGTTCGTAATTGTTCCTTACCTTGTTTCGCTGATTGACAAATCAATGTGGATATTACACTTGTCTAAAGCATTTCAGAAGCGAAGTGACGTACATGAATTGAGAAGCAAAAAAAGAGTTTATAGTGGAACAAAGATAAGCTGTAATGTTATTCATAAGGAAATGAAGATTGGAGCTAAAGTTATCTACTCTATGATCCGATGGGAACATAATAGTAGATAGATAGATAGATAGATAGAGTCATGTTAAGAAAGATTGTATCTTAGTATAGATCTTATCTTATGAATGAAAATTATATATAGAAGATCAGATTCATAAAAGTCGTATAAATACCAAGGTGTTATAAGGGTTAGATACACGTTTTGATAGAGAGAAAACAATGTTCGAGAGCAATAGAGATCCAAAGTTTTCGGCATTGGAGAACGAATCTTAAAGAGAAGGAACTTCAACAAGGTTAATGCTTGTGTTAGAGATAAAAACGCGTCCAACGGACCCTAAATTATTTGTAGTATACTTTGACCCAAGAGACTACTTGAAAAAGATGGATATGAAACATGCATTTCAAGTTTCACTAGTTCAATTTAGAAATTGTTTTAAAATGGGAGCTAGCTAGCTCGTAGTGGCAAACATGTTCTACAATTCAAGATCCGAAGAAGATTTCTTCTTCTTTTTCCACCTTTCCCATGCCGTACATAGTTTTTTCACCCTAGACGGGAAAAGGAAATTGAAACTCTTAACTCGTGTTACATATAGACTCTTAGTTATAAATGAATAAAAGATTTTTGTAATGGAAGCTGTATTACTATATTACCCAGCTAGACTGGCATTGCTTTATTTAGTGATTATTACGAAAACTTATTCACTAACTGAAATATAATTAAATACCGACCAAAAAACTACTTCACAGCTACTATATTGTCTATACGTATGTCCTACTTACTATAAGTCCATATTTATCGGCATGCATTTCCCTGCAATATACAGCATATAGGTTTTCTTTGTAGACAGGAGTATTAATTAATTAATGAATGTGGACAAACAAATTACATGTAGATCGAAATTAACGCCGCGCGTACTAAAAACATGGAAATGTGTATATTGCATTTTACTCTAAACCAACTAGAATACTTGTACACAAAGGTTGAATAGCTTAGACTTGTGTTTGCAATTCAATATATTGGCTTGGTCCTGAATTGACTAGGATATCTATATGTATCGACAAAATTAAAAAGGTCGGGTCCATTGCTCATATTTTTTTTAATCACAACAAAATCAATGAAAACACAATTAATTAAACTATGAATGATCATTTAATTAATATGAATTAACCAGTCTAAATCCTAACTATGAGCACATTATATTCTTTGAATATTAATCCAACCTGATATACGTTGATCCTATGATTACCGCGCGCATATACTCCATAAACAAACGCTTTGAATTGAAGCAAAGTAGAGATTAGAGAAGTAGTGGTGGATGAAATGGGGTTTTCTGAAGACGACGCTGGATGTGTCCGGACGCGTCGTCCCTCTGCCGGACACGTGTAATTGGTTAATTAATCAACTTATGAATGATTTACTTTGGTCTGATCTGAAGTTAATTAAATTTAATGAATGTACAATCGGAGTAATGGGTCATTTGTATTTTCAACGCCACTATAACTCTGAAAATTACAATACCCCAGGAAATCTAAAGTCTAAGCCATTGCCGCGTTTCAAAAAAGGGGCCCCATTTTTCATTTTTTAATTTTGTTTTTTTGGTTCAAAGTAATCCAATATAGGAGTAGTATTTAATTCTGCAGCTTTTGGTGCGTGTATATATATATATAACACAACCTTTGGGTTGGTAGGAATTAAATCATATCACTCTCCCACATCGAATCTTGAAAGTCACATTCACCAAAACAAAAAACTCTCCATTTTCCCTCTTAATAAAGAAGAGTGTACTTTGAATTTGATCCATTTAATTACGAGTGTACTTTGATCATCAATCAAACAACTTAATTGGTGTCTTTGAATCGGTCCTTTTGGTTTAAATACCTAAAATCTTGTAAGATCGAGGGTGGTATCAAGGATCAAAGATACTAGCAACAAGGAAAAGATGGGAAGACAACCATGTTGTGATAAGGTGGGATTGAAGAAGGGGCCATGGACGGCCGATGAAGACAAGAAGCTCATCAACTTCATTCTCACCAACGGTCATTGTTGCTGGAGAGCTGTTCCTAAACTCGCAGGTTCGATCCTTCATCTCTAGTTTTAGATTATGAATATATATTTTTTTACTTTGATGGTTTTAGCGGCTTTAGGACAAGATAAAGTTAATGCATGTGTGTTTTTTTGGAGGATATACAAGTTTCAATATCTTTTTAATTTGTTGAAGAATGAAATGGTATTACATTATTATTATTATTATTGACTGATTATAACAAGCATTGAAATGAATGGGATGCAGGATTGTTGAGGTGTGGGAAGAGTTGCAGATTGAGATGGACAAACTACTTGAGGCCAGACCTCAAGAGAGGCTTGCTTTCTGAGTATGAAGAACAGATGGTGATTGATCTCCATGCTAAACTTGGCAACAGGTAATTTTTTTATTTTATTTTAATAAACTGGTTCAATTTCTTTATTCATGACATAAATCCAAGTTTCTTTCATAAGATTGTCTCCCCCTTTTTCCTGAAAATAATTATTATTTTTAAGTGTTATTATGATCATCATGACTTGGAATGAAAAGCACAAATCAATTTTTCTCTTTGGTTGGTATAATTTTTAAATTTTTTTATTTAAGTTTAGAGATCAATATGCATCATTCTGTTCGTCATCACTTCTTCAAGCATGCAAATGAATTCAACAGTAATTTTCAACATGCCTTCCTATGTTCCCCTCTTTTGCCTCATAATGTCACTTTTTTTGTCCTCTCTTTTTACCGACCTCTAGCTTGCTCTAAAAAGTATGACCATTTTTATAATGATATATTATGTGCTCTATATAACACATTATTACCATATTAATATTTTTTACAGCAGGTTATACTAGATAGTGTTGTTGTTGTTATGCATTAATATTGTTCATGGTACAATTAAGTATGTTAACTAAAGCGATGCTTAAGTAACATCTAGATTAACATACAATTTCATTTAACAATATGTATTGACTTGCAAACTAACATATTATTATTATTATTGTATGGTCGTTGCAGATGGTCTAAGATAGCTTCTCATCTTCCGGGGAGAACAGACAACGAGATCAAGAACCATTGGAACACCCACATTAAGAAGAAGCTCAAGAAAATGGGGATTGACCCTCAAACCCACAAACCCATCTCTCAATCCCAGCCCGACGAAACCGCCAAGAACATTCCAGAAGTTGATCAACACCAGCAAACAAAGGAACACGAGCCAGCTGTGGAAACTCCAGGGAACTCATCCATCACAGCCGATCATTATCAAAATGACCACCAAATTACCAAACCAATTGATGATGATCAACTATTATTGGAAAACATTGACACTTTTTGTGTTGATGAAATTCCTATGATTGACCCAGATGAGATTTTAGCCCCACCCTTAATCCAGCCTCCTCTAATCAACAATAATCCATCAGCTTCGTCGTCTTCATCCTCATCGTTTTCGCCTTCTGGGTCATCCCCTTTGATTTTCGAGGACTTGGAAATCCCGAATTTTGATTGGCCTTGTCATTATGATGAGACTCCTAGCATTTTGATGAACAATGACACCACCAACAACAACAACAGCAGCAACAATGAAACAAGTACTACAAGTGGGTTATTATGGGATGGTGGAGAATTGATGGATTGGGATTTGGGGATGAGTGGTGATTGTTTTGAGATTGACCCATTTCATCACATCATCAATCAGTGCACAGAAATGAACTCCAATTTCTTATGAAAAATGGAAATCACATTTCTTGATTTCTCTTGTATTGTATGTATGAAATCATACGCACCATGTTGAGAGTGCAAAGGGGGTCCCCCCCCTTGCCACTACCATAAGTTATTGGCCATATTTTTTTTTTCAGTCCTTGGCCTTCTTTTGCCTTTTTTTTTTTTAAAAAAAAAAGAAAAATCTCCTTCTCCTTGTGAATTTTCTGCTGTTGTATTTTTTAGGAAGATAATTTTATTTTATAGGAACGGAAAATAAAGAAAGTAAACGGAACGAGGAGTTTGAAAGAGCTCGTTCTACTTGTTGTTTTAAGTCTTCACCTTCTTTATTTCTGCAGTGTAAGGTTGAAAATAACCGATTGTGAAAGGGGTGATTTTGTCTTGTTTATGTTATAAGATAAGAGGATAAATATAATTGTGCTTAAAGGCATGAAATTTTTGAGATGCACAAACCCCGGCCTTGTGGAGATGTAACCAACAATGATGGAACCACAAGCTACTTTGATCTCGAACAAATGATAGTCAACATTGATATGTTTACTGTGAGAATGCTGAACTAGATTGCCCGTCATATAAGTGACAATGTGGCATTAATATTATCACAAAAGACACGAACAATGAAAGGTTTGATACCTATTTCATGCATACGCTGTCGATCGTATACTCGTATCCATATAATTGTAACCATATATGCAACTGCCTTATACTCGGCCTCAATGGAAGACTTAAGAGACAATAGGTTGCTTCTTTACAAACCATGAAATAGGATTAGAGCCAAAATATACAACCTAACGAGTGATTTTGTATAAATTGATAAGCAAATCGTTAGTGTTGGACATTTATCCTTCTCATTAATATACCTTGAAGTTTGAAACTAGTCTTACAATCCTACCAACCTACTAACACCTATTCTACTTTTTTGGATCTTATGGTAACATCTACTACTCTACTGGCCTATAGAAAGAACATGCCGTCGAAAAGAACCTATAGAAAGGACCTGCACATTTCATTCGGTTCACAATATTCAAAGTTGGAAAACGTTTTTTGGTAGAAGTTGGAAAAGTTTAGTTACGTGGAATTTAATTTTGTGTGGATAATTGTGCCGAATTTAAAAGTCCATTTGAAGAATATTTATTATATAGGAAATACTAAATCAATCGGTTATATAAAGAATTAAATTGGTTGAGGATTAGATACTTAGCCCTATTGTAGTGGGATCCGCTGAGTGGAATATCATCATAATTAGGCAAGAATTGTGATTGAGATCAGACTCATTGGTTACTCTATATATAAAAGGCTAAGTTTAGCTAGGGTTAGAGTGTGGTTGACGACGAACTAGAAGAGAGAAAGAGAGCTTTTCAAGTGTTCGTGTGGCTTTTTCCGATGAAGAATCTACATTGGTGTGAGTACTCAGGTTGGTAGTTCACTTATTGTTTAGGTTTACGTTTATGGTAGAAGAGGTTTTGGTTGGTTGAAATTTGGTGGGTGCCTTAGTTACCAGGGAACTTGACTTGCCTTGTAACCGTTGAAACTTAATATATAAGAGTTCTATTGAAATCCTCTGAGAATGAGTCACAAGGATAGAGGTTTTCTTTCTATGACTTGCAACATGGATCAAAAGTAATGACTACCAAGCTTAGTCTGTCATTGAAGATGGAGACTATGTTATTCTTGTTGACAAGAAGGACTAAAAGTCTGAATGGGGTCCAACTGAATGGACTGAAATGGAGAAAAACTTCAAGTCTAAGATGTACCTGAACAATGACTTAGGATCTGAAGATTTGCTCAAGGTGGTGAATTGCGAAACAACTAAAGACGCTTGGGCTGCAATAGAGCAAAGGCACATCGGAAGTTTAGATCTGAAGGAAAGTCACCAAAAGGCTGCTAAGAAGGCCTTCTTCAACTTCAAAATGAAGGAAGGAGAAACCATTTCCTCGTATCAATCTCGGTTTGAGACCCTATTGAATCGCATAAATCATCTTGGGATTGGCGCGCGAGTCCATCACTCTATTTGAAAAAATCTCTGCGATCATTGATGGTCTTGGACCCAGATACGTAGTTATTAGAGGTTTGCTCAAAGAAAATCCAGTCACCAAAACCAGTACTCTCCATGAAATCTTTGGAAAGCTTATTGATTATGAGCGCTATGAGAACATCACCAGTGGTGCCTCAAGCTCTAACAAGGGGATTGCTCTGAAAGTGGAGAAGGCCATTGAGAACGTTACTACTAGAAAGGAGGAGGAGGAGATCTAAAGAGATTCAGATGTTGTACTCATAACCAAGGCAATGAGGCCAATATACAAGAGAGGCAAGAAGTAGGGCATCCTCAAGGAGAGAGGAAACTATGAGAAAACAGATGTCAAGGACGTTACTTGCTTCAATTGTCAAGAGAAGGGACACTATGCCAAGAGTTGCCCCAAAGGTAACGAATCTGGGAACGCCAAGAAAAAGGCCTATGTTGATGCATGGGATCTTGACTTCGATGATGAGCCAGAATCCAAAGTTTGTGCTATGACTCTGAAGACAGATGATACAAATCAAGAGGTTGAAATGAGGGGGAACATCCGTTGGATCCTTTACAGCGGGTGTTCATGTCACATGATAGGGAACGAGAGCATTCTGTCCTCACTTCAAAAAAGCGCAGGAGGAAACATTTCCTTTGACAATAACAATCAGGGAGAAATCATTGGAACAGGAGAAGTTAAGTTGAATGAAAATACATGTGTGAAAGATGTGAACGTGGTCAAAGGTCTTGGTTACAATCTCTTGAGTATTGCTCAAATTTGTGACCAAGGGAACAATCAGGTGTCCTTCAACTCAGATGGTTGTATGATCAAGAACAAAAAACCAGTCTTGTGGTCCTGAAAGAAATGAGACGCAATAATGTCTATTTTTTTTACTCAAGTTTCCAACCACAAGAGAAGCTATGTTTTGCTACAATCGCCGATGAGACTGATCTTTGGCACAAAAGGTTTGGTCATGCTAATCATATAGGTATTCACAAACTCTTCTCACAAGACCCGGTGATAGGACTTCCAAAAGTTCTCGCAGAGAAAGATAAATTGTGTGAAGATTGTGTGAAAGGAAAGCAAAGTTGATCTTCCTTCCAACCAAAGCAAACTATCAGTACTTCTCGTTCTCTTGAGATGATACACATGGATTTCTGTGGTCCTATGTGGGTGAAAAGCCAAGGAGGTAGCAAGTGTGTTTTCGTTATTGTAATTGATTTTACTAGATATACATGGACTCTCTTTCTAGGTTCAAAGGATGAGATATTCATTGTCTTTAAAAGCTAGATCAAGAAGGTAGAAGCATCAAAAAGACAAAAACTATGTGCTATCACGTTAGATAATGGAAAGGAGTTTAAGAATTTCATTCTTCTTAGCTTTTGCGAAAAACATGGAGTGTCTCAAAACTTCTCTGTGCCAAGGACTCCTCAACAAAACGACGTAGCTGAAAGAAAGAACAAAACCCTGAAAAGTATGGCTCGTACTATGATATATGCAAGTAACTTGCCTTGGTTCTGCTGGACTGAGGCCATCAACACTGCTTGCTACATCATAAATTGAGCATCTATTCGTTCTAATCTTTCAAAAATTCCATATGAACTAATCAAGGGACGTAAGCCCAATATTTCCCACTTGAAAGTCTTTGGATGCAGGTGCTTCATTCACAACAATGGAAAACACGAGTTAAGCAAGTTTGATCCAAGGAGTGACGAAGACATCTTTTTAGGATATGCATCCAACAACAAGACTTATAAGGTGTTCAATAATAAGACAAAGAAATTCAAAGAAAGCATTCATGTTGTCTTTGATGAATCCAAGATCCAGATGAAGATGACTCTTCTCGAGATTTAGGACTAGGAGAAGATGAGTCTGGAAGTGCTTCGGAACCAGGGGATGATATTCAACAAGAACAATCTCAATTAGAAGGAAAATGCCAGGGAACTTCAGATCAACAGGAAGAAGAGGAGCCAAGAATCGATCCCACTCAAATTGAAACCATAAACTATCATCAGAAAAGGGATCATTTTATTGATAACATCATCACTCTATACGAAAAAGGTATGCTTAATCATTCCTATCTTAAGAACATTTTTGATTTCTATGCGTTTAAATCTCTTGCAAAACCAAAGAATGTAGTGGAAGCATTGAAAGATCCGGACTGGATAGTTGCTATGCAAGAGGAACTACACCAGTTTGAAAGGAACAAAGTATGGAGACTAGCTCCCAAGCCATAACACAAATCGACTGTATGAACAAAGTGGGTGTCCAAGAACAAACTTGATAACACTGGCGGCGTCACAAGGAACAAGATAAGGCTTGTAGCAAAAGGGTACAATTAGCAAGAACGAATTGATTATGATGAGACGTACGCTCCAGTTGCAAGAATAGAAGCAATTCGTCTTCTAATTGCCTATGCTTCTCACAAAGGATTCAAACTCTATCGAATCGATGTGAAGATAGCGTTCATGAATGGGTACCTACAAGAGGAGGTGTATATATTGCAGCCACTAGGATTTGAAGATGTTGATACCTTGACCATGTCTATGTGCTAGACAAGGCTCTCTATGGTCTTAAGCAAGCACCTCGCGCGTGGTATGACAGGTTTGCACAATTTTAGTAGAAAATGGATATAGACGTGGTGTGATTGACAAAACGTTGTTCCTAAGGGAACAAGCCAGTGAGGTACTAGTAGTTCAAGTATATGTCGATGATATTATATTTGGTTCTACTAACCGAAAACTTGTAGAAAGCTTTAAAGATTCGATGAGCAGTTAGTTCGAAATGAGCATGATTAGAGAACTCACCTTCTTTCTTGGTCTACAAGTAGTTCAGAGTGATGAGGGAACGAAGGTACATCAACAGAAGTACATCAACGATTTATTGAAGAAGTATGGTATGGACTCAACTAAATCTTTTGATACTCCTATTTCTCCTAGTACTCGTCTTGATGCTGACTTAATTGTTATTGATGTTGATCAAACGATGTACCGAGGCATGATTGGTTCCTTACTATATCTAATGACTAGTCGGCCAAACATTATGTTCATTGTGTGTATATATGCCAGGTTCCAAGCCAATCCAAAAGAGTCACACCTGAAAGAAATGAAAAGAATCATGCGATACTTGAAAGGGAACAACAGTTTGTGTCTCTAGTATCCTAGACACAACTCGCTCAATTTAGTGAGATTTTCATATGCAGATTTTGCAGGTCATTTGGTAGATAGGAAGAGCACATTAGGCATGAATCAATTTCTTGGCCCATGTATGGTGTCTTAGGGATCAAAGAAGCAAAACTCAATAGCTCTTTCCACAGCTGAAGCTAATTATGTCGCAGTTGTTGCTTGTTGTTCCCAGGTAGTATGGTTAAAGCAACAACTCGTCGACTTTGGTATGTCTCTTGAAACTATTCATATCATGTGTGATAACGATAGTTCCATCAATATTTCAAAGAATCATGTGAATCATTCTAAAACCAAACATATAGACATTCAACATCATTTCCTTAGAGATAATGTTGAAAAAGGTTTCATCAATATGGATCATTGTATGATTGAAAATCAAGCGACAAATATTTTTACTAATGCTTTGGATAGAAAAACCTATTAGCATCTATGGATGTTACTAGGCATGATTTATCAGGAGTAAACAAGTCCCGATCCTCTATTCCCTCAATGCTTGATTAAAGAGGTAACTTCACTCAGGGAACTACACATCATTTGTCATGTTTTCTAATGGCTTATATCTATTCCTCTATGCGTTAGTTTATTATATACATTACAAATTGTTATGTGTTGCATGCTCAAAGGATTTTGAAACTAAAATGATTAAATGCAAGTTTTTTTGCCCAAAATAACCAACTTGATCTATTCTATCCCTCACTTCAAGCCGAAATGATAGTTGGTTATAAGATGTCCCATAGCCTTATCCAGACAGACGTTCCATATGAACCCCACTTATTAACTTAAAACAAGGAATAATTGTCTAGATGCCAAAAATATTCCTAGCCCTCAAAAAGTTTGGATGGTGTAATTTCTCTTGTCCCTTGACCGTCTAAACACACCTTTCACTCTACTCATGGGAACGAGCATAGGATCTTGTGCTCAAAAGGATCAGTATTAATGTGAGTTATTTTCAATCTTCTTTGGAAATATTTTACATCTCTGGAATCAGTCGTCTAGTTTACTCAGAAGGTACATCAAAAATCTAGCTGTTGTATCAGTCAGTTTGAATTTCCAACCATTGAACAGTATTTCTGTAGGGAACAATGGGACGGTTTTTGCAGACTTTCGTTAATGGCAGTGTAAAAGTAATTATGGAAATCATTCTTAGATGTTGATATTTGGATGAGAGAGAAAAAGATTGTGATCTTTGAGAAGAAGGAAAGATATTTGCTTTATATGCATATCCAACCGGGAATTCTTTTCTTCACCTCCTTCTCTATTTTTACTGTCTCAAACCCTAATTCTCTACAAGCTTCAAACTTTCTAAATACTTCCTTCAATGGCATCTTCCTCATCCAACCAAGCTCTGAACCTAGACGCCTTAGATGTGTCCGAACTCGAAGCCTTCAAAGCTAAAATTGTCGCATTTGAAAAGGCCAAGCTTTCCACTCCCTCTACCATGTCCAAACTTCAATCCAAATTTGATGAGGTCTCCTACATCGGGAATCAGGTTGTTGCAAAGGTTTCGGGTGAGTAAAGCACCCTTCTTGAGGTTTCCAAATAAGATCCCTCTACGAATCCATCGGCTTAACAATCTGAGAAACCTTCAGAAACATGGGAAGCAAAAGAAGGGTTAGGTGATGTTTTGGACAAAAATTTGACAATCGAACTCTTGTCCTAAATTGGGGCAACGATCGAATTAATGCTCAAAGAATTGTGAAAGGAACAATTGGATTGATGTAATCGGAAGTTACAAGTGCTCTCTTCTCTATAGTTAGATGTTTTTTTTTGTGCGTACAACCGAATGAGCTAATTATTACATCTTTCTAACCTATTTTTTCTTGGACTAGCCTTTATTTCCCCATATCCCACGATCTCCACGTTGCTAGGGCATATCTCCAAACGCCAGCCACCTCCCGTGTTTCTCGGAATGGATAATCACCTTTGACGGTCGAATCTCGAAGGTACACCCCATTCTCATGACCGTAGCCTTCTTCATTCTTTTCATGACTGTTAACTTCTTCTCGCTCCTTGAGCCTTCTTTCGTCCCGTTCTCCTATGATTCTTCGTTCGCTTTTGGGCTAACATTATCAAATGGGCCGACTTATTTTTGGACCTAACAATACCCCCGAATCTTGATCCAAATTTTTTTGTGGGATTTTGATAAGATTCGTTGTGCGTGCTACAGTCGATACGCTCCACGTCGCTTCGCCCTGTCTGTGCGATCATCCTCGAGGAAAGGAAGGGTCATATCGGTCAGGCTATATTTACTCCAAGCGCAGGTTCTCGAAGATACGCATCTTCCATCGTTTTTCTCTCTTTTCTTTCACCTTCTTTTTGTCTCCCTCCTCTCTAATTGTTTCAGATTCATCTCACCATGGTTAGGGCAAGGATAACCGATCTAGGCTTCGAGTTATCTCACTCTCTTGAGCCCCATGAGTGTCGCCCCTGTTCCATGTCTCTCGAGGAGGTGGAGAAAGTCATCAAGACTCATGGATTTTCGGCGGGTACCAACTTCCACTACCCTACGCATGTGGCTATAGATAGGGTAAAGGAAGGATGGGTTTGCTTCTTGGAGTACCCTTTCACGCTAGGGGATTTCTTCCCATTTTCCACCCTGATCCTGAACTTCTTGTTGGCCCTTAGGGCATCTCCGACGCAACTGATGCCATCTACGTGGAAGATATTGAACCAGATAAGTGAGGTGTGTTCGAAGGAGAAGATTGAGTTCTCAGTATCGGACCTCCTGTATGCTTACCGGGTATGCCCACTTAGGGTTGGTCGCTTCACCCTTCATGCGAGGGATGCTAAGAATCCGTTGATCCCGAAATCAAAGGTGAATTACAAGGATTGAGCTACCCGCTTCTTTTTTGTGGAAAGGTCTACGCTGGGCTCGATGTATCAAGCAACCTTCTCCGATTCATGGAGTTCCAAGAGTAAGCATTCACAACCTTTTGTTTCGCTAGCATCTGCTCCTTTTGTTAACCCTTCTCTTTGGACGACTTTCATGTGTAGTTCCACCGAGTTTGGACACCCATGTCTTGGAATCGGAGGCATGCAAGAAGATATTTGCGCTTCTTGAGGCGAGAAGGACCTATCGGAAGTCTGCGGAGCTCATACTTGAGGGTGAGTCAAGTACTAAGACAACAACTTTGTCGGAAGATCAGTCTGATGGTGAAGATGATTCGAGGTCGGGTGAGTCCGAGAAGACGATTGACGATAGGGTTCCTGCGTCTGTGGCGGCTGCCAAAACGATCGATAAGCCTCTAGAGAAAAATACTAGTATGTGCCTGTCTACTATTTACTCTCTATTTTTCCTTTATCTCCTTCTTCTTGACGGGTGATTTCCTTCTACTTGACTTCGGAAGCTTCTACTTCTCTAGGACGGTATTTTTCCATTGCGGCCATGATTCAGCGCAAGTTGCGATTGAGTGATAAGAAACCTACCTTGGATCCCAAGCTAAAGGTGGAGGTCGTGGCTAAGGCAACCCCAACACTGCTGGAAAATGCGTCTGTAGCCAGGAAAATAGACACGACTTCCGCCACAAAAATAACCACGAAATCACGTTAGCCACGACATCCCCAACGGATTGCCCTACGAAAGGTGCCCTGGGGCTAAAACGCACGAGGCTAAATATCACTCTGAAAAAGAACCACAGAAATTTAGTTTTGTGGCTATTTAGCTGCAAATAATAGCCCCGAATTTGTTCATTGCTAGTTTTGTGGCTATTGGCCACGAAAGTCATGTTCAACCATATTAGCCAGAACTGAATTTCGTGGTTGGTTTTGAGTGCATCACCATCAAATTTTAGCCACGAATATATTTTGTATCTAAAGTCGAGTCGAATTTGAACTCATAATCACACCTATTTCGTGGCCATTAGCCTTGAAATTTGCCATGAATCTATTTAGGGGGGAAATTCGTGGCCATTTAGCCTTAACATTTGCACTGCATTTGGTAGGAAAACTGTGGCCATTTAGCCTTGACATTTGCATCGAATCTATTTGGTTGCAAAAGCTATTGGTATTTAACCTTGAAATTGGCTTTGAAAACATTTGGTTACAAATTTTGTGGTCAAATAAATAAGCATTAATAAAAAAAAATTACGAAATATGCCATAATATATGCAGTAATTGCATTATGATAATGCACCATAAACCTGCTAATATATGCTAATTGCATTATCATAATGCAATTAGCTATAACCTGCTAATGGATAAAATAGAACTACAACCATTCAATATCTTCCCCTTAACATCCAAATTATCCACACATGCAACAACCATCAAAATATCCACACATCAAACCATCCAAAATATCCAGCCAAACAAACCATCCAAAAACACCACAATATCCATACAATTCATAGAGGGGTAAAAACAATTCAGAGAGTGACATTATCCATGTTGCCTCCAATGTGTTTAACCAACTGCTCAAGCATACCTTTGAGTGCCTTGTTCTGGGTTTGAATTTCCGCATTTTGAGTTTGAAGAGTCTTCATTTCCTCTCGCATCTCCTTGATCTCATCCTTTAGAGGCTCAACAACTTGATAGGTGTGGAGAAGGCTGGAGGAGCGGGAAGGAGTCCTAGATTCAAGCTTTCCCGTGCGAAAGAGGGCGACACCTTCATCAGCCAATGCAAAAATCCTACGACTAGCAAAGCCGTCACAAGCTTTAATCCATAGCTCGGTCGCCCTAGCACTTGAGACTGGTCCATCCCCATGCTCAGCAGCCACAAGGCGTTCAAATTCAGCCTCAAAACAATGCAAAACAACAACAAAAACATGAAGCAAGAATAATAGGTACTGGTGCATATCAATGGAAAAACATGAAGCAAGAATAATAGGGACTGGTGATGTGGTGCATATCAATGCAAAAACATGAAGCAAAGAGAAGCAAATTCACCAAACAGCAACATCAACAAAAACAGCAATGGCAAGAGTCTGTGCACTGGTGCATATTTTTTATGGGATTTAGCAAATTGGAAAATGAAGTTTTCATGTCTATTGATTCACAAGGAACCAAAGAGATGCAAATTCACATAAGGAGAAGCAAAAGAGAACCCTAAATATCAAGAAATCCAGATCATCACCATTCAAGTTCTCAAACACACATCTCGAACCAAACT
This sequence comes from Fallopia convolvulus, assembly GCA_964016875.1. Classification (NCBI taxonomy): domain Eukaryota; kingdom Viridiplantae; phylum Streptophyta; class Magnoliopsida; order Caryophyllales; family Polygonaceae; genus Fallopia; species Fallopia convolvulus. The sequence continues at coordinate 13,295,492 of OZ024728.1, read as the reverse complement.
TTCAAGTTGTCAATCTTAAAAATCCAAAACACATAACATAGAGAGGAGAAGAACCAAACAAATATGAAAAAGAGGGAGAGCCATCAAGGGGGAGAGAGAGAGAGAGAACCATAAGCACAAAATTCATCTAGGAGGTTCATGTGTATTTGATTCATTTGTCTGAATTTTGAACATACAAAATATTTGAATTTAATTTCCTATTTAAAGTAGCTATATCTTTGTACACATCAACAATCAAAATCACATAATATCATATAAAAAGAACTCAAATTCAATCAAACATGAATCCAAAAACACAAGCACAAAAAGAACAAAATACTTGAATAAACTTACAATGATTGCAGATGGTCGTTCCCCTAGTCCAGTCCCATCCTCCTTTGACCACAATTTTTTGACCACATCAGAAATAAGCGGCATGCTCCCAGACTCCTTTTCCTTGAAAAAAAAAGAGTAAAATCAAGTTAAATATATACTTCTTTTTAAAACAAACAAATTTTTACTTAAATTTTGAAAAGTGAATGTACTTACCATAACTTCCATCCATTTTGTAAACTTTCGAGAACCTCCTCGATAATTTCCAGCCTCTAATGACCTCTTTGATGACCGATTTTGCGCATTCACCTGAGCTTGTCTCACATAATTGGGATCCGTTTTCCTTATGGTGTTCATCCTCTCCCAATTCTTCTCGGAAACAAAGAAAGGCTTGGTCTTGTTTTCACGATGCTTCTTAAAGACATTGGTGGTGTGTTTTCCGGCTTGGTGTAAAAAGACCTTTTGCATCAGTTCATCAGATTCCCTCCAATAAAAAAATTTCTGCATTGTTTACAAAAAGACACTCATATTGAAGCAAGGTCTAGCAATCCAACAAAAATAGCAACATCAAACGGTATTTAAAAATGCAGTTCATTTATAACAACCATTTCTAACAAATGGTACTTGAAAAAACAGATCCATCAATGGTTCTTTAAAAAAAAAAAACAACCTTACATTGGTACTTAGACAAAAAAAACAACATGAACTTAAAGCTAATCTTAGCAACATGTATAGAAATACTCATGTATAGAATTAGTAAATGTAAAAAACAACATCACCTTAAACTCTTCAAACCACATCGTCTTAACTGGCCCTGGCACTTTAGAAATACTTGTCCATGGACCATTGTAGTGGCCATGCACGATTTCCTTTGTCTTGGAGTAGGCAGCTTTGTTTGGTTCAAAATCACTACAAAGAAATGGATATAATTAGTAAATTTACAATGTAAATCAGATTAATAAAAAAAAAGGTTGAAAGGTTACCGACCGGATTCCATCTCCTTTAATCCATATAAGCAGCTTTGGTTGAGTAGACTCTTCATCTTCTTCATCATCTTCACCTTGAAAAAACAGATCCATCAATGGTTATTAAAAAAAAAACAGCAACCTTACATTGGTACTTAGACAAAAAAAACAACATAAACTTGTTTACAAAAAACAGCAACCTTCCTCTTGTTCTTCTTCACCTTCCACTTGTTCTTCACCTTCCTCATCATCTTCCTCGTGCTCTTCCTCATGCTCTTCCTCAAGCTCTTCCTCAAGCTCTTCCTCGTGCTCTTCCTCGAAGCCCTCTTCCATGTATGCCTCATTGTTTGCTTCATTCACTTGTGAGGGTGTGAGAATGGGAGTAGGGCTGAGATTGTTTGCAAGAGCTCTTTGTTTTGAGGAAACTTGGAGTGATTGAGGTTCTTGAGTGAGCTTAGGGCTGGGATTTCTTGAAAGCGCCCTTTCCTTAGAGAGAACTTGTTTTGAATGAGGTGCTTGAGTGAGTTTAGAGCTGGGATTTCTTGAAGGAACCCTTTCCTTAGAGAGAACTTGTTGTGGACGAAGTGTTGGACTATTATTAGGGCTAGGAGTTCTTGAAGGGACTTGTTGTGAAGAAGATGCTAGAGTAAGGTTAGGCTTGGTTTTCTTCAAAGAAGTGCTTGGAGCAACTTGTTGGTTGGCAACTTTTTTAAATCTTGGGCTACTACGAACCGGGAGGGTTGGTTGTAACCGAGGAGGTCTCTTAGGACTTTGAAGCTGCTGCTCCGAAGAAGCATGAGGAGCACGAGCGAAGTTGCAATTGAGATTTTGGGCTCGCCCTCGTGTTGTGCTTCTAAGGTGACGCATGATTCAACCAAACCTTGCAAAACAACATACCAAAAACAACAACCAAAGCTGTTTTAATAGCCACACACCAACAAATTAATCATGAAACTAAAAAATGAATGACAAGCAAGGAGAAGCAAAGACAAGCAAGGAGAATCAAGACAAGCAACACCAATTTCATATGAGTTGAGCAAATGAGTTGAGCAAATGCAAGACAAGCAACACCATTTCGAACCATAAAGCATGAAAATCGTATGCTTCTAGACATACACCAACAAATTAATCATGAAACTAAAAACGAATGACAAGCAAGGAGACGCAAGAAGAAGCAAGGAGAAGCAAAGACAAGCAAGGAGAAGCAAGACAAGCAACACCAATTTCATATGAGTTAGAGCACATGCAAGACAAGCAACACCATTTCGAACCCTAAAGCATGAAAATCTGTTGTAATTGACACACACCAACAAATTAAACCCTGAGTCTAAGAAAATGAAATACAAGAAAGGAGAAGCAAGAAGAAAGACACGCAAATTGGTAGAAGTCTCCAAATCGAGTTGAAAGAGAAGCTATTTCACATAAGAAGAAGCAAAATAACCATTCAATCTCAAAATCCTAAACAAATAGCCACACACGAACAAATTAAACCTTCCAAATCGAAATGGTGTTGAGACAAGCTTTTTGACATAAAGAGAAGCAAAATCACCATTAAAACCCTAAAATTGCCCAATAACATACATCAAGGGAGGGAGAGAGAACCTGAGAGATCTCGAACCTAGAACTTGTTGAGCTCTAACCAGATCCTTCTTGAGCGCCGGTGAACCAAAGAGAGGGATAGGGAGGCGTCTGGAAAGAGAGGCGCAAATGAGAGGATTCAAGTTAGAAAATGAGGGATAGGGTTAGCAAATGAGAGAAAAGTGATCGGGCTTGCTTGGGTGTATTTTGGGCCCAAACTCACTAAATTTTCCCTAAATTTCTAGCCCGCCAAACTCACTAAAATTTCCCTCCTTAATTTCAACCGAGTTCTTATATTTCCCTCCTTAATGAACTTTCCCTCCCTCCTTAGATGAACTTTCCCTCCTAAATGAATTGTCCATTCTACTATGATTTTCACTCCTAATAGAAAAATACAGTTGGTAGAAAATAAATTATAAAGCATATTTTGCAAAAGGATAATCATGTTGATATAAAATAAATGAAACTATGATAAGATGAATTACCACTCATAATTTTCGGAACTTGAATCTGAAGGAAAATCATCTTCTTCGTCATCATTGCTAAAGTCCGAGTTATCCTCATCAGCTTGAACATTGTATGCTTCTTCATGCTGAGAAAGTGGATCATTAAGATGTAACGGTAATGAGTGAATTGACGACCCTACAAATCCATCAATCTCAAATTCCTCCGGTTGTAATGGATCTAAATCATTTGGCTCGGCCTCATTTCTCTCTGTCCATCGTTGCTCAACTCTAGCTCGAGGCTTTGTCTTACACACATATCTCCAATCTGCACGGCTCTGGGGTGCGTCGGGGATGTCTGCGTAGTAAACTTGGATGCATTGTTGCGCAAAGACAAAAGGATCGTGGTTGTTATATCGCCTCTTCACATTAATCTCCTGAAAATGGTATTCTGGATGGACTTTCGTCCCTCTCGCAGTAGGGTCAAACCAGAAACACTTGAACATGACAATCTTCTTACATGGCAATCCGGTGAACTCAAACTCAAAAATTTGTTCTATTAACCCGAAGAAATCAGATTGTGTATCACCGTTGGAAGCTTGTACACACACACCACTATTCATGGTTAATTTGCCTTCACCACGTTCCAAGGTTTCAAATTTATAACCATTGATGAAATATACGGGCCATGACACAACCTTTTTGGATGGGCCCCAAGCCAAAATTTTGTATCAACACATGATCCTCTTCTGGGGGGTGTAGGGCTTTTCTATTCAAAACCTGTAATATTGTTAATGAAACTTTTATATGTATATATATCTAATGCATAATAACATCCCAAAGATATTCTATGTGCATTTAAACTTACATAATCATGAAACCAATCACAAAAGCAATTGGCAATAGCAGTCGGATCTCCTTGTCCTATCGTTTTTTGAAACTCTCTGCATGTGAAAATGAACAAAAATTAATAGTGGAATATTAATTGGATTGACATGTATTTATATATTATAAGTTAAAGTCACTTACTCGACGCAAGAGTCAACCTCTCTACAATTAAGTAGGATATACGTCCATGCCATGTGAAAATCTCTCCCCTTGGTCATCCATACAACCTTACATTTTCCGCTTGCACGCCCTGGATGGTTGAAAATGGAAATTTGAGGATGAGTGGCATTGGTTTCCTACTCCATGGTAGTTTTCTTTCTCTTATACAAGTCTTGAGGTTGGGGATAATGTCGAGTGAATGTCGTTATCTCCTCAAACAAATATGATTCCACTATGGATGCCTCCACCTTTTGTGGATTCATCATGTTCCCTTTCAACTTGAATAAGAAGCGCTCAGGTGGATACATCCATCGGTATTGTACTGGACCCCCTAATTTTGCCTCATATGCTAAATGTACAATGAGATGCTCCATACAATCAAAGAAAGATGGTGGAAATATCCTTTCCAACTAGCACAATATAAGAGGTGCGGCACGTTCTAAATCATCAAGACATTTCATCTCAAGTGTGGATGAACATAATGATTGGAAAAATAAGCTCAACTCTGTCAATGGCCCCCCCACACCCACGGGTAGAAGTTCCTTTAAAGCAATTGGTAGAAGTATTTGCATGAACACATGACAATCATGACTTTTCATTCCGATTAGTCTACCCTCTTGCAATTGCGCACATCGACCAATATTGGAGACATACCCATCCGGAAATCTCAAGCGCCTTAACCAATTAATCAAGGTTGTCTTTTTATCTCTATCTAATGCATACACTACTTTTGGTTTAGGGCCCTTATGGTTATCCTCCACCTGAAGCTCTGGGCGATTACAATATAGGCGCAAGTCCTTCCTCGAGCTGATGTTGTCTTTTGTCTTCCCCTTAACATCCATTACAGTGTTAATCAAGTTCTCAAACACATTTTTCTCAATATGCATGACATCAAGGTTGTGTCGAAGCAAATTATGCTTCCAATAAGGAAGCATCCAGAAAATGCTTTTCTTTGTGAACTTATGAGTTACACCATAGCCATCTGGATATTCACGTGGAGACTCCATGGCGGTCGGCAAACCTTGAACACGTTCCCACATCTCTCGACTTGATAAATATGGAATAGGAGGATCATCCTCAGGTCTTCCTTTGTAAAAGTTTCTCCTATCGTTCCTGAATGGGTGATCTAATTCCAACAAGCACCGATGGCAATCAAACCATGAAGCCTTCCATCCATTTTGTAAACGAAAGGCTTTTGTGTTCTCCATGCAATGAGGACAAGAATACATACCAGCAGTACTCCACCCAGATAACATGCCATACGTAGGGAAATCATTCACTATCCACATAAGAGCTGCACGCATCCTAAATTTTTTCCAGTAGAAACATCAAATGTTGGCACACCCTCTCTCCACAACAAAAGCAACTCATCAATCAATGGTTGCATACAAATATCTATTAGCTTCTTTGGATTATGTGGACCTGGAACAATGGTACTTAAGAATAAATAAGGAGCTTTCATGCACATATCTGGAGGTAGGTTGTAAGGGGTGACAATCACTGGACAAGTCGAATATGTCTTGCCAAACTTACCAAATGGGGAAAATCCATCTGAACACAAACATAATCTCACATTACGAATCTCTGATGCAAACCTTGGAAAGGTTCTATCAAAATGCTTCCAAGCCTCAGCATCCGATGGGTGACTCATATACCCTTCATCAGTTTGGTGTTCAGCATGCCAACGCATCTTTGAAGCTGTTTCCTCCATAGCATACAATCGCTGCAAACGTGGGATCAATGGCAAGTATCGCAACAACTTATTAGGTATTGGCTTTCCTTTTTTAGACAAACAAGGTCGATACCTTGGACTATTGCAAAACTTACACTCAGTGGCATCAACATCATCCTTCCAAAACAACATACAACCTTGGGGGCAAAGGTGTATCTTTTGTTGGGGCAACCCCAACTCTTTAGTCAACCTCTTTTGTTCATAGAAACTTTTTGGAAAGTTGTTGTCTTTTGGCAATACATCATTGACTTTCTAGAGTAGTGCACTATATCCAGCCTGTGACATATTGTGTTTGGTCTTTAACTCCATAAAAGAACCAACTGCATCTAACTGTGACACATGAGAACCGTGATATAATGGTTGATCTGCTGCCCTCAAAACATCATTGAAGCGCTCAGATAAGAAGGACATTTCCTCATGAACATGGTTGATCGGTTGTTCCATGCTAATCTCTTCTTCTTGAACATGGTTGATCGGTTGGTCCATGTTAATTTCTTCTTCTTCATGAACAGGGTTTTCGAACTCTACATGACGACTACTACTTGGCTCATTCACATAATTGTTAGGGTCAAACCACGAAGGTGGAACAAAACTTGGACCAGCTGCATCAAAAACCATTCTTTGAGTAGGATTCAAGTTATCAAATAAATGCATCCCAATCCCAAAGAAATCCATATCATTGGGATTTGAAGTACGATTCAAGTCTTCCAAGGGAGGTGATGAGTTGACAAAAGGTGATTCTCCGTGTGCGGTCCACCAATAATAACTGTCAACAAAACCTTTTCTGAGTAAATGAAAGCGAACAATGTCTTTATCTTTAAATTTGCCATTCTTGCAAAGGAAACAAGGACATTTGATCTTCTCCCCATCCATGAAATTCGGTTGAGCTTTTGCAAAGTTAATGAATGTTTCAACACCATCATAAAATTCACTTCTCAAACCTTCACCATTAGGAAGCCATCTATCATACATCCACTCACGATTGTCCATGTCATATATGGTACCTATATTCAAATAAGTAATAATTACTAGATCAAAAACAAGAAAAACATTAGGAACGAATTAAAGAACATGTGGCTAATTTTGTGGTTAAGGCTGAATATTTTGGCACTAAAATAGGTTACAATCACCAATGTATGTTGTTATTGTAAAAAAATATGAACATAAGCATAACACACGTACCAGATACAAGCAATTATGGGTGATAGGAAAACGATAGATCGGTTTCAACTCTCAAGACCCACTCCGTTAGCCCCAAAACGAAGAACTCGTGCCAAACTTCGTAGCTACTCTCGTGGCTACTTCTGAAAAATTTCCCAAAAGCAAGGACCTTTCTTGCACCAACAAAAGCAAGAACCTTTCTTGCACCAACAAAAGCAAGAACCTTTCTTGAACCAACAATGGAAGAGAAATTGACCACTTGAACAAGAATGTACCAGATTCAAAAGAAGAAATCAATGAAACTTGGTTTCCATCTGTTTTTGTTAATTTACTTGAGACAAATTGAAATGGGATGGAATAAGAGACAAAAATGTGTGATGAAAGTGATATTGCAAGGGAATGTGAAGAAAGGTAGGGTAAAGAGATCGAGTTCGTACGATTGTTGGTGTAGATTATTGAATGAAGGTTGGTATGGATCATTTAATGAGCTGCTGAATCACCTTTTTTTACCCACAAATTTAACCATGAAAATAGCCACGAGTCATCTATGTAGGAGACGACTTGAACATTGGGCGCCATTAATGGGCTATTTCAAAAAACAATTGGGCTCATGAGCCTTATTGGGCCTTATTTGTCTTCAGGCCCACGACCGAACTCGATCTCATGAGGCGGCTATTGTGCTTTCTTTTAGGGTTTTGGGACCACACAACCATCGAACTACTCCCTCCATTCCCCACATCGAACTACTCCCTCCTTCTTGCCTCCACAACCGATCGAACTACTCCCTCCCATTTCCCCCCGTCGGCTTGGCTTGCCCGTGTTCATCGTCGTCGAATTGTCCTCTCTCCACCAGCTTCTTCGAACCTCCAGGTAAGCCCCCGAATCGACTTTGCTTGCTCCCATTTCCCCCCGCCGGCTTGGCTGCCTCCAATCCTCGAATTTTTGGATTAGATTTGCTATCCCACACCTTTTCTCTTTGTCAATCTCATTTAATTCATTTAGGTTGCAAAAATCTCCACAATTCATTTAGATTAGATTTGCATGTCTTTGGATTAGATTTGCATGTCTCTTGCCTCCATCTCTGTCCACCCTTTTTCTCGATGGTTTGTGCATGTCAATCTGAAACTGAAACTGATTGACATGGTTTACATGTCTTTTGAATGATTTCAATGTCTTAAAACCCTAAAAATGTATTTGCATTTAGATCTGCATGTCTTTTGGATCTAAGGTTTATTTTTGTCTACATGTTCACTTAGAACAAACATCTCAACGAATCATGAATATTCTGAACTGATTGGCTTTTAACAAATCTAAGTGTTGCTGAGTACATGTTGTTTACATTTATTTGGTATAGCAAATTGACAGTCAATCTGATTGGCTTATAATTGATTCGTAACAGAATTACAAATGTCTAGCATGCATTTATTTGGAATAGCAAAAGTAGAAGTAGTTTTTTTTAAGTAGGTTGATGTGTGTGTTGCAACATAAATAGGATAAGAATGTTTTGAAGTGCATTTTGAGCAGGTTTGGTAAGATAAGAATGTTTATGTCACTTGAGGTTTGGATCATGATTGTTTAAATGAGAATGGGTGCATTTATGCCTTTTAGTAACAATTTATTTGATTGCTCTACTTCTTTTCTCAAAACACTTTTTCTATTTGTCAAATACTTCAATGCTCTATTTGATTGCTCTACTTAAACTGGTGCATTTCTTTTCTTCCCAGTTTGTGGAAATGCCAAGGAAGTGGACACATGAGGAAGAGTTGATCTTCCTCAAGATTGTTCGAGAGCTTAGTCCTCCCTTGGATGATACCCAGTGCCCTAACTGGGTTGATGTGAATGAGCGTTTTCGGGCTGAGTGTAGGTGCCCATGTACAAGAATCACTGCGTGATCAAGGTACTATCACTTTTACAGGCTTTGGAAGATATGGTGGGATTTCCACCACACCAAGGGGGGCGTTTTGTGGGATTCAACTACTTGGCAAATTATTGGTCATGAAGGGTGGTGGGCGGGGAAGTTCAAAGTAAGTGTTTTATTTCTCTTGTACAATACTACAATGTGAGAGTGCTTGCTTAGTTAATTAATCTGATTTCCTCGTTTTTGTTGTCATGTATTGATTCTAATTCCTAAAACACCCAACTTTGTTCATTAGAAAACATCATGTCATCATTACGCGTTTTCTGCCTTAGAGAAGATCATGTTGTTACTTAAGAACATCATTGCATAATATTCTAGGGGTACCTAACTTATAAATTTGCACCATATAATAGAAATTCATGATTTCTATCACTTTTGTTCGCATAACACCTTTTCCTTCATTGCTTATGTTTTGTTTTTATTATTTAAGCTTTGCACTTCTATTGTTTGTTAGGAATGCCGCTATTACAAGCATTTCAGAACTTATGGCATGGACCCCAATATGAGTCGTCTTTTGGACGGTATTTGGAATGGTCGACTCATGGATGATGAAGAGATGGCGTTCTACCTGAGTAGTGACGATGAGGAAGAGGAGGAAGACGTGGGTTGTAGCAAACAAGAGGAAGAGGAAGAGGAAGAGGAAGAGGAAGAGGAAGAGGAAGAGGAAGAGGAGGAAGAGGAAGAGTAAGAGTAAGAGTAAGTTTAAGTGTAATGGTAAGTGTTAAGAGTAGGAGTAGGAGAATTGACATTTAGGGTTTTATGTGATCTTTTCTATGGATTTTATGTAGCAAACAATGTTGGATGAATGTGGACATTGACAATTATGTTGGGATAAGCAGGTTTATGTAAGTTTGGGCAGGTTTAGGCAGGTTTATGTGCATTTTGGGGGAGGATCTGCCCAAATTTTATGTGTTTTTTCAGCAGGGTTATGACATTCAATTGTGAACATTTTATGTGTTTGCCCAAATGCATGTTTGGACCTCTTTAAGTGCACTATGTATAATTAAGGTCTATGGTGTTTGGAACATACATTTGAGGCATGTTTGTGCAAGATGGTGTTTAGAACAGATATTAAGTGCATTTTGAGCAGGTTTTCATGAATGAAAAGTACTTGGGCTAGTCTTGTGACTATTTTTTGCATATTTGTCTCGAAATGAAGAACTCGTGGATAATGTCGTGGTTATTTCTGCAGATTTCTCACGAAACAAAGAACTCGTGGCTAATATCGTGACTGTTTCTGCAAAATTTTCCAAACAAACAAAGTTAGACACGAAACGAAGAACTCGAGACTAGTCTCGTGGTTATTTCTGCAGATTTCTCACGAAATAAAGAACTCGTGGCTAATCTCGTGATTGTTATCGCAAATGTTTCCAAACAAACTATGTTAGACACGAAAATAAGAACTCGTGGCTAGTTTTGTGGTTATTTCTAAAAATTCTAACGAAATGAAGGACCATTTATGAGTCAATGATTCAAATTACCCACAAAAATATCCACAAACCTAGCCACGACTAGTATGTGGGTACTTAGCTCTAGACTTTGTCCTGAATATACACACGAATATTTTTTCGTGGCTAATTAGCTACTACTCTAGAAATGAATCTAGCTGCGCAAAAAATTCGCGTCCATTGGGCCTTAACGTTAGCCACGAGCTTGTTTTCATGACAATATGGCCAGAAATCTACAACCAAATCTAGCCGCGCTCACTTTTCGCAGCTATTCAGCCCCAATATTAGCCACAACGCTATATTTCATGGCCATATTACCACAAACTGAAATATTTGTGGCTAAATTTATGGCCGTTGCCACCCAATTTACCCTCGCCAAAATTCGTAGCTAAATATTTTCTGGCTACAGACGCGTTTTCCAGCAGTGCAATTAAGCGGTCATCGCCCGAGGTTAATGAGATTGTTGATCGGGAAGACAAGGTTCAGTTGGACCTGTGGCAGGGGCTCCGCAACACTCATGCTTCTAAGAAACCTCGTATGGATATTCCTACCTCTGCTTTGATTAGAGACGCCGACCTGATGGTCTGGAAGGTAGACCCCTCTCCTTACGTCGTGCCTTCCTCTCTTTTACCCCTTTTATTTATGTGTTCCTCCTTACTGCTGGCGTTTTTGTTCTCTAGGCCTTGCAAGGTACATTGTGGGTAGCTAATGCCGTAGACAGAGAGGAGAAGAGTTTGACGGAACTAAGGTCAAGGTGGGGTGCCGAGAAAGTTGGATTGGAGAAAGAGATAGCGGTTGCTGCTGAACGCCAGAAGATCGATGCTGGGAAAATCGTGAAGCTGATGGAAGCAGTTAAGCATCATTCGCGCCAAGCCACCATGGATCGATCCAAGATCGCTAAACTTGAGCTCACGAACAAGAAGATCCTTAAGGAAGCCGGTGAGATCGGGGCTTACTTCTCGATGATGTCTCAGGTGGAGACGATTAAGCAATTCGTGGTGGGTCAACACTTAGGTTGGCACCTGGACGCGGAGATCGTGACCTTCCATGAATGCTACCCACCAGAGAAGCCGACTCCTAGCGACGATATTTTGGCTTCCCTGGGTCTCTTGGAAGAAGAAGCGGCGGACAAGGATCTTGATGCTGAAGAGGATGGTGGCGATCGTGGGAAGGATGTCGAGGCTACACTTGAGATGGATGAAGGATTGGACGATCCCTTGGCGAGTGGACAAGATCAGCTGAAGGACACCACCGACAAGGATGAAGATTAGGGTTGCGCGTCCTTGTAATTTATTTTGTTGTCTCTGTCATGTTTGAACAAATCTTTTGCACAACTTTTTTTTTATGATGGATGAGGCCAGGTTTTGGGCCGAAGACAGTTTTACCCCATCCTAGGAGTGTCGTCTCGTTGGGACGGGTTTTAATTTAGTTTGTATGCATGCATGCGTGGTATTTCTTGCATATTTTTGCGTGGTTGTGTCCTACCTTTGTGTGCGGTGTTCCGGGACGGTTAGGTGCTTTTGATTGAAGGATTTTGGATGAAGACTCCTACAGAAGTCATTCTTTGCTGGTGGCTACTACGCTTACCGAAGGGTATCTCCGGGCGAGTGACAGCTATCGCGTTGAAGCGTCGCTCGGGATGCTCTATCGATCGACGACGTCTTTGGTCTAGGATCCTCTACCGTTTAAGCTTTTCGATTGTACGATTGTTTACTTAAATGATGTATTCTATCCCTGATGATTTGAATAAAATATGCTTGACGTGCTACCACTACTTATGCAAGAAAAAAATATGAGAAAGCAATAACATACACATAAGTCATTCATTTGACGAAACACCGCAACATGATAAACACACAACAAGTACTTTCCACATAGACAAGTTGATCAGAAGTAAACTAATAACTAAGGATAGATGACCTCGAACGTCTTGCGTATAACGTGTGGAGGCTTGCTGCAGGGAGTGCCCAAGAAGTTTATGTTCCGAGGAGGGAAGGCTTCTTTTAGAAGTGATACTTCTTCAGATGTATTGCGTTCCAACTCCGTGGGACAACATCACCATCTTTGGATTCGAGCTGGTATGCGCCTTGACCGATGACCTTGGTTATCCAATAGGGCCCTTCCCATGCTGAGGCTAATTTTCCTGATTTGGTTTCGAGGGTATTTTGGAAAACTTTTCGTAATACCCAGTCGCCCACTCAGAAAGTTTGAATCCTGACGTTCTAATTGTAGCTTCGGATTACCTGCTACTGGTGCCTAGCTAGGTGAAGTCTGGCCTGGTCACGAAGCTCGTCTGAGGTATCAAGATCGGCCGACAATTCCAGACGGTTCTGTTCTTCAGTCAAGAATCTAGAGTGAGCTGTGGGGATGAGAATCTCGGCGGGAATGACCGCTTCACATCCGTGCATCAAAGAGAAAGGAGATTGTCCGGTTGCTACCTTAGGCGTTGTTCGATCGGCCCACAAGACGTAGGGTAGCTCGTCGGCCTAGTTACCCTTGGCTTTTGCGAGACGCTTCTTCAGGTTGTTTACAATCCCCTTATTGCTAGCTAGGTCTTGTCCATTAGACTTGGGGTAGAGGGGTGTCGAAGTGACCAAGTTGATGTTCTAGTGATTGCAGAAGTCTTTGGTTCGCTGACTTATGAACTAAGAATCGCTGTCACATACGATCTCTAAAGGCACTCCGAAACGACAAAGGATATTTCTAATGATAAAGGAAATCACCTGTTTATCCTTGATTTCTCAGTAAGCTTCGTCTTCAATCCACTTGGAGAAGTAATCAGTCATGACGAGGAAAAATACTCTTTGTCCGTTGAAGGGGGTAACTTCCTGACTATGTCCATTCCCCAGTGCATGAACGACCACAACGTGAGTGTGGTATAGAGTGGTTCGGGAGGTTGGTGAGTCGTTGGTGCATGTCTCTAGCAGGCGTCGTACTTGCGGCAGAAGTCTACACCATCCTTTCTCATGGTGGGCCAGTACATTCCTGACAAAGGGCCTTATTGGATAGACTTCTTCCTCCTACATGGTTCCCACAATCTCCTTTGTGAAGCTCCTCGAGCAGTTTCTGAACGCCTCCCTTGGTCAAGCAATGTTGGAGTGTGCCCACCGTTGATCGGTGGAAGAGCATTTCATTCCGGATTGTAAATCGCGTGGCTGTCATCTTCAACATTTTGGCTTCGGTTTTATCCTTTGGAAGTATCCCTTCGACCAACCAATCAAGGTACGGTTGGGTCTAGGGTGTAACACCCCCTTTTTATATAGGGATATTACCGCCAGTGACCCCGAGATTAAACTCTCGAAGGCACCCAAGGCTTATAGTAATTACAGAACTTAACCAAAAACTTTAAAATGCGGAAGATATATTATAACAAATGCGGAAGTCGAATACAAAAGTTGAATAAACTTGAACGGATACAAAGTTGAAATGGAAAGGGTCCCACAAGTCGGAACCTCAGCCTTTAAAATTATTCTAACTCATTCCAAGCTAACTACCTTCACTCTAGCTGCTACTCAAGCTTGCTCCTCGTGGTCCTCGACGTAGAACTTCACTCCTGATGTGTCGCGACGAGAAATGCGATGGACACCAGCCGACCATGCAAGGAATATAAACGGTCGGTTGGTCTTGTGACAAACTAAGCAAATGGGATTTTTGAAGGTGGTTCGGATTTTAGGAAGGGACGAGTTGAGATGTCGGGTACCGAATGAAAGTCGTTCCCATCCTTAGACCTCGGGCCTCCTAGGAAAACTATGATTTGAAGAAACAGAATGAGAACGTCACTCAAGGGTGAGTCTCGGTTTATAAAGAAAGATTTACTTATGTTGGGAACTTGGGTTTCACACATTTAGTCAGGTGGGTGATTAAACCCCTCGTTGATCACGTTTCCCTCTACCAACCTCACCGCATACGTGTTGTGCGAATTCAGATTGGAACCAGAGAATTACGGAATCCGAGAGTAAGGATGGCATTCCATTTTGTACTAGCCTTCCTATCATTTTAATGGTCGCCATCAGGCGCCTATTTAATCTCTACCAATTTTAATGATCACAATATCGTTCCACTTGGAATTAAGCATACTTTTTAAGTAAGAAGGAAGTGGGTGTGGGTTACGGCCCCACGGAATTTCTCAAAGGTTGGGTGGCGAACCCAGACTAACACGAGCTACGTGCCATCACCCCTCATCGAGCGAGCGGGTATTGACCATGGTCTTACAAGAAGAGCATCAGCTCAAGAGTAAAGTTGAATGATTCGATGCGTATACAATAAAGTACGCACATACAAGCCTACTCATCTAGGCACATATATCACAAGGCAACGACCCTACAATCCATCTAGCGTAACCTAAGTACGACTAGAGATAACATGTCATTAAATCTAGAACAATATAAATCCTAGATTGATTTTAATTCATACATAGTTCCCAATAAAGTCATAAAACAATTTAAAGCACATGAAAACATATAACAAGATATGTAACATGCTTGTTAAAACGAGTGATGCATAAAAGTCGTTATATGGAAATCGAACCCAAACCACTTGCCTCGTAATTGACGTAGATGGGTTACGAAACGATCACTTGCGATTAAGAACTTATTTCGGTTTCAATCAACCACAAAATAAATTGTCGTCAATTTATTTTGTTCATTTGATAACATTGATTTTCAAGGAATGAAAACGGATTTAAGTTTATAAAAATTATAAACTTTACACATTATATTAATAATTTCCTTTTATTAATATAATAACACTATATTATGAATTTTATAAATTATTTATATTATTCGCTTTAAACTTTTCCTTATATTAACCTCAACACAAACACACATATATATACATATATTTTTAATATTAATCTAAAGGAAAACCTTATTACTTTATAAATATTCAAAACATTATTACTAGTCTTATTTATCCATAAGAAATTCTTTATCTTATTAATGTCCTTTTAAAATACCAATTTATTCATATGAACACTAAAAATACCCATTTAAAATTCACAAGTTAATTTAAATACTTATAAAACACCAAATTCCTAACATTTGTCAATTTAAATAATTTTTTTTACCTATTTAAATTTAACAAAAGAATTTATTTTTTTAAATTGAATTAAGATTGAATATACCTACAAAGGTGAGCAGCCCGGTCGGGCCGGGTCGGGCCCGACCTTCTCACGGGCTCACCAACCAAACGGAACAGCCCACGCAAAAACAGAGCACAAAATAGCACCAGCTTCAATCGCTTCGTTCTCCTTCTTCTGGTATCGGATCGGAGCGTATGAGTAGGCGTTGGAACCGTGAGAAAGAGAGCTTTCCAATGATATAAAGTGGGAAAATTTTGGTTGTGTATGGAAGGAGAAATAGCCCAAAAATTGAGGCTTGCTCTGTTTTTTCGCTGAACAGAGGCGACTTGTTCCCGAGCCAATTTGGACAAATTGGAGAGCGTTTTTGGATAAACTTTCTGAATAGAGCATGTGTGTGACAGATTGAACTTCGTAATGGCCTTTTATAACACTCAAAAAGATCGCTTATACTTCCCAAACTGATGCTCACATCAATACCCCTAACACAAACCGTCGCTTGACTTTAATTCGACATTATCCAACAATTACTGGCTGTTCCAAACGATTCAACTACCCAATTAACCCTCCATTACTCATTCGTATCCTTCCACATCATTACCTCCATCCAATTCGAGCTTTTAAGAGCCAATTTCGACCATTTAATCCTTATTAGGTCACGTTAAATGCACAGAAATTCGGCCCCGAAAGTTGTATTAATTCGAACAATTGATTAAGGGGTTTTATAGAACACTTCATGAGCTTTCCGGAACATCTTTCGGATCGAA
The DNA here is from genome assembly GCA_964016875.1 of Fallopia convolvulus. NCBI lineage: Eukaryota > Viridiplantae > Streptophyta > Magnoliopsida > Caryophyllales > Polygonaceae > Fallopia > Fallopia convolvulus. The sequence continues at coordinate 13,279,044 of OZ024728.1, read as the reverse complement.
AATCCGTTGAGAAACGAGTGAGATATGGCCATTTGAAAATTCGGGCTCAAGGTTGAAGACAACCCAATCGGGTTTAATCCATTTCCGAGAAATTGCACAAACAACCCTCTTGTTTTGCATAGTGATAAAAAAATGTCCTTTCACCTTAACTTTTGCACTCCAAAAAAAAATAGATAGTTATCATTTGAACTTTAAACAATTTATTTTATTAAACTTTAGCTTTAAAACACTTATATAAATTTTAGAAATATTATTATAATACTTTTCCATAAGTATTATCACTTGTAATTACTCTCTTATAATTTAAATAATAAACAACTCATATTATTCATGATTATATTTTATCATATTATAATAATCATACAACCATAATTCTTATGGTTCGTATTTAATATGAAAACATAATTTTTTAACCTTTACTATGGGGTTTTAACCTTATAACATTTAAAGTGTTGTAACATTATAACTTTAAGAAATAAAATATGTAAATATTTTATTATGTTAAACGGAAATGTAAAATTACATTTTTATCCTTTATGAAAATGAGGAATATTACATAGGGTTCCTCATTAACTTCGGATGGAACGAGGGGATCTTCTTCATGACCTAGACCGTCTAGAGATAGATTTGGGTCACGGTCGTTCCGGAAGGTCCTGCCGTCAACATCATCACTGTTCATGAAGACGTCTTCACGGGGCGTGGGCCCGAGAGGGGTGATGTCTTTGGTCATTCTAAGAGACTTATCACTATGATCAGCGCGGGTTCTTCCAATGACATGAACCATTATATGAATCATTGGAATTACAGGATATTCATCAGGGTCGATGGTCGAAGCTAAACGAGCGAGAGAATCTGCTTGAGCATTTTGCTCTCTTGGGATTTGTGTGAAGGATATCTTCTCAAATTGAGGGATTAGACCCTTCACCACTTCCAGGTAAGCCGCCATTCTTTCGTCCCTGGCTTCATGCAACCACAGGATTTGATTGATTATCAACAATGAATCACAATTAACCTCAATTTGCTGTATGGTTAAGTCTCTAGCGAGGGTTAAGCCGAAAATTAGAGCCTCATACTCGCTTACATTATTTGTGGCTTCAAAAGTCCATCTCACAAATTGTGCCACCGTATCCCCTTGTGTTGATTTTAGGACTACTCCTATCCTTGTTCCCCAGCGTTGGATGCGCCGTCTGTGTGAAGCGTCCATTTGACTGGAGACTTAGCTTCTAGTGTCATTGACTCGGCTGATTCCATTCTCTATTCTGTCGTAGGACTAAAATCAACCACAAAGTCAGCCAATGCTTGGGACTTCAGCGCGGTTCTGGGCTCACACTGGATGTCAAATCCGCTTAAATGGATTGCCCACTTGGCCATTCTTCCCGTAAACTCGGGTTTGTGCATGATCATCTTCAAAGGATGTGTGGTTCTTACCACCATCATATGTGACTTGAAGTAGGGACGGAGTTTATTGGAGCACATAACCAATGCTAGCACCAATTTTTCCAAGGAAGAATAACGAGTTTCGGCTGGTAGGAGAGTTGTACTTACATAGTATACAGGTTGTTGTAGTCCACCCTGCTCGTGGACAAGCACCCCACTGATGGCTTCCTTGGTAACAACCAAATATAAGGGTAAGGTCTCTCATTCTTCCGTCTTTGCTAAGATTAGAGGATCGGAGAAGTATTTCTTCAATTCCTGGAAAGATTCCTCATATCTGGCGGTCAACTAGAAGCACTTGTACTTTCTAAGCACCTCGTAGAATAGACGGCATCGATCCGCTGATTTGGAAATGAATCTATTCAACGCAACGATTTTCCCAGTGAGCTTTTGGACATCTTTCACGCATCCCGAAGATTTTAGCGATACTATTGCGTGAAACTGCTCTAGGCTTGCTTCTATTCCTCTCTGGGTGACTAAATACCCTAGGAATTTCCCAGATTTCACGCCGAAGGTGCATTTCTGCGGATTCAACTTCATGTTGTACCGCTTTAAAATATCGAGTGCCTCCTCCAAATGACGACGATGGTCTACAACTTTCTTCGACTTGATGAGCATGTCGTCTATGTACACTTCCATGGTTTCTCCTATTTGGCTCTGGAATATTCTATTCACCAGTCTCTGATACGTGGCACATGCGTTCCGTAGTCCAAAAGGCATGACTTTGTAATAGTAGGTTCTTTTGCTGGTTATGAAAGATGTGTTCTCTTGGTCGCTTTCTTCCATCCGGTTCTGGTTGTACCCGCTGAAGGCGTCCATGAAGGTTAACAACTCATGACCCGTCGTGGCGTCTACTAGGGAGTCTATGTGAGGCAACAAAAATGAATCCTTGGGACAAGCCTTATTCAAATCCGTGAAATCCACGCACATCCTCCATTTTCCATTTTTGTTGGGTACGACGACTACATTAGCTAACCATTCTGGATACTTGACTTTTTTGATCTTGCCGGTCTCCATCAACTTTCCTACTTCCTCGTCTACTATCTTGTTTCTTTCAACAGCAAATTTCCTTCTTTTCTGTTTTACTGGTGGGTGATTAGGATCCACATTCAACCTGTGCATGATGACCTCCGAGTCGATTCCCACCATGTTTTCGTGCGACCATGCGAAGCATTCTGTATTCTTACTTACGAAGTCTATTAACTCATTCTTCATGGATGATTCCAAGTCTCTTCCAATCTTTACGAACCGATTGAGGTTTATTGGTCTACGACCACTTCTTCTACCTACTCATCTTCTCTTTCTTTTTCTTTTAGAGCGGTAGAATCAGTGGCTTCCTTTAATCGCTAAACCGACTTCTGACTGGCGGTCGGCTTTAAAGCCGACTTGTAGCATTCTCTTGATGTTCTCTGATCCCCTCGGATCTCTTGAACTTCCCAGGGAGTTGGGAATTTTATCCTCTGGTGGTAGGTGGAGGGGACTACCCTCATGTCGTGGAGCCACAGTCTCCTCATTATCACATTATAGCAAGAAGGATAATCCATGACGGAGTATCTAACCTGGATGTTTACGCCCTTCACGTATGTGGGAAGGATGATGTCACCTACCATGTGCTTCACTTCTCCATTGAATCCCACGAGCGCGGTCGGGTTCTTCTCTACGTCTTTCTCGCTCAACCCCATTTCTTTCAATGCTCCTAGCGTCATGAGGTTGGTCGAACTTCCGGTGTCAATGAGAACCCGCTTGACCAAGATGTTCCCTATAGATGGAGAAATCATAAGACCATCATGGTGAGGTCCTTCAAGACCATTGACGTCATCCTCATCAAAGTGTATCGCAAGATTGATGACGTCTTTCTTCATCGTCATGGGACGATGGAAAGAATTTTCTCGTTCGTTCCTCTTGGCTGCCGAGTACGTGAGGTCGCACGCGCTCGATCCCCTGGTGATCATGTTCACAACCTTAGCGGGTACTGGTGACGCATGCCTTCCCGCGCGTGAGGCTTCTACCACATCCGGAGGCACCTGTGCATTGGGTGCTACTTCTGTAATCTTTCCTCGAGATACGAGGTAGGCAATCTCTCTTCTCAGCGCTATGCACTCTCTGGTTATATGACCATAATCATCATGGAATTCACACCATTTGCTCATATCTTTGTTCGGGTAGGGCTTCTCGTTTCGCTTTGGCCATCTGACGCCCCGTATCGTTAGAGCTATATTTTTCACGAGTTCCTCGGGGGATATACCTAGTTTAAAATTGTTGTACTTCAGCGAAAATGGTTTGGCAGGTCTAGCCGCGACGACGTTTACCTTCACAGCATCGGGGTGGGGGCGCCGGTATGGTTGATCGCGGCGTTCCCGATGATGGTCTGGCGTTGCTTTCTTTTCCACCATTTCCCAGAAGCTTACGGGCTTTCTCATTTTCAGATCTTCTTCAAGTCTGATCTGAGCTAAAGCCTTGGTTTGAACATCTTCAAAATTATGGCAAGGGTACCTAGTGAGTTCCTTGTAAAGATCTCCATCCTGGTTGACCCCGTGACGGAAGGCTTCCATGGCGGTTGGCACGTCGCAGTGCGGCATGGAAATCTCTTCTCTGTTGAATCTGTCTAGGTACTCTCGGATGAACTCTTCTGGCTTCTGGATAACCCGGTACAAATCGCTAGACTGTTTCTCGAACATTCAATTGCTATTGAATTGGACCCTGAAGGAATTGTTGGGTAGGGTTTCTTGACAACAAATAATTTTATAAGTCAAGACCCCGCTGAGTATAGCGAAGTCAGGATCGTTCCACGGGAAGCGCTGTTGTTTGTCTATCAACTACTAAAAATAAAACAAAGCAAAATAAAACACCTACGACCAACCTCGTTAACGACTTTGTCAGGGTCGTTAACGAACCTAGATAACACACACTAACGACCTCAACACAGGTTCGGTACCGAGGCAAGTAACTCGATAACGAATGGGATCGAAGATAAGCTTAAATAAGAAATAAAAACCTAGGACAAGGGTTACCACAACATAGCTATGCATAAAAACTCGTAAGAAGATAAAGATCATGCCTTTAAATAGATAAATTCATCAACTTTCGCTGACTAGAAAGCAAATCAACCAATTCTCATCAATTAATTCACTCAATCACTTGTTTGGATCCACAGCTCGAAACTTTCGTTAATCGAACAATATCAACATTCAAGTTAATAACTTTCTCTTTCGATCAAGTTAAAAACTCAAATTACTTCGACTATCGTCTAAGCATAAGCACAACAAGCAATCTAAAATAGATAACAAGGCATTCAACACATCAACTTACTCATCAAACATGCATAACTATGCTGGGTTTCAACCCCGACCCTAGATAGAAAAACTACTCACTACTCATAGTAATAAAGCAAATAACTTCATTAAGAGAAAACATTGAAAATAAAACAAACTTACTTCAAATTACTAAATAAAAATATCGTCTTACAATATCCCGAAGAAACCGAAAACAAGCAAACAATATCGAGTAAACAAACCGATTAACGACCCAAGCTCCTCTTTCGATCGACCGTGGCTCGGTAGTCTCCACTCGACTTCTCTCGTGTTCGACTCTCCTAGAAATCGTCTCTGCTCCCCCCCCCTAAGCTAGAAAAAAAGGGTATTTATACTAATAAAGCTATCTAATAAAAAGGCTAGAAGATAAAACTTACTTAAAAGATAGAAACTAACTCTAAAAAGATAGAAAAGATAACCTAAAAAGATAACAAGACATAAAACATAAAATATAATAACCCTAAGACTCATTAAAAACCCTACCGACACGGAATTAACAAGATAAATTTCCGCACAGGGTCGGTAGACATCACAAAAGATCTCTCGAAAAATTCTATCTCTAAGCTTCGTTAACGACCCTTCACAGGCTCGTTAACGAGTCTGGATTTGCTCTTCTTCGACTCTTCAGCTCTAAAAAAACCTTGACTTTGACTTCTTATCTTCATATTCTTCCGTCCTTCACCATAGTACTCCAATTCACTCTAAAAAGCGCTCTTTCTTCCTTAAAACCTGCAAAAAGACACAAAACGGAGTAGCTTCCATACTTTTCACAAAATATGCAAACTCACCAAAAAACACACAAAACTAACTCTAAAACTACTAAAACTAAACTAAACAAACTATGAAAACACACTAAAAACTAGACCAAAAGCATGAATATCAAAATACCCCATACTTAGACTTGCTTGTCCTCAAGCAATCACTAAACAAAAATCAAAGCCAAACAATCCTACTCATCAAGCAAATAGCCATCAACTAAAAAGCAACTTCAACACATAGAAGAAAAGAACAAATGACTATTAATGTCATCACACATATATGCCCCAAATAGAAATAAGAAAATACAATCTAACCTCACAAGGGATAATGTGTTTCACTCAACTCTCATTTGTTTGGGCTTAGAAATTCAATTTCTCGACTCATCTTATATACAAAAACTCATAGAAATTGGAACTTATATCACCAAACTCTCCACCCAAGATTTGTCAAAACACATAAAAATCATCAAGAGAACTTAGGCTCAATGAAAAACTTCATAGAAGTTCCCATTCGGCCGGGTTGTAATGGGGCTTGGTAAAGACAAATAGGCGTGGAAATATTTTGTCATGTGGTACTAATAATATCCGGGAATCAAAGACTCCTAAAAACTCACACATATCCAAAACTCATCAAAGAATATACCAAACTCACTCTTCTTTATGCATTTTCTTTCTCACTCACCCAACCAATCCTAGAAAGTCTCATAAAAACAGCTCAAAAGAATCTCTGGTTTATCTTTAAGCACAAATGCACATCTTACTTCTCTTCTTTTTTCCTCAGCTCTTCATATTTCTTTCAGCTCTCTCTCTTTTTTTCCTCGCACAGCCTCATTAACGAACCAGCAGGATCGTTAACGAGCTTCATTGTGTACTCATTCTTTCTCCTTTTTTTTTCTTCTCAACAAACTTTTATTTTGCATACTTTATTACCAAGAGACATTTCTTTTCACAATATAAAACAAGAAACTTCCAATCTACCCCTCCCAACAATCCTTAAATTTCAAAACCAATCATAACATCTCACTCAACAAAACAAACCTCTCCAATCTAAGTCCTAATCCCCGGATAGGGTCAAGCTTATCTCGGCTAGGAAATAATTTGTGGAGCTAATCAATAAAAGCTTAAAGGCTCAAATTGGCTTCAAAAAGAGGATAATGATAAGGGTGGATAAGGATTAATAGGGCTTATGAAAAATAAGTTCTCTATCATATGACTTCACATGCAATGAACTATAAATCTCATATAGGTCTCAAGAAATAGATAACCATCACAATTCCAAGAGATAATATGCATATAGAGAGCAAATCATACAAGAAAAGAAGAGGGATTTTTTTATGTTTTCCCTATAAGGCCAAAAAATAACTCACAAGGTCATTTTGTTGGATTTCATCACTTATGCTAAAAAGGTATACATGCTCAATTCTATCAAATGCTATTCCTCTATAAAACAACTTCATAACAAGAATCAAGCTATACTATCAAAGACATGCTTGCAAGGAATTACATGATCATACTAGTAACTACTATTATAAAACCATCAGAAAAAGGGTATCTATCCATTCTAACAACTTTTTTTATAATTTTTTTAAAAAAAACAAAGAACTATTTAAAACATAAAAGACACAAAAACAAACAAGACACTAACTTTCTACCCTTTCCCACCCCATACTTAAAATTACAGTGTCCCCACTATAATAAAAATAAGCAGAAGAAAAGAATAGAAAAGAAAAGACAACAAAAGAAAGAGAAAAACTTACAAGATCTTGAAAGCAGAAAAGAAAACAATTCTTCAAACTGAATCAGCGCCCAAGTGATGGAAACTGGTGCTCAAAGTTCCTCATGAAGTCATACATTGTCCTCCAACGCTCTACATCATCCACCTCCCCCTATTGATGCCTCGCATCCTCCATCGCCATGCGAGCAGAATAGACACTCTCCCATCTATCCATCCTCTGATGAACATGTGTCTGCTGAAGATTAAGTTGTTGCATCTGAAACAAAAGATCTTCGGCCCATGGAGGCGGGATACTCGAACTGGTGTACTCGGGCTGAGGAGGTGGTTGGTAGTGGGGCTGGAAGTGGTCTTGAAAAAGTACCGGATTATAAGGCATGATACCATAAGATTTTGGATCGGTTGGTTGCTGCGGGGGGTCGTTACCAACGTTGTGAGCCTCGGTAGTAGCATCGATAGAAGCCTCGAAGTGATCGTTAACGACCCTGACAGGCTCGTTAACGAAGATATTGTTGCCTAGATTTTCTGTATCGAGGTCATCCTCCTCGATGTCAAGCTCTTCAGTGCCTCCCTCGGTAGCCTCTTCAATCTCTTCATCTTCTTCTTCGTCCATAGCTTCTTCCTCCCTCTCGACCGGGACTCACATGGCCTAAGTGTTAGCTCATCTTGCGGCTTAGGATCCAGCGGGAATTCATGGCCCGTCCACGCCTCGTACCAGTTCGGTACATATAGTAGCTCCAATTTAGCCAAGGTGGGGATAACATATCGGCCTTGAACTTTTGTAGTAAACCCTCCCTCGGTCTAAGTGAAAATACCGGAGCTAAACCAATAGTTTTTGTTGAGTAGTTGAGCGTGGGATGGCGTGTAGAGAGAAAGATCAACTCCAAGATTGGTTGCTAAGAGACTAACCAAATTCCTGCACCATACTTCTTTTGAGTTGATCGACTTCTCAACATAGTATAGCCATTCATACCCCAAGTTTAATGGGGCGGGTTCCTCAAAAAGGATGGTGCGAAGGCATGCAACTTCCATCCTTGTCAGCTTGTTCAACTCTCTCTTGGGCCAGAATGTAGCAGCTAGGACTCGCAGAATGATCCGGAAAATGGGGTTGATGATGCTTGCCCCAGAAAGTGCTGCAGCGGAAGGCTCTACCTCCCCGGTGATATAGCTCCAAGTCCTTACCATCTTGTAGTCCTTGAGACTGTAATCTCGAGACGGATTTAGGAGCTCAAGAATAGCATTGAACTCCGCCATTGTATACTCACGGCTCACATTACTGAGCCTGAATCTGATTCTTCCTTCCGAAGTCTTTGTCGGGAATCTTGTCTCCAGCGTGGCCAGAAACTCTGAAGTGAGAGCCGGGAAGTGCGGTACATTTTCCTTCTTCAGCAAGTGAGGCACACCGAGAATAGAGAAGGCCTCCTTGACATCGTCATAAAGCCTCATTCGCTTAGCACTCGACCTTGAGAACCGCCTAGTGTAGTGGTCCTTGTCTAGTATGGCGTTGTAGCGGTCCGCTTGTCCTTGAATGCGCAAAATCACGTTGTCCATGCGGGGTGGAGATGGGGACCGTTGATTCCTCTTCTTCTTTTGGGCGCGGGTTGCAGCTCAGCTAGAACTTGCCATGTGGACCTACAAAAAATACGAATTTTCCAAGATAAGATCCACACAAATCAATAGACAAGAGACCCCATACTTGGCCTCGAAATAGCTCTCGGAATGACTCGTTGACGACCCATCTGGGATCGGTAACGGATCTGGATTGGTTTTTGGGCTTGATAATACGCAAGGTCGTTAACGAACCTGGGTAGGTCGTTAACGAGCCTGGATAGGGAACAAGTCGCAAATTCCGAGTGTAAAATACTTCAAAATTAAGCCATGAATCAAGCATGCATCATTCATAATCCTACATAAGACACACAATCGGGTATATGCACCCCATACTTGCTCGATTACCCATCCCGAACATTCTATAATTGCCCATAAAAAAACTCATGGTAAAGATCAAATAAGTCTAAAATAAGGTAGTTCATGCTTTTCCTAATCAAATTTCAATGGGGAATCAAGCAAGAACAATCTAATAGAAATCAAGATCAACCACCAATATATCAAGCAATAAAATCATTGAGCAACAATAAACATGCCATTCGATCCTCTATATGGGCAAGAACAAGATATGAAATTTCGACCCTATACCATGAATCATGCAAATAGAGAGTTAGGGTTTAGAAATCATACCGTTGGGGCCAGAAATTGAAGAACAAAGATCGAAAATTTGGGTGGTTAACGAGCTCGACGTCTCGCCGGTAACGAATGCGAAGGTTTCGGGTTCGTTAACGTGGTTGAGATCCGAGAATAGGGTGGTGGTGCGATTTCCGATCGGTAGAGGGAAATACCGGTAGGGTTTTTATGGGAGATTTAGAAGGTAAGCTCTCCAACTACCGGTATGGTTTTTAAGCTTGAGATTGAGAGATTGAGAGTGGAGTTTTTGGGAGATTTAGAAGGGTTTTTATGGGAGAGGGCTAGGGTAGGGGAAGAGGTAAGGGACTGCACAATGGGTAAAGATAGAAGATAGATTAGGTTAAAAACACTTACCTGCCCGTTTGTCAATTCGGGTCAGGTCGTTAACGAGCCACCGTAGCCTCTTTTGAGTGATTTATGAGCCCATCTCCTGCATCTTGTTAGCTTAAAAACTATTCTAACTCGCTACTTCTAAAAACTACTGCTAAAACTCAAAAGAAAACTTGGAAAAAAAATCTAAAAAGAAAAACTAAACCATACTAAAAATCGGGTTGCCTCCCGTAAGCGCTATTTTTAACGTCGTCAGCCCGACGTACTTACCTTGGCTAGTCCGACGTTGTAAGATCCATGGTGACTCTAATCTCTTCATCCGGGTCGGGTTGCTCATGAAACTTTTTGAATCAGTGGCCGTTAACTTTGAAGATTGCGCCTTGGTTATCGATCAACTCTACCGCACCGTGGGGATAGATGTGATGAACCACGAATGGCCCGCTCCATCTTGTCCTTAGCTTCCCTGGAAATAAACGGAGCCTAGAGTTGAAAAGAAGTACCTTATCGCCAACCTCATATGTTTTGGGCACCAGCTTCTGATCGTGCCACCGCTTGGTGCGCTCTTTATAGATTTCAGCAGTTTCGTACGCCTTAAGCCTCAGCTCCTCTAATGCTTCGTCGAGGGTCATTAAAACCCTACCGACACGGAATTAACAAGATAAATTTCCGCACATGGTCGGTAGACATCACAAAAGATCTCTCGAAAAATTCTATCTCTAAGCCTCGGTAACGACCCTTCACAAGCTCGTTAACGAGTCTGGATTTGCTCTTCTTCGACTCTTCAGCTCTAAAAAAAACTTGACTTTGACTTCTTATCTTCATATTCTTCCGTCCTTCACCATAGTACTCTCCAATTCACTCCAAAAAGCGCTCTTTCTTCCTCAAAACCTGCAAAAAGACACAAAACGGAGTAGCTTCCATACTTTTCACAAAATATGCAAACTCACCAAAAAACACACAAAACTAACTCTAAAACTACTAAAACTAAACTAAACAAACTACGAAAACACACTAAAAACTAGACCAAAAACATGAATATCAGGAATCCATTAACTCAGCAAAGGAACGAATACTTCCTCGTGGAAGATTAACGAACCACTTCAAAGCTGGCCCTGCAAGAGCCACTCTGAAACCTTTACACATCAGTGCTTCCCGAGAGTGATAAGGGATGGCGTTGGTCATCGTCTTCTACTTGAATATAGCCACGTACTCATCGGGGTCTCCCGTTCTGTCATCAGGGCTCATGCTAGGTACCGAGAACTTCATCGGTATCTCGACCTAGGCAATGTGAGGAGCGATGGGTGACTCATCGTAACCGTCAACCGCTTCTTTCTCAATGGGCCGAGGGACCCTAGGTATTTTCGCTAGTTGCTAGGTGAACATCTTAAACTAGTTTCGGACGATGTTTTCTAGATCTCGGGGACGACGACGGTCCCAATCCTCTTCATCGTTCATGATGTCATCCTCAAAGTGTCGAGGGCTAACCTCTCGCGCTGATCGAAGGCGAACGGGCGCTCTCGCCTCCTCACTGGTACAGTTGCCTTGTGTGGGAGTGAAGGCTGGTACCCTAGGGATTGTTGCTGGTGGAGTAACGAACTCCGTATTGAGGATCTCTCGTGCCGACTAGTAGGGTTTCTAGAGGAACCTTCTCCCCCACTGGTTCGTACTCGATCCGTCGTTCGGGTGCGTGGGCCGACGGAAGAAACAGATCGGAGTTGAGAGTGCAAACCTTCGTTATCAGCGGTTAGTTGCTCGATGCTAGTTTTGTACTTCTCGTTGCAAGCATGAAGCCTCTGGGCGAATTCAGACAACTCGACGTGGAGCGCTGCAGATGCATCCTGGCGTGCGCCTCCGTCACCCCCAGCATCTTGTTCTTGGTTCCCCTCCTTGGAGTTGCTCATGGTGACTTTTTCGACTTCTTTCGATCTGGAAAGATGAACCCTTTTCGATCGTAGCGCCCCACGATGGGCGCCAAATTATTTTGGACAAAAGTTTGACAATTGAACTCTTGTCCTAGATTAGGGCAATGATCAAATTAATGCTCAAAGAATTATGAAAGGAACAATTGGATTGATGTAATCGGAAGTTACTAGTGTTCTCTTCTCGAGAGATAAATGTTGTTTTTTTTGTGCGTACAACCGAATGAATAAATTATTCTATCTTTCTAGCCTATATTTTCTTGGACTAGCCTGTATTTCCCCATATCCTACGATCTCCATGTTCCTAGGGCATATCTTCAGACGCCAGCCACCTCCCGTGTTTCTCGGAATGGATAACCGCTTTGGACGGTCGAATCTCGAAGGTACACCCCCTTCTCACGACCGTAGTCTTCTTCCTTCTTTTTGTGACTGCTAACTTCTTCTCGCTCCTTGAGCCTTCTTTCGTCTCGTTTTCCATGATTCTTCGTTCGCTTTTGGGCTAACGTACATTATCAAATGGGCCTACTTATTTTTGGGTCTAACAGGTGACTCTAAAAAGGAAGAATTCGAATCGCCTCCAAAAGAGGTTGAAGAGACTCCCTAGGTGAAAGAGATTTCGGCCAATGCCTTACCCGACTGGACCAAGCCGAAAAGCAAACCCAAATCGCTTGCACGAAAGCGTGTCCCCAAAGTGTCTCAAGTTCTTCACATCTTAGACTCTGAAAAAACTCCCTCTCCAAAGAAGACGAAGACTGAAACAAAGCCTAAGAAGTATAGCCTACACTCCTCTGCTACTACGTCAAAGAAAATTGAGGAGGAAACTGTGGAAGAGGAGGAAGTTGAAACTGATGAGGAGATGTTAGAATTTGATAGCAAGGAAGAGTTGGAGACTGAGGACAAGGAGGATATGGAGAAAGAAAAAGAGGAGATCTAAGAAGAGATCAAGGCTTCTAAGGCTAAAGGGAAACAAGTCATGGAACAAGAGACTCATATTGTCAAAGGGTCAAAAAAGGTAGTCGGTCCTATAGTGATCAACGAGGAGTTTCTTAAGGAACACGATCTAACGGAGTTCTGGGAACTTCTCAAGTTCCAAGGTTGGGAGACGTTGCGCTCCCACAAAGTCAAGGTAAATGTCTCAATTCTATCTACGTTCTTCAAGCATTATCAATTGGTGGATCTTCCTTTTGGGCCAATATGTTTTACTAGCATTGCAAAGCCAACCTAATCTTAATATTTCTATGACAATTGTTATTCTACATGAGAATTCAAAATTATTACCTTTCAGTCTCAATTCTCTATCTGATTATTTATCAAAGTTATTACCTTTCAGTCTCAAACTTTAACGAGTTCGAATTCACAAAAGTTATAATGGCTATAAACATCTAGGATTGAATCAAACAAAGTTTCAAACAATAGACCGTGCAATTTAATACTTTCGCAATAAAGAAAACTCAAGTTCAAATACTAGGGTGCAAACTGGAAAAGTACCTTTTACTCTCAATTCTTAATCTAATTATTTATCAAAGTTATTACCTTTCAGTCTCAAACTTTAACAAGTTCCAATTCACAAAAGTTACTATGGCTATAAACATCTAGGATTGAATCAAACAAAGCTTCAAACAATAGACCGTGCAATTTAATAGATTTGTCAAACCTACACATCATTGGGTTCACCCCAATCTTATAATTTAGGGTCTAGCTTGACATGGAGAAGGAAAGAAATCAAATTAATAATTAGAATAAACATACCGGATTGAAGAAACAAGAAAACTTGATTAAAATCCAGCAAATCCCAACTCAAAATCCACAAAAGTCATCAAATATCCAACTAGAAAACACAAACTTGTCTATGAAGTAATAAGCAAATTGATAAAAATCTAGAGCCCCCATCAAGAAGACAAAAGAAGGCATTTATACTAAGACTAAAAGAGACGGCCAAAGAACCGACTTAAGGGGCACACAATTACCAGCGCGCGTCGTGCAAAAGAGGTGCACGACCTTGTGAAGAGGCCCACGACCCTCAATGTGCACGACCTATGAAGGGACACGACCCTCAACATGCACCACCCTTAACTGAATGACGCACGATCATGCACTGGTATATGCACGACCCTTGCCTTTTACTGAGGAAAAATGCACGATTGTGTGCCATTTGACCCACAACCTTGGCCGTGTTTTGGGCTTTATTGCACGATCCGAACATCTTCATCACCGCACACATGACCGCGCACTTTAGTGCACGACCTTGGCTTGGATCGTGTGGTTTCTTCACTTTGGCTCTTGAATGGTTCGCTTTCGATCCCGTCGTCTTCTATATTGAAGTCCTGATTCCGCCATGTCCCAAACGCATCCAAATAAAGGTTGAACTTATCCAAAGCACCTGAAAAACATAAAAAATACACATGTAGACATCTACAATGGAAACTAGACAAAAAGTACTAGAAAACACGGGACAAATGCATAAAACATATTAAACTAAAGTCTTAAATGCATGTCCTAAAGTGCTTAAAAATGCATGCTATCAACATACCTCCTCTTTCGATTTTGAGAATTTCGGTGTTTGATCTTGTTTACTCGTGTCAATTGTTATACAAGACTTGTCGCTTTCGCGATCGACCTCTATCAACGGTGTGACAGGTAGCGGTGGATCAGCTCCGCGCGAGGCTCTTTTCTTTGCCTCGTGCTCAACCACTGTCTCCTCTTCTCCTCAGGTTAGGTCTATGACAGACTTGGCACGTGTCGATCACGGTCATCCGACACTGGTGTGGATTCGGACGATACTATTGTCGCAAGTTCACCATCAACTGTAGTATGAGGAGTCACGATCGATGATGGCGGAGTCCACGTTGAGCGGCTACATAGTGATGGATCGAGCGAAGTCTCCTTCGAGTTGGTTGCACGACAGCCCGATCGGTCACGTGATTGATCTTCTCTTCTCACAAATGACGTCAATTATTTATGCAATTTTTGTCACTAAGAAACTAGGGTATAGATTCTGAAAAGAGAAAAGAGAATTTCTCAACACCAAAGCGTAGAAAATAAGAGTCTACAATTCTTATTAACAGAGGCAAGATTTTATAGGTAGAACAAGGGAGATATGGTTTCATTAGGATTAAGTTTAATTTAGATAGAATTTTTAGGATTATTTTATTATTAAAAATTTTTATTTATCATTCCTTATTAATTGGTGTATATTTATTATGTTTTTGATATCTTTTTAGGATTGGTGATTCTCTTATTTAATTCTTGGCAGTGTTCTACAAAATGCTAAGCGGAAGCTAGGTGGTGGGGGATGGGGTCTAGCGCCTAGACAGCTAGGCGGGGGCCTAGATGGAGTCCTGGCGGATTAGTATAATTTTTATTTTATAGGGTTATTAAATGTAATTGGTGAGAATATATAAATAAAGAACAATCTTATCATAATGTGTCTGTATAAATTCAAGCTTAGAGCCCGTCTAGCCTTGCTTAGCTAGAGTACGCCCAAGCGGATTAGAAGGCCGCCTAGCCCGCACAACCCGCCTAGGCGCCCAGGGCTAAATCGAAACGGTGGACCATTGCCTAGCTTCTAGGCGAGCGCCTAGAACTTTTTTTAGAACAATGATTCTTGGTCATATTAATTGTTTAATTTGTATTTTTATTTTAGTTTATTACTTCCTCTGTCCCTTTTTGTTTGTCAAAAAGGACGGATGGGTGTCCCCTAATGTTTGACAAAGAAAGGACAAAGCCCAAAAAACTCGAGCCCATTACAAGCCTAACAAAACCCTAACTCTCTCGCTTGCCTCTCCATTATCTTGCCTCTCTCTCAAAACCCTAACTCGAGCCCATTCTAGCCGCTCTCTCAAAACCCTAACTCTCTCAATCTCTCTACATCTTGCCTCTCGCTGCTCTCAATCTCTAGATCTACATTGCAATCCTCTCAATCTCTCTTTCTTCTTCAATCTTGCTTTTCCTCTCACTGGATATCCATAGCAACTCTCTCAATCTCTCTTTTCCTCTCTCTATTGCAACCCACGAATCTGGCTCTTCGTTGATCTTGGCTCTTTCCGATCTCAATCTTGGGAAAAAACTCTCAATCTCCAAACACTCTAACTCTCTAGATCTCCCTCACCTCTCTCAATCTTTGACTCTCTTACATCTCTGGGTTGCGACCCTCTTAGTCCCCATTTTTTGTGAGCTTGGTCAGATTTGTAGGCTTTGCAAAGAGTAGGCTTGGAGATGAGTGAGGATAACTTGTTCAAAGATGAGTCAGATTTAGAGTTTGGAAGTGATTCCACATCACACCCTTGCTCCGATTATCCCAACTGCGAGTGGGGTCCTGAATGCGATGAAAATCACTCCTATAGTCCGCGTGGTTCAGAGGACTCGGTGGAAAGCTTCTTCCATGCTAGAGAAGAGGAGTGTGTTGAGCAGCCTCTTGAGCCCCATGAGAATGGCGTTTTGGCCGATGATGATGAGATGGAGCTTCCTCTGGTTGTACCTGATTCCAAATCAGATGAGTAGCTAAGTACCCTGTCCCCTTAAATTGTTCATTTACAAAAAAAATTGCATATGCATGCTCATTTTGAGCTATACGTGTGATCCTTGTGATCTGTTTATGGTTGACTGATTCTGATGCGTGCTCATTGAGTGTCCCTGACTTGTGTTTGTGTTGATGATGTCTGAATGTGCTCCTTGAATTCCCTTGAATTGTGTTGTTGATGTTTGAATGTGCATGCTTGAGTGTCCCTGAATTATGTTCATAGAGGCAAGAAAGATTGTATATGTGTTGAAAATGTCCCTGAAATATCTTGTTGAATTGGTCACAAGAGCCTTGAAAATTGTTGTTTTTTTGTGAAACCATCCCCTTTACTATATGTTGTCCCATTTTGATCAAGAGAGATTTGAGAGAGTTAGAGTTTGCAGAGATTGTATTGGGCTTGAGCTTATTGGGCTTTGTCCTTTCTTTGACAAACATATTTGGCAATTAATTATGATGAAATTTGTCCCCTTTATTTTTATAAATGCATTCGTTGATGAAGTCTTTTAAACCTGAGATGCAATTCTAGTATATCACTTGCATTAACATTCATTAGGAAACCAATCACCATTATGGTTGAATGAGGTCTTTGTATAGTAAGGCAAGTGGTTTGAGTTGTTTTAATGATGGAATGGGGACATCGTAGAATTTGATGTTATGAATTTGTGCAGATTTGTACTTTTTGAACATTTTAAATTAAGTTGGTGTCATTGCTCCATTTACAAAAAATACATTTGACATCCAATTACATATAAGTCCCTAAAATTTATACATTTGACATCCAATTACATATAAGTCCCCAAAATATACCCATTTGACACCCAATTACATATATGTTCCCAAAAGTTTATTCATTTGTCATGTAATTATATATAAGTTCCCAAAAGTGCATGCATTGCTGTCCCCTAGCTGCATTGAGTTGTTTCTTGGTTATCTTGCTCTATAACTGGTGATGCAACCCCTTGAGTTTGTTCATCTGCATCATTCTCTCCTTGTGGACCCCCATGAACTATATCCCATGCTTGAATGACAGCCCACATGGGTGCTTTTATTTCACTTAATAAGTTCCCCTCAGCTGCTAATTTCTTCTTGTTTACATGTGGCAAGTCATATTCATTGCCTCCCTTTGCCTTTAGTATCTCATTCATGACATATTGTAATGTCATCCACACATTTCCTAAAGTAGTGGGATCTAGCTCATGAAAAGCATCATGCACAACCTCTAGCATATGATCAATGTTTTTTGGCATTTTCTTGTGCATAAATGATTGAATGCTTCTAAAAAAACCAAGGTCTAATATATTCAAATCAGGGTTTTTGGGTAGTTGTTGTAATAAAATGAAAGTGAAGTCATCTTGTTGACATACCTTTTGCCATTCTGCATCATCTTGAGCTATGTGGGCCTTAGCATTATCTTGTTCTATGAAAATGACTTTTGGAGTTCCATCTTGAGGCCATTTTGCCTTTATAGCTAGGACAATCTGATTTATGAGCATATTCCTTGTGACTTTCTGGTTGACTGATTCAATGAGCTTGGTCACAACAATCCCCCTTTCTCTGTTTTTTGACTTTCTCCTTGTTGCTTCTTGATAAGTGAATGGAAAATTTTCTATTTTTCCATCAGATGTACACTGTCCATATGCATTAAATCTTGGCCTTGCAACTGTTGTTGTGAACATGACTTTTGGTAAAAACTTGCTTGAACTTGCAGCCTTGTACTTGCTTTCTCATTTTGTGCTAGATAGATTCTATGACTTTTTTGCTCAAGTAGAACCATTTTTCATCTAAATGCACAAAATCAAACATGGGATAGTACATTGTCTTACTCTCTGCTGTATTCCCTTGCAGCAGACTAAAGACCCACTGTAGCCTTGTTTTTTTGTTTGAAGGTTTTAAACCAGGGTGAAGTGGATTGGTGTGTAGCTTGATAGTACCTCTTTTGACCATTCTATGAAATGTGTTGTTTGCAATATTCAACTTTGATGCTAGATCCCGAATGCAGATTATGTCCCCCATGTTTAATGTTGTGATTGCATATGTTGGAACTTCAATCCTTTTTCTACCGCATTTGTGGTACTTTGTGCCTAAATTTGGCTTGTCCCCTAATGTTTGTTGTTGCTTGGTTATGTTCCATATTTTGTATATTGTTCTTTTTGACACAATAAACTCATGTGCAACCTCTTTAATGGCAGCTGATGAAATTCGTCCCCCTGTAGATATTTGCAGAAGCTTGACTAAGACTTGCATTTTCTGTTGACTGCTGGTCTGTTTTGGCCGATGATGTGCAGTAGATGGCCCCAAATTTTCTGTTTCTAGGTTGTGATGTGTCTCTTGGTTGAGTTGATGAAGAAGTGCTTCTTCTTCTATGTCCCCTGCTGGCGCATTAAGATCAAATTCGAACTCTCCTTGAACATTTTCATCTTCTAGAGGTGGCTCTTCATTTAAGTTGAATGTTGTTGAGGCCATTATCTCCCAGTCAGTGATGCAGAGCAGAGAATTGTGCAGAATTAATGCTTCATTGAATGAGTGTAATGAATGTGTATAATAGCCCTTATAAATACTCAAAACTGTTGTAAATTGGTGATCCGTGTGAGTGTAATGCTGCATTTTCATTGGTGGAATGTTGGTGTCTATGGATTTGTGCAGATTTTACTGTTCAATAAATTTAAAAAATGAATTCAAATTAGTTTGAGTGATTGAGCATTAATTGTTCCATTGTACTTTTACAAATTCTCTCTTGTACTTGTGGAATTGCCTTAAAATTTGTGTTTTTAGTCCTTTTTGACAAACAAAAGGGACGGAGGGAGTATTTAATTTTATTAATTCAGTAAAAATTGATTAGAATCCATAAATGTAGAGTAGATCTAGTAGTGAAAAAGAGAAAGAAAAACAACTATGACAATATATGTTAATGTATATATGGAACCATGATCATTAGAGCTGTCAAAAGCTGACCGAACCCGCCAAACCCGATCCGAACTGCCCGATAATTTTAGGGTCAAAGCCCGGAAATTTGAACCCGAAACCCGAAATCAACCGAACCCGATAGAACCCGAAACCCGTTGGGTTGACCGATTTAGTATATTTGTAAAAAATTTAAATTTTATTTTGAAAATTATAATATATTTTATTATTAAAATAAATGAAAATAATATATTATAATAAAATATTATTATTTAATTAAAAATTAATTTTAATAATCATAAAAAAAGGATATGTTAGACCCACTGGTCAACCCGTCCCGACCGAAAACCCACTACAACCCGACCCGATTGACCCGAGACCCATAACGAAACCGAACCCGAATCCGAAATGACCGAGCCCGAACCCGCCCGACTCGACCCGATTGACAGGTCTAATGATCATTGACTAAACCATGTATCATGAAAGAAAAAGAAGAGTTGAACGAGGGCTCGCAGAGTTGCAACTAATTAAGAAACCATACCAACCAAACCAAATCGAAGCAAGAATAGAAAGTGACATTGCCTTGACAAATCATTTTTCTGTATTCGAATGCTTGCTAAGCCAATCAACAAAGGTGTCTAGATTTAAGGAATCCTTTGCATGAGATCGATCGATTAAAATAGCTAGACCTCTGTGTCTCTCTCTATCGGTATTTGATCAAATGTCTGTGTCCTAGTCCCCCATGAAAACACCAAACTGCATTTCTTGGATAAGTAAAATGAAAGTTACAGATTGATTACTTCTGAATGCTTGCGAAGGTCTAAAACTCACAAGTCACAAAGGTAATACATCCATCGATAGTGGTTGGAAAAGACTAAGAGCCTCTTTTGTGCATGGTTTTTGGTCGATTTGAACAATATAATGTCTTTATCTAGCTGAAAACATTTAACTTTGAATTGAGAGTTGGAGTTCTTTATGCATGATGCTTGTGTAAATCTTAACGATGCTTGATCGATATAACGTAAGGTACAAAAAAACTAAGGAAGGCTTAACTCACAAATGCATTGCAGCTAGCTAACGCAACAAATATAATTAATTTGCTTGATCATAGAATTAATCAGAGGTTCAGAATTCGTTCACTTTATAAATTAATTCAGATGTCAGATGTCAGATGTCAGTTCCTTTTTTCTATCTAAAGGTAGGAAGGAGGTGTTTGGATTACTATTGAAGTTGCCAAAAGGGAAGAAGATTAAGCCTCTGTTTGGATTATACAATGTAATGCATTAAATTGTGTAATCTAAACAGCAAACAGAGGGTAAATAGCATGAGAAAGTACATAATTTAATCAATGACCTTGTGACTTTCTTAGGGCTTTTTTGAATTGTCAATTTTGCATTTAATGTATTAAATAAATTGGGTGATTCAATTACAACTTGCTTACATATATGCATGTAAAAAAAAACATCTCTTTTAACTGCATCAGAAAATTAATCCAACTTCTGTCAACTCAAATAATAATGCATGTCAGATGTAAGGATATGGATGTAAACAAGGAACTAATTTAGAATTATTCAAAACTAGTTTAAGGACTTATCGATGTATTCTGCGGTTTCTGCCTATAATTTTAGATATATAAGAATGTGTGTATGTATCAGTATGGATGAAAGAGTGGCATTCATATTGAAAACCTGGAATGACTTTGGAGTAAATTAGAAGGCCGAAATGGGCCTGTACCGGTTATTGGGCTAAAACAAAGAGAACGCTGTAGGTTTAACTAGTCCAAACTTTTGATGTGGAAAGTTGTATTTCAATAATAAACACCACTATATATATATATATATATATATATATGTGTGTCAAATGATTCATGTCATTCTTAGAATGAAACCAAACTTTAGATGATACACACTATACTTGTAAATAGAAGTTCTTTGGTCTAGAGTTTGTTTGGTTTATGCATGCCTCTAATTTACAATAATTAAACTTACCATGAAAAGATATGTAAGATATTCTTTTTGTGAATTTAAAATTAAAATTTCTTAGCTTTCTACACTGATAAAAAAAAATAATAATAATTTTAAAGGGGAAAAGGCAAATGAGATGCATATTTTCTTCTAACAAAATAGGCTGGCTTGTGGCTTTTAAGAGACAAAAACCAGAGAATTCCTTTGTCTGGGGAAAAAAATATATTCTATCAGTTCTTCTTATGGCTTTCAGGTTCAAATAAAAGTCTTATCTAAAACTTAAATAAAATTCCAAAAAGATGCTCTATATGATTATAGTATTCATTTGAGAAGAAATACAAAGGTAAAGGTGTTGCTTATCTGCTTGTTCTTGTCTTCTTGTTAGAAGAAGGTTACCTATTACCTAGTGTACCTCTAATAGTACCAAAAAAAAGATGATGAAAATTCAATTATATATAATGCCACATCATAATAACTACAGATAGCGATTGGTGACAAGAGAATGTGTCGAATTTTAACCGTTCAAACAAATTAAACAAGATCCACATTCAAATTTCAAACTGCTTGAACGTTCTTTTCTTTAGGCCCGAGGAATTTAACTCCCAATCAAGCAACAATGAAGGAAGAATTAATTAATCCAGAATCAGAAGTCATGATTAAAGAATCGGAATTAAAACACATTTGCAAACATTTTTAGTAATTTTGGTGAGCGCAAACAAAAGGAGTGAAAGGGAGAGGACATAATTAATTACCCGTCTTCTACGGAATCGGAATTCGACTTGGCATGATGAGCACTCTTTCTAACAAGAATGTGATTGATAGTCACTTTAATTTTAGTGTAAATGCAATATCATCATTCATTCATCATGGAAAAATATGGTTATCCACTATGTATCTATATTTATCTTATTTTTGAATTAATTATTATTTTGTAGTCATCCAACGTTCATACCAGAAACGGAATTAGGGGTGGGATAGGATTTACTCTAGCCCACCAAAAATAAAATATATTCATAGTAGAGAACTTCTTACCTATTAAAAATAAAAATAAAAAAGATATCATTGTAGCTACAAAGACATGTTATTTTGTTTTAAAATGTCGTTAATAGGACAGTTTGGTAAGAGAAGCATGGTGTACGTTGAGTCGGTACTTGCTACTTGCTAGTATTAAGCGTTGCTTTTATTATGGATGGTAGGCTTATGCAAATGGACTAGTTAACTTGAGGCGTCGTCACTCAAATTCTTAAATAATTTTTTTCTGGTCGAATCAAATTCTTAAATTATAATTTAACATCTTCGAAGCCAGCTCAAAGGAAGCAGTGCTCAACATATTTAAAATTGCATTGTTGTCGACCTTCTTCATGCTATAATATTTTTGTAATGATCTTTGTGATGCGGCCTCATTAATTTCATCACCCTTCATTTACATTATGTAGGTGTTGCCATCTTGATGATGAAATAAGACAAGTACAACACAACCTTTCTTTTTCAAACATTAAAATGGATCACAAGTTCACAACACATAAGTAACTAACTTTTAACATTGGATCCCAAATTCGAATTCAACTACTTTCAAATTTTGTAGAAATAACTTTTCACTTTGAAGGTTTATAGTAGATAAAATTAGTACATAAATCCTCCTATTATCAATTGATTTTATAATGAAACCTTATTAGACTTGGGTGCTGAACTTATTATATATGTGTGCTTTTACATAGCGACACAACCCCTTGTTTATTGGCTCACTAGACACTGGCCTCTTACAAAAAATGAAAAAATGAAAAAGCATTTCATTTAGAACTAGGGTAGATAAGAAACTGCAGTAAAGACTAAAGATACATCTTCTGTTATAAATTCTCTATGAGCTTAAAACTTGTCAGTGAGTAGAAAGAAAGAAGGGACCAAGAGCACAATCACATGTTACCATAATGCCATTTGTTATTATATTGGCCAGTATCGCATCTTAAATCCACAGCCTTTCACAAGCCTGTACCCAGCTGGAAACACACACCTTGTACTTATCCATGCCCCCACCATCTTCTTAATCTCCACCTAATTAATTCAACTCTTTAGATCCATTTCACTTGCATTAAAAATACTTTCCAAATCACCTCTCACCTCAAATTGCTGATTCATTCTACCAGCATGAAATGCAACTACCTCCTTTCGGATGTGTATTTTTTTTCAATTAAAAACTCAATGACACCAAATCAACTTTGCGTTTGAAGCAATAATACAGACTACAGAGTGAGAGAGATCAACTGACCATCCATTCCTTAAACAATTAAACCCCAAATCATTATCATTTGGCAGTTGATTAATTCATTCACATCTTCTCCACAACCATGAACTAGAGATTGAACAAAATTACAAGACCATAGACAGGACAAAGTTTGCTGCCAGTAAGAGAATTAACAGTAGTAAGGGAAACAAGAAAGGAAAATTTTGAAACATAATACATGAAAATAGTAATAACATGCACAGTTTAATCTCAACCCAAGCAAGAATTGCTATCAAGAATGAACAAACAATTGGCAAACTGGCACGTATCAGTTAAAAATAAAAAAAAAGAACCACTATGATGATGAAGTAAGAATCCTTTGTTTCTTCTCTTCCCCTTTTCCCCAAATTAAGGCCACTTACCATTTACATTGACTCTTCCAGATCTTGTTCCTCTGTTTTAGCTGAGGTAGACCGACAAATCTGCTCGATACGCGCTGTTACATCTGCCATGGTAGGACGGTTATCTGGGTACTGAGCTGTACAGTCAATTGCCAACTGTAAGAGCTCAACCATCTCTTCCTCCACATTCTGATACCTCAGAAGCTCAACATCAAACACCTCAGAAGACCACTCCTCTCTCACCACAGATTGGACCCACCTTGGGAGGTCAACGCCTTCCTCGTTCACAATTGGAGCTTTTGCTGTGAGTAGCTCCAGTATAAACACACCAAAGCTGTACACATCCGCCTTTTGTGAGACCCTACGTGGATCTGTTACCTCTGGTGCACGGTAGCCGGCGACTCGGTTCGGTGCACCAGCGGGGCTCACCACTTGGGCAAGGCCGAAATCAGAGACACGGGCTTCGTAGTTGTTGGATAGAAGAACATTGGACGATTTTATGTTTCCATGGGAGATTGATGATCCTTTTGAGTGGATATATTGGACCCCACGCGCACTTCCAAGGGCGATCATAGATCTTGTTTCCCAGTTGAGTGGAGTTCTGCCACTTCCTTTGTTACCTGTCATATCACATTGTTGTAAATTTCAGTTTTTACCATTGAAAATCATAGTAAATGTTTAATCTGTAAGTTTTTCAAGAATTGACATGGCTTCACAAGAAGATGTGCAGGGAATGGGCAAGTTGTGTGGGGTACACAAAATTGAAATGCAGGCACATGGCACTATGGCAGTAAAGAGACAAGAATTAAAGCTTATGAATGATGAAAGACGGCAGAATACAGCAGCGTTTGCAAACCAAACCATGGCTAATTGGAGATATCATCGAACAATGATAAGTATGCATGTTACTACATTGTCTCTCCAGCAAGGAATAAGAACCTTAGGAAGTATAAATATATCAGAGGTTCAAACTTTGCAGATATATTGACAAGAATGATGCTTAACATAAAGAAAAAGAAATGCAAATAACTTAAATCTAATATCTACCTAGATCTGACAGCATAGCATAAAAATCACAGTCACTGCTCTTTATGATTTCTCATTCTGTTAGTTGTCCACAGCTCTACATTTTACTAATTTTGGTTCTGTATCAGATAGCACATTATTCTACAGAGGCTTTAAAGGTTTATGATGTGGCAAATCCAACTGATGGAGAATGAGAGAGCACCAGCATTCACTACATCAATAGCTTTTCATTTCCCCAAAATTACTGAATTAGAACTAGATCCAAATCAATGAAGAACAAGCAGATCTCATTCTAGTAAGATTCAAAATCTACAGCATATAAGTATATAACATAAGCAATGAAAGGCCAAACACTATGTAAATTCTGCAATTGATCAGCACTTGCTTGGGTTTAGGGATTTTCTTCATTGCATGAAAATGCCATCATTATTCAGCGATCAGACATATATACTGCTGAAACTAACGAAAAAAGATTTAAGCAAAGAAGAGAATATACAAACTCACCGTGTAAAAGAGCAGATAAGCTTCCCAGTGGCAAGTAATCAAAGACAAGAAGCCTCTCATTGCCATTAGCATGGTAAGCTCTGAGGGCAACCAAATTCTCATGATCTAACCTCCCAATCTCCTCCATCCTCGCCTTGAACTCCTCATCGGGAACCACCACATCCTTCAAACGCTTCACCGCCACAGCCACCCCCGAATCCAACGCCGCCTTGTAAGTCGTACCATACGTCCCCTTTCCCAAAACCTCTGCCGACGCCCTCAATAGATCGTCCAAATCGTAAACCCTAGGCGCGTTCCCGAAGAACACCAGAGACTTGTTAATCCCGCTTCCCTTCGCCGTAGCAGACGCCGGAGGCGGCTTCGATCCCGTCGCCACAGCGTCCTCATCCATGGCACGTTTTTCTACTCCCGCTGCCCCGGCCATTTCTACATCCATTTCCTTTGCGGGGGCAGCATTGACTTCCCTGGACCTGTGTTCGTCATTCTTCTTCCTCCTGCAGCAAAGGCAGATCAGACAGAGTAGGATAGCAGCGGCAACCACCACGGCGGCAATCACAATTCCGGCAATCGCAGCGCCGGAGAACTTATGCTTCTTCTTACCGCCGGATCCAGTAGTGCCGTTAGCGTTGGAGCAGGAGAGCAAAGGAGGTCCACAAAGCGAGTTCCCGTCAAAGGAGCTAGCGGGGAAGACAGTCAATTTCTCAGGAATCGTTCCGTTCAGCAAATTGTTGGACACATTGAACTGCTTGAGATTAGGAAGATTCAACTCCGGAATCTGGCCGGCTAACCGGTTATCCTCGAGATACAAAGTGGAAAGCTGAGTGAAATTGTTGAAAGACGAAGGGATCTGGCCGGAGAAGTTGTTTCCGGCGAGGTTGATGCGGACGAGTTCGGGAAGGGAGAAGAGAACCGCCGGAATATCACCGGAAAAGCTGTTCCCCTGAAGATAAAGGTACTGTAGCTTCTTAAGGGAGGGGAAATCTGGAGGGAGAGTTCCGGTGAGGGCGTTGAAACGAAGACTGAGGAAATTGAGGCCGGTGAGGTTACCGAGAACTCCATTAGGGATGACGCCGAAGAGAGATCGGCCAGGCATGTGGATTTCGGTGACACGAGAGCCGTTACACACGATTCCTTGCCAGGAACAGAGCGGAGTGGTGTCGTTCCATAACAGAGATCGACCGCGCAGCGCCGAACGGAGGGCGACGAGGGCGACGCGGTCGGAGGCGAGGTTGTCGGCGACGGCGGATGCGACGGACAGGAGGAGGAGGGGGAGGAGGAGGAAGTGGTGGTTGGAGCGGCGCATTTTGGACGGTTAGCGGCGGTTGATTTGGATCTTCTGGAAGAAGGTGGAGTTTAGTGTGTGGTGGGGGTGGTTGTAGCAGCGGACGCCGTTTCCATAGAAGTTCGAAAGAGAGGAGAGAATTTGGAGGCCGGCAAAGGCCGAAAGGGGCGGAGTTTTATTAATAGAGTGAAGAGGGGGGTTTGTGTCAGATCTTCATTGTGACCGGTAAAGTTTATGGGGCCCACATTTTGGTTTAATTTTTAAAAAAGTTTGAGCAAGTGACTCAGAGTTTTCAGACTTTCAGTGAGAGTGACCAATGACACAAGTTTTTTACTTTTCATTTGTTTATTGGAAAGTAAATGTTTGTATGGTCCCGATTTGAGATTTTAGCTGGTTTAGCGTTCCTGTTTTGCAATTTTATTTTTTTTTTTAATTTTTTTTTTTTTTGGGATCTTTTACCATATTTACCGGATTTGTAAATGTAAAGAAAAGGAAGAAAATCATAGTAGAAGTTTGAGCCCAAGTTGACTTGTTCGATTACTAGCTGTCTACTCTGGCTCATTTGCTCAAGTTTGAGAGTCTCAAACTAGTATAAATCATCTAAAGTGATTATTTAATTTCTTCTACAATTAGTATCTATTTTTAAAATAATGACTTCTAACAACGGTTGTTCTAAATTTTTCTTACCAATGAGATTCCTAAAATTTGGATCAATTTTAATTTTTAAAAAATTGAGGTCTTTTTTGTAATATTTATCTGGTGTTGAAATGGCCTTGTGTAACTTACGAAAATTAGATATTTATTTTTATTAGTGCCCGCATTGGTAGTTGAAATGAGTTTATCATAGTTTACCGTAGTTGAAATTTGGTTTAAAAAATAATAAGGTGGGACATTATATGTGTTTATGGTAGTTGAAATTTTACTCCCATTAGCAATCATTTATCGAACATCTTATAGCTTATTTGAAATAATAAAATATCTAATTCCGCCTACTAATTTCAACACGTAATATCATCCATAACTAGCTTCAACATCAATCCATACAAGTACTTAATTAAGTTGTTACACGTCGAACCGACATGAGTGTGTTTTTTTAGATAAATGAAAGAGGTAACACATTAGAAATGAAGTTTTTTTTTTTTTTTTAATAACAAATATCAAAAGATAGGGTGAAGAATAATGCTTATATGATATTGAAGGCAAAATAAAAATCTGAAAATATGACTGGAAGAATGATGCAGATTGTGAAACATGAATAAATAAATAAATCATCTTGTTTATTTTTTAATAGAGAGTTCTCAATTCAAGCTTACTAATAACGAGAGCTCTACCGTCTAGCTCGTTTTTAAAGACGATGGGCACAAACAAGTGTATACATAATTTGTTGTCTAAACTGCTAAGACATCCTTTTGGAAAAATCAAAACTAAGACATCCTTTTGAATAAAAATAAAAACATTATATTTCAAAAATATACTTACTCTTTGTAGGGATTGAACGACCAAAGTTTGCTATTCTATCAGGCACACTACACATTTATTTTTTATGTAAATATGCCAAAGTCTGATCTCATTGAAATTTTGAAGATCCATTTGAGTTTGTGAAATAAAATATTAAAACTATAATGACAAATATAAAAAAAAAACGTACTCCATAAAAAATAAACTATGATAATGGTGGCATACAAAATGGATACAAATATAATACTACCCCCTATAGCAAGGAGCTATCAGGCAAGTTGGCAAAACAAGACTTTAGATTCCATTGCTCTTCCAGCATATATTTTTTTACTTGCATTTTATCACCGCCTCATTGTAATTGATTGCATGAATACCCAAACGAAAGTAGAACAAAATCGAGGGGAATCAATCGTAATGAAAGATGTTTCCTTGCTTGTACAGGTAATCCAAATTGCTTCCTTGTCGGTGACCACTTTACGCGGCCAATGCCAACTAATACTAAAAAATTATGCCCAAAAAAAAATGAAAGTAGAACCTCAACTCTATTGAATATTGTTAAGCTCAACTCCATGAACACTAGTTGAATTATCTTGTACAAGTAATCCAAACTTCCGTTAAATTGAGGCAATGAAATATTTAGTTTGGACGTAAAGTGATGATCGTCGATCGAGCTAAATAAACCATAAAATAGCCAAAAGAAACATTATGGCGAAGACTCGATCTTTTAGTTTTGCTGGGTGTGTTATTTTGACTAATTAAATTGGTTCTCTCATCTTTACCGGTTTATGCAATGTCCACGACTTTACTTCTCATGAGTACTTGCAAAAGATCAATTGATCAAATTAATAGAAAGTTTATTTGGAATAGTCATGAAGGCCATCGCAAATTGCACAATGTTGTCTGGAATGAAGTTATTAGACCGAAAAATTTGGGTGGTCTAGGAAACAATCTATGAGAAATCTTAATGTTGCATTGATCGGCAAGCTTGGTTGGAGGTTAGTTATAGAAGAGGATAAATTTTGGGGACTTGTCCTGAAACAGAAGTATGCCAGTAAGGCAATGAGAACCATTTCGGCGGCCTCTCAAGTTTGGAAGAGTATCCAAGCGGGAATTTCGGAGGTAGTGCTCAAAGGCACTAGGTGGGTCGTTAAAAATGGGGAGTCGGGCAATTTCTGGCAGGATAAATGGCTTATCAACTGTTGATGGAGTTGGCTACGAGGGATATTGATCCTCCTCACCTTAATTACAAGGTCTACGACTTAAGGACCGTGAACGGTGATTGGAAATGGAGTGTTGTATAAAATTTGCTGCCTTCCGCAATCTGTAAAGACTTGGGGTTAATCATGTTGAGTGAGGTGGTTGGTGAAGATACCCTTTGCTGGGATCAAAGTTTAAGTGGCATTTACATTGAGGCGTCGGGGTATGAAGTTGCTAGGGGGTCGTTGGATATTCAGCTCATGGATCGAGATGTCTTCAAACGTGTTTGGGGGCTGAAAGTGCCTGAATGTATTCGTTTCTTTGTCCGACTCTGTCTCAAAGGGGTGTCATAACGAACATGGAGCGTCAGAGTCACCACTTTACCTCCTTGGCGTTGTGTGATTGCTACAACAATGAAGATGAGTTTGCGGAGCACCTTTTCCGCGATTGTCCCAAGGTTAGACCCGTTTGGATTCATTTTCGAGCTACTGATTTTATTACCTCCTTTTTTGAGTTACTATCATAAGCGTTGATAATATCATACTAGATGGAACATGACCAGCTTATATAGCGAAATCCCATGTGAAAATTCTAATAATAACCGAATGCACACTATCGTAAGCGTTAATATTATCAATCCAGGCACATGAACAACTTATCTAGTATATTCCCATGTGCACGTACGTTATCAAAATAATCGATTGCACACATATTTCCCATTTTCAAAAAACCACGTGAAGATGATCAACATTACCAATTGCATCGTATGAATTTTGCACAACTGATTATCAACATCTAAGTAGGCCACAAATAAATTAGAATATGTATATAATCACAATCGAAGAAAAAAATTATTTCTCAAATTATTCTCTTTACATGAGATCATAGTGAATCCCTAATGCACCTCATCGGATATCGAGAAGAATGACCAGAGAAAAAGGAGAATGATCGTGTTCGCCGGAAAAGGGAAGGCATTGGAATCCGGATAAAAAGAGGAGGCAATACAATCATAGTAAACAGGCCTGGTCGGATAATGGATTGGCAACAAATTAAACTTTATTTCAAAATTTACTCTGTAATTTAATACTTCCTAAACAAAATCTTTATTTGCACTTTTGCTTTCTTGTTCTGTCACTTAAATAAAAAAAAGCCGCTCAAATACCTTTTTTTATTAAATATATAAAAAAAATTAATACGTATAAACTTACATAACTAACTATTTACAACCCATTAAAATTAATAATAAACCCTAAAATTATATCATTTGCAAATTAGTCCCTCAATTCCATACCTTCTTCCTTCCTTATCTCCTCTGTCATCTTGGCTAGTTATAGAACCCTAAACAACCACAATTTAATTACATCTTGAATTTGTGCAAATTCAACCCATTAAACACACAAAATCAACAAAGTATGCCATATTCCACTAATATATACATCTAATTTCACTCAAATGGAGAGGAAAATTGTTCATTTTCATTTTTAATTTTACAGAATTTAAAACTTCATTTATACCTCAAATTGATTAGTTTTAGGTTAATCATCATCCGAATCTTGTTTTTTTGACAGGGAAATTGATCTTCGATTTTTAATTATGGTAAATTAAACAACACAATCTTGAGATCTGATTTTGAACGGAGAGAGTATGTAGCGGTTTTAGGAGAGAAAGTAATTATCAACGCCGTCAACATTGAACAAACGCCTTCAAAATGAGCGCCGGCAAAGCCAGAATGGGCAAAACCGTCGGCGGAAACTCCAATAGCCCCATATGCAACCCCGACAAATTGATTTGCCTTCAATTTGAACATAAAATTGTATCGCTTAAGAAGAGGAAGAGAGAGGAGAAAGAAAGTCAAAAAATTATGTGGAGGGTTTTTTAACAAATTTATAAAAATTTGTGTATTTTTATTATTTTTATGGGGTTACCCCTAAACTTATGACGCAATAGTCTTTTTAGTGTAAGAAAACTTCTCACATCTACATTTTTCCTAAGACAAGGATATAAAAAAGGATTTCCGATGTGATGAGCTGTTTTAATCTAAGTATGCAGTAAAAAAAGAGTAAATGCGCGGCCCATTTACTCTTCCCCCGCTGAGCTGACGAATGATTGGTTTCCTCCTCAGTCCTCTACTGCTCCAGTGCTCCTGTGCTCCATACTTCAACTGTCGCAGGCACAGGTGAGATTTTCCTCTCTCTCCTTTTTTTTTCTATTGATTTGATTGCTGTTGTTCTTCGATCTGGATATCGATCGAACTTGTGGCTCTTGATCAAATTGCTTTCTCGGATTTGTTAATTTGGTTGATTTCGCATCCAATTGATTTGCCTCCTTCGTTGACTTCTTATTCTTCGATCAAATTAAGCAACAGGTGGTTTTCTATGATTGGAAGACATCAATAGCTATCAGCCCGATTCATTGATTGTGCTCTCGCTTTCCATCCAATTTTAGGTCTAATTCATCGAAATTGGAGATTACAGGGAGAAATTGGGGCTGTTCATCATGTACCTTTGCACTCAACTGGTGTTTTCTTTGTTGTTTATTGAAACACAGTGACTTGGATGATGATGAATCTGATTAATTGTAGATTTAGCTAGCTCGTCAAGAAAATGTTCACTTAATTCTTCCTGTAGACTCTACTTCCTGTTGTTTTTTCCAATCCACAAATTCAATGACGAAGTCCATATCTCTTCTGCAGATCGAATTGCCTCGCTCCAGCTAGTTAACTTCCAAGAAATCTTGTATATGTGTGCTTTTATGTACTCCTTTGCCTCATAATTCTACACATATTTGAATGGAAATAGGGATAACAAAACCACAAATCTAACTATCAGATTGCAGATCTGTTTTTTTCAAGATGCCACTTAAATTTGCTAATCAACTTCTCCAATGGCCTTGTTTTCCATTCAGGCCTGTTTCAACTTCATCCACCAGACCAATGGAATCAGAGCTGGTATTACACAGCGGAGGATGCCACTGCAAGAGCGTAAGATGGCAGGTTCAGGCTCCCGCTAGTGTCGTGTCATGGCAATGCAACTGCTCCGATTGCTACATGAGAGGCAACATTCATTTCATAGTCCCGTCTGAACAATTCAAGCTGATGGGAAACTCCAAAGATTTCCTGACCACCTACACTTTTGGAACTCACACAGCAAAGCATACCTTCTGCAAGGTTTGTGGTATAACTTCCTTTTATACTCCAAAGTCGAATCCAGATGGCATTGCCATTACGTATAGATGTGTGGATTTGGGAACGCTGAAACACGTAGAAGTTAGGCAGTTTGATGGGAGAAATTGGGATGACTCGTATGCTCAGACGGGCATACCCGCGTGCTCTAAGTTACCTTCTGAATAGTCATTGTTGCAGCCTTGCTAGAAACTTTTCTTAGCCTTGTTAGCAGTTGCTAGCTGTGTAAGAAGGTTGATCATACTTCAAAAAGTTTCATCATGTACAAATTATGTAATACTTTAGAATTGGTGCGGTAAGTTTTTTGAGAAGTCTAGATTCAGATGATGACAAATGAACAGCCCAACATCCAAATGCAGGTTAATGAATATGAAACCATCCAAGACAGTTTGAAACACAATTACAATAAAGGAATTATTGGTCTAATATGAAAGAAAAAGAAATACAAACTCCAATGAAACAAACCAGTAGAAATATAGAAATTAACCCATAATGAAGAAACTGAATAATCATACGCTAGATTTGAGCCCTTTGATAAATATCAAACAAATTGAT
This sequence comes from Fallopia convolvulus, assembly GCA_964016875.1. Taxonomy (NCBI): domain Eukaryota; kingdom Viridiplantae; phylum Streptophyta; class Magnoliopsida; order Caryophyllales; family Polygonaceae; genus Fallopia; species Fallopia convolvulus. The sequence continues at coordinate 13,246,110 of OZ024728.1, read as the reverse complement.
GAAATAATAGAAGAGCAAGCAAACCACACAGTAGGCAAGCTTGCAACTCAATATAAGTCCGCAAAATGAGGTGAAAATGGGACTAGGCTTACCAAAATATCTCCATGGAGTTAAAAGATCTTAGAGCTTGTCACTGTACCATTGAACTATTGAAGGAGGAAACAACCCAATTTTAAACATATTGCAACCATGGGATCAATATTTTTTAGAAGAGACCCAAATTTGGGAAGAACGTACTAGTTTTTTTTTTTTGAGCATTGGGAAACAACCCAATTCGATCGTGTTATGTACTTGTTTTTGTTTAGATTTCTAAATAATCAATTTTACGGGATTATATATATTTAAAATTTGAGTTCTCACATATAATTATTTGAATTTCTAGATAAAAATTACGTGAGATCTAAAATATTAATATTATAATATTTATAAAACAATAAATTCACACGACTACTACATAAATAATAGAGTGGTATGTATGATAAAAGGACCCTTCCATCATAAATACCAACTCAAATATGGCTGGTCAAAACTGTTAAAGCTTACTCTACTTATCAACTAACCTGGTTTAAGAACATGTCCAGCCCAAACCCAGTTGGACTAGGATCCAAGTAATGAGCAAAATTAAGTGCCGAACGAGCGATCATATTCATGTATTTGAAAACAAGTGTATAAAAAGGCAAAAGTTGTTAGGCCCAATCCATAGCTTTGGTTGGTATTAAAAAAACAATTTAATGATCGTCCACATAACAATAGGGGTGTTCAACGGGTCGGGTCACCCGCGACCCGCACTGACCCGACCCGCAATTTGCGGGTTGCGGGTCGACCCGCGACCCGTGCGGGTCGGGTCGCGGGTGAATTTTTTAATTTTGCGGGTCGAGTCGGGTTAAACCTGCGCGGGTTGCGGGTCGACCCGCGACCCGTAATATTTTTAAAAATATGTATATTTTTATAATTTTAATAATATATAAACTATTTTTTTTTATAAAAAACTGGGTCGACCCGCAACCCGACCCGACCCGCAATGACCCGACCCGAAATTCCGGGTTACGGGTCGACCCGCGACCCGCAAGTCGGGTTGCGGGTCGGGTCGCGGGTCAAAAGTAAAAATTTTTGCGGGTCGCGGGTCAACCCGACCCGACCCGTGAGCATCCCTACATAACAACGAGATTTCAAACCATTTTTACATATAGGAAAGATAACAAAGAGAAAAATCACCGCCATTATATATATATATATATAGTATGAGGATCTGGTGAAAAGGCTTTTAGAGTAGAAAGTGTGAAAGAATAGGAGCTCTTGGATCATAAATTTTTAACGGATCAGATTAAATAAAAAAAAGGGTGCATTATCGTGTTATAGATGCATTGTACCATATTTTATCCGTTTAGAGAAGTTTTAGGGAGTGAATATCCCAAATTAAATCTCTCTCTCTCTCTCTTTCTCTCTCTCTCTCTCTTATATTACGTAATCATAACATGCCAAATATAGTTTCTCTCCATAAAACATGAACGAATGAAACTAGATATATCCGCCATTGAAGACGATGTTTAGCAACTAGAGAATTACATGTCTCCTCTACAACGAGATTCAATACAATCTCAATCATTTTTCGACCCACTCCAAGCCTCTCGATTTTTAGTCTTGCAAGCTTAAGTAAGTGCTCTGGTTCCTCTTTCTTTTTACTTTATTTTCTTGAATTTGATGTATGGTTAGTAAATCCGTATGTTGATTTGAAATTGGTTGGGTGGGAATTTAGTAACATTGCAATCATCGTTTTTTTTCGGTGTTTAGGGTTTAGTTTTGCATGTTCTTTTCGTTGAAAACAATATGTGAATTGAAAGGATGACAAATTTTATGGAAGAACGTTCAAATTTAATGAAGAAATCAGAATTTATAATCAATTGCAAACTGAAGAAATCGTATGTTATATTCACTGAGATTAATTCTGGTATTCATTATATTGTACACTGATATTCATCTTTTAAATTGTTTTATACTATGATATTCACAGATGGGTTTTTAATTGTATCATGTTATTCAATTATGATATTAATTGAAATTAATTATGATATTATTATTAATGTGCATTGATATTCATTTTTGAAAAAATGTTTATAATATATAATTACTATTAATTTTTTGATTTTAATTGGTATGCAATGATGATATTCATTTAGATTAATGTTGGTATTCATTAAAGTGTGCATTGATATTCGTCTTTGTAAATTGGTTTATTATATGTTATTCACTTTGAGTTGAAATATATTTGTATTTATTTTGTGAATAACTATCAAGTAGTCATTGATATTCATTATCTTTTACATTGATATTCCTTTTTGTCAAAGTTGATATTCTTTGTTTTTCACCTTTTAAACAACTCATAAAAAGAAGATTGTTGAAGAAGCCTTTGTACTTGTAGGAAGATGAAGATCAAGGACCTACAATATTAAGAGGAGTATAAAGATTTGGAAGATGAAGATTAAGAAAATGAAGATCGAGAGATGAAGATAGGGTGGTGATGTTCATGAAATTAATTAGTGGTGATATTTATCCTTTTTATGTAATTGGGTTGTGACAAGCTCATAGTATTCATGTAATTGTATGATGATATTTATCTTCTATTTAATATATATTCAATAAAAACGGATGTATTCATTTTAAAACTCATAATGAGGTTGTACAACTATTAATTTTAATCTTATTCACTGTAACACAAGTACATATTCATTGTTTATAACGATGGTATTCACCGTAACACAAGTACATATTCATTTTTTATCACGATGATATTCACTCGTCAGACTGCAATGATGTATATTCATTGTTCATCACGTTGATATTCGATCATCTGACAGGTTACGAGAATAGTGATGAAAAATTATGTCAATATCAATTAGTTTTAAAAATAGAATCTAATCAATATTAAAAATATCATTTATTTTGATTTTAAAAATATGAGAGAAAATTAATATTCACAAAAGATTTCAGATTTTCTACGTGATTTGGTTGACTGATATTAATTATTTCCTTTTTTAAATAAGTTGTTTGCTACTTTTAAGGAATATGGGTTTATTTTGGCAAATGAAATCTACTATAGTAATATTCACCCCATTTCACTTAAAATGGAACATCAAGTCTGACCATTAATCTATTCTAATCCAACGCACTATATTCACCTCTCTCTATATATATATATATGTAACATGTTAGACCAAGTTAGAATTTAAAGACTTCAATGTAATGCATATAATTTCAAATCCTTGCTTTACCTTAAAACTAACTTATGTTATCGTTTTTTTTAGAGGGAATATTTTCGGGTTTATCCCGTATAAATAACTTTTTTTCTCATATTTGGTCTCAATTATATGTATTTTTATTAGATGAACATGCTTTTTTTTAAACAAAGTCTGTAATTGAACAATCAAGAGTATCCTCTAATCCATATGAATTGAAGACTAATTTTTATTCAAGTACTTCATATTGTAGACTTTATTACTTTATCTGTCCCATAATGTTCGTCCTAAATGACGGTTTTCACACAAATTAAGAAAATAAAAAGAAGAAAAAGTAGTCAATAGGAATAAGAGAGAACATGTGATGTTGATGGATAAAGATGAAAGAAAGAAAAAAAGAAGAAATGACTAAAAAAAATATTAGAGTAGATTTTTGATTGGATAATATGGATAGAGATGATATTGAATGTGAGTAATATTGTAAAAGAGGTATAGATATAAAAGAAAAGTGAACAATTATTTTATAACAATGAAAAAGGAAACAGAACAAATATTATGGGACGGAGAGAGTATTAATTACCTTCTCAATTCAATTTTTTTTACCATATTTAAAAAGCCTAATACCTCATTTTATTAAACCAATTAGTTATTAATAGATAAAGATACCTTTTATCTAACTAGTGATAAGAAACTAACAAGTCAAAGTGATTGTCATGAGATTGAGATCATAGACTATATATACGGCACACTGCCACATAAGTTGGATCGATTTTAAGGTTGGATTAGCTGTAGTTCCTGTAAGTTCTCTAGTATATATCATCTATCATTTATACCTTATAATTAATTAAAACACGACCAGATAATTATTATACTATGATATGGTCGAAGTTGACTGTTGTTGATATGCTAATCGATCACACCTTTTATTTAATAATTTATTTACTTGTCGAACATGAGATGAATCATAGAAGAAGTCACAACCACACAATTCCATATACCTTAGAGTTGTCAAAACCTTATTCGATCCATAAACTCGACTTGAATCGCCTGAAAATTTGAATCTGAAAATCGAAATAAATCGAATCTGATAGACCTGAAAATCGTTGGATATGATTGAAACCAGAAAATCCGTTGGGTTGACCCGATTTGTTATATTTTCAGAATATATATATATATATATAATATTTTGAAAATTATAATACATTTTATTATTAAAATATATAAATATAATAGATTATTATTTAAATAAAATAGTATTTTATTAATTGTAAAAAATTTGATTTTCTTGACCTGTTTGATCGACCCGATCCGTCCAAAAACCCACAACGACCCGACCCGATTTGACCCATTTTATGTACCTAGTTTATATTTTGACTTTTTTTTGTGTGGTTGAAATAAAATAAAAATGTAAGAACTATATATGTTGGGCAACACAAGTAAAAAAAGTGGAGGGTGAATGTTGCAACACACACGACTCGAACGCGGGATTTCTTAATCGAAGTGTAGGTAATCTCCCACTAGGGCAAAGTGATTTACTAATTTATTCATGATCTTTTACATATTACACATATTCTGAGCAAGAGAGGGGGCGGCCGCCCCCTTCACCCCCTCGCTTTGCCTCTGCTACCCTCCCTACGTTGTCCGGTTGTCGTCGTACTTCCTAGTCAAGCCGTTCTTCTCCTCTCAGCCGCCACTCTTTCTCATACGTGTAGACTTCTCTTTCCCTCACCTACTGACTAGTCCTTGAGATCGGTTGCCGCCCACCAAAACTACCGAACTCCCTCGACACTACTAGTCCCCTTTCAAAATATCCCTCATCTTCATCTAGTTCATGGTCGATGATGGTGGCGATGTCTCCTCTAGGTCCAAAACATCGAAGGACAAGGACCCACTCCTCCTCATGTCTTCGTCGGAACTCCCCCCCCCCCCCCCCCCCCACACCACCGAGCCTACGGAACTAGCGTTTCACTCTTCTCTCGCCGTTTCCAATATCAAAAACCTAATCCTGGTCACTCTTGATGTCTCCAACACCAAGTACAATTCCTTGGCGGAACTATTCATGGTTGTTGTCCCGGCACATCGGGTCCTTGATCACATTGATCTGAATATTCCATTACCTGATGAAGTTGATGGTCTTTGGGACTAATTGGATGTCATCATTCTACAATGGATCTATGCAATGATCTTATTTGAGTTGTTGCTTATGATCCTAGAGTCAAACTCCATGGATTTCTCAGCTTGGACTCGCTTGAAGAACATATTTCATTATAACCAGCCATCTCGCTCGGTGTATCTTCAAAACGAGTTCTCTCATTGTCGCCTTGAATCGTTCCCTTCAGTTTCTACTTATTATATATCAAGACTTGAAAGACATAGAAGATCGATTAGTTGAAGAATGTTGATTCCCCACTTTTCAAGTGCTCGATGGTAATATAGTTGATTGTTGGTTTGTCTTCTGAGTATGATATAATGGCCAGTTTCATTCAACAAATGAACCCACTACCCGATTTTTCTAAGGTGAGATCCATGGTATTACTTGAAGAAATGAGACGTGAAAAAAGTAGGACTCCATCGTCGGAGAATCCAAAGCTCTCACCGCTGCCACCACCACATCATACCGCCCACACCGCCATCTAAGAAGCTGGTCCCATCTCCTCAATAGCCGAAAAATTATGGTCGCGACTACAACTCAGGTGCGAGCGAGGTCGTAGATGAAGAACCAGTGCTATTCATTTCCATCGTATACTGTTTGGATGGATGTCGATCTTTGAGTTCTCGCAGCAACAACAATCCAACTCATGTCCATTTTCGAGGCGGAACCAAGCCATATGTCTGCCTCCCTTCATTCCATCGCAGGGTATCCTCAGAGCATCGCTCCTCGTGCTCAAATGCCACATGTTAGTGCAGTCTTCCCATCCTCAGAGCTTTTGTTTCATATGAGAAAATAATATTTTTATGCAAGCTCTCATATCATTGAGCTATTAAAACCGAAGATCTATAAAACTATTGTTTAGAAAATTGAAAGCAGTATGAAATAAGTACTACCTTCAAGATCTAGCCACTCAGTTTGAATTTTATTTTGAGAAACTCTCGTGTTGATAACATGTTGTAGAGCTTGGAGGAAGCTTGTGAAATCTATTCTGATTTCCTTTATTCATTCAACTGGATTGTACATGCTATTTATAGGCTACAAATTTTGGTTTGATCTTGCCGTATCGTATGAAGCTAAAAAGATAAAAGGTCATCAAGTCGTATGTTACAAGTTTTATGAACCAAAGCCTATTAAAACAAATGTGTATGGATATGGGTGAATCATTCATCCCTTAAGTTTATTTTTATAGCAAGTGCCAATTTTTAAGAGATGATATTTGCTTCTTTTTTTCCAATTAGGGCTCTAATTTGTTTCGTTAATCACCTCTAATTCAATTTGGAGCCAAAGTTTCAATAGTGAAAATAAATTTAGAATTTTTATGGTTTTCAGTCCCGCCTCTATTTCTTTTTATCAATTGTTAACCCAAATTAGGGGAATTCTAGAAATAAGAATCTTGCAATAAAAATAAGATGAGATGGCTTGCAATTTGATTAGAGCTTAGTGTTTCGACATAAATAGTTCAACTTTAGAGAAGAGAAGAATTTGGGTTATAATGAGTCTGAGATTTACAATGAGTCATTCATTGCGAGACTTCTTCGCTTGATGATGGTACAATTATTATTTTATTTCTTTTGTATATGCTCTTAACATTGGTGTAGAAAGACAACTATTATGGAATCTCCTCTTCTCCAAGTTCGTGGTGTGTATGAACCTTGGCTCCTTGTTAGTGACTTCAATTGCATCTTAAAAACCGAGTTTTGAAAGGAGGGTTGAAACCGAACCGGTTAAACTTTCTCATGTTTGTGATACTTGCAAATTTCCGACTTGTGCTCTACTTGGGAGGAAAGTACACATGGAGCAACCAAAAAATGGGGAGAGCTAGAGTGGCTAGCAATTTTGATAGGGGACTTTGTGAATGATTTGTGGAGGAATATCTTTGCTCAATCCTATTCCTACTTTGCTGATCTAGTTCTTTCAAACCATCACCCACCCTTATAACTCTAAATTCAAGTTCAATTAGCAAAATTCCTATCAAATTCCAAAATTATTGGACACGGATGGATTACGTAGGGGTGATTGTCGAAGCTGGAGACGTTGAAGTGGATTGCACGTTCTAATTTAGGCTTATGAGCAGACTGATGAATTGTGAATAATACACTTAAGTAAAGAGGTTGAAAGATTTAAAGTTGCACATGAGGCCTTGCATGTAGACTTCTTCATTGTGTTTAAATTAAATAAGAACAAGTCTTAGAAGCCTAGAGAAATCTCCAATTTCACATGGACCAACGCAAGCATGCTTCTAGGAAACTCTCGACAAGGATGAAACTATGCATTAAAACTGAAACTATTCTCAGAAGGCAAGGATGAAACTATGTATTAAAATATAAACTATGAAGTCTTGGAGAGAGAGAGTTTTGCTACTCCTACCAACCTAGCCAACAAAGCAATCACAATGGAACCCTAAACATGAGTACTACAAGTCTACAATAAGCAAGTATATTAGCAATGACTAACAATGGAATGAAGTGGAAGTTAAGAAGATAGTAGACGATGAGAATGGTCACTCAATCAAGTCTCTAATGTGGTCGAGGTGTGCATGGGCTGTCTCTCTCCTTGACAAATCTTCCCATCTCTGGGTAACTATGGTCTCTCTCCTAGCCAAATCTTCCCATCTCTGGGTAACTCTATATGGTCTCTCTCCTAGCCAAATCTTCTGCTTGCAAAGCTCACCGCTTCCTCATGACCTAAGGACTTTCTTGAGCATTCTAGATCATTTCATGGATAAAACCTGAATACTAGTTTCAAGCACATGTTTAAAGAATGAAAGCACCAGCTGTCTTGCCCAAAATAAAGCATGTCATTATAATAAACTAAAATATGCGTAGAGTGTTGGTGTTAAAAACAGAACTCACAAAATAGAACAAGAGAGAGTATTTAGATTTTTTGAGGCTGCCAATTTTCTCTTCATTAACTCACCAAATAAACTGCACGATTACAAGATAAATAGTCCTAATCTAGTGCCACTAATAAACTAACAATCATGCCTATGATCGTGGCTTAATTCAGCAACAAATGACTTGCCTATTCTAGCCAACTAACCAAAACAACTTTGACTCAATCTTAACTGAAAAGTAGGAACTAACTACGACAGCCTCTGACCAACTAACATAACTAATCTGAAATTGAATTAACTTCAACATAGAGGAGTTTCAATACGTCAAACAGTCTCAGAACAAATATCATGTGTTTTTTTCAAACAGGAACATATACTTGGAAATCCTCACAATTCCTAGACTCTCTTGAGGATCCAGTTGTGTAGGTTACAGTATAGTCCAGTCTAGCTTCGTCCTAATCTTTGTATAAATTGCCTTTTACTCAATACAATAATGATCATAGGTGAAAACTGCATACAAACTTATGCAACTCTTGTTAAGGCTTATAAATGGAAAGATGGAAGTAAAAGTTGGATAGATAAAGTGAAGAAACATAGAGCAGATCCCAGTGGCCAGTACAAAGAATTGCAAACGATATTGGATGAAAATTATTATGACAACTCCGATATGGGATTTCTTCATTTTCTGCGTATTACCGTTAACCATCTCAACGATCAAATGGCAAAACAACAAAAGGTTGCAGGAAAAGGAAAAGCAAAAACAAGCAACGCATCTATTCTAATGACCAATCAGAATTGGTTTTGATTTTGATAAACGATGTGGACGATTCATTCCTAGACCGAATTTTCCTAATGACCTACGATGATGATAAAATGCTTCATTATAAACTTGGAGGTATAGATGTTGCTATCTACCACTTTCTATATATTGTTTGACTATATATTGTTTGTTTGTTTTTTTTAATTTTCTTTTTCTATGTTTTTGTGGTGTGCAAACCAAAATACTGATTATAAATAAATTTAATCTAACTTAATCATACTTGCTCCTCCTAACATAAGTCTTTCAAGCTAAGGTATTACCTTGTGTCGTGTATATATGAATATTAATTTGATAATATTTCATAATGTACAGATAGATGGAAATATCTGGAAAAAACATCAAACCTAATGATAGAAGACAACTTTTAAAACATCCTTCCTACAAAGCTAAGGTTGAATCATTTTTCAAAAAATTTATTGAGCATTCTAAAAGTGTGCAAAGCTTAGTAGAAAGAATGAGGAAATAGAAAGAGGCCCAGGAAAGGATGAGAAAAGAGAAAGAGGCCTAGGAAATGAAGATAAAGGAAGAGAAAGAGACCAAAGAAAGGAAGATAAAGGAAGAGGTTGAGGATGAAAGACAAATACTGGAAAAAGAGGTTCAGGAAAGACAGAACAAGGAGGAGACCCGATTGAACGAAAGTGAGCTAGAGCTGAAGATCAAAGATTTCAACGAGTGGAAGGCGTCTGAAGAGTCCCGACTGGAGAAATATCTCCTATAATGTAATATCCGCGATATTCCAAGATTTTTTAAAAATTAATATAATATAATATTTATTATAATGAATTATTTTCTTTTCTCTAAATTAAAAATGAGAATTTCTAAATGTCATATTAACTTCTATTATCTCTTTTAGAAGAGATTATCAAGAAAATTAAAATAAACAAAATTCAATAAATTGTATGAGGAGCTTGAATTAATCAAGAGGACATTAATTAAAAATAATGTCTTTTAGGGATTGAATTTATTTTTATAAAATAAATTACATAAAGGCCTGAAAATCTAGTTACAAACTTTGTAAAAAGAATGCAAGAGCCGGGATTTGAACCCGAGACCTCTTGCACTCTACCCTCACACGCCCCTCTCCAAAACCCGCTAGACCATTTGCACTTTCTTGCTCTTACAACCCAACCCTTTAATCTTATATTAAACAAGCTCCTTCTTCCAATTTGAACATCAGACTTTTGTCTAATTGAAAGAACGTTGATTTGAAAGAGAACCATTGCATGCACCTTCCACCTCCTCATCCCTTGCAAGACACACCACCTTACCTCATCTTCCATCATCATCAAGGAAGCACACCTTGGACCAATGGTGAAGCCTTGCATCATCTTCCATTGGCCTACTCCCTTAGCCATGAATTGAGGACTTCATCAAATTGCCTATAAAAACCGCCGAGCCCTCGCCGGAGCCCCTGGCCGCGCCGCCCCTGTCCGCCGGTCCCCTCCTCTGCCTTTCTCCAGTATTCTGTAATCAACAGAATACCAAAAGTATAATTCTATCCTAAATTATATTATCCTAATTTATGTAATTATAAATTTATAAAGCTTTTATAAATTGTTAGAAATTATCTAAGTAAATTAAGGAGTAAAAATATGGGAGTAAGATCTTGTTAGTTAAAAGCTAGAAACAATGTTAATTTACCTTGGTAACTTAAGTTAAATAAAACAAATATATAAACTTTATGAAATTTATTAGAAGCATGCTTCTTACATAATATAGATGGATTTTTATAAACTAACTATGGCATACAAAATTAATAAGTAAATAATATCATCTCCAAGGTTCAAATAATAACTCTAGAGATGTTGTGCATGTCTTAAAACTACAAGATTATGTCATATTATATGGTCTTAAAAATAAAAGGAGTATTAAATGAAAATCATTCCTAATAAAATATGGGTGCCATTATTATTCTTATACAAAAATAATAACAAGGTCTCTAAGTAGATAAAAGTTATTGCATGGCATAATCTATAGAAGATATAGTATTTATAAAGTTGATTGAATAAATAGATTTACGAAATAAAATCTTTATTCAATGAAAATATGAATTTAGCATATCTTTATATATGGGGGTTATTACAAGATATAATCTATTATTAGGATATGATAAAATAATATATGTTAGCATATGATTCTTGGTTATAGAATATGATAGAGATCTAAAGACTATAGTTTGACTTGGATAATGATTCATGAAAATATGATACTATTAATGGAAATATTACTAAAGTCATCTATAAGAAAAATATTAGTTTAATAATCTTTAAGTGTAGAGATTTGGCACAAGACATGAGTTTTAAATTAAAAATATCAAGTATGATATTACAAATAATCTAGGATATTATAAAGTAGGAAGATGACTTGCATGGAAAAGAAATCTTCTAGTTATAAGGAAGATATTATTTTTATAAACTATAATATTATAATAATAAATTATAAATATAAAGTAGGATATTATGAGTCAAAATTATATTGTTACAAGTCATGAGGATATTAAAGTCTATGATCAAAGATATTTTATAAACTTTATAATGTAAAAGGACTATAAGAATAAAATAAGTAGGATTAATTTAATACATGCTAGTTTTGGCAAGTTACTTTATAAAGAAAATGGAAATTCCTAGTTATGGAAACTTCCATGAAAAGAGGATATAGGTATGACAACTTTGTTTAATCTGAATTATGTAAGTAAATAAAATTCTATTAAGAAAATATTATTAATAAAGTATTCTAGATAAGGGAAATGATATTCTAAGGTTCACCAAATAATAATAGGAAATTTAAAAGTAATAGTTTAATTAACATAAATAAGTAAAAAGAATTATTTTAATAATTATTTTAATAAAGGTTTTATGGAATAATAAGGATTTTACAATACCAAAATAATAATAAAGGAATATTATTATTTTAAGGAAAAAAACTTTCTAAATTATTATTATAATAATTAAGAATCTCAAACCCTCTTATAAAATATTATAAGAGGTAATCCAAATCCTTGGAGGAAAAACATGATTTAAACTCTTTCGTAAATTTTCGTATCGATAGGTCGGAAACCTTGCTCGTAGTCGGGAATCGCATAAGTTCGTCAAAGCTCATTTGTTAGAACTCGCTACGCTAAGGCAAGTGGAATTTCCCTTGCAACCTTTATATTTCATTCCGTAAAAATTCTCGATGTTGGGAACAACTTGAGTGCTTAAGTATAAATGAACCTAGGAAATATCGAATGCTAGATATAACGACCCATTGTTAGCATAGTTACTTTATATTCTCGTAATAGGATTATATATGCTAGTGTGGTTATTATCTTGATTGCTTGTGGTCTCGCTCAGAGATTTACTTTGAATAAACTAGAAAGGGGTGTGGTATAGCCAACGCCTCTATATAACCTTACTAAGTCGTACGTCCATACGACTTTCGGGATCATGATCCTATCCGCTCCGATTGCAAGGAGGGATGTGCGCACTCGAGCTAAGTGCCGGGAAACTGAAGTTCTCCCCTCGGGTGGCTCGGATTATCCGTGTTCCACTACTCTCTACTAAAAATCATTAATTAAGTGGAATATTTTTCGTCACTATATAAGATAAGTGCGAATGCACAATTAAGATACCAAAACCGGACCGGTCTCAAATGATCGATCCGGCTCTCGGTCCGCTCAGGGTGCGAGAGGTTTTCACTTGTATGAATTAATAAATGTTCCCAACATACTTTCGAAATCCTTAAGAAGTCTACAATCTAGTAGCTCTTCTATCGCTTATCGAGTTATCTTCGTCTAAGATATACTCTTCTTGAACCATTAAAGCTCCACATAAACAGGCCTCATCGTATAGCCCTTCGTAAACACAACCGTATTACCTCTTTCGTCAATAATTAAATTTCCGAAATACCCTCGGGAAGTTCCATTCCCGCTTGCTTAGTCTCTTAAACTAATTCTTCTTTTCCGCATGTTTGCCTGGCATTCTATCGCCCCTCGCGAATTATGTCAGAGCCCAGGAACCCTAGCAAGGCGTAAGGCGAAGAGAAGTGAAGGAAGGTCAAGAATCATCAAGATGTATTTATCAATCCCTTTTGGTTTTAATGTCATTATGTTTATGAACAAAATATCGTTGTTTTATGTTTTCAAAGTCTTTATGTTGAAGACAAATGTAAGACGTTTGTAAGAACTAAGTCTCCTTCGGGAGCACCCTTTATATTTTTAAGAATTATGTTTATTTTCGCAATTATTTACGTTCTATATCATTCTAAAAGCCTTGGGTGACTTTGGACGGAAAAGTCCGAGGTCGCTGGCGGTAATACCCAATGTTGTAAAATAGGGGTGTTACAATTGTGGTATCAGAGCTAAACGTTTTGTTTTCAAAACCGAAAACTTTTAAAACCGAAAATTTTCGAAAACCGAGAACTTTTAAACTCTAATTTTCACTTCCGCTACCTAAAACTACCATTTATAGAAAGATTTCCTCTTTTACCTTCTAAAGGAAACCTAGGAATACTACTTCTTAAATTCAAAATTCTTAGCTAAGAAATATCTCACTAAAACGTTTTGAAAACTTTAGATATCAATTACTTAGTTCTAGAACTAACACTTTTACAAAAAAAAAAAACTTTTCTATCTCTCAAAGAACTTATTTTTTTAAAACATTTCCATTCATGGAAAATTTAAACACTTCGCTAGAAAGTTCAAATTAAAACTCATACCATCACAAATTATTAGTAAGGCCAAGACTTGTCTTTCTAAACTCACATGTGCTAAGAGCAAAACTTTAGGACTTTAATAGGACCAAGAAAATGAAAAACATAAAGTAAAGTTTTGACTTAATAATTTTCAAATCCTTGACGTACTTCACTATGCCTTCACCTCATAGAAACTAAGGAGGTTCTATACTTACGCCTTTTCTTTTCTTTCCCTTCCTCAGATTCACCATGGTTAGCCCGAGAAACAACCACCCTGGAAACCACGCCAATGGAGCCCGCTTTGGGACGCATGCTCCGAACCCCTATTTCCCCTATTACGGCGATGAGCACGAGGAAGATCAGCCCGGAGTCAATATGGAAATTGATCAAGTCGGAGAGCCGTGGGAGGAGTCGGAAGAAGATCCCGAGGAGGACCCCGACCTCCCTATCGAGATTCCCGAAGATGATCCCGCACCAGCTGGATTGCCCCCATCTCCAGTGTACGAGCCCGAGGGTTACCCCTCGGAGGATGAGGAAATGGCACCGGGATACGAACCTGGGGACTACTCCGATGAAGAGGATGAAGAGTTGGTGCCCGAGTACCAACAAGAGGCAATAGTACCCGAGCTCGACTTTGAGAACGGGGAAAATGAAGAAGTGAACGACGAGGAGTTTGAGCTTCTGTGGCAAGCCCAAGCTGAGTGGGATGCCATGAATGAGGCGGATCAAGAGTTCAAAGAATCTGAGGAAGAGGATTCGGACGGGGTGATCATTGACCCTGAGACACCACCACCGCCACCACCAGTAATGGAATATGTGCCACCAGCTCCCATGCCACCTATGATAGAGGTTCCGAGGGTCATGCCATCCACAAGTCGGATCCCAAGGGTGGAGGTAGTTTCACCTCCACGTGCGCCCGAGCCCGAAGGGGCCATGCCACCGATGTCACACTTTTGGTGCGAAGAAGACGAGGCTCTCCTCCGACGTCTTCAGTTGGAATCCAACAACATGGAGGAGAGATTCTATGTAACACCCCGTCTTTTCACAAGGCGCTACGTGGTAGTAGACCTTACCAGGTACTATTAAATAGGTTGACAACTACACTTTAGGATCTTACAACATGGGCACGACGAGAAAAACAAAATAAAACATCCAACCTTTTATTTAGTAAAACTTAGAAAACGTAGTTATGCATGAACTCCCGAAAATATAAATATTCCAATACGACCCAACGCTTACTAATACTGAACTAACCAAACAAAATAATAAATAAAACATACTGCTAACTTCATCTTATCAATAATAAAATCAACAACCTAACTGTCATAAATAATCTAGCGTAAAACCAATCCCACTATGACACGCGCTCTTTACCGCTCCGGCCCGCCATCTGGCCTCGGTTCCTGCACGACTCCCTGGTTCATACCTAGAACTGAAAAATATTCCCCGAAGGGTCAGCGTCTAATCTACCAAGCTAGAGAGAATACAGAAATTGCAGAACGTTTTGAAAGCGTTTCTAAAGTCAGCATACAAATCCACAATCGCAATCATAACTCTAAAGGTCAATACCTAAATTAGTTATAATCAGTCACACATACACGTCTACAAACACAACCATATAACAATGCATTTCCTACATCTCACAATCCGACTTCCAAGGCGCTCATCACCACGCCGAGTGCAGAGGAAGGCCCTCTCACTCCACTTCACAATCTCCCTTCTAACCCCGGCTAAGCCTCCACTGGAGCACTTGCCAAAAACACACAGATAATAATTTTCGTTTTGAAGGGGCACGGTTTCCCTGTCACACGGGTCAACGTAGCCAACCCTTCCTCAACGCCAGCTACGATGGGCCGTGTCGGAAACGGTACCAACACAAAGAAAACGTTCCAAAAATATCTTGCCGATAAAATACATTCAAAACCATTTACTCACACAACAATTCAAGGAGTACAAAACAATTTAAAAAGGTATTCGGGACTAGTTCCCAAAACCCGCCCTACAATAACGGTACGCAATCTAACAAGGTAGAGAAGAACCGAGCAAGTCAAAAAACGACTTACCTCGAAGACGAATTCCTGGCAGATATGTAGATCAACAACCCGAGCAAACAAATTACCTAAACGTTATAAAAAAACGCTGATTTTTTTAATACCATGAAATTCCTAATATCAAGAAAGTATATACCCGAGACCCAAACTCCCAAACCCGAATCTCAACCTCACTCGACTCTTAGCCAAACCCTCACCCATCCTACTCTCTATCCCGTACCTTAACCTGATACATGACTTCAACCTAGCTACCTAACCCACACTCGAACTCCAGAGTCTATACATACCTCGAACTAGATCAAACCAAAATCAAAGACAAAGTCATGAAGCAAAACACTTAATCATGAAAAACAGAATTTTCCAGAAACTATATGTCCACTTTAAAAATATCAAAACCCGACTAAAACCGATCCAAAAATTACGTAATTTTGTAAGAACACCTGATATCCAGTTATAAAACATCAGAACTTAGAATCATTCAAAAATAATATCTTAAAGAAAAGTTATATTTAAAATACTACACATCTGTTTAACAAAAACGTGAAACTGAAACGGGTCGGTTATTCTCATAAACAGGTATGCTACAATTAATGAAAAGTTACGAAATTTTATAGACAAAAACTAGATTTCATAACGGTTCCAAAGGCATAGAAAACATATAATTTGGAATTATATATGATTTTTGACGATTTTTCTAAAAACATATTACGATCCAGAAAAACAGAAAACTTGCTGAACTTTTATGAATTACCGTGACTTCCATAGGAATCAAAGTTCCACCAAATTTTAACACTTACTTTGTTTACTGGTTAAAACCACCTATGAATTTTTCCAGAATTTATTGATATAAAAGAACACCAAAATCCATTGCTTTCCACACCCTTGATCCCACTAAATGCTAAATCCAAATCCGTACCATCTGAAACCAACTAATAGCACATTCTAAACTTAATTAGTCCACCAAATTCTAGCCTTTATATATATTTTATAAACCAAACTAGATTTCACTCCAACATATATATTTATACGTAACCCTCCCCACATACACGAACCAGAAGAATAAAACGCAAACAACCCTCCCTCACCGGCGAGCCTACAGGACATCCCTACCCACTCAATCCCGACCCGGCGACTTCGAAAGGGACAGAAAAGAAGAGATCCTATCCTTACCCATGGAGTGTCGGAGTAGGTGTTGCGCACTGATCACCCGGAAGAAGGCAGTGACGATCCCGATGCCGGCGGCTATGAAATCCGACCGACGCTGTGCGAGGCGCTATGGCTTAGGAACGATGGACAACTTCCGGCGTTAGGCTCTTCCAGTGGAGCGTGCTGGCGCCGACAACAACGCACGAGGAGGACCGAGGTGTAAGGAGAAGACCAGTGTTTGGTTTTGGGGAAGGACGAAGATAGATGGCTTTCACGGGGAGTACGGGTCTTGAGGTTTTAAAGTAAAAAGAAGATTAAAGATAAGATCTTGATTAAATTAGGTGTGATTAGGGTTAACATGAGATTGGAACGGCTCTTAAAAGATATGATCAGATTTCCTTGAACAGAATTGGTTTAAGGATAAGATTAATCTCCTTGGATAGAAATACATATATACCGAAAAACCCAATTCCTTGTAACCCAAGAAACTCGTTTTACGGAACCCGAATATTACATTCTACGGGCCACCTTCAATATTTGAGCGAGCTAGGCAAGCCCCTAGGGAGATTCAGATGGAAGGATTCACCACATGGGAGGAGGGTGAATCGTCCAACCGCCGAGCTCGACTACCTTGGGTGAACGCTCCACCACCTTCCGGTATCGTACCCACCGGAAGACGCAGGGTGAACCGTGGCTTACTGGAGAGCCACCGCAACGAGTGGATCGCCGAGACGAAGAGGGAGCGAGAGGAAAGGCTTCAACTCAGGATCTACATCGCGGAGCTTAAAGCCCGCGAAAACCGTCGCTATCGCAGAATAGAACAGGCCAACTTGCTCCTTAGCAACGACTCGGGGATCATTGACGACACTCTCTTCGAGGAAGGATTCCTCGATACTTACACCGACCGTATCTAGTTCCCTTAGTATTGTATTTTCCTTTACAAGAAGTGAGCTTAGACCACTTCTTTCGACTTCATTTTCTATCTAGGAAGTCGACTCGGATTAGCTTTCTTTCCTATGTTTAAAACGGCTTAAGATATAAAAGCCCTTGTACTTCTTCTTATGAAACTATTAATGAAATTTCCTTTCAGCTATTAGCACTGTCGTATCCATGAAAAAAATGTTTAAAACGGCTTAAGATATATGTTGCTATCTACTAATTTCCTTCAAACTCATCAAAAAAATTTATAATGACCAATCCAGAATTGGTTTTGATTTTGATAAACGATGTGTACGATTCATTCCTAGACCGAATTTTTCTAATGACCTTCGATGATGCTAAAATGCTTCATTATAAACTTGGAGGTATATATGTTGCTATCTACTACATTTTATATATTGTTTGACTATATATTGTCTTTTTATTTTTTTAATTTTCTTTTTCTTTGTTTTTGTGGTGTGAAAACCAAAATACTGATTATAAATAAATTAAATCTAACTTAATCATACATGCTCCTCCTAACATAAGTCTTTCAAGCTAAGATCCTAGCTTGTGTTGTGTATATATGAATATTAATTTGATTATCTTTCATAATGTACAGACAGATGGAAATATCTTGAAACAACATCAAACGTGATGATAGAAGACGACTTTTAAAAGATCCTTCCTACAAAGCTAAGGTTGAATAATTTTTCACAAAATTTATTGAGCATTCTCAAAGTATGCAAGCTTAGTAGAAAAAATGAGGAAAGACAAAGAGGCCCTAGAAAAGATGAGAAAAGAGAAAGAGGCCTAGGAAATGAAGATAAAGGAAGAGAAAGAGGCCAAAGAAAGGAAGATAAAGGAAGAGGTTGAGGACGAAAGACAGATATTGGAAAAAGAGGTTGAGGAAAGACAGAACAAACAGGAGATTTGATTGAAGAAAAGTGAGCTAGAGCTGAAGATCAAAGATTTCAACGAGTGGAAGGCATCTGAAGAGTCCCGACTAGAGAAATATCTACTATAACCGGAGGTGGCCCTCCGGATTAAGTGAGCTTTTTTTTTGCAAGCTTCCTTCAAACTCCTCAAAAAAATTCCTAATGACCAATCCAGAATTGGTTTTGATTTTGATAAACGATGTGGACGATTCATTCCTAGACAGAATTTTTCTAATGACCTACGATGATGCTAAAATGCTTCATTATAAACTTGGATGTATAGATGTTGCTATCTACTACTTTCTATATATTGTTTGACTATATATTGTTTATTTATTTTTTTAATTTTCTTTTTCTATGTTTTTGTGGTGTGCAAACCAAAACACTGATTATAAATAAATTAAATCTAACTTAATCATACTTGCTCCTCCTAACATAAGTCTTTCAAGCTAAGTTATTAGCTTGTGTCGTGTATATATGAATATTAATTTGATTATCTTTCATAATGTACAGATAGATGGAAATATCTGGAAAAAACATCAAACCTGATGATAGAAGACGACTTTTAAAAGATCCTTCATATAAAGCTAAGTTTGAATCATTTTTCACCAAATTTATTGAGCATTCTCAAAGTGTGCAAAGCTTAGTAGAAAGAATGAGGAAAGACAAAGAGGCACAGGAAAGGATGAGGAAAGAGAAAGAGGCCCAGGAAATGAAGATAAAGGAAGAGAAAGAGGCTAAAGAAAGGAAGATAAAGGAAGATGTTGAGGAGGAAAGACAGATATTAGAAAAAGAGGTTGAGGAAAGACAGAACAAGGAGGAGACCCGATTGAAGGAAAGTGAACTAGAGCTGAAGATCAAAGATTTCAACGAGTGGAAGGCGTCTGAAGAGTCCCGACTAGAGAAATATCTCCTATAACCCGGAGGTGGCCCTTCGGATTAAGTGAACATTTTTTTTGCAAGCTTCCTTTAAACTCCTCAAAAAATTTCTCGATCTGGGTAAGTGTAAGTTAATTAGTTAAACTAAGGTGATGCGCAAAATTTTGATAATAATAGATTTTAAAACACTACAAATTGAAATTTATGAAAAATAAATGAGAAGAAAACTTATGGTAAAGCAATCCACTCTTTTAATGGAAGATGACATTTATGGTTGTATCTTTGTGTGCACATTATTTTCTAAATATGATTGAATTAAGCATAAAAAAATCTTTGAATAGATAAAACTTTATACACTAAAGAAAAAGTCATTCGACTACATGTCGACATCGCATTCAATTCACATACATGGTGAAATAGACTATGTCACATTATCATGCATTTTAAAATAAAAAACCACTTAATTCTCTTTTATGATAATCTTATTTATTCATTTCTAAATCATTATTATTAGATATTTTTTATGCTTATTTATGATCAAATTTTAACAACTTTACATCCTTTATCTAGTGATATCTTTTACAGTTACTTTTAATCAATTTTTAATTTTATTTTTATCTAAAATAAAGAAAATATATATATTAGTTTATAACTTAATTAGTATATGAGATTTAATTGTTAATGTTTTTTAAGTTAATTAATCTTATTCATCTGAATAAACTCTTATTAACTATCTTACATTACTTCAATTTTTTGGAAAAGTCAAATTTTGATCAAATTGTTATAAAATTGATATAACCAATAGTTGATTTAATTAGTAAATGAACATAAACTCATATAAAATGAGACGATATTGTTTCTTAATCAAGAACTTTCACTTCAAAGTTTATTTTCACCAACTAAATTGATTTTTTGAACTCAAATAAACACAATTTTAATCACATCACTAACTTATTTTTAATCTAAAATAATATAGGTCATTGATTTTTTTTAGTCAAAGCATAAGAATTTTATTAAATATCAAGTTCAACTAATGCTAGTACACATGATAGTACATCAAACTCATATACATGATCTTATCATGGCAAAGACACTAAACAAGTTATATAATGAGCCACAATGTTGCCCGTTCTACTAACACAAGATGATCTAAAACCCATAAAAGTAGATAAAATGGATCTAATATCTTCAAACAAGCAGCCTAAATATATGAGGTTGGAGTTGCAATTGGTAATGGTTTTGAACAATTGATAGAGAATCACTTTCCACATGAATAGAATGTATTTGGAGCGGAAAACATAGTTGAAGACCAAAAAAGATAGCCATGGAGTCATCAAACTCAACCAACCATTTCACCAACAAGCGACACATTATTTTAGTTTTAATAAAGACTTTGTTGAAATAGGTGAATTTTATAGATATTTTTGTGTAAGAAGTTATTTTTATTCATTCCTTTTAAAATCAGCATTAGAGTCACACTCGAGTATAATATATCGCTATAGCGAAAAATGCGATCAAATTCCGATCATTGGATTCAAAGAATGGACGTACAGGATTAAAGTGGGTTTGATTAAAAAACAAAGAAATGGGTGGGTTCATTTACAGTGGCACGCACGGGTAAATAATTCAATTTTTTCATTCATAGATAAAATTACCCTTTAGATAAATAAACCCTAAAAGACAAAAACCTATACGCATCTTTTTTCTCAACCTTCTCCCTCTCCCTCTCTTTCTCCAACCCCCTCTTACTCTCTAGATCTGAAGATGAAAATCTTCATACTTTCCCCCCTTTTTCTTTTTGGGTGAAATTAAAAAGCTTTTGGGTGAAATCTAAAGACATGTAAGTTTCTATTGTATTCTTCCTACAACGTTTCCTTTGTCTGATTAATTAAAGGTATTTATTCTCAGCAAATTGGTTTGTTGAACTTCACGAGAATTATGAAAGATTTTAGATTGCTAGTCGTTAATTGTTTCTCCATTTGCTATTTAAGCAAACCTAATTTTTGTTTGCTATGGGCATGATTCTTTTCTGCAAGTATAATTACTTTTTTTTTCTTGATTTAGATGGTTCTTTGAAGCCAACTGAAGTGACAATTTGTGGGTTCATGTGACATGTGATTTAGGTCATTCTTTTTTTTCTATTGTGTTCTTCTCGTAGGTATGTTAAGGTTCATAACTTTGTATGTTAAAAGTTCATCATGAGTGTTCTTACAGTTCACACTTTGTACAACGTTCAATCACTTTGTACTACGTTCAATAGTTATATGTTGAAGTTATTTGGTAGCCTATAAGCATAATTTGAAAACTTATTTGGTAGCCTATTAGCTCAAATGGTAGAGCAATGTGCATGTGCACATAGATGTAGGTTCAACTCCTACATAAGCTAATTCTTGATACAATCATGTCTTTTTGTTCATATCGGTTATTCTTTTGGTTCATGACTTCTTAAGGTAAGGTTCATACTATTTCTTCTTCTGGTTCATAAATTTTGTTTCATTCTTTTTTGTTTATAACAATTGTTCTTTTGGTTGTTTGAATAACCTTAGGTTCATCAAACTTCATCTTATGGTTCATGTATTTTAGTTCGTGCTAGTTATTATTTTCTTTCGTGATTTTTGGTTCATGGTACGTGTTCTTTTGGTTCATGTTTTTATAAGCTAGGTTCATATAATTCTTATAGTTCATTAAGTGTTGCTATTTTTGGTATTTGGACTAGGACATCGTGACCACTATCCTTTATTGCTATTTTTGGTATTTGTTTCCCTTTCTAAAACCTTCATTAAGTGTTGCTTGTTTTAGTATGTTGGTTAATGAGCTTTTGGGCCTAGCTTGCATGCTAGCCCTAGCCTCCAATCTTTGTAACCGTAACCCTAGTTAGGAGCTCCTCTATATAAATGAGCCTCCTCTCTTGTTTTCCTCACGCTTGATTATTGATAACGAAGTGTTGTCGGAATTGTTCCACACTCTCGTATTAGGCGTCACCAATCTCCTCAAAACTCCCTTCCTCTCTCGTTTTCTCCCTTGAATTCGAGCCCTCTCATCGCTACACTCTGATTTCTCTCTTGATTCTAGGCTTAAGTGTCTCAAGCTATTGGTTACAAGCTCGTGAGACCGGATACGAGTCCAAGTTCAAGATCCTTCGGTGAATCCGGAAACGTGTTCACATCACGTGCCAAAGTTTTCGACCTAGGAGCGAGAAGCTTCAAACCTTGCCCAATTTGTCATGAAGGCTTGAAAATAGGTGATTGTAGATAATAACACATGACACGCACATGTCATAGCTTGCATATAGGAGTAGTTTAGATGCATGTTTTATATATGTTTTAGCTAGTTTTAGGTTTGTTTTTATCTAGTTTTTAGGTTTTTGTATTGTCGGGTAGATTGTGCTTGTTTGCTCGGTTTTTTAGGTTTATGAGCAACATCGGGGCGAGGTTTGGTTGACCATGGCGGTGGGTAGATGAATTAAAGAAGCTAGGAGATCGTACAATGGAGTTTGAAGGAGTAGAAGAGAAGAGCAAGAAACAAGACAATTGCGCCGGTTGCAACCCGAGCAGTTAAACCGAACAATCTTGACTGAAGGCGATTACGCGGGTTGACAAAAGCGCGGCCGCGTAATCCAAGGACAACACGCGCAATCGGAAGTTTCACGTGGACGTTATTGGGCCGAGCTCTTGGGTTTGGTTATATCATCAGACTATGTAGCTTAAAGATAGGCTTTTTGAGGGTTATTTGCAAGACATATATAAACCTTTGTTAGTTTATTGTTATGACAACTTTGATCATAACTTTTTGAGGCTAGGGTTTTCTCTCTTTCAAGGAGCAAACTTTGAACCTCTTGTAAGTTTTTATTAATTTCAATTATGCATTGCTAAATTCCCTTGTGTTTGACTAGTTAATTGAAGTCATGATTTGCATATTGTTGTGAGCTTTGATTGATTCTCAACAAACTTGAATAGAGTTTATTCTCTATACTTAATTGGATCTAAACTAGGGTTTTGTTAGATTGATCACCTAATTGAATTTCTAGTTATAACTGAATCTGATTAATTACCGGTAGGAGTTAATTTGATCAAGAGTATACTTTAATCAATTTAGTACCGGTTGGACTAGTTGGTTAAAGAAGGGAATAAATTCACAAGTCACTTAGATGTCTGGTTGCTCTAAGTGTTTGTTTCTATTGATAACTTGAATCGTTATGTTGTTGTCTAATTGAATCTAAAAGGTCTTTTAGGTTGTTAGATGATTAGGGTTGTTAGACTGGTAGTTCTATCAACTAAATCTAAAGTTCGGGTCATAATCCTTAGTAGGGTCATAATCTACAATAGATTAGTCAAGTGAGAAGAGAATCAAGAGAATCGATGATCAACAAAGCAATGTCATGATGGGTTTAACTAGTTGAACACACTTGTCTTTCATATATTACAATCACTTTTGCATTCATATTTACTTTTATTCTGCATATTAGATTAGACTATCAATCATAAAACCCCCTTTTAGTTATTTGGCATTTAAGTAACAGCATAAATACACGAGTCCTTGTGGTATCGACCCTTGCTTACCATTCTACTCAGATTGGTTAAGTTAGGATTCTTTGATAGGTATTAACGACCACTGAAAATACCTCATCAACATGTCATATTTATCCTTGCAATTTGTATCATTTCAATGCCCCTTTCTGTCATTGCGTATGTTTTTAAGGGTATTATGGTCATTATGTAATATAAAATTCTGTATCCAACTCGTCCTACCGAACACTAATAATTTTGATTCAGTTAGTAGCTCCAATTCCAGCTAATCTGACCGAATGGAGCCTTACGTACTATGTATGTTATTAAAACTAACCATATGTGCATCAAAACAACGAAAAAATACATCTTGTTTTGCATGTGAATCGAAACTAATGGTATGTGAATAAAAAACTAGCTAACTATAGTATTCATTCACATATCTAAAGGTTAAAAATAAATAAATCTCGAAATTAATGCACAATGTGTATCCATTTTTTGATGCACGTAGAGTTTGTTTTGATGCACATCTAAGGCGAAAGTGATGCCCAAAAATTTGACTTATTATGTATGTGCAATAAAAATAAACATATGTGTGCAACAAAATAACCAAAAAGTGCATACTATTTTGTACCCGGTCCGGACGTAGATTGGCCCCGGCTAATCGAACCGGGCGAAAGACCTAAAAAAAAGTGCATACTATTTTGCATATGCTTCGAAACAAACGGTATATGCATCAAAAGCAGCTAACTATAGTATTCATGCACATAACTTAAGGTTAAAAAATAAATTTCAACCAAAAAAAAGGTTAAAAAATAAAAAATTTGAAATGGATGCACAATACGCATAAAAAATCAATACACAAATAATTAGGGTTGATGCACATTGAGTTAATTTGATACACATTTAAGGCGAAATTAATGCACAAATGCACGCGATTTTTAAACGGATTTTAAAAAAAAAGGAAAATTATAGTCTTACCCATAGGGTAGGCTACCCTTTATACATGGCAATGAGGTGGCAATTAGGTGGCCTCTTCTCATGTGAGATGATGATCTAAAATATCATTTTTACTTTTTAATTTAAAATCATCTTCTCTCTTCAATTAATTAATGGTCAAACTTTCCTTCATATCTCCATAATTACCAAATCACATTCAACCCCTCCCCTCTAAATTTGGCAGTGCATTCTAATTCCCATATCTAATACAACTAGTAAATACTATTTTTATTTTAGCTTTTAGACCTTAGAAATTAAAAAATAAATGAAATAAATAGTACTTAAGGTTTATAATTATTGGGATTTAAGTTTAAATACTACGGAGTATTTGTTATTTTGAACTTTATTACATTTCTCTTATAGTACAATATTATTATTTTAAAATCTATTACATTTATCTTATACCATAATCAAAAAAATAAATATTAAAGTGTATAAGTTAAGTGATATTACATTGAATATATAATATTATATACTAGTGAGCTACAATATATAAGTTGCATAATATACTATATGCTATATTTAATAGTGTGTATGAAATTATATATCATTAGCATATACAATATACTACAATAGTAAGTTATTAGAATTTATGCGTTATTAAGGTTTAAATGTTTAGTTTTGAGTTTAAAATAATTTGAGATTTATAATTTAGGGTTTAAATATTTAATATTTAAGTTTGAGATTTATAGTTTATGATTTAAGGTTTAGGGTTCAAGGTGTATGGTTTGGAGTTTAGGAATACAACTTAGGGTTTAGAGTTTAAGCTGTAGGGTTTAGGCATTTAACTTCGGGTTTAGTGTTTAGGGTGTAGGGTTTAGTATTTACGAACTTGACTTAGGGTTTAGGGTTGAAGTTGTAGGGTATTGGAATTCAACTTAGGGTTTAGGGTTGAAGTTGTAGGGTATTGGAATTCAACTTAGGGTTTAGGGTTTAAGGTGTAGGGTTTAGTGTATATGGTTCAAGGTTTAGGACTTAAATTGTTAAATCAATCATGATTGATAATTTTTTTTTAAAAATGAACAAAAACCCCGGTAAATAATAGTTTTAGGTTTTAGAAATTCAACTTAGGGTTTAGGGTTTGGGATTAATAATTTAGGGTAAGGGATAGGGTTTAAAGATTTTACTTATAATAATAAACTAGTGTGTTTAGGAAAGTATTAAGGTTGAATAATTTGATTTAATTTTATATATATGTTTAGATCTGTCAAATATGTTGGTTAGGTTGGGTTCGGCTTTGGCCATTTTCGATTTAGGTTGAGTATGGGTGTAGTTCAATCGATAGATGAAATTGAGTTGGGTTACATCAAGTAATCATGCGAGTTCATATCAATGAATGGGTTAGCACCATAACGATTATTAAATATTATTTAAATTAAATAATACTTAAATTTGAGTGATAAACAAAATTAATTTAAAATAATAATAAAATATATCATGCCAGTTCTTTTATTTTTTTTCTAGAATTTTGAACTCTTTTTTATTATTAAAATCCAAATTGAATAATAATTAAAAAATAAATCAAATAAACTTAAATTAATTATTTTAATAATTTCATATTTTAAGATTCCCTTATGTGAATCGCTTATTTTATTTTGCTTAACATATCAAATTATAAGGGTAGAGCGATCTGACTTTAGTTATATTGCTAGCCTTACACTGCTGGAAAACGCGTCTATAGCCAGGAAAATAGACACAACTTTCGCCACAAAAATAACCACGAAATCACGTTAGCCACAACATCCCCAACGGATTGCCCTTCGAAAGGTGCCCTGGGGCTAAAACACGCGAGGCTAAATATCACTCTGGAAAAGAACCACAGAATTCTAGTTTTGTGGCTATTTAGCTGCAAATAATAGCCGCGAACTAGTTCATTGCTAAATGTGTGGCTATTGGCCACGAAAGTCATGTTCAACCATATTAGCCAGAATTGAATATCATGGTTGGTTTTGAGTGCATCACCATCAAATTTTAACCACGAATGTATTTTGTATCTAAATTCGAGTCGAATTTGAACTCATAATCGCACCTATTTCGTGGCCATTAGCCTTGAAATTTGCCATGAATCTATTTAGGGGGAAAATCTGTGGCCATTTAACCTTGAAATTTGTAATGAATCCATTTTGTTACAAAATTTGTGGTTAAATAATTACGCATTTAAAAAAATAAAAAAAATATTATACTATAATATATATGCTAATTTCTCTCTAATGTTCTCTAGTTTAGTCAAAACAATAGTATACATAAAGTTAATGCAAACAATGCAAGAAGCACTTAAAGATGAACAATACATCATTATCATAACACATTTTCATCATAACACATTTAAGTAGAAGCCAACATATTTAACAACAAATGAGTCTTGTTGCTCAAGCTCAACCAAAGCACCACAAACTTAGAGGTGCAGAATTCGTATATTTGATACAAACATTTTCTGAAACAAAAGCTAAGCAGAGTACAACGATAGCCACCTTCGACTTGCCAACCAGAGAACCTGCACAAATATAAAGATTCAAATATAGTATTAAGTACCCCTTGATGCTTGCTGTAAAATACATATTGCTTACAAACTAGAACCTTTTTTGTCCAAAAATAAAAAAATACTACAGTTCAACAATTAATCTTCAACACCTTTGATCTTTAGCATCCAGCCCAATGATAATATTTTTCTTTTTATTTCAACTAAAAAAATGATGGTAAAGTATAGTTGTGATCAGAGGCTAGGAGTCAATTTCATAGCCTAGCAATTAGTTTTAGCTTCAAGCATCAAACATAGCCTAGTCTTATTCGATGAGCCAAAGTCACCAAACCGGCATAAGGAAACATCTTATCAAATTTGGAACATGGATATTGCACTAGAAAAGAGTACAAAAGATGTTGTACAAAAGTGAGGACAAGTCCAATAAAGATTCAGATTTCAAGCTAATCTAATTAGAACTTTGAACAAGTTATCCAGTTAAGGTCTTAAACATGGAAAGAAAGCATTACAAGTGCCAAGATTTACCATTTCACAATCGATAGCCAATAATTCATTTGGGAAAGATCTAGGAATTGCAGGATGCGTGTAAAGAAAACCTTCATTATTTAAGCAAACTGTAAGAAAATGACAACTATCCACAATAAGTACAAATAACGAGATTAGCATGTACATGCTCAAAGGCAATAACAAGAAAAATGTTTCAAGTTAACAATCATTCTTACCACATGCCAATCTACCACCAGCATTGCCTGTTGTCAAGCTAAGTTCATGACCTCATGACCTCCTATATTTGCAGATTATAAGTTAGAACAAGCTAAAACAGATAATGGAAAGCAAATAGACATCAGAACCAGCTACAACACTATGGGTGCTCGAGCATAAGTGTAGCATAAGTGGCCAATTTACCAACATGGTCAATTTACAAGTGCAGCATAAGTGAAATGATAAGCTTTCAATTCTACAATTTGGGTGCTCGAGCTTTTATGGCACATTTGAGCTTGCTTCACACGTACAGCATAAACATATAAGCATATATTGTTTCTTCAGAATAAAAACACACAAACTAGTCAGGTGTAAAGCACCTAATTTATCAATGTAATCACAACACACATGTCAAAGGCATTGCAATCAGAAGAAGTCATCAATATGATAATCAAGAAAGAAACTAATTTGGGGGCTAAGTTGAATTCGCTAGGAAAAATTCAGCCCTAAATATTTTGTCAGTCATCTTTGACAACCTGATAGTTATAGTTTAAGTAGCTTTAATCAAAAAGAGAAGATGAGATATCAATTACGAGATCAAGCTGATAAGTTTCAAACAGTAAGACTATACAACTAGTTCCACTGGGAATTTCAGACAATGAAGAAACTCAGCATTACTTTCAGTATGACTTTCTTTGACACCCAAATTAAACTTGACGAATGAGAACCTGATTCCACTGATTCATGATAGATGGGGAATTTGGGGCTAATTACCTTGCGGCGAGAGAGCTCAGCCTTCCAAGCAGCTTTGCGTTCGGCGACCTCGCGCTGGCGCTCTTCGATATAACTCTGTATCTCCCTCTCCTTCATAATCCGATCTTGAATGTCTGCCTCCAGCGCCTCCACAAATCTATCCGCCACCTTGAAACCGGTCAATTTGGAGACGAATTTGGATCTCAATGAGAAATAAGAATCGCGATTGACAAAAAGACATTATGAAAAAAATCAACTGAGAAGGACAAGCTACCGATCAATTTGGAGACGAATTTGTGGACTTTGACAAGGTGGAGAAGATAAGCCAGCGGTGAAGAAAACGAATTCTTTCTCCCCGAAGAATTTGTGGACTTTGCCAATTCTCTCACTTTCGAGTTCCTTCATAGAGCAGTTCTACTAGGGTTGGAGAAGGCAAAGAGAGCCGCTCGAGTTAGATCTGGAAAGTGAGCAAATTAGGGTTAGAGAGGGAAAAGGCCTTATGGGCTTAGATTTTTCTGGGCCAAAAATTACTTTTCCCTCCTAAAAACTAAACATTCCCTCCTTTTAACATTTAATCCCGCCCAAACAAATTTTTAACCAAATATTCCCGTCCAATTTTTTTATCCAAATAATCCCACCTTTTTAACCAAATATTCAGCCCGCCCAAATTAAATAATTCCCTCCTTTTTCCCTCTTAAATAATCCCACCGTCGTGGGGCGTTGCCCCCCGAACCCCCTACTAGGGGGCTCCGCCCCCTAGGACCCCTGACGTGTACTTGTTAATATCAAGCATATAAAGATCATCATAGAGGTTTAGGTATCGTTAATCTTAAACTTTAACCATATCATGTGAACTAATTAGGTTTCTTATAAGAATGAACAGTTCTAAAGAAATAAACGACTTCTTATTAGAATGAACGACACTAAAGGAATATAATGGTTTCTTATAAGAATGAACGACTCAAAATAAATATAAAGTTTTCTTATAAGAATGAACGTCTCTAAAGAAATATAACGTTTTCTTATAAGAATGAACGACTATAAAGGAATATAACGATTTCTTATTAGAATGAACGATTCTAAATGAATATAACGATTTCTTATAAGAATGAACGATTCTAAAGGACTATAACGTTTTCTAATAAGAATGAACGATTCTAAATGAATATAACGATTTCTTATAAGAATGAACTATTTTAAGGGACTATAATGTTTTCTAATAAGAATGAAAAATTCTAAAGGAATATAACGATTTCTTATAAGAATGAACTGTTCTAAAGGAATATAACGATTTCTTATAAGAATAAACTATTATAAGTGAATATAATGTTTTCTTATAAGAATGAACGATTCTAAGTGAATATAACATTTTCTACGTTTTCTTATAAGAATGAATGAATCTAATAAGAATGAACGATTCTAAATGAATATAAGATTTTCTTATAAGAATGAACGATTCTAAATGAATATAACAATTTTTCATAACAATGAATGATTCTAAGTGAATATTATGTTTTCTTATGAGAATGAACGATTCTAAAGAAATATAACGATTTCTTATAAGAATGAATGATTATAAAGGAATATAATGATTTCTTATAAGAATAATCGACCCTAAACCCTAACCCTAGACCCTAAACCCTAAACCCTAAACCCTAATAAATATAACGCTTTCTTATAAGAATGATCGATTCTAAGTGAATACAATATTTTCTTATAAGAATGAATGATTCTAAGTGAATATAACATTTTCTACGTTTTCTTATAAGAATGAACGATTCTAAATGAATATAACAATTTCTTATAAGAATGAACGATTCTAAGTGAATATTATGTTTTCTTATAAGAATGAATGATTCTAAAGAAATATAACGATTTCTTATAAGAATGAATGTTTATAAAGGAATATAATGATTTCTTATAAGAATAATCGACCCTAAACCCTAAACCCTAAACCCTAAACCCTAGACCCTAAACCCTAAACCCTAAACCCTAAGAATAATGATTTGTTATAAGAATAAACGATTCTAAATGAATATAACAATATCTTATAAGAATGAACGATTCTAAATGAATATAACGATTTCTCATAAGAATGAACGAATCTAAATGAATATAACGATTTCTCATAAGAATGAACGATTCTAAATGAATATAACGATTTCTCACAAGAATGAACGAATCTAAATGAATATAACAATTTCTCATAAGAATGAATGAATCTAAATGCATATAACGATTTCTCATAAGAATGAACGATTCTAAATGAATATAACGATTTCTCAATAAATGAACGATTCTAAATGAATATAACGATTTCTCATAAGAATGAACGATTCTGAATGAATATAACGATTTCTCATAAGAATGAACAATTCTAAATGAATATAGCGATTTCTCGTAAGAATGAACGATTCTAAATGAATATAACTATTTCTCATAAGAATTAAAAATTATTAAAAATTATTAATTTCCTGGGAAGTCATTTATAATTTATTAAAAATTATTAATTTCCTAGGTGAGCATGATTGATATTTTATTTTAATAAATATTTTTTTATAAAGGCCTATGGGTAATATTTATTAAAATTTTAAAATAATTGTTATTTATAGTGGAAATAATTTTACAAATAATAAAAATTAATTAGGAATGGGCTTGTGAGGTAATAAAAAATGTGATGGGCTTGGGAGTCAAAAGAAATGGGCCCGTTTTTGGATCACCGTACTCGACCAATATGGAGGAGCAGCCCAATCCAAACGTACTCTTGTCCTCTTCCTTCGTTGAAATCTTGTGATTATTTCTGAAGATTTACCACGAAATGAAGAACTCGTGGCTAATCTTGTGATTGTTTTTGCAAATTTTTTCAAACAAACAAAGTTAGACACGAAATAAAGAACTCGTGACTAGTCTCGTGGTTATTTCTGCAGATTTCTCACGAAATGAAGAACTCGTGGCTAATCTCGTGACTGTTTCTGCAAATTTTTCCAAACAAACAAAGTTAGACACGAAACGAAGAACTCGTGACGAGTCTCGTGGTTATTTCCGCAGATTTCTCACGAAATAAAGAACTCTTGGCTAATCTCGTGACTGTTATCGCAGATGTTTCCAAACAAACTATGTTAGACACGAAAATAAGAACTCGTGGCTAGTTTTGTGGTTATTTCTAAAAATTCTAACGAAATGAAGGAACATTTATGAGTCAATGATTCAAATTACCCACACAAATATCCACAAACCTAGCCACTACTAGTATGTGGGTACTTAGCTCCAGACTTTGTCCTGAATATACACACGAATCTTTTTTCGTGGCTAATTAGCTACTACTCTAGAAATGAATCTAGCTGCGCAAGAAATTCGCGTCCATTGGGCCTTAACGTTAGCCACGAGCTTGTTTTCATGACAATATGGCCAGAAATCTACAACCAAATCTAGCCGTGCTCACTTTTCGGGGCTATTCGGCCTCAAAACTAGCCACAACTCTATATTTCATGGCCATATTACTGCAAACTGAAATATTTGTGGTTAAACTTATGGCCGTTGCTACCCAAATTACCCTCGCCAAAATTTGTGGCTAAATATTTTCTGGCTACAGACGCGTTTTCCAACAATGTTAGTTCCCGTGCCCTGCACAAGTTTATAAAAGTATTTTATTATTTATTTATAAATTTGATCAAATTGATATTTAAAAAACTATACGTTTGTTATTAAAAAAATTTATTATTTTAAAATTAATTATTAAAAATTAATTATTTATACAATTAAGGATTTTTTTAAGAAACAATATGTATCTTATCGTAAAAACTATCTTATCCAAAAATAAAACTAATATATTAAAAATAATATGAAATAATCTAATTAAAAATAATCCAATTAATTTTTACAAAATCAAATTGATTTAACAATGATGGGTAGTGTAATTCAATGGGGAACCGTTTTAAATATTATTTCAATGTCCTCTTCAATATATAGTAATGAACTAATTATATACGATTTAATGTTATAAATTGAATTTTAATAATCATTTCAAAAAAAATCAAATATAATAATTATGTTCCTAATATTTTAAAAAATAGTAATATTATTGTTAATATTAAAAAATATTCTATAATAAATATTAGGTTTCTATCACTTGCCAAGTTTAAGATCTCTAAATATAATAACATATTAGTAATATTCTTATATTTAAAGAAATTAGTTCATAATAAAGATTATATTTATATCATTTGCCAAATTTTAAGATCTCTAAATATAATTGTATATTAGTAATATTAGTAACATTATTATATTTAATAAAAACTTTCCATAATGAATTACAATCTTAATCCAACTTGCCAAAATTTAAGATATCTAAATATAATTGTATATTAGTGATATAAGGAATGTTATTATTTTAAAATAATGATTGTAAATACTTAAATTAACAAAGGGTAAAGAGGTAAATGAAAAAATTAAAACGCCTACATGACATATTTAAAATGACGCCACGTAGGATAGAAGGATTCGACTTTAGTTATAATATATATTGATATATTATATTGATCTTTGTTCGACCATATAGTAACGTAATCTTTAGATCGATCATTAATTAATTTTCATATTATAAACTGCAATTTATCTAATTGTACATTTGTACAACATATAATCTGCATTACTCTCTAGAATTATAGAATTATAAAAGTTTGTCTAACATAAAAAATAATTTAATAATACAATTATAATAAACTAAAAAATACATATATTTATAAGATCAAAACCTATAAATATTTCAAACTTAAAACACGATTTTTTTCTTTGTTTAATCTTGTCCGAACATCTTTCATTTTCGATCGAAAGTTTTAAAGTTTTATTTTTCTAATTCATTTTTAACCAATCACTTGTACTTCCATTACAAAAAAAAAGTTACTTAGCAAAGCAAGGAAGAAGGAAGCATAAATTGATTAAAAAAAAAAAACTATTTTACCAGAAGGGAAGGTGAATTTATTAATATCTTTAACTTACGTGAAAATAGCAATAAATAAATTTTCTTATTTGCTTAAAACATTTTTATAAAAATATTTTTTCCTCTGTTATACAAGTCATCAAAATATAAATGAGTTGGTTAATTTTTGATGATATGGCAAAGAGGGTAGTCTACCCTCAGGGTAAGAGTACCACTCCCCTTTAAAAAAATATATGAAAATATGCGATTGCCGTTTTTTACCAAAAATGAAAGTTTAATCTAGAACGTGGCTTTGTTCAGATAACAGATTAGATTATCGTTATATCGCACTTAGGTCACAACTCATCCTTTTCCTATTTTAATGCCTATTCAGATGTAAATCACCATTATTAAAAAAAAGGAAAAAAAGAGTTTAGAACTTTTTTTTTTGTAGAGAGAAAAAAAAGTTTAAAAACCGATATTCGTCTCCGGACTCTTCGCTCTCCATATAAATGTTCATTCAACCCTTCCGTTTCCCTCTTATCTCCTCATTGCAGCAAGTTACAGTTCCTTGCTAAAACACAAAAACTGTTTCAACTTGATTGTTCTTAGCAAAGCAAAAATCATATATAGTGCTTAGAAGCAAACGATCCAGCTGTGGACCACTTGAAGCAACTGGATCGCAATTCTTTAATCTTCATACTCTTCTCGTGGCTCTGATCCCCTCTCTCTATTTGCACTCTCATTGGTCGCTTTCTCGATCGAAAGCCCCATATGAGGTCCGATCTTTTTCCGAAATTTCAAATCCAGTGTTTTCCTTCGCTTTTTTGTTCGCTTGCTGTTTGTGATCGATCGTGCTTATTTGTAACAATTTCAATTTCTTCAGGCTGGAATTATATATGCAGAGAAACAACGCCACAGACAAACACAATATTCTCTGCACGTCCATTGGTGATTCATTAATCGATTATCCCAACCGATTGATTCGGAAACTTACTGGAGAAGAATCGATCTATCGTTCGATCGAAGTAATTCCGATTGCTGAGATTTTGAATATCTGAGTAGAGAGCAGGGGAGGAAATTGAGATCAATTGATTGAGGATGAATCCGAAGAAGTTGGTTAAGATGTTGTCGGGGAAGACAATGTCGAGGAAGAGAGACGACGACGAAGGATCGGGAGAAGGATCGTCGAGTCACAGGGAGTTCGAGGTGGAGCCGCCGCCAAAGGACCGGCTGAGAGGGAGCCGCTTCAACCGGCTGCAGAACGAGCTGGGAACGGGGTTCGATCGACGCGATTGGATAGCGAGCCGCGATGGACTCATCAATGGCTTCAAGGATCTCTCTAGAGGTTGCGTTATTCTTCCCAATTCCAGGTTTGTTTTCCTCCTCTTCTTCTCTCTCCGAAATTTTCAACACTTCCTTGTGAATGTTTCTTTTGAGTCAAGAAGTGGGTGTATCTAATTAGGAAATCAATGACAAAAATATAAGAAAATACTCCATCTAAATATCTAATATGTCCCTTACTCCTCAAAGTCCTCAGTCTTTGTAGAGTCTTTTCCTAGCCGTGAAAACTCGTTTCACAATATCAATACTCAAAAAGTCTGAGAGTTGGGACATATAATCAAGCGAGTAACATCCAAAGGTCTCGGTTTGTCCTTTCCAATAGACTCAAAACGAAAAGTCCAGAGCTAAAACAAATATGGCCAAAACATTAGTAGCAATAATAGCATATACTGAGGTGTAAAAAAACATCAAACTTAATAACAACACCCTAAAAAAATCAAAGCAATCGCACCAAGCGCACAACATTAACAAAAACAGCCAAAAAAGGAATAAACAACTGAAACAAGTTGTGCACAAAGGCAAAACCAACCTACATCCCCAAAACAACACCTACGCACCCAGCCCCATCCACCCACTTAAACTGTTGTTCCAATAATCTTGAAAATTCTATATACAGTAAAAAAATTTAATATATTTCTAAGAACAAGGATTAAAAAAACTGAATTAATAATTATAAATTATTCCTATCTCGTACTCCAACAAATTTGTAAAATGTTACACTACGTTTGTACCGTGATACGCGGCGCACAGGCTGGTATTTTATTTTTGGCGATAATCCCATTAAAATAGCAGATCGCTTTCAATTACCTGTTTTTGTTAATAATAAATATTTGTATTACTCATGTATGACGGAAAACAGCCGTATATTAGTCACTAATTAATCTTGATGAAGATGATCTGTATAATTAAGATGATATGTATACTATTTTCTGGTTCGGCGGCTGTCCAACCATCTTTGAAACGTGGCATCCGGGACATTTATATTTTTATTTAAAACATAAAATAAATTGAATAATGATTTTGGTCCATTGTATTATAATAATATTCCGAGCATGTTATTGTTTTCACTACAAACGAAACCTGGCCACTCCTACGCAAGTGCTGATTGTGATATTTCTTTTAGTTTTTGGTTGGTCAGCAATTCTCTTTCGCTTTTTTTTTTTTTTTTTTTATAGAATTTGATTATTATTTTGCATCATAACTGTAACTCAATGAAGTTGCATGTTCTTGCGGGTAAAGTACGATTACAATTTAATCATTTGCTGCTAAATAAAATAAAATAAGTTAACATACACTCCTAGCTAGAAACTTTTAAGACACATCTGAATGTT
Source organism: Fallopia convolvulus (assembly GCA_964016875.1). Classification (NCBI taxonomy): domain Eukaryota; kingdom Viridiplantae; phylum Streptophyta; class Magnoliopsida; order Caryophyllales; family Polygonaceae; genus Fallopia; species Fallopia convolvulus. Next base: position 13,209,438 of record OZ024728.1, on the reverse strand, counting down.
TGCTTCTTGCACATACAACTTCTAATTAAGTTTGTCCTAAAGTTTAAAGTTAAATGTTTGAGGAAGAATCAAGTTAATAAATTGAATAAAAATGAGACACCGCATATATGAATGAATAAAATTGAGCATACCCTAGAAGGCTTGTACAATAAAGTAAGTCATGGGTAGTAAAGCACACAAATGGGAACTACATGCAGAATCATAAAAAGAAATGGAAGCTTATATGCCATAAATATCTGTATGCCTCTTTTACAGTTACCTGACATGAATCTTGCTAGTTTGGACTTTCGTAGATATTGTATTAAATTATCTTATCTTATCTTATAGTTTATTGCATTAACACCATACGCCTTCTACAATGCTCTTTTCCATAGAAGTGCAGTCTTAAATGGATAAGGTGTAACGTTAACTAATATTTTGGACTTTATCAAGCTAGTCCCTATTTTTAGTTCTATCAATAAAAGTTACTACTAACCTACATAACGTTGTATCATCTGTCTTGACCGTGTTAAGTTCTTGTTAGACCATCTCCAACAATCTTTTTTCAATTTCTTTTTTCATTTTTATTCTATTTAGAACACTTAATGTTGGAATTAGAAGGGGGAATGCATATCTGTATAACTAATTAACTAGAACACGAGTTTGCTGCTGATGCTTTTTTTTGGAGGAAAGCTGTAGTTTTTTGTTCTTTTAATTGCTTAATTTTATAACCTCGTATATTATTAATTACACTGGGTCATTGTTGTTGTTGTTGTATATTATTAATTAATTTAAATGGTTAAGAAGGTTATTGTTAATTAATTTAACAAGTGCAAGACATCATACTATTGGTTAGTTGCATTAATTAATTTATTAGCCTTTATAATTGCTCAAGTTTCATTGACTCAAAATCAACCAAAATATTCATTTGTAAACATAAAATGTTCAATGTGCATTCAAAAAAAAAATGATGGCTCAGACTCCCTGTACGTAATATTGTCTTAAACTCATTTGAATTTTGCAATGTGCAGGTGGTATAGGATATGGGTGAAAATGATAGTAGTTTGGGCTCTTTACTCTTCATTCTTCACACCCTTGGAGTTTGGGTTCTTCAAAGGACTTCCAAAGAAGCTCTTCATCTTAGACATAGTTGGACAAGTCGCCTTTCTCATCGACATTTTTCTCCAGTTCTTTGTTGCATATCGTGATGATCATACTTACCGTATGGTTTATAACCACGGATACATTGCTCGTAGGTAATTTCCAAATGGTCAAATTCAATGTCTTTTCATGGTTCAATTTCTGTACGTAAATTTCTGCAATCCCCCTTTTTTTGATAGGTACTTGAAGTCAAGCTTTGCTATGGACCTCCTCGCCTGTATGCCTTGGAATGAATTCTACAAGGTCCAATTTGCTTATACATTTCCTTCTCAGTACCAAGTAGAGCTTATTAATGTGCTCTAGTGCCATACTTTACTAAGTAATGTTATTAACAACAGCCAACAGGTGATAGAACATGAAAAGGGAAAGTCGTGAATCTTACTACTTCAACGTGTAATGTTTTTCAGATCGTAGGACACAAAGAAGCAGTGAGATGTCTAATTTGGATCAGACTAATTCGAGTGCGCAAAGTTATCACCTTCTTCAAACAAATGGAGAAAGATATAAGGATCAACTACCTCTTCACCAGAGTTATCAAGCTTCTTTTTGTTGAACTATACTGCACTCATACAGCAGCTTGCATCTTTTACTATTTGGCAACCACTCTGCCAGAGGAACAAGAAGGATATACATGGATAGGAAGTCTAAAGCTTGGAGACTTTAGTTATGCACACTTCCGGGAAATCGATCTTTGGACACGATATACTACCTCTCTGTATTTTTCCATTGTCACCATGGCAACTGTTGGTAAGTTCTATTTAACAATGTTGTCCATAAGTTCTTAAAACAAACATGGCCATTGAGTAGGGATGTAATTTGTATTGCAGGTTATGGAGATATACATGCTGTGAATTTGAGGGAAATGATATTCATAATGATATATGTTTCATTTGACATGGTTCTCGGTGCGTATTTGATTGGTAATATGACGGCAATAATTGTGAAAGGATCAAACACTGAAAAGTTCAGAGATAAGATGACTGAGGTGATGAAATATATGAATAGAAACCAACTTGGAAGGGACCTCCGTGAGCAGATTAAAGGCCACTTGCTCTTACAATATGAAAGCAGTGACATGGATGCTGCAGTTTTACGTGATATTCCCATATCTCTTCGAGCTAAGGTACACATTTCAACAAAATACATTTTATTGTGCTTTCCATGAGCTGTTTTCTTAACTACTTCTGTTTATTTTTAATCATGTTGATCAGCTCAAATATTTGTTTGATTTATGTGCGCTGCTGTCATAATGGCAAAATCTAGATCTATGAATAGCATGCAAACTTCTATGTTTCCTACAATTTTACAAGTGATGAATTTAGGTAAAACTTTGATAGCTAGTTATTATATGACTGAAAGCATTTTGAATGTATGACAGAACATTTAAATTTCAAATCAAGTGTATGATGAAGTAGAAAAAGGGCAAATCATACTTTCTTGCTATGCTTATTGCACTTGGATTCACTGTACTATTTGTTTGCAGATTTCTCAATCATTATACACTTCTTACATCAAAAGGATTCCACTTTTCAGAGGATGTTCTGATGAATTTATCAACCAGATTGTGAGTGGACCATCCTTGTATAACCTTATGTTATCTCTGATTTTCATATGCTAGTTAGTAATGCTTAAGTCATTTTGCAGGTAATCAGATTACATGAAGAATTTTTTCTTCCTGGAGAAGTGATCTTACAACAAGGATATGTTGTTGATCAACTTTACTTTGTCTGTGATGGGAAGCTGGTATGTTTTTGTATCTTATTCTCATTCATCACTGTGCTTTCTATTTATTTATCCTTAAATATTTTTGATATTTTTCAACTGCTGTGTTCTTACATTTTACTGTACAGGAGGAGTTGGGTATAACAAATGATGGATTAGAGGAGACAGTTTCAGTTCTCGAACCTGGGAACTCTTTCGGGGAAATTTCTGTACTTTGCAACATTCCCCAGCCTTACACAGTCCGAGTTTGTGATTTGTGCCGGATTTTGCGAATTGAAAAGCAAACATTCACCAATATAATTGAGATATACTTCTCTGATGGAAGAAGAATCTTCAACAATATTCTTGAGGTAATTATATTAAACCAACTGCAGCCTGTCCTTTCAATGCTAAGCAGCAATTTAAGCTATTTTGCCCTTTCAGGGAAAACAAGCCAAGTATCATTTGAAGGAAATAGAATCAGATGTCACATACCATATAGGGAAGCAAGAAGATGAACTTGCCTTGAAAGTAAACAATGCTGCCTATAATGGGGACTTGTTTCAGCTAAAAAGTCTGGTTCGAGCTGGAGCTAATCCCAAAAAAGCCGATTATGATGGACGAACACCATTGGTATGATCTAAAATCAACTACTTCTCATTGAATGTTCTACTTTTTTTTCAGTCTAATAAGCAATAATTACTTGTTAGGACTTTTTTTGGTTCAACTTTGAGTTTTTTCAGTGTTATTCAAAGCTAAAACCAGATTTGCTGTTTTCAAATTTTAGTCACCAGTCTAATAAGCAATAGCTTATTTTGAAACAATTATTTTCATAACTAAAAAGTATAAAAATGCTTCAAAGCAAAAAATTGGAAACTCGAAGCTGAGCCAAAATTAGTTAGCTGTTTCTATGGACTAAAATCAGTAAGCTGTTTCATCCTTGATTCCAGCATCTGGCTGCAGCAAGAGGTTACGAAGATATTACCGTTTTCCTTATTCAGGAAGGAGTTGATGTCAATGCCATAGGTAATATACCTTCCATAGAAATGCTGTAAAGTTTAAATTACATTGCAGATGAATGTTTATATAACCTCTGAAGCTGAATTTACTCCCTACAGATAGATTAGGCAACATGCCTCTATTGGAAGCCATTAGAAATGGGTACGATGGAGTTGTTGCATTACTATGTGAAGCAGGGGCAGTTCTGAATATTCAAGACTCAGGCAACTTCCTGTGTTCAGCAGTTGCAAGAGGAGAGTTTGATTTGATTAAGAGACTGTTGTCAAATGGTGTTGACCCTAATTGTAAGGACTATGACCAGAGAACTCCGCTTCATGTGGCTACCTCTCTAGGTTTATACTTGATTGCAAAACTGCTTATTGATGCTGGAGCAAGTGTGTCCTCAAAAGACAGGTAACGCATTCTTAAAATATCCACCTTATAAAAGATCATATATTAAGTTTTGCTAACAAGTTAATAATTTATCAAATGTGCAGATGGGGAAACACTCCATTGGACGAAGCCCGGATGTCTGGTCATAAGAATTTGATAAAGCTATTGGAAGATGCAAAAAATGATCAACTGTCTCAAGTCAAGGATCAATCTGATCAAAACAAAGGTAATTTTAGTCATGGAAATACCTTAGATTTGAACTGTTTCATTTGCTGTCTGTTTTCAAGACTGAACTCTTGTTTTTTTTTTTCTTATGTAAGATAAATCACACCCAAGGAAATGCACAGTTTTCCCTTCATATCCAAGTGAAGGCAAGGAGCACAAAAAGCATGGAGTTGTGTTGTGGGTCCCGCATACAGTTGACGAGCTCGTTCAGCTTGCTGTGGAGAAATTAAAGGTCCCTTCTGCATCTGGTCTACTTACAGAGGATGGAGGCCAAATCTTAGATACAGACCTGATTGAAAATGGCCAGAAACTCTACTTGATCAGTGAAACTCAGTAAAAATCTCATCTTTTTACTACTCCTAGTACTCGGAAATGTCTGATGGTAGATTCTCCACAAAATCCTTACCCCCCTGCACTGGAGGATGAATTGTCACCTGTTAGTAAGGTCATTGCACAATTTGTTGGGTCTGGCTAGAGGAGTTACATGTATAGGATGTGTAAATCAGATCATAAAGTCTTGTTTGGCATTGATGAAATTTTGATACTTATTAGAACCCTGTGTTATATTGTATGATATTCTATTGCTTCTATATCATAACTACAATCATGTACCAATATGATGGCACAACTGAAATTACAGTTCTCCGGATGGTGTACATCTGAAGTATGGATTGAGTTTTTTTCCCATTTTTTTATACTGTTGAGTGCAATTAGTTTCAACTTTCAAGTTAGAAAATGTAGAAGAACACAAAAAAATAAATTAATATGGATTGTACTCCACAATTGAGAACATTTCACCATTAGATTGGTTTAGATTTGTTTTTTTATTAATTTTTTTAATGGATGATTATGTTTTTTTAATGGATAAAAATCAATATTTTGAAACTAAAACTCTAAGATCCAGTTTCACTTTGGATCCAAAGAGTACTTTTGGGTTATTATCCTATGCCTTAGGACATAGGATACGGATAAGAATTGGATCCTTGAAATCTGGATTTGGCTCAGAATATCTATGAACAGAATTTTATGTACTTGATGTCTTTCTACCAAACTATTTCTCATCTCAACTCATTCCTATCAAGGAATCTCTGAGCACAAAATTTGTACAAGGTGCATTACAATCATAACAAGATTTTATAAACATGATCTATATAATTGCTCTTATATATCCAGTCATAAACTTAATCCCTTAGCTTCAGAAGTCTTGATGATCCTCAGCCTCTTACAAGAAGACACAAACATCTCCCATGGAACATCACCAACAAGCATCCAATCCCCATCCTTGTCTTCATAGCTCGGGGTGTAATCAGATTGACCAATTTTGACCTTGAACATGTCTTCCAACGCCACTAGCAACTCACCATAACTCTTGCAAGCCTTGAGATCAATCTTTCTCAAGTATGGAGCTCCATCCATGTTTACTTTCACATATAACCCGGACCCATTAACGCGATTCTTCCTGTAAGATTGGATTGGCGGCCACCCAACTACTTGTGCCCTGTAAAGTTTGATGCACAAACATGTAAGTTTTCACTACATCTTAATTAGCATATTATGATTTTGATTGTATATGGTTTATTTTACCGAGCACTTACTTCTTAGGAGGAGCGGCGCAATCAAGATCTTGTGAGGATCTCTTCCTACTCGTGCTCGTTTGCTCTGGCTCGTCGCTTCCTGGAAGGGCTAAGCTCAATTCAGTTGCCTTGAGATTCAAGCCACAATCATAGCTTTCTTGCCTTGCCATTGTTTTAATGTATTTTCCCAAGACCCAGAAAAGAGGTTTGTTTTCCTTGTGTGGTTGCTTAAGATGATATTGGAAATGATCCAAGGCAAAGTAGGTGTGTTATATAGAAGACATTAGACGCGTACTTGATCAAGGAGGAGACAGAATTAAACACATACCTAAAATGCATTTATGTTAATTAATGCATGTTTATCATCACACGTGGGTCTTGGACCCAAGCCAACCGTGCAAAAGGGTGTGTAGCTTTCTACAGGGGACAATGCAGCCAAGTCTCCTTGATGCGGTGCTCATTGGTTAGGAGACCATGGAAAGACAATGGAGGAGTTGGATCGGGAGTGTGTGGACCCGGGTACCAATGGACGGTTGAGATGCATTTGCGAGATGAAGGCGGTGGTGATTGCCTGAGGTTGTGTGATTGTCAAGCGCCAACAGGGAATTGAAGATGGAGGTGAGGGACTGATTGCCTTGATTGGGGGTGTGTATTTGCAGACAATGCAGCATCTGCATGTGAAGCTTGAATGGAAGCCTTTTAATATGCTTTGATGAAATTGTAGGAGGGAAGAATCTTATCACATGTGGGGTCATATAGGTAATAGGTGATATAATTGGCTTCTTTTATAATTTCATTTCTTTTTCATATCAGAAAGTGAATAATGGCTCCATGAGTAGGGTTGGAATTAGGAATCCAAGGAGTAACCTGGCATATGGTATGTTCTTCAATGAAAAAGAAGTCTATAATAGTTAAAATTCCGATTAAGTTTAATGTGACTTACGTCCCCGTATATATAATTATAGAGTTTGAATCATAGGAAAAATATTATTAATGTAAATAGTAAAGAACTAGGATGATTACTGGATCAAAGAAAATAAAAACGCTAAGATGGAGTGACAAAACAATAAATAATGTAATGATTTTAAAAAAAAAAAAAAAATTATTTTACTATTTTTTTGGACATATGTTCACAGACTATATGTTTGAGATGCATAATTTAAGCATTAAAGGTGCACTTGCATGTATACTAAAAGTGCAAGTGTACATTTGAGCTACATGTGCATGCTGCGAAAGTGTACGTATATTTATGTTGCTAAAGTGTATGATAAGTATTTTAAAGTACATGATATATTAATAGTGCTTATTGACCGGGCATGAAGACCCCGTGAAAACTCTATGCAATGGGAGTTTAAGATTCAATACATATTAATAAATCTCCATCTTGACTTGAATTCTCCTTGATTCATATTCATCATGGTAGTGCCCAGATGTAACAGACTTCTCTGCCTCAGATTTGCCCTACATGACAATTTACCTACTTGTGACATGTAGCAAGTCCAAACAATATTGAAACTTGCTATGGAAAATTGGCTTGGTGAACATATCATCAAAATTATCAACAATGCCTACGTACTTTCATCACCTTGATCCTCTTCTCACTTCTCAAGAAGTGATATCTTACATCAATATGATCCTTGGCTAAGCAAATTGTAATCGGACTATCACAATAAACAATAGCTTGATCATGATGTAGACCAAGATTACTAACTAGTCCTCTCAACCAAATTCCTAACTTGATTGCTTCAATCAAAGCCATATACTTTTCTTTAGTAGTAGACAAAGTCATTGTGGGTTGTAGAGTTGCCTTCCAACTGAAAACAAATCCTTCAAGTGTGAAAATATAGCTAGTCATAGATCTTCTAGTGTCAACATCTCCAACATAATCAAAATCAGAGTAGCATGTGACCAGGCTTAAAGTATCAACCCCATAAATGAGACCAACATCAAACGTACCTCTAAGGTAACAAAAAATCATCTTAAACTCTTGTCAATGCTTCTTGCCCAACTGACCCATGAACTTACTAACAACACTAATAGTATGTGCCAAATCTAGCCTTGTACAGATTGCAGCATACATCAAGCTTCCTACAACACTAGCATATGGGACTATAGACATATACTCCTTCTCACCAGACTTAGGTGCAAACATGGTGGTAGGATGGATATTAGCAGCACTTGGAGTATATATATGTTTAGACAATTGCATACCTAATCTAGACAACACTTTCTCAATATAACTTTTTTGTGACAAGAAAACCTTTTTCTAGTTTCTATCTCTAAGAATTTTCATTCCTAGAATTTTCTAGGCTGCTCCCAAATAAGATAAAAATAATAATAATATAAAAAATCATGTTAATATTTAAGATATTTATTTCTGAATAATTAAAAGATAAAAGAAACTACCTCCTAGGAGCTTTTTGATGAAGAATATAGGCTTGCTGATGAAATACTTGAAGTTATTGGATAAGATAATAACGACGAACTATGTGAAGAATATCAAGGGAATGATAAATCTATAATACATACTCCCTCCGTTACAAAAAGTTCGTCATTTTATCCCTAGATGCATTTTTTAAGGAATTAAAAAAAAGTGGACAAAATTACCCTTATAATTACTACTCATATTCTCCTCATTGAAAAACAACAAATATTTAATGGAATTGATGATAAAGACATGCAGATGAGCCGTCATGCACTCCTACTGATCGAACTCTTCTCCATCACCAGAAATTACTCCTTTGGAAAAACAACAAGTAATTAATTATCTTTGTTAATTCACAAATATAGTTACACAACTCAAGCACACTGTAAATTTGAAGTAAATTTTGAACAAATTTTGAAAATAATTTTAAACTTTTAAGTTTGGAGTCATGATCAAAATTAAAGACGTATACAAATTTTACATTAAAGCTAAATTTGAAAATTTACATTTTAGTGGTCATTATATATTGATGCTTGCATCAATTTTAATTTGGTGGATTTGTAATTTGGCTTTTTCATGGCTTCCCAAAATCATTTTGATTTGAATTTTCTTCCTCATATAATTCATGAATTTGATTTGAATGAAATACCAATTTTAGATCAAAATGAGGAGGCTGAAAAAGTATGTGAAGACAATCAACATGATAATTTGAATATAGAAGAAAATCAAGAGGCACAAGAAGACCATCACTTACCCATTGATGAAGGAGAGCATCAATCAACCATTGATCCAGGTAATTTGTATTGTTAGGATAAAATCAATTCTTATATTCAGTTTTTTTTGTTAAAATAATTCGTATTCTTAGGATACAAATCATTTTGTTAGTATAGAACTTGTAACACCCCTATTTTAACCTAAGGGATATTACCGTCAGTGATCTCAAATTAACCTACCCAGAACCACCCAAGGCTTTAAAATATATAACTTAAATGAAAATTGAGTGAATGGCAGGAGTTTTATTCATTAAAAGAAACCATAATTCATTACAAGAATATTACATATGATGTGGCAGCGGAAAGTAAAACTCATGTTTTAAATGGCTTACTGAAAATACAAGAATACTCCAAGGGTACTCATGTGATGAGGAGTTCCTTGGTTTAAGTTGGGAGAGCCAGTGCACCACCTTTTGGATGCTTTTGCTCTTGGAGAAAAATTCTTCCTTCCTTCAATCTTGCCTTGCCCTGGTCGTCAAATCTTGAATCTACTCTTTTGAACGCGTACCTCCTCTTGAATACTTGCACTTACAGATGGTCTTTCCTTGATATGTCTACTTACTACGTCTATCTTTGGATCTTTGGTCTTTGAGAAACACACCTTTGTCTTCTGATGTCTGAACATTCAAGAAAAAAAATAAAGAGAGTGGACGGGTTAGTCTAATGAAAGACTAGCAAGTGAATGGCAGTTATGGTATTAATGGAGCCTGTTGGTGTCGATCTGCAAATGATGGTGATTGGTCGATAACCCAACAATTAATACTTCCATCGAAAGAGAAAAGGCTAGGAAATTTCGAGATAAGTTTGATATTGCGAGGATGTGCATCCATTAGGAAACACGTCAAACTCTTGCTCAAGAGAAAAGAAATACGAGATTTCTTTGGAGATAAGAAACCACTAGAGTATGGTTCCATTTAAAAGAAATAATATTTGTGAGGGCTTTGATGTATCATAATATTAGTTCGAGAAATCTTGATTGATTAGTCAAACAACTACTTATCTTAGTTGATGACTCGTAGTTGGGACAACCCTCATGGAGACTAGGTCAACGGAGAAGAGGAATTTGAATTACCGAGTTCCTATTTTATGATATACTATTCCACAAATGGAATATTTTCATTTTACGTTACACTTCCATTGGGAAATGTTTTATTTGGTATTACGAATGGGTAAATCGAAAGAATTGCAAGCCTCTTTCATCCTGAGTATACAAGTCTCTTTCATCCTGAGTGTGCATGCCTCTTTCATCCTGAGTGTTCATGCCTCTTTCATCTTAAGGATAAGGGGCCTCTTTCATCCCGAGTATATAGTTATCGAGCTAGTTTTCGATATCCCTATGCTATTACATGCATGGTCTCAAACGAGACACTCAAACACATAAGATCATGAATCATCGGTCCTAAAGTCCAATGCTAGTGTAGTGCGAAACAGTAATACGAATAACAAAGTCGTTGTTTGTAAGCAATAAATAAACCTAAGTTTATTTATTTGAACAAACAAGTCGTTATCAATCATGCATAAATATTAAATGGAGCATGAATTCACATTTAATAAGAAGGGCAAGAGGTCCATCCACTTGCCTTATGATTCGGGTTAAACTTCTACAAGGACGTAAGGTCGCGAACGAAGAGCTTCTCGAGAGTTTGACCTAATCCGAGGTCGGATATAATATAAATTAAATAAAATAAGTTATATATGGTTATTTCATTTCTCAACTCAAATAATCCTTTTTATAATGTTAAAGAATTAACCTAAATTATTATTCCTTTAATAATTTAGTTTAAATTATTCAATAATAATATTTCTATTATTATTATCCTATAAGAATGTCGTTTATACTTATAAAATTATAGTAAATTTCTAAATGGGCATGAATAGAATCCTCCATAAAGCCTACTCATAATACTTATTAAAAATTCTAAATAATTATTCTTTCTAACAAAATTTAATTTAAAATAATTATAACAATAAAGTATAGGTTGGTAATATATACCACACAAGGCGGGAATGGAAATGGGTACGAAAACAAGGTCGGAACGGTGTTGGGCTCATATTTATCCTTGCTTGAGAAGGAATGAGATGATGGGTTGCTCCTTCCTTTTTAAAGGAAAATGGGCCTATCTTGCACCAGTCCACTACCACAGCAGCACAAGGAAAGGGCCCAGAAAGGAGGTAGGCCCAAATCATCACCCTTTCTCCGTCTTCCTCCACCTCCCCTCTTTTCTGTAAACTGAACGCAGAGCCAACTCACAAGCGGACGATGATGACTTCAGGCGGCCCTCTCCGACACGACTTCTGGTGGGGTGGGAGATCGCAGCAGCGCACGGAGATTGATGCGGCGGTTCGACAATGGTTTTGAGAGGATAAAAAACACTGTATACAATCTGACAAATAAAAGAGTACAAATCTGTGAATCCAACCCAAAATTTTACAGCCAATATAATTCATTATTGAATTGGTGGGCACCAATCAAAATGACAACATTTCAAGCACACAGATTGTGCCAAATTACACTTCAAATTTGTACAATACACAACCTACTTTATTGCTTTAAAAGCTCCAAAATATGAGAAGTTTAGCTTCATTAAAAGTTGTTCACCTTCCAAAAACACAAATTTAAGCCTAAAGTAAACTCAGAATTTCATTAAAAGCATCATTGTCTACAATAGATAGCTTCAGCCATAAATATGGAGAGAGCTCCATTTCCATTTGATCTTAATGAGGTGGTTGGGGACATTGAAGAAGATAAAGTTGGTTTCGATCTTAACCTTCCACCACTAGTTGAAGAAGATGAAACGGAGCCTTTGGGGCCAACAGGACATCATCAGCCATCCAATCGCAGACTCAGCAGCGATGAGAGACTCAACATTTTGATTTGGCTACTAACTAGAGCCAAAAGGGGACGACTTCTGCATGGGACAATACAAGAAGATGCACAACATTTCAACATATCAAGAAGGAGCATAAGCAACATATGGCGCATAGCTAAACAGCAAAGAAGTCAAGGACAACAATACAATGTGAGTACGAAATACTCAAACTGTGGTAGAAAAAGGGTGCAAGTTCCATGTGCATCAATAACAACAATCAATATGGGAGATAAGTCATGCATTAGAGACTTGGCATCAAAACTTGGACAGTCAAAGAGTGTAATGCATAGGTTGATAAAAAGAGGACACATCAAGCCACATACAAATGCACTTCATCCGAGTTTAAAGGATACAAACAAGATCAAAAGGCTGAAATGGGTATTAATGCTACTTCAAGGGGACACAACTGAAACAAAGAGGGAGTACTAATTGACTTTGTTCGTTTAGATGAAAAATGGTTTAATCGCAGTAAAAAATCCCAAAGAGTATATCTTGCACCACAAGGGAAGGGCAAATATAGAGCAGCAAGTTCAAGTAAATTCATCCCAAAGGTGATGTTCACAGCTGTTGTTGCAAGGCCTAGATTTAATTCAGAAGGCATTTTCACTTTTGATGGGAAGATTCCAATCTTCCCATTCACATACCAAGAGGCAGCAAAGAGAGCATCCAAAAATAGAGACAAGGGGACAATAGTCACTAAAGTAGTGGAATCAGTCAATCAAAAGGCCACAAGAAGCATGTTGATCAACTAGATTATACCAGCAATCAAGGCAAAGTGGCCAGAGGATGGACATCAGAAAATCATATTCATTCAACAAGATAATGCCAAAGCACACATCACACAAGATGATCTAGAATGGCAGCAGGTATACATGCAAGATGGTTTTACTTTCATTCTTATTCAACAGCCACCTAATAGTCCTGATTTGAATATTTTAGATTTAGGTTTTTTTAGAAGCATACAATCTTTAATGCATAAGAAAATGCCTAAGGATATTGACTGCATGCTTGAGGCTGTAAAAGAGGCATTTTATGAATTAGATCCAAAGACACTAAGTAATGTGTGGATGAGCCTACAATTTGTAGTAAATGAGATCTTAAAAACCAAAGGAGGGAATGATTTTGATCTACCACATGTGGGCAAAAAGAAGCTACAAGCACAAGGGAACCTACAACTACAAGTTCAGGCACCAATGGCGATTGTTTTAGAAGCATGGAATATTGTACATAATCATGGACAACTTAATGAAACACAAAACAGTTAGCAAGCATCCCCATCAGTTGCAACTTAATGACAATAGTAATGATGTATAGTTTTGGAGTAAATGTAATTTTTTTTGGTGTAGTGTAGCTTGATCTCATGTAATATGGGACATTAATGCAAACAAAGCATGTAATATTTTGGAAATTATCTCAAATGTCCTTAATCATCACAGACTCATTCACCCTTTTGTTCTAATTCCAATTTGTAAACAGAGCCATCCAAATCTCAAAGAGACTGGTTTCTCAATTGAATAGGTTTCAGAACATCATTAAAGTGAATTGTCTCAAATAAGAAGACTTCATCATTGAATAATGACAAGTTTAGATTAGTTTCAGATATCCCCAATCATCACAGACTCATTCACCCTTTTGTTCTAATTCCAAGTTGTAAAAAGAGCCATCCAAATCTCAAAGAGACTGGTTTCTCAATTGCACAGGTTTCAGAACATCATTAGAGTGAATTGTCTCAAATAAGAAGACTTCATCATTGAATAATGGCAAGTTTAGATTAGTCTTAGATGTCCCCAATCATCATTGACTCATTCAACCTTTTGTTCTAATTCCAAATTGTAAAACAGCCATCCAAAGTCTCAAATAGACTGGTTGCTCATTTCAATAGGTTTTAGACCATCATTAGGATGAATTGTCTCAATTGAAGGACTTCATCATTGGAATAATTTTCAAAAATGGGAAGATTCAAAAGTTGGACACATAAAATATGTTATGATCATAACAACCAGTTATTTTAGCATACTATACAAACCACAATCAAGAATCATAACAACATTTTCCAACTAAGTATAAACAATAAAGGGGACATATCACAATCACGCATCATAAGATCAAAGCATCAAGTCATCAAGTAACATCCATCATCATATTTCACCATCATTCTCACAACCAAAGTCACAATCACAATCACAATCACATTCCATCAGCAAATCAGATTCACCATCATAGTCATACTCACAATCACATTCACCCTCATATGATAAGAAACAATAACATAAAGAGATTATGAGGAACTTATTTAACTGTCTTCAGAATCTGGAACAACCATATCCTCTAGAAGCTCAATCGGATCAGAAGGAGGAACACATCTAGAATTGACTTCATCATCAAATTTGGGGACATGTTCTAAGTTCCACTCCACAATTTCTTCAAAATGTCGGGGGCTGAATGAGTGATTGCCTTTGCACTCTTTTCCTCACTCACAATAGGGATGCATAGAACAGTAGTGAATCACATCGCATTCGGGTCCCCACTCACAATTTGGATACATAGAGCAATGGGTAGATTCAGATTGAACTGAATTAAGGGGAGTTTCATGTGAGTTTTGTATACTGTCACTCATTTTTAAGTTGCACCAATAAAATAATTTGTTAGAAACAACAATAGTGCACACATTTACAAAGCAAAAGTTGGATGAAAGAAGAACTTACTTAGAACAGAGGACAATTTTAAGCCTCAGAGAAATAGAGTAGATGACAAATTCAAGCCTTTGAGAAATAGATTGACCAAACTACAAACAAAATCGAAGCAAAAAAAAAGTCTTAAACAACATATATGGAGATCAAATTGACAAAATCAAAGACACCAGAGGAAGAACTCACCTAGATCGGATGACTATAAGGCTCAGAAAAGTAGATCCACCAACATGCAAGCAAATTCGAGCCAGAGAAATGTTAAAACGAGCAAATTTGGAGCCAAATTGACAAGATCGAACAAAAAATGGAAGAACTCTCCCAGATCTGATAAATAAAAAGCTCCCCGAAGTAGATCCACCAACATGCAAGCAAATTCGAGCCAGAAAAATGTCAAAACAAGCAAATTTGGAGCCAAATTGACAAGATCGAACAAAAAAATGGAGGAACTCACCAGATCTGATAAATAAAAAGCTCCTAGAAGTAGATCCACCAACATGCAAGAAAAATTGATGCGGGGAAATGTCAGATCGAGCAAATTTGGAGCCCTAAATGACAATATCGAAAACAAAAATTGAAAAACTTACCCAAATATGAAAAATACAAGGCATCGAGAAGTAGATCGGCCAACATATAACCAAAATCAATATAGAGAAATGTCAAAACGAGTACATTTGAAGCCCAAATTCACAAGATCGAAGAAAAAATTGGAAGAACTCACCCAAATTAGATTATCTGAAGCCTCAGAGATTAAGATTCACCAACATGCAAGTGAGTCTCATGCACAAGAACGAGCGAGAACACTAAGAAGGAGCATAATCACGAAATCGAGCCTCCAATTGAACCGTTTCTCACTCAGATCTCACCAACTCAGAATAATAGGTGAATGCAAAGAACCCAAACGAGATCCAAACAACAAATATCAATCTAAAATGAGAGATGGTGAGAACGTGAGATTGTGAGAGAGGGAGGATGGAAGGAGAACGTGAGAGATTGTGGGAGAGGGAGGATGGAAGGAGATCGTGAGAGAGAGAGAGAGGATGGAAGGAGATGTAGGGCTGTCAATGGGTTGGGTTATGGGTGGGTGGAGCACTTTCACCACCCGTAAAATGTTCTACCCGTCACCCAAACCACCCGTCACTCGCCGGTTATATGGGTGACCCGTTCACCCGTATAACAGTTGTATAATCGCTATATTTTATGTTTATAAATAAATTGTCATACATAAACTAAAACAAATATCCATAATCTATATAACATATAAAGAAGAAAAATTTGGCCAATTTATGACTAGCCATTTAATAAAAATAAAAAGTAAATAAAAATTTAATTGAATTTATTATATATTTTCTTTCAAATGACCTTTAATCTTCCATAGGAAACTTTTGATCTACCATTTTGTGTACTAATAACCCTCTTTTAACTTAATTTCTCTAATAAAATGGGTGATGAAACTCTAATTAATTAGATACCTATTAATTTTCTATTAAAGTCCTTCAACTTTTAACATTTCTAAACAACCTTTCATATTTCTAAACCTCAAATTTTTCTAATATAAAAAGCCATCTCATCCTCTTCATATGGACACCCATCCATTATAGGAGAGTTTTGGAAGATTTCACAAAAAGCCAAGTTGGTAGTGAAGAAGAGATAAATATGTAGATGTACATAAAACTACATCCCATGTATAAAGCCGAGATATAGATTATGCATCATCCTGGTCTAATTTTTTAGATGCTTTGTATTCAACTTATCATCATCGTAAAGACATCCTCTCATCATGTTGTTATCATCATTCCCCTAATCCTCCTTCTTCAAGTCTAACTTCTTCCTTCATTTTCATGTTTATGTATGTGTGTTTAATGTAACCTCTAACTTTCTAATGGTCAACATTGGATGCAATTGATTGACATGCACCAATGTGGATTTATTGGCCAAAGTATGATCCACTTAGATGTAAGTATGGTATCAAGTTTATGAATTTTCTTTAAAGTAAGTTTATGTTTCATCTTATTGTACAAATAATCTTATATATTTGTTGCTTCATTACCTACCTTTTTATTCGTGTATGTTTCATGTCATATAAAGATTAAAATTTTAGTCATTTATGATCAATCCACAATTAAGGTGAAAGAGTAAAAAAAGAAAAAAAAATCTACTGATTTGGTGGTGAGTTTTGGTTTTTCATTGAATTAAAGAGAACATTAAAAAAAATATAAAAACACACAAGGTTAGTAATATTAGGAGTATTAATAAGTGTTTATTTCACTAACTATTACCGAATGTCTTTATAAATTCTTAAGTCTTTTATTCCTCTATTAAATTCACAATGAAGGTGAAAGAGTAAAAAAGTAAAGAAAGAAAATTTACTCTTTATTGGTTGATTTGGTTGTGAATTTTGGTTTTCCATTGAATTAAAGAGAACATGAAAAAAAATATAAAAATAACAAAGTTTAGTAAAATTATGACCATTAATAAGTAGTTTAATTCACCAAACATTACCAAATATCTTTACAAATTCTTAAGTCTCTTATTCGTCATTATCTAATGCCTTTACAAATCTTTAAGCCTCTTATTCCTCTTTTTAATTCACATTTTTAGGTGAAAGAGTAAAAAAGAAAGAAAATTTACCTCTTTGGTTGATTTAGTTGTGACTTTTGGTTTTCCATTGAATTAAAAAGAACATTAAACAAATATAAAAACACCCAAAGTTAGTAAACTTAGGAGCATTAATAAGTGTTTTAATTCACCAACCATTACCAAATGTCTTTACAAATTCTTAAGGTCCTTATTCGTCATTATATAATGTCCTTACATATTCTTAAAGGGGATAACCTTAGGTGTTCTCTTTTAAAAGAGAACACCTAAGGTTATCCTTTAAGAATATGTAAAATTAGTAAAATTAATAGGCGTTTTAATTCAACAACCATTACCAAATATCTTTACAAATTCTTAAACCTTTTATTCGTCATTATAGCCTTTACAAATTAGCACCATTGATATGTTACATTGTTATCCTTCAAAAATAAATATGTATTGGTCTTTACTATTTAGTACTTAAATGCACAAGAAATTTATATGTCATATATCTCCCTTGAATGGTAGATCCGTGAATAAAATTTTTTAACAATTATAATGTAGCTCAAATTATATTAGTTATATCTTCTTCCATTTTTTCAAATAAACGACCTTAATTTCTTAAATAAAAGGATATATCTACACACAATACTGAAATTTGTATAAAATTTTTGACCCGTACGTAGTACGGGTATGACATCTAGTTCATACATAAACAAAAACAAATCCCATAAGCAATAAATATCAAAATGGAGTCAAAGATGGGTTACAAATGGTTTATTTATCAAAGGCCCGAAATGAGTTATATGGGTGACTTCAAAGGCCCATACATGTTAGAATATATGGGCTGAAACGGGTTATATGGGTGGTTTGGGTGAAACGGGTGATGGGTCTGTTGATGGGTCGGGTTATTGGGTGATAAAATCTCACCTTTACCCAACTCATAACCCGTTTCGCCCGTCACCCGCTTTGATTGGTTTTTCACCCTTTATTTCGGGTGGGTTAAACGGGTGGGTCGGTCACCCGTGGGTAATTGACATCCCTAAGGAGATGTTTCTCAATCTGAAATGAGACAGGGTGGCTAGGGTTACAAATGAGAGAGTGGGAGAGAATGAGTGAAATATAAGGGTGAGGTTGGGTGGTAATTTGTATGGTTTCATAAGGGTATTTGGGTCAATTTACCATGTCTAAAAATAGAAACTTTCAGAAATAGGAAGAACAAAAGGGACACCGTAAATGAAATATGGGAAGATCAAAAAGGGACGGAGGGAGTAGAGGGGAGTGATTTATGTGTTGGGAAAATCTGAACACAAACCATCTTTTATAAACAAAAAAATAAGGAGATGAGGGAAGATAAAATAAATCAAAATAAAATTGAAAATATAAATGGCAAAAAGTTGCAAAGGGTGGACTAAATTTACACGCATAAGGGTGCGTTTGGTAGTAGCGGAATGGGAGTGGAATTCCGCTAGCAGGAGCGGAATTTTGAGCTTTTTCAAGAAGCTCCTACACCCAAGAGTCTTCCCATTCCGCTAGCTTAATGGGTAAAAAAGCTTCAGCTACCTCCATGCCGAACGGAGCCTAAGTCAATCAAAAAGTAATTTGAACGTGTCTCTTGTACTGAAAGTAAAATTATATAATCAGGATTAAAATGCTCATTTTATAGAAACGGTCCAGAAAATTATGCTGACTAATAAAAATCAACTCAGATGATTTTATTTGTCGTTTTTAGCTTTAAGTTATAAGTTTCAGAGTAAACCTTTAGTGGATACATAATTAGTTAAACGGGTCACGTTCGATCAGTAAACTCCTTACATGAAAATAATCCTAAAGATTAATGTTGGTAAATAAAATCAACCCAAATGATTTTATCCTATTTCCGTAAATTTTCCAAGAAACGGGTCCTAGGGACCTTCTCGAAAGAAAAAAATCTTAAAAGTTATATGTGTTGTCTTATACTTCGTGTGAACTAAGAAAATCATTTTAAGTGATTATTTTATGTCACTTGTAAATTTTTAGACTTGGGTCCCTAGTTTACGCTCCAGAAGGATAACGACTTTGTTAAGCAGGTGTTGGGAAGTCTCCCAGAAAATTTTTAAAAAAAAACCCGAAAATTTATGGATATTACAAAAATAATTTGTTTTGTTAGTGCAATTTGTATTTCTAGGATATTTAGTTATCTAAAAAAGATGCGACATTTCTGTTGAATTTGAAAACGTGAAGATATTTAGTGTTCTAAAAATGATGCCAAATTAAAATGACTATGCTACTATGCAAAATTAAAATCAGAATGAATTATTTATATTTCTTTGTGCTTAATTAGAGTATTTTTGTTATTTTATTTTCTTTTTATATATTTTTCATGCAAAATTAAAATCAGGAAGATATTTGGTGTTCTAAAAATGCAATGGAATAGATGGATGCATGCAATAAGCCATTCACTTTTGTTTTGGAGTATTAATTAGTGTATGGAAATGAACCCATTTCTTTTAATATTATTTAAATTTAATAAGGGCATAGTAGGAAAAATTGGACAAAATAGGTTAAATGACAAACATTGTGTAACAAAAAATTAGGGGTAAAATGACACACATATTATAACAGAGGGAGTATATATTTTTGTGTACACGGGGACACTTAATACACTTGATGATTAAGAGGCATCTCATTATCCTTAATTTCAATATTGATTGCTCATTTTTACACATAGCACTGCCTCATTATGGTCGAAAAACAAGTCAATCTTAAGTTGCTCTTTATCCTTAATTTCAAACCCACCAGCAGTATTATAGTTGATTAGGAGAAAGTATTACACATTTAAAAGCCTACGTTGCTCTTTATCCTTAATTTCAAGTTCGAATGTTACACATTTAAATGTTGATGATGAATCTTATAAAATTTGATATAAGCTCTTATAATTTCAATGGGTATCCTTACTTTCAATATTTACTGTTCATTATACACATTTAAATATTGATTGACATTTAAATAGTGATGGCCAGTGATATGCCATAAATATTGATTACCTCTATCCTTAATTTCACATCCAAATGTTACATGTTATATTGATGATTGGCATAAGAGGTGTATTATCCTCTTATTTTCAATTCTGAAGTCAAATTCAAATGTTACATGGATCAAAACAATGTTACATTATATCCTTTCATATTAATTGACATCTTAAAAGCATCTTTTCTAATTTACAACTAAAAAAAACTATTTCTGAACGTTACACATCCAGCCCACAATTCTTGAATACTTCCCCACAACTTTAGCACCCACAATTAAACTAATTACAATGTGCATTGAAAATCATTCCCATCACTTCAACACTTGTATCTCTAAAAGTTGAAACGTCTCATATTGGTTCACCCTCTTCTATATGATATGCATGTCAAATATGCACATATCCTCACACCTACAGTCTTTCAAAGATTCAATACTTTATATTGGCTCACCTTTGTAGATATACAACCATGTCCACTGTGTGCAATTATACAAAAGAAATGAAAGGCAACAATATCAACAACGAAACAAATGATGCATCCCAACTCAAGTCAAGTGTTGTTGAAACAAACAACATTGAAGTCAGTGATACGAAGCTTCATATCGGAACCTTCATCGATCAACTGAGATAAGGGGAGGATGAAAAAATCTAGGTGATGATGTGCTACAAATGGGATATGCGGAACATTTTTGGTAAATACATGAGCAAAGATTTCATTCTTTTTGATGCAACGATACATTCTCAATTGAGTTTTACATGCCTTATAGCTATTTTCTCTTTAATATCTTTCGATCTAAATCCTAATCTACCCAATATATTGTTTACTAGGGAACTACTATTCACCGCACTGTCAAAAACAACATCACTCACAACTTTTCAGAGTTAGAGGAAGGAGGAATATACTTAATGGAGAAGATGAAAGTCCTGCCAAATATGAATTAGTTTCGAATCCTATGAAACAATATGCATACGATTAATTTGAACTGAAATAAAATAGTTAATAAGATCAAAAGCAAACCTGATGGCTTTGCACACTTTCCTTTTGAGCTGATTGAGTTCGAGGATATCCAACCTACTAACCAAAAATACTTATTTGGTAAGAGAATTGCAATATTTTTACACAAGCAATCTCTTTATGCATGTAATCTAGCCAATATTTAATCAAATGCTCTCTCATTCATACAAATGCTATGGGATGTGCCATAAATATTGGGAAACAAGTGCAAAAAACCAAGACATCAAAGGCAGTCGACTTACAACTCATCAATGAATGATATATTTTCCTGACTCTATCTCAGATATAATAGTCATTGTTAAAAAGAAAAAGAAAAAACAAAGAATAAGCATACATAATCTTCATTCTAATTTTGAATTGCTCTATCTTATTTCTGAAATGCTTAATGTCATTTATAGCTTTTAACACAAAAAATGAGGAAAATATAAATCTGATATTGATTAAATTTCCTATTGCACATAATCCTGATGAATTAGCTTCTTCTTAAGTGTAGCGGGGGAGATGGACCTATGAAATGGGTTTGAAGCCTTCTACAAGATAGGGATTAACATCTTTGCATCTTCTAAAGAAACCTCTTTGTTCATTACTCTACCATATATTCATCATGTAAATTTCATAGTTCATTTTTATAATATTTTTTATTATGTGTGTGATTAAATAAATAGCAGTGTTGTCTCAAATTAGAATCAACAATCAAATGGATACGAGAAAATGATTTATATGTAGCATATCTGTGACTAAAAAAACTTTCTTGATTTTTAAAGTTTTCATTTTATTCAGTTTGATGAAGAGTTAATCTTTGTATATAGATCATTCTTATATGTTTCTAAAAAGGAAATTTGTGGATCCATCTACCTTTATCATCATTCATTCAAAGAGAAAAGAAAGTAGAGCTTGATCATTTTCCCGGCCTAATGCAATATTAGTAGAGCTGTCAAAAGCTGACCCGACCCGAAAAACCGACCCGAACCGCCCGAAAAATTTAGGGTCAAGACCCGATAATTTGAACCCGAAACCCAAAATAAACCGAACCCGATAGACCTGAAACCCGTTGGGTTCAAACCCGAAAAAACCGTTGGGTTGACCTAATTTGTTATATTTTAAGAATATATAATATATTTTAAAAATAATAATATATTTTATTATTAAAATATATAAAAATAATAGATTTATTATTAAATATCATTTTTTAAATAAAAAATATTTTAATAAGTGTAAAAAAATCAATTTTCTTGACCTGTTAGGTCGACCCGACCCGCCCGATAACCCGCAATGACCCGACCCGATTTGAAAGGAGACCCGTTACGACCTGAACCCAACTCAACCCGAACCCGAAATAACCGAACCCGAACCCGACCTGACCGACCCGTTTGACACCTCTAAATATTAGTAATGATAATTACATTCATATTTTATGTCGGATTACAAAAACACAAGATTTAACATGAAGAACACTAGATAAGGGTTTTAAACACCAAACAAAATTATTTATTTACACAATTCGGAAGTACATCAACAAACCAAAGTAAAGACGAACAATAGCTAACCAGAAAAACACTAGATTTAACATAAACCCAAAAAACTAGATGGTCCATTGAAGAACAAACTAGAGAGACACTAGATCTGACTAGAACAACACCATATATAAGCTTCCGAGACCAAACGAACTCAAATCTAACACGTACAACACGAGATCTCAACTTCCAATCCCAAACGAACTCACGTCTAACAAGGACAGCGCCGGATCTAAGCTTCCAAGACCAAACGAACTCTTGGCAAAAACGAAACTAAACCATCAAAGCAAAGCAAAGGAAAAATTAAAGTTGTAAATGTGAACCGGACCTGACTACTGCATATGATGATAACAAAGACGGTGAGAAGGATGATACCGACGATGTTGATGCCATCGAGCAGAGAGGGAATAAGGGAATGAATCGGATATTGGGAACAAAGTGATAAGTTTGGTGAGGGTGGGGTATTGGGGTCACTAGACAACAAGTGGGGTATAAAGATTTTAGAGTACAATTTATTTAATGAATTTCATCTTTAAATATATTCTAATGCCAGGTTAAAGATCCAATTACATTAACGCTTTAGAGACCAATATTGTATATTGCCAAAAAAAGAGACCAATATTGTGATCATATTTAAACACTTTATTTAACCAACGTACATGATATTATTATATTGAGTACACTTAATCTAGTAATAAATAAATTGTCACTTCTCCCAATTAAAAAACTACAAAATTAAATTAAATGACTTCAATACAAATTTCAACAAAAAGTGTTTAACGAAAAATTATTTAACATTCTTTCAATGCTTCATATATACTACTATATAATAATAAAGTGTTATAAATAAAAACGCGTAATGAAACCAACAAACTTATTAACATATCCCATTATTATTTAAAAATATTTATCGCATAAGAAATTATAAATTTAAATATGATTACTGCCTACTAATTCAACGACACCTTTTCTCTTTTGAAACTACACTTGAGTTATTCATGTTAACCCTTCAAACTTTGTGCAAATATATGTGAAGGTACTAATGAATCTTATAAGATTAAATATTATAAGTCTATATATATAATATAAGTTTTTGTGCAAATATATGTTTACCTAGTTATATATACTTATTCAAAACAAAAATTACCTAATTATCTATGCATTTATCGCCTAAATTAATATTGTGGTAGAAGAAAGATTAACATTTAATTTTTTTCCAAGTAAAATATATATTTGCTTAAATTAATGGTGTGGTGTGACTTCGTTATTTTTTTCAAAGAACAAATTTCTATTTCTGTGCTAAAACAAAATGGTCAAATAGAATACTTTGTTAATTATGTTTTTAATTGTGGTGCTAAAACAATATGGTCGTTTTTTCTCACCAATGGTGGCCGAATGAAAAAAGGTAGAGATTGTTCCCAACAAAATGAACGTATGTGTTTTATTTTATATTTTAAAATGTCAATTTTCTTTATAACGAGAAGTTAATGAAAAAGGTTGGTTAATTTTAACTTTATTGGATACAAGGTTAATTTTGTACTAACCATATGGTTAAGTGCGAATTAAGTCAAACTTTGGTACACTTCATGAATAATATTAAACCTTAGGGCTACCACGTAGAATTTCTGATATTATAATAAAAGATTAATTATATTTGAAGATATAAAATTTATGATAAAATTAAACTTATTAATTGGAACTTATTATTGAATAAAATTGTCATAACATAGATATTATTTACTATTTTTTTAAGACTTTTATTTTTTTTTATAGAGTATGTACGTACAAAGTAACATAAACTATGTATTAAAATAGGAAAAAATATATACTAAGAGGAAAAATATAAACCTGCTTGATATAGAAGGTGACTTTTAATTACAACTCTAGAGCTTCTAATTGCAACTCTTAATTACTAATGGAGGATTTTGTTTGTCTTCGTTTGTTGGTAGAAACAAGTACCTAAGATGTCTCATTTAACTAACTTTTTAGGGCCCATTTGGTTTCCAACCACGGAAACGTAAACGAAAAGGAAACGAATATAGACTACTTATGTGTCACAATACATTGATAACAAATTTTTTTTATGGGTCTAGAGAAGGGGGAAGGGAAATGGTTAGAGGAAAATGGGGGATTTGCTTACCCCATGTTAAAATTAGGGAAAGAGATTGATTACCGCAAGGGGGCTTGCAGTACATTTTTGAATGAAAAATGAGGTGACTAAGGCAAGATGAAATTTATCATTGATGTATCATGACACTAATATAGACTAGGTTCGTTTCCTTTCCGTTTACGTTTCCGAAATAGAAAACCAAACGGGCCCTTAATTATATTAACAAAATCTTTAAATAAATTGTAGTCAAATTCTTATGCATTTGTTCCGTAATTCTTCAAGAAATTATCTTTTCAAATTAGTTTTTTATATTTTTCTAATTATATTGGTTAAAATTATTTTTTTTAAATTTGATTTTATCTCAAAAAAGATGGTAGTCAAAATATAGTTGCGTTAATTACGTAATTTATATTCTCAACTTAATTTGGTTATATATAATGTAATTGATTTTTGATGATATAGTGGTTTTTAAGATAAAATAAAGGATAAAAAGTAAGAGGTTCTCATCAATTTCCGTGAACTAAATCATCCAAACACATATTTAATTTTCTCATATTTTTCTATCCTCTTCTTTCCAATCAAAATCAACCTTTAAAACGGAGGGGTAAGATCCGAACATAGAATTCTCAATGCCCTAGTGGGTCAAGGGAACATTGTCAGTGAGCCATGACAAATTTTATGCCTCAATATAGATTTAAATGCATAATATTATATCAATGTCATGGAAGAGAGGCGGCAACATACCCTTCAGGAATGCCCATGGCTTCGCCACATATAGAATTTATTAAGATCAATACATTTATGTCTATACAGTATACATCGTTATGGGGGAAATAGTGACACAAATAAGTAACACTTAAAAGTGTTAAAAATATCATCCACTAAATAAAATGTGGGTATTTTGTGTGAATCATTAGCCCCTATTCTAATTGCGGGAATTCTATCTATGTAATATTGCCATACTTCTTTTTTTGGTAGAAAATATTGTAAATTATCAACTCCAAGTGAAAAAATTGTGGAAAAATCATGCAACACTTTTACATGTGGAATACTTATGTGTGGGGGTATTAGAGAGTTTTCTTATAATGAGGGAATGATGGAGCCAACAATATGTATTGCGAATGGAAAAGACTTCAAACATTATTTATTAATGATTGTTCATATGCATATTAGGTCCATTGCTTTTCATATATGTTTCTGCTGGAAGAGAGGTAATTCCAATCAATCATTTTTTTCACTCATATGAGTTTTATTATTAATGTGGTTGGTTCTTCTAGTAAATGTCATGATTAGTTATAAGATGCTTAAATAGAAGAAATTACATATTTGTTACCTATTGATGAACTTGAAAGGGGAAAGAGGGCAAATTAGATAGACATTTTGACATAGTTAGGATACACTTGATGGAGTTTACATTTCCATTATCTATGCAACCTACTAAGGTTATATGACCCAACAATTTTAGTGCTTGAAAAAAATTATAAAAAAGTTCCAATTATTCATAACAACAAGATGCTAATGTTGTTTGCAAAATGATTACTTCATTTGAGTTTGTTTTCATTTTATATTTGACGAAGGGATTATGGGCATCACAAATGATCTTTTACAAGCTTTGTAAAACAAAAACCAAGACATTTTAAATGTCGTGCATTTGGTTTCAAATTCAAAGGCATTGATCCAAAAGTTTAGAGAAGATGCGTGTGAAAGTTTTCTTGAAGAAGTTATTTCATTTCGTAGTAGATTTAAAGTAAATGTACCTCACTTGGGTGCTCCTTATTTTAAAGCTTGAATTCATAGGCAGCAAAAGAGATATTATAGTGGAACATCATTTTTATTTTGATATATTCTTTAATGTTATTGATTTTCAAATGCATGAGTTGAAATATAGGTTTGGTGAATCTACTATGAAACTCTTAAGGCTTACTCACTTAGCAATACGCTGAATCCCAAAAATGGATACAAATCATTCAATATTCATAACATATGTATACTAACTGAGAAGTACTATCCAAATGATTTTGCTGATCAAGATAAAGTTAATTTGAGATACCGATTGAGGTTGTTTGAGATCGATGTGCACAACCATCCATAATTGCAATTATTGTATCAATTTTAGAAATATATCAAAGGCTAGTGAGATTGAGAAGATAAGTAAGCATTATCTTATTGATAGATTGATTAGACTTGTATTAAATCTTCTTGTGCTTACGACAATTAGTGAAAGAACATTTTTGACAAGGCTTAAAAAAATGGAGGATGCTTTATTTGAGAGATTATATGACTATTAAATTTGAGAAGGAGATTATTGAGAGAAATTATTATAATTATATACTTGATGACTTTATCTATTTGAAAGAGCATAGAGTTCAATTCAAGTAATTTTTATATTTATATTGTAAATTGTATTTTGATTGTATTTGGTAAAAAAATCGGCCCCTTCATTACTTGTTTTCTGGTTCCTCCACCACTAGATTTGATGCTAGTCGCACATACAAAAACCGCAAGTGCAACCCCAAATATTAATATACTTGGAAAGCTTGTCCCAATTTTTTTTCCAAAGTATCACAATTTATAATAATGATCTGTATATTTTGAACATAGTCAGCCAAATTGGAACATATTTGTTGAATGCAAGGTTTTTTAAGATGAAGAATTGATGCTTAAGATTGTCCCACAATTTCTTTTATAATTTCAAAGTAGTTATTATGGCTCGAATTAAAACATTCAATTGATTTAATAATCCAACCAACCAACATGAAGTTTACACTCTACCAATCATCAAGATGGTTTCCACTTGACTTCTTGATTGTGCCAATAAACCCAGGATTTCGTATTACAAAAAGTGCATTATGTATACATAATTCTCACTCTTAGTAATTGTCGCTTTCATCATAGGATGCCCCGAAAAATGCAGTAAAAAGGAATATATGGTGACGAAGACCTTCTTGCCGATCCCATCCACTCCATTGGTCATGACGGTCAAACAATGAAGTTGTTACTGTGGCGGCTTATGGTTAGACTTTTAATTAAAAAAGAGGCTCTGATACCATAACCTTCCAAAATGGCTCTGATACCATAACCTCCCAAAATGGCTCTGATACCATAAACTCCCAAAATGGCTGATACCATAATGGGATGCAATATCCGACGGCCGACTCTTCCGTTCTTCCGCTCTTCGCCTCTTTCGAGTTCCGAGTTCGCTTTTCACTCTTCAGCCTCTTCTATTTCTTTCCATTCATCAATGCCAAGTTGCCAACTCTTCGAATTCGTCAAACTTCATCAAGGATTGAAGATTCAGAATTCCTTTAAATCCGAATTCACAATGCCAGAGATCCGTCCTTTGACTCCTCTTGAATCTCGACTTCAAATCTTCGATTTTCCATACTTCCATAGTTCCATACTTCCATTGTTGTTCTTCAATCTTTATCTTCAAATCTCGACTTCAATTTGTTGTTCGCCCCTTCCTCGGCCTCCAACAGTCACACAAACAAGCCTCGGAGTCGGGACTGTTGGCGCATGCACTTCCCTCGGCCTGAAGAGCGAAGAAGACGACTCAAGCACTCAATAGTCGCTTGTCGCCACTTCGACTCGCCAGCAGCCAGGTTAGTGTTTATCGTATTAACTGATTTCAGTTTGAGCTTACTGTCTACTGAGTATTGAAGTTGATGTCTAACTAAAATATTGAATTTGATTTGGTTTACGAAATTTCAGATTATCAGTTTACTGAATTTTAGATTGGGAAATGAGAATTGAGATTACTGTAATATTGTCTAATATTGTCTAAAAATTTGGTTTACTGAATAAGCAATTAGTTTATTGAAATAGTGAATTCAATTTGGTTAATCCAATTTAATTAATTTCGGATTATCGACCAGCTGGGTTAAAGATTAGTAGATTATTGTTTAGTGTTTACCGAATTCAGACTGAGATAGTGATATTACTATCTTCATGTGGTTACTTACTTAATTGAACTTAGTTTACTGAATTTGTAATTCAATATTTCTATTAGTTTACTAAATATGGCGACAATTAGATATTGAATTCGATTAGAGACTTAGAGTATTAGACTAATGTTAAGAATCATGATTGACTTCAATTGGTCTACTGAATTTGTAATTTGTAATTTAAATATTTAATTAAGTCTCATTGATAATTTGATAGGTTAATTTTATATAATTTGTACCATGTAATTCAGTAATTGAATAGATTGATATATTAAATTTATAAGAAAATTATTACTTTATTAGTTAATCAAAAATTTGTGGAATATATTGCTAATTTGTTCAATCCCTAAAATAGAGACTAGAGTAATTGAGATTGAAGGGGCTTTGTTCTTATTTTATTTGTTTCTTTTTAATTTTAAACTTGTAGGATTATGGGTAAGGATCGTAAGTTGAATCAGTGTCAAGGGATTCAAAAATTGGAAGAAATTGAATGATGGAAAGCGATGTGCTTTTCTAAATCACATTGAAGAGAGTCCTTTATCGCCTCATAATAAAGCAGTGCAAGCTTGTGTGGACTTGCTGAACCAATCAAAGCACATAGACAATGTGATCAACGCAGAAAGCCATGAGCAGATTCTAAATAACCGATCACGAGTAAAGACTTCTATTGATGCAGTTCTTTTTCTTGCAACTTAGGGTTGTACTTTCAGGGGTCATGATGAAACTAGTGAGTCACATAATCAAGGAAATTTCATTGAGTTGATTAAGCTTTTGGCTTCATATGATGAAAAAGTTGCTCAAACAGTTTTGGATAATGCTCCTTAAAATGCTAAGTATACATCACCTGCTATTCAAAAGGAGCTTCTACAAGTCATTGCAAGCAAAATACGGAGCAAGATAAGAGATGATGTTGGTGATTCTAAGTTTTGTATTATTGTCGATGAGGCACGAGATGAATCTAAAAGAGAACAAATTGCTCTTGTATTGAGATTTGTTGATAAAGATGGCTTTGTACAAGAGTGTTTCTTTGGTGTCTCTCATGTTCCAGACACTGCAACTAGAACTCTAACGGATGAAATATGTGTCATTCTCTCTCGTCATTTACTCGATGTTCAGAGTATCCGTGGACAGGGGTATGATGGAGCCAGCAATATGCGTGGCGAGTGGAAAGGGTTGCAAGCATTGATTATTAATGATTGTCCATATGCATACTATGTGCATTGCTTTGCACATATGTTGCAATTGACTTTAGTTGTTGTTGTAAGAGAGGTGATTTCAGTCCATCAGTTTTTCACCAATTTGACATTTGTTATTAATGTGGTTGGTTCTTCTAGTAAATGTCATGATCAGTTGCAAGATGCTCAGATGGAAGAAATTGCATTTTTGTTATCTATTGATGAACTTGAAATTGGAAAGAGAGCAAATCAGCTAGGCACTTTGTGACGCGACCCCGACTATGGATGCCACACAGGAGGAGCTTGCTATGTCTCTATGCTCGGATGGCTCGGTCACTCATAGCCGGACCCGGGCCATATTCGAGGCCACTCGGTCTATAGTGACTCGGTCACTTGCTAGCCATGGCGCGCCTACAAATGCGCCCTTGCTCACGTGCGTCATCACCGTCACCAGCTCGGACAACCTCGGTACCGTGGCGTCAGTTCTCGCTACTGATGCGCCAGACTCGGCGCCAACACCACCCTCGGTACCAATGTGCCAGACCTCGGTACCGATACACCAAACGGCGCCCGCCAGCGCCTAACGCCGTTGCATACTCTCGGTACCAATGTGCCGCCCTCGGTACCAACCCTTTTACGCTACCCATGCCCTTGGCACGCCAATGCCTTGTCCTTGGCATATCTTGGCACTTATCCCCTAGTTTGCTACTTTTTATCTATACTGAGTTGGGAAGCTTTGCATGAGCACATCGACGTGGGCAACCGCACCGACGCTATGCATTGCCTACATGAGCACACCCGCATTCAGCTCGAGCGCCGCGCCGACCAATACGCCGCCCAACACAACAAAGGGCGTCGTAAATTGGTCTTCCAGCCCGGCGATCTCGTGTGGTTACACCTTCGGAAGGAACACTTTCCCGAAGCCCGCAAGACCAAGTTACATCCTAGAAGCGACGGGCCCTTCCAAGTCCTTGAGCGTATTGGAGACAACGCTTATAGGATTGATCTCCCCGGCAAGTATTCATCCACTCGACGGTCAACGTCGCTGATCTCTCTCCCTACTACGAGCCCGTTTTCTATGATGAGTGTGAGAATGCTAGGATAAAAATAGCTTTCATCAATTAAAGTCACATCAATGAAAATAGAATAGAAAATCAAACAATAGGATTTTCGATTTTCCCTTTTATGTGTGGTGAGAACAATAGGAATTTTTCCTATATAAGAGACAAAAGTAAAAAGAAAAATATCAATCTTCTGAAATCAAAAGAAAAGAAAGTACGAGAGAGAAACGATAATTTTTTCATCTTGCAAAAGAAAAGAGAGATATACACAGAGAGATTATTTTTCCTTTGTAAACTAATATACTCTTATATACGACAAACTTGTGGCTTGTACAAGTTGTCGGTGTTATTCCTTCGTATAGTAAGAAACCTACCACCCCGAGGACGTAGACATTTTGTCGAACCTCGTTAAATCTTGTGTGTTCATACCAACTTAATTATTCTCTATTAGTCAAAGCTTCCGCGACTGCTCAACAATTGGTATCAGAGCCAAATCAAAAGTCTAAGGCGTTCAAGGTCCGATTTTGAACTCAATGGCTTCTAGGAGCGGAATTGTTAAAGTTGGAAAGTATGAGATTGAGAAATTCAATAGGAAAAATGATTTCTCCTATTGGAGAATGCAGATGAAGAATCTGTTAATATCTCAAAAGTTACACAAGGCGTTGTTGGGTAAGGATAAGAAACCCGGAGATATGAAGGATAGTGACTGGGATGAGCTCGATATAGAAGCACGTGCTGTCATAATCTTATGTCTTGAAAGAGATGTCACATTTATGGTTGATGACGAGGAAACTGCGTCAGGTGTGTGGGTGAAGTTGGAGACAAATTTCATGACGAAGACTCTTACAAACAGAATATATCTCAAGTCACAATTGTATACGTGCAAGATGGAGGAAGGAATTTCACTCCGTGATCACATCAACAAATTTGATAGGATAATTTCAAATTTGAAGGATATTGATGTGAATGTTGAAGATAAGATCAAGCTCTTATGCTTCTGCTTTCATTGCCGAAATCATTCGAGAATCTTGTTCAAACATTAATGCTTGTGGGCGAGACACTAACCATGGATGAAACTAGAACAATGCTTCTCGCTGATGATCTACGGAAGGTGGCCACTAGTGGTATGACTAGTGCGAGCAATGAACAAGCACAAGGTTTGTTTGCAAGATGAAGGGGTAATGACCGAGGAAATAGCAAGAGGGAAAAGTCTAGATCAAAATCTAGATCTCTAGCGGAAACTCGTTGTTACAAATTTGGCGAGCTTGGGCATTGGAAGAAGTATTGTCCAAATAAACGGGTACAAGGGAAGAATAAAAACAACAAGCACAAGGGAAATCAAAATGCAAAGCAAGAAGCTAGCATTGCTTTTGATGATTGGGACGTGGAATGTTATTCTATCAGTCACGAAACATCTGAAAATTTAAGCAATTGGATTTTAGATATCGGATGCTCTTATCATATGAGCCCAAACAGGAAGTGGTTCACTTCTTATAAATCCTTAAATGGTGGAACCGTTTTGATGGGTAACGACCATGGTTGTAAGACGATGGGCATCGGTACAATCAAAATCAAGATGCATGATGGAATTGTTAGAACATTAATGGATGTAAGGCATGTCCCTGATTTGAGAAAGAATTTGATTTCTCTAGGTGCATTAGAATCAGGAGGTTGTAAATTTATGGGAGACAACGGGGTTCTAAAGGTTGTTAGTGGTTCTTTGTTGGTGATGAAGGGAATTCGTCAAGGAAACTTGTACCATCTCATTGGCAATACAGTGACATGAGATGTAGCGATTGGAAGTAGTAAAAGTAAGAGGGATCCAACAGAGTATACTAGGCTTTCGCATATGCATCTTGGTCATATGTCAGAAAAAAGTCTAAATTTGCTTAGTAGGAAAGGCTTGTTGAAAAATATAAAAAAGCCTTGCATGGAATTTTGCGAGCATTGTGTGTATGGAAAAGCACACAGAGTTTCATTCTCAACAAGCAACCATAAAAGCAGAGGGATATTAGACTATGTTCATACAGATGTTTGGGGTCTGGCTAAAGTTGCTTCCAAAGGTGGTTCCAGGTACTTTGTCTCGTTTGTAGATGATTACTCAAGATATGTTTGGGTGTATTTTCTTAAGCATAATAATGAGGTATTCGAGACATTCAAGCAATGGAAAGCAATGCTCGAGAACAGAACGGATAGAAAGCTGAAAATTTTGAGGTCTGATAATGGCACAGAGTACACAGATAGTGCTTTCAAGAAGTTTTGTGATGAAGAAGGAGTTGTTCGACATTGGACGGTTAGAGACACACCACAACAGAATGGAGTCGTAGAAAGACTGAACCGTACACTACTTGAGAAAGCTAGATGTATGCGCTCCAATTCTGGTTTGAGAATGGTGGGCGGAGTCGGTTGCCACAGTTGCTTATATTGTGAACCGATCTCCACATTCAACATTGGATGGAGATATTCCTTTTAGGGTATGGTCAGGAGAACATGCAGATTATGGAAGACTTAGAGTATTAAGATGCATCGCTTATTATCATGTCAAAGATAACAAGCTTGATAATAGGGCTAAGAAGGCAATTTTCTTAGGATATGCAAGAGGAGTCAAGGGCTATCGTCTTTGGTGTTTAGAAGATTCTAAGTTTGTAATCAGCATGGATGTTACTTTTGATGAGAACACCATGGCAGCTTTATCAAAAGCTGAGGTACCCAAAGGTGGGGATGTTAAAACGTTAAAATCTCAAGTAGTTGAGATAGAAGAATCTGAGGATCAACAAGATTCTAGCCATGATCAAGAGGAATCTCATCTTGACACATATCGTCATGAAGATGATGAGCTAAAACATGAGGAGGTTCAACAGGAAAATGCACAAGTACTACAACAACAACAGCAAGAGACCGTGGCTTCCACTAGGCCAAGGCGGGTTTGTAAACCAGTTCAGAGGTATGGTTTTGATGAACCTCTGAAACACTATGGGCAGTTAAACTTAGTTGAATATGCACTCTCGGTGGAGACTGATGAGCCTCTCACGTTTAAACAAGCTATCAAAGATATTGATAAAGAGAGATGGTTGGTAGCTATGGAGGAAGAGATGGAATCTCTTCATAAGAACAAGACATGGGAGGTAGTCCCATTGGCTAAGGGAAAGACTGCTATTGGTTGTGAGTGGGTGTATAAAAGAAAAGCATATTCATCTGAGCTCGGTGGTACAAGGTATAAGGCAAGATTAGTGGCCAAGGGTTTTGCACAGATAGAAGGTGTGGACTACAATGAGATATTTTCTCCTATGGTAAAGCATACATCTATTCGGGTGCTTTTGAGCATTGTTGTTCATGGTGATCTTGAGTTGGAACAACTTGATGTCAAAACAGCCTTCTTGAACGGAGATTTAGATGAGGAAATCTACATGTATCAACCAGAAGGATACAAATTAGAGGGAAAGGAGTGTCAGGTATGTCGCTTGAGGAAATCCTTATATGGATTAAAACAGTCGCCTCGACAGTGGTATAAGCGATTCGACTCTTTCATGTTAAAGCATGGTTTCTCCAGAAGTGATTATGATTGTTGTGTCTACATTCAAAAGCTTCATGGAGGTGATTATATTTATCTCTTATTGTATGTGGATGACATGCTTATTGCTTCAAGAAGTATGGTGGAGATAAATAAGTTGAAGGTCGAACTTGGTAAAGAGTTCGATATGAAGGACATGGGCGCTGCTAGAAAGATATTGGGTATGGAGATCAGAAGAGAGCGAAATACTTGTCATTTGTTCTTGAATCAGAAAAGTTAAATTCAGAAGGTTATTGATCGGTTTGGTATGCAAAATGCGAAGTTAGTGGTGACTCCATTGGCACAACATTTCAAACTCTCTGGTAGGCAATCTCCCGTTACAACACAAGAAAAACATACATGAATAATGTACCATATGCAAGTGCAGTTGGAAGTTTAATGTATGCTATGGTGTGTACACGACCAGATATTTCACAAGCAGTTAGTGTTGTTAGTAGGTTCATGGCGAATCCTGGTAAGGCACATTGGGAAGCAGTAAAGTGGATATTAAGGTACCTGAAGGGTACTACTAATATTGGATTGTGTTTTGGTGGAAAGACATGTCAAGTTAGCGGGTTTGTTGACTCGAACTATGCAAGTGATATTGACAAACGAAGATCAACCACTGGTTATGTTTTCAAGATATATGGTGCTCCGATAAGTTGGAGATCAATGCTACAGGCTACAGTTGCACTCTCAACTATAGAGTCAGAATATATGGCTATGGGAGAGGGAGTGAAGGAAGCATTATGGTTGAAAGGTCTTTTTTGTGACTTGGGAATGACACAGGATAGTGTGGATCTATGGTGTGATAGTCAGAGTGCGATTCACTTGGCTAAAAATCAGGCCCATCATGCTCGTACCAAGCATATTGATGTCAGGTATCATTTTGTTAGAGATGTCATAGAGGATGGTGATATTTCTCTTATGAAGGTACATACAAACGAAAATGCAGTAGACATGTTAACCAAGGTTGTGACAGGAAGTAAGTTTCAACACTGCTTGGAACTGCTTCAAATTGGCCCATGTTAAATTGCCCAGGAGGGGCATAGTCCTTCGGGACGGTTACATGTGAGGTGGAGACTATATGGAGGACAGGTAGAACTACGATTGGCTTGATCCCGGTTAGAGGGTACGTATGCAATCATGACTATAATGATGCAGCCGAGGAGGGAAAGTCTATCATGCATACTAGGGATTATTCCCTTATTCGTCCAAAATTTAAGATTTATTCAAATTGTGTACGAGGTGGAGAATTGTGAGAATGCTAGGATAAAAATAGCTTTCATCAATTAAAGCCACACCAATGAAATAGAATAGAAAATCAAACAATAGGATTTTCGATTTTCCCTTTTATGTGTGGTGAGAACATTAGGAATTTTTCCTATATAAGAGAGAAAAGTAAAAAGAAAAATATCAATCTTCTGAAATCAAAAGAAAAGAAAGTACGAGAAATAAACGATAGTTTTTTCATCTTGCAAAAGAAAAGAGAGATATACACAGAGAGATTATTTTTTCTTTGTAAACTAATATACTCTTATATACGACAAACTTGTGGCTTGTACAAGTTGTCGGTGTTATTCCTTCGTATAGTAAGAAACCTACCACCCCGAGGACGTAGACATTTTGTCGAACCTCGTTAAATCTTGTGTGTTCATACCAACTTAATTATTCTCTATTAGTCAAAGCTTCCGTGGCTGCTCAACAATGAGGAAACGGGGACATTTCCCACCCAAGTGGGGGAGGGTGATGCGACCCCGACTATGGATGCCATGCAAGAGGAGCTTGCTATGTCTCTATGCTCGGATGGCCCGGTCACTCGGAGCCGGACCCGGGCCATATCCGAGGCCACTCAGTCTATAGTGACTCGATCACTTGCTAGCCATGGCGCGCCTACAAACGCGCCCTTGCTCACATGCGTCGTCACCGTCACCAGCTCGGATTACCTCGATACCGATGCCCCATCCCTCGGTATCGTGGCGCCAGTCCTCGCTACTGACGCGCCAGACTCGGCGCCAACCCCACCCTCAGTACCGATGTGCCAGACCTCGGTACCGATACACCAGACGGCACCCGCCAGTGCCTGATGTCGTTGCACACCCTCGGTACCGATGTGCCGCCCTCGGTACCGACCCTCCAGACTCGGCGCTACCCATGCCCTTGGCACGCCAATGCCTTGTCCTTGGCATGTCTTGGCACTTATCCCCTAGTTTGCTACTTTTAGAATTTTCATTGTCAAACTATTATTATTATTTGGTATTTCTAATTTTAGTATAGTCTTTTGGGCCTTGTATGAATGGGCCTTCTAGACTTCTAGGGTTGTGTGATGCTCTCCTCTATATAAAGGAGGTGCCTATGCTTGTTTTCTTTACACATGATTTAATATAACGAAACGTTGTCGGATTGATTCCAGCCTTCTCGTTGTTGTGCATCACCCTCCTTTCTCCTTGTCCTTCTCGTTATTGTTCTCCCTTGAACTAGAAGACCTCTTATCTCTTCTCTTCTCACCCCCTTTTCTAACAAATCAAACAACACCACAAAGACCTCATGTTGAAATCGCTTCCGCATTGCCATTGGAGACACAATACGCATCCAAAGTCAAAGATCCGCTCGTAAATCTGACTTCTTTGAAGACGGGTTCGCATCACTTTGGCAAGGCCAAGAGATACTCGATGGAGTTCACACTTCCATTCTCTATGTAGTCTATTGAGGTTATATGGTCCAACAATTGTGGTGCTCGAAAAAATTGAGAATGAAGCTTCCAATTATTCCCAACGAGGAGATGCTAATGTTGCTTGCTAGATGATCACTTCATTTGAGTTTGTTTTAATTTGACATTTGATGAAGGAGATCATGGGCATCCCAAATGATCTTTGTCAAGCCTTGTAAAAAAAACCAAGACATTTTAAATGTCATGCATTTGGTTTCAGATACAAAAGTATTGCTCCAAAAGCTTAGGGAATCGGGATGGAAAACTTTGCCTGAAGGGGCTGTTTCATTTTGTAGCAAATTGGAAATTGTTGTGCTGACTTGGATGCTCCTTATTTTAATGGTCGAAGTCGTAGACGCAAAAGAGATGTGACAGTGGAGCATCATTTTCATAACGATATATTTATTGCTGCTATTGATGTCCAAATGATGGAGCTGGGTTGTAGGTTTGGTGAGTCTACTATGGAACTCTTAACGCTTAGCCATGCTTTGGATCCAACAAAACGGATACAAATCATTCAATATTGATAGCATATGTTTGCTAGCTGAGAAGTACTATCCAGTCGACTTTACTGATCAAGATAGGGTTAATTTGAGATTTCAATTGAGGTCATTTAAGATCGATGTACATTCTCATCCAGAATTGCAATCCGTGTCATCAATTTTAGAGTTATGTCGAAGGCTAGTGGAGACTGAGAGGGCAAGTAGGCATTATCTTGTTGACAGATTGATTAGACTTGTATTGACTCTTCCTGTGTCTACAACGATTGGTGAAAGAGCATTTTCAGCAATGAAGATACTCAAAACAAAGCTCGGAAACAAAATAGAGGATGATTTTTTTAGCAGATAATATGATTGTTTACATTGATAAAAATATTTCTAAAAATTTTGATTCCGATTGTATACTTAATGATTTTGTCTCTTTGAAAGAGCGTAGAGTTCAATTCTAGTAATTTATATGCTTATAATGTAATACATTAATTGATAATGGGAAAAAAAATTGGCCCCTACATTACTTAATTCCCGATTCCGCCCCTGATGATAATCAAACGTAAATAAGACATCCTTTGTTTAAGTTGGAGGAGCCCAATCTGTTTATAAAAAAATTATTGGGCACTTTAAAAAGGCCATTTCATTATAGAGCACCCACTATTTTTTCATTGTAGAGCACCTATAAAAAAATTCTAAAAATTACACCCTCACCCACCCACCCTTCTCTCTTTCTCTCTTCTCCTTCCACACTCAACTCCTCAGCCCCTTTCAACTCTCTACACTACAATCTTCACATCTAGAGAAGCAAGACTCAATTTTTACACAAGCAAGATCAAGAAGGTGCCATTAAAGTAGGTTTTCATGTTAAATTTCTGATTTCTTTAGAATTTCAGATTTAAAATTAGGATTTAGATTATCTAGGGTTTGGGGTTTAGTTGTTAGTGAATGAAAAGGAGAAATTAGGAAGTAGAAAGATAGAAATTTACATTAAAAATGCAGTTTAGGGGAGAATGATGATCGAGTAATGGCGGAGGACCGCCATTGGAGAGCTTGCTAAGAAGCTCGATCGTCGAAGACGACGATGCACTTGGCCGTAACGGCCGAGCTGCAGCCAATCGTAACGGACGAGGTGCAGCCAACCGTAAAGGCCCAGCTGTCAGGCCGTTACGGCCCGATCCCGTTTGGCCGTTACTGCCCGATCCCGTCTGGTTGTTACGACCAAATCCCTTCAACCCGATTCTGTATTGTTTATTCTGTTTTGGAAAATCTGTATTGATCCTTCTGATTAACTGTTTCAGATGGGAGATAGGTCGATTCGTCATCATCGTAGAGATGAACTGAGAGAGCATGCTGTGTCGCAGCCAGATCCTCAGATAGAGGGATTAGACGACATACAGGATGAGCCGGTGGACCAAGCGTAGTCGACGGCGCTCTTCACAGCCTGTTATGAGTCATAGTGATGAGTTGGAGGATGAGGCAGTACAAGCTCTGACTGATGCGCCCGCGAGTCGGGCTACGACATCGACACACGCGAGTCAGGCTCGACAAGCGAGGACTGCGAGTGATCCTTCACGGTCTTGCGCTAGAGGCCGAGGCCGGACTGATAGTACTCATGCCGAGGCTATAAGTGGTAGAGTTGATGCGACTCCAAATGGTCCTTCTTCTAGCCAAGGACGTAGGAGACGCGCCGGCGGGCTGAACATTCATCTGTTTCTGACCGGTCCTGTACCCGGTGGCCCGTAGATACCGAAGTTGCTATTGGGCTTTGAGGAGCATGTCGCCCACCACATCTATGCTGGTCGGGTACGTTATTTATCTGTACACTTTTATTAACCTCCTTTTATACGTTTGATCTTATTAGGATTATTATTGCATAGGAGCGTGTTGGGTTTATGATTCATGGACGTACTTCCCACTTGTCTAACTGGTGGGCGGCTGGGGAGGGCGAGTGGATTGACATAGTTAGGGATAGTGGACTTGCTCATCTACAACACCTCATGTATAGCCGCGATCATACTCCGTTGATTTTGGCATCTATCGAGCGATGGTAGCCGGAGATGAGCTCGTTTGATAGCAACCCGAGGGGGCCGGGTCACGATTCTCCAAGGATCCGGTCTCGTAGACAAGTCGCACAAGCAACGCAAACAGAAAGATGGTGTTTGATGATTGAGATTGGAGAGCAAGAGAGAGAAGAGAGCTTTGGGAGTAAGGGCTAAGGTGGAAGAGTAATCTCTATTCCACACAAAATCAAAACTGAGTACAAAAGAGGCAAGGAGGGCTTTATATAGAGCACTCCTTCTCTTATAATTTCTATGTAGGCTTGGATCTTCTTGTTCTTCCCAGCCTTTCGCCCTGTTGACGATCTGGATTGGGGAGGCGGTGCACCATGGGCTGCGAGATGGAGTGATGGTGGGACACTTGATACTACGCGCAACTTCAGAGCGGAGCTCGATCATATGACTGCGAGAGATGTAAGTATATAAAAATACAACTTATAAATATTGTTTTGTTTATTACATAATCTATATTAAAAATGTTATACATTAGGTGGACTGGTCGCCGTACGGAGAGTTAGATTTCATTCACAGTCTAGCCCCTTCACGGTTCCACGGCGTGATATATGTTCTTGATATCTCAGAGCCGTACATGCCTGATCGAGCCTCTAGGCAGTATTGTCGTGTGTAGCAGATACCACGTCCCCCTATCATGCCTCGCACTGCCACACGATCAGCATCCGTATGGAGTTACATAGTGGACTTTGACATGTCTCGGTGGGTTTAGGATGAACAAAACTTCCACTCCATTAGTCTAGACCACATGGGACCTCCAGTGATGGATGACCCGTCGGCTTGTTCCTCGGATTATATGCAGTGGTATGAGCCTCGTAATCATATGTATGTGAGTCCACAGAGTGCAGAGCAAATATATTTACAGCGCATGCAGCGGGTTGTGGGTTATCTTGCACCATTTGCTATGGCTCCCGATCGAAATATGCGCGAGGCCATTAGGAGATCTATTATTGATCTAGGAGGACAGTGGCCCCCGCCAGAGGCCAGCCAGGGGAGTGGTTCCGGACCCCACGATGATGATGATTATCCCGCCATTTGATTTTTATGTTGTTTTGACTTATGATTCCTATGACTTATGTAGTATTTTCGTACTTGACGTTTGGATATTTTCAGACTTGGGTTGTATTTTCGTACTTGATGTTTAAATATTTTCAAACTTGGGTTGTATTTTCATACTTGACGTTTAGATATTTTCAGACTTACGATGTTTAGACATGATTGAAAAATATGATTTCTATGACGTTTATGTATTTTCCGACGTTCCGAATTTGATTGAATATGCATTACCGGAATTGAAATGAATCCATGTAAACTTATCAAAATGCCATTGCAATCAATCTGGACAGAGGCGCCGGCTATAACGGCAGGTGGCGCGTCGGCCATAACGGCCAGATCTAACAATTTACTAAGACGTAGGCAGAACTGAACAGTTTACAAACCGTTTACAGCAAAATAGAAAACAGACAGTTTACAAAACTCACTTCAAAGTTATAGAGTAGTGTTTGCCATCCTAATGAGTCACAAAATCAAGCATAACATGATTGTCATCACCCTTGAACAAGTTCATACGGTCTTGGATTTCATGTAGTAGAAATAGTGCACTACTAGTTGTCCCCGTCGTGCCCTGCACGACTATGACTCGATATTTTTTAGATATACTATAAAAAAGATATTTATAAATAAAAATATAATATAAAATTTAATGTAAGTAATTTATTGCCCGTAATATGTATAAAAATTATTATTTTTAAATAAAATAAAATAAATATATATTATTAAGTTTAAAATTGAGAATAAACATTATTAACATAAAATAATATACATTGCTCATTTTCCTCGACATTTGATAAATAGGTTTAATTTAAAAGAAGGGGATAAAAAATGAAGAAAATAAAGCAAAAAAAATATATTTTGAAAACATGGAAGAGATGAGATTGAGCATATATATTTTATTGGCTTATAAGGAAAAAATACAACCATTAGTTAAAATTTTTTAGTTAATCTCGTGCCAAAAATTAAGATATTGTCTAAATTTGGGAAATAAAAATAAATTTTAATTAAGTGGAAAAAATTTGACATGTGGAATATGATATGGAAAGACTAATTAATATATACAATAGATATGCTAGAAACTTCCAAAATTACAATTTGGATTCTTTTTAAAATATTGAATGATATTATAATATTTGTTTCCAAAACTACCAATTTATTTGTATTATTTCTATGAATTAATGAGGATACGACACGTGTCAAAATCTGATGTGGCGCATTTTAGGAATGACATGTGGCAAAAGAGGATGTGGCGCAATTTGGTGGCTCCAAACCTTATTGCTTTTATATATATATAGTAGATTATCACATTTAAGCTTCCATAGTGAACAAAGATGCGGCAACGGCGAGTCGTCCGAGAAAGACACCTACAATAGTACGACATTGTATAAGTATGAAGGTCTTTAAACATATATACATGGATGATTTAATAAATTTCTCTTACCGATATATAATGAGCTTCCTTTGGCAAGAAGCAAATTGAAATTACCCCATTGTCCAACTTGTCTGTCGGTCCTCGAAACTAACGGAAGGTAAGTTTGATTAATAGTGGTCCCCACACATGTCAAAGCGCAGCTGAATGTCGTTTCAACCAAGGCGCCCATCTCTGGAAGTCTAAACCAATAATCGATGGGGGCGAATTCATTATCAAAGAAATTAAGTCTTTACCTCATTCTTTCAACCGTATGCTCATAGAAACTACCCCTAAACCACCCTTCATGCTCATTGAGCGTATTAATCATGCTTTGACGCACTTGTCTCCAATTTTCTTGAGTGATGCCAAGAGAGTGTGCAACAACTCTATAACCATAATTTTCGCCTGGCGCAATATATGAAAAACCAGTGAAGTATGGCCTCATACACATAGGGATGTCATCCATATATGGGAAAACTGCTCTGCGGGTGGGCGGTGTCAGGGGTGTTGGTGGAGTCTGGGGCACCCTCAAAGTACATGGTGTCAGGGGAGTTGGTGGAGTTTGGGGCACCCTCGAAATAGTTGGTGAATTGGGGGTTCTCGAGTGTGTTGATGGCTTGCCTCTAGGTTTCTTTGGCGGTGTTTCATTTAACTCCGTATCAACATGCTTCCAATCACTAAGAAATCTTTTGTTAGGGCTATTCTTGGGCTGCCTCCTATGCTTCTTCTTCTCATTTGTCGGTTTTCGTGCAATGGTCATCTCGGGGTAGACTATATCATATATAACATCAGCACAATCATGTTGTAGATTGACAGATATTTGTGGGAATGTGTTCGTGTAGAAGTCATCCATCAAACATTTTGCAACTATGCCCTTGCACCCTTCAACATCCTCATTTTGTACTACTCTCTCTATGTCAAGGGTCCTCCAAAACACGTGCACGACACTAAGAGGAATGGGAACCTCCAGAGCCACATACCGTGCAATAGTATGGAAACAAGGCAAACCGTGTGTCACCGGTCTAGTACATGTACACCTCATGGCAAGGAACGTACATTCACCTTTACGGTACTCTTCTATTAGAAACTCTATGCACTTGTCAGAAACAGCATACTTCAACTGCTTAAAAACATCAACCGCTGCCAAATGAGACCGCGTCTTTAGACAACATGCATTGAAGGAGGCCTTTATGTTATTCACTTGGATCTCTAGTGATGTATGGAATAAGCTAAATGTTGTATCTAAACGGTTGTTTGCAGTCTCAATCCAATGTTTCAAGGATGAATGTTGTGCTTCTACCCTGCAATTCAGAATAACTATTAGCTCCCAAATGTTTAAAGGATGAGACCACATATCGTGTTCTCTTTTAGGGAATACATGTGCATACATGTTTGTTGTATTACACTCAAATGTCAATATTGTGTCTGTCCAAGCAGAAACAAATCTTGTCCTGTATGGATCAAGCCATTGTTTTCTGACATATTGTAGAAGACGCGGCCACATACATCATTTTCTTTCTAGCCTTGCCAACTCCCTTTCATAGCCATCTATTGTCGTTTCCTTAAACAATACCCAGAAATCATTCAAAAATTATTTTGTACTTGTTGCATTCTTCATTAGACTATTTGCTCTAGCTTCAATATTCTTCTCAATGTGTCACCTACAAAGAAGGTGCTTCGATCTCGGAAACATCTTATCCAATGGCTTCATCAAAGCCAGCTCACGATCTGTCACCAAACAGGTAGGCTCAATCTGCACGAACGCACAAAGCTTTTGAAGTTGTTCCACGTCCCAAGCAAAGTTGTCCTCCCTCTCAAAGGCCAAAAAAAGTTCCGGCTACAGTGTAATTCAGTCATGTTGAGGTAAATCCAACAATTTCTAAGAAAGGCATACCGTACTTGTAGATTTAGCAATGGATTAGATGGGGGGATTTTAATTCTGTTGAAACCAACCGTAGCGGTTAGAGGCACGCCGACCGTAATGGCCAGAGGCGCGTCGGCCGTTACGGCCACATGCACTCTGGCTGTTACGGTCATGTTCAATAGAATCTAAATCCGATGCATACT
Source organism: Fallopia convolvulus (assembly GCA_964016875.1). Taxonomy (NCBI): domain Eukaryota; kingdom Viridiplantae; phylum Streptophyta; class Magnoliopsida; order Caryophyllales; family Polygonaceae; genus Fallopia; species Fallopia convolvulus. Next base: position 13,164,897 of record OZ024728.1, on the reverse strand, counting down.
AAGTGCATAAAACTTAAAAATGTAGTGTATGACTTACTTGTTTGTAGCGTAGGTGCAGTCGAGTACTAAGACGTAGAGAAATGCCTTAAGAAGTGATATCGAATCAGGACCGGCGAAGAAGACATCACTAATCCTATTGCTTTTATCATCTATTATGTGCTCCATGAAATAGTTGTTCTCCTTAGCTCGAAGGAAGAATTCTTGAACAACAGTTCGCCCCTCCAACCCAACCTTCTTAAAACCATATCTTGTTGTGTATATCTGTTTCTTACTCGTGAAGTTCATTGAGAAATCTTTCAATGCCACTTCAATCTGGGTCGGGGTACAATTGCTTGATGTCATAGACTCCACCAACTTAAACTTTTGGTCGGTGAGTCTTCCAGCGAGTGCATGCCCATGCAAACTAGAATTTATCCTGTGGTTGCGAATTCCATGAACAACCTCAATCCTCCACGATCCTCTTGGACCCTCAATACAATCACTGCAAAGTTGCAACCACATTTCTTTGACTTAGTGGTCTCTTGGACCTCCTTTACTTCCCTTTTCTTCGGGGTGTGAACCCCTTCTCTCTCGCATATCAACCAAGTCTTGCCAAGTTGACCAAATAGTATAGACTTTTTTGTCCGCCCAGTTCGTATGCACATGTTATTTTGAATACCTGTTGTCTTAACCCACTGTATGGCCTCCTCTCTGCTATCAAATATCCTATGTGTAGTAAATAACTATGTATAATCATCAGACTCTTGCACCACCTCGTCCACGGGTTCCATAAACTGTGGCATGTCGCTTAAAGATGGAAGCCCACGCCTTGGCACTGACCCCATCTGTGTATAATCACTACTTTACTGATCGATCTACATCTGAGCATATCCACTGTCGTACTAATCAGGACACATCTGAGAGTATCCACCCCAATCACTTGTAGCTGGCATCTGACTTGGATGCATCGACTGATATCCGGTACTATACCAATATCCAACAAACGGAATCGGTTCTGACTGCACCTGGGGACATCCATATGCATAATTGTTGTATAAGGGATCACTATGTCCATCTTCGATCCTCAATGCATAAAGTCCAATGTAGACTTCATTATCTTCCTACAATGATTAAAACAAAACTTGGGCCCTCTAGCCGTTACGACCGGGCACACTTTGGCCGGTACGGCTGGGGGCCCTCTGGCCGGTACGGCTGGAGGCCCTCTCGCCGTAACGGCCACACCGCTTCTTTTTTTCAAAGATCAAATCTTTTTTGTCAAGAACACTTCGAAGTCCTAAACCAAAAGTTACGATCTTTTGTCAACAAAATAATCATCTTTAACCTAGTTTTTTACTAATAATTATATAAATTTGCCTAGTCAATACATGCAAGATTAAACACACTTTTTTCCTACTTCAAAACCATCTCAAGATAAACATGTATTTTTACACAAAAAAGTAGATAAATATGGCAGAGTGAAGTGAAGTAGAGTGGTGGAAGAAAGGTAAGTTGGAACAAGCAAATAAAACATACCTCATTGTGATTGATGTTCAAGGCTTGATCTTCCAAATCCAAGAAGTATGGTAATCTCCATTGTTGTTCATTGTTGAAGAGTGATAAACATGGAGAGTTTTTGTGTTTTTTGGAGAAGAGATGAAATGGAGTTAGTTGTATACGGCTATGGAGAATTAAAAGCTTACGGCGGAATGAATTAAGGTAGTTGAGTGCATTTAATTCCTCGGTTTCAGAAAAAATCCAACCGTTACAGCTAGAAGGCCCCAGCCGTAACGGCCAGAGGACCCCCAGCCGTACCAGCCGGATTGCGGCTGGGGGCCTTCTGGCCGTAACGGTTGGAGGGTGCGCTATTATGAAAAAAGTGACTCTTCTGATGACACTATGCCATTTAATGTTCTGATAACACTATGCCATTTAATGTTCTGATGACACTATATTATCAGCTTTTCTTATGACAAGACCCATGCATGCACATCACAAATTTAGAGCAATTTGCAAGCATAAAAGGAGACTTGATCTCCAACCTCAAACCCAAACCAGAATTCCATCTCCAATTCATCCATGGCTCAAAGGAAAGCGTGTTCCTCGCGAACCTTCCCCTTTGCTCCACCCCTCATCAACTTCTCCATCGTGCTCGTGCGTGGGGTTATGGAGAGAAGAACGGAATGAACCATGTTACCCGGGGGCACCCTAAGAAACGTGATTATATCCTGGAGCCAATCTGGCGAGGGAGTACCACCAGGATATTGCCCTTTTTTCTTGAACGACAACGATATAACAGATCGTATGTTAGCCAAAGAAACGGTCGCGCAGCTTCGCCTATTCGAAGGTGCTGAGATTCGGGCAGTTGATAATATTTCGCCTGAGAATTAATGTTGTTTGTCATTTTGTGATTCAGTAAGTTATATGTCGATGTTTTTTCATTTAGAAGCAAGCGTTGCTTGTAAGTTGGTTGTTTGGAAGCAATGAAGTTGTTTGTTGTTTTGACACTTGAGTTTGGTCACCTAATAGCGCACGAAAAATGGTAAAGTTGAACATGATAAATTTGTTAGGGCTTTAACAATCCACCCAAAGATCCAAAATGGAATCATATAGATAAATACATAGATATATAAAGTAGATAATACATAGACACATACATTAACTTAAAACCTAAAAACAAAATCCCGACCGTAACAACTAGAGAGTGCGTTATTATGAAAAAAGCCGGGTGCGCTATTCGGAAATCCAAGTCACTTTGGGCTGATTTTAAATCACTTTTTTAGTTTTTTTTTTTGCTGAGTTCCCTTAGAAGCCCTTAGAAAGCCCGATCTTGTGGGTGGGTCGGCCTAAAACCGAGTCATATCCAATCCGGGTCGGGCCAAACCGCCAAACTGATGTTTGCCTTGTACCAAAACCCCCAATTTGCCTTCTCCCTACTCTCTGAGGCGGCTAGATTCGTGCTGCAAACTGGCTTGCTTTTCTACGTTAAGGTGAAATTTCTCCGATGGCGAACGCCGCTGAAGAACAGACGGAGGAGGAGCTCCGCCGCGAGATCGAAGAACTCAACCGCCAACGCCGCGAGGTACCTATCTCCCTCCATCTCATTCCTGTTTCTACTGATTTGATATAGCACACAATTAAAACCCCTTTTCCTTCTTTGATGCGTCTGTAGATTACAGTCCGTATAAGGGATCCCAGAGGCCTTCGCCGTGGAGCATTGGCGGCTACCGGTGGTCCTCGGAATTTCGGTCCAGGTGGCGTTCCCCGCCAGCGTGGTCTCGTCAGACCTGTAAATTCTCGCTTCTTTCTTGTTTTCCCTTGCTCTACCCCCGTCAACCAGTTTCTAGGGTTCGGAAAATTTTGCGCTTTTTCTCCATGGCGTCTGAAATCAGTATTTTTCTGCGTGTTTCTCTTGTATTTGTTGGTGGTTTTAGGCTGATAGAACGGACTTAAACGATGAGCCCGCGCCCAAGCGTCGACTGTCTTCGGCAGTTGTCAAGGTACAGTTCATCTCTCTAGACACTTAATTATTCAGGATTCACATTTCTTAGGATTAAAATAGAAAAGTAGAAAGAGCTATTCTAGGGGGCGTTGATGGCTAGTGGTATGGTGATTATTACCAATTGTTGTGATTCCAAAGTAAAGGTCTTTTTTCTTATGTTGGTGGTATATTTAGGTGGAGGATGGAGAGATTGCCGAGGAAGCAGGCGCCACTACAGTATCTATAGATAAAGAAGAGGGCGGTGCAATTGGTGAAGATGTTGCAGCTAATGGGAGTGATAAAAGGCCTCGAGGATTGAAGCAGAATGGTGGGTTTTTGAGGAGAGATGGCAATTTCAGAGCAGGGAAGGTAGTCAAATAGGAAATTGTTTATGTTCTTTGTTTCATTTGTTTAATTTTCCTCGTATTGAAATTCTTACATACATGTGGCAATGGATTTGTTCTAGGAAGCTGATTTTCAAGCAACAGAGCCTGTTCCCAGAGTTCTGCCCAAAATTGACGATCCAAAGCTCGTCAATAGAAACAGGAGAATGTTTGGTCAGCTTTTGGGGACATTAGAGGTAAGCCATATATTTTTCAGCTGTATGCATGTTTTTCATCTTTCATGTTTATCATCTGGTGCTTCAAGTCAATTTTTCAGCTGAGAATTTGTGCTCTTCTAATACACATACTGCCATACAACTTGAGCCTAGATTTCTAGTATGCAAAGAATTTATTGGTCAAGGACCACAAATACTTGACCTTTGTCGAACTGGAGTGATTCGTTACATAGGATAGGCATGTTATAAGCTACATTTGAGAAGTAGCTCTCAAATGGTCACTCAGTTGAGATTATTTGATATTTTTTGTCCTTTTTTTATGTTTATATCATTTGGATAGTATTTTTTTTTATAAATACAGGACAATGAGGGGTATTTTCTCCCTTCTAAATTCTTCTTAAATTGTTTTAATGAAAATCAATTCATGTGTTATTGTCAATGTCATAAACTACCAGTCTACCACTCATGGGAAGCTCATTATAGAACTATAAATTTCTGTGTTCCTGCAGAAATCAATTTCTTTTTCCTATTTTATTTTAGTTCTGGCTATATGTTACAATTTAGATTTCCCACTTTCTCCACATTTCCATTATCGAGTTAGTTTCTGTTTTTTAGAATTATTCTTTTTAATTAGGACTTAATAGTATTTTCCATTATATGAAGAGGATCAGCAACCTAGGGTCCGTTCGGTGTCACCTACATTATGTGGGAAAATGTATTATAATGTGCTTTTTTGAAAAAAGAGATTTTGGAAATATGTGTAAAAAGTGAAGAACAACAAAGAGTTATCTAGAAAAGCCGAACACTGCTTTTGATTTTTAATATATTATAATCTATTATAATGAATAATGAGTGTGTACCGAACAAGGCCCTAATGTATTCAGAGGTGAAGTAATGTGGTTTCCTCAAAAACCTTGGCTGATTGTGAGATTCTTGCTTTCAGTTTTCCTATCTTTTATTTTAGTTTTAGGATTGTAATATAGAACATGCAACTCAACCTTCATGATATATTTTTTCTTTACCTCTCATGTCTTTGTACTTGGTTTTCTGTCCAGATGAAGAGAAATTTTCTGCTTAATCTCAATTGCAGCTAAAGTTGAGATCTAACCACCTCATTCATTCTGAGGGGACTGCCATTTAGTTCCGAGGCCTTGAAATTAAGGCAGAATATGAATGTAGTTTTGCTATGATCTCATTCATTTAGCCATGACCATTTTTCATCTAAATGCAGCTAGTGGATTTACTGGATTGTGTATACTATTATCTTGTGTTTTAATAATGCACATTTGTCTCTACTTTGTTGTTTCTATTAGGCTTATTTCAAATTCGTGATAGATTCTGCTCAAAACTGATATGGTGGTTGCTCTTGTGCATTACCTTTCCTATTAAACAGAAATTCAGGAAAGAGGACAAGCAGTTATCAGGAACAGAGGCTTATATGAAGAGGTCAAACTCATTGCAAAAAGTAAGCACTTATTACCATTTTTGGTCTCACAGGTTTTTCTTTTAGTATATGTCTCTGTGGTTAGTAATGCAAGAGAATGTGTCTCTATCGATGGCATTCATCCTGGACATAATAAATTAATTGCACATGTAAAGCTTTTCATCTATGCTCCAAACTCAGAGCTATAATTTAAATATTGCGCAATTCTAGTTGCCAAGCTGAGTTTATATTTATTTGTGTAAATACCAAAGTTGAGCATGAAAATTAGATGTGATGTAAAATTCTGTTGTCTATGATTGGGTCTATACTTGTGCTTTTACAGGAAATTAGTAATTGACTTCATCAAATGAGATGATATTGACTGTCAACTACGATTTTCCAAATGTCCATAATTTTACCAGGCTGAACAAAGGGCACGCGAAGAGAGTGAAAGGCTGAGACAAGAAGAGCGTGAGAAGATTGTAGAAAACCGCAAACGTGATTTGGTAACTTTCTCCGTTACCAGTTTTTTCCATATATTTTTGTGTATACTTATCTGTGCTAAGGAAACTGCTCCCCTGCTAACATTTTGTATAATGGCTCTGTTCCTTGACAGATTCTAAGAGCACGCCTTGCAGCCAAGGCCGAGGAAAAGAAATTGGAATTGCTATTTCTTCAGTGGAGTGAGCACCATAAAAAGCTTTCCAATTTCCTAAGGTGCCTGATATTTTTTTTGACCTCTTTCTCTAGTTGGAACATATTTCTGTTGATCTCGTAAACTTCTATTAACTTTGACTGTGTAAATATTGCAGGTTATTTTTAATTTTGGTCCAAAAGTGTCCATATTGACAATTTTTAGAGCCGAAGATAAGTTTCTGTTTCATGTGCATGCTGTTGAGGCATCATGGTGATTGTTGCTTGATGCTTCATTGCATGATCCTGGGATATATGCTAGTATCTACAACCATATTTCACTGTATCTAATTTTTCATCCTGTTTGTGTGTGTTCTCTCAGGACAAAGACTGAGCCACCTATCTATTATAAGCCTGTAAAACCACTGGAAGAAGATGCAAGCTTAAGTGAGCAGAAGAAAGAAGAGGTAACTTCCTTCTAAATTTCATACCTTTCTTGATAATTTTGTAATTTTAGCAATTTGCCTGCCCTGATCCTCTCTCAAGTAATTATTGGTACGTGGGTGTTTCAGTATAAAAATAGATAATACAAGGAAATTAGGACTTGTGGGAAATAGTTGCATAATTGGTTGCCTAAGAGTAATATGTGGTTTTTTCTTGCAACTTGATGATTATGAGCTTGTCAATGCCTTACAACATAAATGATTCGGTTTCCAGGCCTTCTTGGAATGGAAGGCTGCAAGAAGGGAAGAACTCTCGGCATACCAAAAACAGATGGAAGAGCAATACGTCCAATCGGAGCTAGAAAGGCAGAAAAATGCAGGGAAGAATAGGAAAATGAACAATAATGATGTAAGCTTACAGGAAAACATGGACAAGGAACTCGAAACACATAGACTCGAGCATGGCCCAAAGAGACGAAAGATCCCCGGAGGAGACAATGAAGATGACGACGATGATGTGGAAGATATCAATGCTGGGGATGATGACCTCATGGATGATGTCATTGACACCATGAAGCCAGAAGAAGGCGATATTGCCACAGAAAATCTTGAGCAGGAGTAATGTTTAGAGTTTGTTTCTATATGAGCTTAGGTTCTTGGGAATTGCAGCTAATTTCTTGTTCAGTTTCAAGTGTTTTTTTAAATATATTTTTTAGAGAACTCTATCAGCGTGTGGTTTTTTGCTTGTTTATTGCATCATTTACTATTTTCTTCTTCCCAATCTGAAACACTTAAAGTCAGTGTCGCCTAGTGTGAACTTGTGAGGGCCCTGTTTGTCTATATTTCTTGCATTTTTGGCGTATTTGCCTCGGTTTTATTTTGAGATGAGCAGCCACCACTCATCAGACGTAATGTAATGTTACTCAACACTTGATATTAGTAGACAGGACACTTTCGAGGCCTAACTTTCGATATTAGTAGAAAGTATAAGACAGATGGTGCCATAAAGACTGATAATCCACCTTGAGAAGCTACAAGAAAATGGATTTATTTTGGTGCTTGTGGTGGAAGATTGATGCTAGCAAAAGATTAATTGATAGGAACTTGGGAAGTGAAAGCAGAAAAGGAGAAAAAAAATAGATGGGTAGTGGGAAAACCTGATTGGGGGATTGAACTTTAATAATATAAGGCTTGAAATATCATTTATTATATAATCTAATCAACAAGGTTAGAAATGTAGGCACGAAAGTAAGTAAAATCCAAGAACTATGATCGTTGTATTACGTAATGCGAGGATCTACTTCTTTTTCCATTTTGGGCTGATTGAATGAACAAATTAGAGATAGAAGCTGACGACTCAGGCTTACACATCACTACCAACAGCATCAAAACATTTAAAAAAAAATGATGGAGCAGAAGACAAACAGGATTAGCTGCTTTGGAAATTGATATTGATGAGAGAATTAGCACAAACGATACAATCTATTTGCTCATAATTTAAGTGGAAAAAAAAAAGAAGGGAAAGAAAAAACATTTTCACAGTTGCAAAAATCAGAAAAGGAAAAAAAAAGGATTCTCCTTTTGCTTTTTAACCATTCTCTCCCCGCGCTGTTGTTACCTGCTGGCTGCTGCCCATGTGATGAACGCAGCTAACCACATTCATACTAGTATGCAATCTTTGCTTCATTCTCAAGCTTCTTTGGCTTTCTTTCTTTTCCTTAATAGGACCCCTTCATTGGAGATGCCAAAAGAGAGAATGTAGGAATTTGGATAATCATCATCATCATAAGAAGAAGAAATAAAATCCCTTCTTTTAGGGTTTAGTGGTGAAGTGGTCGGTAACGACAGATTAGACGTTTAACCCGTCGAACCCACATTGCTTGTAAGTGACAGCTTTCTTCAATGGGCTGATTACTATTGCACAATCTACTGATGCCTGCAAAGTTTCCATCCCAATTTCATCATCCTCATGAAGCCATTGTTAGTTACTACAGCAGTTATAATGAAGAGCAAATTACATCAAAGTGAATGTTAAATTGATCAGTACATTAAACAATGCTGTAAAAAGTCAAAAAGAGGACAAGAAAGCAAACGGAATCTCACAATGAATGGGTTTGAACTATTTAAATTTTCAACTTTGTCAATTATTGCTGTTTATTGCACTGACAAAAAATCACTGTAATACGACGAGATGGTAAGAAAATAAGTCCACTAAAGTCTTTCTTTCTTTCACGTTTTCACACCTAAGTTGCACTTGGTAATTCGAGTGGTTACATCTAGCTAGGATATTCAGTTTATGCTGGTCCATATGAGCCTTGAGAGGTTCAAAAACTGTACAAAAAATATGTGGATGCAATTACTATCACTATCCCTTTCACCCAAAGTCCAAAAAAGGCCAAAGTCACTGATTCACTTTACTTAAGCTATATACTACTTCCAGAACTTTACTTAAGCTAGAAGCCAAGTCCAAACACAGATTTTAAAAGAAAGCCAATGCGGCAGCCTGGAAGGTCGTACGCAATATAGTATGGACAATCTCCTATCCCAGCTTTTATAATATTTTTTTGGTTTGATCCCACCACTAATTATAATCTACATATATGTGAATGAAACGAGATATAAAACAATTGACAACAATTTTGTTTGAGTAAACAACAAATACAAAAAGCCAGAAAGGTTTGAAAAACTTTCACTTATGTTCCTAAGAATGAGTAAATATTAGCATAACAAATTAGATTGGGTTACATTAATCAAATTTTTGGGTTAATTGATTATTGATCAATTTCGGTGGTCCACTATTACAAAGGTCTAACGTTCTACCCCACCAGGGTCCACTGGTCCACACTACACCATCAGTGCATTCTAGCAAAAGTACAACAAAATTGCAAAGATATTCCAAAGGTACCGGCGCACGTTAACAAAAAGCCCAACAACTCCAAAAAAAAAAAAGGAAAACAATAAAAGCAGTGTGGTGTGAACACTGTCATTTCCCTGAAACGGCGCCATTTATCACGCCCAATCGGCGCCGGCGACCGGAAAAGACGATTCAAGAAGAGATCGATACAGAAAGGGGGAGGGGATTGGGGAGTACCTGAACGCCGGGAGAATCGAAGCTCATGATCCGAATGTTAGCGCGGCCCTCGCCGAGAACCCTAAGCTCGACCCTGTCGTTGAGCGTAGCGTCTTTGACGAGATCGGAGGCGTCGGCCTGCTGGAGATTGACGCGGTCGACGGCGATGATCGTCTCCACCTTCCTGACGCTGTGCGCCGGCTGGTAGAACCCCTTCACGATCCCCTCGCCGAGCGGGATGCCTCGGTAAATGACGGTGAACCTGGACTTGTCGTACTTGATCCCGATCTTGTTAGGGTTCGTGGCCGTGAAGAGGAGCCGGATGTTGAGCGAGAGCGACGCCGAAGAGGCGGCGGCCGCGGCCGTGGCAGCGGAGGCGGTGGGATTGGACGAGATGCCGACGTACTGGACGCTGACCTGTTGGAGGTCGAATTGGGGCTTCTTCGGCTTGACGGCGAGAACGACGACGAGGAAGGCGGCGAGGACGAGGAGAGCGAGGAAGGAGAAGAGGAGGAAGAGGCAGCAGCAGCAGCCTTTGATTGACGGCGAGGATGAGGAGGAGGAGGAGGGGGGATACGACGACGCTGAGTAGTAGTACTGGTGGTAGTTGGAATTGTGAGGGTGGCGGTGGTTGGAGTTGGATAGAGGCGGTGGCCGGTTATGGCCGTTGGCGGTGGCCGGCCGGGATGGCATTCTCCGTTGGGAGGGAGTCAGAAGTTGTTAGTCCAACTTGGAGCCGCCCTCTTCTCCAAATGTGCTTTAGAATGTGCTCCGTTTATAAACTAATCTTCTACGACATTGTATTCTCTTGCTTTTTGGACCAAGAGGGAAGGGGCACGGCAATTACACTTTTAGAAGCTTTCGTAGTAAATTATGCTAATATGCTTATATAATTATTTTTTTTCGGCTAATTTTTGCGCCCTTTTTTTATGATGCGTACTTCGATTTGGGCGGATCCATAATCCGCACATAATTTTTCAGGATTTTTGTTTAAAAATCGGGTTTGTAGTGGACGGATCCAAAAATAAGGAAAAACCGGGTTTTGTGGGCGGATCCGTAATCCGTCCAAAAATTCAGGCAAAACCGGGTCGGAGATTTGTGCGGGTTTGAACCCCGGACAAGAAGCGTAAATTAGGTTAACTTGTGCGGGTTTGAAACCCGCACAAGAACCTTAATAAGAGGCGCCGCACGACACCTTGTCTTCCTTCATCGTCTTCTTTCAATCCGACGAAAATCAAAAGCCAAAACCCCGAATTCGAAGTTCTCATGGACGCAGTGGGTTGGGTATCGACGGATTCCGGCTCCGCCAACCGTCGGCGGGTTCCAGATCCGTTCAGGTTGCCGGCGGAGGAGTGACTACGTCGGTGGATTCCAGATTAGTCGAGGTTGCCGGCAGAGCGGCTATTTCGACGGATTCCGGCTCCGTCCAACCGTTGGCGGATTCCGGATCCGCCTAGGTTGCCGGCGGAGGAGCAGTTACGTCGGTGGTAGATTCCAAATTCGTCAACGCCGCTATTTCGACGAATTCCGGCTCAGTCCAACCGTTGGCGGATTCCAGATCCGCCCTTGTTCCTGGCGGAGGAGCGGCGGAGGTGGCTGCGGTGGAGAGGAGTACGACGACGGTGGAGATGGAGGAGGGAGTTGGCCCGATCGAGTCGACAACGACGGAGGATGCGGATCCGGGTCGTCCGGTGCGTCAGAGGAGAATGACGGATGAGGTATTTTTTAAAATATATTTTGAATATATATTATATATAGATTCATATTGATAGTTTATTTAGTATTTACCGAAATCATGTTAAATACATGCCCGTAAATATATTTGATTTAGCGAAAATATATATGAAATGCATATTAGATTAGAAATTATGTTATATAAAATGCTTATACTTTATTTAGCGAAATATATATGAAATGCATATTAGATTAGAATTTATATTATATGAAACGCATGTATTTATTAATGAAATGCATATTAAATAAAATAGGCGGATTTGCAAGGGTACCCCATGTACAAAAAATGTTTGCAAAAGTATCCCATGTTCTAGCAAATTGCAAATCATGCATTTTTTGGCATTTATGCAATTTTATTTTTTTATTATTTTATTGTTTAATTATTTGAATTTAAATTTGTAATGTTTTTTAGAAATGAATTATTAAATTGAAAGAACTAAAATCAGAAAACGAAAATTAAAAAAATAAATAAATAAAAGTCATGTGAAAAGATATTTTTAAACGATTTATTGATTATAATCTTAAAGTATATACAGAAAATAAGGAGTAAAAAGGGAAAAAAGAAAAGTCCAAGATATGACAAAGATACTAGTTGGTTGAGATTTCCGTCAAAATATACTCGGGCTAGATGTTATACTGTCATGCTTGCCTATTCTACTGTCATACCTCTCTATGATCCTATCACGCACTTAAAAAGGAAAAGGAAAATGCAAACGAATTAGATTTGTTACGAAATATGTTGTTTCCTTTAAATGAGAAATATAAAAAATATTAGAAAGATAACAATCTTAAAAGATACCAATATTAATGGAAACAATAATAACCAATTATTAGAGGATAAAAGAAAAGTCAAAGATATGACAAAGATACTAGTTGGTTGAGATTTCCATTAAAGTCTACTCGGACTAGATTTTATACTATCATGCTTGTCTATTCTACTGTCATACCTCTGTATGATCATGTCACGGACTTGAAAAGGAAAAGAAAATTGTAAACGGATTAGATTTGTTATGAAATATTTTGTTTCCTTTAAATGATAAATATAACGGATATTAGAAAGATAACAATTTTAATGGAAACAATAATAACCAATTATTCTACATAAAGTCTCACCGGACCTCTGCTTAATCTTAAAAAATAACAATCTCAATTGTTTTTAATTCATGCCTCTTAATTTAATTTAAAATTTTAAATCTTGTTTTTTTAATTAGTAGAAACCAATTTAAGTTTTAAATTGAAAATAATTTTCGTAATTTAAAGATTTAAAAAAATGATTTATTTTAATATTTCTCTAAAAAAAGGAAAGGGCATGATTTTGGGCATTTTTGCTATATTTTTGGACATTTATGCTATTATTTTGGGCATTGATGTAACATTGGAAATAATAAGGCATTTTTGCAAACAAATTTATAAAGTGGGGCATGGGGTACTAATTTCTCAATAAAATATATGAAATGCATATTAAATAAAATATGTGAAATTCATAAATTTTATTTAATAATCGTACCTTAGAAATAATATATATATATATATATATATTATTAGAAATTATATTATAGTGAAAAATTGTATGATAGAAATTAGAAACCGTGACGTAAAGCGAATATGTATTATATTAGAAATTTTATTTTTATGTGGTAACAATCGTAAATAGAAATAATAAAAATTAGGATTAGTTTGAGTGAAATAAAATAAATGAGACAAAATTATTAAATAATTAATAATATATTAAATAACAGGAGGTAGTAGAACACATTCGACATTCTACAAGTGATGGTAGAGCTACTGAGATTCGTTTTATCACGGCTTCGGGTCGCAAGAGGCGACACGAAGAATCAACCTTCGAGCTGGATGCTCGCCCCGATTCTGCTGCGACAGGAGAGGATCAGCCTCTCCATGATGAGGTCCCACCGACTGAGTTAGAGGATATGATGGTTGATTCTGTTGGGACGACAGAGGCTTACCGGGATTCTGTTGGGACGACAAAGGCTCCGAACGAGCCGTCGTCATTCTCGCATCCGCCCCAATCCGAACCTTCACAGTCTGATACTTTGCCCTCCGACCCGACTCAGATTCATTTGGATGAGGTGGTTGTAGATTTTGTTGGGGGGACAGAGGCCCAACCTCCACAGGCTGACTTGCCCGAGCAGACACCGTATGGGCTCGACGATCCATCTGTATTACGGTATTTCCATACACACATCGCCGACTTGATTTGGAGGTCACTCGGCCCGTTTAGGAACGACATGGACGGACCTGTTCGACGTTGATGATGCTCAAAATAGCGGAGCGAGAGGTGGGCCCGGGGTATGAGGGTCAAACCAGGTCAAAGGGACCCCCGAGGATGATCCTGGGGCCCACAGCCATACCCACCTTTTATTTTAACAAAAGTTCCTACCCCACGAGGTCCCCCGAGACCTCGGAGCGAGGTCTCGACCTCGTAACCGACTCTACTAGCGCCCGCCCCCCATGACCACTCAGCGAACGCCGCTCTTCGGGCCAATCACCGACTGCCTCGCCTCTAGGCCAATCAGAGCCCTTGATCTCGGGCGTCCCACATCGGACAATGACCAAAACTCGACTCCCCCATCCTCTATAAATAGAGGAGAATTTCGTATGGAAAAGGGGTCGAAAAACATCTTGAACTCAAGAACTATCTTGCTCGTTGAAGATCGACGTGATTGAAACATCGTCAAAAGGCCTCGCTATAGATAAGTGAAGTCCACAAAAAGACTTCAAGTCTCACAGAGTTTCTGCTCACATCAAAGACCTCGCTACACCACCTCGCAAGCCTCTTACACCTCGCTCTACCTCACATCAAAGACTCCGCCGCTCAACCTCGCTCAAAGGGACCGGCAAGTGACACTTAGAGCTAGCAACTAGGAGATCTCGGATATTGTTAGGTCGAGATCTCGGATAATCGTAGGAGGTCTAGAGTGTAGTTCTCAAATAATCTATTAGCCTCGTTGGCTTGTAAACCTCGCTGTAAAGAAAATAATAAATAAAGAAGCAAGTGTTTGCACTTTCGAATATAAGAATCTCTTTTCTTGTCTTCTAGCGAGCCTTTCATTTCGGGTTTCATCACTGGCGCCGCCTGTGGGAACTTCTTCATCTTAAGTAGTTCCTCGATTCGTGCAAACCTTAGCTTCGATTCCCTCAAAATGGCTTGCCCAACACCCCGACAACATGCCAGAAACTACGCAATCGACAGCCGCGGGACCTCCGGGCTGCCCGTTTGTGGTCCCTCCGAGAAGGACGTACGCCGCCCCGCAAAATCCATTCCCATTCCAAGGCCTCGAGCAGGGCGGCGCGCCCCCGAACCCATATCCCTACCCGGCTTATGGGCAATACCAACAGGGCTTCGCCCCTTCGTACGTCCCCTATCCCCCCCAGGGTGAGCCGAACTCCGAGTACGTCCCTTTGTACGTCCCTAGGCATGCGCATGAGCCCGAGTCCTCCACCAACGGCTCGTCAACACAGAGACCTCCCCAAGATCCCATGCAGATCTCGCGGTCTCGATCGCGTCGATCGAGGCTGCAGGAGCCAGAGTTGTCCGAAACAGCGGGGAGCGCGATGCACTACCCGAGGTCTCGATCGCATAATTCGAGGCCACCGCCCCAAAATCAGGAGGAAGCCAAGATCACCTCCCCATTCATGGACGCGATCCGGAACGCGCCCATGCCCAAGGGCTTCTTGAGGCCGCAGATGGGGCTTTATGACGGTTCAGCGGACCCCGAGGAGCACGTAAAACACTTCGCGGTCCAGATGAACGTCAATGCCTACAATGACGCGATATTCTGCAGGGTTTTCCCGACCACCCTGGAAAAGGCCGCGTTGACGTGGTTCTCAAGCAAGAAGGTCGGCTCCGTGACCTCGTTCGCCCAGCTGTGTGATTCCTTTGTCACACACTTCAGCGGCTCCAGGAAGCGCAAAAAGAACATGCGGGACCTCCGCGGGATCGAGCAGGGGGAGAGCGAATCCTTAGGCGCTTTCTTCACAAGGTTCACGACCGCTGTGGCGGAGATCGCGCATGTCGACGAGTCGTCGATACGCGACACCCTCATGGGCAACCTGCGCATCGGGGAATTCAAAAACCAAATTTTTTATAAGAATCCGGAGACGTACGAAAGCCTGTGCGCCCGGATCACGGCCCAAGTATACGCCGAGGATGCCGCCAATCAGAGCTCGCGCCCACTAACTGACAAAGAGATCGTCGCGGAGGCCAAGGGGAAGGCAAAGGTGGCCGCGCCGGCCGCGCGCGATGCGTATGTGACGCAGACACATAACCCCAACAACAACAACAGAAACAACAACAATAACCGGAACAATAACAACAACAATAACCAGAACAACAACCGCGGAGGCGGTGGCGGAGGCTGGAACTGCGTACGACCCAAATGAAAAGGGCCGTGCCAACCCCGCGTCAGGAGCCAACCTCGAGCCGCAAGGCCCAAGTCGGACCCAGGCTAACAACAACAACAACGTCGAGCAACAGACGTCCGCGAAGTAGGCCCGGTCGGGACAGGCAACGGCGCTCGATGGGTACATCCATACCATCTCGGGCGGACCATCACCGGCTGGGTCAAGCCAGGCAGAGCGGAAGAGATACGCGAGGGAAAGCCATCATGAACCCTCGGTATTCAGCGTCGCACAAACCTCGCGCCCCCACGAAGGTTTGTCCTTCTCGTCCGAAGATGCCGAGGGGCTTCACATGCCACACTCCGACCCCTTGGTGGTCCATGCGCAGATGGGCTCGAAGATGGTTAAGCGAGTACTGGTGGACACGGGATCCTCCGTGGACATCATGTACTATGGCGCGTTCGAGCGGTAGTTTCTATCTATCACCTGAAGATGAAGTTCCCCGTCGATGGCGGGGTTGGAGAGGTGAAGGGAAATCAGGAGGAAGGTCGCGTTTGCTACGCGACCTCTGCAAAGCAAAAGTGCCCGGTGTTCATGGTGGAATCTCCCGGCGAGGCCGACCTCGAAGTCCGGGATTTCACAGTCCCCACTCCAAAGCTGGAAAGAAGGGTGATAGCCCCTTTCGAGAGCGAGTCCGAGAAGATCTACCTCGGGGAATGCCTCTCGGGGTCGTCGGCGACGTCGCTGGAAGCCTTGCTCGCTGGGTCCCGCGACGTGTTCGCTTGGACTGCGAAGGACCTCCGAGGTGTCCCGCAGACCGTAGCCCAGCACTCTCTGAACGTCGACGTCACCACTCGCTCTGTGGTGCAGCGACGAAGAAAAATGAACGAGGAAAGGGCGAGCGCCACAAATGACGAGGTGGCAAAATTGCTGGCTTCAGGGTTTATACGCGAGGTCCAATACCCCCGGTGGTTGTCCAACATCGTGCTTGTCAAAAAAGCCAGCGGGAAGTGGAGAATGTGCGTCGATTTCAAGGACCTCAACAAATCCTGTCCAGAAGACAGCTACCCCTTGCCCTTGATCAACGAGCTCGTCGACTCAACCGCAGGTCACGGGGTTTTGAGCTTCCTCGACGCGTACTCGGGGTACAATCAAGTCCTGATGAACCCACGAGAAGAGGAGGAGACATCCTTCATCACCCAGCGAGGCACTTATTGCTACAAAGTCATGCCGTTTGGGCTGAAGAACGCGGGGGCAACCTTTCAACGCCTCGTCGACCGCGTTTTCAAGAGCCATCTCGGACGGAACGTGTCCGCTTATGTCGACGACATTGTTGTCCGGAGCAAGACCCCTGAGGAGCATCTGGTCGACCTCGCTGAGGTCTTCGCAACTCTCAGGCACAACCGTCTCAGCCTGAACCCCGAGAAGTGCGTCTTCGGCGTGTCATCGGGAAAATTCTTGGGCTTTATGATTAGCGAACGGAGCATCGACGTAAACCCTGCCAAGGTCGAGTCGATCCTCTCCATGAGGTCACCACGGTCTCGCACCGAGGTGCAACGGCTTAACGGTGCCGTCAACTACCTTGGGAGGTTCTGCTCCCGCCTGGAGGAAAGGTCCCTCCCCTTTTTCGCGGCTCTCAAGCAGAATGACAAGTTCGTGTGGGACGAGAATCTGGAGCTCGCCTTCTCTGAGCTAAAGGTCTTCCTGACAAAGCTCCCCACACTGTCGCCGCCGCTGGTGGGCGAAGACTTGCAACTTTATGTGGCCGTCAGCCCCGAGACGGTCAGCGCGGTGCTCACCAGAAAGGCCACGCACCCAGTTTATTTCGTGAGCCGTGTGCTCCAGCCCGCGGAGCAGCGATATTCCCTAGCAGAGAAGATGGCGCTGGCAGTTGTGACCGCCGCAAGGCGTCTGCGCCCTTACTTCCATGCGCACCCCATTCAGGTCCTGTCTGACCTCCCACTTCGAAAATCCTCCACCAGCTCGCCCTCTCCGGGCGGATGACGAAGTGGGCAGTCGAGCTCTCCGAGTTTGACATCAGCTACCTCCTAAGAACCGCCATGAAGGGGAAGGCCCTCGCTGACTTCATGGTGGAGGTCACTTTCCCCGAGACAGAAACAAGCTCAGAAGAGTGGAAGGTGTTCGTCGACGGCTCGCGATGTGACGCCGGTGGTGGGGCTGGCGTATTCCTCACTGGGCCCTCGATCGAGACGGAGTACTCACTTAACTTCGCCTTCGACGCCACCAATAACGAGGCCGAGTATGAAGCCATGATCACGGGAATCGAGATGGCGCTCCTCAGTGGGGCCCGGAAAATCAGGGTCTACACCGACTCCGAGCTGGTGGCGCGCCAGCTCAACGGTCAGTACGACACCAAAACGGGGTTCCTGCCCGCGTACCGTGAAATGGTCAAAGCCTTGGTATCATGCCTGGAAACCTTCACGGTGGAGTCCATCCCTCGGACCTCGAACACCAAAGCAGACGCGCTTGCGAGGTTAGGATCCGCCCTCCCCCTTGAAGTGGGGAACCGCGTGATGGTAGAACGAAAACTCTCGCGGAGTGTGAACAGCGAGGTTCTATCTGTCACCGCGGGGGATTGGAGGATCCCGATAACCCGGTATGTGGAGAGCGGAGTCCTCCCAGAGGATCCCGCGCAGGCCAGAAAGCTGAAAATGCAGGCGGCGCGGTATTGCGTCATAGGTGGCTGCCTTTATCGCCGAGGCTACGCCGAACCCAATCTATTGTGCGTCCCGACCGAGTCTACGGAGCACATCCTCTACGAGGCCCATGAAGGGGTCTGTGGCAGCCACCCCGGCTGGCGAACCCTTTCGCATAAGATCGCCCACTTGGGGTACTTCTGGCCCACCCTCCGGCAAGACGCAAGGGACTATGTCCAGCGATGCGATGGATGCCAGAAGCACGGTAACCTCTTGCACGCCCCGACCTTGCCGCGTCGCTCCATCCACGCACCGTGCCCCTTCGCGATGTGGGGGATGGACATCCTCGGCCCCTTCCCCAAGGCCCCCGGCCAGGTGCGGTATATCCTGGTCATCGTCGACTACTTCACAAAGTGGGTTGAGGCACAAGCAATGGCGAAGATCACGGGGACTAAGGTCTGCGACTTCCTGTGGAAGAACCTTGTCTGCCGCTTCGGCGTTCCCATGACCATCATGACCGACCATGGCCCCCAATTTGATTGTGAAGAAACTCGGACATTCTGCTCAGAACTCGGCATAACCCTCAAGTTCTCCTCCGTGGCCCATCCTCAGTCCAACGGCCAGGTAGAGAACGTCAACGCCCGCATCCTGTCCGATCTAAAGAAGCGGCTGGGCATGGCACAAGGTCGTTGGGCAGAGCTTCTCCCACTCGTCCTATGGACGTACCGCACCACCGCGCGCTGCGCCACCGGAGAAACGCCGTTCGCCCTAACCTGCGGGGCAGAGGCTCTAGTCCCGGTAGAAACCCTGGTCCCGTCGGCAAGGGTGTTCGATTTTGATGAAAAGGAGAACGAAGCCAATCTTAGGGTCGAGTTTCTCTTCCAGGACGAGCTACGCGAAGTAGCCGACCTTCGCTCCAGGGAATACAAGCGCCGCGTGGCAGTCTACCACGACAAGAAGGTGAGACCTCGGTTCCTGGCCACAGGCAATCTCGTCTTGAGAAGAACCGAAGGTGGCAAACTGGACCCCAACTGGGAGGGACCATACATCCTCGGGGAGGAGGTCGCTGCCGGAGCCTTTAAGCTCAAAGACAACGAGGGGCGAACCCTCAGTAAGACATGGAACGTCGACCGGTTAAAGAAATATTTCGTGTAAACTCTCTGAATTCTGTTACTGCTTTTTGTGAATAAAGGGTTGTGGGACTTTCAAAATCTCTCTCAAAAATAAAAACTTCGGGTTAAAAGTCCAAACCTCACTTCACGCGAGGTGTTGGAGAATCTCGTTGAGTCCATCCCTCGCTTCCCGCTTGGGGTTGGAGATTTTTGTTAAGTCCAAACCTCGCTTCACGCGAGGTGTTGGAGAATCTCGTTGAGTCCATCCCTCGCTTCCCGCTTGGGGTTGGAGATTTTTGTTAAGTCCAAACCTCGCTTCACGCGAGGTGTTGGAGAATCTCGTTGAGTCCATCCCTCGCTTCCCGCTTGGGGTTGGAGATTTTTGTTAAGTCCAAACCTCGCTTCACGCGAGGTGTTGGAGAATCTCGTTGAGTCCATCCCTCGCTTCCCGCTTGGGGTTGGAGATTTTTGTTAAGTCCAAACCTCGCTTCCCGCGAGGTGTTGGAGAATCTCGTTGAGTCCATCCCTCGCTTCCCGCTTGGGGTTGGAGATTTTCGTTAAGTCCATCCCTCGCTTCCCGCTTGGGGTTGGAGATTTTTGTTAAGTCCAAACCTCGCTTCCCGCGAGGTGTTGGAGAATCTCGTTGAGTCCATCCCTCGCTTCCCGCTTAGGGTTGGAGATTTTCGTTAAGTCCATCCCTCGCTTCCCGCTTGGGGTTGGAGATTTTTGTTAAGTCCAAACCTCGCTTCACGCGAGGTGTTGGAGAATCTCGTTGAGTCCATCCCTCGCTTCCCGCTTGGGGTTGGAGATTTTTGTTAAGTCCAAACCTCGCTTCACGCGAGGTGTTGGAGAATCTCGTTGAGTCCATCCCTCGCTTCCTGCTTGGGGTTGGAGATTTTTGTTAAGTCCATCCCTCGCTTCCCGCTTGGGGTTGGAGATTTTTGTTAAGTCCAAACCTCGCTTCCCGCGAGGTGTTGGAGAATCTCGTTGAGTCCATCCCTCGCTTCCCGCTTGGGGTTGGAGATTTTCGTTAAGTCCATCCCTCGCTTCCCGCTTGGGGTTGAAGATTTTTGTTAAGTCCAAACCTCGCTTCTCGCGAGGTGTTGGAGAATCTCGTTGAGTCTATCCCTCGCTTCCCGCTTGGGGTTGGAGATTTTTGTTAAGTCCAAACCTCGCTTCACGCGAGGTGTTGGAGAATCTCGTTGAGTCCATCCCTCGCTTCCCGCTTGGGGTTGAAGATTTTTGTTAAGTCCAAACCTCGCTTCACGCGAGGTGTTGGAGAATCTCGTTGAGTCCATCCCTCACTTCCCGCTTGGGGTTGGAGATTTTCGTTAAGTCCATCCCTCGCTTCCCGCTTGGGGTTGGAGATTTTCGTTAGGTCCAAACCTCGCTTCCCGCGTGGAGTTGGAGAATCTCGTTAAGTCCATCCCTCGCTTCCCGCTTGGGGTTGGAGATTTTTGAACAAAATACGCGAGGACCGAGCAGGGCTCGTGGCCTCGGCACAGTCGTTGTGCGAAATCCGAAAAAGGCTCGAGATTTCGGAGCAGAATTAGAAACACCCGATGTGGTCCGAACACCACAATAGTTGTGACACTCGGACCATGGGGTTGGGTAGATATGTGCGAGCATATGCGAGAAAGCTAGAACAAACAAGCATTCATGAGGTAAGGAAAATAACATAAAAAGCTGGGGCACGTGTGCCCAGATGTTTAATTACAAGCCCCGCAGGGCTAACAGCAAAACAACAAAAAAAAACGCGACAGAAGCAGACAACAACATCCTTTACATCTCTGAGGTTTCGGCGGCAGGGTCGGAGGTCTTCGGAGGATCTTCAGGGGCTTGAGCAGTAGGGGCTTGAGCAGTAGGTCCTTGGGGAGTCTCCAGGGCAGGGGCGGCAATGGCAGAAGTTTGGGAGCTTGGCGCATCTTCCCGAGCGATGGCTACCGAGGTAGGCGCCTCGCTGGCCACAGTTCCGTCCTCATTGAGAAAGAACTCGCACTCTCCCTCAGGCTCTTCCCCGTCAAGTTCCCCCATAGTCTCCTGGTAGTTGGGGATGAAGAACTTGATGCGGGGGTCGAGGTGCCCATACTTCGCGACCGCCTGCTTGACCCCCCATCCTGACGGATTGGTGGAACATCTTCCTCACACTCTCCACCATCTCAGCCTGAAAGGCTTCGGACTTCACATACCTGGGCCCCTCGAGGTCCAGCTCCTGGCTAAGCTCATCAACACGTCGTTGGAGCCTGGTAATCTCCTCCTCAGCTTTCCGAAGCTCCGCCTCCTTCTCTCTGAAAAATTGGTGCTCCTCGGATAGCTGGCCTTTGAGCTTCGCGACCTCGTCCTTGAAGTCCCCGTTCTCGTCCTTCAAATCCTTGTTCTCCTCCTTCGTCTTCCTCAGCTCCTCCTTGACCCTCGAGGCGGCCTTGGCCTCGTCCGCTGCCGCGATCTCCGCGGCGCGAACGCGTTTCTCGGCCTCTACGAGGCTCTTTCCCTTCTTCTCGATCTCAGCATCCCGCTCTTTAAGCCTCGCCTCCATCCTACCCAGGTTCCTTTGGAGGAGGCCGACGCGGCCGCAGTTGTAGTTCGCGAAGAAGGTATTCTGAAGCAATAAAAGAGCACGTTAAAACAAGAACAAGAATAATAAAGCCAATAAAAAATGAACAAGAAAGAGCAAGACATACCATCGCGGAGTAGCGGAGGATCTCATCGTTGAGGGCTGCCTCCGAAAGGTTGTTGGCCCATGCAACCTCGTCGGTCCAAGCTGACCTGTCCCAGTCTTCGGACACGCCCCGGGAAGGACCAGGGTAGTGGAACTTCTCGGCAGGAGGCCCGGTGGCCGAGATGACTCGGCTCGGTGCCCCAGGGCGTTTGACCATCACGCCCGCTTGGGTCCCCTTCTGCTCGTCCCCTTTGTGTTTCTTCCTTTTTTCCCCGTGGGGAGACCCCGAATCCTTCCTCTTGGACCCGACTTTATCCCCGGACCCTCGAGGGATTTGAGAAGACGTCCTCGCAGCGTCCCCTTTGGACGCTGCCCCCCCGCTCGGCTTCACCTCCGATACCTTCGTCGTCGGGGCTGGCGCCTTCGGCTGCGAGGCAAGGGGCCTCGCCTGCGAGGTCGGATCCTTTATGACGACCCCATGTTGGCCCTGGGGTCTCGGAGCGTTGGAGGAAGAAGTCACAAGCCTTTTGCCCTATGACTTCGAGGTAAGAGCGCCGAGTAGGTTCACTGTCAACACAAAAAAACGGGGACGTAAAAATTAGATAAGAAAAGCGAGAAACAAGTTAATGACAGTAATGAGACAAAATAGGCCAGCGAGGTTATAAACCTCGCTCCTCAACAACAAAAAGAAAAAATCAGGAAAGAGATTGAGTACCCTCTTTTTCCTCGCTAGGAGGGAGGCTGAGGCTCAGACCAACCCGCTCAAGCTGGTCCTGAGAAAGATACACCTGGTGCGGTGCCTGACTCGCTGTGGCGTATCGGACCTTGAGCGCCTTGAGCTCATCAACCTCCAGCGGGGTCACGCACCGAACGAATTCGCCCGACGTTACCGGAAAATTGAGATATCTCCCGTTGGGGTCGCGAACCAAGAACCAATTCGGCTTCCACGACCCGACGTTCGAAGGGGCCGTGGTGATCTTGATAAGCGGCGTGCTAAGATTGATAAGGCTTCGGGACCGAGTGTCTCTCCTCGCTAGGAATAAAGCCGACAGGAAGTCGAGTCTTGGTCCGTCCCCAAGTTCGCGACTGCGAATCGTGTAGGCACACAGCAACCGCCAAGCGTTCGGAAACAACTGCGCAGGGCAGATCTTCATGGCCCACAGATAATCAACAATATGCTGGGCCAAGGGCAGCCTGAAGCCCGCCTGAAGGCTGAAGAGGTGCACAACCACGCACCTGTCGTAAGATGCCAAGGAGTGGCCCCCCTCCTCGGGAAGCGCCAGCTCAACCCCCTCGGGCCAAGCAAAGTCCTTGGCAATGTCTGCAAGGTCCTTCAGCTCGAGTTCGATGGCCACCCCCTCGGATAGACGAGCCTCGGTAGAACCCGGGGTCATGGGGATCCGTTCCTCCAGGACGCTCGGGATGCGGGACACGGCGTCAGTAATATACGCCGCAGGGAAGCTCGGAGGCACGTAAGGAGGCAGCGCCGAGGTCGTTCCCACGTCCGGCCGCACCTCGACCTCACTAACAACCTCGTCCGGGGTGGAAGACGAAGCCATTTCAACGCCCGACGACGTTCGAAGATGGGCGAAGCGCGAATTAATAGAGACCTCGGAGTCGCTTGAAGAAGGCTCGCTGAAAACCAGTGAAGGGGACCTCGGGTTCTGAGAGTCGCTGAGTTCTACGCTTCCCGCGGACTCCGAAACCTCCTCGTAAAAACCCTCTTAGACTCTGAAAGCGAAGCCGGGCGGAGGGCTCGCAGAGGCTCTCCTAGGCATGAAAAGAACGATGTCCTGGCCGCGGAAGGCTAGCACCTGGAAAAGAAAGAAGCGTTGAGACGTCGGGCACTATAACCAAGGAAAAGCAATGCGAGGTCACAACCTCGGAAGAAAAGCAATGCGAGGTCACAACCCCGGAAGAAAAGCAATGTGAGGTCATAACCTCGTGAGAAAGAGAAATTCCGGATCACAAGAGGCGAGGAGCCACGTGGCACTCTAGGGGCTACTCTGACAAGATAGGACGGCGAGAGAGAAGGCGAAGCGCCAAAAAGGAAGAAGTCGAAGCGCCAGGAAGAGGAAAGAGAAGGTGAAATGGAAGCCAGCGGTGGAAAACGGCGGTGGAGACTCTAACGTCCCATCAATCAGCCGTCAGGACGTTTGGGTTTCCAAGAATTTCAAAATCCAAAACTACCGAAAAAGAAAAAGAGACGGCCATCGGTTGGGGGGCGAGAGGTTCAAGTGCATGGCGTTCGCCACCCTCACCCCACCACTGTTTCGCCACCGTGACGCCGGTGCAAAACGCCAAGAGGCAACCACTGCCCGCTAGGGCGCAAGAAAAAAAGAGAAAAGAAGAGAAACGAGCAAAGGAGAAAACAGCGAGAAAAAGCATGCGGAAACTCACACCGACCTCACCACCACTGTTTCGCCACCGTGACGCCGGCGCGAAACACCAGGCGGCACTCCATCGCCTCTCCAAAACGCGGCACAAAAAAGACAAGCAGGGAGAAATCAAAAGCGAACAAAAAGCGAGAGAAGAAAAGTCGAAGACTTACTTGTTCAGAATCGACAAGGAGGAAGCGGTGATGCAACCGAAAGGTGGATGAGGCTCGCCGGAAACCGTCTGGAGAAACCGCTCGCAGGAAGCAAAGAGACAGAAAGAGAGAAGGCGAGAATTTTGGAAGAAGGGATAAATGGGGAGGCGTGTGAAGTGCGCACTTATAAAGGGCAGGCTTGGGCCTCCCCTACCCAGTTAGGTTTATTGGGCCTGTCCCTCCTGAGCGGCCCATTAAGCGAAACACGAAGAGCAAGCCCAGAAAAGCTTTACCTTTGCCAACCAAAGAAAAGCTAAGTGTAGAACCTCGCAAAAGGAGGGCTTCGCAAGATGCCCCCCAAGAACCTCGGAAACCCTTGAAGCCTCGCAAACTGCCTACCCACCTCTCAGAGCCTCGCACCCCGCGATCTTTGAGAGCTTATGCCCTGCGGCCCTCGGGGCGAGGTCCCCAGGCCATGGGGTTGTAATGATGCTCAAAATAGCGGAGCGAGAGGTGGGCCCGGGGTATGAGGGTCAAACCAGGTCAAAGGGACCCCCGAGGATGATCCTGGGGCCCACAGCCATACCTACCTTTTATTTTAACAAAAGTTCCTACCCCACGAGGTCCCTCGAGACCTCGGAGCGAGGTCTCGACCTCGTAACCTACTCTACTAGCGCCCGCCCCCCATGACCACTCAGCGAACGCCGCTCTTCGGGCCAATCACCGATTGCCTCGCCTCTAGGCCAATCAGAGCCCTTGATCTCGGGCGTCCCACATCGGACAATGACCAAAACTCGACTCCCCCATCCTCTATAAATAGAGGAGAATTTCGTATGGAAAAGGGGTCGAAAAACATCTTGAACTCAAGAACTATCTTGCTCGTTGAAGATCGACGTGATTGAAACATCGTCAAAAGGCCTCGCTATAGATAAATGAAGTCCACAAAAAGACTTCAAGTCTCACAGAGTTTCTGCTCACATCAAAGACCTCGCTACACCACCTCGCAAGCCTCTTACACCTCGCTCTACCTCACATCAAAGACTCCGCCGCTCAACCTCGCTCAAAGGGATCGGCAAGTGACACTTAGAGCTAGCAACTAGGAGATCTCGGATATTGTTAGGTCGAGATCTCGGATAATCGTAGGAGGTCTAGGGTGTAGTTCTTAAATAATCTATTAGCCTCGTTGGCTTGTAAAACTCGCTGTAAAGAAAATCATAAATAAAGAAGCAAGTGTTTGCACTTTCGAATATAAGAATCTCGTTTCTTGTCTTCTAGCGAGCCTTTCATTTCGGGTTTCATCAGACGTATTACGTGTCATAGCAGACCGAGGGAGTTTTCCCGATGGAGGGCTCACATTCTGTCGGCCGGCGTTGATGCTGCACAGGGTTCGTGGTTATGGATGATTCGACAAACCGACCTGACACAGCTATTGGACTTCGATTTCGGCAACGTCGACCATGGCCTCATTTCTGCTTTTGTAGAGCGTTGGCATCCAGAGACCAACAACTTTCATTTTCCGTGGGGCGAGATGACGACGACGTTGCCATCATCCTCGATTTGCCGATTGAGGGGCACGAGGTAGCTCACACGTTCTCCTCTGTTGAGTGCGCTGATATGGTTGAGTATAGGTTTGGCACGACAGACGGCTATTTGTTACCCGGCCAATGTGACTTCCTCAAGGACCTTAGGAAGGGTCATCTACACAGTCGAGATTTCTTCGATCACTTACTTTTGATGATGGCTTCCGACGACCCGCCAGAGTGCATAGCTGTCGGTTTTCTATGGCATTACTTGTCCACCAGCTTGTTCGTGGACAAATCCACGGACAATGTAGATGTTGATATGTTGCTGTTGTTTGAGGATTGGGGTTGGGTTGTCGAGACTGCATGGGGCGTCGACACGTTGGCATTTCTCTACCGCAATCTTGGGGAGGCTTCACGGGCCGGGGTGGCTCAGTTGGCGGGTTACTCATATCTTCTTCAGGTATTTGGTTGTTTTGATTGAAAATGTCTTTGTCGAAATCTTCGTAAAGTGAACTGATTTTATTTTTTTCGGGGTGCCATAGATGTGGATATAGATGTATTTCATCTATTTCCCTGGCAACCCGAACCCGTTGCTTGGAGTAGAGGACGATGAGAAGAGAGCATGTCGCTATCGGGTCGATCACACAAAGTTACAAACAAACGATACGTCGATCTACTATCGGCACATCCTCAGACTGTTACCGACCAGAAGATGTCATTTCTTTATATTTCAGGTTTGTTGGACCCCCTATACTCGGGTTGACCTGAATCTCCGGTATCCGACATCGAGGTATCGGGGCACCATCCGATACCTCGACATCTATGAGCCGTACATGCCCAAGAGATGCATGCGGCAATGGGGACGAGTTCAGAGTCAACCTTTGGACGTTATCGTACCACGCGTCTCTCATCGTCCATGGTCTCTTAGGGGAAAGGTAAAGTACTTCCTCGACTTCGACGACGAGTATTACGGGAGGGGTAGCTGATGTTCGTGTTTTTGGTCTAGTTTTAGGTGTCTTTCTTAGGTTGTTTAGTTTAGTTTTAGTAGGTTTTAGAGTTAGTTTTGTGTGTTTTTGGATAAGTTTGCATATTTTGTCAAAAGTATGGAAGCTACTCCGTTTTGTGTCTTTTTGTAGGTTTTAGAGTGGAATTGAGCATTTTCAAGAGAAGTTGAAGTGAAGTGGTGAAGAGCGGAACTCATAGAAGAGGAGAAAGAAGAGTGCATATGAGGATCAAGTTAAAGTCCAAGTTAAAACCAGGGAAAGAGTTCGAAATAAGCCAAAACAGAGGCTCGTTAACGACCTGTGAGGGTCGTTACCGAGCTGTAAATCAGAGTTTTTGTTAAAAAGTTCAACAAATGTCTACTGACCCTGTGCAAGTCGTTAACAAGGTGACCTGTGTCGGTAGAGCGCAGCCGACTCTCAAAATTAATATCTTTTATCTTGTTATCTTTTAAGTTGGGTAAGTTTTTATCTTTTAGATCTTTTATTAGATAGCTTTCTTAGTATAAATAACCTTGTTCTAAGCCTAGACAGGGGGGGTTCGATTAGTTTAGGAGAGAAGTCGATAAAGAGAGAATCGGACTGTTTCCGATCGAGAGAGAGAGAGAGAGAGAGAGAGAGAGAGAGAGGAGGGAGTTTGGGTTCGTTAATCAAGCTTCTTGTTCGTTGATCTTAGTTGTTTTCGGATTCCGCAAGTATTTGTAAGACGATATTTCTTTTAATTTGAAGTAAGTTTTTCTTTTCAATACTTTCTTTGATTAATGTTGTTTGCTTTGATTCAATGAAGAGTGAGTAGTTTTCTTATTTGGGGTCGGGGTTGAAGCCCGACATATTGTGCATGGTTGAATGAATATATTGATGTTTTGATTGCCTTCTATCTTTTGAATTGCTTGTTGTGCTTATGCTTAGACGAGTGTCGAAGTAATTTAAGTATGTTGCTTGATCGAAAGAGAAAAGTTGTGAACTTGAATGTTGATATTGTTCGATAACGAAAGTCTCGAGCTTTGGATTCAAAACAAGTAATAAAGTGAATTGATTTATAAAAGTTGATTGATCTGCTTGTTTAATCAGCGAAAGTTGATAGATTTATCTTTAAAGGCATGATCTTTATCTTCATATGAGTTTATATACATAGCTATGTTGTGATAACCCTTGTCCTAGAGCTTTTTATCCTTTGAATTTCTTCAACTTTTGCATTCGATTTCACTTGTTACCGAGGCACTTTGGATCGGTACCGAGCCTGCTGATGAGGTATTTTCAGTGGTCGGTAATACCTATCAAAGAAACCTTACTTAACCAATCTGAGTAGAATGGTAAGCAAGGGCCGATCCCACAAGGACTCGTGTATTTGTGTTATTACTTGGATGCCAAGTAACCAAAGAAGGGGGGTTTTATGATTGAAAGTCTAATCTAAGATGCAAAGTAAAAGTAAATATGAATGCAAAAGATGATTTAAATCAATAATAAACAAGCGTGTTCAACTAGTTAAATCTAGCCAAACACAATGAAATTTAGCAATGCATAATTAAAATTAAGAAAAACTTACAAAGGTTTAAAGTTTTGCCTCTAGAGAGAAAAACCCTAGCCTCCAAAAGTATGATCAATGTTATGAAAAAGATAGACTAACAAGAGTTTAAATATGCCTCACAAAACAATCCTCAAAAACCCTACAAAGAAGCACATCTTCAGACAATTAATAAAGCAAGCCCAAATGTCGGCCCAAGTCTCCGCTTAAAACTCCAGAAAGCGCGGGTTGCACCTCCAATTGCGCGGCCGCGCAATTGGCAAATCGCGCACTTGCTCTCAGTCAAAATTGCTTGGGTTAGGTCCAAAATTGCGCGGTCGAGCATTTAGCATGCAACCCGCGCTTTTACCCTCGGTTCAACATTTAGGTGACACTTCAGAGGCTGTTTTGACCTACTTGGATTTGGAATTTGGACTCGGAGTAAAAACGTAAATTGTAGCTTTTTGAATTAGCTTTATAGTTATACCAAATTCAGCTTCATGTGATCACTATAGCTCCCAAAACAAGCCTTGCAAAATAGTGGTGTCGAAACAAGAACTCCAATGCATAGCCCGGATTTAAGCGTTCTTTTCACACAAACTCTTAGGTCTTGGATCTTTTGATCTTCACTTGTATCACTCTAAGCTTAATCAAACACCTCCATAGTTCGCTAAGCTCCGTCCTGTCCACGCTTGTTTACCTAAAGATCTGCAAAACCGAACAAAACAAGCGCAACTACCCGAAAATACTAGATCCTAGAAACTAACCTAAAACTAACTAAAAATAAGTAAAACTTATGCAAAACCAATACAAAACATGCATCTAAACTACACCTATATGCAAGCTATCAAATTCCCCCATGCTTCACCCTTTCTTGTCCTCAAGCAAGTCATAAATCCAAAACATACCACAGAAATGCAATCATACATCCATCTCAAATCAAACAAGCAGTTCACAAAAAAAAACCCGACCAAGACTTCATAGCTTGCATTATAACAAGCAAAGAGCAATGACCATTCATTCATTCTAGACCTCACCTAGGTAAATGTGTTTGCACTCAAACTCTCAAGTGTTTAAAGGTATGTATTTCACTCAAAAACCAGCCATGAAAACTAGACTGCCATAAGCTTGCATCAGAGTTCTAAATCTCCACCGCTGGGGATCAAACACATAACAAAAATCAAGAGGTATTTTTAAGGGTTGTAATGGGGCCAAGGTAAAGAGAAATTTGGAAGGGGATCATATTTGGCTTGTGGTGCTAAATCCGGGATACAGAACTAATCCTAAGCCCAAACTTTACACTTTTTCTCTTAATACTCCCAAACTTTCTTCACCAACTCCATAAACTCATTTATGAACTTCGTTTCTTTTTTTCCCTTCCTTCTTTCTTTCTTTTCACTTTTTGCCTCTTTTTAACTCTTCTTACACTTTATGAAGGTTACTAACCTTTCAAGCTCACTTTTTCTTTCTTTGCACTTATCTTTCATCTTCATTTTTTTCACTTTGCACACAAGAGTTGTATTTTCTCTTTTCCACCTCTCTTTTCAACCTCCCTCATACTTATACCAAATCCACACAAAACAAAAACACAACCTAAAGTCCTAAATCTCGGATGGGTCAAGCTTATTAGGCTAAGAAAATTTTGTGGAGCTATCAAAAATAGGCTTAAAGCTCAAATGAAATGGGGTATCAAGAACATGGATCTTGTAAGGTAGGAAGGGAAATAATAGGCTATTAAGAAACAATGCCTCAATCATTTTAATGTCATGCATAATGCATTCAATCATATAAAGCAGCCTTGAAAAAGAGTCATAACGCAAGTTCTAGAGCTAGATAATCATGGTGATACACTCAAAAAATATAGAGAACAAATAATCATGAAAGGCCAAATATCTCACAAGGTAAATTATGTCTAGAACATCAGAATGAATCTAAAACTCAAGCTATATACATGCTCCATCCTATAGTCAAAGTATTTAATCAATGATCATACTCATATCATAGAAACTTCAGCATATCATGCAAATCATGGGTTAGGACTTATACTTAGCATAGAAACACAAGAGGTATCAAACAATGGGGAAATAAGAACCTAATGCAATATTTTTTTGTAATTTTTCAAAAAAAAAATTTGAATTTTTTTGATTTTTTCAAGAATTTTAATCAATGCATGCAAAATTTTTAAATATGACCTAATCTAATGCAACTACATGCAATGCAAAAGTAATTCCCTTCCCCCATGCTTAAAACATACTTTGTCCCCAAAGTATAGTAAGAAGTAAGGGAAAGAGAAGAACTCACAAAGATCTTGAGCTGTCATGGTAGTGCGGCGGGAAATCCGACGGTGGTGGTGAAGGCTTCTTCGGGTTATTAATCTTCGGACTTGGGGTATCTAACACACACCAAAAACTACCTAAAAATCAAAAGATTTACTGAAAAACAAAACTAATCTAAGCCTTGGGTTGCCTCCCAAGAAGCACTTGTTTAACGTCATTAGCTTGACCCTTAGCATGAATTGACAAGATTAGACATTGTCAATGCCCTTAGCAACCTGTCAAACCCCCGTGCACACATCTCAAAAAGACATAAGTAACACAATGATAAATCAATTAAGCATAATATAAATTTCAACGACCGTTTTAATTTATCAAACATGTGTGCCCAATTTTCATGAGATGACATTTGTTCAAAGAAATTCAGCACAAGTGGTGGCTTTAGAAAATACTTACAATATGAATCAAAGAACTTATCAGCAATACCACTTTTATCCAAGATGAACTCCATATATTCTTCATCTTCCACCTTGTGTTGTCGACTTGGTTCCTCATCTTGGAACTACATAAGCTCTGGATGTGAGAAGGTGGAGAAACTGAAGCATGGGATGTCAAGGCCTAACATAGGGTACACCATGACAGCGGGAGACTTAATAGATGTATCATGTTGATTTTCTCCCTCATGGTTGTCTACTTCATCAACAAAGAAGTCATCATGGTCAACAAACGAGTCTTCTTCCAAAACCACAAAACCATGTAACAATTTACTCCACATGAGTGAAGATGATTCAAGCTCCCTAGGCTCTGTAAGAATCTCTATGCCATAACAAACTTCCTTTGGCTATGTGATAATCTGCTAAGCATGACTTATAGGTGTGAATTCATGTTGGACATCAAATTCATCTTCATAACTCACATCAAGTGTAGTAGATTGCTCCTCAACTTGAATCTGAGTGTCTGACTCATGATCGTTTGACTCCAATGTGATTCCACCACTCCTTTCACACAACTCAAAAGGGCATGAGATTGTGGAATGAAAATATAAAGAACAAGACTCACAATGCTCCTTGATTATAGTATCCGCCCCTTTTGAGATATCCCTGATTAAATCCTCAAGAGACTTATCAACCAGCTGAGGTGGTAGGGAAGATGACTCGACCAAAAAACTCTGATGACTCATGAAACAAAAGAAATCCCAACATTCCTCAGGTCCCATAAATAAAAGCCTCTCATTGCTCATGTAGTCAGCTAATCCCCTTGTCTCAAGATTCATACCATGGATAACTCCCATGTTTACCTCTCTATCATTGTACTCTAATCCCCAAGCACCAAGTTCAAACACATGGTCTTGAAATCTTGAAAAATATTCATAGAAGTCTTCATCCTGCAGTTGTCTACAATCGAACAAAGCCATAGATCAGTAGCACGGGTGTTATGAACCACAAGATAGGTTCACAACACCAAGAATAGCACACAAGTAAAAACACAAATAACGACGAGTTCCCGACAACAACGCCAAATTTGATGAGATATTTTCAGTGGTCGTTAATACCTATCAAAGAAACCTTACTTAAACAATCTGAGTAGAATGGTAAGCAAGGGTCGATCCCACCAGGACTCGTGTATTTGTGTTATTACTTGGATGCCAAGTAACCAAAGAAGGGGGGTTTTATGATTGAAAGTCTAATCTAAGATGCAAAGTAAAAGTAAATATGAATGCAAAAGATGATTTAAATCAATAATAAACAAGCGTGTTCAACTAGTTAAATCCATCGTGACATTGTTTTGTTGATCATCGATTCTCTTGATTCTCTTCTCACTTGAATAATCTATTGTGGATTATGACCCTACTAAGGATTATCACCCAAACTTCAGATTTAGTTTTATAGAACTACTAGTCTAACAACCCTAATCATCTAACAACCTAGAAGACCTTCTAGATTTAATTAGACAACATCATACCAATTCAAGTTATCAATAGAAACAAACACTTAGAGCAACCAGACATCTAAGTGACTTGTGAATTCATTCCCTTCTTTAACCAACTAGTCCAACCGGTACTAAATTGATTAAACTATACTCTTGATCAAATTAACTCCGACCGGTAATTAATAAGATTCAGTTATAACTAGAAATTCAATTAGGTGATCAATCTAACAAAACCCTAGTTTAGATTCAATTAAGCGCAGGGAATAAACACTATTCAAGTTTATAGAGAATCAAATTAAACCTCACAACAATATGCAAATCATGACTTCAATAACTAGCCAAACACAATGAAATTTAGCAATGCATAATTAAAATTAAGAAAAACATACAAAGGTTTAAAGTTTTGCCACTAGAGAGAAAAACCCTAACCTCCAAAAGTATGATCAATGTTATGAAAAAGATAGACTGACAAGAGTTTAAATATGTCTCACAAAACAATCCTCAAAAACCCTACAAAGAAGCACATCTTCAGACAATTAATAAAGCAAGCCCAAAAAGCAAAGCCTAAATGTCGGCCCAAGTCTCCGCGTAAAACTCCAGAAAGCGCGGGTTGCACCTCCAATTGCGCGGCCGCGCAATTGGTAAGTCGCGCACTTGCTCTCAGTCAAAATTGCTTGGGTTAGGTCCAAAATTGCGCGGTCGCGCATTTAGCATGCAACCCGCGCTTTTACCCTCGGTTCAGCATTTAGGTGACACTTCAGAGGCTGTTTTGACCTACTTATAGTTGGAACTTGGACTCGGAGTAAAAATATGAATTGTAGCTCTTTGAATTAGCTTTCTAGTGATACCAAATTTAGCTTCATCTGACTACTATATCTCCCAAAAAAATCCTTGCAAGATAGTGGTGTCGAAACAAGAACTCCAATGCATAGCCCGGATTTAAGCGTTGTTTTCACACAAACTCTTGGGCCTTGGATCTTTTGATCTTCAATTGTATCACTCTAAGATTAATCAAACACCTCCATAGTCTACTAGGCTCCGTCCTGTCCACGCTTGTTTACCTAAAGATCTGCAAAACCGAACAAAACAAGCGCAACTACCCGAAAACACTAGATCCTAGAAACTAACCTAAAACTAACTAAAACTAAGTAAAACTTACGCAAAACCAATGCAAAACATGCATCTAAACCACACCTATATGCAAGCTATCACCTACATTTGCATTGTTATTTGTTCTGTTTCAAGTAGAATTGCAGGATCGTTAACGACCTTGTCAGGGTCGTTAACGAGGTCTGTCGTAACTGTTTTTGATTTGTTTTGCTTGTTTCTATGCCTTTAGTTCGGTAAAAAGACAACCTTGCTTTTCGTGGACGGTCTTGACTTCGCTATAATTAGTGGGGTCTTGACTTATAAATATATTTGTTGTCAAGAAACCCTCACCAATAGTAGCATTATGGACCACATTTGTCCATTCATCCTCACGTCGCCATGTGCTGTCACTCCGTGGGACGTCGACGACGAGTACCTGGACTGGTTCTTACAGATCTCGCATCCGTATGTGTGTCCGATGGCGCCCGTTTAGCCGCGCATTGTTTGAGCCCCTCTTCAGGCTGTCGATTTTCACAAGGTGAGTGTGTTTATATTATCTAAGAATTACTTTTGAGTTGTGTTTATATTACGTCTAATTGCATATGTCGTTTTATATTGCAGGGTTTCCAGATGATTAGGGAACACGTGCTTTCGGCCATGGAGGGGCATGCTCATATTGATTTACATTACTTGGGAGGTCTTTGTGGGCTGGACGTTACACCGGTTGCTCCCCCTTCGATTCGAGCATCGTAGAGGCCGGCGGAGTAGTCGAGGTGGGCCGAGAGCAAGGATCGTGTCCCATCCATTTGGGAACGAGGGGAGTCGTCTAGGATGGCGGAAGAGCGAGCTTGAGAGGAGGATGCAAGAGAGGTCCGAGGTTGGGCTGACCCGGACAACGACCCCGATTGGGCGGATCGATTGTGTTGACATTTATGTTATTCTGCATTTGGATTGTTTGATTGTTGTTTCGATTTAGTTTGGATTGTTGTTTGGATTTAATTTGGATTGTTGTTTCGATTTAGTTTGGATTGTTGTTTGGATTTAGTTTGGATTGTTGTTTTGATTTAGTTTGGATTTAGTTTTGGATTGTTGACGTTGTATGGATTGTTTTAGATTACGTTATGACGATTTCGACGATTTTTGATTATTGACGTTGTATGGATTGTTTTAGATTATGTTATGACGATTTCGACGAATTTGGATTGTTGACATTGTATGAATTGTTTTAGATTATGTTATGACGATTTCGACGATTTTGGATTGTTGATGATGTGGTAAACTGCTTAGGGACATCACTACTGTATTCCCGAGCTTTATGTTCGAAACTGAAGTAGAAGATTAAATTCTTAATATTCATCACTTGCCGTCTACCGAATGCCAACCATATTCAACTAGGAGACGATATTCAAATTGATTTGTGGCTAAGATCATAAGAAAGCATCGTCTTTGATAAGCGAGTTTGATTTTTTTAATTTTTGTTTTTTTGGAGAGAATTAGATATGCTCAGAGCTTATAATTTGTAGACATGTATTGTGAACATTGTAATTGATTGCTTCTGTGCAATAACTGTAACGAACATAAAAGTAAAGAGGCTACATGACAACATGCAAGTTCCTCAAAATCTTTTGAGGATAAATAGCATTGCTGCTGTCACTTGTAAAGGTTTTGAGCCGCAATCTGCATTTTTGGATATTCCGGTCCCAGTCCAAACCCGGAATTGCATTTTTCTCGGTCAGACCGGATATTAGAAAATCGTCATAACATAATCTGCGCCGAATGCCAACACATGGGCGGGTTGTGAACCCGCCCATGTTGGCGCTTCTTCACCACCTGGGCAGGTTGTGAACCCGCCCATGTTTGGCCACAAAAGCGCCATTTTGGCAATTTTGGCGCTTGTTGTTTTCAAAATATGGGTGGGTTGTGAACCCGCCCATGGTTGTCGTGTTTAAAATTAGCCCAACAAGATTTAGGGTTTAAAGTTTTAAGGTATATAAAGTGATATATGAAGTTTGACGCTTTCTCCTAGACATTGCTTACGATGAGCTTATAGTGGCATTTGACGCTTTCTCTTAGACATTTCTTACCATGGTTCAACTCATATACATCATTCTCCCTAGCTACTCAACACAACGAGAAGCCATCAACCGATAAAGTCCACTATCACGTTGAATAATGGTTGAAGAATTCCTGATGAGTGGTTCGTTAGTTGCAATTAAGATATGTGAGGCTTGTAAGGATTATTTGATGATTGAAGGACAACATGGTGGTATTTATAGGTTAAATGAGATCCATAAACAGATTACCATTTTGTGCGGATTTATAGCCCGCACAAGTTATTAAATTTTAATGCGAGAAAGCCCGTTTGGGTGTGTTCCAAATTAATAATCAAAACCCTAAACCCTAATCTGCCCAAATGGGCGGCTTACAAATCCGCCCAATGCAACAAGAATGCAACCCTTGGGTGGGTTCCAAATCCGTCCACATGAGCGAGTTCCAAATCCGCCCATTTGGGCGTTTCTACGTTTCCGCACTTCTATGCCAGTGAGCAAAACAGTGAGATAAGCGGTCCGGGGTGGAAAAAACCCGGTCGCGTTTTGGCCCCCGTTTCTAATATTCAACTTTCCATGTACAATTCACGGGATCAATTTTAATATAAAAAGCAGTAGTCAAAAGTATAACTATAATATATAACAATAATTACAATCCTAACTATTTATATGTCCTCGCCTAGAACTCGCTCGTTGAACCACATAGTCTTGCATTCGGCTCTCGTAGTGGTGGTGCGTTTCCCATCCATCCACACTCGGTTGTTTGTAAGTTGTCCATTTCCTAGGCGCGGCGGGGGGGGGGGGATAGGACATTCATCGTTTTCCAACCAAATCTACACACAATATAACATTATTAAAATATGCTAACAAATTTAGGTTAAAATCAAGCTTTTGTTCAAGAATACATATCGGTACAAAATGTCCAGCGTTGGGGGTCTCGACAAGTGCCATAACATATACCGTCAAAGGAGGCTCATCTCCCTCCTCGGCCCACAATGGGAGGCATGTGTGCGGCCCAAATCTACTCAACACGACGACGGCCACTTTGTGGAAAGTCGCAAACACCAACCACATCATCGGAACTACCATCCAACCCTCTTTAGGGCACGAGGATGTTGTCATGCTCACTTCCCGAACAAACCTCGCTATTCCACCATTTTCCTCGTACAACAAATCCAAGTTATTTTGATTTTGTACAATGAAACCGAAAGAGTCAACCGAACTTCCATGTACTTACTTTCATCTTCACCAAGTAACACGACAAGTGATCGATACCCACAATGACCATCACCCTCTACATTTTGGACCCGAGATATGTATTGAAACATGAAGGGGTCAATCGTGTCATTACACCAATCAAAATCAAGGTCATACGTCGACTTAGGCGACACAACGGTAGTGCGCTTCTTCTCCTCCTTCTTCTTCTTTCTCTCCTCCTCCCTCTTCTTCTTCTTTTCTTCATCCCTCTTTTGCCTCTCCTCCTCCTTCATCTTCTTCTCCTCCTCCCTCTTCTTCTTCTTCTTTTCTTCATCCCTCTTTTGCCTCTCCTCCTCATTCCTCTTCTTCTCCTCCTCCCTTTCCTTCTTCTTCTCCTCCCCCCTCTTCCTCTTTGTCATCGTCTTCTCCTTGCCTTTACTATTCTCGTCGTCAATGTACTCCTCCAATGTCTCCCCCCTCTTAGTACTACTCTTCTTCTCACTCCCCCTTGGCCTTTCCTTATCGGCTTCACCACGAGAGGGGTCTTGCAAATAATCTGAAAGAGGGTCTTCACACTCCACCGCCTTTTGGGCGACCTTGAAGATAGTGTTCTTGGGAATTTCCCCTGCTTGAAACTTGTACCAAAACTTTCCCAATATCTTCTTCTCGTACGAAACTTTGATCCCATCACCGGGCAATCGATTATTCGTCCCCAAACCTTCCCACCGGACTTGCCTCCAATATATATCAACTTCATCGGGGACAACGGGATGCCTTCTTTAACATATCCCTTGATCGTTTGGGGTGTAGGAAATTCCATATAGAGGTACTCCACCAACGGTCTCGAGGACTCACTTCGTCGGATATGTCCCCATCTTTCGCTCTTTGTACTTGTTGCAATAACAATTTAATGCATTCTGTCCAACACCTTCTCACTATGCGGTCGAAGAAAACCTTCTTCCATTCGGGTCCATCTAGTATTTCAACCGGTGTCACCGATCTACTCCTTCCCATCTCCTCTTGGATTCGGCGAACTTGATCCATAAACATGTTATCCAAGTGTTGTATGATCGTGTCAAAGCCTCCAACGGAAGATTGCAACATGTCTTTTAGCATAGAGCTAGTGTTGAGCCTCAGCCCTATTAGACGAAAATAAATATATATACATACAAAAAAATTCGGAGAAATAATATTGAACAAAAATGATAGGAGGGGAAGGTTACCGGTTAGTAGATCTTGTTGCAAAATGTAGAATATGATCGGACCACACACTCACGAACCGGTTTGGTTTCATATGTTGAGAAGACATGGCCCAACTTGAACATCTTTTTGCCTCCCGCTCATCGTGTCGGTGAAGTATCCCTTCTCCTTCAACCACGCCAAGGAGTATTTTGTCACATTCAATTGACCCATTGAAATCCTCCTTTGAGACGCCTTGAAATTATAGACTTGTGTCCTCGATAGTAAGCTTTTGGGGTTCTTTTGGATAAGTTCCATAAAGATGGACTTAGGCTTTGTACCCGACATACTAGCAAGTATTATGTGGTTGCGCTCCTCCGCACTAAGACGATGTGCACCCCTAACCCCTTTCAAATCCGGGGGAAGCTCATGGTTATGGAACTCTCTTATCACCGATAATGTCCAACAAGTGGATGTATATGAAATCCCTCTCCTAAACAACCCATGCAACTCAAACGGACACTCGATCATCATCGAATCCCGTGCTTTCTTCACCTCATTCTTCCTCCCTAATGACACCACACCGACATCTATGTCAGCTGAGTAGGAGCAAGAGGCTACGAGTGTTCGCTTAGATGGACCTATCACCCGTTCTCGGGCTAAGGCCATTGCTAGGGCTACTACTTTAGTCATTTTGAGAGCCTGATTACAGTTCACTCAGCATGTCGAGCCAGACATTGCCATATGCTCGGTAGCGACTTTATGTGACGGATCATTATTGGCCTAGCCGAGCCTTAATCGGTGCTTATGTATTTATTTATTTTTATTGCATATTTCGACATTATTTATATTATCGTTATGTCTGTTTTTATTAGCGGACGTGTGTCTCGGTTTGCATATCGGGACTAGTCCTTGTTTTTCTAGTAAGGAGCTTCTCTATATAAAACCCCTTACTCTCTTGTAAAACCTAGTTTTGTTTAATTGGAAATTGAGATTACTCTTTCCATTGGCCTTTACTCTCTTTGAATCTCAAGCCTCTCCTTCTCTTCTCTCTTGCAAATCTCTCATACAAACACAAACAACAACCTTGTTCTCGGATTCTTCGGCGCTCATTCGTGTGGATCTCGGGAAGGCTTACAAGGACGATCATTCGGAGTTATCACCCTCGATCTATACTTACCCGACCTTGAACATTGTAAAATGATCTTATCGGGTTTGGACGACTTGGTCGTTATGATCATAGATATACCAAGACCGATTAGTTTTAACCCATTGTCTCAACTCTTCCATTGTATCAAATCCATCATTTTTATTAAAGTACGTATAGAAGTCGACTTCCGTGTGATCAACATGCTCACTATACGGACAAACTTATGAATAAAACCGAAAACCTTTAAACTAGGCCTGCAATAACACGGAAGTTTGTCCGTATAGTGAATTTTTTTATTAAAGTACGTATAGAATTAAAAAATTAGTTTTAACCCATTGTCTCAACTCTTCCATTGTATCAAATCCATCATTTTTATTAAAGTACGTATAGAAGTCGACTTCCGTGTGATCAACATGCTCACTATACGGACAAACTTATGAACTTGCAAGTATTAAAAAAATTCAAATAAAATATGATCATCATCATTACGAATTCAATTTCAAGTTCATACTCCAAATTAGACACGAGGCTAGTAATTGACCGACAACCAATAATTTCAAGTTTCAACCTAAACTAAAATCGACCGACAACCAATAAAGTATAAACTAAACAGATATATTATAATTTAAGGATTCAACATATACTAACCAATTCATTATTGGGAAGAGAAATATTGCCCACGGAAGAGGTTGACTCTGATGAATAGGATGACCCGCTAAACGATGACGTCTTTGTGGTCCCGCTGCTCGAAGTCGACATCTCACGAGAATGCACTTTGTCGTATATGCTCTCTTGTTTAGTGGAATTAAAAATTGAAAAGTGAATAGTAAAAAAACTCGGTCGCCGTAAAAAAGACGTTTTATGTCGGTTGAAAGCCTAAATCATGTGCGGGTTTTGAAACCTCACAACAGTGCCGTTTTTTTCTCAAAAAAATACCCTTTTATTTGCGGATTTAAAACCCGCACAATATTACCGTTTCGGTTTATTATGGGCGGGCCCATAGGGGGCATTTTTTGGGCGGATCCTGAATCCGGCCATAAAGCCGGTTTTTTTTTCCGAAAACCGGTGTCGTTTTTTGTACGGGTTTATAATCCGTCCATGATTTGGCAAAAATCCGGTTTTTCGTGTGCGGATTATGAATCTGTCCATATCGGATTGCGCAACATAAAAAAATGAGTGAGCAAACGAGCGGCCTTTTTTTTGTTACGTTATTGCCTTTTTCGTTGTTCTTCTTCTCTTTCAACGAATTATGCCATTTCTAGCTTCTTCCATGTCACTGTGCCTCCTCCGATCATTTCTACACCGTCTTCTTGCTTTGATTTGTGTCTAAAATTTATGCATGTTAACATATATTGTGTACATCTTTATTTTGTATATTTTCCACCTTCGTATTTATCCTAGTTTTCTTATCAGTTTCGATTTTATACTAATATGATTCTTTCCTAATCCTAAGGGATTATCTTGTAACTGTAATTCTTTTATATACATATCAATGAAAATCAGAGGACTTATCTTCCTCACCAAAACTACTGTGTTCACATGGTATCAGAGCGACCTACTATCTTCTCGATCAATGGCTTACCAAACACCCACCTCCCCTATGTAATTTTTGTTTTCCGCTTCCTCTAATGGATCTCAACCCAATTTCCATCTCCCGAGATTTGCGATTCACCACTATTCTTTATGGCGCAATACGGTCCGCTCCACTTTGAAAGCCTTTGATCTCGCCTCGTGCTTGACCGAGAGTTCTCCACCGCCGGTCACAATTTCCGACACTATTTTCCTTCTTTCAGCCTCGTCTAGGGTATAAATTTTGGCCGCCATCGCTGCTCTGACAGCCACGTCCTCCTCTGGTGAACAATCCATTCCTCGGGTCCCTAATCTGGCATACCTGGTGCGGGTTCGTAAAGACCGCCTTGTTTTGCTATGGATCCGATTGACCCTCACCATCCCATTGCTTCAACATGTGGCTCATGCCAACACTACTGCCGAAGCTTGGGGGATCCTCCAACGGATGTTTCATGCCCAAACTCGGGCCCGACAGATGCATCTCCGTCATCAACTCCAAACCTTGACGAAAGGATCTATGTTGGTCCTTGATTATGTTGAGAAGAAAAGGGCTCTCGCGGATGAACGTGCAGAGTGCCTTCATGTGATCTCGCATGGCGTTCTCGTCAGCTTCATTCTTCAAGGCCTTGGATCTCAGTTCGCATAGTTTCGCACCGCCATCTCCATCAGCAAAGAACTAGTGTCCTCCGATGAACTCCTTGGCATGCTCCTTCAAGAAGAATAGCGCCTTGATGAGGATTCTCGGGGGCTCGCTGAATCAGTAACACAGTGTATATTTTCCACCTTTGTATTTATCCTAGTTTCCTTATTAGTTTCGATTTTATACTGATCCTAAGGGTTTATCTTGTAACTATAATTCTTTTATATACGTATTAATGAAATCAGAGGACTCGTCTTCTCACCAAAACTATAGTGTTCACATGGTATCAGAGCGACCTACGATCCTCTTGATCAGTGGCTTCCCAAACACCCACCTCACCTATGTAACTTTTGTTTTCCGCTTCCTCTAATGGATCTCAACCCAATTTCCATCTCCCAAACATTGCGATTCATCTTGATCGCTCCAACTAATCTTTATGGTGCAATACGGTCCGCTCTGCTTTGGAAGTCTTTGATCTCGCCTCATTCTACACCGAGAGTTCTCCAACGCCGGTCACAATTTCCAACCCTTCTGTCCTTCTTTCAGTCTCTTCTGGGTATCAATTGAGGCCGCCATCACTGCTTTGATAGCCACGTCCTCCTCTGGTGAACAAATCTAGGAGTTTAGGATCGAACATGCTCTTTCTTGCACCCACCAAATCTAGGAGTTCAAGATTGAACTTGCTCGAATCCTTCACCCCTCCATCATCCTAGAGAAGGTTGAGAGCTTGCTTGATCTAGCATTTCAGCTTTGCAAGACTTCCGTGCTCGGTAACCAACCTAGCTACCATCTCCATGATGTTGAGCTTGTGGCGTGTGGTGAGTCGCGGCCAGGTGGCGAGAAGGGACCCCACGATCTCTGTATCCACTACAATCGGTCGTGGAGTGCGATCTCCCAAGATGGATTGGACCACCATGAAAAGTTATTCTCTCTGGGCACGAAATGAGCACGGCCACCCGATGGCTCGACCTCATTTCTTCCTCCCCCATTTGGCGGAGAGAGAGGTATGTTTGATGGTAGGACTCAAGATTCCATTAGGGAGTAGGTAAAGTGTGGCTTCTCCAGCCCAATCGGCACTACCGGAGTGTATTCGGCCACCAAAGGTGTCTTCGCCTCCTCATCAATCAAAGTGCAAAGCTTCTCCGGATCTAGCTCCTCTTTCTTAGAATCGGAAAGGATCATTAACAAAATCTTAGGTTGATTTGGAATGTAGTCCACCATAGCTTCCTCAGGGGGACCTAGGGCCAGCTTGGCCGCCTCAAATTTCTACTCAGCCATCCTCTCCTCCATTTGAGCTTCCTCGAGCTCCTCTGGGGCCAAGATAAGCTAGTTCTCTGCTGTGTTGACTTAATACTGAGGGCAATCCATTTTCTGCAAATGGATAAGGGTAAGAATGAAAGGATCGTCCTAGATAATGACATTATAAAGTTTTGGCTCTGATACCATAATTGTAACACCCCTTTTTATACAAGGATATTACTATCAATGACCTCGAGATTGAACTCTCGAAGTCACCTAAGGCTTATAGTAACTATAGAACTTAACCATAAACTTTAAATAATGCAGAAGAAAAAAAATTAAATAAATTCATAAGATTGTTTACAACCATATTGTAACAAATATTAAGAATGGTCCTCACAAGCCGAGGATCTCATTAGCACCAAAATTACTTAGTACGCAGAAGCGAAACAAACTATTATACGGAAGCAAAACAAGCTGTAAAGAATGCACGACGAAGTCGTCCAACTTCAAGACACGCCTATTCAATCCTTGATGGCTCCTCCTCCTCCTGATGTGCCAGAACGGAAATACGGTTCACACCAGCCGACCATGCAAAGGAAAGGAAGCGGTCGGGTTAGTCTTGTGACAGACTAAGCAAGTGAGTTTTCTAAGGTGGTTCTTATTTAGGAAGGGAGTGTAGATACTGGTATCAGAATCCGAATTAAAGTCGGTCGAAACCTATTAGCTACATCCTTCCAGGAAAACGTTATGACTTTCAAAAGAGTTAAAATGAGACTGTCACAAAGGGTGACGCCTCGGACTTTAATGCTGATATGTTGGGAATATTGTTACACACAGATCGTTATAGTTGGTTCATTAAACCCTTGTTGATCCCGCGAACCTCAACCAACCTCACCACATAAGTGTTGTGCGAATTCATATTAGAACCAGATGACAATGAAACCCGAGAGCGAGGACGGTTTCTCATTTTGTATCGACCATCCTATCCATATTAATTTGTGTACGAGTACACTTATCTGAGTTACTTTTAAATGTATTCCACTTGGATTATTAGGTACTTTGATTACGAGAG
This sequence comes from Fallopia convolvulus, assembly GCA_964016875.1. NCBI lineage: Eukaryota > Viridiplantae > Streptophyta > Magnoliopsida > Caryophyllales > Polygonaceae > Fallopia > Fallopia convolvulus. The sequence continues at coordinate 13,120,845 of OZ024728.1, read as the reverse complement.
ACAAAGTCTCGGAATACTACTTTAAGATAGACAGGCACCTACGTCCCATGAAACTTAAAAGTGCGAACACCTCTCAGCGGTTGAGGGATATGGGTCATGACCTTAGCTATGGTTTTCTAAAAAACGACCAAGCGAGAATTAATTATTATATAATATAAGTCATAAGACTTTACGTTCGGCTCCTTACAATGGAGCTTAAATAAATATACACACAACAACACAGAGCAATAAGGCCTATATCCAAAACTAATGCAGCCGACATATATGACTAAGAATAACAATCATTAAGTCTAGGAAGGTAAAACAATCCTATGTTCAATTTTATTCACACAGAAATTCCCAACATATATTTTAAAACATCATGATATGAATCATGCTTAGGAAACGAATGCGAAAATAGAACCAATTTCACTTGCCTTAATTTTCAACGATATTTGGCTACGAATAGTCCGAAAAGGTTGACTCTTAAGGAACTATACACATCTAAGTTTATAAGAAATTATAAACTTGCATACTAAATTAAATTAAACCTTAGTATATATATAGCCTAAGGTTCTTTAATTTATTTTATTTAAAAATAAATAAATAGTTTATATATACATATATATTGTCGAAACCATTATTCATTAAGCTATTGTTCTTTTACAAATTTTATACTATTACCATTTTAAACCCAAAAAGTTGTTAGCATATTTTTTCATAGATATATATGACCGAACTCCCATTTTTTGTATAGAACACATTATCAAATTAAATTATATAGGATTAGGTTATATTAAATAGGTAATTTATTGTAAATAGTTAGGAGATATAAGAAGCGTTGGATGTAGGGAGATGAACGGTACTGATTTACCCACTTTTATTATTTAAAATAAAAAAGAATACTAAATCAGTATGTGTAATGGAATTTAATCAATTATAATTTAGTTTAATCGTGTGTTTTAATGGTGCACATTAAATTAAAATTAATTAAAAGTATGGCCATATTTGTTACACCGGTGATTCAATATCACTAAAACTAATTTCATAAAAAATATTGCTAAGATTAATAAATAATTCACAAATTTTCATTTTTGATTAATCATTATTAATTTAGACAATGTCTTTTTATTTTTGAGAATATAAACAATATCAAAATCATATGTTACAAAGTCGATACAAAATTTATATGATATATAAACGATAAATCACTTATTCAGACATGATATATAAATAAATTGTTTATTATATAATGTCATGTGCGTATGCACGGGCTTGTTCACCTAGTCTATATATAACATTAAAAAGTTGTGTACATGGAGCATTTATTGCACTTGATTAAAAATTTCAAATATATTAAATCAAATATTTATATGACAAGATGAGCTACTTGGCACAATTGTTAAAATGCTGACATTTGTAAAGAAGGTCTAAAGTTCGAATCTCTAAATAATCTTTTTCCTCATTCTAGCTAAAGTTTTTTATGCCTATTGCCTAACAATTGTTTATGCTGCATAAATAATATAGATTAATATCTATTGATTTAGCCTACTGTTTCTAAAGAATAATAATCTTTTTTGAAGGGAAAAAAATAAAATAATGATCTATTTTTAATACATCTATCAATAAAAAAATTATACGAGAAGAAGACCATTTTTTCTCATTGTGCATTCATGTATTAAGTTCATCAAATCTTTTTATAAAATAAATAATCTCTTTTTTTGTTGAACGAATAATAATAATCTAATTCTAATACATCTATCTATCTATATAAAATTATGTATATTAGAAGAATTTATTACAAATATTACTTTATTTTTTTTAAAGTTTAAGGTTCAAGTCTCTTTGTGAACATCGTGTCTAATTATTTTATTCCTATTTAAATTGTTCAACCAACTCAGCAAAAGATGATATAAGGAATAATCCTATTTGATTACTTTAGTCCTATTTAAAGTTTAAGGAATAGTCTTTTTTTATATGTCTATTATTGTATAAATGTTATAAATATTTCAATGTATAATATTGATGTATAGCTACACATAGAGATACTCTTAGGATACTCATCCTTTTAAAGGTGTACTTATTGTCCACATTTAACACCTTTAATTACATTCTCTTTATTTTAATTTATAATATGGATGCATACCTACACATAGAGATACTCTTAAGATACTTATCCTCTTAAATGTGTACTTATTGTCCATATTTACCACACCTAATTATATCCTACTTATTTTAATTTATAATATGGATGTATACCTACACATAGAGAAACTCTTAGGATATTTATCATCTTATATGTGTACTTATTGTCCACATTTACCACCCTTTATTACACCATTATTTATGTATATGTATTTTGACCAATTGTATCCCATGGATTGACCTATATATACATTATCCTACGAAGAAATCCATTGACATGCACATTTCTCCCTTTCTTGTGTCTACAATTCTCTCCATGGTTACAATTATAAACATGAATAGCTCAAGGTATGTATAAATTATTTTTTCTCTATGCATTATAGGTTATTGGGATCTTAATTCTATTATATATTTGTTCAAATCTCTTCTTTAGTATTATATTGGAAGCCTATTTTCATTTAAAATTTAAACTAATTTCTATCTAATATTACTATTTTTAATACTATATTATAATTGATCTTTATTATCTAAACTAAATTGTTGTCAACTTAGATCAAACAAACTTTTTGTTATATATACAAGAATATTATTTCAAGCAAATATATATTTTTAGGGTTAAGTTTGTAAATTGATTTTTAAATTTTTGAAATAATATATAGAAAATGTGAATTTTTATTGTGATTTTTTTTGAAGAAACATTACTTCTAAAAATATATAATCAATTGAATCGTATGAATTGACTAATTATGATTCATTCCATCCTAAATTGTTTGAAATTTAAAATATAAACATTACCAAAGTTCTTATTTGTCTAACGATATGCAAATGCATACAATATCTAATGGCAATTAAAAAAAATTTGTAGCGTGTGTGCAAAGTTTTCAGATTCGGGGACAAATTTCAAGTACTAGGTGTGAAAAAACACATTTTTTCATACAAAATTCGAACATACTAAATTTTATGATTTTTTTTAGATCAAACAACTCACATGTGCTTTCAATTCTTATACAATTACAAATTCAAATGTTTTTACAAACTCAAACGGCAAAAATATACTTTATAAAATGTTAAAAATTACAAAAAAATAAACGAATGCATGTTAAAAACGTGTCCCGTGCGTATGCACGGGACTATCCTCCTAGTATATACATATAAGAATGGGTTTTGCCCCCATTCATTGCACTAATTAATCATGATCACAAATATTTTTATATAATTATAATTACATAAAGAAATCATGATCATAGAGTGTAGCATAGTGGTTAAGACTTATTTACCAATCTATAGGTCATGGGTTCAAATCTCGGGATTGTAATTTTATAGAATCTTAATTTATAATTTTTTTATTAAAATGATATTTCAAATAAATTGACATTAGGTCACCAATATACTTATTGTATGTATTGAAAAATTAATATACTTATTGACATTAAGTTTCTTCGCTACCTATAAAATTGCAATCATTTTTTGGATCTATAACATTTATTATGATTTTTAAATATAAAACATGATTACATAATTGATATTATGTTAATCGATGGACACCTTCATATATTGATTTGTTCACAATATATATAATACCAAGTTAAAATTTTAAAAAAATACAATGACAAACAAATATACTATTAATTATTTAAACATTTAATCTATATATATAATACTATAAGACTAAAATAGCTTGGCAATTATTACTCATACAAATAATAAGATTTTTTACAATATCATTGCAAGTACACATATACATATCTATATCTATAAATATCTAAGATACAAAGGTCAAGTGCAATTAGTGCTTTGTATTTTATACAATTTGTATTCTTTATATTACATTTAATATCATACATACAACGAAATTCAATTTAGACTATTCATTACCTCTAAGCTAATTAAATAGACTATTGGATTCCAAAATATAATTGGAAAAAAAATCTCAATACTTTATACAAATTATATGCTTTTTATTACATTTTTATCTATCTTTTTTTGGTGGAAAAAAATCATCTATCTACTATAAAACATCTATCTATTATTTCAGGGTCTTTGACCTCAATCAAGGGTTATATAATCTTCCTTTTTTTGTCATATATCAAATTGAAAAAAATTAATAGACTAAAAAACAAATTGATAAAAGTGATCATCATATGAGTCAAAATCGGTTCATGATCGAAATTGAAACGACTAAATTTACTATAAGCCAATTCAATGGATAATTGTGTATTCAATGTATAATTATGCTCAGATACGTTTTATTCTTATCAATTAATCACACAAAAAACGTCTATGTTAAATAAGTTTGTAGTATTTTGTGTTTTAATTCACTTAGCTTTCTTTTCAAATTCTTACCCTTATTAATTATCCTCCTTTGAATACATAATGACAAATGGTAATGGATAAGGGATTCAATGTATTTGGATTTGAAGGTTTACAAAAGTTAGGTAATTAATTGAATGCATTAAGTGTCTACAAATCAATTTGACTAACCAAAATGGCTATGATGACACAAAACCTTAATCACAAACACTAAATTGAACATGTAGAAATGTCTATTGATTTTATTACCCTCAAGTCAATTAATTGCACAAAAAAAACGTCTATGGAATAAATTTATAGTGTTTTGTGTTTTAATTCACTTAGCTTTCTTTTCAAATTCTTACTCTTATTAATTCTCCTCCATTAAATACATAATGTCAAATGTCAATGGAGAGAGGATCCAATGCCTTTAGATTTGAAGGTTTATAAAAGTTCAAAAAAGAGGAAAAAATTATAGAGAGAAATAAGAGAATTAATTTGCTTTGTTTGTAATCAATTAAGAGTATAAGACTGTGTTAGAAGATGTTCTATCACTTTGTTAATTTTCTACTATGCTAACCATGACATGTATTTATAATATGACAGGTTCATGCGTGGATCAAAGTATGCCATTGCAGGAAAGACACGTAGTTGCCTTCAAATGAATAATCACAACTTTACACCCAATAATCACAACTTTACAACTTTACACCCACTTAATAGATCTCATTGCCTCTGAACCCTTTTTTATAGTGATAATTAAAAAGATATCATATCTCGGAGGATTCTTAGAACCACAAAAAAAACTCCGAGCAACACAATTTGAGGTACACAAGACGAACGACCTAAAACTCAAATGAGTTACTACATCTTCTACAACTTCCAACCTCTCTTTCATACTATTTCTAAATAATATCAATGAACATAATTGGTTTGAACTACTATATTTGTTGGCTAATATACCAAAATAATAATCATACGTATATTTAAGGATCGATTACTTAGCCCCGTGCGTATGCCCAGACATCACTACTAGTAAATCCTATAACAACTACTAAATTAAATCCTATTGTCAAGCCATAGGATTTCTAGTAGTTGAACGTAACTTTGACGGGTTAATTTTTTGTTAATTGTTAATTTTGATCGATTAGGTTGAGGATTTCTATTGTTCATTTTGACGGGTTAATATGAGATCTATTAAGTTAAATTGTTAATTTTGACCGGTTAGGTTTAGGATTTCTAGTAGTTGTTAATTTTGACTGGTTGTAGGAATTAAAAGTGGATTCAATATGTTGTTCTTTTAAGATGAATTTTGTTCATTATAGTATACAGTATTGTTCATTCATTTTAGGGTTTGGGAAGAAATTATAATTTCAATTATAGCGTTTTGGAGCATTCTATGATTTCAATTTTATTTTTCCGGCGTGCTCTTCATGCTCCCGCCGAGCACAGGTGGCATTGACGAGCAACAGACGCAGTTATGGGTGGTGAGATCAATTTGGATATTTCTATCGGCGGTGGAAGAGGCAGCTTAAGCCGGCTCTAGAGCCCTTCACATGGCGATCGGGGGCTCGAAAGATGCGCCTCCTTGATTGCCTTTTTTATGTTCGTTTTGCCTTTTTGCCCTTTTTATGTTCGAGGGTTTTAAATGTTGTTTTGCCTTTTTGCGTGTTCTTCATATTAATTTCATTCAGGAAGGTAGATAATATTCTTGTTTATCTACTATTGTTTACATGATTGTAATATAGGAAACATGACACCTAAGAGGAAGAACAAAGATGATGAAACAGAACATAGTTTAAGTATAAAAATGTGGACTTCCACCGCTCAAATTGAATACATGTTATTGTTCATTAAAAACCATATTATTGTTCATTTTATAATATAGTGTAGTTCATGAACAATTTTGTTTATTAACATTATTTACATGCTTTTAAATATAGGAAACATGACACCTAAGAAGAAGAACAAAGAGGATGATGAAGAACATAGTTTCAGTATTAGAGGAAGATTGGGATTTCCACCTCTCAATTTAACGACCGGATTGCAACCTTGGGTCTTTCCAAGACCAACCATTCCTAAGAAGAAGCCGATTTTGAATGAACTACTCAGCAATACAATGAACAGTTCATCAGATAGTGAAACTTCAGATGATGATGTGGAGATCACACTTGGTTCGTGTGATACTGATAAAGATGATGGTAGTTCTACACCAAAGAAAACTCTAGAGGACAAGCATGATACAATAATCCAAAGACATGAAACAATAGATCCAACGTCACAAAATAACAGGTAAAGCATCATCATTTTTGTATTCACTATACTTGTTCATGAATGATGCATTGTTGTTCATTGTAGTATATATTGTTGTTCTTTTAATTTTTACTAATTGTTCATGATTATTATAAACAGTTGTCCAATAAGATTTGTTGTTGCTTAAAATCCAAAGAAAAATCTAGAGGACAAGCATGATAGGATAATGAAAAGACATGAAACAATAGATTTGGCTACACAAGAGAACATGTCAATCATCATCATTCATTATTTTTGTTCCTGAAATGATATATGTTTGTTCATTTTATTATATAGGGTTGTCCTTTTAATTTGTAGTCATTGTTCATGCTTATTATGAACATTTGTCCAACCAGAGTTGATGTTGCTTCAAATCCTACCATGGGTTCAGATGATACTCTTCCTCATAATGCAACATGTGTTGATGCAAACACTAATGATAGAGTTCTGTCAAATATGGAAGATGGACGGTAATGACTATTTTTAAAATCTATGTTTTATGTATGAAATTATATGCTATGATTGAAAACACTAAGAAAAAAACTTGATTGTTCTAGGAATGATACATTCAAAATGCGTACTGTGAAGAGAAGGAAACAAAAGGAGAAAATAGTGGAGAAGACTAAAGTGAAGACAAGGAAGAAAATGGGGGATATTGTTGAACAAACAAAAGTGAAAATGGTAACAAAAAAAGCAAAAGGAAATGAAGGAAAGCCCAAAAAGAAGTTAAAGGTTGATCAACCTGTTCATGCAGCACCATTGAATAAGCCTATTTTCACAATGTTAATGACACGGTCTATTCCACAGCCTTTACAAATTGCATTGCAAAGCTAAGTGATGAAAAGAAGAATGCAATTAGGCATATTGGGTTTGGGAGTTTGCTAGATTTCAAAATACAAGAAATCCCCTTTTACATGGGGAATTGCCTAGTAGATCATTTCGAGGCTCTTAATTGCTCATTGAGGATGGAAGACAGGGTGAGAACTAAGATAACTGATGAAGACATCCATGTTACGCTTGTCTTACCAATTGGAGGGGAAGAAATAAATTTTTTTAGCAAGTTTGAGAACTTTGATATCGTAGAGGAATGGGGTACGAAATTCACATCTCCATACACAAAGTTAGGGACAGGTGAGCTGGTTAAAAAGATGTGTGTTGATGAAGTTGACGCTGGCTCGTTTTTCATTCGTTGCTTCATGGTTTTGTTTGCTACATTGTTGTGTGAATCAAAACCTAATGGAAAGGTCAATGTATCTTGCCTTCGATCATTGAGGGATGTTGGTAAAATTCCCGAAATAAATTGGTGTGGATACTTGAGATGATGTCTAATGGAAGCAAAGAAATTTTGGGAATCAAGGGAGAAATCATATTTGAAAGGTCCAATGGCTTTCCTGACGGTATTATTCTTAAACCTTTTTCACTTACAAATGAAATAAATATATCTTGATGTATCATCTTCAATAATTATAGTAAATTGGTTTTGCTATGATTTAACATACTAATATGATATTGTTCATGTTATATTAATGTAGTTCCATTTTTATCATGTTGATCTTTGAACATTATGATATTGGTCATATGATAATATGATATTGTTTATGCACTTGACATTTTTACGTTCATGCATGCAAGAAGTAACAAAATTGATTTTTATCATGTTGTTCTTTTAACAGTATGTAATTGTTCATATGATAATATGATGTTGTTCATACACCTGAAAATATTTATGTTAAACATTTATACACTGATCTTATCATGTTGTTCTTTTAACACAATGTAATTGTTCATATGATAACATGTTATTGTTTATACACTTGAAATATTTACCTTAGTATAGGAAGTACAAAAATTTATATACTGATTTTATAATATTGTTCAAATAACAATATGTCATTGTTCATATGATAATATGTTGTTGTTCATACACTTGAAATATTTACATTATTGTAGGAAGTACAAACATTTATGTACTGATGTTTATGCCTTTATTATTTTAGTTGTTCTATGTCGACCGCATTTACCTATTTGGAAATAAAAATGAGACGACATTCCCTAGTTTCAAGAGATGGGATACTCAGAAACTTAAGGAAAGGGAACAAGAAGAGATGGCTCATGGTTCTTTTGGTCTAGGACATGTTCAAGATAGACGTATAATTCAGCATAAACAAGATGACAACGATAGTGCAAAGAAGGTATGTCCGAACATATATGGTATTAAAACTAAGTATGTGTTAAACTTCTTGTTATCATCCTTTGTATATGATGTCTTATTTGGTGGTGCAAAAATGGCTTGGAAGAATAAGCAACAACATACATCAATTAGCTTCTATAATTGATGATTTAGCTGATCTCACACAAAATATGCCAAAAGATTTGAAGACAGACACCGAAGCTAGACTAAAGCATCAAACTGTTGTTCATCTAATAGGTGGGGACAATGTGTTGTCAAAAGAAAATGATCAATGTTGCCCTAGCCAATTGGAACCTATATGGTCACAATCTCAACATTCTATTTGGCAAGATCCAGAGTTCCTCAAATGGGTTAATAAGGTTGAGATGGCACATAGTAAGAAGAAGAACATGGTTGATAATGCTAAGAATTGGCCAAGTTTCGATCTACTAACCGATGATATAGGTATTGAAGTGGATCATGGAGACATTACCAAAGAGGTATTAAATGTAATATATTAATTGTATGATAAATTGATTAATCCTTTAATAACAGTGAAATTATTCTTCGGGTGGTTAAAAATTGACAGGCTGCTCGTGATAATTCAAACAGTGCAGTTGTTCCCAAAAGTCATATTGAGTATGTTGAGAAATTACCTAGTTTTGATTTGGGCATTGCTGATGTGGTGACCCCACCAAATTTAATTAGAGAAATCCAACCCCAATTCCAACAGTCAGATGAAAATGCGGTTATGAATATTGTGCAGGCAAGCTAAAAATTGTTCATATCATTTTTATCATGAAATTTTTACCTGACTAACTGTTAATACTGAGTTAATCATGTTGTTCTCTTAACCGTATGTAATTGTTCATAGGATAATATGATGTTGTTCATACACTTTAACATATCTATGTTAAACATTTGTACATTGATCTTATCATGTTGTTCTTTTAACACTATGTTATTGTTCATATGCTAATATGATATTGTTCATACACTGATTACATAAGCGTGTTAACAATGGAACTCATATGCAGGAAATTCAAAAAGCCAAAGATCTTGATGTCATAACACCGGTACGATGAATTCATGTCGTTTGTTATCTAAATAACTGTAACACCTGGGATTTGGAGAACCCGATAATTAATTCCTCTGTCTCAATTTCTCTTCCTTTTATTCTAATTTCACCTTCTCTTTGTTGTTGGGCCGAAAAGCCCAAAAGTGAGACTTGAGAGCCCAACAAACCCTTCCCTTACCCTATCTTTCCCACCTCCTTTTTCCTCGTGTTTGAGCAGCTCAAGAGTTGGACGAAAACCAGGAGCTTGTTGCGTCTCCTCGTCTGCCGCCGATTGCTCTACGCTCCCACTATCGCTCAAAACGCCAAGAGACTGCGGATTCCGGCCTTCCAACCTCTCCTCGAGCCGCGTCGTCTCGAGCCTCCACCGCGCACGACTTCTCGCCCCTGTGAAGCCGTCCCTGCCACCCCTTCCTTGCCTCGCTTTAAACCGCCCGTCCTCCTTCGTCTTCTTCGTCGCTGCCCATCGCCCTCACCATCGTGTTTCGTCGCCATCCTCTGTGCGTCGATGGTGTGGAGACATCAGGAGGCTCAACCACTCAAAGCCATCCATCGCCTCCGACACCTCTTGCGCCAAACACCGTCGTCGAAGCTCGGGTTTGGAAGCAGCTAAGGACGAGCCGATCGAAGTTGTCCATCGTCGACCTCCTCCACTTTATCTTCGATCCAATCGCCTAGAGCCTGCCGCGAACCATAGTTCTATCCTCATCGCACCATCCTTGGTTGTCACACCTGGTTTCGGCTCGCCTTTGTTCGCCAACGTTTGAACGACGAACCTGCGGATCTAGACTCGCGTGACAGATTACAACAAGACCTTGGCCCGAGATGGAGCCTTGTGACCGCCAAAGTCAACCTGTGTCGAGAGGGTGTGTATTGTCCAAGGATTCCAGGTTGGGAATCTTCCTTGGTTCTGATTATTATTATTAATTGTTGTTGTTATCTACTTTGAACCCCCGATTTGAACAAGTCATGGAATGAATAGTTTTCGTGTTTTACAATTGAGATGCTATTTGGGTTTTGAATGGTTGTAGGATTTGTGAATCAGGTGTATTTACTTGCTTGTCTGGTTGTTAAAACCCATCGGAATGGTTAACTTAGAGTTTATGAATTGTTATTAATTTTGCACTTGTTCGGTGTAAGTGATGAATTAAATTGTTGTGTTGGAATTTTGCTGAATTGGTGTAAAAGTTTAATTCAGTCTCTTTTAGCTTGAATTAAAGATCGTAATGTTGACTTGGATTTGAGATTGAAATGTGATTATGTGTGTGTATGTGATTGGAATCTGAGTGAAAGCTATTCTCGCGTGGATCGATCTTTCTAAAATACGAATAGTAGTTAGGTTTTAATTGTGACCTTGGGCTTCGAAATTGGATGCTTTGGTCTTTTGAGTTCGTCATGTCTAAACTTGGGTTAAAATAATAGAATTAAGTCAAACTGTATTTGTTTAGAATACCATGAAAGTATGATGGCTCGCACTTGGTGAGGTCACTATAGTTGTGCTTGCCTAGAATCGAAAATTCTTATCACGGTTAGTCGGTTAACAATGAATGTTATGATTCGTAGGTCTTTAGTATCAGCACGTTTCTTACTTCATTCGAGGATCGCCTCCGAGGTAAGTCGTTCTCGACTTGCTCGGCTTTATTCTAGTCTTGTTAGATTTCATGCCATGATTGTGAGATTGGTTTTGGGAATTAGTCCCGAATGTATTTTTCCTTGTGAAATGTTTTCTTGCATTATGTGATGCGCTTTCCATTCCAAACGTTTTCTCGTAAAAGAAATGGTATCGTTTTCTCTGTGCTGGCAGCGTAACCGGCACGATCATGTGCGATGATTGTCGGTGGCGAAGAGGCGTCTAGCCATGGTCGTGTGTCGACCGGGCCCCTTCAAAAATAAAATTAATTGCTTGTTTTTGGCAAGTGCTCCAGTGGAGGCTTGACCAGGGGTTGGAAGGATGATGTATGTGAAAAGTGAGAGGGCTTGCCTCTGTACTCGGGCGCAGGGAGTTAGCGCCGTAGATGGGAATGCGGTGGAGGAAGGGAGAATTGCATTTCCCAATTGGTTTGTGAATGGTTTTGTTGTGGGTTTGTGTGTGGATACTTAGTTGGCTTCCGACCTTGTGAATTTTTGTCATGTTTGATGAATCGCTTGTTTCATTGTCTTCCCTTTATTTGTTGAATGTCGAACTGTTGGCTATTATTTCAAACGCCTTACTGTTGTGCTTGATATTTAGATTGTTGAGATGTTTCGTTGCCTTTCCCTTCACTCGTTATCTAGATTGTTGAGATGTGTGTTGACCTATTATGTTTTGTTCTATTAACTTGTTAAAGGGTAAGTTGTTGGTTATATATGGTTTTCAAACGTCTTACTATTGCCGCTTGTTATCTATTTATGGTTTTCAAACGTCTTACTATTGTCGCGTGTTATCTTGCTTGCCTAGGATAGCAGCTAACCCCTCGGGGACTTTTATTTTTCAGTTTCAAGTACTTCCACAGGTCCTATGTGGAGCCTAGGCAGGATGTTGCAGCGGATCGTTGTCGCGCGAGTCATTAGGTGCTAGAGTGGCTTGGGTGTTCAGATTTAGTCTTTAGTTACGGTTTTGGAAGTTTCTCTTTTTGTTGACTTATGTGGGTTGTCAGGTTGTTTATGGTTTGTTTCAATTGTTGGGACCTCTGCATGACATTGTACATATATGTTTTAATAAATGATAGTTGGATGATTTAAATTCGTTTTCTCGTCTTGCCCGAGTTGCAAGGTCCAGATGTTTAGTTGTCAAACTAGTTCTGGTAGTGCCCGAAAGGGTCAACTACAGAGTAGCACCCCGACGTTAAGACGGGGTGTTACAAATTGGTATCAGAGCCAGGTTGGCAACAAGGGCACATGGAACCGAACAACAAGAGTACACGAGGTCCAACTAAAAACTAAAACTGGCCGGTGTTTTCTAAAAAGTTTTAAATGGGGTAGTCATGCTGCATATAGGGGGTAGATGACATGATGCGACTCCGCTGCCATCCGCCGAAGGACCTCACGTAGAATAGTAAGTATATCCTTGACTTTTAATTAAGTTTAAAGTTTTGACCGTGAGACTTTCTTAAAGGATAACCCCACAAACCAGAGTCAGAATTGTTGTTGATAGTAGAAGAGGCCGTGTGAGAGGTCGTGGTAAGAATAGAAGAGAGATTCCCTTGGTTCCTGAGCCAGAGAAGCATCAGAATGTTTACCCCTAGGAAGAAGTTGAGAATGGAGGTCTAGCTGTTGACGACCATCAGAATGCTAGCGTGTCTATCGTTGGAGGAGGACCCGTAGCTAATGGGGCCTAATTTAGAGCCAAGGCACCGCCAGTTGGGTTATCACTAGAGTTTTGCATGATCAGAATGCTAATGTTGGGCTTCAAAGGACTAAGATGAGGGCGCCAAGCCAAAGTACTGTTAGAGCTGCTCAGTTAGGAGGGCTACCAGAAGTAGTTGACCATGTGGTAGAGCTACTAAGACAATGCCTTGCAAGTGTCTCACGGAGTTCAGGAAACGGGGGTACCAAGCTCTACTAGGGCCTAAGGTGCTAGAGTAGAGCAATGGCTGAGTAAAATAGTGTCTTTGGAATTCTATTCAGGCGCTAGATGAGAAGAAGATGTCTCAAGTGCAAAGTTTGCTACAAGTGGGTACTTTCGATCGATAGGATTTGAGCCGGGAACGCCAGACACGTGTTATGTTTGAAGAGGAACAATCGAGTAGGTTTGTTTCAGCAGAACCTGTCTTGCTCTCAGTCACATGGTCATCAAGATCGGTTCAGCAGGGCCAGTGTACTAGGGGTTAGAGAGAGTGTTTCAACTATGGAGGCACTGATCATCATAGGAGTTAGTGTTCGAAGCCAGTTCGGAACTGCTTCATCTGCCGGAGGCCCGGTTATGTGTGACAGTATTGTAGGGTCGGTGCACCCTCTCAGGGATCTTCACCAAGGTTTGCAAACAGGGAAGCTCATCGTCCACCACAACAAACTCATCATGCACCAGGCCAAAACAGAGGACGGTGTACAAGAGCCAACGCCTTGAGGCCAACCAGACTCGAGTGTTTGAAATGAGGAGGGCTAATATCCTTACATGTTTCGACTGCTACATGTACATTTTGGATTCAGTCTAAACCTGTTCATATTTTGTTGACACGGGTACCACACACTCTTTTGTGTCCTCTGCTTGTGTGGTTGGACTAGGGTGACGTGTATAGAAGGTGTATCTTTTTGGTGGTGGGTCTATCCGATAACAATAAGGTGTGAGAATAGAGAGATTCTGTAGTTCCCTATCAGAATAGGAAGTAGAGACCGGTATACAGATTTTATAGTAATGTAGTTATCCCCAAATGACCAAGTGATTTTGTGAAATGAGTTGGATGAGATGCTTCAGAGCGGTGCTGGGTATACATAGGGGTACCGTCTTAGTGACCACAAATGATGTGACTGTACCGGTGAGTCAAGAGTAGGATCGGAACCAGTGCCTAGTACGGTGAAGGCCGCCAAGTTGCTCAATGAGAGATGTGTGTGATTTTGGTGCTACGTCCTGCAAGGGAACAAGGAGGGCTCATACATTCAAGATATACTTGCAGTTGGTGAGTTTGAGAAGGTTTTTCCAAATGAACTACCGGGATGGCCCCATCAAAGAGAGGTGGACTTTAGTTTTGATCCATAGCTGGGCGCATGGCTCCGATGAAAATGCAGGAGTTGAAGGCACAATTGGAAGAGATATGGGAGAAGGGATATGTACGTCTGAGCACGTCATATTAGGGAGCCCCGGTTTTGTTTGTAAAGAAGAATGACCATTTCCTTCGCTTTTGTATCGATTATCGAGAGCTGAACCGAGTCACCATCAAGAACGCACTCCCTCGTAGTGTTGAATTGTTGGATCAACTTAAGGGGGCTACGGTGTTTTCGAAGGTGGATTTGAGGTCAGGATATAATTAGATAAGGACTCTAGAGGAAGACATTCCAAATACGGCTTTCCGAACCAGATTTGGGCGTTATGTGTTTGTGGTGAGGTCATTCGGAGTAACCAACGCTCCCGCAGTGTTCATGGAGTTGATGTTCCAAGTGTTTATATATTTCTTGGAAAAATTTGTGGTGATATTCATTGATGACCTCCTGATTTACTCCCGTAATGAAGAGGAGCACACAGAACACCTTAGGCAGATGTTGGAAGTGTTGAGGCAACATCCGTTGTTTGCTAAGCTATCCAAGTGTGAGTTCTGGCTACAAGAAGTCACTTTTTTGGGATATGTGGTATCCGATAAGGAAGGTATGGTGAACCTTGTGAAGATCAAGGCTGTAAAAGAGTGGGAACCCCCAAGAAATGCGAAGGAGGTGCGAAGTTTCCTAGGTTTAGCGGGATACTATCGGAGGTTCGTGGAAGGGTTCTCTCGTATAGCCCAACCACTTACCAACCTGCTAAAGAAGACAAATCATTTTAAGGGGAATGAGGACGTTGTGATCTACAATGATGCCTCCAAGGTACGCTTGGGATGTGTGTTAATGTAAAGGGACAAGGTGATTGCTTACGCCTTGAGACAGTTGAAGCCGTATGAGCGGAATTACCCCACTCATGTTTTGGAGTTGGCAATAGTGGTGCATGCCTTGAAGATTTGGCGTCAATACATGTAGGAGAGTACATGCAAAGTAATGACAATGCATAAAAGGCTAGGGTACATATTCACTTAGAGAGAATTGAACATGGAACGACGGGAATGGCTTGAGTTGCTGAAGAACCATGACTTGTAGATCCTTTATCACACAAGGAAGGTGAACCTAGTCGCCGATGCACTTAGTAGAAAGACCTCTCAAGAATGTATGTTGGCTCATTTGACTGCTCAACCAGAGTTAGAGAGAGAGCCGATGAGGTACAAAATAGAGGCACAAATTTAGCGTTACCAGGGCAAACTGAGTATCTTGGAGTGTCAACCGACTTTGCTTGAAGAAGCGGGAATGAAACAGGAAGTGTGTCCAATGATTCAAGAGTTGAAGCAGAAGTTGAGCAGTGGAGAGGCAACTGATTTTGTAAAGAGAGCAGATGGTATCTTGAGTTTGCGCGGCCGAATTTGTGTGTCTCGGGATGTAGAGTTGAGACAGAAGATTTTGCAAGAGGCCCATGCTACACCTTACTCGATTCACCCGGGAAGGAGTAAGATGTACAAAGATTTACGATAGTATTATCGGTAGGATGGCGTGAAGCCAAAGGTAGCAAGATTCGTGGCTGAGTGTCAAGTTTGTCAACAAGTGAAGATTGAGCACTAGAGGTCGGGTGGTATGCTCCAACCCCTCCCTATCCCAGAGTGGAAGTGGGAGGATATTTCCATGGATTTTGGCACTGGACTACGGATCAACAAGTTACATGATGCCATCTGGGTTGTAGTGGATAGGTTGACAAAGATTGCTCGTTCCTTGCCTATTAAGGAGACTTGAAAAATGAACAAGCTGGTAAAAGTGTTTGTAAATCAGATAGTTAGACTGCATGGTATGCCAAGACGATTGTGTCAGATCGTGATGGGCGTTTGACTTCCAGATTTTGGCAACAAGTGCATGGGGTACTTAAGACGAGATTGCACTTCACAACTGCTTACCACCCGCAGTCAGATGGCCAGTCCGAGAGGACAAGTCAGACTCCAGAGGACATGCTGAGGTCCCGTGTTCTTGATTGGGAAGGTGGCCTTGATCCGGGAGCATATGCTAGCCGCGCA
The DNA here is from genome assembly GCA_964016875.1 of Fallopia convolvulus. Lineage (NCBI taxonomy): Eukaryota > Viridiplantae > Streptophyta > Magnoliopsida > Caryophyllales > Polygonaceae > Fallopia > Fallopia convolvulus. The sequence continues at coordinate 13,104,182 of OZ024728.1, read as the reverse complement.
GAGCCGCCAAAAAAAATCCTATACAGACAAGCGACGTCGACCACTAGAGTTTGGGACAAGGGCACGCGTCTGGTTAAGAGTGTCGCCTACTCGTGGTACGAGGAGATTGGTGGTGAAGGGGGAAGTTGAGTTCCCGCTACATTGGCCGTTTGAGAAACTGGAAAGAGTGGGCGAGGTAGCCTACAAATTGGCGCTACCACCCGCCTTAGATGGAGTTCACCCTGTCTTTCATGTGTCAAGCTGAGGCAGTACGTTCCGGATCCCAGTCACAAGCTCAACTATAAAGAGTTAGAGGTTGAGCCGCTCATACTTTAAGAGAGAACCCGATAACGATTCTGGACAGGCATACAAAGAAGCTGCGAAACAAGGAGATTTAGCTGGTGTGATTCAGTGGTCTCGGCGAGGTGTCGAGGAGGCCACTGGGGAGATCGAGGATAGGATGAGATAGAACTACCCCGAAATGTACTCGGGTTTACTAGAGGCCTTTAAGAGTAGACTTTAGAGGTCGCTCGAGAGTAGGTATGACGTTTGTTATGACATAGTGTTGCTAAGCGTGAGTGTTGTTTGCTTGTTTGTGTTTTGGCATGTGTATGGATTGGTTGTCTTTCTTCATGGTTATAGTACTTTGGTATGTGTTTCTTCATGGTTAAGTTGTCAAAAATTCGGGGTTCGAGTGCGAACCTCTTCAAGGGGGAGAGGTAGTGAGACCTCAGGAACCTTTGGTTAAATTCCACAATAGCTACGGAAGTTTCGGGACGAAACTTTATTAAGGGGGGTAGAATGTAACACCTGGGATTTTGAGAACCCGATAATTAATTCCTCCATCTCAATTTCTCTCCCTTTTATTCTAATTTCACCTTCTCTTTGTTGTTGGGCCGAAAAGCCCAAAAGTGAGACTTGAGAGCCCAACAAACCCTTCTCTTACCCTATCTTTCCCACTTCCTTTTTCCTCGCGTTTCAGCGGCTCAACAGTTGTACGAAAACCAGGAGCTTGTTACGTCCCCTGTGAAGCCGTCCCCGCCACCCCTTCCTTTCCTCACTTTAAGCTGCCCGTCCTCCTTCGTCTTCTTCGTCACTGCCCATCGCCCTCACCATCGTGTTTCGTCGCCTTCCTCTGTGCCTCGTTGGTGTGGAGACATCAGGAGGCTCAACCACTCGAAGCCGTCCATCGCCGCCGACACCTCTTGCGCCAAACACCGTCGTCGAAGCTCGGGTTTGGAAGCAGCTAAGGACGAGCCGATCGAAGTTGTCCATCGTCGACCTTCTCTACTTTATCTCCGATCCAATCGCCTAGAGCCCGCCGCGAACCACAGTTATATCCTCATCGCACCATCCTTGGTTGTCACACCTGGTTTCGTCTCGCCTTTGTTTGCCAACGTTTGAACGACGAACCTGCAAATCTAGACTTGCGTGACATATTACAACAAGACCTTGGCCCGAGATGGAGCCTTGTGACCACCAAAGTCAACCTGTGTCGAGAGGGCGTGTACTGTCCAAGGATTCTAGGTTGGGAATCTTCCTTGGTTCTGATTATTATTATTAATTGTTGTTGTTATCTACTTTGAACCCTCGATTTGAACAAGTCATGGAATGAATAGTTTTCGTGTTTTACAATTGAGATGCTATTTGGGTTTTGAATGGTTGTAGGATTTGTGAATCAGGTGTATTTACTTGTTTGTCTGGTTGTTAAAACCCATCGGAATGGTTAACTTAGAGTTTATGAATTGTTATTAATTTTGCACTTGTTTGGTGTAAGTGATGAATTAAATTGTTGTGTTGGAATTTTGCTGAATTGGTGTGAAAGTTTAATTCAGTCTCTTTTAGCTTGAATTAAAGATCGTAATGTTGACTTGGATTTGAGATTGAAATGTCATTATGTGTGTATGTGATTGGAATCTGAGTGAAAGCTATTCTCGCGTGGATCGATCTTTCTAAAATACGAATAGTAGTTAGGTTTTAATTGTGACCTTGGGCTTCGACATTGGATGCTTTGGTCTTTTGAGTTCGTCATGTATAAACTTGGGTTAAAATAATAGAATTAAGTCAAACTGTATTTGTTTGGAATACCATGAAAGTATGATGGCTCGCACTTGGTGAGGTCACTATAGTTGTGCTTGCCTAGAATCGAAAATTCTTATCACGGTTAGTCGGTTAACAATGAATGTTATGATTCGTAGGTCTTTAGTATCAGCACTTGCTCGGCTTTATTCTAGTCTTGTTAGATTTCATGGCGTGACTGTGAGATTGGTTTTGGGAATTAGTCCCGAATGTATTTTTCCTTGTGAAATGTTTTCTTGCATTATGTGATGCGCTTTCCATTGCAAACGTTTTCTCGTAAAAGAAATGGTATCGTTTTCTCTATGCTGGCAGCGTAACCGGCACGATCATGTGCGATGATTGTCGGTGGCGAAGAGGCGTCTAGCCATGGTCGTGTGTCAGCCGGGCCCCTTCAAAAATAAAATTAATTGCTTGTTTTTGGCAAGTGCTCCAGTGGATGCTTGACCAGGGGTTGGAAGGATGATGTATGTGAAAAGTGAGAGGGCCTGCCTCTGCACTCGGTTGCAGGGAGTTAGCGCCGTAGATGGGAATGCGGTGGAGGAAGGGAGAATTACATTTCCCAATAGGTTTGTGAATGGTTTTGTTGTGTGTTTGTGTGTGGTTACTTAGTTGGCTTCCGACCTTGTGAATTTTTGTCATGTTTGATGAATCGCTTGTTTCGTTGTCTTCCCTTTATTTGTTGAATGTCGAAGTGTTGGCTATTATTTCAAATGCTTTACTGTTGTGCTTGATATTTAGATTGTTGAGATGTTTCGTTGCCTTTCCCTTCACTCGTTACCTAGATTGTTGAGATGTGTGTTGACCTATATATGGTTATATATGGTTTTCAAACGTCTTACTATTTCCGCTTGTTATCTATTTATGGTTTTCAAACGTCTTACTATTGCCGCGTGTTATCTAGCTTGCCTAGGATAGTAGCTGACCCCTCAGGGACTTTTATTTTTCAGTTCCAGGTACTTCTACAGGTCCTGTGTGGAGCCTAGGCAGGATGTTGCAATGGATCGTTGTCGCGCGGGTCATTAGGTGCTAGAGTGGCTTGGGTGTTCTGATTTAGTCTTTAGTTACGATTTTGGAAGTTTATCTTTTTGTTGACTTATGTGGGTTGTCAGGTTGTTTATGGTTTGTTTCAACTGTTGGGACCTCTTGCATGACATTGTACATATATGTTTTAATAAATGATAGTTGGATGATTTAAATTCGTTTTCTCGTCGTGCCCGAGTTGCAAGGTCCAGATGTTTAGTTGTCAAACTAGTTCTGGTAGTGCCTGAGAGGGTCAACTACAGAGTAGCGCCCCGACATTAAGATGGGGTGTTACAAATTGGTATCAGAGCCAGGTTGGCAACAAGGGCACATGGAACCGAACAACAAGAGTACACGAGGTCCAACTAAAAACTAAAACCGGCCGGTGTTTTCTAAAAAGTTTTAAATGGGGTAGTCATGCTGCATATAGGGGGTAGATGACACGATGCGACTCCGCTGCCATCCGCCGAAGGACCTCACGTAGAATAGTAAGTAAATCCTTGACTTTTAATTAAGTTTAAAGTTTTGACCGTGAGATTTTATGAAAGGATAACCCCACAAACCAGAGTCAGAATTGTTGTTGATAGTAGAAGAGGCCGTGTGAGAGGTCGTTTAAGCTTAAAGTAATAGTCTCTTACTTCTTATTCTGACAACATTATTTTTTCAGTTAAATATTATTCCGACAACACTATTTTGTTCAGTTAAATATTATGTTCAAGTACGAAGATATCCGATCGTTGCTTGGTGATTTCCAGTCATTACTGGTTGGACAACAATTGGAGGTGAACATGTTGATACATGGGTGTGTCTTTTAAACCTTAAAGAGAGTTACTAGAGCCCGGTGACTGGCTGAAAGTCGTCGTGCTAAATCAAAAATAATCTCTAGTTACTCAACTAGTATAGTTGGTAAGTCGGGGTCAAACCCAAGAGACACTTGTAATTCAAAGTAATATTGTTATCAACTCAATAGTAATAAAAGGGGGGATTTTAATTATTAAACTAACACTAATGAATTGAAACAAACAAAGCAAGAACAATGAATTAAACAAGGAAAAGATTGGATTTTTAACAAGTTAAGGGAAGCAATCCTATTCAAGTATCCACTTTCTTCCCCAAGTTATTGATCATAGATTCAAACAAGTTATTTCTTTTGGTAATTCCTATCCTGATCAGAAATAGAACATGACAACGAGACATGCAAACCTAATATCCAAACAACTCCTGAAACGATCATAAATAATAAGGATATTAGCAATGAGAACAAGGATAAGCAGGATACATGCAATTGAATTCCAACGAGTCAAACAATCAACATGCATTCAAATCTCTTTCTCAATTGTTTTAGTCCAACGAGTCCTAAACCAATTGAGTTGCCACAAAGATTAGGCTTTGCTACGAGAAAACCTAAATCTAGCAATAGAGAGTATTAAATTCCAACTAGTTGGCCAGACAAGCAGAAATCAACACATTCAATATTAATTACGCACAAGAGAATTGAAATAACTTGTAGAAATAAACCTGTAAAGTAGAATCTCACGACAACTTGAGTATGAAAAGCTTTAACTTGAATAAGATTTAGGGAGTTTAGTTCTGCATAAGATAGAAAATACCAAAAGTTTGAATAATTGTAAACTAGGTCTAAGAGAGAATGCCAACAAAGGCTGAAAAGTAAACCTAAAATATTCTCGAACAAGTGGGAAATAAAAAGATATAAAATATAAAATAATAAACTAAACAGAGAAATTTGATCGCGTCAATCTCCAACCGGGCCGTGATCGACATTGTGAAGGGCCGCGATCGCGGCCTTCCTTGAACTCGCGACCTCACTGGAGACCTTGAACCGCGATCGCCACCGATCTTCACCGCGATCGCGACCTTCAGAAACTTCGATTTCTTCAAATTCTTCATAACTCGTCATAACTTTGAACTTTCGGCCTTCAAATCTGTTCTTCAATAATGCTTCTAACAGGCCTAAAATACTATAAAAATATGTACTAAAAAGTCCTAGTTATGTTGTATAAAACACAACATATCAAATTCTCCCATACTTAGACCTTGCTCGTCCTCGAGTAAGCTCAAAATAAAATCAAGCATGACAAATCAACAAAGGTCTATAGACAACAATGGGAGAAAATGATTTAAAACCAAAAAGCACTCAAAATAAGCTCACATCCCGAACCCAAATAAAAGAATGAAAGTGCATACAATAAGATCCTTGCACAATCTATCACTCAAGACAAAATACATATAGCAAAGATAAAAACCCATAACAATGAACCCCAAGCCCCAATAGAAGTGTTCCTAGGCACTCTTTTTTTTCACTCATTCTACTTAGGCTCCCTTTCGGGTTTTCACCTAACTGCTCATTTCATTTTTCTATAGATGTGCTCACCAACTCACTTTCACTCTTTTTAGCCTCTTATTACCCCAGCCTAATGCCGGTCCGGGCCCTTGCAATTTTGCCTGAGCCGCCCTTCCGGGTTTTCAACTCAACACATGAATTAATTTTTTCTTCTTTTTTTTCTTTTTTTTTTTGTAAACTGAAATGCAGAAACTGAAATGCAAACTGTACATTTATACAACAATGAATACTCCCTCCCCCATACATAAACCTTTCATTGTCCTCAATGAAATAAAAGACAAATCAGACAAAAATAAAGGAAGGGAAAACAGCAGACTCACTGTGGTGGACCTGGTGGACGATACTGGGACCAATCAAGAAAACTTGGCCACATGTGACTGAAAAACTCATGGTGCTACCCCTGCACCTATTGAATGGACTGAACAGTGGATGCAATAGCACACTGCTGAGCTGCCAACTCTCTCTGCTACGCAACAATATCTCTCTGGGTGGCAACAATCTCATTCTAGGAAATAGTTAGTCGTCCCATCTCCCAAAACATGCGGTTCTGCCAATCCAGATCAGAATGCACACCCCCATATCCTCTACCTGCAGCAGCATCCCATGCAGAGGTGTCTCCATATCCTCCATATCCACCTCTGTATGTAGTAGCTCCACCGTCACCATAGCCAACATATCCCCCAGTCGCCTAACTCGACGTACCAGCAGGTGCTGTACTAGAACTAGCACCCCATCCAGCTGACGAAGTACCAACATCACCTGAGGTACCAACACCACCCCCAGGCACAAAACCAGCACCACCAAAACCAGAATCAAGACCACTATCTCTAAAATCTCCTCCACCATCCCCACCATCACCATCATCACTATCATGGTCCTCCATCTCTACATCAGGAGCAGACATCTCCTGTTGAGCCCCGCCCCCACCAACAAAATCAGTCGGGATATAAAGATAAGATAAGGTAGGACCAATGGGCATGTGTCTGGGAAGACATAAATAATCATCAGTTGAAGAACCCAAAGTCCAGATATAACCCTGCTTTGCTGATCCCTTCAAACAATGCGCCCTCTTCAGCTGGTTCTCATTAAATGTGAACTCAGCACTATCAGGTCGCCCCAGCACCTCATCCCTCACAAATACTCTAGCAATCAGAGTAATCATCCCACATATAGCAATCTTGCATGTATCCTTCTTCAGAATCTTCTTAATGCTCATCAAAAACAACTCAACCCAATCAGGAATAGTATCCTTCATAGGCATCAGACACCAGATCATACTCATATCAAAACGGGGTGCCTTGTTAACCTCCCCTTGCCCCAGAAAAGTCATAGACAACACCTTATGACACAATCTAATATAGGGATGAGTAATGCAGTAATTATATTCCCCCTTCTTAGGCAAAAACCCATCACCTGTGATCGCCTCCCAAAAAGCATTAAGACCAGAATCTCTACCAACTGACTCCCAATTCTCAGTAGGAACACCAATAATCCCAAAAACTCCTCTCAAACCCTCTTTGTCTATATAATATGGCTCATCCAAAATATGAAATTTAAACAAGCCATCATCATCCTGAAACGTAGACAGAAACTCCAACACAATATTCCTATATGTAGGGGCATTCAGATCAATAAAACCCCTAATCCACCCTCCATCAGAAATCTCAGAGTACAGTCATACATGCCTAGCGTCCTAAGCATCTCAACATCAAAGAACTTTGTACTAGTAAATTTTCTTTTAGCCAAACAATCCCATTTTTTCTTCTGTGCAGCAGTCAACTTCTTAACAGGATACGCCATTTATAATGTAACTAATCAGCTCAACAATCAAGGCGAAGAAACAACTTACAAAAACCAAAATCCGAGCAATCTGTTGAAGGGTCGTGATCGCCGAAAACAAGGGCAGCGATCGCCGTTCCTGGGCAAGGCCGCGATCGTCGTAATCCGGGGTAGCGATCGCGATTGTCTGTGTTCGCGATCTCCGACAGCGACTTCCTCCGGTGTCGCGGCTCTCTTCAGCACCGAGCCGCGATTACCTCTTCTGGTTCGTCTTCAACAACCCGATAATGAACCGAGAAAGATGAAGGTGGTGGATTGAAAGATATGAGAGGGAAATTTTTTGGGTTTTTAGATTTGATTTAGGGAGAAAAATAGAGGGGTAGAAGAAATTTTATGAACGGATTTGGATTTAAGAGAGTGTGAGGATTATAGATCCGGATTTTTTTAAGAAGTTTGGGAAGAAATTTTGTGGAGGTTTAATGGAGGTTGAAGAATGGGTTTAAATGGAGGTTTGGATGGAGGTAGAAGAAGGAAAATGAAGGAGATAGAAAAAGAAAAGAAGGTGGGGCGTAGAGGAGTAGGGCCGGCGGTGGGAGTGGCCCTACTACCTCAATGTAATTAATTTTTTCTATATCTCAGAGGGACCGCGATCGCGGCTATGGGGGGTCGCGATCGCAGCCTACGCAAAGTACCGTCAATTCCTTCGAAAATTTCCCGCGACCGCGATCGCGGTTTGTCCTCAATAATGTTCTTTCGAACCTAGTATTTGCGTGTCAGCCTCAAGAGATTGAAAAGAAAACTAAACAAAACAAAAACATTAAAAGAAACAAGAAAACTTACCTCGGGTTGCCTCCCGAGCAGCGCCTTTGTTTAATGTCATTGACTCGACATTAGTGCCCTTTTAATTAGCAATTGGGGTTGGATCATCAAGACCCACCTCCTCTAGCACTTCTTGGCTGACTCCCTCATGATATTTCTTCAATCTCTGACCATTAACCTTGAACACCTTTTGGGAGTCCCCATCTAATAATTCCACAGCCCCATGTGGAAAGACTCGAGCAACTGTATACGGTCCAGCCCATCTAGAACGGAGTTTTCCTGGGAAGAGTGTGAGACAAGACTGAAAGAGAAGGACCTTATCTCCAGCTTTGAATTCCTTCCTTAGGATGTTCTTATCATGCCATGCTTTTTTTTTTGTTTTTGTAATTCACAACATTATCATAAGCATCCAATCTCAACTCTTCCAATTCTTGAAGTTGTGATTTTCTAAACTCTCCATTCTCTTTGATGTTGAAATTGCATTTTTTGACCGCCCAATAAGCTTTGTGCTTAAGCTCAACTGGCAAGTGACAGCCTTTTCCATAAACCAATATGAAGGGAGACATCCCGATGGGTGTCTTATACGCAGTACGGTAGGCCCACAAAGCATAATTGAGTCTCAAACTCCAATCTTTCCTATTGGGTGCCACCGTCTTCTCCAAAATTGATTTTATCTCCCGGTTGGACACTTCAGCTTGTCCATTGGTTTGGGGTGATAGGTTGTAGAGATCTTCTGAGTGACATGATACTTCTTCAATAAAGCACTCACAGTCTTGTTGCAAAAATGAGTACCCCTGTCACTTATTAGAGCTTTTGGAATCCCAAATCTTGAAAAAATGTTGTCCTTAAGGAAACATGCAACTTCTTTTGAATCATCAGTTCTGGTGGCCTTTGCTTCCACCCACTTGGAAACATAGTCCACCGCAAGTAAAATATACAGATTCCCATAAGAAGAGGGGAAGGGACCCATAAAGTCAATGTCCCAAACATCAAAAATTTCACAGAATATCATACGGGATTGAGGCATCTCATGTCTCTAAGAAATATTACCCACCCTCTGACAACGATCACATGACTTACAGAAAGCATAAGCATCCCTAAAAATATGAGGCCAATAAAAACTAGCTTCTAAAACTTTCCTAGCAGTTTTATTAGTCCCAAAATGACCCCCACATGCATAGGAATGACAAAAAGACAAGATAGATTGTACCTCAGAATCCGGGACACACCGTCGGATTACCTAATCTGTGCAGTGCTTCCATAAATAAGGATCATTGACTCGACTAAAGTCGTTGTGCCGAGATCAAAAATAAATTACCCTAAACTACAAACCAAGTATAGCATGCAAGTAAGGGATCGAACCCAAGAGAATCGGTATTCTAATCAATCAACAAAGAACAAAGACAGGGGTTTTTGGTGTTTAAGCAAGCAAACAGTATTAAGTATCAAATCAATAAGAGGAAAGCAGAGTTTATTCAACGAATTCCACCTTTTTAATCATTCGATCATTGATTCATCCACTTTTCTATAATTCCTAGGTTAATTCAAATCCTTATAAAAGATTTCCGCTTGTCCACGGTCCAAGCGAAATTATGATATGAACAAGAACGCTTAATTCAAATCATGCAAAGTATTAAGGATAAAAGGAAATCAATTCATGCAATCAAACAACGAGTCTCATGCATAAAATAACAATCAAACACTTTTTTTCAATTCCAGTCCACGGACCTGGAAAAGAGTTGTTTCAAGGATAAATAAGATTGCACAGACAACAATCAAACCTAATCCAAACAGTAGATCAAAGTCAATCAAACAAGTTGATCAGGCTCATAAAATCAAACATAGATCATGGAATTAAAACAAGAGTTTTGATATTAACCAAAGGATAGAAAAGTTACCAAAATCTCACGAATTCAATAAAAAGGCTTCCTTGATCAAACAAACTCCAAGGAAGATTAGTTCTCCATAATAAAAATAAAAACTAGGTTAAACTGAAATAAAATCTAGATAGATGTCTCCCAAAAGTATGCTTTGAAACTGAATACGAAACTAGGCTTAAAAAGAAGAAAACATTCGAAATAAAACTAGATATAAATATAAATAAAGATAGAATAAAACGAAACGAAGTCGGCGCTCGGAAAATATGCCACCGGCGAGCGCGGGCCATCACCCGTGGGCGCGGCTCCACCGATGTCTCAGCCCTCACGGAATCAACATCACCCCCAAGCGCGGTCCCGACCCGCCATCGCGGGTCCTAGTTTCTTCGAAACTTCAAACTTGTTTTCCTTAGCAACCGCTGTAAAGCGGGTCTTCAACTCGAACTTAGGACTTCTGTCTTCAAAAGCTTCAACTGTAGGCTTTTCTAATATTACAATTAGACACCCTAATCTAGCCTAAAACACTCAGAAAGCCTAATAAAAATACATAATTACGCTGTACTAAAACCAGCGTATCAATCATCCCAGACATAGAATCGGGATTCATGACGCACCTTGTCCTTCTGAGCCTTGGTGAAATTAGGAGGAAACTCCCCTGAGACGAGGTAATTGACAAGATTTGCATACCATGGCTTGAAGGAATGGATTCCTAGAACAAATTCCTCGAGTCGTGGTTCGTCATCGCTGTCGCCGCCAGGACCGCGATCGCCAACGGTGAGGGCCGCGATCGCGGTCGCTTTGGCCACGGTCGCCTCTTCTTCTGGCAGCGATCGCGGTTGGGCACCAAACTCTTCGGAACTCTCAGTTAACGAACCGCGGTCGCCTTTGGATGGGACCTCGATCGCGGTTTCTATTTTAGTAACGACTCCGAAAAGCGTGTCGTCAGGGAATTGTCCTTGAATTTGTTCTTGACTTCCTGACTTGTCTTCCACATGTACAAGTCGGCTCAGGTGGTCAACTATAAGGTTTTCAACTCCTTTTTTGTCTCTTATCTCAATATCAAACTCACTCAGAAAGAGGATCCATCTTATCAATCTTGGCTTAGCCTCCTTTTTCGTCATTAAATAACTTAGTGCTGCATGGTCTGAATAGACTATCACTTTTGTACCCAGCAAATACTATCTGAACTTTTCCAAAGCAAACATTACAGCAAGCATTTCCTTCTCAATGGTGGAGTAGTTCCTTTGGGCATTGTTCAAAGTCATGGAAGCATAATGTATGAGATGAGATGCTCTAGCTTCCTTTTGACCCAAAACAGCCCCAACAGCATAATCACATGCATCACACATGATCTCGAAAGGTCGAGACCAATCCGGGGCTTGAATTATTGGTGCACTTGTAAGGCGTGTTTTCAGCTCATCAAACGCCATTTTACATGCCTTATTGAACTCATAGGGCACATCCTTCTTCAGCAAATCACACAATGGGACTGAGATCTTGGAAAAGTCTTTAATAAACCTACGATAGAAACCTACATGGCCTAGAAAAGAACGCACTTCATACACACTAGTAGGATAAGGCAAGGACTGAATGATATCAATTTTTGCCTTATCGACCTCAATACCCCTAGATGACACTATGTGACCCAAAACAATGCCTTGCTCAACCATAAAGTGACACTTCTCAGAGTTTAGAGCCAAATTGGTTTCTACACATCTTTGAAGGACTAAGGAGAGATGGTTTAAGCAGGCATCAAAGTCGTCTCCATGTACTGTAAAGTCATCCATAAAAACCTCTATAAAATTCTCAATATACTCATAAAAGATGTACTGGGTGCGTTACACAATCCAAATGGCATTCTGCGGTATGCAAAAGTGCCAAAGGGACATGTAAATGTCGTTTTCTCTTGGTCCTCTGGTGCAATAGCGATCTGAAAATACCCTGAATAGCCATCTAAAAAGCAATAATAGGAACGACCGGCAAGTCGCTCAAGCATTTGATCGATAAATGGCAAGGGAAAGTGATCTTTTCTAGTTACCGTGTTCAGCTTACGGTAATCAATACAGACTCTCCAACCAGTCTGGACTCGTGTGGGGACTAATTCCCCATGCACATTGTCAACTACTGTAATACCACCCTTCTTGGGCACAACCTGGGTCGGACTAACCCACTGGCTATCAGAGATGGGATAGATCATACCTGCCTGTAGGAGCTTCAGCACCTCCTTGTTGACTACCTCCATCATAGGTGGGTTGAGCCTTCTTTGTGGCTGTCTGGATGGCTTGGCACCTTCTTCTAGGAGGATCCTATGCATACATGTAGAGGGACTAATCCCTTTAATGTCAGCAATGGTCCAACCTAGTGCTGTCTTGTGCTCCTTAAGTACTTGCACCAATCTATCTTCTTGTTCCTTGGAGAGTTTGTTAGAAATAATGACAGGTAAAGTTTCACCATATCCAAGGAAGGCATATTTCAAATGTTCAAGGAGCTGTTTAAGCTCAACTTCTGGCGCCTGTACTACAGAAGGAAGCAATTTCTCGCTAGGGAGAGTTAGTGGTATGGGCCCAATGGCCAAAGCATCATCAGGAGATTCACAGCAAGCACTCAAATCAGCAAGGATCTCATGATGTCTATCAGGCAGATTATAATCCATGCATGAAATTCAATGTCATTCTCTAAAACAGATTGTAACTCATCACCATAAGTAATATCAAAGACATCTTGCACAATAGGATCAATTACATCAATGGAACAGAGAGAATGATCATCTTGGGGGTATTTTATAGCATTATCCATACTATATTCAAATATCTCCCCATCAAATTCCATAGTTAGGACACCTTTACACATATCAATTTTTGTTTTTGTAGTTTTCATGAAAGGTCAACCTAACAAAATGGGTGTAGCATGCACATCATGATCCATGTCAAGCACAAAGAAATCAACAGGGAAAATCAAGTTATCCACCATGACAAGGACATCTTCAACAACCCCTTTCGGGTAGAATGTGGACCCATCAGCGAATTGAACAATAACACCAGTTTCATTCAAAGGTCCTAAGCCTAGTGAAGTATAAACAGAATAAGGCATGACATTAATAGAAGCACCTAAGTCAAGCATGGCTTTATCTATTTTAGTGTCTCCTATTATGCAGGGAATGCTGAACATGCCTGGATCACTGTACTTCTTAGGCATTCGCCTTTGAAATACAGCTGAGACATGTTCACTGACCTTAACTTTCTGTTTCCCTTTTAATTTTTGGTAGTGCACAACTCTTTCAGAAATTTAGCAAATCTAGGAACGCTTTTAATTAGATTGAGCAAAGGGATATTTACCTCACACTTGGAAAACGTCTCAAAGATCTCCTTGTCGTTCTCGGGCTTCCTTGTGTCTTTCAGTGCTTCATGAAAGGGAGGATATGGCTTATGAGAAACAATAGAAGGGAAATTCGGGCGAACAAATTAATCGTCGAAATCTGGGGCCTGGCCGCGATCGCCATCAGGAAGCCGCGATCACGGTTCTTGAGTTTTTCGTAAATCATCGCCACCGCGATCGCGCCCCTAGATGGGAGCGATCGCGGCCTCACTTTTCTCAAATCCCGAGGCCTCAGTTAAGGGGCCGCGATTGCCACTAGTGGTCTCTTCAGCCGCGATCGCGCCTTGTTGTGGTGGCGATCGCGGTTCTTCCGATCTCTCGTCAACTTTCAACAATTCTCTTCCACTTCTTAATCTAATTGCACTCACATTCTCCCTTGGATTGATGGGCTGTGCTGGCAATTTTCCAGAATCTCTGGCCTCCAATTTGCTTACTGCAGTAGCCAGTTGACTGATCCGAGTCTCTATATTCTTGATACTAGCTTGAGTATTCTGTCCCATCTGGTCTACTGTTATAGCTAGCTTTGCAATCATCTCTTCAGCATTGGATGAGTTGTTTTGGCTCTGAACTAGAGGTCTAGGAACATAAGGTTGCTTGGGTTGCTGATTTCCTCCTTGCTGATTATATTGAGGCTGATTTTGATTCCCATATCTCAAATTTGGATGATGTGTCCAGCCTGGGTTGTATGTATTATAATAAGGATCAAAACGAGGTCAAGGAGGTCCGTAGCCTCCTACATCATTAAGCTCAGCCTGATGCTCCTCGAGTTGTGGGCAGGCATCAGTAGGGTGAAGTGTGTCAGCACAAATTTCACATGCCTTTAGTTGTTGAGGGGTTCCTTGCATCATGAACCTCTTCATCATATCCTTCAATTCCGCAATCTCAGATCTTATAACAAAAGAGGAGTCCATAGCATTGACTCCTTTAGCGCCAGTTCTTTTGTTGAATTGCCTTGAGTTCTCAGAAAGCTCAGAAAAGAGCTCAAGGGCATCTGCTGGTGACTTGTTCATCAGGCTTCCACCACAAGCTGCATTCACCATTCTACGCTCATCGTCTAGTAATCCACCAAAGAAATACAGTACCAGGTCTTGATCAAAATATCCATGATATGGACAACTAGCACACAGTCTCTTGAACCGCTCATGATAATCATATAGGCTCTCTCCAGCCTGTTGTTCAATATCGCTCATGCTCTTCTTCAGACTGTTCTATTTAGTGGCTGGAAAATATTTCTCCAAGAATGCTGCTTTCATCTTAGTCCAGGTATCAATGGAGCCTGGAGAGAGATGGTAGAGCCACTCATTGGCTGAATCCTTCAGAGAGAAAGGAAACGCCCTCAGCTTGATTTGGTCTTATGTTACATCAGCAGGCTTCATACTTGAGCAGACCTGATCAAATTCAGCAAGATGCTTGTTGGGATCTTCTCCACCATGCCCATGGAATTGGGGCAAAAGGTGGACCAACCATGACTTCAATTCAAACTTGACACTTTGATTCAGTGCAGGGAACTGAACAGCCAGGGGCTGTTGTTGAAAGTTTGGGGTAGTCAGTTGCCTCAAAGTCTGATCTCCCATTGTCTCAGCTTCAGCAGAATCCAAGTCGAAAGGCAATTCACGGAGTAGTTCCCGAGCTTCACGTCTCAACCTAGAAAGGGTCCTTTCAATCTCTGAATCGAAAGGCGAAATAGAAGAATCAGTAGCACGGGTGTGAACCATATATTAGGGTCCACACTAGAGTTGGTAACAATAAAAACTTAGAATTAAACAAAAGTGTCCCTGGCAACGGTGCCATAATTTGACTGGATGAAAGTCGTCGTGCCAAATCAAAAATAATCCCTAGTTACTCAACTAGTATAGTTGGTAAGTCGGGGTCGAACCCAAGAGACACTTGTAATTTAGAGTAATATTGTTATCAACTCAATAGTAATAAAAGGGGGGATTTTGATTATTAAACTAACAATAATGAATTGAAACAAACAAAGCAAGAACAATGAATTAAACAAGGAAAAGATTGGATTTTTAACAAGTTAAGGGAAGCAATCCTATTCAAGTATCCACTTTCTTCATCAAGTTATTGATCATAGATTCAAACAAGTTATTCATTTTGGTTATTCCTATCCTGATCAGAAATAGAACATGGCAACGAGACATGTAAACTTAATATCCAAACAACTCATGAACGATCATAAATAATAAGGATATTAGCAATGAGAACAAGGATAAGCAAGATACATGCAATTGAATTCCAATGAGTCAAACAATCAACATGCATTCAAATCTCTTTCTCAATTGTTTTAGTCCAACGAGTCCTAAACCAATTGAGATTCCACAAAGATTAGGTTTTGCTATGAGAAAACCTAGATCTAGCAATAGAGAGTATTAAATTCCAACTATTTGGCCAGACAAGCAGAAATCAACACAATCAATATTAATTACGCACAAGAGAATTGAAATAACCTGTAGAAATAAACCTGTAAAGTAGAATCTCACAACAACTTGAGTTTGAAAAGCTTCAACTAGAATAAGATTTAGGGAGTTTAGTTCTCCATAAGAGAGAAAATATCAACAGTTTGAAAAATTGTAAACTAGGTCTAAGAGAGAATGCCAACAAAGGCTGAAAAGTAAACCTAAAATAGTCTCGAACAAGTCGGAAATAAAAAGATATAAAATATAAAATAATAAACTAAACGGAGAAATTTGATCGCGTCAATCTCCAACCGGGCTGCGATCGCCATTGTGCAGGGTCGCGATCGCGGCCTTCCTTGAACCCGCGACCTCACTGGCGACCTTGAACCGAGATCGCCACCAATCTTCACCGCGATCGCGGCCTTCAAAAACATCGATTTCTTCAAATTCTTTATAACTCGTCAAAACTCTGCTCTTTCGGCCTTCAAATCTGTTCTTCAATAATGCTTCTAACATGCCTAAAATACTATAAAAATATGTACTAAAAAGTCCTAGTTATGTTGTATAAAACACAACATATCACCCGAACTCACCATCCCGATTCTTTGCGACATGCTCCACAACTGTAAGTGAATCGTTATTCTCTTTAAACAAACTTTCAATATAATTACATACCAAGGTCATGTTTTTTATAAATTATTTTAAAGGTATTAAAATATGTACAAATCACCATTATTGTTAACCCTCATTTTGGTTCTGAAGAGGCAAACTATTGTAACTTTGCAGAAGAGTTGAACAAAGTACTTAGCAAATCACCTATTCAGTTGGGAGCAATTGATATGGTTGGTTATCATTAATATTATTTTATACTAATTGTTTAAATAACATATTCCATATGAATGCTTGACATATACTCTCTCATGTTGTTACATACAGGTGTTGTTTCCAATCATAGCCTGTACTCACTTTTATGTGATAAGTTATGATTTTAGACGATACAAAATTGAAGTCTTGCATAATTTGGATTCTTCGGTTACCTTTTATGAAAATTATGGCATGGTTCTTCATTCATTGGTAATGCTCACACTATTATTTCATCAATTTTTTGTTCAATCTTGTTTTATTATTTGTGTATTGACATAAAGTTTGTATATAATAGTCAAAGATGTTAATTCAATTCTTAGATAACAATGGCTTAAGTGAGAAATCACATGCTATTGTTGATGTTATTCGTGTAAAGTTGCACTTTGATAGGATGGTAAAGAGGAATCGCATTGATTGTGGTGTCTACACAATGAGACACATGGAATTGTATATGGGAACCGGATCAAGAGGTTTTCAATGTGGCTTCAGGAAAAATAGTCAAAAGAAGACTATAGAGGCATTACGCCAATGATATTTGTGTGCCATCTTCAACTTTGAACGGAATGAAGTTAAAGACAATGTATTGGACATGGTGTGCGATCATTTCAAGAAAAATAGGTCAAGAAAGTGATTTGTTTTGAAGTTATTTTGAACTTTGAGATTGGATTGCTGACCGTGGACGGGTGTTGTTGCCTTCTTTTATTCGATGTTCATGACAATTTACTATGTCTTTCCCTAAGTATCACACTTGACTGCTTTAGATTTATTACACTTTCATTTGTAATGAACATGTTTTATCACATGCGAACGATTACCTTAGTTGTTATTCACATTCTAAATTGTTATTTCATGTTGTTGTTATTTCAGTTTGCTGTTAAATGTCGCGGAGTATACAAGCTATTATTTATGTCTTCAATTTTTCTTGTACCTGATTTTTTTGTTCTTTAAATCATATTTATTTGTTCATCTACTTTAAAATTATTAGGAAAACAATATTGTCACGTGAATAAAAAAATTGGTCTTGATGGATAAGGACTAAAATAGTTATTGTTCTTTTTACAAGTGAATATTGTTCATTATGATCTACAAAATTGTTCATTCACATATAAGGGCATAAGAATGAACAATATCTACTGAAATTATTAGTTACGAATGAAAAACTTATTAATTATTAATGAACAACAAAAATACTTAGATACACTAATGTAACTCCAAGTGTTAGGATAAACCAAATAAACAATAATGTACCACCAAATATTTCAACAGTGACCATACAAAAAAAACAAACCTCTAAACCATTCAAACAATTAAATGTATGATCAATAGCAGAAAACTAAAAATATGTTTTTTTTTTCCTAACCAATCAATATTGAATGAGAAAATAACAAAATAAACACATGTAAACTATTTATTTGGACATGTCCTACTATTATGCCCCTCCCGCTTGTTGCAAATGCTACATGTCCTTCTCTTTTTAGCCTGCTCAATCTTCTTCTCTTTTCCTGATTGCCAACGACCACCCCCCTTGTTCTTTGCTTGTTCCGGTGGCATCACAGTAACATTTGATGGGACACTATTACCAATCATTGACTCAACCATTCTAACCTTTTTATTGACGGCAACGCGCTTTGTTGACGAAGTAGCCTCCAATCTCAATTTCTGTTTTCTTATCATGCTAGCAAATTCAGACAAAAGCTCACAATTATCAGTAACCGTATCGATACAAGAATAGAAATTCCCCCAGAGGTTGTTCATCACCAATTTACTCTCTTCTATCTGCAATGACTCTCGGAACAAATATTCATAAATAGGAGAAGGGGCTCTTAGGTGTGGGAATTTCGTCCATCTAGTTAGAACCATGCTACTTGGTAAGCTCGATAGTCTGAGATCCTTGTGCACCAAAAAGATGTGACAACATGGAATACCAATACGCACGAACAACTTGCAAGTACAAAACACAATGATTATCAGATAGATGATGCTCAACTTTGACCAGAATAGCATTCCCATCCTTAATAGTAAATACATGAACCCCACTATCATCCTCATTTATATTAATCACCCAACACAAGTAACAAGCTTTAGTAATCTCCTCCTAAATCTTGTAAAATTGTTTGAGGGTGTACATATCAGCACAACTTTTCTCAATTTCCAACTCTGTTTTCAAATCAGGAATCATTGTTTTAGATACACTATTATGCTTACCTTGTTCATATCGTTGCTGATCCATAGCACTTTCAAAATGCATCATCAATCCACGATACTGAGGTTAGAATCCGTGAACCGGACAAAAAAGCCATTTGTGGACTTTGATATAGAAGTTGTTCTTACGAGACCACCAAGCATCACGTCCCTCAAATAAGGTGGCAGCCACATGTATCGTATTTCAACAATATAATCAAACCATTGTTTATTGTTTGGATTGAATTCAGCAATCAGATCAGCCCACTTAATTGCAAATTCATTTGGTTCCAATTCATAACTCCATACGATTCCATTTATCCTTGCCAAAAATTCAGGATGATCAGCTAAGAATTTAGCACCTACTTTTTCAGGTACCTTCTCCATGATATGCCACATACACGACCGTTGTCGAGCAGTGTCAAATATCTGATTGAAAGCAATCTTCAAAGCAGGGTCTTGATCAGTAATAGGTATTGTTGGTTCCTTTCCCATAACTGTCTTGAATCTTGCAAACAACCGTGCATAGGATGCTACATCTTCTTTTAACACCCTATCTTGCGCCAAATGTCAAACACCTACCGTGGTTGTATAGACCCGTGAACGGTGCAAAGACCATGTTATACCTATAACAGTAAATGAACAACATGTCATTAGTAATAAACAACATGTGCTTTTACATGAACAACTTAAATTGTAAATGGGTCACAAATAATAAACATGTTGTGTGATCATATGAACAAAGTTTTATTGTAAATGAACATTATGTTATATGTAATGAACAACGTTTTAGTTTATTTTAAAAAAATTTACTATGTAAATGAACACTATGTTAAATGTAATGAACAACAAGTGAATTTTTATGAAGAACAAGTTTTAATCTGTAAATGGGAAATACGCATTTGGGAAATTTCAAAATGGTTTACCACTGTAACAAAAAAATGATGACATACATGTTTGAACTATATGTAGCATCAAATGACACAACATCTCCATATATGCTATAATTCCTCCTTCCGATCAGATCAACCCAAAATATTCTTGTCGGTTGATCAAACTCATCAACATCAAACTCAAAATGAAATGCACTATAAACCTCCTTTTTCGAGAAACGATCAATCATCATTTGAGCATCCGCACCGTTAATATATGACATCAAATCCCTTCGTGAATTCTTGAAATCAGTTGTTGTGGCACCTACATTAGCATATCGTCCACAAAGCTCTTTCACCAATCTATATGTTTTGATTGCTCCCATTTTCACCCTCCTACATTTGGACATCAAGTGCTCATGCCCAACTTTAACTTTCCGGTTAGATTTAGCGAACAACTTCGCATTTGAAGATAAGAATGGGTGTATGTGTTGATCATTGAATGCCATCACCCTATACCTCCCACCTTCACAGTACTTGAAAACAATTCTATCTTGACAATAACACCTCTTTGTGCCCCTTTTTCTTTTACCATTACTATTTGAACTGTTCTTCTTCTCTATTACATACCATCCATTTTCGAATAATTCTCATAGAAGGCTATTCCTTCTTCCAAGGAATTGAATTTCATACCTACATATGGCTTGCAGTCTTCATCTACTAATGGTACCCAAAATTTCGACTTATTGGGAGATAAATCCATATAACATTTTTTCCACCCATAGTAGAACTTTCACCTATATGTACACATCAAATAAACCCATTTAACAAAATATAAAAAAAAATTAAAGAATTGTATGAACAATTGTACATACAGGGTGAACAACTATATAGTAATTGATGAACAATAACTCAACCACATCATTCATAAATTATATCTACATTCCAATATTTTTAAATTTACAATTTTTTTATTGAACACTTATTTATTATATGATGAACAATTACTCAACACTAATGTGGTGAACAAGGAACAATAACGATTTAATTATTATAGTGAACAACTATATATTAATTGATGAACAATAACTCAATCTATATATGAACAATGAACAAAACATTTGTACACCTAATGTTTTTACTAAACAATTTATTTATTCTATTGAACCCTTCTATATTAATTGATGAACAGTAACCCTAATATAAGGAACAATGGACAAATTACATCTATTTACCAAGTTTGTTTTTAATGAACAATTTATTTGTTCTAGTGAACAATTCTATGTTAATTGATGAACAATAACCCTAATATACTTATCAAGGTAAAATTAGATATTAAGAAGTTTTTTAAATGAACAATTTGTTTGTTATATTGAACAACTCTATATTAATTGTTGAACATTAACTCAACCATTGGACCATGAAGAAATTATTTCTAAGTACGAAGATTTTTTTAATGAAAAATTTATTTATTAAAATGAACAACTCTATATTAATTGATGAACAACTTATAATAAGATGCAAATTTACGCTACATTAAAATTCACATCAATTGTGAATTTCCGAATTTTCGTGATAAACCCCTAGTTCTTACGGCATTAAAATTTACGGTAATCAACTATCAAACCTATTAATACTATTAACGGCATTCATAAAACAGAAAACACTAGATCTTATTGTTAACGACGATCAACTATTAGATGATAAACTAACCGATATGAGAAAACCCTAGATCTAATCGCGCAACATAATTCGGAATTTTTTTTTGATCAAATGATATGAGAAAAGGATAAATTAACCGATAGTATATGATATTGCATACTCGACTGTTGTTCCTCCTTCCGCCCTAATGTTGGATTCATTCATTCTTACGGTAGTTCCTCAATCGTCGTTGTCTCTTTCGCAAGTTTCTTCGTCTGTAGTTCCTCAATCGCAAGTTCATAAACAATATCTTTATCTCTTTCCAAATTAACAACAACGCATATCCCGTCAATTACGCAATTGCAATTTTCTGTTGGTGATTTGTGAAAAGTCATCAATCCCGTTGAGAGCATGTTGAGGTAACGAAGTCATTAGGAAATGTCGATTGAATTGACTAATGTGACTTGCCATGATATGATAAAGAGAAGTAGTCATGTATAAGAAAGATCCAAGTTAAGGCACACCAAGACTAAGGAACAAAACCTCATGTGCAACGACACTAGATGAGGGAACGCCTAGGTGGTGACGTCGCTCGGTAGCGGCACAAGGCTTCGGCACTCGGTGGAGACCGCCGAAACACGTGGTGCGCGCTTGCATGGCTTTGGCTCGGTGCAAGGGTGAGGCGCTTCGGTGCTCGATTGTGAGGTTCTTGCCTTGATGCATGGGGCGCGCCTATGGCGATGCATTGGCAGGTTCACGATGGCACGATACTAGCGGCGCGACTAGGTGGTGTACAAGGTGCTTGCGGCGCGCCTAGGGCTAAGGACCAAGGCGCCGTGTCCAAGCGATTGAGCAAAGGTATGGTTTCGAGCTTGTTATAAGAGTCTAATAGTTTTGTGAATAATCTAATGAAGGTTAGGAAGCTTCTCTAATGCTTGGTGAATGATTTAAGCAAGGGCCAAAGCTTGAGATTAGCTTAGCACATAGCTATGTATGCTAGAAAGGAGTATTGAAGCTTCAAACTAGCATAGAGTTATCTCTAAAATCTTGAATAAGCTCTTGACTCAAAGTATAAGCTTGGTAAGAAGCTCATGTAGCTAGGGATTAGCTCATGGAAGCTCAAACTAGCTCAAGTTAGCTCAAGTAGCTTGATAGTTAGCTCAACGAGCTATAACACAGCTCAAGCCAGCTCAACTAGCTGAGGGCCAGCTACACTAGGTAAGTGACCTAGCTAGGTACCTTGCTATGCTAGCTTGGTGTAGGCCTTGTTGGGCCGGCCCATGGGGCGTGCGTGTGGGCTCGATGGGCCGCAAGCATGGACGCAAGGTTGGGCCTTGTGTTGGGCTTTTGGGTTGGATTTCTTGATGGAGTTTTGGGCCATTTCCTTGAGCCAATATAGGCTGGTTTTGGACGGCATTTTGGACTCCTAAGTGGGATGGATTGGACGCCCAAAAATGATGACAAGGAGAGAGGAAATGGATAAGGAGAGTTGGTTACAACTTCCCCTACATTCACTCTCGTCCACTCTTTTCTTCAACTGATTTTATAACTCCCTTTGGCGGTTATTTGGACAGCCATGGACGTCTATAAATAAGGGGAAATGTCATCCATTTGGAGACATGAGAAGACACACGAATTTAGACAAAAAAAAGTCATAAAATTGATGGGTTTTTACACTTGATAGTCGAGAGAGATTAGAGTTTGTTTGAGTGAGTTTTCACGAGTAAATCAAACACAAGTGTGCATATTATGGATCGATCTTCACAAGTACAAGTGAAGAAGGAACCTCAAGTGGCGTTGCATGAGGAGTTCGTCCAAGTGAAGGAAGAACCACAAAAGTCATGGGAAAATGACTTCGTTCAAGTGAAGAATGAAGAGGAATCATGGGACTCGAATAAGGTACGTTTAATCTTGATAGATATGTCTTGCCAACATGTCTATTGTTTCGTATGGTGCGTTTTATCCCACAACTATATTGCGGTATCCCTTGGCATGGAATAGGGGCAATATTCGTTGAAGGAAAGCTTGATCTAATCGAGTGACTCGTAGCCTTTATCCAAGTAACTTAATAAAATATTTTAAGTGGATCGATGGTGATTGTCTTAGGGCCTACACCCAACGAGACTACCCTTCGGGGTCTACTCACGAGATTGCCTTTCGAGGTCTACTCAAACTGTCTTGTTATACAAGGATCGACTTTCACTTCAACTTGTTTATGCAACATATTATTCCGTTTTCATACCCTAAAAACCAACATTTTCTTTTTGTTTTAAATCATTAATATTATCACATTAGTACCGTTCATTTTCCTGCATTCAACGCTTCTTATATCTCCTAACTATTTACACTAAATTACCTCCATACTATAACCCAACCTTAATTTTATATATATATATATATATAAACGAATCTGAAGTACTAATAATAATTTTTCCTTAATCATCCAAATATGTGATACATGTATCTATAGATATATATTCTCCAACAGATCCGAACTTTGTTTACTTATATTTTTTTAACGGTTTTTCTATCCTATGCCCTTAGGGCATAGGTTAAGAGTACTAGTTATAGAAACTAAAACCCTATATGGAAATTAATGAACCCTAAAAAAATAATTAAAATAAATCCAAATAATAAAATTCAACAAATCATTTCCATTTTAAGGTTCTTAACCTATGCCCTTGGAACATAGGTTAGAAAAATCGTTTTTTTAAAAGCGGATTCATTTTTTTAATTAATTAATATCGTAAACTCCCAAATCCTATTTCTTCTAAAAAAACGTACAACACACCAGCAAAAGAATTGCAAGAGAGAGAACTCCTCGGTGAACTACAACAACGACTGAGTAGTAGATAGAAAACCACATAATGGTGGTGAACAAGGGTAGGGTCAAACCCACAACGACAACAGGGTCGCACGCACCCACCACCACAGACGCTATCCACCAACGCTTATAATTGAACGACGGTGACTTCTAACCCGAAAGTCCGACGACTGCACTAATACTCCGACGAAAAATACCAGAAAAACTCTAATTCACTTGTATTATCTGACTTTGAGATTGAAATGAGATTGATGTGGGTATAATGCCAATTTGAGGCTCTATAAATTTCCCCAGTCATAGCTCTCTTAATTTCCCGGCGGTGAAACGCCCATCTTAATTTGGTCGATTAAAAGCCTTAATCATTTCTCTTAATTTCGTTTGTAACGGTTAATTATATGTTAATCCGAACTTAAATTTTGGGATAAGATAATAGCCAAAACCATCATCAGCCTTCTCATTAACCCACTTTCCCTAATTCAATACCCGAAGGCTAACACCCAAATTAATTTTGAGTCTTTAAAAAATCCATTAATCATCCCTCTTAATTTCGCATGTAGCGGTTACCCTGAGTTAATCCACCATAAATTTGGGGATGGAACTAGAAATCAAATCTACGTCTGTATTCTTATCCCAAGGTTGAAGATGAAATTGTCACACATGTAACGTAATGTTAAGTAAAAAAACTTTCCTTTAAGGTTTGAATGACAAACTAATATAATTGGTTCTTACTTGTCTTAAGTAGAGAATGGGTCTCAGGTTCGAGTCCTCGGTCCGACTTCCCAAAAAACATTTTAGCCCACCTCCTTCTCATTGTAAATAGAATACTTTATACAAATTAATCTTTTTGATTAAACTTAAACCAGACAATCTCTATTATAAAATTTAAAAATATAATATGATACTTTTCCATGCGTTTTATTACTTATAATTATTTCATTATAATTTTACATAAATAAGACTCATATTAATGACCTTTTAATATGATCTTATAGTTATAAACCAACTTTATAACATTTAAATTGTGTAACATTATAACTTTAAGAAATTAAATATACAAATATTTTATTATATTAAAAGAAAATGTAAAATTATATTTTTACCCTTTATAAAAATGAGGGATATTACAGTTTTCTCACTCTTTATATGAGGACATAAATTATTTTTGGGAATTAAATATGACTTTTTTGGGGGAAGGACAATGTCTATGAAAGTCGAACCAGAAATTTATGGATATTACTTTAGAGGTTTAATCGCTTGACTAGATCATGTTTTAAATTTTGGAATAGTATGCAAATTTTTTAAACTATTGATTTCATTTTAATTGAAGGTTGTTCAATGATGCACGTAATGTTTCTAATGGAACATTTGAGTATATGTTCTTGCATTATAATTTCTTTGTTGGATTTTTCTAATGTGTGCCATGGGCACACATTATTGTTTTATCACATGATTTTGTTTGCAGTGCTATTTCTTGCAAGTAATTCGCTTGACTAGATCGATTTCGTTCCCCTTTTAAAGGTGGGAAACGACTTTCTTCTCTTGCAAGTAATCTTTTGACGTATCGTGCAAGTGACCCTGGGCTAGAGGAATACTTATATCTGTTAGATTTTATCCTCATAATAATCTAACTAGAGATACTAGTTATACCCGTCGTGTCATGCACGACTATGACACGGATGAAGTATGAACATATTTATTTTAATATAATGATACATAAAAGATAAAAAATTTACACTCACATACGATAATTTTTTGTTTTTAGAATCAAATAAATTTCAAAATTTTACAATTTTTATAAGAGAAAATTATTTGAAAATTATAAATTAATATAAATAAAATTTAAAATTTTAAAAATAAAGTTGGACCAAAGTCAATATGGTGGCTCAAAAAGATACAACTTTAATATATAGTTATAGACATATTTTTTAACCAAAATTTAATTTATAAAAAATCTTTTACATCATAAATGGATAAAAAGACATAGATAATGTAATTTTTATGATCTTGAAAATTTTTGTATTCTCTTATCATAATTTGGTTTTAGAAAACTTTTATAGAAATAGATATATAGATAAAGATAAATGTAATCAATTGATAATCAATTATATACTCAGAATCTATCCTAATACATAGTATAGTTTATTTTATGTAAGATAGAATCTTTTCAATATATATAAATTGTGAGAATGACATGTACGAAAAATCCTATCTGACTCATGGTAAAGTCTTATGTGTCAGCTAGCTTATATTGTGATAGGAAAAATAACTTAAATAAATTATTATAAATAATATTCATCAATAATATTTCACCAAATATTTAATGCTTTTATAGTTTATTTTATTTTATATATAATCTTTTTAAGTTAAATAAATTATCATATCAAATATTTAACATTAATAATTAAGATTTAACATTAGATAACATCTTTTTTATAGATATAATATTTCCTAGATTAATTTATCATGTTTCTATATTATCCTAAAATAATAACAACATATATAAATTCTCAAAATAAAAAAAAATCCTATGTGGTGAAATCCTATGTGGCTTAATGTGGGAACGACACGTAGGAAAATCCTAGGTGGCGCAACGTGGTGGCCTTATTCCTTGCGTCTTTTATATATTTACATAGATTTATATATTAGTCTACTTTTAAACAAATAATAATAATAATAATAATAATAATAATAATAATAATAATAATAATAATAACTTTCTGTAATCCCACTTACTTTTTGTAATCCCATAATAATAATAATAATAATAAAATAAATAAAATTCATTGTAGCTATCCGATTATATCTAACCCCTCTTATTATACCTAAACCTCTGTTAACCCTAAACTAATCGGTCGCTCATAACCAAGCCACCAAAGCTTTCTTTGGCTTTCTCCACATCATCGCTCCTTCCCAACCAACACCTTTTCCCGACCAACATCGACATTCACTCCCGGTGTTTCCGCTCAAAGTCGTGTCCTTCCCAGTAGTCCAACGCATGCACAACTGAGCGCACCAGAAGCAAGTGTCGGGCGGCCAACACCGACTCGCAAACAGCGGTGGAAGTTGCTGCCTCCTTTGTCGAGGGATACGGTCGCCGGTTGTCGTCGTCGGAGCCGCTTGTGTGGCTGGAGCGGCAGTGCAGGGAGATCAGCCGCCAAAGTTTCCGTGAGTTTTAATTCCCTTACTCTTCCTTCCATTTCTTGTTTTGTTCGGGTGAATATCTGTGTCCGGTCACGGTCGAGTGTGAGAGGGGCTGAGTTGGGTGTAGTACGACAGTGGTTAGGCTAGCTAGTTGAGTTGGGCGTCGAGGTCAGTTCCAACGTCGGCCACTTTAGCCAACTTGACTCCTTTTTAGCCTCCGGGAATTGTTTTTAGATAGAGGTAAATATAATCTGTAGATGGGTATCTAGGAGATTTCGTTGTTAAGTAATGGGTGTAGTTAATCTAAAGGAAGAATTGATGGGTTGAAGAGTTATGTGAGTTAGACGTTGATCTGTACAAGCGAGTAATGAATTGTTGTAACTCAATTAGTTAATTATTAATGGGTTGATAGTTAAATAGATTAGTTAGAATCATAGTTGCTATATTTTACTAGTATGGATGCATTTTGTAACACCCTTTCTGGCAAATATCTAGGGGTCACAAGGTTGTAGGCCTCACAATTGGCCTACTAGAACAAACTGACAACAATAGACTGTATTGGACCTTAAAACAAAAGCACTGCGAGTAAATTCAACTAAACCATCCAATTTAGAAGTTCAAAAATTCATGTCATAAAACCATATACATGCAAAAGCCAAAAATCTGACAGTCATGACAAAAGGACTCTGTATCTAGTCTAAGCATCAGACAACTCAACATACTCCAAAAGGTTCAATGTCAAAGCATAACTACTCAAGTCTAACAATCCAAAAGGCTAAAACGCTAACATCACTCTCCTAGAACACGTCACGTCAAGACCGAGCTCCACCATCTGGAATGCAATCTCCTGGCACATTTCCCAAGCCGGAATCCTTACCTAAAACGCCACAAGTTGATCACATTAGCCTACGATCTCGGTATGGGCCAAACAAGTAAATCAAACATGTAACAAAACATTTTTAGTAAAATAAGCTTGCATACATACATATACCTAAAGGTACACACACAATTTCAGTCACAATAGAAGTATAATACTAGCCAAACAAATATAGTCAAACGTGAAATCATCCAAAGCAATGTAAATAAGGATATTAGCAACAAGTAGAAGTATATTACCAAAGCACACATAACCACCACATACATTCTCTTAGGTCATCACTCAAACATTTTAGACATTTCAAACAAAATCCATGAAACATAATAGCATACAAACATCCTCCTCAAATACATATGGCACCCTTCAGCCTCTCATCTATGGCGCACGGTCAGGGCGCGTCCTATACACGTGCCCATTTCCCCCATTCACCCTCTTTCTCCGACTAAACCTCTACTAGAGTGTTTGCCAAAACATTTTATTTTATTTTTAGAAGGGGGTCCCTTCCAGCCACATAACCATGCCCGGGGGCCACTTCATCTCCAACTTTACCCGTGATCCATGGTCATGCCGGTGGAACCCAGTGCACGCATAACGAAAAACGTTTAACAGCGATTTTCCATATTTTAAAATATATATATAATATGGAATCATTCCAAAATAAGGGCTACACATTTAATCTACTTATTCAACACATAACGAGTCGTAAACTAAGTAAGTCGGCAAGCGACTTACCTCAAAGGCAAGACACAAACACGTAACGGGAGAAAGGAAGCTCGAACAAGTCACACACGAACGTTATCGAATCCTAAAAAATCAATAACGAAAACTATAACATTCGAAGAGAAGAGAAACACAAACTTAACGCCCCAAAAGCTAAGAGTTCTTTCTAAGCGATGCTCATTCACGTGTATCGATTTTAGCTTATCCCTTCCAAATCCAAACCAACCCATCCTTGTTTCCCGTTCGATTCCAACCTAGGGTACTAGTTACTAGTACCCTTCAAATAAGTGACATTTGTACAATAAGGATCTACTTAACCGATATAGTAGTATTTTAACCTACCAAGGAGAAGACATCCAATTAAAAACAACAGCTAGTTCAATAATATCATTACTAATCCAATACTTAAACAATCTCCATGACAATATTATATTGATAGCCACTTCCATTAGCTTTTCACGTATGGATAAACAATCGATTCAAAACCAATACAAAATGAACAATTCAACAGTTTCACCATACATTTGATTATCCAATTTACAATAATTCGGCCCACCTCACAATACCAAAATCAGTAGCCACAAAACTTGATCAGTCAACAACAATTCAACCAGTGTAATCGTTCCTTCTACTTTAAACGCCCAATACTAATCAGAATTTTCAACTAGGCATCAACCTTTCAAAACGAAAACTCTACAGCCCTAAAACTTGCTGCCACGATAGTACCCTAATGGAACCAACATTGATCGAGCCTTCTACTAATCAGCAACAACAACATATATATCTATTGGAACGGAAAAGAAATGGGACGAGAGCACAACCTCCTGCACCTTGGCTGACTTTTAAACGGGGCGCGGGTCTGGGTCTTGTTCGAAATCAGCCTCTCGATCGAGCCACTCTTGAACCAAGCACTCTTAAGCCACTTCCAAATGGAAACAGCGGCGGCAATCGGAGACTAGGGTGGCGGGGAACGGGGATGCAGGACCTCCATGACAAGATCATGTTTTTCAGCTTTCATTGGGTGCTCGACAGCGCGATGGAAGCTTGAAGGTGGTTGAAAGGGCAGGGTGTTGTCTACAGAAGACGTCGCCTTAGAGGCGGAGGCGGTGCCTTGAGTGGAAGCTCACGAGCTTAACGGCCCGTAGTGCTTCGCCGGGGTCAACGATGGTCATCACCGGTTTGGGAAAGTTCGAATGGAGGCGAGAAGAGAGGTCGGAGCGAGAGATAAGAGAGAAGTGGAGACGAGAAAGAAGACAGAAATGGAGAAGGGGAGGAATGGAGGTGTGAATTGGAGTGTTGGTGAGGCGGCAGAAAAGTATGGTGATGAGCGGCGGTACCAAGAAAATCGGGAAGGGATCATGAGCAGTGCTCTCTCAAAATTTAGGGATAAGAAGTGAGAGGTATGGCTCGGCCCAAAATTGAATGAAGAGGTCAAAGGCCCAATTTTTGTGTCTTGGCCCAAAACTTAAAATAAAAGGAGAAAGAGGATAGATAGGCAATTGAATAAGCGGAAAGAAACGTAGTCTCTAACGCTCGGAAAAAAATTACAATGTCCACATAAATAAACCCAGGTATTACATATACCCCCACTTTAAGAAAGTTTCGTCCTCGAAATTCAAGTAAAGATAAGCTACTATACTAATAAGGATGGGAGATTACTTAGAGTCTCACAAATCTCCACCCCTTCATGTAGGTTCGTCCTCGAAGCATTTCCCAATTACCACAAGAACGAAAGTAAAGTATTCATCAAAGAATGGAGTACTTTCAGAGCATATAGTCAACATATATAGTAACTACTCTAACATGTCAAGAGTCATTGAATTCACGTAAATAATCAGGCACAAGCAAACGATCACTCAAGCAATCCAACAAGTAAGGCCTTGTTTCACTACTAGATTGAAAGTTGTTTTTGGGTGAAAGTTATTTTTTGTGTCTTGAAAAACGTAAAAAGTAGAGTGGAGTGCACGTATTTCAAGACTGTTAAAAGTAGGTTTTGGAGAGAAAGTGATTTTGGTGGAAAAAAATAACAAGGCCTAAATAACATGCAACCAAACGAATTAACAATCAAGAATTTTAAGGTACTAGATATTGTGCATGAAAGGCTCAAGTACTAACCATCACCCCACAGACTCCATCAACTTAGAGTATAACTCGGGATAACTCTCTTGTAGACTTGCCTCAGTTTCCCAAGTAGCCTCCTCAACTCCACGCCTAGACCACTGCACTAATACTAAAGGAATCTCCTTGTTTCGTAGTTTCTTCATTCGACGATCCAAGATAGATATCGGTTGTTCAACAAAAGTATGATCTGGCTCGATTCTCAACTCTTCATAATTAAGCTTGTGTTTGGGA
The DNA here is from genome assembly GCA_964016875.1 of Fallopia convolvulus. NCBI lineage: Eukaryota > Viridiplantae > Streptophyta > Magnoliopsida > Caryophyllales > Polygonaceae > Fallopia > Fallopia convolvulus. Next base: position 13,073,015 of record OZ024728.1, on the reverse strand, counting down.
TTGGGAATGTATTGCCTTAGCTGAGACACATGAAACACGAGATGAACTCCTTCTAAGCATGGAGGAAGTGCCAAGCGATAGGCTAGCTCCCCGACCCTCTCTAAGATCTCAAAAGGTCCGACGTAGCAAGGACTCAACTTCCCTTTAATCCCGAATCTACGTACCCCTCCAGTAGGCAACACCCTCAACCATACATGTGCGCCAACATCAATTTCTAAGGGTCTCCTTCGTTTGTCAACATATGATTTCTGACGACTCTGAGCAGCTAACATGCGTTCTCTTATCAAAGCAATTTTATCAATTGCCTCTTGGATTACTTGGGGTATCTCACCCACTCTGTCAGAGGGGTTATCCCAACAAAGTGGCATCCAACACTTTTGACCATACAACGCCTCATAAGGAGCCATTTGAATCGAGGCGTGCCAACTGTTATTGTATATGAATTCTACCAACTCTAAATTCTCTGACCAACCACCACCCCAGTCTAGGACACAACCTCTTAGCATATCTTCAAGCGTTTGAATCGTCCTCTCTGACTGTCCATCTGCTTGTGGGTGGTAAGCTGTTGTGAAATGCAGTCTTGTACCCAACGCTTGGTGCACCTGATGTCAGAATTTCGATGTAAAACGACCATCTCGGTCGGATACAATTGTTTTTGGTACTCCATGTAGTCTCACTATCTGCCTTACAAACATATCCACTAGTTTAGGAATCGGCTACGCCTCCCTAATCGGAAGGAAACATGCCGTCTTCATCAATTTGTCCACTACTACCCAGATGGCATCATGACCTCGACTGATGCGCAAACCTGTGACGAAGTCCATAGATATGTCTTCCCACTTCCATTCTGGAATGGAGAGGGATTGGAGCATCCCTCCCGGTCTCTGGTGTTCTATCTTAACTTTTTGACAAGTCTGACATCGTGCTACAAACTTGGCCACATCAGGTTTCAGGCCGTCCCACCAATAATGTTGCTTGAGGTTCTTGTACATCTTACTTGCTCCCGGATGTATGGAGTAGAGCGTAGCATGTGCCTCTTAAAGGATTTTTTGTCTCAGCTCTTGATCGCGGGGTACGCATACTCTCCCATTCAACCTCAAAATCCCATCTCGGATTTCAAAAACCGGGTGCTTCACCTTGACGCACCTTTTGACATAAGTCTCTAATCATCGAGCAAGCCCCTTGCTTTTGACGGTTCTCTTCTATCAAACTAGGTTGACATTCCAAGGAACACAACTGGCCTTGATATCTCTGAATCCATACCTCAATCCAGTTTCTTATCAAATCCCTTTGCAAAGCGGGTTGAGCAGTCAAGTGAGACAACATCTGCTTCTGAGATGATTTCCTACTTAGTGTGTCAGCAACAACATTTGCCTTTCCTGGGTGATAAATGATCTGCAGATAATAATCCTTAATCAATTCAAGCCATTTGCGTTGCCTCATATTGAGTTCTTGCTAAGTGAAAATGTACTTGAGGCTCTTGGGATTTGTCAAAATTTGGCAAGTCATCCCATATAAATAGTGTCGCCAAATCTTCAAGGCATGGATCACAGCCGCTAACTCTAAGTCGTGTGTCGGGCAGTTGAGCTCATGAGTCTTAAGTTGTCAAGAAGCATAAGCAATCACCCGATTTTTCTGCATTAACACACAACTCAAGCCAAGTTTCGACGCATCACTATAGACCACATACCCTTCTGAGCCTTGAGGAAGTGCTAAGATGGGCGCAAAAGTTAACCTTCTTTTCAACTCTTCAAAGCTTCTTTGGCAAGCCTCTGTCCATGTAAACTTTGTAGTCTTCCGGAGTAAATTGGTCAAAGGTTGAGCTATTTTTGAGAAGCCCTCAACGAACCTCCTGTAATATCCTTCCAAACCCAAGAAACTACATACTTCCTTTACATTCTTGGGAGGTTGCCAAGACGCTACTGTTTCAATCTTCATTAGATCAACTTTCACTCCATATGCAGAGATGACATGCCCTAGGAATGTGACCTCAGGCAACCAAAAGTTGCATTTTGAAAGCTTGGCGAACAAGTGGTGTTGTCTTAAAACCCTTAACACAACCCTTAGATGAATAGCATGCTCATCTTGGCTCCAAGAGTAAACCAAGATGTCATCAATGAACACTACCACAAATTGATCCAAGTATTCAATAAAAATCTTGTTCATCAACTCCATGAACACTGCTGGAGCATTTGTCAAGCCGAACGGCATCACTACAAACTCGTAGTGCCCATACCGTGTCCGAAATGCCGTCTTTGGGATGTCTTCATCTCGAATTCTCAATTTATGATAGCCAGACCTCAAGTCAATTTTGGAAAACACTGCCGCTCCTTGCAACTGGCCTAGCAAATCATCGATACGAGGAAGTGGATACTTGTTCTTGATAGTTATTCGGTTGAGTTCTCTATAATCAATGCACAACCTTATTGATCCATCCTTCTTTCTTACAAAAAGTACTAGAGCACCCCAAGGCGATGCACTAGGACGAATGAAGCCTTTCTCTGCCAACTCTTCTAGTTGCTTCTTCAACTCTTGCATCTCTACGGGCGCCGTACGATAAGGAGCCCGTGAAACATGTCTTGTCCCCGACTCTAAATCAATGTTGAAATCTACCTCTCTATGAGGCGGAAGCCTTGGCAACTCTTTAGGAAATACATCTTTGAATTCTCGCACAATAGGAATGTCTTCGAGTCTCGGACTATCCTTGGTTTCTTGAAGGGCATAGCACCAATATCCTACACAAACCTCATTCAACAACTTAGCAGCTTTCATAGCACTAATCATAGTTCCAGACTTCTTAGGGTCGTGGCCCCAAAACACGTGATGTGTTCCATCATTAGTGGTTACTGTCACTGTGCGACTATGGATATCTAGAACAGCTTTGTACCTAGTCATCCAATCCATACCTAGGATTACATCATCATTTGGCAAGGCCATGACGATGAAATCTGTAAGCCAGTCCTTATCCCCAATGCGAATTGGACATTGAAGGATCTCTTTATCCCCACTTATCTTACTACCATCCGGCAAACCCACCACAAAAGGAGTACCCATAGAACATGTCAAATGCAATCTACCTACGCATGCAGTTGCAATAAAAGAATGAGTAGCACCAGTATCAAAAAGAATCTTAACAGGCTCAGATCGGTTCTAAATCGTACCTGTAGCTGTCAGAGCATTTGGATCTTCAGTTCTTCTCATCTCGAACACACGAGGTGGGTGGTTGGCTCCAGGACCCCCAACTGTGTTACCACGACCTCTACCACGACCTTGACCTGGAGTAACATAAGTTTGAGGGGTAGGTTGTGATCGAATTCCTCAAGTTGGCCTAGAAGCAGGTGAGGATCCCTGAGATGGAGCAACTCCTTTGTTGCCACAGAAGTCAGCATGGTGACCCTTCTGTCCGCAAGTAAAGCAAGTTACCAATGGTCGAGTACAAGCATACTTTAGATGATCATAGCCTCCGCAGTTGAAGAACTGCTTCTGACCCGTTGCACCACTCGAATGTTGAGATTGGCCTTGTTGGTTTTGCCTCATGCCTGAGTTGTTACCTCCCTGAGGTATGGAACTCGGCCTCCCGTCACCTTTGAATATTGTTGTCTTTTGCCTCTTGCCACTACCTTGAGTGACATCAGAGCGCTTGTAAGCTGGGTGTGCCATCTCGTAAGCCATTGCCTTGTTCTGGTACTCTCTCAAGGTAGAGCATTCGAACCCAGCTACATATTACCTAATCTTTGGTCTCATCCTCTTAGCAAAAGCATGAATGTGTTGCTTCTCTGTGGTCACAGTGTCAACCACATAAGTTAAATCTCTCTGAAACTTCAGGGCAACTTCTGCCACTGAAATGTTCTCGGGCTTTGCATTAGCAAACTCTTGAGCTTGAGCGTCCCTTACAACAGCAGGGCAGAACTCATCAATCAACATCTTAGAAAATTCTTCAAAGTTCACTTCGTGGTCCAAAATCTGCAGAGACCACCAATCAAAAGCATTATCTCTAAGCAAGCTCTGAGCTAGCGACACCTTTCGATCCTCTGGTGCCTTGATCGTGTTGAGAGTTGAAGTGACTTGCCTCAACCACAACTCCACGTCTTTCCCATGAGCTTCATTGAAAAACGGAAGTTTCATGTAACTGAACTCACGCAACCACTTGTCAGGTCCGGAGTCTTGACGACCCCTTTCAACTCGAACTGACTCTTCAGATACTTCTTGAACGGGTTGGAGCGGTCTTTGAATATTTGGCACCCTAGCTGGTGGTCCTGGTGGAACTAACATCCTATAATGGGACGCTCTCACAGCGGACCCTTGGGAGTTTGGTACCCTTGAACCAGACAGATGGGAAGCGGCAGCGGCAGGGTTTGGTGCCTGACCACCCCCAAAAAGAACTTGCAAAAAGGACAGAACTTGTTCTTGGACCAAAGACTGTAGCCCAGGTGGACTAGTGGGAGGTTCCTCTGTAGCTGGAGCAACTGGAGGCTCTTGAACATTGACATTAGCTTCAGACCTAGGCCCTACAGGCTCTTAGCCACCAAATCTAGCATTACTCAGCGCGACATCAGATCGATCATCACCTAGTCCCTGATTAGCATTTATGACTGGTCCTAGACTCTTTACAGTTCCCTTATGCAAGGGATTAATACGGGGCTCAACAGTAACTCCTCTTCCTCTACCTCTACCTCTTGTCATTACTAAGTAATACCTAAACATAATAAGTCACTTAGATTTTTACAAGTAGTAACTGTAATTAAACAAACAAAATGCTTAAAGAGATTCTTCCCAGATGATGTAGCAGCCTCGACGTATTTCCCTACCTAAAATGGAGAATGCCTAAGAAAAAGGGATTTTAGTTTTAAATAACTATAAATTGGACCTCACGAGCTCTTTTGTTAGGACTTAGTGCCCTTGTTGCCAACCTCGCTTTGATACCAATCTGTAACACCCTTTCTGGAAAATATCTAGGGGTCACAAGGTTGTAGGCCTCACAATGGGTCTACCAGAACAAACTGACAGCAATAGACTGTATTGGACCTTGCAACAAAAGCACTGCGAGTAAATTCAACTAAACCATCCAATTTAAAAGTTCAAAAATTCATGTCATAAAACCATATGCATGCAAAAGCCAGAAATCTGACAGTCATGAGAAAAGGACTTTGTAGCTAGTCTAAGCATCAGACAACTCAACATACTCCAAAAGGTTCACTGTCAAAGCATAACTACTCAAGTCTAACAATCCAAAAGGGTAAAACGCTAACATCACTCTCCTAGAACACATCACGTCAAGACCGAGCTCCACCATCTGGAATGCAATCTCCGGGCACATTTCCCAAGCCGGAATCCTTACCTAAAATGCCACAAGTTGATCACATTAGCCTACGATCCCGGTATGGGCCAAACAAGAAAAATCAAACATGTAACAAAACATTTTTAGTAAAATAAACTTGCATACATACATATACCTAGAGGTACACACACAATTTCAGTCACAATAGAAGTATAATAGTAGCCAAACAAATATAGTCAAATGTGAAATCATCCAGAGCAATGTCAATAAGGATATTAGCAACAAGTAGAAGTATATTACCAAAGCACACATAACCACGACATACATTCTCTTAGGTCATCACTCAAACATTTTATACATTTCAAACAAAATCCATCAAATACAATAGCAAACAAATATCCTCCTCATATACATATGGCACCCTCCGGCCTCTCATCTATGGCGCACGGTCATGGTGCGTCCTATACACGTGCCCATTTCCCCCATTCACCCTTCTTTCCCCGGCTAAACCTCTACTAGGGCGTTTGCCAAAACATTTTATTTTATTTTTTGAAGGGCGTCCCTTCCAGCCGCATAACCATGCCCGGGGGCCACTTTATCTCCAACTTTACCCGTGATCCATGGTCATGCCGGTGGAACCCAGTGCACGCATAACGAAAAAAGTTTTAAAGCGATTTTCCATATTTTAAAATATATATAAGCACGTAATATGGAATCATTCCAAAATAAGGGCTACACATTTAATCTGCTTATTCAACACATAACGAGTCGTAAACTAAGAAAGTCGGCAAACTAAGAAAGTCGGTTTTAGCTTATCCTTTCCAAATCCAAACCAACCCATCCTTGTTTCCCGTTCAATTCCAACCTAGGGTACTAGTACTAGCACCCTTCAAAAAAGTGACATTTGTACAATAAGGATCTACTTAACCAATATAGTAGTATTTTAACCTACCAATCTAGGACAAGACATCCAATTAAAAACCACAACTAGTTCATTAATATCATTACTAATCCAATACTTAAACAATCTCCATGACAAAATTATATTGATAGCCACTTCCATTAGCTTTTCACGTATGAAGCCCTACGGAATTCAGACTCGATCTGGCATAAATGGGTAGAAGAAGTACATTTGAAAGGGCAAGATTTCTAGAACCTAAGATGCAAAGGTACAGATAGTGCAACCTGGAAGGCAGTGTTGAGGACCAGAGATGAGCTGGCTGAAACACTGAACGGCGACACGAGGACAGGCATTCTCATCTCTAGGAATGGGAGGATGGACTGGAAGTCCATGTATGATGGTCTGAGAGAAAAAGGGGAGAAAGTGGAGTGGGCGAGCTGGGTGTGGAATAAGCTTAACACACCAAGAGTGGCCTTCAATGTGTGGAAGATCATTAGTAGAGGGTTCAATACCAAAGATAAACTGAAAGAGATGGGGGTGATACTTGAGGATCATTGTGAACTATGCAACACTGGCAAGCAAGAAAATCTGTCACACCTATGGTCTGAATGTGCCTACTCTAAGGGAGTAATCAGAGGAGTGCTTGATTGGGCAAAAATAGGAAGAAGAAGCAGTAACGTTGAGCACTGGATTAGACAGACTGCACAGCTGAAAGGGGAAAATACATCGATGTTTAATTTGTGGAATGCATGCCACTGCGTAGCCATGTACTACATCTGGCAAGCGAGGAATAGAATGGTATTCAAGCAAGAACTGATGAGCAGCAAGGATTGCATCAGCTTTTGTGTAAATCACATTAGAAATTGGCTTTTGGCAAGGTGGAAAAGAAGCAATAGAGAAGCTAAGAGATGTTTGGAGAGACTTGAATTAGATGTGGCTGTAATTAGCTAGATGAGTCTAGCATCTTTTGTAACTATCTTTTTTGAATGAATTACCCCTTTATTCAAAAAAAAAATTCAGTTCCAGGTATGAACCAGGGAACCGTGTAAAAACCAAGGCCAGATGGCGGGGCGAAGCGGGGAAGAGCGTGTGTCATAGTGGGGTCGGGTTTACTTTAGTTTATTTATGACATATTAGGATGTTGGTTTATTATTATGCTGGAGTTAGAATAATATCCTGCTTATCGTTATTTCTAGAACAATAAGTAGTGTTTATTATTAGTAGTGTTTTGTCGCATTTGGATATTTATGTTCTTAGGAATACATGCATAACTATGTTTTTTAACTTTTATTAAATGAAAAGGTTGGATGTTTTTATTAAGTTTTCTCGTCGTGCCCACGTTGCAAGATCCTAAAGTGTTATTGTCAACCCACTGAAGTAGTACTTGGTAAAGTCTACTTCTAAGTAGCGCCCTGCGGGAAGACGGGGTGTTACAAATTGGTATCAGAGCCATGTTCACAACAGGGCACATGGAACTGACCAACGAGTGTACCCGATGTCCAACTTAAAACCAAAACTGGCCGGTATTTTCAAAATATTTTAATTGGGGTAGCATGTTGCACATAGGGGGTAGGTGACATGTCGCGACTTCGCCACCGTCAGCTAAAGGACCTTCGGTAGTTTAGTGCGTTTAACCTTCTAATTCTAAGTGTAAGTTTGATAAAAGCTAATCCCGTTCGTAGTGTTAGAATTATTAGGGAAGTGTGAGGAAGCAACAAGAGTAGGATTGAACTGTTGGGATATATGGTCTCCAAGAGCTTTGTAATATTGGTCATTAAGTAGTTGCATCTAGTACAAGAGGAGGCAGAAGTAGTCGACATAGAAGAGAACGGAGTAAGCTGAAGCAAATCTAACTTAGCATCCAAGTAATTGGATTGGAAGTGGTCGAACTCCAAATGGGAACATCGGTTGAAGAAAGTATGTTGCTCTCTTTAAGAAGAGGTGAACGCCCGAGTTAAGGAGATTAGCGCGGAGTTCGGAGTGGAGGATAGTAAGTGAATGTAGTTATTCACCACTGATCTAATTTATACAGATTTTGATCATACAAGAAGTGAGTGGTAGGTTGAGATCAACTTGTTGACAAGCCAAGTCCATGCATTGTGAATCCATGCGGACTACATTGAAGAATGTGTGCGAGACAACGAGAAGGGTAACTCCCATATTGGAGGTTGTGAGATTAAGCAGCGTGAAGTTAGGGGATGAAGGACTTAAAGGAGACTATGACAGGAATCCTCATGGAAATCATCTTTAGCAAAGTTATCAAGAAATGAGACAAGACCGTTTCACGGGTACCTTCAGCTAAGAAATTCCATGGTTTATTCTTGCTCGAAAAGAAGTAGATTTGGAAGTGCCACATAAAAAAAACATGCATAGTTACTAAGATATTCATGGACACTGGAGGTAGAGCCGGGTAATATGGAAGGTCTACAAATGATTCTCAAGAAAGTAGTAACCTTAGTGTTGCACTATAAGGTAAAGAAAGCTTGAGTTAATGAAGAAAAAAATCGTCATGACAGCTAAACCCAATTTGATGATTAGAGATGCAATTGAGCTAGGACCATGACTTGGAAATATGTAGTTGGGAACTCACCTTCATTGAGTGCTCGGGATGACTTGAATGTCGAGTTATCATCATAAAGAGAGAAGGCATTATTTGGACCTAGTTTGAGTTGAACATGGGTGTAGACTCATTTTGTTGTGGGTTCATAGTATCTTAATGAGTATTTGCATGGAAAGAGAAATTCATAGTGTTTAGTTCCCAAAAGAAGATCATGTATAGACTGGTACAAGTCGTACTTGACATTATGATGGAGAATCGGTTGTCATGAAACATTGGTTGGGTGGATCGACCATAGTGAAGCGTGACAATTCCCCAAATTTGGTTAAAGGACAAGTTCTTTTCAGTTGAGGACTTAAGAAGAGGATGTTCAAAATATAATTGCACAAGATAAGAGAACTACAAGTGTTGTAAGGAATGTTGTGAAGCTTAACTAACGTCTGGTGGTGTATGTGAGCTATTGGGCAACAACCGTTATCGACTTACTGGACCGTTGGTAGGGGTATTTAGCAACAATATTTCTATCTACTCTCGGACTTGGAAGAACAAGTTTCCCTCTTGGAGACTAAATTGAAGATTAAACGATATCAGCGATGTGTAGAGCTCATGGAATATGATTCAGATAACCGAGGCGTCTATGGCGAACAAATAGCCCAAGTCGAGAAAATAAGGTTTGATTTAGAGGGAATTGATGTGGTATCATGGTAGAAGTACCCTTGGAAATGAGAGTGCACCGCGAAGCTTCTAGGATTAAAATGATGATGTCGGTTGGGCACAAAGAAGGCTTCTAGTCTAAACCACCACATACCAGTTAAGGTACAAATAAGAAAATTGCTTGGATTGTAGGTTACCAAAAGAGTTGTGACTAGTGGAAGGGTAGGATGAGTTGTATACCCAAACGACTTATATCTTAGAATTGTGGGAGTTAAGCAAATTTTAACACCACCTCAAAACCATAGGTGTGTTACGATAGAAAGGATTGAGTAATTGCCAATGCATACAGTGAGATGAAGTCATAGGAGCCATGCGAGCAGAAACAAGATAAGGAACGGGTGACCAAACCAAGGGATTGGACACAACCGAATTCAGTATATGCTAAGTTTGGATAGACAAAGACCAACTAAAGAACGTCATCATAAGTAAAAATTGAAGCATAAGATGCTAGGATGGCTCAAGCCTGTGGAAGATCATGACTTGGAAGGTTAGTGATATCCAGAGAAGAGATTAATGAAGGATGCATTACTAGGATGATAGTTGAAGTGTGTTGTCCAGATTTAATGATGAGAGGTATTGAGTATTCTGTAATGTTAGGCGAATATGATTTAGAAGCGGATGTTGTTTCACTCAAATGATTCACACTTATAGGAAAATTTGATGAAGGAACACAACCATAGAAGTGGTTCAAGGGTAATGTAGATAAGTCATGTAAGAGAGAATCAGTCGTTCAGCCGGAGAAAATTAACTAGCGATAAGACACATGTCGGGTTTTGAGAACCACAATGAAAGAATTGTAGGGTAAAGGAGATTTGGAATAGAAGTGAAAACCCTCTCAACGCTATTGAAAAAAAGGAATGAGAAAAAAGACATGGAACCTGTTGAGAAGGTTTTATATAGACATATATTTGGTTATGGATTCCATGAGAAACAACAATTAGAGTATAGATAGAGATATTTGCGGTGTCTAATTCGTTCGGAAAGGATTTAGACTAGTACCATGGAAGTATTGTGCAGTAATAATGTTTTAAGCAAGACTTTGACCACGATGTTTGAAGGTTAATCAATCGAGGATGGAACTACATTAGATTGGTTTGCTAGGATAAGTAGTTGAAAACTTGGAGGTCAAGTTTGGCAATAGAACTCTGTTTGAGTGGACATTTGTACAAGTACAACAGGGAGGTTTAAGTTGATCTATGAGACTTAAGGACATTATCGGATATATGTTGAGAGGTTAGCACTCGGTCATAAGTTGTATTCTTCGAACAGGGAATGCATCTAGTTGATACAATTCTACCAGGAGTCAAGTGGTGTATATGACCCTTAGTTACCTAAGTGGTGTGAGCCTTTTCAACGGGAGGAGTAAATTCTAACTGTTACTTGGGGTCGAGGATCAGACTTATCAAGCGGATGTGCTTGGGCCAAACGGGGTGTTAGAGTGAGGACTTGGGAGACTGACATATTGTCTTGCATTTGGGGGGTTAAAAACACTCTAGTTAGTGTAAGTTAAAGCTAAACTAGCCGGAATGGCTTAAGTGCGTGGAATCACATAAGTTGGAAGTTCGTTATCTTTTGGTACAAGGTTTATGATTGCTAATATCCTGGAAAAGTATAGCGGTGTGACTTGAATGAAGGAATAGAATTAAAGAGATATCATGATGAAGAACATATTGTAGCGACACCAGTGTGGAGGTAGAGAAAATTCTTTAACGCAGACATTCACTTAGCATTCCCAACGAATAAAATAGAGTATTAAGACCAAACCATCGTTATATGAGAGTTAGAGGGATGAGAATTTCAAGCTTATGAGACTAATCATGGCTAATAGATCGCAACCCAAATAAAGAGGACGATTCAAACTCTAGAAGAGGTGTTGAGGTCCTGTGTGCTAGACTGGGGAGGTCACCGGTCAAATCACTTGCCTTTGCTGGAGTTTTCCTATAATAATAGTTGGCACTCATCGATTTAGATGACCCTTATGGGGCTTTATATGGACAAGATGTAAGAAACCGTTGTATTGGGATGATCCCTCATATGTAGTAGGTGAGAAGCGATAGATGAGTTGAGGAGGCCACCTATGAGACTGAGACATTAAAGAGAGAGGTACCCAAAGTGGTGCTTGGATCTAGTTGAGACTTTTTGGAACTAGAGAGTAGTGATGAGCGAGCTAGAGTGTGAGTCATTGGTTAGTAATGTGATTGTTTGGTTGTATTGATTACTTGTTCTATTACTTGATTGGTTGTTTGGTTGTGCTTACGTTAGAGCGTTATGAGTTTCGTTTTGCCTCGTTTAATGTGCTAGTTTCGTCTTTTGCAATTTAGGTTCGAGGACAAACCTCTCCTTGGAGAAGGTTGTCCTCGAACCTAAATTGCAGGCTAATATATAAATATCTCTCCTACAGACTTATTGCAAGTAACAGTTAGAGAAGGTTGTCACTGCGTCAAGGCCGGGTTAGGTGATTGCCAATGGCGGTTGGCCACTCTCCCCATCAAAGGGGGTGGTCTTGGCATCTTTTCTGTTGAGGATGTTATCCGTTATGCTTTCCTTGCTTCACGTCTTCAAACGAGCAAACTGTAGGCCAAGATTTTGTTGAATACGGGTATAGTTTCTCCTGGATCTTCTTTTCAGCTTGCTCTTGATGATTTCAATACCTTTTGCAATGTCAATAATATCTCTCTCACCACTGATTCTCCTGCCCTCCAAATGATGAAAACCCTGGCAAGGTGTTACTTTGGTGTTGTTGAGAAAAGCCTCGTCAATAGGTACATGCTTAGCCCAAGGGAGGTTGCTGTTCTTAGCTGTATCCGTGCTCCTCATGCACAAGATTTTTTGTTCCCTATCCCTATTGATGGCTTGGGACAGAGGATGAACCATCGCCAGTTTCGCTCTGTGTTGTGCTACAGACTTATGATACCTCTGTTTTTTACGGTAGTATTTGCCGGAGTTGCAACGCTCCAAGGATGGACAAATGGGGGGATCATGACGTTCATTGTTCTAGTGAGGTGGGTGTGAAGTTCAAGCATAATTTGGTGCGAGATATTCTTGTTGATATTTGCTCCAAAGTTGGAATTGCAGTGCGGAAGGAGGCTCCCATGGGTTTCCTCTCGGAGAATGGGCAAGATCTTAGGCTCGCAGACCTTTTGCTCTTTAATTGGCATCAGGGTAAGGATGCTTGTCTGGATGTGACCGGGGTCTCTCCCTTTGCTGGTATGGGTGCGAGTTCTTGGGCACCTGGGTTGGCTTTGCACAACGCTGTGGAGAGGAAAAGGAAGAAGTACGGGTCCAAATGTGAGGAGAACAGATACCAATTTATCCCATTCGCTTTCTGATGTGAACCCCGTTGAAGGATTCACGAAGGGATCGATCTTAGACTCGTAAATGGTCTTTCTCACGTCGGTTTTGATAGGTTTTGAGCCGAGTTAACGACTAGACTTGGTAGGGAAGAAGTGAAAGGGTTTAAGAAGATGGTCTCGTTTGACGGAAACCGGAAGAGTATGGGATACGAGAAGAGAATTGGGGTTGACACCTTAACAAACAATCTGGAGTAAACTCGACAGCATAACGGTAGTTTAATTAAAGCGTGAGAAACAATGAGGGGGCGTGCCTCTTTTATAAGGAAGAGGGCACGCCAAACCTTAAACAAAACCTAGCGGCGTGGGGAAGTGAAGGGAGGCGCAAGCATGCGGCCCAACCACTTAGCCCAAGCCCAAAACTCATAAAAATACAAATGACATAAATAGCAATGTTTCGGAAAGGAAATAGTACTGAAAATGGTATAAAAGATAAATGGTCACGGTGGCCTAGTCGCAAGTGTCGCGACAAGGTCGTGACAAGGCGTCGGCGCGCCAAGGACATGTCGTGGCACGGAGTCGGGGCACGGCATGGTGTCGGCGGGCTGGAACCTCAAGACGGGGTTGGTGCGCACCCGAACCTCAAGTGGCGAGGTCGAGGCGCACCAGAACCTCATGTACTCGCGCCGGGGTGGCCCGGCATGGCACGGTGCTCGGCGGTCGCGACTGGCACGGTACCGAGGACGAGGTTCTCGGTACCGCGGTGCGAAGCGTCGTGCTGGTGACTCGGCGCGCCTTCGATGGTGACGAGGCACGTGAATGCGGGCGCGCCGGTGGATGCGTCGTGGCTTGCGAAGGCTCGCGTGATGATGGACGCCGTTGCTCGAGTAATGGCGCGGGTTCTGGCTCGAGTGACGGGTCCGTCGGAACGCACAGACAAGTCTTCCTCCTCCTGGCTGGCGGTCAAGGTGGGGCTCACATCACCCTCCCCCCCTTGGGTGGGAAACGTCCCCGTTTCCTCGTCATGATACTCGGGATCCACGTAAGGAGAGAGATCCGAGACATTAAAGGATGCGGAAATGTTGTACTTACCCGGGAGGTCGAGTATGTAAGAGTTGTCGTTGATGCGCCGGAGGACCTTGAATGGACCGTCCCCTCGTGGGTGAAGCTTCGTCTTCCGGGTAGCGGGAAAACGTTCTTTCCGAAGATGGACCCACACCAAATTTCCGGGCTCAAAGATCAAAGCGCGGCGTCCCTTGTTGCGTTGGGCCGCGTATTGATCTGAGCGTTTCAGCAGCTGTGCCTTGGTGCGCTCATGTAGGCATCGGATATGGTCGGCGCGGTTAGCCGCGTCGACATGCTCCTCGGGCTTGAAAGGCAACGGCACCAAGTCCATAGGTGTGTGAGGGTTACGCCCGTAGACCACCTCGAAGGGGGTCATCTTCGTCGCAGTGTGGTAGGACCTGTTATAAGCAAACTCAACATGGAAAAGTAAGTCCTCCCACCGATGTGGGTTTGCCTTGAGCATCGTCCGAAGAAGAGTGCCCAAGGTCCGATTGGTCACCTCAGTCTTACCATCGGTCTGGGGGTGATAAGCTGTAGAAAACAGGAGTCGTGTTCCTAACTTCCCCCAAAGCGTTCTCCAAAAATGGCTACAAAACTTGGTATCCTTATCACTAACGATAGTTCTAGGAATACCATGTAGCTTCACAACATGTTCAAAGAACAAATTAGCGATTTCCACCGCATTATTAGTCCCTTTACATGCAATGAAGTGGGCCATTTTGGAAAACCGGTTCACGACTACAAAAATGGAGTCCTTTCCACGCCTCGACATTGGTAGACCCGTGATAAAATCCATAGAAAGATCTTCCCACGGGGCATTGGGAATCGGAAGGGGCGTGTAAAGGCCATGTGGTTCTGACCGAGACTTGGCAGTATGACACGACACACAACTTTGACAATACTTGTTAACATATCGAGCCATGTGAGGCCAGAAAAAATGTTCACGAAGTGCTGCCAACGTTTTGGCTATGCCAAAGTGGCCTCGACCATCATGAGCCTCTTGGAGCAACAAGTGTCTCACCGAGGAGGCCGGAATGCAACGCTTCCCAACACGGTAAAGATACCCATTGTCCAAGAAAAAGGACACATGAATGCGAGAATGCTCGAGATCTTTAATGATTGAGGAAAAATACGGATCTGAGGCGTATAATTCCTTGATCATTGCGAATCCGAGTAATTTAGAATGGAGTTGGGTTAACAGAATGTACCTCCGTGAGAGAGCGTCGGCGACGACGTTCTCTTTTCCCTTTTTGTGCGCTATGACATATGGAAATGTCTCCATGTACTCAACCCAACGTGCGTGGCGCCTATTCAGAGTCGTTTGACTCTTGAGATAAGCCAAGGCCGCGTGATCCGTATGAATTACGAACTCGCTTGGCCATAGATAGTGTTGCCACGTCTTAAGGACCCGAATAAGAGCGTAAAGCTCTTTATCATAGGTCGGATAATTAAGGGTAGCCCCTGCTAGCTTCTTGCTAAAGTAAGCCATAGGTCGTTGCTCTTGAAGGAGTACGTCGCCAATACCATAGTCGGAAGCGTCGCACTCAATCTCGAAGCGCTTGGAGAAGTCCAGCAATTACAGGACCGGGGCTCGACATAAAGCATCTTTCAAGGCCTCGAATGCGGCCTCGTGATGCGGCATCCACTTTATTGTGGCGGCCTTCTTGGTTAAAGAATGGAGTGGCCCGACGATAGAACTAAAGTCCTTGATAAATCGCCTGTAGAAACCAGCTAACCCCAAAAAAGAACGAACCATCGTCGGGGTCGTCGGGGTTGGCCACTCACGGATGGCCCGGATTTTGTCAGAATCCACGCGTAGGCCATCCTTGGATACGACGATACCAAGAAAATTCGTCGTATCCGAGCAAAACACACACTTGTCCAAATTTACATACAAAGAATGTTTGCGGAGGCAATCTAACACCTGCCTAAGGTGCCCCGCGTGAGAGTCCAAAGTTCGACTATAAACTAAAATGTCGTCAAAATACACGACGACGAAAAGTCCCAAAAATTTACGCAAAACAAAGTTCATCAATCTCATAAAAGTAGAGGGAGCGTTAGTGAGGCCGAAGGGCATCACCAACCACTCATAAAGACCATGTTTGGTCTTAAAAGCCGTCTTCCACTCGTCCCCTTCTTGCATCCGAATTTGATGGTAGCCGCTCCTCAAATCAATCTTTGTAAACAACACGCCTCCATGTAACTCGTCTAGCATGTCGTCCAAGCGGGGAATCGGGTGACGGTATTTGATGGTGATTTGGTTGATGGCACGGCAATCCACGCACATCCTCCAAGAAGCATCCTTCTTCGGCACCAAGATAACCGGAACCGCACACGGGCTAAGGGACTCTCGAACATAACCCTTGTCCAAAAGAGATTGGACTTGGCGTTGTAGCTCTTGAGTTTCCTTAGGCGACGCCCTATATGCAGCTCGGTTCAGTAAAGAGGCATCGGGAATGAGATCTATGCGATGCTCGATCCCCCGAATAGGTGGTAACCCGTCGGGGAGCTCGGCAGGCATAATATCCGAGAACTCCTGTAGCAAGGCAGAAATGGAGGGAGGTAATACATGTGTCTTATCAATAGTAATATTAAGTAAAGGACACAATAAAAAACAAGTAATACTCCCCTCGATGTGTTTGACCACGTCGCGTCGTCGGCATAGGAAGAGGCGATCCTGCACCGAGCCGAGAAGTGGGGGCTCGGCGTCCTCGCTCGTCCGAGATGCGCCATGGGCGCCATGATGCTGGCCAACAGGCCCTTGCCAGTGGGGAAGAGGGGCACCAGGCGCGCCGCTGGAAGGAGGCTGGATCGAGCCAGCGCCGCTGGGCAACGTCGTTGGCGCGGTGTGGCGCGCAGCCGAGGACGCGTTCGGCGTCCGAGGCTCTTCCTTCACTTTTTCTCAGCGTTTCTGGCTCGAATCTTCATTAAATCCAGAATGTTTGGTGTTGGAACCAAGAACGCCGCCATGGCCAGAAGCGCCGTTTGTGGTTGTATTCGGCGTAGGCGCGGCCGTGGCTTTGTCCCGAGCGTTCGCTTGTTGCCTTTCGGCTTCATCTTGTAAAGCTTCACTCGGAGACATGGGTAAGATGGTCACGCGTTTACCATGGTAATTGAACATATTTTTTGATCCATGGTAATTGAACATATAAGTGTTCAACCGGCCATCGTAAATCACGTGACGGTCAAACTGCCATGGACGGCCAAGAAGGAGATGTGTGGCGTCCATGTCAGTGACATCAAATAAAACCGAATCGGAATAAACACCAATGGAAAAAGAAAGGCTAACATGTTTCGAGATCCAATGGTCACCATCATTCGAAATCCATGCAAGCTTGTACGGCTTTAAATGATCTGATTGAGGCAACTTGAAGTGGTTTACGACCTTCCTTGAAAAAAAAATTCCACAGCTTCCCGAATCAATGATGACGCTAAGGGAGACATTTTGGACCAAACAACGAGTACGGAAAATGTTTTCCCGTTGATCGGTGGGCACGGACTCCCTCAAGCTAAGCGCTCGGCGCGTCACTAGCAACAATTTGTCAACGCCGACGTCGATATCCGAGGGTGCGCAGTATGCACCATCTTCAATTGGCGCGGCGTTGTCCTCGTCCGACTCAGCCTCGTCCACGCTCTCGTAGGCCGCGGTTTGAGCCGAGAAAAGCACTCGCTTCGTGTTAGGACAATCGCGTTTCAAGTGCCCTCGGCCACCACATTGATAGCACTCGATGTCTCGAGTCCTTTGTGGGGGAGGGGCTGCCTTGTCACGGTTATGGCCCACCGAAGCACCCTTGGAGTCCGCCGCTTGGGTACTTACCTTAGATTTAGGAAGAGAAGGAGAAACGAACTTGTTAGTACCTAAAGCGGAAGGACTAGGAGAAGAATTGTACCTTGATATGTGGACGTCTTCGGCCTCTTGAATTGCTTATAAAGCTCCATGGCCGTGTGTATCAACCGTCCCAAATCCCGGATCGGCAAGACAACCAAACGATCTCGGATCCATTGATGGAGTCCCGCCACAAAGCGAGACCGCAACGCCCCCGGGGAAGCGCTAATGCCGGCTTTGAAGAATAAATCTTCCAAGTAAGCAAAGAACTCCTCGGGAGACATGGATCCTTGACGTGTGTCTTGGATCAAAATCCGAACCTTCTCCTTGTAGTCGGGTGGGATAAATTTCCTCTTCATGAAGAACACAAGTTGATGCCACTCGGTTATGGAGGCTTTACCCTTTCGGGCCCGATCCGATTCGAATCGGTTCCACCACATACGAGCGGCACCCTTGAAATGAAGGGTCACCACCTCGACTTTCTCGTGCTCCTCGTAATAGCAATGCTTGAGCAAGTGTTCGGTTCCCTACAGCCAAGAAATAAATTCATCAGGGTCGTAATTACCATAAAAATCCTCAAATTTTACCTTAACGTCGCGGCGTGATACATGCGCCGGACGTTCATTATCGGCGCGCCGATTGGCACGCGGAGGCGGTGTGCATCGGCGTCGGGGACCTCGGCCAAAGCCTCGGTGTGGCCCGTCGCCATCGTCGCTGGGCTCGTCGTCTCCATCGCGCCGAGGGCGCCGATGATCCTCGCGGTCTCGGTTTTGGCGACGCCGATTCCCGTCGCGCCGAGGCCGTTCGCGGTTGTCACGGCGTTCGAGCCGATCATAGACCGCGCGGTTCTCGGACAACTTGGGTCTCGGAATCCAATCCCGATCCCGATCTATCCACTCCTCCGAATCATGGACCGGAGGGTGGTCAAATTCCTCCTCAGAATCCTCCTCGTACTCCGTTATAGAGAACTCGGAATCCGAAATTGGAGTTGTCAGACTTTGATGGCCCCGATAGTCATCGACATCGAAGTCATCTCGGTCTGTGTTTCTCTTTTTCTTAGGCGTCGGAGTGACCGCCTTTTTCTTCTTTTTTGCTTGTTGACGCCGCCACTCCTCAGAGTCATACTCCTCATCGGAGTGAACGTCAACAACATCCTCCAAATTTTGAGCCTGATTAGTCGGACGACTTTCCTTCATGGACTCCAACCGTTGGATCCCATTCGAGTTAGACGTCGCAACCAAAGGGCCCTTGCCTTTCTCTTGCGCCGTAGCCCGCGGAACCGAGACGCCGTGTGGCGTTACGCTCGGGTTAGCGGGCTGCGTGTGGATGGTCACGGCAGGCGATGCTTGTTGCTGCGCAATGAACCTCGTAAGGACGCTTTCCAAGTTGGAGAAGCGCGCCTCAAGTGCGGCGAGGCCCGCGGCAGGCACGGTGCCGGGCGGTGTCGCGCCGGGCGTCCCGAGGAGACCCGGTTGAAGCGCCAGCAGGTTTTGTTGGTTGTGTTGTTGTTGGTTTGTGAGGCCTTGCTGGCTTGAATTCTCGTCCCCTTCCATGCTAGGGTCTCCTAGTTCAACCATAGACATGCCAAGTCAAAAGTTCCAAAAAAAAACAAGCAAGCAAAAGAAACGTCAAGATTTTGTAAGACTCACCACTCAAGTACCCTTAGTTTGCACGAAAGTACTTGTAAGGAATGGGAGGCTACGGATCTCGACGTTGCACAAGAAAGGCACACACAAGAGAAAGAACACGCAAGACAATCACACAAGCAAGTAAGAAAAGAGAGAGAGATGCGTTGGCTTGATGGAAGCCTTGGCACGAGAGAGGGAGAGAGAAGAGAAGATCTCGGCCTAAGGAAGGAGGCGAGATTGTGTCTTAAAAGAAAAATAGAAACAAGAAAGATATGCAATCAATCAAAGATATGCAAATCAAATCAAGAGAAGATATTATTTGATTGGAGAGAGAGGGCCGAATATTTGTGAGATACTTGCCTTATTTTGGCTTATGTATCTCACAATATCTTTTTGATTTTTTTTTATTAACAACAACTAATGGATAAAGATTGCCTTATTTTGGCTTTTCTTTTCTAATTTTTTTTTTATATTTTCGGCAACTAACAAGATATGGGAGATATGATTTCCCAAGATTCTTGCTCAAAATTAAAGATTGAGATAAGGCCAAATCGGACCAAATCTCGCACCAAGCACACAATATGCACGACACACACAATCAATCGATTCAAACAAGGCAAGTAGAATGCAAGCAATGCTCGAAAACTCAATGCAATGAACTGAAAACAAGTGCACGTCGGCGAGGGATATGGCAATTCTTTTTTGTGAATTTTTCTGAATTTTTTTTGAAGCAAAAACGATGGTACTAGTGGGTGTTGGTAGAGATGGCGGAAGCTAATGAAAACAATAATGGGAAAGAAAAATTTTCGTGCAAAAAACGAGTAAAAGAGTGAGAGAGACTTACGCAATCCTTGGCTCTGATGCCAGTTGATGTGAACCCCGTTGAAGGATTCATGAAGGGATCGATCTTGGACTCGTAAATAGTCTTTCTCACGTCGGTTTTGATAGGTTTTGAGCCGAATTAACGACTAGACTTGGTAGGGAAGAAGTGAAAGGGTTTAAGAAGATGGTCTCATTTGACGGAAACCGGAAGAGTATGGGATACGAGAAGAGAATTGGGGTTGACGCCTTAACAAACAATCTTGAGTAAACTCGACAGCATAACGGTAGTTTAATTCAAGCGTGAGAAACAATGAGGGGGCGTGCCTCTTTTATAAGGAAGAGGGCACGCCAAACCTTAAACAAAACCTAGCGGCGTGGGGAAGTGAAGGGAGGCGCAAGCATGCGGCCCAACCACTTAGCCCAAGCCCAAAACTCATAAAATAGAAATGACATAAATAGCAATGTTTCGGAAAGGAAATAGTACTAAAAATGGTATAAAAGATAAATGGTCACGGTGGCCTAGTCGCGAGTGTCGCGACAAGGTCGTGACAAGGCGTCGGCGCGCCAAGGACATGTCGTGGTATGGAGTCGGGGCACGACATGGTGTCGGCGGGCTGGAACCTCAAGACGGGGCTGGTGCGCACCCGAACCTCAAGTGGCGAGGTCGAGGCGCACCAGAACCTCATGTGATCACGCCGGGGTGGCCCGGCGTGGCACGGTGCTCGGCGGTCGCGACTGGCACGGTACCGAGGACGAGGTTCTCGGTACCGCTGTGCGAAGCGTCGTGCTGGTGACTCGGCGCGCCTTCGATGGTGACGAGGCACGTGAATGCGGGCGCGCCGGTGGATGCGCCGTGGCTTGCGAAGGCTCGCGTGATGATGGACGTCGTTGCTCGAGTAATGGCGCGGGTTCTGGCTCGAGTGACGGGTCCGTTGGAACGCACGGACAAGTCTTCCTCCTCCTGGCTGGCGGTCAAGGTGGGGCTCACATCACTTTCTCTACGTTTGGGGAATTTGATAAGAATGCTTTGGACACGCTTTCACGTATTAAGTCTCTCTCTATTAACCACTCTAACAATGCTAAGAGTGGTGTTTTTATGTTTCATAGGTTAAGTTTTTGCATTCAGAAGGGTGTAGGAGCCTAGCTTATTTCTAGGCTTCCATCAAACTTCATGTAATTTAAAATTATTTTGATTTTATAATAATAATAATAATAATAATAGTTCGGGTTCTTTCTTCTTCTGGTATTGCTCCTTATAATGAGGCCACTCTTTCAGATTTACAGTCAAAACACCCAACTTCTCCAGCTCCATCCTTGCCTGATATACCTATTGATCACCATCATCTCATCGCTACTTCTGCTGTTGTTTTGGATCGAATTAAGAGTTTTCCGCGTGGTACATCATGTGGTAGGGACGGTTTACGTGCTCAACACCTTGTGGATTGCTTGAGTGGTGCTGCTGTAGCTGTTTCTGATGAGTTAGTTGGCTCTATTTCTAGGGTGGTTAATCTCTTTCTAGCTGGAAAATGTCCTATGGATTTGGGAGAGTATATTGCTAGTGCTCCTCTCACACCGCTTGTCAAGCCTGGTGGGGGAATTCGTCCTATAGCTGTGGGTACTGTCTGGCGGCGTCTGGTTTCGAAGGTCGGTGCTGTTATGGTTGGCCAAACGTTGGGAAGTTATTTTGGCGGTCTTCAATTTGGTGTTGGGGTTTCTGCAGGTGGTGAGGCAATTCTCCATGATGTGAATCAGTTGATTGAAGATCGCGGTACTGATGTTGGTCTTTCTATGTTGTTGGTGGATTTTCAAAATGCCTTCAATTTAGTTGATCGTGCAGTCATGTTACGTGAAGTTCATCTTCGTTGTCCGATCATTTCGTGTTGGGTTAAATTCTGCTACTCTAATCCAGCCAGGTTGTATTATGGGGAGCACATCTTATGGTCGTCTCAAGGGGTGCAACAGGGTGATCCCCTTGGTCCTTTACTTTTTGCTTTGGTTTTACAACCCCTGATTTGTAAAATTAGAGACACTTTTGACGTTTGTCTTCAAGCGTGGTATTTGGATGACGGCACTATTATTGGTGACACCTTGGTGGTGGGGAAGGTTTTGCAGTTGATTATGGAGGAAGGGCCTCGTTTAGGGTTACATCTCAACATGGAAAAAACTGAAGTTTTTTGGCCTACAGAAGACCCTCGGAGCAGGCTTGTAGGTGCCTTTCCCACTAATATTGCTCGACCTTTGCATGGTGTTAAGTTGCTTGGTGGTCCTGCCAGTTCCAATTCTGTTTTTAGTGGTGAACTTGTGATGCAGAGGGTGACCAAAACCATTATGCTTATGGATAAAGTTGCTAAGCTTAATGATCCTCAGTGTGAGTTGTTGTTACTTAGGGCATGTACCGGAGTTTCTAAACTCTACTTTGCTTTGCGTACTTGTCCTCCTGGTATTTTTGAGGCAGCTCAGCGCACATTCGATAGAGCTCTTCGATCTTCTTTGGAGCGTATTGTTACTGCTTCGGGACCTGGGTTTGGCGATTGGCAATGGCGACTTGCCACCTTACCTTTTGCATTTGGAGGGCTTGGTGTCTATTCTGCAGGTGATGTTCGCCATTATGCTTTTCTTGCTTCTCGGTTACAATCTGCTGGTTTGCAAACTAAGCTTCTTCAGAATGCTGGCATTGTTGGTCTTGGTCATGCCTTTGCTGATGCGTTGAGTCTTTTTAACAGAATTGTGGAGTCTGATTTTTTGAGTAATCCTAGTGAGGTCGCTGCCCCTAAACTCATGAAGAAACTGGCAGATATATATTTCACAAAGGTTACTACTTCTGCAGAATCCACCTTTTCTTTATCTCCTCGGCAATCGGCATTGTGGAAATCGCAGCAAGGAGAACACACCTCTGTTTGGCTTCGGGCGGTCCCCATCTCAGGTTTGGGACAGACGATGTGTGTTGATGTGTGTTGTGTTATCCGTTGGGTGTTCCTTTGTTCTCTATTTCGACACCATGCTCTGCTTGCTCCAGAGTTTTCGTTGGGGATATCTTTGGTGATCATGCGGTGTCGTGTGCCGGTATTGTAGGTATTAAACATCGGCATAATGTTGTTCGTGATACCCTTGTTGATATTTGTTGTCGGTCTGGGATTTCGGCAAGGAAAGAGGTTGATATTGGACTGTTTGGCGGGAACGGTGGAGCTCTCAAACCTGCTGATGTGTTACTTTATTCTTGGGATCAAGGCCGTGATGTTTGTGTTGACTTGACAGGATCTTCTCCATTGACACAATCTAGTTTGTCTGATTTTGTTTCGGGACGAGTTGTGACTGATGCGGCTAATCGAAAGAGGGTCAAGTACGAAGCTAGTTGTCGGGCTTTTGGCTATGGTTTTCTTCCTTTCTCCTTTTCTTCTCTGGGAGAACTGGATAAGGATGCTGTGGCGTTGCTGAAGCGGGTGCAGCAGTTTTCTAAGACTCAAGACATTGGGGCTCGTGCTGCTGCTCATATCTTCACCAGAATTGGTTTTGTTATAACTAGAGGAGTGGGGGCCCAGATTGTATCTCGGCTTCCCACTAATTTTATGTAATTTGTTTTGACTTTGTAAGTTTTGGATAATAATAATAATAATAATAATAATAATAATAATAATAATAATAAAATAACTACAATCCATTGTAGCTATGAGCTATCCGATTATATCTAACCCCTCTTATTATACCTAAATCTCTGTTAACCCTAAACTAATCGGCCGCTCATAACCAAGCCACCGAAGCTTTCATTGGCTTTCTCCACATCATCGCTCCTTCCCAGCCAACACCTTTTCCTGACCAACATTGCCATTCATTCCTGGTGTTTCCGCTCAAAGTCGCGTCCTTTGACCCGGATAAAGTCGTCGTGCCAAGATCAAAAAGTAAATTACCCAAAATTACAGACTAAGTACAGTAAGCAAGCAAGGGGTCGAACCCAAGAGAACTGAGGCTTCTAGTTTCAATATTTTTATCAACTTAAGGAAAAGGGGTTTGGGAAATAGTTTGATCTATTTAAACTATCTAACAAACTAATAAACAAAACAAGTATTCAAATTAAGAGAAGCAAACAAGTTTATCCAGCAGATTCACATTGATAAAGTCATTCGATCATTGGTTTTTTCCTTTGATTTCATTCACACCCAAGGTTAATTCTTATCCTGATCATTAAGAATCGCAAGTCCACGGTCCAAGAAATTCTTTAATCCTAGGCAAGGACGCTTGACCTAGAATTAGCATAGAGAACAAGGATATATAGGATATCGATTCAAGTAATCAAACTACGAATCAATTGCAAGAACAAACAATCAAATCTCTTTCTCAATTCCTAGACAATGATTCAAACCTAATCAAACTGTAGAATATCAATCAAATTCAACAAGTTGCGCACCAAGTGAAATCAATTGATAATCATGAAATTAAGCATAAAGAGAAAAGATATTAATCAAGGGAAAGAAATCAATGCCGAAAACCTTACGAAATCATAAATCAATGCTTCATTGATGAATAAACTCCAAGGTTTAAGTCTCCATCAATGAAATACAAAACTATATAAGCTCTAAGTTAAAACTAAAAGGAGGCTCTCCTCAAATTTCTTATGAACTAGGTCTTTTAAAGACTAAAAAACAACCGAATAAAAACTAATAATAAAAATATAATAAAAACATAAAATAAGGGAAAAAACGATGGCGGCACGGAACACCGGCAACCGCGAGCGCGGTACTCGGCCGTGGGCGCGGCTGCTGCGGCTACACAGCCTCGCAGATACGGACATCACCGCGGTCTCAGTATAATTCCGTGCCCGCGGTCTTCTTCCTTGCACTTCCTCGTAACCGCTGTGTAGCGGGTCTTCAGCTCAAACTTAGATTTTTGTCTTCAAATTCTTCTTCTGTAGGCATTACTGATTTTACAATTAAACGCTCTGATCTAGCCTAAAACACTCAGAAATCATATAAAAATACCTAATTACACTTTATAAAATCTAGCGTATCAAATTCCCCCATACTTAGATCTTGCTCATCCTTGAGTAAGCTCAAACAAAATCTAAGAATCAATTCAACAAAGATCCATAGGAAGCAATGAGGGAATATGAAAAAAAAATCTCTAACACTCTCAACTCACAACCCGAACCCAAGTAGAATGAAAGCAAGTACATAATCGTTCAAAGCACTCTCTATCTCAAAAAAAACATCAAATCATCACTCAAAGTGAACAACCCATCTAGCATGTAATCCCCAAGCCCCAAGCAAAGTTCCTAGACACTCTGATTTTACCGCTCAATTTTGCTTAAGCGCCCTTTCGGGTTTTCACCTAACCTCTCATTTAATTTTTTCCAAAGAAGTGCTCACAAATCTCGCTTTCACTCATTAACCTCTTATTACCCCATCCTAATGCTGGTCCGGGCACCTACAATTTTGCTTGAACCGCCCTTTCGGGTTTTCAGCTCAGCACAGGATTTATATGTCTTTTTTTTAATTTTTTTTATCAATACCAATTGAAAGCAACTGAATCAAATAACTAAAATAAGATGCAAGTGTACATATATCACAAAATAGTGAATCCCCTCCCCCATACTTAAACTCTTCATTGTCCCCAATGAAGCTAGGAAAAATAGAGCAAAGCATAGAAGAGGGAATCAGAAGACTCACTATTGATTTGGTGGAGAAAACGATGGGTAACCTGACCACTGAGTCTGAAAGAAGATAGCAGCCTATCTCTGATGCTCAGTAAGTACATCCAAAGAGCGACCCAAAGCATCCTGGTGCACCGATAAATGTTGCAATCCACTCAAAACCCGCTCCTCAAAACCCATCTCAGAAGTCCAGGGAAAACCAGTAGAAGTAGATGCAGATGTAGATAGGTTAGCGCCACCCCAACCAGCTGAAGAAAATGGGCCCGCAGCAGCCCAACCAGACGGCTCAGAAGCATACCGTGATTGGTACGCCACAACCTGATCATCCCAGGTACCCCCACCATCATCCTCAGCATCATAATCCTCCTCATCCTCAGGAATATCCACATCAGGCTGTAAGAGAAAATCAAATACAGTGTTACCATATTGTAACGCTCTAGGCAGATGTAGAAAAGGCGCAGGAGGATGCCCATGAAGCCAAGTCCAACCAATCTCAGCAGAACCCCTCAAACACCCCGCCCTAATCAATGCCTGATGGGTATAAGAATGACCATCAGTCATCCTTCCTCCATAGCGAGCATCGATCGTCTCAATAGTAATGAACTGAGTGGCTAAATGAGTCACCATACCACCCAATCCAATTGGCCTTGCTCTCTTAAGGTATTTCTTTGCTGACTCTATAAAAAGCGCAAACCAATCAAGACACTCATATAGAAAAGGAAATAGGCACCAAATCATCCTCATATCATGAACAGAAGCCTTGTTAACCTCTCCCTGACCCAAAAATGTCATAGCCAGAACCTTGTGGCACAAGCGCACACAAGGATGAGGGATCTTACTATTTTGTTCCCCTCTATTGGTGTTAAAGGGGAAGCCAGTGAGTGCTTGCCAAAAGGCAAAGAACCGCTCATCTGTCAGTATATTCTGCCACCCTTCAGTAGGTGGGGAAGTAATCCCAAAACTAAGGGATGCATGCTCACGGGATATAGTGCATAATCGATCACATGCATGGAACGTCAACACACCATCCACATAACGAAATGTAGATAAAAACTCAATGTTGAGCCCTCTATAAGTAGGAATGGGCAAAGTGCTGAATCTACCCAAACCCCAAGTTGCCAACAACTTCTCAATGCACTCCCGGAGTCCCAAATCAATCAGAGTCGGAATGTCAAAGAATTTAGTGCTTACAAATCTCCGACCCTCATATCGATCCCATAATTCCTTCTGCCTATAATTAAGATTTTGTAGCCCGAAATACTCCATAATGAATTGAAACAGAATCGAAGGAGGAATTACCCAAAAGTGAGACACCCGCGAGCGTGGTAGGAAGCCGAGAACGCGGTGGCTAGCGGAGGAAACCGCGATCGCGGAAATTTTCCGAGGGCGTGGTGGCTGGTTCAACACAAATCTGAAGCTTTCGAACAACAACTATGGCCGAACAAAGCCTCCAAATTCTTCCCAACAACAGCAATTCGACTTTCAAAGGGTAAAAATCCAATTCCAAAGGCAAGAAAGGGTACTAACCGAAGTTGATCTACTCCCACAATTGCAAAAACACTTGAATCCAACCTAATCAAAGAGCAAAACGAAGGTGGTGGCGGTAGACCGCGGTCGCCGGTGGTAGCCGCGTACGGTAGGTTGTTGTCGCGGTGGAAGGGGCAGGCGCGGTGGTGGGTTTTTGTGAGAGATTTTTGGTGGGTTTTTGTGAGGAAGACAAAGAAATTTTTGTGGGTTGATATTTTTGATGGGGCTAGGAGGGGTGATGGGGTTTTGAGGAGATAATGAACAAGACAAAGAAAGATTGAGCTAGGGTTTGGTAATGATTTGGGCTTGCTCGGGGGTTTCACCCGAAAACCTTTTATTTTTGGGATTTCACCCGAAAACCTTTTATTTATTTTATTTATATTTTTTTATCAAAAACAACACTTAATTCCGCCGGGAACAGTATCGCGGGCGCGGAAATCGACCGTGGGCGCGGGTACAGTCACGAGCTCGGGTACAGCCGCGGGCTCGTAATTTCTTCGAGATGGAAAATTTAACTTGCGCATTAGCCCAACAAAACCAAAACGAAACTAAAAAAAATAAACTAACAGAAAGGACATAAAAAAAGAAAAGAATAGGGGAACTCACCTCAGGTTGCCTCCCGAGCAGCGCCTTTGTTTAACGTCGTTGGCTCGACATCCCTTTCAGCTTAAAAGGGGTCCACATCTATATGAAACTGGACCTCCTTGCCCTCATGTGCCATTGACAACAAACCCTTGGCAACATCTATCATGGCGCACGCCGTCTTCATAAATGGATGGCCCAACAGTAAAACAGGGTCGTATCTCCCTTTACCTATCTCCATCACATAGAAGTGCGTCGGGAAAATCAAACCGTCCACCTGCACCAAAACATCTTCTACCAATCCTTTCGGATGCATATTAGAGTCATCGGCCAATTCAATAGTAATATTTGTATCCTGTAATGGCCCTAGACCTAACCTCTCATACATGCTTAGTGGCATGACATTTATAGACACTCCCAAGTCAAGCATAGCACGCTCAACTTTTGTCTCGCCAATGCTTACGGGAACAGTAAACCTCCCGTGATCTCCACACTTCTTAGGCAATTGCTTTTGAAGCATGGAAGAAACATTCTCCACATTTTCAACAAGAGCGACTTTCTTAACCTTCCCCTTCTCTTGTTGTTTCCTCTTATAAGTACATAACTCCTTAAGGAACTTAGCAAACCGAGGGACACTCTTAATTAAATTCAGAAAAAGAACATTTACCTGGCAATTGACGAAAGTTTCAAAGATCTCCTTGTCATCCACCGGCTTCCTAGTGTCTTTCAATGCCTCGGGGAATGGAGGAACGAGCTTTTGTGACCCTAGGGAAGGGAACGAAGGCCGAAGATAATCGTCTGTATCGGTAGGAGAGGGGCACCGCGGACGAGGTGGTCCATTGCGGTCGCAGACGTTGCCGCGAGCGCGGTCCATTTCCGCAGTCGCGGTTCCTGGCCGATGTTCAACTTCCACTTCGTCTTCTACACCACGGTCGGGGATGTCTACCTGCGAGCGCGACTGGTTTCCACAGGCCGGAACGTCGATATTCAGTTCCTTCCCGCTTCTCAATGTGATGGCGCTCACATTCTCTCTCGGGTTAATAGTCTGAAATGGAAGTTTCCCTGAGTCTCTTGCTTCTAAGCGACCAAGCATGGTTGCAGTCTGGCTCAATTTATTTTCAAGATTTTTCACTGCAGCCTTGGTCTCTTGATTCTCTTTGATAAGCTAATTGATGTCTGCATTCCTATTTGTATCTTCAGGAGGAATTGAGTTATAAGAACCTTGCCCTTGTTGTCTTGGAGGATTTTGAGGTCTAGACTGTTGTTGACCTCAAAGTTGAGGTGGGTTTTGATTCCACCTAAAATTTGGGTGGGTTGCCCATCCTGAGTTATAAGTGTTCGAATAAGGATCAAACTGAGGACGTGGTTGACCAAATCCACCTACAGTGTTAACCTCAGCGAGCTCTTGCATAATGGGACATGTATCAGAAGGATGAGTAGTTTCAGCACAAATCCCACACGCCTTCACTTGTTGGATATCATTTTTCAACATCATCGGCCTCATCATCTCTTTTAGTTCCTTGAGTTCAGCATTATTAGAACTGCTAGACTCAATAGCATTGGCAGATCTAGTGGAACAAGTGGTAGTCCTCTTGCTAAACCTCCTTGATTCTTCAGCAAACGCACCAATGACATCGAAAGCTTCTCTTGCAGTTTTGTTCATTATGCTTCCACCACAGGTAGCATTAACCATCCTTCTATCGTCATCACAAAGACCATCATAGATAAAACATATGAGATCCTTGTCACTGTAACCGTGGTATGGACAACTAGCAACTAGTCTCTTGTAGCGCTCATAATAATCATACATTCTTTCTTCTTCTTGTTGCTCCAGATTACTCAAACTCTTCTTGATGCTAGTCTGCTTGGTGGGAGGGAAATACTTCTCAAGAAATGCAGCTTTCATCTGAGCCCGTTTAGTAATGGACCTTGGAATAAGATAGAGAAGCCATTCTTTTGCATTGACTTCCAAAGAGAATTGAAAAGCTCTCAACTTGATTTGATCTTCTGTCACCTTACTTGGCTTCATACATATGCACACAACATGGAATTCAGAGAGATGTTTATTGGGATCTTCACCACTGAGTCCATGGAAATTAGGCAAGTGATGAATTAGTCTAGATTTCAGCTCAAATTGGACATCGTCAGCTAGTGCAGGAAACTCAACAACAAGTTGTTGTTGTTGCAGATTAGGAGCCGTCAATTCCCTTAAAGTTCTTTTAGCCATGATTTCAGATTCAGATTCAGCAGATTCCTGATCAGACAGTAGTCGACGAGAAATCTCACGTTGCACCCTGAAAAGAGTCCTCTAAATTTCTGTATCAAAAGGAAGCAAATCTAAGTCAGTAGAACGGGTTTGGACCATAAATTAGGTCCACACAATAGTCAATAAAAGTACTAACTTTAGAATTAAACACAAACTCCCCGGCAACGGCGCCAAAATTTGACCCGGCTAAAGTCGTCGTGCCAAGATCAAAAAGTAAATTACCCAAAATTACAGACTAAGTATAGTAAGCAAGCAAGGGGTCGAACCCAAGAGAACTGAGGCTTCTAGTTTCAATATTTTTATCAACTTAAGGAAAAGGGGTTTGGGAAATAGTTTGATCTATTTAAACTATCTAACAAACTAATAAACAAAACAAGTATTCAAATTAAGAGAAGCAAACAAGTTTATCCAGCAGATTCACATTGATAAAGTCATTCGATCATTGGTTTTTTCCTTTGATTTCATTCACACCCAAGATTAATTCCAATCCTGATCATTAACAATCGCAAGTCCACGGTCCAAGCAATTCTTTAATCCTAGGCAAGGACGCTTAACCTAGAATTAGCATAGAGAACAAGGATATATAGGATATTGATTCAAGCAATCAAGCTACGAGTCAATTGCAAGAACAAACAATCAAATCTCTTTCTCAATTCCTAGTCCACGGTCCTAGAAATTAAGTTGTTTCATAGATCAAGTAAGATCACATAGACAATGATTCAAACCTAATCAAACTGTAGAATATCAATCAAATTCAACAAGTTGCGCACCAAGTGAAATCAATTGATAATCATGAAATTAAGCACAAAGAGAAAAGATATTAATCAAGGGAAAGAAATCAATACCGAAAACCTTACAAAATCATAAATCAATGCTTCACTGATGAATAAACTCCAAGGTTTAAGTCTCCATCAATGAAATACAAAACTCAATAAGCTCTAAGTTAAAACTAAAAGGAGGCTCTCCTCAAACTTCTTACGAACTAGGTCCTTTAAAGACTAAAAACAACCGAATAAAAGCTAATAATAAAAATATAATAAAACATAAAATAAGGGAAAAACGATGGCGACGCGGAACACCAGCAACCGCGAGCGCGGTACTTGACCGCGGGCGCGGTTATTGCGGCTACACAGCCTCGCGGATACGGACATCATCGCGGTCTCGGTATAATTCCGCACTCGCGGGTCTTCTTCCTTGCACTTCCTCGCAACCGCTGTGTAGCGGGTCTTCAGGTCAAACTTAGATTTTTGTCTTCAAATTCTTCTTCTCTAGGCATTACTGATTTTACAATTAAACGCTCTAATCTAGCCTAAAACACTCAGAAATCATATAAAAATACCTAGTTACGATGTATAAAATCTAGCGTATCATCCTTCCCGGTAGTCCAACGCATGCACAACCGAGCACACAAGAAGCAAGTGTCGGGTGGCCAACACCGACTCGCAAACAGCGGTGGAAGTTGCCGCCTCCTCTATCGAGGTATACGATCGCCGGTTGTCGCCGTCGGAGCCGCTTGTGTGGCTGGAGCAGCAGTGCAGGGAGATCAGCCTCCAATGTTTCCATGAGCTTTAATTCCCTTACTCTTCCTTCCGTTTCTTGTTTCGTTTGGGTGAATATCGGTGTCGGGTCACGGTCGAGTGTGAGCGGGGCTGAGTTGGGTGTAGTACGACAGTGGTTAGGCTAGCTAGTTGAGTCGGGCGTCGAGGTCAGTTCCAACGTCGGTCACTTTAGCCAACTTGACTCCTTTTTAGCCTCCGTGAATTATTTTTAGATAGAGGTAAATATAATCTATAGATGGGAATCTAGTAGATTTTGTTGTTAAGTAATGGGTGTAGTTAATCTAAAGGAAGAATTGATGGGTTGAAGAGTTATGTGAGTTAGACGTTGATCTGTACAAGCGAGTAATGAATTGTTGTAACTTAATTAGTTAATGAGTAATGGGTTGATAGTTAAATAGATTAGTTAGAATCATAGTTGCTATATTTTACTAGTATGGATGCAATTAATGGATCAAGTTCGATTAATTAATGAGTCAATTAGTTTAGTGGGGTAGTAGAAGGTTAGCTAATTATGGGTTTGTTTTCGTTAGGAAGAAACCGAAGGGAAGGGGAAATTTTCGTTTACCATGTGGTAGTTTTTGTCCATAAGGTGTTGTTTTAAGGGTCGTGTAGTACGGTTCTGATCATATCTAATCTAGTCTCACTTGCTAATTTTCTATTAGGGAATTGCTTTCGTTCGCGTTTTTAGTTCTGTCTTCTTCAAAGGATCCCTAGTTTCGAGGTAAGTCGTTTTCGACTTGCTCGGTTCTTTTCTATCCTGTTAGAATTTATGTCATTATTGTAGGATTGGTTTTTGGGAACTAGTCCCAAATATATTTTTGAAATGTTTTGGATTTGCTCGTGCTGTTGTGTGAAAATTGGTTTTTAAATGGGTTTTATCGGAAATAAGTTTTCGGCCGTTTTCTCTGTGTTAGTACCGTTTCCGGCACGGCCATCGTAGCTGGCGGAGAGGAAGAGTTGTCTATGTATGGTCCTTGTGACAGGGAAACCCGTGCCCCTTCAAAACGAAAAATATTATCTATGTGTTTTGGCAAGTGCTCCAGTGGAGGGTTAGCCAGGGTTAGAAAGGAGATTGTGAAGTAGAGTGAGAGGGTCTTCCTCTGCACTCAGCGCGGGATTGAGCGCCTTGGAGGTTGGATTGCGAGATGGAGGAATTGCATTGTTGTAAGATTGTGTTTGTGAGTGTGTATGGGGCTATGTGTGACTAACCAAAACTAATTTAGGTATTGGCCTTTAGGGTTCTGAGTGCGTTTGTGGACTTGGATGCTGACCTTAGAAATTGTTTTTCAAACGTTTCGCAATTTCTGCATTCTTTCTAACTTGATAGATTAGTAACTGACCCTTCGGGGAATATTTTTCAGTTTCAGGTATGAACCTTTGGAACCGTGTAAAAACCAAGGCCAGATGGCGGGGCAGAGCGGTGAAGAGCGCGTGTCATAGTGGGGTCAGGTTTACTTTAGTTTATTTATGACATATTAGGATGTTGGTTTATTATTATGCTGGAGTTAGTATTATGTCTTGCTTATTGTTATTTCTAGAACAATAATTAGTGTTTATTATTAGTAGTGTTTTGTCGTATTTGGATATTTATGTTCTCGGGAATACATGCATAACTATGTTTTCTAACTTTTATTAAATGAAAAGGTTGGCTGTTTTTATTAAGTTTTCTCGTCGTGCCCATGTTGCAAGATCCTAAAGTGTTATTGTCAACCCATTGAAGTAGTACCTGGTAAGGTCTACTTCAAAGTAGCGCCATGTGGGAAGACGGGGTGTTACATATGTCAATTGTCAAGTAGTAGAGAAACAAATGTATCTTAAATTGTATTCTTTTTTTTGTTAAACTACCTTGAATTTACTTTTTACGTACTTTATATATTCAATATATATATATATATTTTATATATGTCGGTATGTGAAACTAGTCGTTTTTCGAAGGAAAATTGTTCGAGGTCTATCGCCCATCCGAACTTTTCTGACTCCGCCACTTGCTACAGTTTTTTTTAAGAGGAAGATATCTCCAACAAATCCCTTTTTTTAGAAACACCAACAAATCCATTTGATGAGAGGACCGATGGTGTAGATGATGGTGCAAAGAGAATCGCCGAAGAATGGTAGGAAATCGTCACTTGGTTCGAAGGTGGTGGAGCTCGGTGGCTGAATTTCATCTGGGATTAAAAGGATATATCTCCCTTGTCCGGACTCGGAATTGGTGATTCCAAAGCCCAGAGTTAGATCCTTGAGCCTAGTTTAACCCCTCAAAATTTCAGATCCAGATTAGGTGTAATTTAGAAGTTATGGCAAATTTACTGACAAGGTGCAGAGTTCCACCGAGATGAAGATGGATCGATGGATGGAGCGATTGGAAGTGGATTGATGGAGGTGAAGAGGGATATGGATGCTCGATCTTGGATATGATTCACAAAGAGACGAACAAACTAGATTGCAAGAACGTCGGATATGACTCATCAACGCTCTAACAAGAGATTGAACGAAGAAAAACAAACAAGAACTTTGGTTTGAAAACAAGTAAAGGAAACAAGAAAAAATTCCGTTCAAGTCTAAGGAGAAAAGGAGCATGGTGGCCGGCCATATAACCTAAACATAAGCCTCACAAAATCAGCCCCTTCACTTTAGAAAATTACAAAATCAACCCGTAAAACCCGAGAACTTATTAATTGTCCTTAACCGTAGAATTGTCACTTATCGAACCATGAAGCAATTCAATAAGAGACTCCAACCTTCTTCTTTACTTCCCTTCGGAAACCTACAACCCATGAGCTCCTCTTGAACTTGACAAAAAATGGCTTTAGCTCGGGATCGCGTGATACGCCCAAGATAGGGCATGGCTTCTTGACTCGGTTTCTTAGCGCTTTGGATTCCGGCCTTAGTTGCTTGTCCTGATGTAGACTTCCCTTGCTCATGCACCAAGGGGTTGTCTTTGGAGCTATAATCCTCACTTGAATCGAAGAACAAGACGCCATCCAAAACGTTTGATGAATTGGCAACATCGAGGTCGGGATCTGACGTAGCGCTAGGCGTGCCAACCCCTTGCAAGGGCGCGCCTCCAACCGCTTGCAAGGGCACACCAGCCCCAGGCAAGGGCGCACCAAGGACCGGCCGTGGCTCCGGATGTGCGGGCGCGGCAAGGGCAGGTTGTGGCCGTGGCCGAGTGTTCCGGCGCGTGCTCCATTGTTGATTCGGTTTTCGATGGACTCACATCACCATTTATTTATATTTCATCGAAAACTAGCATTTGTTCTCGTATCCTGTACGGGTTTTGATTAAAAAAATGTTATATGATAAAGATTATGTTTCTAAACTTGCGAAATTTTAAGATCTCTAAATAAAATTATATATTTGTAATATTATTATATTTAAAAAGTTATTTTATAATCCTTACCCAATAAAAAATAGTTATTTTATAATGAAGATTATGTTTCTATCACTTGCCAAATTTCAAGGACTCTAAATATAATTGTATATTAGTAATATTTTTATATTAAAAAATTATTTAATAATGAAAAGTATATTTCATGTCAAATTTTAAAATTTCAAAATATATAATTGTATATTAGTAATATTATTAAATTCAAACATTATTTAATAATGAAAAGTATGTTTCGTATCAAATTTTAAAATCTTTAAATATAACTATATATCAGTAATACGATTAGTAATATTAGTGCATTCAATAAAATTGTTCCATAATGGATTACACATCAAATAAAACTTGCCAAAATTTAAGATCTCTAAATATAATTGTATATGAGCAATATAAGGAATATTGTAATAATATAAAAGTTGTAAATACTTAAATAAAAGAAGGGCAAAGAGGTAAATGAAAAAATTAAAACGCCTATGTGGGATAGTTAAGAAGATGACACGTAGAATAGAGAGATTCGAATTTAGTAATACTCCATAGTATATAGAGGATTTGTAGACTAGATTTCTAAAATATAATGCTTTAATTATAAATCGGCGTATACACTAGAATTTTATATTGAGAAAAATCCCAAAAGAATCCTCTTCAATCTTTTATTCCAATAATATACCCTCTTCTATTTTGTTTTCCAAAAATATATCTTTGTATTTTTAAGTACTAAAATACCCTTTGCTTAATAAATAAAAAAAGATAAAATTCTAGGATAATTAGGACTGCTTTATGTAGAACAACGAGAAACTCAGAAGTTTGCACAACTGAAACCAATTAAAAATTATACTTTCATTATACAAATTAATTTAAATATTTTGAATTAGAGGGATTCATGGTCAAGTGATATCTTTCTTTTACCCTAATTGCACCGATGATTTGGGAAGAAATAAATTATACTATAAAATTAATAGAACGATAACGAATGTGGTTAGTAATCAGGTTTCTCAAATTGATTTTACTCAAAAAAAATAAGGGTTGAGATTGAGTTTGTTATAAAGTAGGATTGAGTTTATAGAGGCTAATTTGGTTACAATAATGGTCTCCATAAATTTGCAATTCAATCGGCGAGAGTACATTACAACTGTACGGCAATTTGCAACTCCACATTCTTGTTCGATCGATAAGTAACACTATTTTTTCTACATTAATTTAAATAATAAAACTTTGGTAACAAAACTTATGGAATAATTTTTATGTAACAATATTTAACGTACAAAATTCATTATAAATTAATTCATGTAACAAAATTAGTGTAATAAAATTAGCGTATCAACTTTTATGTACCAATATTTAACCTACAAGAGTTAGTCTACATAAATTTCATGTAACAATATCACACTAATAATTTTTATGTAACAAATTTTATGTAGAGAACCCTAATAAATTTAATGTAACAATATTTAACCTACAATAATTATTTTACATTAATTTACCTAACAAAATTAATGAAACAAAACTAGTGTAACAACTTTTATGTAATAATATTTAACCTAAAAGAGTTATTCTATATTAATTTATGTAACAAATTTATTGTAATAAAACTAGTGTAACAACTTTTATGTAACAATATTTAACATACAAGAGCTATCCTGCATTAATTACCTAACAAAATTATTGTAACCAAATTAGTGTAACAACTTTTATGTAAAAATATTAAACCTACAATAATTATTCTACATTAATTTACCTGACAAATTTAATGAAACAAAATTAGTGTAATAACTTTTATGTAACAGTATTTAACCTAAAAGAGTTATTCTGCATTAATTTATGTCACAAAATTATTGTAACAAAATTAGTGTAATAACTTTTATGTAACAATATTTAACCTATAATAATTATTCTACATTAATTACCTAATTAATTTACATATCAATTACACTAAAATAACTTAATGTAACAAATACACTATAAAACTTACTAAATTAATGTAACACTTCTACTAAATAACCTGTTGAGAGGGTTTTTTAACTCGACAACAAATTAATTTGTAGTCAAGACCCCGCTGAGTATAGCGAAGTCAAGATCGTCCACGGGAAGCAAGGTTCTTTGATTACTAAACTATAAAATAAAAAGCACATAAACAAAACAAAACAGAAGAAAACAAGGCTATGACAACCCTCGGTACCGACCTTGTCAAGGTCGGTAACGACGCTGGGTTTCAACACAAACGAAGCAAACAAAACACACCCAACTGCAGGCTCGGTACCGACATGTGTGCCTCGGTAACAAGTTTGTACGAAAGTAAAATGAAAGTAATTCAAAGTACGAAAACAACTAGGATAAGGGCTACCATGACATAATCATGCATATGAACTATTGTGAAAGATAAATATCATGCCTCAAAGATAAAGCTATCAACTTTCGTTGACCTAAACAAGCAAATCAATCAACTTTCATAAATCAATTCACTTTCTACTTCTTTTTTTAATCCAAAGCTCGAAACTTTCGTTACCGAACAATATCAACATTCAAGTTCACTACTTTCTCTTTCGATCAAGTGATAAACTCAAATTACTTCGACTTTCTTGTAAGTATAAGCACAAAACAAGTAGATAAAGGATATAAGGCAATCAAACATTCAACACACACATTCAATTATGCATAACTATGCCGGGTTTCAATCCCGATCCTAGAAAGGTAAACTACTCACTCATGATCGAGATAAAGCAAACAACTAGATTGAATGAAAACATTGAATAAAAGCTTACTTGAATTATAAAAATCTTGTCTTTGAATACAATCACGTTTAGAATTGATGAGCAAGACAAAACAAGGATCGAACTCGGTTTCTCTCTCTCTCGATCATATCCCAAACTATCGTCCCTTTCAAAACTAACGAAAAAACCCCCTAAAACTAGTCTAGAACAAGGGTATTTATACTAAAAGAAACTATCTAACAAGGGTCCTAAAAGATAGAAACTTGCCTAACTAAAAAGATTACGAGATAAAAGATAGATTTTCTGAAAATCAGCGCCGCCTACCTACACAGGTCACCTCGGTAACGACCTGCACAGGGTCGGTAGACTCTTGCTGAATTCTCCAAGTAAAACTCTGTCGCATGGCTCAGTACCGACCTTCACAAGTCGATAATGAGCTCTTTGTCTTGGGTTTTTGTACACTCTTCATAGCTTCTTCTTAGATTTGACGGGATTTTTAAGGTGTATTCTTTCTTCCCTTCTCTCCACATTCTCCACCATCAACCACTTGACTCTAACTCTCTCGAAATGCTCACTTCCACTTCGAAAACCTATAAAAAAAACACTAAAACAGAGTAGCTTCCATACTTTTCACAAAATATGTAAACTTATCCAAAAACACACAAAACTAGCACTAAAACTTACTAAAACTAAACTAAACAACCTAAGAAAAACACCCAAAACTATACTAATAAAAACATGAACTTCATAACCTAAACCCGTACCAAAAAAAAACCTAAACCCGTAGAATTAATGTAAATTTTTTTTTTTTGATTGTAACACTACTACTAAATAACCTAATTGTTGCATAGAATTAATGTAACCCTACTAAAAAATTCTTTCTTCTACTATAGATGATTTGCAGACCAATTCCGATGGTGGTCTTCGGTGGCAAAACCCAGCGGTGATCGGCGGTTCCCTCAAAACAGTGGTCTTGGTGGTCGCCGGCGGCAAAGGCCAATAGTGGTGGTGGTCAGCGGCAATCCCACTAGGGCGGAGTTCCTATGGCTGCGCGTGGACGGCGACACGGTGCTGGATGAGGAGGATCGCAAGAATGGTGAAGGTAGTTTCCGGTGAGTTTGAGTAATTGATACGTACATGAAAATGGAGGTTTGCTTGAAATTTGGGATTGAGATCTGATACATATATTTTTGATGGTAGTTATTCTAGGGATAATTTTGTCTAATTTCTTGTAATAGGTTATTTTTGTCAAAATACTAAAGCTAGGGTATATTTATGGAATTATCTTTAAAATTAGTATAGTAGTGTATTTTTCTCTATCTTTTATATTCGAGTTTGGCGTATCCCCTTTGCGTCTCCCAAGTCCCACCACCGTCGGGCTCTCTCTCTCTCGTCTGAAGATGGCGTTTGATAACGACGCAGCGATCAACTTAGCTTCCATCTCCGATGCCATCGCATCCAAATCATTCGAAAAACTCTATGAAATTTGTGACAATCTAATGCTCCAGGTAACCTAAATTCCATAACCCCTTTCATCTTTCTTTCCCCTCTCGGTGTTTGTTCGTAAAACCCTAAATTGGTTTTCTTGCATAGGTTGCTGCTGAAGGCGTCTCTTTTCAGGCTGACTGGCCCTATTCGATTCACTTGCTCGCCCACATCTACGCTGATGATATGTAACCTCCTTAAATTTCTCTCTTCCTAATATCTTTTTGGATTGAATGAATTGGATCTTGACATTGTATAAAATTGGAGTACGATGATGGTAATGGTAATGGTGGAGGTGCAATTGCAGTAACAGTGCGAGATTCCTGTGGAAGTCTATACCTCCGGCGGTGAAGGAAAGCCAGCCAGAAGCTGTGGCTGCTTGGAGAATTGGTCAGAATCTTTGGACACGGGATTACGCTGGTGTTTATGAAGCAATTCGGGGTTTTAATTGGAGTCCGGAAGCCCAAGCTGTTGTCTCTTCCTTCGCAGGTCTGTTTCTGGTTTCTATTATTCTCAAGCATTTCCCCTTCACCTGTTTTCCATTGTTAAAATTTGTATATGGGTGCGATGACTATTTGATGTTTTGACACGTGTGGGTATGCAATTTTTTGAAAGAGAACATTATCTAGTTGTCTAAGCATTGTTTTCGCATATCATTTACTTTGACAATGTCCTTGCAAGATCTACTCTTGTTTTGAGAACTTTTGCAAGAGGATGATAACGGAGAATTGTTCCTGTTTACTATCATTTTCGTAGAGAATGAAGTCAAGAGCATTTTTCCACTTGCCATTTAACAAAGGGCAAACTCCATCAGCCTTCTCCTTAGTCTATTATTATTACAATGATTTGTTAGGCAGATTCTGGTTGCCATTCAAGGGTGAGGTTGAGATGAAATAGGAGATTAGCCGTTCGTTCACAACTATGTTTGGCTTATGATAAAAGGCTTGTGAGCAGTGGCAGCTCTCAGGTTGCGCGTACTTCCTTGAGACACCAATGCTCAGCATGCTTGGTGTTAGCTTTTCCCAAACTTTAAAATGAAATTAGGTGATGATCTTTTGGTAGTTCATTATGAATTTTTGTGCAACCATGAATGGGCTGAAGAATAGCATTTGCTATAGGAACAGTCTGAGCAAATCATACCCTCTGTAGATATTATACATCTTAATACCTCCCAGGTTATACTTTTGTTGGATTTATTTGGAAGAGTCTGAATGGATTTGGTCTGCTAACCATACGATTCACTTGTGCTGTTTATAACTCTATTTTTATTCGCCAATTTTAGAATTGACCTTGAATCTGATTTTGATGCCCTTTATTTCCTTATCAATCACCCCTTGTGATGGGAATCCTTTGGCTCTAAGATGTGCATTTCATTTTGTTTCAATAGTTATTAGAATAAATTGTTTCAGTTGGGATTATGATCCTTTTTCATGATTGGATACTTTGCTTTGCAGACCTGTACAGTAGAAAGATGTTTCAACTATTGCTTTCTGCTTATTCAACAATTGATGTCAAGGAAGCAGCAATTTTCTTAGGAATGAGCGAGGACGAGGCTACAAAATGTGAGACCCCGATTCCTTGTATAGACAACATTATCCTTATTTTTGATAATGCTTTCTCTGTTGCCGACTGAAGTAAACTTTCTGGCGGGGCTTATATATGATTTTTTTCAAGAATTTGATATTTTTAATCAAAATTTCCTCCTGGTTTTGATTGGAATCAACTTTTGACATTCTTCCCAACTATAACTCAAGACACTAGTACCATTTTAATCTGAACTAATGAGAACCGTGTGGCTTAAGTTATTTGGTTTTGGTAGACGATCTTCTGTTTTCCTTGCCTCTCATCTCCTTCTCATCTAATTATGGTAATACTAGTACTAGAAGTGGCCAAAAGAGAA
The DNA here is from genome assembly GCA_964016875.1 of Fallopia convolvulus. Classification (NCBI taxonomy): domain Eukaryota; kingdom Viridiplantae; phylum Streptophyta; class Magnoliopsida; order Caryophyllales; family Polygonaceae; genus Fallopia; species Fallopia convolvulus. The sequence goes on along the minus strand of OZ024728.1, from coordinate 13,031,878 downwards.
GTGATTAAGCACTAAGCACAAAGTAATTTTTTTATTTCTTTTACTTGTACAAGCATTGTTCTGACATACATGCTGGATAGGTTCAAAGATTGATATAAATGCTTGCATTTTTCTACTTTGTAATGCTTGATATGAACCTTGGCCCATGAATCCATTATGAGTCTTTTCTGGATTAGCATTTACTGATCACTGATACTTTGGCTTCTCTGCTGCTATATAGATGTTTTACAAGAGGGTTGGACACTGGAACCCGATTCTCGAATGCTGACTGTGAAGAAACAGGTGGTTGTCGCAGACCAGAAACTAGATCAGAGCAAACTGCAGCGTCTCACAGAATACGTATTCCACCTTGAGCATTAGTGATCTTCACCTAGGATTTCTTTTATTTTGGATGAGACGCCATTTCAGTGTACATGTGTTGGTCAAATTCAACCTATTGGAATTGGTGCTAGACATGAGGGGAATGATAGAATCATCTCCGGTTCATCTTGCCTTTTGTGTTTTTGAGTTCATATTTCTAGCTGAATCCTGATTAACAAATTCAAGAGTTGCTTCACTTTACTGCTACCTTACATGTGTTTGCCATTTTACAGCTTCCAAGTACAAGGACTCCCTTGTTGCCCATCTCCTCTTGTTAAGAGATTGAGCAATCATGTTTTTGGTTCCTTGTGCCTTTTTAAAGCCGGTCTTGTGTTTTGAGACCTTATATTGGATTATCAGGCCTACCTTAATGCATACCGATTAAATCTCTAGTTAAGTGGCAGAAAAGAAAGATTCGAACTCGACTTGGCGCTTTCTTGTTCCTGCATTTGTTCCTTGAATTGACTTGGCTGCACAGATGCTCTCATATCCTACACTGTAAATGCACCCTAAATTTATGCGTACTCTTCCAGTCTTCTACTTGCCTCCATAAATAGAATTAACTAGCCTCTGGCCTCTGCATTGTTCTTTATATCACACGTGATAAAATATTAATTAATTTACCTATGATTTCAACTCTCGATTACACATTGTTATTTTAGATTTTAGATTAAGCTATAATTGTAGAGTTTGATCATATATAAAGGAATCGTAGAATATTGTCAGCCATTGGATTGATTAAATTGAATAGATGTGGTTATATCCTTGCTTGGTGAAGCAAATTGTGTTTTATCAGAGGAATATGTCTTTCCTAGAAATTTTGAGTGTAAATCTTATATTATCCACATAGAACTGCTCCGAATTGTCTGTACAGCCTAAAACAACCTTTTCGATATCTTAGAATGTATATCTCTTAAGTTTTATATTGCTTAATATTCTAACTTTTGGTTTTGTTTTTGCATATGCCAAATTGTCACCAAAACAGATTGTAGTATGACCATGAATCTTTATAGAAAAAATGGCCCTACGCAACAAAGAAATTTAGGCACATTAACTGTCCATGCAGAGGAGTCTGTTTCACTGAGAATTGTTGTAGAGATTGTATTCCACTGCCAAATTTTAAATAACAAAGATCTGTTATCCAAAATTTAGGATATCACAATGTTTTATCAGTTTCAGAATCGACAGATGAGTGTTTTGTGGATTTTGGATCTGCATCTGTTGATTTCACATTTGAGAAGCCGAGATTTGTCAAGATGAAGGATGTTAGCGGTTTTCACTCCGAGGTGGACTTCATGAAAATTATGCTTGAGAGGTCACCGGTGCTTGAGACGATGAATGTTGTTCATGTATCTTCACTTGGTACTGAGAAGAAAGAAAGATTGTTAAATTGTTGAGTTGCTGTTTGGCCTCTCCAAATGCCAAGCTTTTGGCTTAAATTAATCTTGTTGGTAGTTTTGTGTTTGTTTATTAGGAGGTGATGAAAAGAAAATATGTTTCATTTCAAACTGGGATGATAATTTATGATTAAGTAGATAATGATAATTTCACTACGGAACATCTAGAATTTGATGCCCTTGTGATGATAGTTGATAACAATCAAACTGTCATCAAGTAGTGATGACAAGTGATTACGGTTCGAACCATGTCATCAATAATTTTTTGATGACACTTTGAGTGGTGACATATATTTGATGACACTAGAAAAAATTGTATGTGATGACATATATTTGATGACACTAAAAACATTAAATAATGATGAAAAACTTTACGACAAGCAAGTGAGGGTAGATGATGATGGAGTGATTGTCTTCTATAAGGAGTATCGAATATGAATATACCTAGTGGTTTGATGGGGTTAACCATTATAGGAGAGCATGATGTATCTTTCTTCACTGAAATGATTGGAATACTTATTGGACTTCTGAATGAGGGCTATGAAGAACTCAATACATCTAGACATTGGTTGAAGGACGAGGATAGGATCGTGAATAGAGCGTTAGGACATGTTTAATCGGGTCACTCATGACCAAAGAGTTGGCTTACGTACGTGGAGAGGATTCAAACCGTTCTTAATGGTGGTAGTCGTTCACAGGCTTAAGAAGATGACCACTATCATGATCAACCATATGTTGCTGCTTTAAGAGTTCCTTCTTAGAGAAAAGATCAACTTGCCTTAGATCATGGTGATGCATATGGTCAAGTGAGCTGGTAAAGCTCATGGACTGCCCCATTCAAGGTTTGTGAAGATGTTTCTACAGTCTAAGAAGTTGTATGAGTTATTTGATGATGAGGACTTTGGATTTCCGTTGAATATGAGCAATATCTCGAGGATGAAGTTCCAAGGTGAACTGAAGGGAACAACAACGTATAAGGCTACCAAGAAAGTTGTTGGTAGTGCTTCGACTAGATGGAGTGTTTATGATCAAATATTACAAGAGCTCCAAAAGATTTCCTCTAAGCTCAAGTTTTTGACAGGTGCTTGAAAGAGTGATAGCCCCACACCTCCGTCATTCCCCCCTCCTTGTATAAATGAGTGAAATCCCTCTTGTTACCCCTACTAGATTACTCCCCACATTTAATGCTTCAATGTCTTTTCTGATCTTTGTTTAGTGTTTTGGGTTTTATGATGTTTCAATTTGGAACCTCGAGATGATGTAATAATTTTGCAAGCATGAATAACATTAGTAGTTTCAATTGAAGTTGTGATTGCTTTGTGTTGTTAGCTATGACTTGCTAAAATTTGAAAATTTTCACATTATCTTAAGCGATTTAGAAAGCATATGGATGGATAAGGATGATGGTTTCTAGAAGATCTCTTATGGGAATTGATCATTGTTGAGTTTTGACACTAGATTTGCTAGATTGGCAAGATATGGTGTAATCCTCCTAGAATAGAGATTGTGGTTTAAGTAGGATTGTGTCGCCCATTATTGTATGATTCTCTTGGGAGAATATCAGTTATTTGTGGCGAGAAATAATTGAGATCAACCCTAGAGAGTTCATTATAAAAGAGGATAAGATTCTAGGTTTGTTATGGCTTGGAGTGTGGCTAGCGAGAGAGAAAACTAGCATCAAGAAAGTGGTGTTCGTGAGAGAATCCGGTGACTTTCTCACAATGTTCGAGTGTTCTTGTGGTATAAGGTATGTTGTTCTTTTATTAAGTACTAGTTGACCCCGTCGTGCCATGCACGACTATAACTCGATATTTTTTAGATATACTATAAAAAAGATATTAATAAATAAAAATATAATATAAAATTTAATGTAAGTAATTTGTTGCCCGTAATATGTATAAAATTATTTTGTTTTTTAAATTTTTTTAAAATCAAATAAAACAAATTAAATTTAGATTATTAAGTTTAAAATTGAGAATAAACATGGATTATTAAGATAAAATAATCTACATTACTCATTTTCCTTGACAATATCTCACAAATAGGTTTAATTTAAAAGAAGGAGATAAAATATGAAGAAAATAAAGAAAAAAATATATATTTTGAAAATATGGAAGAGATGAGATTTTGAAAAATAATAATTAATTTAATAATAATAGATGTAATTGAGTATATTTATCTTTTAATATAAGAGAGAAAGAAACAACTAAAATGTTAAAAAGATTAAGCATATATATTTTATTTGCTTATAAAGAAAAAAATCAACCATTAGTTATATTTTTTAAGTTAAAATATTATCTCCTATCAAAAATTAAGATATTATCTAAATTTGGGAAATAAATAAATTTTAATTAAGTGGAAAAATTTTGTCATGTAGAATATGAAGTGGAAAGAATAATTAATATATAATGTTTATGGAGCAAGGATTAAATGACATGTGGCAAAATCCTATGTGGATTAATAATAGGATGACATGGTCGAAATTCCAACTTTCCAAAATATTAAACAATCAAATGAGTATTTTTCTAATCCAAATCCAATTCAAAAGAAAACAATTATAGATTAAAAGATTTATTAAAAGAAAGTTTTTAATATATTTTTAAATAAAAACGAATATGATTTGTATGTAAATTGGAAAAAAAATGGTAAAAGAATTCCTAATTTAATTTTCCTCAATTAGAACAATCAAATGAAATAATAAAACAATTTCATAAAATTTCCCGTTTGTAGGTGTAACAATAAATTAATCGTAGCTTACTAATAAACTACAAAAAATATCTTGCTGATTTGTAAGTAAATTGCTAAGAAATTGGAATGGATCAAATCAAATAGTACTTTTTTATTTAATGAGATGACAGATAACATTTGTTTGATAGTTTGCAAGTAACCGATAATCAATAATTAATAAAAAAAATTAATTGGTTGTTAAGAGTGGTAAAAAATAATAAATAAAATTAATTAAAAATCATAATAAGATTTAGATCACGTATAAAATATTTTATTTTTTTATATATAAAATTTTTAAATGAATCAAATGAATCAAAATTTTTTGGGCGAAAATGGATTTCCTTTTATTTTTATTGTTTGAATGTTAACATCCTTGATTGAAGTTGAGTTCGGTTCTCGGTTCTGAACTTTAATTTATTTATTTTTTTGCTAACACGTTGCAAGACTCGATCTTTCTTCGTTAAGGTTTTTTTGATATTTTTCTACTATTTTTCATTTTTTATCTGCCTTATTAGCATAATCTAGTTTTTCTTTTCATTATTGATTGAAATTGAATTAGATTCTTGTCTCGGCCATAATTTTTTTCTTCTACCAAAAAAATATATTAATTTTTCCTATATAAGACTACATGAATTGATCATGCCCAAATTATAACAAATTCCCTATTCAGGCTGGAAATAATCAAAGACGAAAATATATCAGCCCTGATTTAATTTCGCTTCTCTTCTTCAATGGAGATTTTGACATCTTTTCATGGAGAGCCACATTATAGGCATATGTATATTAAATAAAAATTTGAAGGAAATTGCATAAGTAATGACCAAAATATTTGAAATTAGAAACAAAATTTGAAGATTCTACCAAAAAATAAAAAGAAACAAAATTAGAAGAAATAGTACCCTATGCCCCATTTTAAAAACTACTTTACAAAAATACTTTGTTTATTTCAAAGTTACATTAATATCCAAAAAATTTACAATAGTGTCCGAAATAATAGCAAAAATATACTATGATACCCCAACATAAAATAAGTATATTCCAAATTAAACAATGCTCCAAAAAGATACATATGATGATGCAATTGTAAATGATCCCCCTTAATTACTTCGAAGTTCGATCTCTCGATCCACCTTTGTTTTGATACAAAACCAATATCAAATCAAATTAACTTCAACGTGACACACACTTATCAAACTTAAGTTATGATCAATCAATATTACCTCAAAGTGCCTACACCAAATTTATCCACCATAAACAATCCTCTATTTTGGTCGGATTTGGATCTGAATTGCTTGACATGTAGTTCAAACTATTACCCTTTTAGATATTCTGAATAAAAAACACATATAAAAAACACATACATTCAAACAATAAAATTTTATTTGAAAAAATGTAGTGAGAAGATATTTCACATATAAAATCAAATAATTATTATTATAAAAATTATGAATTCAATCAAATAAATATACTCTTTTATAATTTCCAATTCGTTCTTTAATTGAAAAGTTGGAAAGAATATATATTGATATGGCTTGATATAGTTGTTGTACATAAATTGCCTAAAATTCTTCTTGATTAAAATATAAATTGCCATATATAATCATTGTAGTTTTTTATTTGAATTATTTATTATTTATTAATTATAGTTAAATATGACATGTTAATGATATGGCAGAATATAATATGACGTGTAAAAAATATAATGACATGGCTTAAGGAAAAGGTGACATGTGGCAAAATCCAAGGTGGCGTATTCTCGAAACGACACGTGGAAAAAGCTGAGGTGGCGCAACGTGGAGGCTCCAAACCTTATTGCTTTTATATATATAGTAGATTACTTGTGAGAGGCCAACTAGGAGGCATAAGTAGAGAAGGAATGATCAAGAGGAGTCTAATTACCTCGAGTCTTGTTTATTTCCATGTGTACTTGTGATATTAATAAAGTTTTATTTAAAATCCTATAAGTAGAAAGCTTAGAGGGAAAAGTTTTACTAAAGTATTAGGGCATCTCTAACAGTTTGTCTTTAATTTTCCCTAAAATGAAGAGTCAAAAGTCATATTCTCGAAATAAAATTTACTTTAACCCCAAGAACTTCTTCATTTTAGAAAATCTTATATTTATTACTTTTATTTATATATATATTATAAAGTTTAATATGGTCAATTACAAGTTTCCATGTATACACTCTTAATTAATTCATTCTTCTCTAAATTTAGGAAAAATGCTTCATCTTTTGGAGAATTCTCGATTTTGGAGAACGGAATAAAGAATCTGTTGGACCATAAAATCTCCAAAAATACAAATATCTATGTATATGGGGGAATCTCTTAGAAATGCTCTTAGTAAGTTATTTTAGGTTTCTTTATAATTCAATGGTTTATTGCATGTTTATATTTCCGCTGCCAATGAAACAACTCTGGTTCTATATTAGTTACCACCAATATATTTATCATCCAACAGTCTTGTACAAAGAAGTTTTCATTGATTATGTAAATTTTTTTACATAAAAGTAATTTTACATTTAAAAAACTTACATATATAAAATGATTACAATTTCCGTTCAGCATAGGCCCACAAAATTAATTCGACGTCTCTGAGTCCTCTGACCATTAGTTTTAGGCCCAAATTTGTATGAGTAACCTTCATACACGTACACGGCCGAGGCTTGCTCACAAATTTGTAATTGAACTTTGACGGGCCCTACGTACTATTTTTCTGGTGCGTACCTAGTACCTAGGTTTCGTTATTGAGTTGTTTGTGACAGCTCCTTTTCCTTGAGCTTTCCGCAGCTAATAATTAAGGCAAAATAAATGGGTGGTCGTCCTTCCTCCATGCATAAATATCTCTATGGCCTTGGGTGGGTGAGGAGCCCAGTCCAACGGTTGGTCCTTGAGGGGAGAATCCCGAGGTCGCCGTTTCGACACCCACTGGCGACGAAGCCACAATATTAATTTATTAAGAACTGTTCACAGTTCTCACCCATTCATGGGTGCTCTAGGCTAGTCTAAGTACTACTTAGGCTATCCTAAATCTTACCGAATAAAAAAAAATCTCTATGGCCTCGGGTGCTTTGCTCATTTGCCTTCGACTTATGCACATGAAATTTGAGCTATTTGCAGAACGCTATATAAATGTGTAATATTTTCAAGCTTTATAACGCGTAACCAAAAAACTAAAAAAATAATAGAGTTTAAGACGTATTTTCGGTGTAGTTCGAAAAATTGTGTGCTACTACGCTTCGTAGAGCCGTGATATTACGACTTCCTACAGCTATGGCCAGCCTAATCCCAAATCTCAAGCCACATGGTGGCGTGAGATCTGGGACTGGGCTGGCCCAATCTGGTCCGTCCAATTTTGGCCCAGTTGATATTATTTCAACGGCTATAAATATCATGCTATTATATGGCGTAAAAAATTTGACCGTTGGAGTAAATGTTGAATTTATCCCCATATAAGCCTTCTTTCCACCCTATTTCATAGCTACCTGATATCACGAGAATTCAACTAGTTATATAATAAAAAGGGGGCTAAATAGATATCCCGACCTCTTATAACCTGAAACATAATTAAATGAATCCTCTGGCAATGCATGGAAACTTAAAGTAACTAATTAAAAGCTAAAAAAACGCAAGAAGAGGACGATGGTGATATCTCATAATACCCGTACCCTCGGTGTCCACTTTGATAGTGATATATTAATTGTACCAGCTTTCTTGTATATATATATATATATATATATATATATATATATACACGTACACTTTCTGATTTAGGGCTAGCCCCTCTCTTATCGACTCACATTACCAAAACTGGAAAGATGATAATCAACGTTAAGAAGACGACGATGGTTCGTCCGGCCCAAGAGACGCCGACGAGGAGGCTCTGGAACTCCAACGTGGACCTTGTAGTAACAAGGTTCCATACGCCCAGCGTGTACTTTTACAGGCCCAACGTCGGGTCGTCGGGCTTCTTTGACCCGAACCCGATGAAGGAGGCCCTGAGCCGGGCTTTGGTCCCGTTCTACCCCCTGGCTGGGCGGCTTGCGTGTGACAGCAGTGGAAGAATTGAGATCGACTGCAATGGCCGAGGGGCGTTGTTCGTGGAGGCTGAAACGACGTCGGTTGTGGATGATTTTGGGGACTTTGCTCCCACCATGGAGCTTAGGAGGTTGATCCCTACAGTTGACTATTCAGCCGGGATTTCCTCTTTTCCCCTCTTGCTTCTTCAGGTGTATTAATCTTTGCCTAAAACATTTTACATTAATTTTCTGAAAATTAAATAAGAATTGGTTCATGGTTAATAGTAATTACTTATTTTTTTATTTAGTATAAAAATAAATTATTTAAAATAACGTAGAGTCCAAAAAGTTGACCGGTCTTAAGGTTTATTTTTAATAATTTTAATCTTTTTCTTAATTATACACTTGAAGTTAAATGATTGTTATTAATGTTGAATAATTATTTGCAAGGTTTTGGTTCAAATGATTTTTTATTAATGCCTTACAAAGAAAGCACAGTAAAAATAAAAATACATACTCCGTAATTAAGTAGATTTAATATATGTAACTATTTTTTTTGTCAGGGATAGGTAAAGTATTAATGTTTATAAAAGTCGAAACATAGCTAGACCTCACACTAATATTTTGAATATCTCAACCAAATTACTTTATGAGCGTAACCACCCTAGTGCTGTTAATGAGCGTAACCAAATTTTCTCGCCCTCATGGGATACTAAGATTCTTAATACTCATGAGTTTTTAGCTTTTTTTGTGATGTTTCTCTTTTATTCAAATTACTTAAATTTAAGTTTTCATCATTACATTCTTCACTCTTAAATTAGTAGGAGTTAACTCTTAAAACATTGAAATTCATACCCAAATCATGTACGTCAATTTCAAATTTAAAACAATTCTCTAATTGTAAGGGGTTGTTTAAAAGATTGTTTACAAATTCAAATTAGAATGATTCGGTTATTAATTTTAGTGTTTTAATAATCAAATTACACTAATTTAAGAGCGAAAAGATAATAGTCAATTTGAATTTAACTAATTTGAATCGAAAAGAACATTTTTTACTCATTTTTATTTTATCTGACCTAATGCAATATTTTGCAGCTTTAATGACACCTTTTTCAATTCTTCTTTTTAGGTTTTAGGTGGTTGCATTAATATCACCTATATAGAGACTATTAAAGCACTATTGTGTTGATTAAATCAAAAGTTGCTTTATGTTGAAAATAATTATTTTTCTTAATATGTGTAAAAATTACAGAACGTTTGTATATTTGATTGGAGGGAGTACTAAAAGAAATAAGATTTTTTAGGATATCAAAAAAAATAAAAATTAAAGTGTGTGAAAAAAATTTCTCTTAATTTTAAGATTTTTTTTTGGTAGGAAGGAGAGGCGATACTATGTCTCTTAATTCTATCATTAATAACAACAAATGTTTGAACTATATACACTTTGTTTGTAGTTCTACCTCCATTATATAACAGTGGTTGTATTTATTCATATTTAGATTTTGAATTAAAGAATATACCGTACATTTGATATATATGATCGTCTTTATTTTCAATTACATAAGAAGTTCATTATTTTTTCATCCCAATTATACAGTATATAACATGTGATCTTTTTAAATTACACCGCTTGATGTGACTGATCTATGTCCGATGATTTAGCCATTTAATGTTTTACGTCAAATTATGTGAATACATTTTCAATTCATTTTTTTAAAGGAGAGGGAGCATTCTCCATTTACTCTAGGGAGACATTTTAACTTCTTTAATCACATGTCATTTTGTTATTTCTCCATTTTCCTATTTTAAACCTTCAAATTTAGCTTCTTGAATCTTCCATTAATTTCAATAACTATTTTGCATTACTCCAAATCAATTCTCAATCTCCGCTAATTTGCAGCTCACTTATTTCAAATGTGGAGGAGTTTCACTTGGTGTAGGAATGCAACATCTTGTTGTAGATGGCTCATCTGGCCTGCACTTCATCAACACTTGGGCTGACATGGCCCGAGGACTCGATCTATCCATCCCAACCTTCATAGACCGGACCCTCCTCCGAGCTAGAGACCCTCCCCAACCCAAGTTCAAACACATTGAATACGCGCCTTCTCCAAAACTCATACCAAACGGTCCAACAAATCCTAGTACTCCTAAAGACATAAGTGCACGCATGTTCAAGATCACCCGTGACCAAATCAATTCTCTGAAGGCCAAGTCGGCTAAGGAAGATGGGAAGCTCGCGAGCACCTATAGCACCTACGAGGTGCTATCAGGTCACATTTGGCGGTGCGTGTGCAAGGCACGAGGCTTAGCCGACACTCAAGAAGCAAAACTTTACATCACAATTGATGCAAGGTCTAGGCTGAAACCGGCTCTACCTCCCGCCTACTTGGGCAATGCCATATTCACCACTACTCCTGTGGCTCTAGCAGGAGACCTCGTATCCAAGCCCACCTCGTATGCTGCCCGCATGATCCATGATGCTGTGGCAAGGATGGACAACGAGTACTTGAGGTCGGCAATTGATTACCTAGAGTTGCAACCTGATTTGGCAGCCCTTGTTCGTGGGCCACACACCTTTGAGTGTCCAAACCTTGCCATCACTAGCTGGATCAGGTTGCCAATCTATGGCACCGACTTTGGATGGGGTCGGCCGGTCTTCTTCGGACCCGGTGGGACTCCATTTGAAGGCTTGTCCTATTTGTTACCGAGCCAGGTGAATGATGGATGCTCATCTCTGGCGATTACTTTGCAGGCTAAACATATGGAATTTTTTAAGACCTACCTCTATGACATTTGAATATGTTTTTTTCTCAGATTGTCGAATAAAGATTCAGGTACCACTTATCATGCATAATAAATTAGGTGACATTCGTCAATCTTGCATTGGTCTATGGATATGACATGCAACCTACTGTACTTCTGAGCAATGAATAAATTTGTTTAATTTTTTTTGGTCGAAATAAATTTGTTTAAGGGAAATTCCGGATGGTACACCTCATTTTTTTACTTTTACGAGTGATGCTCAGAAAAAAAAGTTATTCCGCGTGGTGCCCTTGAGTTTTAGTACTAGTTCACCCCGTGCCCTTTTTTACATTTTCCTTCCAATTCTTATAATTTCCGTTAGATTTTTAATAAAAGGAATTAAAAAATATTATTACTCCTACAAGTTATTATTGAAAAGGATAAAAGTGAAAAAACTAAAGAACGATCTATTTTACTCTCAGACGACGAGCGACGGAGCGAGCGAGCGAAGTTTCTCGACGACTTTCAGAGGAGCGAAATTCCTGGACGAAGGAGGAGGGACTTCTGGACGAGGGAAGTTCCTGGGCGGCAGGCTGAAGTCCGGCGGTCAGGCGGACGGAGGAGGAAGGCTGACGACGGCCGACGATCGAGATCTTGTGCAGCGAACCATCAGGTATGATTATCAAAATTTAGGCTTTTTTTACAATTGAGGGTGTAAGATTGATTTTAGAGCAATTGAGAGTTTGATTTAGTTGATTTCTCCCCCATTATATTTTCTTATCTTCAAATTAGTGTGCTATCTGATTTTGATTTGAAATTAGGGTTTGAAATTATAGTTAGGGTTTTTTATTTTTCTACTTATAACTTGAAATTAGGGAGATTTAGGGTTTTTATGACTACTGAATTGCTAAATTCACAAAGGTTAATGAATTGTTGGCTTACAAATTTGAATAATGATCGTAATTAAAGTGTTAGTTTTAGCAAATCTAGCCTGAAATTGTGGGAGCCATCTATACAACAAGTCAAACAAAAGTAACTTTTCAATATAAAGTATATTAGTTACGAAGGTCTTAAGCATTATGATCAGTTGTTCCCTTCTTTCTGTAAATAGGTGCAGAATCTCAAAATCTCATTTGTTCCCTTCTTTCTTGAATTATTGTGGTTTATTGTGCTTTACTATGCAATAATTATATCCTTAATGATGCTTTTTTGTATGTGAACCAGCTATCTTTGAAGAAAAAATATATGGATTCTCGTGGTTCCTCATCAAGTTCATCAACACATGTTAAAGCGAGAAATCGAAATTGTATATGTGAACCGGCTATTTCTTTCGACGGTTTGACGAGTCAAATGCTCTTGGCGATCATCGGATTGAATGCTACTCTCTTAATGATGTTGTTGAGATGTCTGCGACCTCTTGAAATGGCATCGAGGAATTGAAGAAAGACTTTAAGGAGTTCATCTTATATGTGCGAGGTCTCATTAAAGTAGCGGTTATTATGTAACTACTGTAGTTTGATCAGTCTTGATGTATTAGTTTTTAAATCCTTTTCAATGTCCTAAACTATGGTATTAATGTATTAGCTTATATATCATTTTCATGGGGAAACTAGAGTTGATGTTCTGAGCTTAAAATGTATACGGTGCTTTGTAATGATGCAATGTTTATGGTGGGAAAATAGATTGTACATTTCACATTTCATGTATTTTTGCAGTCATGGACACCTTTCCTATCTGTGCTTTCACATTTCTTCCAAGAAACTGGTGGAAAATGATGCAACTTATGATTGATACAAGTGGAAATTCTAGGCTTATGATTGATGTATAGCTTATGATTAAAATTGGATAACCACAAATAGATAGATAGCTTGTGCACTAAATTTGAACATAGTCAGATTCCAACAATTAGTAAACATCATATTCTTGCAATCAGGATCAATTCCTAAAACTCAAAAACTAATTCACCAAAGTAAGATTATGAATTGTAACAGAGAAAATTCACCAAAAACATGTTACAACAGATTATGAATTGAACAATAACAGATTCAACAAGTAACAAAAATTCAGATTCAGCAGAAATTCAGATTTTCACAAATAACAAAATTCTAATTTTCAGCAAGTAACAAAATTCACAATAACAGATTCAGCAAGTAACAAAATTCAGCAAAAAACAGATACATCAATGCAGAATACTGAAATTCAGAATTCAGATTTTGAGTACAGAAATTTAGATTCAACAATGCAGGAATGCAAAAATAACAGATTTTCAGCAATGCAGAAATTAAAATTTAGCATGCAGAAAATTCAGCAATTCATCATGCAGAAAATTCACATTGGTTAAAATATGGATTTAGAATGAACTATAAGCTGAACTGATTTGAACTGCAACAAAAAAAACCCTAGTTACAAGTACACACCTAAACTCTAATTTCAAATAAAAATCACTAATTTGAGTTTAAAAAATGTAATGGGGAAAAAATCAACTTAATCACCCTCTCAATTGTTCTAAAATCAATCTACCCTCAATTGTAAAAAAAGGCCTAAATCTGATAGTCATATTGATGGTTCACTGCACAAGATCCCGATCGTCGGCCGTCGTCAGCCTTCCTCCTCCGTCCGCCTGACCGCCGGCCTTTAGCCCACCGCCTAGGAACTTCCCTTGTCCAGGAATTTCGCTCCTCTGAAAGTCGTCGAGGAACTTTGCTTTCTCGTCGTCTGAGAGTAAAATAGATCGTTCTTTAATTTTTTACTTTTGACTAATCGTTTTCAATAATAAGTTGTAGTGCAGTAGTAGTAAAAATTCTTTTTTTTAAATTCTTTTTTATTAAAAAAACTGACGGAAATTATAAGAATTGGAAGGAAAATGTAAAGAAGGGCACGGGGCGGACTAATATTAAAACTCAGGGGTACCACGCGGAATAACTTTTTTCTGGGCACCACTCGGAAAAGTAAAAAACTGAGGGGTACCATACGGACGTACTATTAAGTTTACCGAAGGAAGTAATTAATTAACATTAACCCAGTGTACATAAACTCTATTCTTTTATTTCTTTTCTGTGTTTAGAATGTATATTTGAACCTTAATCTTTTAGTGTTGTCACATACGGAGTATGGTAATTCCTAATCAATAATGATAAAGTCCGTGGGCCGATAGGTAGGTAGATTGGAGACATATTGGGTATGTGCGCACTGCGCGTTATGGGCCTGACACATAAGTCCATGGGGTTTCATCCTAAAACCAATTGACAATAGAAGGAGTAATCCAAGAATATATATATATATATATATATGTGCTAGGTTTGATCTCTTTGGATTTCAGATGTGGCATAGGTTATTATTCTCAACACGCCCCCTCAAATGCCATTTCATACTCCCAAGGTGATTGACCATAAAGAGTATCCTGTCATACTCCACTTTTATTTCAAAGCTATGAAATCATTAAAAGCCAAGCTTAACCTCCACGAGCTCGTACAGATTGCACACTTACACTACTCATCATCCTAGGAACTAGGAGGAGACTTTCGTCTCTCAGTGCTCTTTTGGATTCAACTTAATTTAGTTTTCCCTTTGAACCTAAATCTTGGGATCTCCAATCACATAGGAAGAGTTTTCCATCAAGCATCCTCCTTAGTCATATGCTTTAAACCCATTCCTCTTGATTATTTTACAACTTCATCTCGTGACAAAACCTTTAGTAAATGGATCCTTTAGGGTATCAATCGATTTGACATAATCTATTGAGATTACGCCAATTGAGAGTTGTTGTCTAATGGTTTTATGTCGTCTTCTTATATGAAGTGACTTACCGTTATACAAACGGTTCAGTGCTCGTGCTATAGCCAATAGACTGTCACACTATACACTTATTGTTGGCACTGGTTTGAACCACATCGGAATATCTTCCAAAAAACATCGAAGCCATTCAACTTCCTTTGTTTCTTTTTCTAGAGCAATGAAATCGTATTCCATGGTGGATTTGGCCAATAAGCTTTGTTTTGAAGATTTCCATGATACTGCTTCACCACCTAGTGTAAATACATATCCACTAGTTGACTTGAATTTCTAGAGTCTGATATCTAGTTGGGATCACTGTAGCCTTCTAGATCTATTGAGTCTTTTCCATAGTTCAGCCCATAACTTTAAGTATATTGCAAATAGTTCAATGCCCTAGTTATCCCTTTCTAATGTTTGTGCCAAGGATTTCTAGTGTAGAGACTTAGTACATTTACTGAGTGTTCCAAATCAGGTCTTGTGCAATTGGTCAAGTACATCATACATCCAATTGCTCATGCATACTCCAATTTTGTAACTCCCTCACCCGAGTTTTTGGTCAGGTGAAGATGAGGGTCTATGGGAGTTTTTGTAGTCCCACTTGAATATTTCTTAAATCTCTCAAGTACCTTTTCAGCATAGTGAGCTTGATACAAGATAATTCCTTCAAAATGTCTATTGATTTTGATCCCTACCATATGATATATGTTATTCCCAAGTCTTTCATGTCAAACTTCCCAATAAGCATGTTTTCAGTTTGCTTGATCATGTCTTTATTTCTTCCAATGATGAGCATGTCATCTGCATACAAAAACAAAATAAATGTATCCCTTTAGACTATTTTTGATGTAGATACATTTATCACTTTCATTTATGTTTAAGCCATTTCACATCATTACATTGTCAAATTTTTCATGCCATTGTTTTGGAGCATGTTTGAGCCCAAATAAGGACATTACGAGTTTGAACACCTTTTGTTCTTGTCCAAAGGCAACATAACTCTCAGGTTGTTTCATATATATCTCCTCTTCTAATTCGCCATTTAGGAAAGCAGTTTTCACATCCATTTGATGGATTTTGAGGTTTCTTAAACTTGTTATTGCTATGCGCATTCTAATTGAAGTTATTCTTGTGACATGAGAATAGGTGTCAAAGAAATCCACACCTTCTTTTTGTCGGAATACATGCACCACAAGCCTCGCCTTGTACTAACTCCCATGTATGATTTTGCATGATGGAGTCGATCTCACTATTGACCGCTTCCTTTCATGAAGGCGTGTCTGGTGTAGACATGACTTCTTTATAGGTTCTTGGCTCATTTTCTAAAAGAAAGGTCGTAACAAACTCAAATCCAAAGGTTTTTCCAAACTTTAAAATGACTTCTCTACAAAGAAGTCATGTCTGGTGTAGACATGACTTCTTTGTAGGTTCCTTGAGACACCAATGCTCAGCATGCTTCGTGTTAGCTTTTCCCAAACTTTAAAATGAAATTAGGTGATGATGTTTCGGTAGTTCAGTATGAATATATATGCAATCGTGAATGAGTTGAAGAATAGCACTTTGCTATAGGAACAGGCTGAGCAGATCTTACCCTCTATAGATATTATATGTCTTACTACCTCCCAGGTTATACTTTTTTGGATGTTATTTGGAAGAGACTGAATGGATTTGGTCTGCTAACCATACAATTCACTTGTGATGTTTATAACACTATATGTTTTGCCTTTTTCAAATTTGTGTTTGTTGAGATCTGGATCTATTCGAGTTCGCTTCAATTGTTCTAGAAAAGGTTTGAAAACTTTGAAAACGAAAAACGCAACAAGAGAAAGGGACACACAAGTTGTTGATGCAGTTCGGACTAAGTCCTACATCTGCGGAGCCTCAAGAGGGGAGACTCACCCAATCCACTAGGCACCAAAGGCCATAAGAACAAGTACAGTTACAAGCAAGCACACACACAAGTGGCCAAAGCCAGAAACCAGAGAAAGAGATAGAGACAAGCACAAAGCAACAAGAATAGAGACCAATAGAGCCGACAAGCTCACAAAGGACCAAGCCACATAGACCCGATCACCCTCATCTCTCTCAAGTCCTTCTTTCTCTTTTTCCTCTCTCTCGATCTCGTCACATTTCCATAAGAGGAGAAGGAGTCGAAGGGAATCAGCTCGAGAGCCAAACCCTAGAAACCAGAGCGCCGCGGAGAAGTGAGCAAGATGGATCTCACGAGCTCCACATAAAAGCTTTTATATGAAACCCTAGAGCCAAGACGACGTCGTCTCCATTAATGAGCCCAAGCGCAAGGATTAGAAGTGGAGTGGCCCAAAACCAAAGTTAGGCCCAACAAGTCATCAGTCGTGCTCAAGCAATGAGTCATACAAGGAACCGGCCGAAGCACAACATAACAACAATGTCAAGAGCCACACTTGACCATAGGATGGTGAAGCGGCTCAGGCCATGAGTCATGGTCCAGTGAGGGTGGTTCGATGGCATCTCAAGCATGAGCCAAGATCCCTGTCCTAGCTTCTACCTACTTGTGTGTATGCATTGTACTATACAGTTCAAATGTTTACATATTACAACATAGGATTAAAAACATTACAAATGCCCTCCTAATCCTTGGTTGTAATAATGCCTAAGGCGCCAATAGTGGATTGGTAGTATCATTGTCTCCTGTCCATCGTTGGCTCATGAGCTCAAGAGCTCATGTTGTGTCCCAAATGTGCAGGAAATTCCTACAGAAATGGAACTTGTCTGTTGTTACAAAATTTCTGACTATGTTTGCAACCTGTGTTTTGTCATGGATTAAATAAGTCCAAGTAGCTCGACTAAAATCATCCACAATTGTATAAAAATACTTTTCTCCATTAATACTAGAGACTGAAAATGGTCCCCAAAGATCCATATGCAAGAGATCAAAACAACTACTTGATAAACTGTCACTAGGAGGGAAAGGCAACCTATGAAATTTAGCAAGTTTACAAGTGTCACAAAACTTGTCAACCATGTCTGAACTGTCATAACCCTTTACATACTTCATTCTAGAAAAGGAAATGTTCCCTAGCCTATCATGAAGTACATTGGAGTGAACAGAAACTTGGCATCCTTTATTCTGCTCCTTGTCTCTACTTTGCCTTGACTGCACTCTATATAGCCCTCCTGTTTTGTTTCCAACAGCCACTGTCTCCTTACTCAAAAGGTCCTGCAAGGTACATTTCCACTCATCAAAACAAGCCAACAAACCTTCTTGAGCAATGATTTTTCCAACAAACAGCAAATTGAATTTGAAATAAAGGATGTGAAGAACATCTTTTATCACAAAACCTGGTCTCAATTCAACATTCCCAGATTTGGTCACCATTTTTACCGACCCATCTGGCAATTTAACATAAATAGGATTGTTTAATCGTTTCGCATATGTCAAACAATCTATGTGTGGAGTCATATGATCAGTTGCCCCTGTGTCAAGTATCCATTCATACTTACTAAGATCTTGACAAACAAAATTAATAAATGAGCTACCTGCAAAATTGGCAACTGGTGAGGCCACCATTTTTCCTTTGAACATCTTCAAGAACTCTTGATACATCTCTTGCATGAATGCTGGATCAAACCATTTCATGGAAGCCTTGTCATCATTATCCAAAGGTGTTGTCTACTGCATACCATTTGCCATAGCTTGTGCAGCAACTGGCTGGCCTTTGACCTTCCTTTTCCCTTTATACCAATCAGGATAACCCACTATCTCAAAGCATTCATCAACATTGTGTGCATCATGTTGCAATGTGTACAATGCTTCTTCTCGTTCGATTGTGATGCATTCCTTTTTCCTTTCTTTTCTGCACCATATCTGATCCGACTAAAGTCTTTATGGCGAGATCAAAAGTAATTTAACCTATTTTACTAACCAGTATAGTAAGAAAGCAAGGGGTCGATCCCAAGAGAATTGAGGCTTCTAATTTCAATATTTTTATCAACTTAAGGAAAAAGGGGTTTTGGAAATAGTTTGATCTATCTAAACTATCTAACAAACTAATAAACAAAACAAGTATTCAAATTAAGAGAAGTAAACAAGTTTATCCATCAGCTTCACATTGATAAAGTCATTCGATCATTGGTTTTTTCCTTTGATTTCATTCACACCCAAGATTAATTCCTATCCTGATCATTAACAATCACAAGTCCACGGTCCAAGCAATTCTTTAATCCTAGGCAAGGACGCTTAACCTAGAATTAGCATAGAGAACAAGAATATACAGGTTATCGATTCAAGCAATTAAGCTACGAGTCAATTGCAAGAACAAATAATCAAATCTCTTTCTCAATTCCTAGTCCACGGTCCTAGAAATTAAGTTGTTTCATAGATCAAGTAAGATCACATAGACAATGATTCAAACCTAATCAAACTGTAGAATATCAATCAAATTCAACAAGTTGCACACCAAGTGAAATCAATTGATAATCATGAAATTAAGTACAAAGAGAAAAGATATTAATCAAGGGAAAGAAATCAATACCGAAAACCTTACGAAATCATAAATCAATGCTTCACTGATGAATAAACTCCAAGGTTTAAGTCTCCATCAATGAAATACAAAACTAGGTCTAAACTAAACTATGAATCTGATATTATGGATTAGAATGTCTCGTAACCTAAAAACCTCGGACTTTTTATACTGAGTTCCGAAAAAGAAAAGATAAAAATAAAACAAAATACAAGATAACGAAACACCTGGCGGCGCGGAACACCAAACACCGCGAGCGCGGTAGGAATCCGCGGGCGCGACAACGGCGGCTACACAGCTTTGCGGATATGGACATCACCGCGGTCTCGGTAAGATTCCGCGCTCGCGGGTCTTCTTCTGACAGCTTTCTGGTGTTACCTTCGGAGGTGGTTTTGACCCACTTAGAGTTGGAATTTGAACTTGCAGTAAAAACATGAATTGTATCTCTTCGAGTTAGCTTTCCAATGATACCAATTTCAGCTTCATCCGATCATCGTAGCTCCCGAACGATGCTTCACAAGAAAATGGCGTCAAAACAACTCCAAATCAACACTTGTCTTCAAAACTCTTGCAATTCTTCAAAGGCCGAACGACCGAAAACCACCCTTATAATATGCCATATTGCTCTAAACCACCCTTTTAATATCAATTTACCGAAAACCACCCCTATTACCCATTCCGTTAAAAACCAACCACCCCTACTCAATTTTCCGTCATAAGGTCGTTTACGCGCGCGTGTGTGCGTCTTATATTTCCTATTTCTTTTTACCTTTTCCCTCTTTTTTTACCTTTTCTATCTTAATATACTCCACCTCCAAAGAAATGAATTAGGCAACCCCCAAAATGAATCGACACACAGAAGTTCCAATGCTCAAAATCGACACTCAGATCCAATAGCTCAAAATCGACCCACAGAAATTTAGGGTTTGGAGTCGAATGTGAAATCAATTGAGGTGCATTCAAATTCCGAGCACGACGAGGCTAAGACTGATGGTGTTCGAACGATTGACAGGCTGGTGAGGTGCGTCGATGCCCTAGCTAATTGAATGCGAGCTCCATCGAAGAATACCCAAATTTGAGGAGAGGCGCTTTCGTTCGTGCAAGGTGAGTATGCAATACTCTGAAAGCTTGTTTTGCTATACAATTGTGATGCTTTTTTGGTTGATTTTCTGCATTTGTAAGAGTCATTGGAAAGACTCGATGATTTTCTGCATTTGTGCTGACACAGTGACAACCATTGCTTTTGCTTTTGAGATTGTGTTATATATTGGCAATGTCATTGAATAGGGTGTTGAGATTCTCTTTGGTTGTTGAGCATTATTTAATGGAAGTGGGGACAATATAGACAAAAACATCACTCATAGAAAGCATGTGTCTACATTGTAGAATATCTAAAAAAATGCATTTGTTTGTTTTACTCTTTTTTTTACAGTTTGAATGGCAGATATAAGTGTGAGGTATATGTATGAGGGTCAATTCTACCTCTCTAAGCTTGGTGAGCTATGCTACAAGAAGGCAAAGGCTTATGTTCACACAGATCTTGATCCAGACATGGTTTCAAAGGTTGTTTTGGAAGCTATATTTAAGGAAGAAGTTTGCCAGCTCAACATAGAAGAGCTTTGGTACATACAGCCAGGAAAAACCATTCATAGGGGATTGATAAAAATAAGTGGAGATGCTGATGTGATGAAGATGGTTGATTGTGTTGGGAGGGATAGAGTAGCACATGTGTATGTGGTCCAATGTCATGAGATTAGCCCATCTGCATTGAGAGACCAAGGCCCAACTTCACAGCCTAATGCTCAATCTACATTGAGAGCCCAAGGCCCAACTTCACAGCCCAATGCTCAATCTACATTGAGAGCCCAAGGCCCAACTTCACAACCCAATACTCAATGTGCACCATCTAGCTCTTCACTACCAATCATTGTTCAATCCAGAACCCTAAATACTCCACCAACAGTCGACTTCCCCACCTCAACAAATCTTGATTTAGAAAGTGAGGAGGAGCCCTTAGGATTAGAGGCTTCAGATGAGGGTGAGGAGGATGTGTTAGGCTCAGAGTCTTCAGATGATGATGGAGATTTTGACTATTTAGAAAGTGAGGATGAAGATGATGAGCTGTTTCAAGAGAATGTTGATGAGGATGTTGGTCATTTCAGAGACTTCAATGCAGTTGTAGAAACAGATGGTGGAGGTGATTATGTGGATGATGAGCCACCATTGTATGAATCTTGATGAATTGAAGAGTGTAAGTGGGTCATCTAATGATGAGTACAAGAAGAAGAAACATGTCAGGTATGCTGAATTCAACCCTCTTGTTGACTTCAAAAAAAGGATCCATCTAAAAGAGGGCATGATATTTGGTTCGAATGACATCTTTAGAAAAGCACTACGACAATATTCAATTGAAAATGGTGGTGATTATTACTATCTGCACAATGACAAGTCCAGGATTTCTGTTTACTGCAAATTGAAGTGTGATTGCTCTATGAAACATGCAAGGAAAAAGTGTGTATGCAAGGTAGTTAAGTGTAATTTTAGGGCCACTGCTAGGAAAATGGGGAAAGATGGAACTTTTCAACTGAAGTCCATTACTGGAAAACATGATTGTGGCTGGCAGCATGAGAATAGTAAGATGACTTCAGTGTGGCTTGCAGAAAAGTATTTAGAGTACTACAGAGATGACCCACAATGGAAGCTGCAAGGGTTTATGAATGCTGTGAGAAGGGACCATACCATAAACATATCATACAACCAAGCATGGAAGGCCAGGAAGAGGGCCATGTTGATGACTCAGTGGGATGCTAGGGTGCAATATGGAAGGGTCTGGGATTATGCAGCAACAATTAGGAGATGGAATCCAGGGAGTTCTAGCTATGTTCAAGTGTGCCTAGACAATCCAGAGAAACCCTTATTCCAAAGAATGTATGTGTGTTTAGAAGCATGCAAGAAGGGTTTCTTACAAGGTTGTAGACCTATAATAGGACTGGATGGTTGTCATCTTAGGGGTGCATACACTGGTCAAGTATTGGTTGCAGTTGGTAAGGATGGAAATGAGAACATCTACCCCATTGCTTTTGCTATTGTTGAGGCAGAGAGAAAGGAAACATGGGGTTGGTTCCTAGACATCCTGGCAAGAGATATTGGAGAGAGCAATCCAACCTTCATGTCTGATAGGCAAAAGGTTTGCATTTAGTACAATTTTGCATTAAATATCTTCCATGCTTGTTAGTACATTTGTTTTCTTAAGCCCTAACTTAAATATCTTCCATGATTTTCCTAGGGTCTTGTTGAGGCTCTAAGAGATGTTTTCCCAATGGCTCCAACAAGGGTGTGTGCTAGGCATCTGTACAACAACTTCAAAACAAGATGGCCAGGAAAGACTTACAAGGATGCTGTGTGGGCAGCTGCTAGGGCATCAAATACTGCAGATTATGGGTATGCAATGGATGAGGTAAAGAAGCTTGATGAATCAGCACATAAATACTTGATTGATTCAAACCCAAACACTTGGTCTAGGCATGGATTCAAGCATGACACAAAATCTGACATGCTCCTTAACAATGTATGTGAGAGTTTCAATTCTCTAATTCTGCCTGCAAGAGAGCTGCCCATTTTATCAATGTGTGAGTGGATCAGAAGGAAATTGATGAAGAGGTTTGTGGCTAAGCGTGAGGGAATGTTGAAATATGAGGGACAGTTTACACCTCACACAATGAAGAGAATAGAACTTGTCAAGCAAGAATGCCTAAGGAGTTGTACACCTTTCTATGGGGGTGCAGACATGTTTGAGGTTGATCATTATGGCAGGACGTATGTTGTTGATCTAGGTCAGAGGAGCTGTGGTTGTGGGAAGTGGGATTTGAGTGGAATTCCTTGCCCTCATGGAATGTGTCCTAAAACTGTGTATTAGCTCATAGGCTTATGTGTATGTTGGTTTTTGTCTAAACTGTGTATTGTCCAAAGTTGGGTGCTTTTGAACTACCCTAAACCCAAACTTTGATAGAACTTATGTGTTGGTTAGATCTTGCAACTTATGTGTTAGTACAACTATGTGTTGGTAAGGTGACTTTGTGTTTGATGTTTGGTTTGTAAGACTTGTGTGTTGGTACTGTCACATTGTGTAGTGCAACTGCAACTACAACTATGCCACTTATGTTTGGTTTGTAAAACTTGTGTTACTTGCACGTATGTTGTTACAGTTTTAGGAGTTTCTTATGAATGTTGTGTTGGTACCTCTGCTATGCCAAAATGTTGTTACAGTTTTGATAGTTGCAACAGTTGAAACAAAAACATGAAAGTTTTGATCACCATGCTTCAACAGAAGATATCATATCAAAGGGTCTACAAGTTTTAAGAGTTGCAACAGAATTTTGCAACAGAATTACATGAATCCAACATCAGTGGATTAAACATGAATCCAACATCAGTGAATTTTGCAACAGAATTAGTGAATTACATGAATTCATACTACATTGCCCACTTGACCATTCCAACATTAAGACACATGAATATAAACATGACAACAACAATAACAATTAAACGACTTTGATCACCATCCTTCAATCTCCTAATCATAGCTTCAGAATTCATGTTGTATGCCTCCTTTTCAGCCTCCAGCCTCTCCAATAAGGAGTTCTTAACAACAAGCTCTTCTCTCATCTTTTGCATCTCCATTTGAAGAGATGTACATGAATCCACTAATTGCCTTGTCTCTCCTTCTAGCATCTCTTTCTTCTTCACCAATTTGTTGATGATATATATGGCTCTGTCAGAAAACTCTTCATCTCTCCACGCAAAGAAATTACATTTCTTTGGGGATCTATAATGACGACAACCATAAAACCTTCTACCATAGTTCCTCTATGTATGTGCCATGGATTCCTTTGCTTGAAGACCACAATGACAAGCCCGTTGTTGAGAATTTGTTGATGATATACTTGAGCTTGACATTGATAACCTGAAACCATGATTTTGATCAACAACAATTCAACTTTCTGTACAATTATTGGTTGCATATTCACCCCCAATTTAGAGATTCCTCAATCGAGCTTTTTTTGTACAAATTGAGCTTAGTCGAGCTTCGGTACCAATCCAGCCCCAAATCACCCTTTCCATTTCAATCGTTTTGTTCAATTTTACTCAATCTAGATTGAACCCTTAATTTCACACTAACAACAATTCATCTATCCCTACACCAATGAAGAATATAAACTCTGAAGGAGAGGAACGTCCAATCCAAGCCCATATCGAACAAAAAACCAATCATTTACAAAAAACGAAAATTTAGGGTTTACAGGGATTCAAACTTACAACCGAAAGAGCCGTGGGAATTGGCAACTCAATTGGATCCTTCTCGTCGTCGGGCGTCTTCAGTGTCCGGACTTCTACAATCCTCTTCAATCTTCAGTCTCAATCACCAATTCCTCACCTGTCGAGCTTCAAGTCTTCAACGAGCACAATAGCCATGGCGTTTACAGATATGAGGTGGAGTATATTAAGATTGAAAAGGTAAAAAAAAGAGGAAAAGGTAAAAAGAAATAGGAAATATAAGACGCACGCACGCGCGCGTAAACGACCTTATGACGGAAAATTGAGTAGGGGTGGTTGGTTTTTAAAGGAATGGGTAATAGGGGTGGTTTTCGGTAAATTGATATTAAAAGGGTGGTTTAGAGCAATATGGCATATTATAAGGGTGGTTTTAGGTCATTCGGCCTTCTTCAAATCGTGTCTTCGGTCTTCTTATTACAGTTATGCTCAAAACTAACCTAAACACACTCAAATCATGCCTAAAATACAAGAGATAACCATACTAATCTAGAGCGTATCAATATCCCTTTGATCCACCACTTGACCGGTTCTGACCCACATCTCCAAAAGCCACTGACTCTGGCACTAAGTTGGTTATCTCCTTGGATTTTTCCACTGTCAACATAAGCTGATATGCCTTATTGATGAAGGGC
Organism: Fallopia convolvulus; assembly: GCA_964016875.1. Lineage (NCBI taxonomy): Eukaryota > Viridiplantae > Streptophyta > Magnoliopsida > Caryophyllales > Polygonaceae > Fallopia > Fallopia convolvulus. The sequence continues at coordinate 13,006,391 of OZ024728.1, read as the reverse complement.
AAGGGATCCTGTGACAATATATAACTCTTGGTTGCCTCATATTCTCCATTCAGATTCATCAGGAATTGCATCAACCTATCTTGGTTCTCAAGTTCCTTGACTTTAGCTAGAACTTGACACTGGCATTTAACCAATATTCCACACACACAACTCGGGATTCCATTCATGAAGTTCAATTCATCCCAGCACTATTTCAACTTTGCATAATAAGTTGTTATGCTCAAATTCCCTTGTGTGGTACATGTTATTTCCTGCTTCAATTGAAAAATCAATGTAGCATTGCACTGACCATACCTCTCTAAGATTTCTCCCCAAAGTTCAACAGTTGAATGCACGCAGAGCAAAGACCCAGACAGTTCAGCAGACATCGAATTCAATATCCAGCAGCAAACCATTCTATCAGCCCTTTCCCACCTAGCTAGATCAATAGGACTTCCTTCGGGTTTCAGAACCGACCCATCTATGAACCCTAACTTCATTTTCACCCCCAACGCCATCTTAATTTGATGACTCCAGGTAACAAAGTTCGTTCCAGTGAACAAAACTGAGGTTAGTGACATACCGGGGTAATCTGAGTTGCTTAGATTCAACGGATCCCCTTGATTCTGTCCTGCACTCTGAGCCATCTGTGCGATTTGAGCCAAAATCCTTGCTCCGTCTTCGCCAGTCATCGTTGCTTTCCAAATGTACCTTCACGACCCTCGATTTTGTGGATGAACTCTCGATCGCTCTTTTCTCGCTTTGATCACGCTAACCAAGCTCTGATACCAACTAGAAATCGATGAGCGAGTTTGTGCTAATTTGGATTGAGGAGCACGAAAGAGCTCAAGAGAATACTCTCGAGAATGATCAGAGTTAAATTGATTTCAAAAAGTTTACAAGCCTTTATAGTGGTTGGTTATAACAGACTACTCTAGTTAGTTAAAAGTAACTACAGTAAACTCATTAAAATATCTTTTGTAGCAAACGGTTAACCAAATACATGACTCAATAGGGTGCGATTAGTGGCGGACCCAGGGGGCTTGTGGGGGCGGTTGCCCCCCCCCCTTTCTTACTGTGTTGCAAATAAATGAAGTAGCTCAGCTGGTTTGTCAGCCCCCATTCATGGAGACGAGAGTTCGAAACGCTACTCCCATTAGATTTAATTTTTTTTCCTCCTTGCTCGCACAGTCGCACCTGATCTAATCTTTAAAATTTATTTTTGCACTACTGGATCACGTGATCCCCCACCATCTTCATTCACCCGTATCAACAGTAATCCTCTATTCCAAAATCTTGTTCCACTTTAGTGTTTCAATTAGCTATATAAATATTAAATTAATGTTAAAAAAATTTTAAAAATTATATTTGTATTTAAAACAACTATATGTATATGTGTTCAAATTTTTAACTTAAAAATCATATTATACAATTTTTAAAAATTAAAAGGGTAATATTTTGTACGAAAATCATTCTCTTAATTATTAAAAATTTTATAATAACATTTTTAAGATAAAAATTTGTACACATATACATATAGATGTTTATAATAGCAATATAATTTTTAAAAATTTTTTAACATTAATTTAATATTTATATAGCTAATTGTAACATGGAAGTGGAACACAATTATGGAATAGAGGATTAGCGCTGCACCTGTATAGGCCTATACTCTATTTTCTTCACTATTTCACTTTTTTTGTTAATGAGAAAAAACGAAATATAATTAAAAGCGTATTCATGCTATTTGTATTTAATTGATACTTTACTTTTCTTAATTTAAGTTAGTTTTTATTAAATATATTAAAAAAGTAGTTTCTATTAAATAATTTAAAAGAAATTGACACTTTGTTATATTTATTATGTAAAAATGGTAAAATGTGGTTACCTTAATTATTTTATATGCTTTTGAATGATATACTAATTAATTATTTCTACTTTTCTTAATAGAAAACATATTAAATTTCTATATATTAATTGAGTGTATTATTAAATAGAATAAATTGTTAGTTTTGATATTTAATATAAAAATATTTTATTTTTATGATTTTGTATTGTAAGTACCTTGAATTATTGGACGATCTAGTTCCTTTATAGAGCTAAAAGATTTTTAACTCGTTGGAAGTGGCGGTTTTTGAGAAATCTCGTCCCCCCTTTCGAGATATCCTGGGTCCGCCACTGGGTGCTAGGGGTGGCAAATTCTGATCCGAACCGAAATAACCGATCGAACAACCCGATTCGAGAACCGACCGCTATCCGAAAAAAATTACAAAATGAAATCTGAAACCGACCCGATCTGACCGATTATACCCCGAACCCGAAAGCAACCCATTTAAAAAGCAACCCGAACCCGATTATATCCGAAAAGACCAACCCGATACATACCCGAATCCGAGCAACCCGAACCCGATTATACCCGAACCGGTTGTACCCGAAAACCGAAACAATCCGAACCCGATTACACCCGAAACAACTCGAACCCGATTATATCCGAGACTTGGAATAAGATCTTATTTATGATTAATGTATAAGATCATGTAAATATAAGAGATCAGATAATTATTTGGATATTGCATTGAAATCATTTTAATATCTTATTTGTTATTAATATATACGATCATATGAATATAAGAGATCGTATAATCATTTAGTTATGAAATAGTCTTAGTTCTCGCACCTTGTACAGAATTTTATAAATTATTGTATTATGTATTTGTACTTGTAAAATTTTGATCAAACTGATGATATAAGCAAGAACATTCTAGAAAAACTATACATATCTTATCTAAAAAAACTATCATTTCTAAAAATAATCATTAAAAATTGAAATACGAAAGGATATTTTAAGAATTATGTATATCTTATCTAAAAATAATCCTATCCAAATATAAAACTAATATATTAATTTTTTAATATATAAAAATATAAATAATTAAAAATAATTCGATTAAATTTCAACTAATCGGATTGATTTAAAAAAGATAATGATATATTTTAATATGGAATCATTTTATATATTATTTTAACCTCACATTAGTATATAGTAATGATTGAAATCATTTTAATGACTTTAGAATACTTACCATAGTCTCATATAGTCATAGATTCCAAAATTATTATTCATCACAAAAGATATATTTCTTCAATAAAATGTAATGATTTTATTTATTTATGTATATGATCTTGAAAATGTACATGACTATAAAATTATTATTTATGAACTGAGACCATTTTAAATTATTGGAGTATAACGTACATCATATAATCATTAGTTGTAGCATGTAATTAGTTGATTGCAATATCATAAGAATTTTTTATGGATATAAAACCTTACATATGTTTAATATCATATCATTTTTACTTGTGATTTGTGAATATTCTTTCTTATGAATTTGTAAATTGTGATCATTTATTCATTTGATTGACTTTTCATCGGTCAAATATTAATTGATTTATTCTACAAATTGTAAATGCTTATTTCATATTTAAAAACTCAATATCAAATTCAAATTCAAATAGTATATTATAAATACAGCGATTCTTAATATTATCATGACCCATTCATTGAATTCATTTAAGTTTTATCATACCACTTAAATAAAGTTATTTTGAACTCTTAATATTGATTTCAACCGAAATTCAATCAATATCTAATTCAACCAAAATTTGATTTAACCGAACACCGATTTAACCGAACAGATTCAACCGAAATCCGATTCAACTGAAATCCGATTCAATCGAAAATTGCAAAAACTAACTCAGCCCGAAACCGACTTAAACAAATCCGACTAAACCGAAACCCGAATTTGCTTGACCGATTTTGACCCGATAACCCCGATGTAACCGACAATTTACACATTCGACCCGATCCGACCCGACCCGAAATACCCGATTACCGATCACACCCGTTACTGATCGAAACCTGAATGATCCGAAATCCGAATAACCCAACCGAAATCCGACCGATTTACTGAATTGCCACCCCTACGGGTGCGACGACTATTTGATGTTTTGACACGTGTGAGTGTGAATTTTTTTGAAAGAGAACATTATCTAGTTGTCTAAGCATTGTTTTCGCATATCATTTACTTTGATAATGTCCTTGCAAGATCTACTCTTGTTTTGAGAACTTTTGCAAGAGAATGATAACGGAGAATTGTTCCTGTTTACTATCATTTTCGTAGAGAATGAAGTCAAGAGCATTTTTCCACTTGCCATTTAACAAAGGGCAAACTCCATCAGCCTTCTTCTTAGTCTTTTATTATTACAATGATTTGTTAGGCAGATTCTGGTTGCCATTCAAGGTTGAGGTTGAGATGAAATAGGAGATTAGCTGTTCGTTCACAACTATGTTTGGCTTGTGAGCAGTGGCAGCTCTCAGGTTGCGCGTACTTCCTTGAGACACCAATGCTCAACATGCTTGGTGTTAGCTTTTCCCAAACTTTAAAATGAAATTAGGTGATTATCTTTTGGTAGTTCAGTATGAATTTATGTGCAACCATGAATGAGCTGAAGAATAGCACTTTGCTATAGGAACAAGCTGAACAGATCTTACCCTCTGTAGATATTATACATCTTAATACCTCCCAGGTTATTCTTTTGTTGGATGTTATTTTGGATTTATTTGGAACAGACTGATGGATTTGGTCTGCTAACCATACAATTCACTTGTGCTGTTTATAACACTCTGTTTTGCCTTCTTTATATTTTGGCATTTTTCAAAATTGTGTTCTTTCATTGAAGTTTGAAGCATACCCTTAAAAATAGAGAATACTATTTTTATTCGCCGATTATAGAATTGACCTTGAATCCGATTTTGATGCCCTTTATCTCCTTATCAATCACCCCTTGTGATGGGAATCCTTGGCGCTAAGATGTGCATTTTATTTTGTTTGAATAGTTATTAGAATAAAGTATTTCAGTTAGGATTATGATCCCTTCTTCATGATTGGATACTTTGCTTTGCAGACCTGCACAGGAGAAAGATGTTTCAACTATGGCTTTCTGCTTATTCAACAATTGATGTCAAGGAAGCAGCAGTTTTCTTAGGAATGAGCGAGGACGAGGCTACAAAATGTGAGACCCCGATTCCTTTCTATAGACACATTATCCTTATTTTTGATAATGCTTTCTATAGACACCTTGTTTTGGGTTCTAAGTTTTTAAGTTATTAAGTTTTTACTTTGCCTCTTTTTCGTCTCTTTCTTTATGCGTTCTGTGGTCGTGTCGGGTCTCTTGGTCTTGCCAACTATACTAACTTAAGACACTACCGCCATTTTGATCTGAACTAATGAGAACCGTGTGGCTTTAAGTTATTTGGTTTTGGTAGACGATCTTCCGTTTTCCTTGCCTCCTTTCATCCCCTTCTCATCTAATTATAGTGGTATTAGTACTAGTGGTGGCCAAATGAGAAGTGATTAATATAGATGTTTTACAGGAGGGTTGGACCCTGGAACCCGATTGATGTAGATGCTTGCATTTTTGTACTTTGTAATGCTTGATATGATCCTTGGCCCATGAATCCATTTTTGTACTGATGCTTTGGCTTCTCTGCTGGTAATATAGATGTTTTACAGGAGGGTTGGACCCTGGAACCCGATTCTCGAATGCTGACTGTAAAGCAACAGGTGGTTGTCACAGACCAGAAACTAGATCACAGCAAACTGCAGCGTCTCACAGAATACGTATTTCACCTTGAGCATTAATGATCTTCACCTAGGATTTCTTTTATTTTGGATAAGATGCCATTTCAGTGTACATGTTTTGGTCGAATTCAGCCTATTGGAGTTGGTGCTAGACATGACAGCTTCCAAGTACAAGCACTCTCTTGTTGCATGTCTCCTCTTGTTAACTGTTAAGCAAAGAGATTGAGCAATCAGCATCCTTTTTGTTCCTTGTGCCTTCTTAAAGCTGTTCTTGTGTTTTGAGACATTATATTGGATTATCAGACCTACCTAATGCATACCAATTAAATTTCTAGTGAATTGACAGAAAAGAAATTTGAACTCAGACTTTGCGATTTCATTTCTTGTCTCTTAAATTCTTCTTTATCTATTTATGTAAAAAATAATTTTATAAAATTAAATTTTCTATTAAAAATTTATAAAATAATTGTATTCTATCTAATGCTTTTATCTTTTTCTTTTTATCTATTTCGTTTAATTTTCATACATATTATTTAATTTTTTCTATTTAACTCCTCTTTATCTATTTATGTAAAAAATAGTTTTATAAAATCAATTTTACTATTGAAAATGTATAAAATTATTCTGTTTTATTTTCTATCCTTTCCTATTTATTTATGGATGATTTAAATAAATAGCAAAAAAAGAGGCTAATTAGGTGGATATTAAGGAGTGTGTGAAAATTAACTAAATAGCAAAAACCCCCATCACCCACCCCCCACCCCACTCCCACCGAGTTGACTCGGTCATTGACCGGGTTGACTCGCCCGTTGACCGAGTTGACTTGGTCGTTGACCGGATGTTGACCGGCCGTTGATCGGCGTTGACCATCATCACAATCATCACTATCATCACTTTTATAACCGTCATCACAATTTTTTCACCGTCATCACAACTTATTTCACCGTCATAACAATTTTTTGATGACAAAAAGTATAATAAAAGGTAAAAAGTGTCATCAAAATGTCTTGATGACACTTTTTGATGACAAAACGTATCATCAAAGGCATTCAACCACATAAAAACAACCGTCATCACTGTCATCACAATTTATTTCACCGTCATCACAATTTATTTCACCGGCATCAAAAAATTTTGATGACAAAAAGTGTAATAAAAGGCAAAAAGTGTCATCAAAATGTCTTGATGACAACTTTTTGATAACAAAAAGTATCATCAAAGGCATTCAAACCATATAAAAACAACCGTCATCACACGGTTCGAACCGTCATCAACTATCATCACTTGTCATCGTTACTTGATGACGGTTTGATTGTCATCAACTATCATCTCTACTTGATGATGGTTCGATTAATTTGTCATCAAAAGGGCCTTGATGACAAACAAGTGTCATCAAGTGTCATCAAACTATCATCACTTAAGCGTCATCAAATATGTGTCATCACTATCATCGTTGTCATCACTACTTGATGACGGTTTGATTGTCATCAACTATCATCATAAATGTCATCTCTACTTGATGACAGTTCGATTCTCATCAATCGTCATCGCTATTTGATGACGTTTCGATTGTCATCAATTATCATCACTACTTGATGACGGTTCGATTAATTTGTAATCAAAAGAGCCTTAATGACAATGGTCTTGAAGAAAAACAACCGTCATAAAGTGTCATCACTCAAAGTTTGTTCGTTTTTATCATCATCACAAAAAATAGTTGTCATCAAATCTCATCCCACATAAAAATAGTTGTCATCACCGCATAAAAAACGATTGTCATCACAAATGAAAAAACAAAGTTGTCATCAAATATTTATCATCACGTTTAATTTTTTAGTGTCATCATATATCATCACGTTTAATTTTTTAGTGTCATCACATATAACTTTTAGTATCATTATTCAAAGTGTCATCAAATATGTGTCATCACGTACGATTTTTTCATAAACTGTCATACTACTTGAGGACGGTTTGATGTCATGAACTATCATCACAAATGTCATCTCTAATTGATCGACGGTTCGATTGTCATCAATCGTCATCGCTATTTGATGACAATTTGATTGAATTAAGAAAAACTAGCTCACGCCGCGCTTTCTCATTAGATACGCAACCACAATGGTCACGCTGCACATCCAATACACAACAAATTAAAATAGATAGCATCACTACTTGTTTGGCAAAATCCAATTTTAAGCTCTTAAAGGTGAACATACAATTAAGTTTGTGCAAAGTTATAGGAAATTAAGAGATTGTTGGACTGGAGTTTAATTAATTGATTGATACTTTCTGGATATTCCGGCCCTGCAATGTACGAGCACTCCACCGCCCTTGCTCTTTGCTTCTTCAATAAAATCAAAGCACTGGTTGAATCAGGAAAGGATCTTATTCTTAAACTACAGAGATCAACCAGCATATAGCATCCACTAACCAGTACCAGCTCCAAGTAACGTTTGAACTAAGTGATGGTTACTTTTTAACTGTACTAAAGTAGAAGAGTCCAAAGTTCCAAATGAGCAAGAGCTATTAAAAGAAGTACTAATTTCATTCTGTTGTACAATACTGAATCTCAAGCTTCTAGAGACCTAAACGACTTCCTAACACTCCGAAGAACACTCCACATGAAGGTCGATACAACAAAGAGGAGAATTCCCGTTACAACGGCATACTTGAGGCCAAGATTCACAAGCAAATTCACCAACAGACCAGCAAGCACAACACCAAAGAAGTTGGCTGATACAGCAGACCAAAAAGGCATGTCTAGAATAGAAGCAATGATTGCCCCTATCCAGGCTCCAGTGCCCGGAAATGGCACCGCCACAAACAGCATCAGACCTCCTTTGACCCAAGAAAGAGACCCTACACAACACAACACAATTAAGCATTTCAATAGTACGTAGCTTGCTAGAGATTACACCAAATCAATTAGTTAGGGTACGTTGCAGATGAACGAGAATTTATAGGACAATTAATTAAGATGTAATTAAATTTGCACCTCTTCAATCCGACATGGTATGCTGTCAGGTTTGCTGGAGCCCGAATTCAACACCATATCCCTAATCTTAATAACCTTCTCTGGATTCAAGTTACTGCATGAATGGAAGTATTGATCCCCATATGTTAATATGTTAATGGTAGAAACAACTACCTTTTCTTCTTGCTTTTTGACAGGGTCCTCAGCCTTCACAACTTCTTCTTGAGTTTTCTCTTCAGCTCCAATGTCTTTTTGGTTCTTCAGTGACTGCAGCAGCTCCAATGTCTTTTGGTTCTTCAGTGACAATGGAATTACTTTAAACTATAAAGTGATCAAGCCATCTCTTTGTTTTGCATCTTGAGATGGTTATGGGAACCTGGAGAAAAGTAGCAAATCTTGAAACTAATAGTAGCCAATCTAAATCTACTAGAGCATTATAAGATATTTGTACTAGAAGCTGACTGGATTTTTAAGATTAGTGGTGCAAAGGGTTAAATGCAAGAGACTACTCAGAATACTTAGTGGTTCTAGAAACCACCAATTATGTCATAGAGAGGCCTAGACCTTAATTTATGTACTGTGTGAACAAAATTTCAACAACACTATTTCAAATCAGTCCCCAACACAATCTAAATTAAACAAAATCAAACCAAAACACAGATTTGGAGATGCCATCAATCAAGCGAAACCAAACAAGCAACACAATTTCTGGCTTTTCACTTGCAAATTAAAAAAAAAAAAACAACATCTAGTGATCCAAAATTGAATTAAGAAAAACTAAATCACATATTTCTTACTGCCATAGTGTGGCTTTTCATCTCATCATCATCATCATCATCATCCCTCTTGTAGCTTGGCCTTCCATAGCCTCGACTAGAGGAAGAATAAGTCGTAGTAAACTCTAGATTCCAATCATCTGCTCAAATCACAAACAAGAGATCAAAACCTAGTCATTAAAGTTGAGAATCGAACCAAAAACCCTAAGACCACACCTTGTCATTGCCCTTTTCAGTTGGAAGTTTGAAATTGGGTCTCGCCGGCCTTCTTTTCCATCTCCATGTGTCTCGATTTCTTTCATGGCAGTGGAGGAGATAGAGGGATGAAATACCTCTTTAAATCGATGCGGCAGAGGCCTTATCAACGAGATGGAGAGAGTGCACGAGCTTGGCTTCGGAGATCCATGGTGAACAAAATTGCATCGAGAGAGAGTTTGGAGCAGAGAAGCGGGGGGAGAGAGGAACAAGGAGGAGAGAGATAGGAAAAGAGCGTGCTCACAAATATTGCAGATTTATATACTTGACAAAAATCTAATTAATTAAGGGGGCTTAACAAACGCCTAAATAGGGTGCCCAAAAATGCTTTTGGGCTAAATTTGTTCTTTATTTATTTCATTTAATTTTTATACATATTATTTAATTTTTTCTATTAAATTCATCTTTATATATTTGCCTAAAAAATATTTTTATAAACTTGACTTTATTATAAGATTTATAAAATGATTTTATTCTATCAAATTTCCTATCTTTTTCCTATTTATCTATTTCATTGTTTTTCTTATTTTTTTCTTTTTCTATATAACAATTTACATTTGAAAATAAACTTTATATTTCCTAAGTATTATTGTGGTAATACCAATCTCAAAAACAATCTCAGTTTTCTAGAAAAATAACCTATTAAGAATACTTTATTGTATAACAACAACAACAACAACAATTGCCCAGTGGAACTCCCTTATGGAAAATCTGGGGGTAAAGATAGGGGTCCCCTGGCGTAACGCTATGGGGGAGTGCCCAAAGTAAGTCGATGGAGTGATTGAGGCTTTGTTTTCATCGCCGGCTGAGGAAGCTATCGATGTTCTATTGAGCGAGAATGATGACGAAACTGCCAGTACAGATCATAGAAATGAAGACGATGATGATTATGCCCGATATGTTCAAATGATATCTCTGGTGGAGAAGGAAATCGAGCTAATTGTGTGTTGTTTGTTGTTGGTCATGAATTGCTAGTGGAACTGTCTACTGAATACTTTGATCTGGCTTATTCCCATTTAGAACATGGTGTGTTTGTGGTGTATATGACAAAAAGAGTTGGTTTTGTAATACGACATGTTAATATTGATGTAATGTTGGCATTTCAGGTTCCTCTGCAATCGTTCTACAGTGACTATATGTTATGGTATTTAATTTTAGACTATAATTCTAGATTTGTTGGTGTCTTAATCCAGACCTGTTGGAACAATGGTTGTTCCATGGTTTCTCTTAGTTTTGATGATAACAAACCTAGTTAATATAACTTGCTTCTACATGTAAGTGTTTCAGGTAAACAGGTACATGGTCACGAGTGAAGGAACATTGTGAGGAACGATGGAGGGAACGAGTGACAGATTTAGGAAGCGCGTCTCCGAAGGAACGCGGGTTTCTATAAATGGCAAGTTACCATATCTTCTGCAAGCGATCTTCTACGAAGATTTACAGTTGTAGGCGGTTGCTTAAGGAGATAAAAGAGAAGATAAGATCAATCTTCACACGGTCTTATCTTGGGAAATCCGAGATCATTCGATTTTGGGAAGAATCGGCATGGTTGAGGATCCGAAATCACAAACAATCTTTTTCCTTATTGTGTGGGATTTGTTAAGTGGAATATCAGCGTAATTAGGCAAGAATTACGTATGAGATCAGACTTAACTTATCTTATAAATAGCTAGGGTTAGCTAGGGTTAAAAGGGGTGGTTTTCGAGTGGTTGAAGACGACGAACTTGAAGAGAGAGCTTTTCAAGTGTATGAGTGTGTGGCTTTTTCCGGTGAAGAATCCACAAGTAAGTCAGTAGTTTACTTCCATTTAGGTTTACGTTTAGGGTTGTAGAAGTCTAGTTGGTTGAACTTCGGTCGGTGCCGTAGTTACCAGGAACTTTGGTTGGTGCCTTAGTTACTTGACTTGCCTTGTAATCGTTGAAACTTAATAAAGGTATTCTATTGAAAATCCTCTGAGAAGGATTCTCAGGGGTAGAGGTTTTTCTTTCTACGACTTGTTGGTCGGATAGAAATTTTTCCTCTCTAAATTCTGTGTTCTACTATTTATTTCCGCTGCCCAGGGAACCTTACTAGTTCCCTGTATTGTTATTAACGCGTCACAATCCAACAAGACCCGTTGTAATGGTTTTAATTTATGTGTGATGTTAAGCCCCTATTATGAATGCTACTGTTGTTATGGTAATGCACTAATGCCTCTATAAATGAGAAAAAAGGTGCACGCATAACTGGAAGAGTTGATCAAATGCGGGAAGGATGGTTACTCGATTTGAGTGAGATCGTAACAACAATAATTCTGGATTAGATCATTGACTGCTGTAAGTATTATGATGGTTTGAAATATGTAGATTTGTGGAAGAAAGAATTCCCACATCGGAAATCCAAAGAGAAATTAGCCTAAATATATACCTATGGGTTACTCCTCCTATCACCAATTGGTTTTAGGATGGAACCCCATGGGCTTATGTGACGGGCATGTCGCGCATGTGCGCTGGGACGGTCTCCCCCTCCGTCCGTATTGTGGCCCGCCGAACTTTGACATGGTATCAGAGCGGTTTGATCTTGGGTCCCTGGTTGTTTGGGTCGGAAGGATGTTCCCCACCCGTGATATTGAGCTAGTTGTTTGGGCTCGTCGACGATCCGTCGGCTCTAAGGCCATTATGTTGTCAAGTGCTAACTGGGCCAGGCCAGTTACCACTTGAGGGGGCATGTGGAAGAAAGAATTCCCACATCGGAAATCCAAAGAGAAATTAGCCTAAATATAAACCTATGGGTTACTCCTCCTATCACCAATTGGTTTTAGGATGGAACCCCATGGGTTTATGTGACGGGCCTGTCGCGCATGTGCGCTGGGACGGTCTCCCCCTCTGTCCGTATTGTGGCCCGCCGAACTTTGACAAGATTACATAATATTATGAGATGGGGCTTGGAAAAACTAGAATCTACGAATCAAATATCCGATGGGCTCTAATGTCGATTATCCAAAAGATGATCCAAACCTGATACAAAGTAGGACTATGTTTTATTATGGAACGAATGACCTCATGGCTCAAAGAAAAAAGAACCGCTCAAAACTCACAAGTCACAACTACAGGATACTCTGGTCTATAGAAAAAGTAAGAAAGTGATAGAATTTGGGAGAGGATCTCCTATAAATAATATTGGTGTAACATGAAATTTGCTTTTTGGAATGTTAGGGGTATAGGAACGAAAAAATTTTGGACTCGCATTGAAACCTTTACGAAACTGTACTACATTAAAGTCAGTGTAATCTTGGAAACTAAAACGGAAAAGGAACCACCTGAAAATTGTTGGCGGAAAGCAGGATTCGACAATGTAGTTACTTCAAGAGCAAAGGGTCGAGCGGGTAGAATTTGCGTCTTCTGGAAAGAATATCAATTGCAACACAAGAAAACTTTCCGGTTAGTGGATAAGTACGACAGATTCATATTGTTCTTGCGCACTCCCACATGAAAATGAAAAGAAAGAATTCTAGAATTGTCTAACAGTGTATGTTTCTAACTCGTCGATACCTAGTATACTAATAGGCGATTTTAATGAGTTGTTAAGCTCGAGTGATAAATATGGAGGCAATAACCCAACGTCATCAAGATTTAATAGACTTCAGAATTTCATTCAACAATGTGATTTGGTTGATACTAGAACTACAGGAAATGAGTTCACTTGGAGGAAAAGAAAATTGGATGTGGAAAATACCCACGAAAAAATGGATAGAGTATTAGTTTCTTATAAAATTGCACAATAGTTTCCCGACTTAATAACACAAAAGCACACATTTTCTTTTTCTGATCACTACCCAATATCCTTTGACATTAATGGTGAGTAAGTGTATAAAGGAAGACCGTTTAAATTTGAAAAAATTTGGATGCATAGGAAAGATTTTAGAAATTTAGTAAAATAGGCTTGGAGAATCCAGAATCAAGGATCCCATATGTTCAATTTAGTTCAAAAAACTCGGCTATTAAAGAGAAAAGTTAAATTTTGGAATAAATATACATTTGATAATATTTTTAGGCAACTGGAAGAGGTAGAATCAAAATTATTGGAACTGCAACATGACCCGAGAAAGGACAAAGACAAGAATGATATCATACGTCAAGAATGATTAATAGAAAATAAAGAACTTCTGATTAATTTCCACAAAATTTATTGGGCACAAAGAGCTAAGCTAAAACACATAAAAAATGCAAATTCGAACACATCGTATTTTCATCGATGTGCAACTGGGCGAAGAAACCACAAACGAATTTAGTCAATTAGATCAACAAATGGTACGATTATTGTGGGGGAAGATAATGTGAGACAAGAAATACAACATGAATTTAGACGTCGGTTTTTGAAACAATCAATAAATCAAGAACACCTGGAAAATTATTTAAAACTAATTACATCAGAAATAACAAAAGAGGAGAACTCGATACTTATCCAGGATGTCACTAGTACAGAAATCAAGAATGCAATGTTTAACTTAGGAAAAAATAAATCTCCAAGGTATGATCGCAGAGTTCTGTCAAAAATATTGGTGCATTGTTGGTCCTTCGATTATTAAAGTCATAAAAGGTTTCTTTGAATCAGGTTATTTATTGAAGGAAATTAATCACACGTTCATTTCGTTGCTCCCAAAATGTGACAAGCCTACCGAAGTAAACCACTATCGACCTATCAGTCTTTGCTCAACTGTTTATAAGATAATAGCCAATATTCTATCGGAAAGATTAAAAAATATTCTACCCAAAATAATTCATCCACTACAAGGAGCATTTGTTTCAAATAGAGCAATCCAAGATAACGTTCTTATTGCCCACGAGATTTTTCATACGTTCCGACAAAGACGAGGCAAAATTGGGTGGGCGACAATAAAATTAGATATGGAAAAAGCTTATGACAGAGTCGACTGAGAATTTTTACAAAAGACTATGTAAAAGTTTGGATTTCATACGTAGTTCGTCACATGGGTTATGCAGTGTGTACATACGGTAAGTTTTTTTGTGTTGGTGAATAATGAACCTACGGAGATTTTTTTTCCCGGAAAGAGGTTTAAGACAAAGGGATCAACTGTCTCCTCTACTTTTTATTATTAGCGTTGAAATTTTGGCAAGATGATTGCAAAAAGAATGTGCAGCAGAACAGAGAAATGTGGGATTTCCATTAATGAGGGGTGGAACTAGAATTCCGTTCTTATCCTTTGTTGATGACATCATTATATTTTGCCCTACCACAATGAAGGCATTTCGGAAAATTAAAAGCATTCTGTCAGAATATTGTGATGTATCAGGACAAAAAGTAAATTTTAATAAATCAGCTTTTTAGACTAGTTCAATCCGTAATAAAACGACACATCCAGAATGAGACTGAGATACCTCATAAAATGTCACTCGAAAAATATCTAGGATGTCCTATAATAAACACTAGAGTGACTAAACGAACATTTGAATCGGTTATTCAGTCCATAGAGCAACAATTGTCCAAATGGAAGGCTAATGCGTTATCTCAAGCAGGAAGAGCGACACACATTAAATCTGTTCTAGGCACAAAACCATACTATGTGATACAAAAACTTATGTTTCCAGATGAGTCTTTACAGAAAGTAGATTCCATAAGCCGAATTATTTTTTGGAACAAACCAAATGCGAATAATCCTATATAGGATGGGATAGAATATGTAGGTCTAAGAAAAAAGGGGGTCTAGGATTCAGAAAAGCAAAACATATGAATATCTCTTTATAGATGCGACTACTATGGAAAATTCTAACAGAACCAAATAACATTTGGGTCAAGATTATCTCTGAAAAGTACTTAAAAACAGAAAATTTGTTTACTTATTCAGAAAGTAGAAACATGCCATGGCAGTGGGCTAAACTAATGCGATTAAAGAATAAGATTCTTAAAGGTCTCATATGGCAGATTGGTGATGGATGTAATGTTCGATTCTGGACGGATCATTGGGTCACAAATTTCCCCTTGTTGAATATTTGCTCAAACAAACAAGACATAGATCTCAATACGACTGTATCATAGTTCATCGATGAAAACAGACAATGGAAGACTAGAGATCTAATTCAACCGTTACCAAAAGAATGGGCGGCAAGAATCAAGTCTATATTAATTCCCAAAAACAATATTAGAGATCGACTGTATTGGTACCCGAGTAAAAATGGATGGTTTTCTACTCATTCAGCTTCATCGTTTATATCCATAAAGATAGTATAAGAGATTGTGACTATGAATGGATTTGGAAATTAGATGTAATTCCAAAAAGTAAAATTATTAGTATGGGCAAATGAACTCCCGAATAAAGATCAACTTTTACAGAGACATGTGGTTGTGACTGCGGAATGTCCGTTATGTTTATGCTACATTATTAGGATGGCAACGACTGGTTACATTATTAGGGATCACTGCGGAAAAGTGATCTCAATGAATGGTTATGCTAATGAAAACTTGAACGTTATTCAGGCTGAGGCAAGATGAATGTATGATGTAGTTTGTGAAGCTAAGGCCGGGAATATTTCAAAAATTGAAATAGAAGGAGATAGCCTCGTGGTGATAAATGCGTTAAAAGGAAGTAAATCGTGCCCTTGGCATATTGAAATGTTAATAGCAGATACGCTGGTTATTTTGCAGTCCTTTGAGATTGTTTGATTCCTTCATGTACCTCATGATTGCAATAAAGTGGCTGATTTGATCATTGACCTTCGACATTCGATTAGTGTCAATCAGATTCAGACCTATTTAGGGCTTTGCACCCTCATCAATAAGGAGGCTCTAGGCTGAGAAATCTTGGCCTAATCTTTTCCTACTCAAAAAAAAAATTCTATTTCCCATGAATTTTAATTCCCATAAAATCAATTCCTAGGAAGTCAAGTTCACGGGAATTAAATTTCTATGTTGAACGGCTAAAGATATTCCTATAGAAGATAGGATTGGTTAGCCTGAAATTTTTTTTATAAAGATTAAATCTAAGAATATAATAGTAAACAATACTAACATTAAAAATTAATGTTGGTATTAATTATATTTATTTATAAGATCTTTCTAAGGTAGATAAAATCGATTATCTTAGAGAAATTATAAAGATTTTATTTAAAAATATAATAAATAAATTGTAATATTTATAATAGAATAATGGCCAAATGACTGAAAACCACCCTTATAATATGCCATATTGCACTAAGCCACCCTTTTTGACGGGAGTTGGGGGTGGGTGGTCATATATTAACGGAAGCCCTTATGAGGGTGGTTTTCTATAAATTGATATTAAAAGGGCGGTTTAGAGCAATATGGCATATTATAAGGGTGGTTTTCGGTCATTCGGCCTAGAATAATTGGTCGTGGGATTTTTTCAATATATAATCTCCCCGTTTAGATATATTTGTCGTTCTAGGCTGATTTTCTTGTTGAATAATACATGTCATTTTACATATTTATCACACTTTTTCTGATATTATCCTTATCAATTAAAAAGAATTTCATAATCTATAATACTATAAGACTAAATCTCAATGACAGTTAATGCCCCACATTTTATACATAATATATTATTTCTATAAAAGATCATAAACAACTTTAATTAAACATTAAATGTCAATTAATCATGTACTTTATATAGAAACCTATAGAATACCAAAAGTCAAAAAAAAAAAAATTAAAATTAAAATTGATCACAATACTGAACCCCCATATATCATCAATGTTACAATTTAATTTCAATAAATCACAAATTAATTTTCAATTTTTTTTCACCAAAAATATATACACAATCAATGATATAAAATATCAATTAGAATAGTAAATTTGTTCTTCTCTATCTATCTATCTATATTATAAAGAAAAAATTCGCCATTTATGACCAAATATTCAATTAAAAGGAAAGAAAAAAAAGTTAAATAATTTAATTAACTCATTGCTTATAAAAATAATAAGTAATGCACGAAAATATTATCAATTTAATTCCAATTTATGGCCAATTTAATTTTGATGACCATTCAATTTTTCAACTTTTCAACTTTTCAATTGTCTTCCAAGTCATTTTGAAAGCTTACGATAATTAAAGAACAAAAAATTAAATGTTTAATTATAAGAGGTTATTTCTATTTAGGTGTCTCTTCAACTTTCTAAACTTCAATTCATTTTTAATAGGTTGGACATTTAAATTAAAATAGAGGAGATAATATAATAAAGATGATTATTTGAAGGGTAAGTTTGTCCCGTGTGTTAAATTTGTTATATTTTTATATTAATTTACTTCTTTTTTTTATCATATTTCAATAAATTAAAATTTTCAATAATTTTAAAAATAAATGAATTATTCTTTATTCAAAAACCGTTATTCCATGCATATAAGGTTCATATGATAAATGCACGAGCAAAAACTATACTTCACAATTATTCTTATTCTTATGCAAAAAGAATACTTCTAAATTTTATAAAGTGCATTTTAATTATTTATAAATATAGTAAGATAAATGAACAATTATGAAAAAATATATAATTTAAATATTTAAATACATAAATACGGAGTATATCTTTAGGAGAAATTTTGACGGCGATTTTGCAGTAATACACCAACTAAAAGTGTTTATTGCAAAAATGACCATGTTATACTTAAATAGCATTTGAATACCCACGTGGGCATCTTTGCTATAAAATGAACATTAATAAATCTTTTTTTAAATAAATAAAAATTCTTATTTTGATTTATGAGTTTTAAAAGAAATATGAAAATTATATCCTGTCTTTCTATATAGTACATCCTGTCATTATGTATGCTTTATCCTGTCGCCGGAGAATTTTTTACTGGGAGTAACCGCCGAGCAGGGGGCACCGGGGCGGGGCGGGGCAGTGGGCCGAGGGGCATCGGGGCGGGCTGCACGAGGCACTGGGGGCTTCGGATTCGAGTTGCAGACTTGCAGAGGGAGGCGTCGGATTCGAGTTTGTAATGGGGGAGGCGTAGATCTGTAAAAGAAAGAAGGGTTGAAGATGAAGGGAGTAGCCGCCGAGCAGGGGGCGCCAGGGCGAGGCGGGGCAGTGGGCCGAGGGGCACCAGGGCAGGCTGCGCGAGGCACTGAAGGCTTCGGATTGGAGTTGCAGACTTGCAGGGGAGGCCAGCGGCCTCAGATCCGGCTCCTGGATCTGGTTCTTGAAATCGAGCCCGTTGTTGTGGGCCTCGAGGATGAGCGGGACGTCGACGGCGAGGAGATTGTCGGGGTCGAACTGGTTGGGGAGGAGGTGGGAGAGGGGCTGGAAACCGGGTTCGGAGGACGAACCAGGTTTGGGAGGGACGAGGATTTGGATGGAGGGGGCGGAGCGGATTTCTTGGAGGAATTGGCGGCAATGGCCGCAGGGGAAGGCGAAACCGACGACGTTGAGGAGGTTGGGACGGGGCTGGAGGTGGACGGAGAGGGTTGGTGAGGAGGAATTGCTCGGCGTGGACGGAGTGGTGGAGGGGGAGGCCCGGGAATTCCAGATTCACGCCGAGGAAGACGGAGCCGTCGGCGGCCAGGGCGGCGGCACAGACGGGGAAGGCGGAGATCGGGACGCGGGCGTGGCGGCGGCCGAGGTCCACGAGGCTCGGGAGGAAGTCGGCCACGGTGGCGAAGCCGTGGGATCTGGCCAGGGATCCGGCTTCGGCCGGGTTTAGGACGAGCAGGGGGCACCGGAGTAGCCGCCGAGCAGGGGGCACCGGGGCGAGGCGGGGCAGTGGGCCGAGGGGCACCGGGGCGGGCTGCGCGAGGCACTGGAGGCTTCGGATTCGAGTTGCAGACTTGCAGTGGGAGGCGTCGGATTCGAGTTTGTAATGGGGGAGGCGTAGATCTGAAAAAGAAAGAAGGATTCAATTTTCGTATTAAACAAAATTAAACATAAATATTTAATTTAACTTTTTTTTAATTAAAAAAAATTGCATTTGGGGGATGAGTGGGTATTTTTGCAATAAAAATGAGTACCCACTTAATTAATTCTGGTAAAGTTGCAATTTTGAAAAAAGGTATACCTTTTTCGCAATATTGACTTTTTTTTTGTATATTTACTACTAATTTGTCAAATTTTGACCCGTGCGTATGCACGGGCATCACAACTAGTTATATAATAGAAGTTAAAAGATCTTCACAAGATTGTGAGTATTTAAATCAAATCATATGACTTTTTAATTTTTGAAACAAATCCTAAAATGAAATATCTATCCATCTATTACTAATAAGTAATAACTAAAGCCAAAGTAATTTCTACCACCACGTTGCGCCACATCACCCGTTTATTAAAATAATAATTTAAATAGTTAATTATGCAAAAAAAGGGTATCTCCAAGTAAACATAAAGATAAAATAATATTTGTATAAATTTATCCCCAAATAAACATAAAGATAAAATAATATAAGTAGATTTGACCAATATAGATAAAAAACACATTATATTTATTATATTTGTAAAAGATAAATTAAAAAAGGGAAATTCCGGTTGATACCCTTGAGTTTTTGACTTTTCTGAGTGGTGGCCTACAAAAAAACTTATTCGAAGTGGTACTCTTGAACTTTTACAAAAGTCCGGCGGGTGCCCTTACTTGTTAATTTCCGTTAGTTTATAACTAAATTAGTATGTTTTGTAATGAAAAAATATATTTTTGTATTTAATTAAATTAAATCACAATTTTAATTAATAACAATGAAAAAAACATATAAAAATAAAATATATTTTTCAAGTAGATATTATGTTGTACAATTCAAAATTTTTAAGTTAAAACCAAAAATATTATAATATTTATATTAAAATAAATATATTGCAAGATTAACATTTTCTATGTAGATTTTATATAGTAATTTTGACAATTTTTAAAAAAAATTGATCGAAATTAAAATTTTAATGTAATTCGAGATTACCATAATGAAAGTTCTATTAGTTTTTTAAAAAAAAATCAAAACTATTACATAAAACCTACATGAAATTTTTTAATTATGTAATATATTTATTTTAATGTAAATATTTTAATATTTTTTAAAATTAAAAGTATTAAATTATACAACATACAATCTACTTGACAAATATATATATATATAATATTTTTAATTTAATATTTTACATGATTTGTTTTAATTGTTATTAAACTAAAATTTTGTTTTAATTTAATTAAATACAAAAATACATTTTTTTCATTAGAAAACATAATGATTTAGTTATAAACTAACGAAAATTTACAAGTATGGGTACCGGCCGGACTTCTGCAAAAGTTCAGGGGTACCACTTGGAATAAGTTTTTTTCTAGGGCACCACTAGGAAAAGCCAAAAACTCGAGGGTACCAACCGTAATTTTCCTTAAAAATAGATAAGAAAAAATATGTAAATGTGATCACATATATATACTCGGAAAAGCCAAAAACTCGAGGGTACCAACCAGAATTTCCCTTAAAAAAAGATAAGAAAAAATATGTACATGTGATCACATATATCTATCTACTATAATACATTATAAAGCAGAAACCAAGTCTTTGTAAAAATTTGTGCCACGTGGCATAAGCTGAATAAAAAAATGAATTTTTATTCAACTTAAAAATAGACCTTTAAGGTACTATTAAATAGGTTGACAACTACACTTTAGGATCTTGCAACGCGGGCACGACGAGAAAACAAAATAAAAATATCCAACCTTTCTTTTTATAAAAATATAGAAAACGTATTTATGCATGAATTTCCGAAAAACCTAAATATTCAAATCCGACGAATCACTGCTAACAATAAATCATTCGAGAGAACAAAGACAAGCAATAGTACTAACTCCATCATAATATAAAATCCAACATCCTAGAAAGTCATAAATAAACTAGCGTAAAAACCCATCCCACTATGACACCCGCTCTTTACCGCTCCGGCCCGCCATCTGGCCTCGGTTCCTGCACGGCTCCCTGGTTCATACTTGGAACTGAAAAATATTCCCCGAAGGGTCAGCTTCTAATCTATCAAGTTAGAGAGAATACGGAAATTGCAGAACGTTTTGAAAACATTTCTAAAGTCAGCATACAAATCCACAATCGCAATCATAACTCTAAAGGCCAATACCTAAATTAGTTATAATCAGTCACACACAGCCACATACACATTTACAATCACAACCTCATAACAAAACAATTACTCCTTTTTCACAATCCGACTTCCAAGGCGCTCATCACCGCGCCGAGTGCAGAGGCAGACCCTCTCACTCCACTTCACAATCTCCCTTCTAACCCCGGCTAAGCCTCCACTGGAGCACTTGCCAAAAACACACAGATAATAATTTTCGTTTTGAAGGGGCACGGTTTCCCTGTCACACGGGTCAACGTAGCCAACTCTTCCTCAACGCCAGCTACGATGGGCCGTGTCGGAAACGGTACCAACACAGAGAAAACGTTCCAAAAATATTTTTCCGATAAAATACATTCAAAACAATTTTACGCACACAACAATTCAAGAATTTCAAAACAATTTAAAAGGTATTCGGGACTAGTTCCCAAAACCCGCCCCACAATAACGGTATGGAATCTAACAGGATAGAGAAGAACCGAGCAAGTCGAAAAACGACTTACCTCTTCACTTGCTTCCTAGTTGATAATTAAAGTTGGGGAACATCAAAGAAATCGGTTTCCTGATTAAGGTAACAATGGGTATTTAGAACGTGGAAACATTGGATTACGAAAGATATTAAGTTAAGAATCGAACAAATCCCGGCCACTTTGCATTAAACAATTCTAACAAAGTCACCTATACAAATTTGGATGCCAACCGGCTATTTCTAAACAATTTCAACTTAATCTGATTTTTTTTAATTAATTGTAACCAAACACACCTACAACTTCCAACCTAGTATGTACAAATGCTATTATATTTCCACGATCAACTAAATCCTACCCACATGCAAAAGCTAGCCTATAATACTACGTAACCATCTTTGTAACTTATAACTAACCATGATCAACTTTTTCTAATCCAACTTCACTAATTAACACTAACGTAAATAAATAATTTAAAGAGGACAACCACTAGGCTTAAAAACAAGATGTCTTCCTATACTGTTAACGATAAGTGAAGTTAATTAAAAAACTACCTTCTGCACAAACCGATCGGTTAAACCACACTCGATCAGTCAACAACCTTCCCCAACCCCTTTAGAAATTCAAATCCAAACGGTTTCAAAAGAAGAAACCAGTTCAAAACCTTCTGCACAAAACTAACCGTGGGCTCCCGTCTCTACCAGGCCACCGCCACCGGTGCCTTTCCGAGATCATCCCCGGCGTCCTCCGACACTCGACTCCGAACAGCGAAAGGAAAGGAAGAACAACAGGAAAGAAGAATGAGGGGTCGAACAGCCTTACCGGTCTCTGGTTCAATCAGATCCGGCCTCGAACGCCATGCAAGGAAGGACGGCTAGCGCATTCGGCAAGAGCGGGACGTCTTTGTTGCTTGCGAGAATAATCGAAAACCCGTAATTGCCGAGAGTTTGAAAGAATGACGAGGTTGTAGTCCGGCGTCTTCATGTCGACTCGACTCAGGCGGATGCGATCTCTAGGCACCGGTCCGGCGTCTTCATGTCGACTCGACTCAAGCAGATGCGATCTCTAGGCACCGCCACTATAGTTGCCCGATTGTGAAGACGATAAGAGTGCTCGGAAGTGATGGGAAGAAGAACAGAGAAGCGATAGTTCAATCTTGGATTTATGGCTTAGAAGATCGGGTGGTTAAACAAAAGAACGAGATAGATGGATTAGGATTAAGTAGATGAGTTGGTTAGGGTAGATAAGATTTTAGCTAAAGATAAGATTTAAGTAAAAAGGAATCTACTATATATATAAAAGCAATAAGGTTTGGAGCCACCACATTGCGCCACATCATATTTTGCCACATGTCATTCCTAAAATGCGCCACATCAGATTTTGACACGTGTCATCTCCTCATTAATTCATATAAATTATACAAATAAATTGGTAGTTTTGGAAACAAATCTTATAATATCATTCAATATTTTAGAAAGAATCCAAATTGTAAGTTTGGAAGTTTCTAGCATATCTACTATAAATATATTAATTATTCTTTCCACTTCATATTCCACATGGCAAATTTTTTCCACTTAATTAAAGTTTATTTTTATTTCCCAATTTTAGATAATATCTTAATTTTTGGTAGGAGATAATATCTTAACTAAAAAATTTTAACTAATGGTTGAGTTTTTTCCTTATAATCCAATAAAATATATATGCTCAATCTCATCTCTTCCATATTTTCAAAATATATCTTTTTTGCTTTATTTTTTTCATATTTTATCTCCTTCTTTTAAATTAAGCCTATTTATCAAATATTGTCAAGGAAAATAAGCAAGGTAGATTATTTTATGTTAATAATGTTTATTCTCAATTTTAAACTTAATAATCTATGTTTATTTTATTTTATTTTATTTAAAAATAATAATTTTTATACATATTACGGGCAATAAATTACTTATATTATATTTTTACATATAAATATCTTTTTTATAGTATATCTAAAAAATATCGAGTCATAGTCGTGCAGGGCACGACGGGGACAACTAGTAAGTTACTGTATTACTAATTTGTATTTAGGCGTAGATAAGTCAAACGAATGATACACTTTAAATCTTATACCCGAGATTACTTGAGGGTCAAGATACGCGTTTGCTTGTAACCCAAGGAATTCATTTTTCCGACCCAGAAGAAAAACGAAACCCTATTATTACATAATAATTCTAGAAAGCCCCTTTATATTATAATAACTTGATTTATATATTGATATTTGCTATACAATTTTTTTATGCATATTATTTTATCTTTTAACAAGATTTGTAGTATTTTTTATCTACATGGTGATATTTTCTAATACACTTATTTATAGAATATTATATTGGTTCCGACCCCTATTCTTATTATCTTTAATGTATATTATTATATTATATATTTTTCCACTATCTTATCTTCTTTACCAATATATTTATATCTACCCTAATTATTTTTATCTTTATATAAATCAAGTATTTTATTCATATTAGTGTCTTAAAAAAAATGGAAAAAATATTTAAAATATTCAATTCAAGTAAAATTAATATTTTAATAATTTTAATCTAAATATTGGACAAGATCTCAACAAATAATTAAAAAATATTTAAATATATTCAATTGAAATATGGGAAACGATTAAAATTTTTTATATTAATATGATAAAATTTTATATTTTTAGTAAAATCATCCCGTGAATTTCACGGGACTTGAACTAGTAATTTATTAAAATTGTAACTTTTCTAGCCACCACATTAATTCTGGCCTCACCTTATACTTAAAAAAATTATTTATATTATTTTTTTCCAATTAAATTCCTTACTTTTTATCTATTTATAAAAAATATTTATCTTAAATCAAGTTTCGATAATTTTTTTAAAATATCTATATAATTACTCGCCTAAATTATTTTTATTAAAAAGATTATATTATATTTGCCTTAATTTCCTCTTTGGATTTTTATGTAAATAATAAATATAAAAGATTTTTTATCTTTAAAAAAATTCTATATTTTTTTTATCTTTTCTTATTAATTATCTTTTTAACTTTTTATTGAATTTTTTTTAAAGAATTGAATTTGATTATTTTTTTAAGAATTTACATTGTTTTCGTCATATTTATTTATTTTTGTATATTTACTTTATTAATATCATATTTTTAATATATCTAAAAATTGATGAGTCGTAGTCGTGCATGGCATGACGGGTACAACTAGTATTTCTTCTGAACTAAGGGAGTATAATGTATATATATAAATGATTATAATATATATATAACTAAATGTATTTTTCTATACTATAAATTATTACATATATTTTTATTTAAATATGATATTTATACATTTTTATAATAAAAAAATATTTAATTTTTGCACTAGTTTTTACATGAAAGCAAATTTTATATTTAAAAAAGAAATCAACCTAGTACAATTATAAAGTAGAAACCAAGTATATAGAAAAATTGGTGATACTTGTCACCATGTGAAAAAGTTAAAATTAATTTTTTTGATAAATTTTGTCAAAAAAAAACTAACCACTTTCCCACTTCCACCACTAACCACTACAACTTATTTTTTAATGAACATATGTTTCAAAAATATTCTACTATTCTAATAATTTTATATAAATAGTTATTTTGAATTTATCTAAAAATCTTTTTTTATTGAACACTTGATTAAAAATATCTTAGTATTCTAATTGAGCTAACCTAAATCTTTTATTAAATTTATCTAACAAATACTATTTTTTTAATAATTTGTATGAAAATTATTATCCTAAACATCTCATACAAATTGTTATTTTGAAGTTATCTAAAATAAAATATTTATGTAGTTTTTTTCCAAAATTCAAAATTTGAGAAAATATTGGCATGAGATTGCACTAAATGCATACCTTGAATTCATTTTTCTAATTTTAGGTAATAAATTTACAAAATAAATAGATATTATCAAACACATACTGATTAAGTATTTTTTTTTATAACAGTATATAATAATAATTAGAAATGTAGAAGCACTACTCCAATTTAATTAAATATTTTCTAAACACTTTCATTTTGACAATGACTTTAGATTATATTATGTTATATATACTTATTTTGTCTTCTATGTTTTTTTCTAAAAACTTTGATTTTTGACAATTATTTTACGAGTATTATAACTTATTATATCTATTCTTGTTATAATCGTACAACAATTTTACAAATATTGAAAATTATTATATTTATCTCTATTATAACTCGTACATAGTACGAGATTTGCATTAGTTACGTATTAATGATTGAATGGTTGAAATTTCCATTGAGCACAGACCCACAAAATTAATTCGACGGAAATTTGTTTGGCTAAACTTAATGCACGTACACCGAGGTGCTTGTTCACAAATTTGCAATTGAACTTTGACGGGCCCCACGTACTGTTTTTCAGGTCCATCTACTTCCACGTGAATGAGCCGTTTTAACTGTTACAAACTTACAGCCCAGTTTCCTTGTCCTTCCTCCGTGCATAAAATTATCTCTCTGGAGTCTGGCCTCGGGTGCTTGCTCATTTGCATTCTCATTAAGTAGGAGAGACATAATAGTTCTATTTTTAGTAATCTATCCTAATATATTATAAAGCAGAATCTAAGTCTATTATAAAATTTGCGTCATGTGGCATTTTTTATTCAATTAATATCAAATTATATTTTAATAAATTTTGTAAAAACTTATAGTATTTTTGCTATATATATTAAATAGATAACATGTTTATATATTTTTTATCTATATAATTTTCTAACTATGGATTATGTATTAGTTTACTAGAATAGATAACATATTTATATAATTTTTATATACATAAATTCCTATGAGATGATATTTTCCATATTAATTTAATATTTTTTATCACTTAACAAGATTTAGGGTCTTAATATATATTTTTTTTTTATCTTTTAACAAAGCTTGAGCTCCAAGTATAAAATTTATATCTACATAATGATATAATTTTAAATAATAAATTTTTTTTATGTTGATATATTTTTATTTTGAGAAAAAGATATAATTTTATGTTGATGACTAAGATTATATGTAAATGTCAAATAAAAATAAAAATTTTAATTTTAATTTAAATTAATAAAATTAGATTTTCTTTATCTTTTTATGCATTTATATTAAATATTTTTTCTTAAATCAAAGTTTGATAAAAAAAAATAGAAAAATTTACAAATCTTTATGAATACTTGCTTAAATTGAATTTTGATAAAAATTTACATTACATTTTTCTTAATTTCCTTTTTATTATATTTATCTAAATATAGAATTTTTTTTTTATCTAACCCCACTTTGCATTTAAATTTTTTAATCTCTATGTTTTTTGTAATTTATTAACACCCCTATTTTGCAACATTGGGTATTACCACCAGTGACCTCAGATTTTACCGTCCAAAGTCACCCTAGGCTTTATAATGATATTAAAACTTATAGAAATGCGGAAATTTACATAAACGTTACATAAATAAACGGATGCTCACAAATGAGACTTGGTTCTTTAATTGAAGATGAAATTGACCAAAAGCGGAATTTTATTTATTGATAAGAACTTTAGTTCATTACATTGAGAGTCGTTTTACAAATGTAGCAGCGGAAAGTAAAGCCCATTTAGAAAGGGTTTAAAAGACGTAATTAAAAATACAAGTATGTTTTCCCAAGACAACTCATGTGATGATGATTTGCTTGGTTTTAAAAAATAAGAGATGGTGCACTATCTTCGGAATGTCTCGCTCTTATGAGAATTCCTTCCTTCAACGTCGTCTTGCCTTGACCTTCGATTCTCGCCTAACGCTTCTCGAACCTTCTAGCCTTCGTCCTCAACACTTTGGTGTGACTTCCTACAGTCTGGCATTTGTCGCGAAGGACGAGAAATACCAGGCAAAAATGCGGAAAATGTGGAATTAGTCTAAGGAGACTAAACAAGCGAGAATGGAAGTTCTCAAGGGTATTATGGTAATTTATAATATTCAAGAGATATTATCGGGATGTGTTTAAAGGTGTAGGTCTTTATGTAGGGCTTATCGGGACGGAGAAGAGTGTATCTCGAGAGGAGATAACTCGTTAATCGAGAGAAGAACTACGAGATTGTAGACTTCTTTTAGAGTAGGAAGTATGTTGGGAACATTATTAATTCATATGAGTTTTTGAAATCCTCTCGCGTCCTTGTGAACCGAGAGCCGAATCGATCATTTGAGACTGGTTCGGTTTTGGTTTCTTTTAAATGTGCTTGGGCACTTATCTAATGTCGTGATAAAACTTTCACTTATGTTAATGAATTTTTAAGATTGTGGGGGCCATGAAAGGGCCAAAGTCCACTTAAAGGAAGTGAAGGAATTTCAGGTCTCTTTCATCCTGAGTGTGCAGGCCTCTTTCATCCTGAGTGTGCAAGCCTCTTTCATCATGAGGATACCGGGCCTCTTTCATCCCGAGTATATAGGCATCTATCTAGTGCATAATATAATATCGCCTATGCTAATCCATAACGAATCTTGAAAAGAGATTTAAACAAACAAGACCACAAATCATCGGTCCTAAAGTTCAGTACTAGCGTAGTACGAATCATAATAACAATATGTCATTATTTCTAAGAATCGATATTCCTAGATTCATTTATTTTTTTATCAAACAAGTTGTTCCCAACATCGAGAAATTTCACAGAAACGAATTATCGAGGCTTCAAGGAGAAAATCCACTTGCCTTAGCTTTGTACGATTGCGTATTAACGAATGAACGGAAACGTTGTCCTTAAAACGAAATGGGAGCTCGACCTATCGACACGGAATATACGAACGAGCTTTAATAAGAATTTCTCTAATTCTTCTAAAGTTTTAAAAGTCTCTTATATTCCTTTTATAAGAGAAATAATAACTAAATTATTATAATAATAATTTAGGTGCAGGTGATAAAATAATAATATCCCTTATTATTATCCTTCTTTGTAATATCCTTGAATTCTTTATAAACTCTTTATTTTAATTTAATTATTATAATCCTTTGAAGATCAAGTCATGACATTATTTAAATTATTAAATATTCCTTTATCTTAGGTTAAAGTTGCCATTTAAAATATTTATAACCTTTTTATTCCTTAATGGGCATGCAATCATTATTAAATAATTCTTTTATTTATTTCAAGCAAGGTGATAATTATATAAAGTCCATAAAAATATACTTTTCATATTTATAAATCATATTGATTATAAAAACTATTCTTATGATGTGAAAAGTTCAAAATGCCCTTGTCACAATATTTATTTGTAATAACCGGGTCTCGTTTCCTTTGAGATCGGAAAAATAAGTCTCTTGTTTTTCAGGTTCCGATATTCTTGACCCGAAAAGTATCGAGTGGAAAGGAATTTTATTATTATTTCAAATAAAATAAAATAATAAATAATAAACTCGCTCTCTACTCCTTCAACTTCTTAACCAAATGATCTCAGTTGCCTAATATATATATATATTTCTTTTCCAATTAATTATTAGCTCATGCGAACTAATCCCATCTTGAGCCGATATTCAATCCCGCTATTTAAGCAAACCCTAATCTTTCAAAAACACATCTTCTATTCGTCATTATCCTTCTTCGGTCGTGAGAAACCAACGCTCGAAGCTCTCGCGCCCGAGCTCGTCCTCTTCTTCCGGTAAAACTCCGATTCCTTCCTTCCGGTTATTTTTCCTTCTTCAGAGGCTAACGCCTCTAGTGTTCACTTAGGATCCCTCGTGCAAACCACCTACAATTAGGCGTCGCTCGTCCGGTATCGCCGCCAACGAATACAACTCCCTTGGTGATTGTTGAAAGACCCAACCACCGTTGATAACGTGGTTCTCCGTCATCGCCGGTTCCGGTAAGACCGACACTCTGTTTCTTGCCTCCTCTGTTTTCCGTTAAGACCGGCGGATTACCGCCCTCGTTCCTTTCACCTCTCACCTTTGATGCCATGGTGGTAGTGTAATCCTCGGTGTTGCTGAGTCGAGCCGCTACCGCGTCGCCAACCACGTCTGCGCGGGTAATCGGTAAGCCACTAAGCCTACTTTGCTTCTTGTTCCTTTCTCTCGACCGGCGGTGTAGCAGTGGTGAGGCCTGACTGCGTGTAGATGGAACGGGGGAGATAGAGGGCATATTGAGGACGAGGGTTGTCGTTCGAATTGCATCGGGTTGGGTTTAGTAGAGGATTAGTCTCAAAACAATGGGTCTGGCTTTTCGGGTTCTACTGCAGGGGAGAATTGTTCAGAGTAAATTGTGTTATGCTGTGTTGAACGTGTCTAGTACTGGTGTTATTGTGTTTGGGTTCAATTGTATTTTTTTTTTACCAGTTGGGTGATGTTTTTTTTCGGGTATGAGTGTATAATTTGGGAGGGAATTAACAATTAATTAATTTGGGGAGCAGAATGCGGGTGGTTCAATTAATTAAGGGAGTAGTCATTGTTGTTGACAGTGATTCAATTAATTAACGGTTTTTCTATCCTATGCCCTAAGGGCATAGGTTAAGAGTACTAAATTTGGGAACTAAAACCCTAATAGGAAATTAATAAACCCTATTGAAAAAATAATTAAATCTAAATAAATACAAATTCCAAATATATTACCATTTTTAGTCTCTTAACCTATGCCCTTGGGGCATAGGTTAGAAAAATCGATTAATTAAAGTAGTAGTCGTTGATTTTGACAGGATTTCTAAATCCTTCACGTTGAAACTTTATATAAGCTTTCACGTAATAATTCCTAGTACTCCGCAATTAATGTTTATCCGTTATTTTGGTTAGGGAATTTCCTTCGTTCGAATCCTTACTATTTCACGTCCACCTAGTTGCCCTCCATACTCGAGGTAAGTCATTTTCGACTTGCTCGGTTCTTGTCTATCCTACTAGATCGTATACCGTAATTGTAGGATGGATTTTGGGAACTAGTACCGAGTACCTTTTTAAATTGTTTTGAACTTATTGGTGTGTTGTGTGTAAATGGTTTTGAACGCATTTTATCGGAAAGAGATTTTTGGAACGTTTTCTCTGTGTTGGTACCGTTTCCGACACGGCCCATCGTAGCTGGCGTGGAGGAAGAGTTGGCTATGTATGACCTGTGTGACAGGGAAACCGTGCCCCTTCAAAACGAAAATCATTATCTATGCGTTTTGGCAAGTGCTCCAGTGGAGGCTTAGCCGGGGTTAGAAGGGAGATTGTGAAGTGGAGTGAGAGGGCCTGCCTCTGCACTCGGTGCGACGATGAGCGCCTTGGAAGTCGGATTGTGAGATGGAGGAATTGCATTGTTATAAGGTTGTGTTTGTAAATGTGTATGTGGCTATGTGTGACTGATTATGACTAATTTAGGTATTGGCCTTTAGAGTTATGATTGCGATTGTGGACTTGGATGCTGACTTTAGAAATGCTTTTAAAAACGTCTTGCAATTTCCGTATTCTTTCTAACTTGATAGATTAGTAGCTGACCCTTCAGGGAATATTTTTCAGTTCCACGTATGAATCAGGGAACCGTGCAGGAACCGAGGCCAGATGGCGGGGCGGAGCGGTGAAGAGCGCGTGCCATAGTGGGTTGGGTTTACTTTAGTTTATTCTTTACATATTAGGGTGTGGATTTATTATTTTGTTGGAGCTAGTATTATGTCTTGCTTATTATGATTGCTAGAATAATTCAGTATTAGTAAGAGTGTTATCGGGTTGAATATTTTTGGGAATACATGCATAACTATGTTTTCTATGCTTTCATTAAAGGAAAGGTTGCATGTTTTATTATGTTTTCTCGTCGTGCCCGCATTGCAAGATTATAAAGTGTGGTTGTCAACCTACTTAAATAGTATCTAGTAAGGTCTATTTCTAAGTAGCGCCCCGTCGGAAGTCGGGGTGTTACAAATTGGTATCAGAGCCAGGTTGACAACAGGGCACATGGAACTGACCAACGAGTGTACCCGAGGTCCAACTTAAAACCAAAAACGGCCGGTGTTTTTAAAATGTTTTTACTGGGGTAGGCATGCTGGATATAGGGGGTAGGTGACACATCGCGACTCCGCCCCATCCGCCGAAGGACCTCACGTAGAATAGTAAGAATTACGTTAATAAATAGGATGTTTAAGTTTTGACTGTGGGACTTTCTGTTATAGATGGCCCCACCAACCAGAGCGGGAGTTGCTGAAGCCAGCGGAAGAGGTCACGGTAGAGGCCGAGGTAGGGGCCGTGGCCGGGGTAGAGGAGAGGGCCTTGTGGTTGTTGAGCCAGAGGTACAACATAATGTTTCTCATCAGGAGGAGGTTGCTGAGAGTTTGGATATGGCTGCTGCTGTTCATCAGGGGGACAATGCATCTGTCGCTGGAGGGGTTCCCCCAGTTAACGGGGCACAAGTGGGAGGAGGAGTGCCACCAACAGGACTGGCCCTAGAGGTGAACGCTGCGATCCAGCTGTTGTTGCAAACTTTGATGGGTGTGGGGGTTGCACCTAATCTGAACGCGGTTGTGGGGCAACAAGGGGCTGAGAGGAGGGCACCAGGACCAGACTCTGTTTTGGCAGCCCAGTTGGGAGCACTGCCAGATTCGCGAGGACCAGTGATAACTGATCGTGTGGTCGAGCTGAGGAGACAGTATCGCGAGCCTCAACATGACAACTGGCTCGCGGAGTTTAGGAAGACTGGGGTGACAAACTTTGCGGGAGCTCAAGGTTCCGACGTGGAGCAGTGGTTGAGGAGGGTGAAATCTGCGTTGGACTCCATTCATGCATCGGGGGAGAGGAAGATGTCCTTGGTACAAAGTCTGCTACAGGAGAGTGCTTTTGACTAGTGGGAGTTGTGTAGGGATCATCCGACTGAGGTGACTTTTGAGGAGTTTGAGAGGAGGATTCGAGATCAGTATTGTCCTCCGGTGGTGAGGATGGCTCGGGAGGCTGCTTTTCGGGATGCTGGACCCGAAAATATCACAGTAGCTGAGACTATTCTCAAGTTTCAGCAAGAGTTGGTGGCGGTGTCGAATGCTGCCCCTACTGAGGAGTTAAAGATCGCGACCTTTCTGAAAAGGTTGCAACCGCATTTACGTGCATATGTGTCTGGTCTCCGACTCGCGACATTGATAGATGTTCAGCAATCTGCTTTGGCTTATGCTATGGCCACGACCCGACAGAGTCAGCTAGAGGTACATACCACGGGGAGCAAGAGGCAGAAGTTGTCTGCCCCGACAGAGCCTAGGAGAGACGGTCGTCCCGACTCATCTCAGGAGCAACGATCAGGGTTTCAGTCACAGGGCGTTCAGGATCAGCACCGTCAGAGTCAGTCCACTGAAGGGTTGAGAGAGTGCTTCAACTGTGGAAGCACTGCTCATTTGAGGAGTCAGTGTCCGA
The DNA here is from genome assembly GCA_964016875.1 of Fallopia convolvulus. Classification (NCBI taxonomy): domain Eukaryota; kingdom Viridiplantae; phylum Streptophyta; class Magnoliopsida; order Caryophyllales; family Polygonaceae; genus Fallopia; species Fallopia convolvulus. Next base: position 12,972,856 of record OZ024728.1, on the reverse strand, counting down.
AGCCAGTCAGGAGCTGCTTCCCTTGTGGGAAGCCTGGCCATTTACAACAGTACTGTAATGTGGGAGCACCCTCACAGGGATCGTCACCGGGAACAGTGAACCATGTGCCTCGCCGTCAGCCTCAGCAGTTTCAATAGGCACCGAGTCAGGGCAGAGGTCGCGGCGCAAGAGTTAGTACTAATGGAGGCAATCAGCCTCGTATGTTTGAGATGAGGAGGGCTGACGCCTTACACGCGCCGACTGCTACAAGTACGATTTGGATTCAGTCTAGACCTGTACATATACTGTTTGATACGGGTGCTACCCATTCTTTTATGTCTTCTGCTTGCGTAGCTAGACTAGGACTGACTTGCACTGAGGGGGTATCTTTTGTTGTGGGGCTGTCTGACGGCAGTAAGGTGAGCGGGAATAAGGAGATTTTACAGTGCCCTATTAGAATATGCAATAGGGATTGGTATGCGGATTTCATAGTAATGCAGTTGTCGTCGGACGATGACGTGATTCTGTGGATGGACTGGATGAGACGCTACCGAGCTGTTTTGGATGCACACAAGGGTACAGTTACAATGACAGCAGATGATGGGACTAGACATGTGTGTCAGGAGTTAGAGCATGAGGGGCCCGGATCGGTGATTATTATGGTAAAGGCCGCCAAGTTGCTCAGTGATGGATGTGTAGGATATTGGTGTTATGTCCTACAAGGGGAGAAGGAGAGACCGCACATTCAGGATATACCAGTAGTGTGCGAGTTTGATTACGTTTTTCCCGAGGAGCTTTCAGGATTGCCTCCTCAGAGAGAGGTAGACTTCGGTATTGAGTTGGAGCCAAGGACGAGACCGATTTCGAGAGCCCCATATCGCATGGCCCCGATGGAAATGCAGGAGCTGAAGGCTCAATTGGAGGAGTTATTGGAGAAGGGGTACGTACGACCGAGTGCTTCGCCATGGGGAGCTCCAGTCTTGTTTGTAAAGAAGAAGGATGGTTCTCTCCGTTTGTGTATCGACTACCGGGAGTTGAATCGAGTTACCATCAAGAACAAGTATCCGCTGCCACGTATTGATGATTTGTTGGATCAGTTGCAGGGGGCTACGGTGTTCTCCAATGTGGATTTGAGGTCGGGATACCACCAGCTGAGAATTCGGGAGGAGGATATTCCCAAGACGGCTTTCCGAACGAGATATGGGCATTATGAATTTGTAGTGATGTCGTTCGGACTGACGAATGCACCCGCTGTATTTATGGAGCTAATGAACCGGGTGTTTATAGACTACTTGGACAGATTTGTAGTAGTGTTCATCGATGACATCTTGATCTACTCTAAGAGTAAGGAGGAGCACGCCGAGCATCTTAGGCTGGTGTTGGGAGTATTGAGACATCATCGGTTGTTTGCTAACTTGTCCAAGTGTGATTTCTGGATGTCTGAGGTTACCTTTTTAGGCCACGTGGTATTCGCCCAGGGAGTTATGGTGGACCCTTTGAAGATTTAGGCTGTAAAGGCTTGGGAGCCTCCGAAGAATATGAAGGAGGTGCGGAGCTTTCTAGGACTAGCAGGGTATTACAGAAGGTTTTTGGAAGGGTTTTCCCGGATAGCCCAATCACTTACCAACCTGCTTAAGAAGACCACTCGCTTTGAGTGGAATGAAGCCTGCCAGCGGAGTTTTGACGAGCTGAAGGGGAGGTTGACTTCGGCTCCTATACTTGCTCATCCTCAGGGGAATGGGGATTTTGTGATTTACAGTGACGCCTCCAAGGTAGGCTTGGGCTGTGTGCTGATGCAGAGGGACAGGGTGATAGATTATGCCTCCAGACAGTTGAAACCGAACGAGCAGAATTACCCCACTCATGACTTGGAGTTGGCAGCTGTGGTACATGCTCTGAAGATTTGGCGTCATTACTTGTATGGGAGCACCTGCAAAGTGATGACAGATCATAAGAGCCTCAATTACATCTTCACGCAAAGGGAGTTGAATATGAGACAGAGGAGATGGCTTGAGTTACTAAAGGACTACGACCTTGAGATCCTTTACCACCCAGGGAAAGCGAATGTGGTCGCTGATGCACTTAGTAGGAAGACGCCTCAGGAGCGTATGTTGGCTCATTTGACAGTTCAGCCAGAGTTACAGAGAGAGCTAATGAGGTACAATATTGAGGTACAAATTCAGCGTTACCAGGGCAGCCTGAGGGCCCTAGAGTGTCAACCGTCCTTGCTTGAGGAAGTGAGGCAGAAGCAGGAGAGTTTCCCGATGATTCAGGATCTGAGGAAGAGATTGAGCCGTGGAGAGGCACCCGACTTTGTGGAGAGAGCAGATGGTATTTTGTGTTTGCGTGGTCGGATTTGTGTGCCTCGAGATGCAGAGTTGAGGCAGAAGATTTTGCAGGAGGCCCATGCTACACCTTACTCAATCCACCCCGGGGCGAGTAAGATGTACAAGGATTTGCGACAATTTTATTGGTGGGATGGCATGAAGCCGGATGTAGCAAGATTTGTCGCTAAGTGTCAAGTCTGGCAGCAGGTGAAGATCGAGCACTAGAGACCTGGAGGAATGCTTCAGTCACTCCCTATTCCTGAATGGAAGTGGGAGGACATCTCCATGGATTTCGTCACAGGTTTGAGAGGGAATTTCCTTCGTTCGAATCCTTACTATTTCACGTCCACCTAGTTGCCCTCCATACTCGAGGTAAGTCGTTTTCGACTTGCTCAGTTCTTGTCTATCCTGCTAGATCGTATACCGTAATTGTAGGACGGGTTTTGGGAACTAGTCCCGAGTACCTTTTTAAATTGTTTTGAACTTATTGGTGTGTTGTGTGTAAATGGTTTTGAACGCATTTTATCGGAAATAGATTTTTGAAACGTTTTCTTTGTGTTGGTACCGTTTCCGACACGGCCCATCGTAGCTGGCGTGGAGGAAGAGTTGGCTATGTATGACCCGTGTGACAGGGAAACCGTGCCCCTTCAAAACGAAAATCATTATCTATGCGTTTTGGCCAGTGCTCCAGTGGAGGCTTAGCCGGGGTTAGAAGGGAGATTGTGAAGTGGAGTGAGAGGGCCTGCCTCTACACTCGGCGCGACGATGAGCGCCTTGGAAGTCGGATTGTGAGATGGAGGAATTGCATTGTTATAAGGTTGTGTTTGTAAATGTGTATGTGGCTATGTGTGACTGATTATGACTAATTTAGGTATTGGCCTTTAGAGTTATGATTGCGATTGTGGACTTGGATGCTGACTTTAGAAATGTTTTTAAAAACGTCTTGCAATTTCCGTATTCTTTCTAACTTGATAGATTAGTAGCTGATCCTTCGGGGAATATTTTTAAGTTCCAGGTACGAATCAGGGAACCGTGTATGAACCGAGGCCAGATGGCGGGGCGGAGCGGTGAAGAGCGCGTGTCATAGTGGGTTGGGTTTACTTTAGTTTATTCTTTACATATTAGGGTGTGGATTTATTATTTTGCTGTAGCTAGTATTATGTCTTGCTTATTATGATTGCTAGAATAATTCAGGATTAGTAAGAGTGTTATCGAGTTGAATATTTTCGGGAATACATGCATAACTATGCTTTCTATGCTTTCATTAAAGGAAAGGTTGGATGTTTTATTATGTTTTCTCGTCGTGCCTGCGTTGCAAGATCCTAAAGTGTGGTTGTCAACCTACTTAAATAGTATCTAGTAAGGTCTATTTCTAAGTAGCGCCCCGTCGGAAGTCGGGGTGTTACATTATTTATCCATCTCCTTATATCTATTACTAATAACTAAAGCCGAAGCAATTTCTGCCACCACGTTGCGCCAAATCACCCATTTATTAAAATAATAATTTTAAATAGTTAATTATGCAAAAACGTTATCTCTAAGTAAACAAAGATAAAATATTATTTGTAAATATTTATCCCAACTAAGCATAAAGATAAAATAAATTAGTAGATTTGACCAATATAGATGAAAAAGGACATTATCAATATATCATAACTATAACCTAAAGCGGAGGTTAAAAAATAATCTTTTAGATTGGACCATATCACCCTTTTTTTAAAATAATCTTTTAGTTTTGGATATGATAAATTCTTATCCATGTTTTTAAAACATAGGATAGAAAATCTCATTATTAAACAATCTTTTATTTTTGGATATGATAGATAAGAAGATCATTATGATATTTTTTTATGCTATCATACAAATTCTAGAATATTTATTTTATTTTTAGATAGAATCGTTTTTTAACTAAGATATCTTAATTGATTATTTTTAATTATTTATATTTATATGTTAAATAAAACAATCAATATATTAGTTTTTTAAAGCGGAGGTTAAAAAAATTATTAAACGACACATGTCACTTTTAGATTGGACCACATCACCCTTTTTTTAAAATAATTTTTTAGTTTTGGATATGATAAATTCTAATCCGTGTTTTAAAAATATAGGATAGAAAATCTCATTATTAAACAATCTTTTATTTTTGGATATGATAGATAGGAAGATCATTAGGATTTTTTTATGCTATCATACAAATTCTAGAATATTTATTTTATTTTTAGATAGAATCGTTTTTTAACTAAGATATCTTAATTGATTATTTTTAATTATTTATATTTATATGTTAAATAAAAAAATCAATATATTAGTTTTTAAATATTTTTTCATATATTAATTATTATTATTATTTTTAGATAAGATACTATTTTAAAGATAAGATATGTATATAGTTTTTTAAAAATATTCTCGCCTATATTAATTTATAATTATTATTTTTGGAAATAATAATTTTTTAGATAAAATATGTATAGTTTATTAAAAATATCCTATATAAAATGACACAAGTCAACCACACATTGAACCACATCATCCATATTTTTAATATCCTTTATAATTGGGCTATTTTTTATTGGTTGAAATCTCATTGTAGACCAATGTATAAATATTTTATTTATATCTTAAAAAATAAATTATTTATATTTATTTATTGATTTGTTAAACAAAATAAAAAAAACTGATTCATATAATTTATTTAATATAGCTTGATTTATTTTATTTTTTAAGTATTATTCAATTTGAATATTAATAATAATAAAAATTTCTAAATTCTAGAAAAACTTAAAAGATAATTTTATTAAAATAATTTATTTATGATAATTTGATTTATTATTAAATTGGGATATTTATAATAAAAAAGAGTTCTAGATTCTAAAAACCCTTTAAGTTTATCTTAGTTATATAGAAAATAAAAATTAATTTACGTCTTAAGATCATGATTATTTGTTCCTAGATAATTCATGTATTTGGAAAAAACTATTATTAATATTTTGTTTAAGCAAAACCCGTACAAGGTACGGGAATACATACTAGTATTCTTTATGACTAGTGCACATTATATTATTATAATATTTTTCCTCTTATCATCAATTCTTTTTTAAAGACATGCAAGGAGTTAAATTAAATAAAGTCTACCAATGAGATATTATCTAGATTATTTAAATCCAAAATTGATAATATTAATCTACTTTCCTTATAAGTTCAAGGGAAGTTCCTCTTTATAGTATGTTAATATTTAATATATCTCATTTATGCAATATCTTTAATATATCTTTATTATATCTTTTTACTCTTCATTTTAACCAAAAAAAATATCTCATGACCAAAATATCTTATCCAAAATATATTTAAGTTTATGATATGGTTTTTTTAAGGACATGCAAGCCCTTTTTCTATTTAAATAGTCTTAAGATAATAACTTTCATCCTCTTTGCTCTAATTCTTTTATTCATTATAATAAGCTCCTAATAAGGTAAACATATTATTTCTATTATAATTTTCATGTATATCAAACTCATATTTTAATCCCTTGACTTTATCTAACAATTTTTTCATGTCTATTATAATGTGTTTCTTTATATGAAGACACATGCAAGTTATTTATTTAATTTATTTAGTTCAATACTTGTTCTTATTAAAATAATTTATTCAAAATTTCTTACTATTATTACTCCAAAGCTTATAATAGGCTCAAAAGACATGCAAGTCTATTTTCTTTCTCTCTTTTTTTTAGATAGAGTCTTATTTTATTAAATCTCCTTTCTTCCACTATTTCTTTTATATTAAGGTAAAAATATGATCAAGTTAATATTATTTTCAAAATCAGAAATTTAATTGCTTAAAAGTCATTTATTTTATTCCTATAACTTATTGGGATTTATTAATGACTTACCAACATTATTTCCTATTTTAAATAATCCACTTATGATATGTATTCTATTTATTTAAATAAATATTATACATATATGTAAAATTATTTTATAAAGAGATAGAAATTAAAATACGAGCCGGGAAATTATACCGAGAGTTAGCGGAACGGGATTGGCACGAAAATCGAGACGGGGCGGAAATGGGCTTGCTTTCTCCTTTTCTTAAAATGGGTAAGGAAATCTGATTTTAATTAATGAATTGGGCCCAAAATTAATTAGGCCCAAATCTTCTAACTCCTTCCTTCTCCTTCTTTGTTGTACGCACAAACCAGAGGAGCTCCAGGACAGGACGATGACGCCCAGCAGCCAGCGATGGAGGCGAGCTCCGGTGGCCTCCTGGGCGGCGGGCGGCGCGCGCGTGATGGCCGGCCAATCTGCTGGTGGTCCGGCGTGTTCGGTGGTGATGGGCGGCCAAGGGAGTAGAATTAGGTTTTTGGGGGGGGGGGGGTTTGAAAAAAAACAGCAATTAAAAATAAGGCTTTTATGGCTGAATTTTGACAATTGAGAAAAGGTATTTGCTAGAAGAGAGAAGAGAGTTTGATGTGTGAATTTAACAATGAAATTTCAGCCTTTAAATAGGCAAATTTGTGAGCTCCCTTGATCCATGACAATGAAAATTGATCAATGGTGGGAGAGGAGTTTGATGCCAATTGGTTGAAAGCGTGTTAGTTTGTTGATGACAAAGAATGATGCAATTCCTTAGAAGGTGTTAGAAGCAATGGATGAGAATGGTTGAAGTCTTTCACATGCAATGGTTAAGCGTCAATTTAATCAGACATCAATTGGACTTGTTTGAAGAAGAAGAATAGTAGCATATATTATTAAAAGAGGGGGATTATGAGTAGGGAAGTTATAATGGCATAGCGGAAAAGGAGGTGTGTGTTCATGAGAATATGCAAGAGGTCTCAGGTTCGAGTCCTACCTCTTGCATTTTTATTTTGGCCCTTTCCCCTTATTTTTATTTGTATTATAAATTTAATTAAATTAAATTTCGAAATTTTTATTTAATGTCAACTAATTAAATTTTATTTGTCATTTTGTTAATCCTTTGTAAACTTTTTATAATTTATTATAAAAATTATAAAAATATTTAAACTCTCTTTTTAAGAGAAAATATTTAGATGAATACCCGACTTGCTTAATATATTTAAGTAAATTCTTAATTTCCATTGTAGTAACCTTTCATAATATAATATGAAATTATAAAGTTTATTAAATTCTCTATTTTAGAGAAAAAAATTTATTGGGATAAATACCCATTTTATTTTATTTAGAATTTAGCGGATATTACAAATTTAATATGGATGATAGGTTGATTAATACATTGAATTTTGTAAATTTTCATATACATTAATTTTCTTTATATTCTATTTCTTCGTTATGTAAAATTAGTATGGAAAACAACTTTATAGATGGATTGAATTTTGCAAAATAATACATAGATAATTTTCTCTTTATTTTATCTCTTAAATCAAGGACAAATGTTCTCTTCTATACTAATCTTTATATTTTATTTTTCATATTTACAAACATTCTTATTATTATAGAGTAAGAGATAAGAATTCTAATATATAATTTTAATAAATTAACTTTAAAAAAATATTTTAATAAATTATATTATGCTTTGTAGATAACATATCCTAATTATTATTATCTTTATAAAAAATCAAGAATTTTATACATATTAGTCTCTAAAAAAATAAGAAAATTTTATTTAAAATATTCAATAAAAAATAAAATCAATATTTAATAATTTTAATCTAAATTTGGACAAGATCTCCACAAATAATGGAAAATATTTAAAAATATATGCAATTAAAATATGGAGTACAATCTAAAAAAAATTTGTCTATTGCATAATTTATTATGATATTATATAAATATATTTAGTATTTTAAATTAATATCGTAGAATTGTATAGTATTTTAGTAAAATTATCCCGTGAATATCACGAGACTTTAACTAGTTAATTTTAAAAATGTACACTACTTTAAATTTTTTAAAGTACACTTTTTTTATTTTAAAATACCAAATCTATAACTATATATTAAAGTTATACCTTTTCGAGTCATCAGAACGATTCTGGCCCCACCTCATATTTAATTTTTTTAATTTCTATTATTATAACTTCTTTCTATGAAATTCTTTTTAACTATTTAAATTTATCTTTAACATCAAACAAATATCTATTTAGTATAACAATATCTTTTGAAAGCTTCCTTATACAAACATTTAAAATTAAAGATAAAATATTTTAAATATTTTAAAATAAATGTAAATCTTTTAGCATATATCTTTTGAAGAATTTATTTATAGATATATTAAATTTTTTATAATTAAAAATTAATGATAAATATTTATAATGTTTAAAGTTACTAAAAATAGACAATAAAATATTTAATAGATATATTAAAATATTTAATAATCTCTAAATTTACATACATTGAAAGTAATAAAATATGAATGATATTATATTTAATCTTATCTATTCTTCACTTTATCGAACCAAAAAATGGGTTTGGTCCCATCTTAAATTAAATTAATTAAAATTTAAAAATTTAATATAATTAATTATCTTTATCTTTCGTATTTTATTATATCTTATTTATTAAGTTAACTATTATTTTTTAAATTCTTATTTCTTCCATATTTGAATATATATATTTTATTCATATTTTATCTTCTTTTTTAATTACATATCTATGAAATATTATCAAGGAAAAAGAGAAATGTAATTATTTTATATTAATAATATATTTTCAATCTCAACATTAAATTTAACCATTTATATTGATTAAAAAATTATACATTCAACACGTGATAAAATTGCGTATATTAAAGTTTATATTATATTTTCAATTATAAGTATCATATTTATAATGTCTATAAAATATCGAATAGTAGTTGTACATGGTACGACGGGTACAACTAATTACTCTTAAATTACATAGACTAGTTTTACCCGTCGTACCATGTACGACTACGATTCGATATTTTATAAACATTATAAATAGGATATTAATAAATATATAAATATACAATATAAACTTTAATATAAGTAATTTATTGTTCATAGAATGTATATATTTTTTTAATCAAATATTATATTATTCCAATTTTATTACTTTCATGTACGTAAATTTAGAGTTTATCAAATATTTCAATATCTATTAAATATTTTATTATCCATTTTTATTAATTTTAAAAATTTAACTATTTATTCATTACTGTAATTTTTTATAAAAGAAAATCACTATATTTCTATAAATAAATTCGACAAAAGATATATGATTAAATATTTATATTTATTTTTAAATATTTAAATATTTTATCTTTAATTTTAAATACTTGTATAAGGAAGCTTTCAAAAAATATTGTTATACTAAATAGATATTTTTTTGATGTTAGAGATAAATTTAAATAGTTAAAAAGAATTTAATAGAAACAAGTTATAATAATAGAAATAAAAATTAATTTTTTTAAATATAAGGTGGGGCTAGAATCATTCTGGTAACTCGAAAAGGTACAACTTTGATATATAGTTTAGATATTTCCTATTCTTTTATTTTAAACATTATAAGTATTTATCATTAATTTTTTATTATAAAATAAAAAATATATCTATAAATAATTTCATGAAAAGGCATCATGCTAAAAGGCAAAAGATATTTATACTTATTTAAAAATATTTTAAATTTGTAATCTTTAATTTTAAATATTTGTATAAGGAAGTTTTCAAAAGATATTGTTACACTAAATAGATATTAGTATGTATTCCCGTACCTTGTGCAGGTTTTTTAAAATAAAATATTAATAATAAAATATTTTCAAATATATTTATTGTTCGAGAAAAATAATCATGTAAATGTTTAAATATATATTTTAAATAAAATATTTAAAATCAATAAACTATAAAAGTTGTTTATTTGAAACAACAATATTTTATTAGTATTATACTATTGTGAATTAAATTAATATCCAAAACATGATAATTTATTTAATTATAAAAATCAATAACTAATAAGATAAGAACTTATCGATTTATTATATACATGGGACCGTTCAAAATAACCTTAATTATAGTGATATAAGATTGTACGTAAATTACACTATCTTTATATTAAACTTAATTATTATGTCAAAGATTGGTTTTAATAAAAGGGGTGGTGTGGTCCAATCTAAAAACGACATGTGTTGTTTAACAATTTTTTTAACCTCCGCTTTAGTATATAGTTATGATGATTTGTTTGATGTTAAAGATAGATTTAAATAGTTAAAGAAGAATATAATAGGTAAAGTTAAAATATTAGAAATAAAAATTAAATTTGTAAATATGAGGTGGGGCCAGAATCGTTTTGGTGGCTCAAAAAGAGATAGCTTTAATATATAGTTATAGATGGATAAAAAGATAAACATAAAATAATTTCCATTATTTTTAATTAAATTTCGAGTTTAAATATTTTTTTTTAAAATAGATAGAAAAGAACTTAATTATAAAGAATAAGTTATTATAAATAAAAATTAATTTTTAAATATAAGGTGGAGCCAAAATCAATGTCTTGGCTTGAAAAAGATAGATAGATAGATAAAAAGATAAAGATAGAATAATTTTTATTATTTTTAATTAAATTTTGAATTTAAAAATTATTATTGACATAAAAAGATAGAAAAGAATTTAATTATAAAGTCTAAATTAATATAAATAAAAATTATTTTTTAAAATGTAAGGTGGTGCTAGAATTAATGTGGTGACTCAAAAATGTATAGTTTTAGATAAAGATAGAATAATTTTTGTTATTTTTAACTAAATTTCGAATTTAATTAAAAGTTATTATTCACATAAAAAGATAGAAAAGAATTTAACTATAAAGTCTAAATTAATATAAATAAAAATTAATTTTTAAATGTAAGGTGGGGCCAGAATTAATGTGGTGGCTCGAAAAGGTATATCTTTAATATATAGTTATAGATATTATAATTTTCCTATCTTATAAGATTTTGATAGATTTTTACTAAAAAATTAATAAAAATCTATAACTATATATTAAAGCTGTCCCTTTTCGAGCCACCAGAACGATTTTGGCCCCACCTCATATTTACAAAATCTATAACAATATTTTTTGAGCGTACGGGTCATAAAGATTATTGGAATAAGATAGAAATAAAAAAAAGAAATAATAAGAATAGAAAATAAGGTTTTTTAAATATGGGGTGAGGCCAGAATCGTTCTGGTGGCTCGAAAAGGAACAGCTTTAACATATAGTTATAGATGATTAATTTATCCTAAAAGATAATATTGCACTATTTTTGTTTGCACTAACTTTTATATTCACTTTATTATCCACGATACTCTCTAACTTCTTAAGGGGTGTCTTATTATATAATAAGAGGGGGCTAAATAGTTAACAAGCGGGAATATTCCGACCCTTGTCATATCGTTAAACATAATTAGATGAATCCCTTTCGGCAATGCATTAAAACTTAACATTAACTATTTAAAAGCTAAAACAACGTAAGAAGAGGACTATGGTGATAACTTAGTATACCCATACCCCTGTCCACTTTGATTGTGATATATTAATTGCACCAGCTTTCTTGTAGCCATTTATATATATATATATATATATATGATGATGATTTAGGGCTAGCCCCTCTCTTATCAAGTTATCAGATTGACTGGCATTGCTAAAATTGAAAAGATGATGATCAACGTTAGGAAGACGACGATGGTTCGCCCGGCTCAAGAGACGCCGACGAGGAGGCTCTGGAACTCCAACGTGGACCTTGTAGTAACAAGGTTCCATACGCCCAGCGTGTACTTTTACAGGCCCAACGTCGGGTCGTCGGGCTTCTTTGACCCGAACCCGATGAAGGAGGCCCTGAGCCGGGCTTTGGTCCCGTTCTACCCCCTGGCTGGGCGGCTTGCGTGTAACAGCAGTGGAAGAATTGAGATCGACTGCAATGGCCGAGGGGCGTTGTTCGTGGAGGCTGAAACGACGTCGGTTGTGGATGATTTCGGGGACTTTGCTCCCACCATGGAGCTTAGGAGGTTGATCCCTACAGTTGACTATTCAGCCGGGATTTCCTCTTTTCCCCTCTTGCTTCTTCAGGTGTATTATATATATATATATATGCTGCTTCATTCTTAATCGATCTTTGCCTACAACATTTTAGATTAATTTTCTGAAAATTAAATAAGAATTTGTTCATGGTTAATAGTAATTACTTATTATTTTATTTAGTATTCCATCTGTTTCGCAATGTAAGTCGTTTTTATCTCTAAAAAGTATTTCATAATATAAGTCATTCATTCCCTTATTTAATGTAAAACTTTCTAAAATAGGTCATTACTCTATTTAATTTACTTATCATTCCAACAACATTCATTAACTCAAGCAATTCTAGTGGTTAAAGAGTTAATAATACATGTGATAAAAACAAGCATTAAATTATCATTTTTTTTCCATAGACCTCACACTATTAATGTTTATAAAAGTTGAAACATAGACCTCACATTATTATTTTGAATGTCTCAACCAAATTACTTTATGAGCGTAACTACCCTAGTACTGATTATGAGCGTAACCACCTTTTCACGCCCTCATGGATACTAAGATTCTTAGTATTTATGAGGTTTTAGCTTTTTTGGTGATGCTTTTTTTTTGTTTAAATTAGTTAAATTTAAGTTTTCATCATTATATTGCTCACTCTTAAATTAGTAGAAGTTAACTCTTAAAACACTCAAATTCATAATCAAACCATATACATTAATTTCAAATTTAAAACAATCCTCTAATTATAAGGGGTGATTTAGAAGATTATTTACAAATTCAAATTGAAATAATTCGGTTATTAATTTTGGTTTTTTAATAGTCAAATTACACTAATTTAAAGACGAAAAGGACGTTTTTTTATTCATTTTTACTTTAACTGATCTAATGCAATATTTTGCAGCTTTAATGACACCTTTTCCCATTCTTCTTTTGAGGTTTTAGGTGGTTGCATTAATATCACCTATATAGAGACTATTAAAGCCATCAAATCACTCTATTATAGGACGTTCTTTTTAGATTTTCAGTAGTAGTAATAAAAGCCCTATTGTGTTGATCAAATCAAAAGTTGCTTTATGTTAATAATAATTGTTTTTCTTAACATGTGTAAAAATTACAAAACATCTTATTTACTTGATTGGAGGGAGTGCTAAAAGAAATAAGATTTTTTTTGACCAAAAAAAAGAAATAAGATTTTTTAGGATAAAAAAAATAAAAAAATAAAGTGTATGGCAAACAATGCCCTTAATTCTATCATTAATATGTTTGAACTATATACAGTTTGTTTGTAGTTCTACCCCCTTATAACAGTGCTTGTATTTATTCATCTTTAGATTTTGAATTAAAGAATATACCGTATGTTTTATATATATGATCGTCTTTATTTTCAATTACATAAGAAGTTTCATTATTTTTTCATCCCAATTATATATAACATGTAATCTTTTTAAACTCTACCGCTTGATGTGACTGATCTATGCCCGGTGATTTAGCCAAATTAAAGTACGTCAATACATTTTCACTTTTTTTTTTTTGGTAGAAATACATTTTCACTTCTTTAATCATTCATCATTTTATTATTTCTCAATTTTCCTATATATTTTAAACCATCAAATTTAGCTTCTTGAATCTTCGATTTCATATTTTGCATTACTTTTGCAGCTCACTTATTTCAAATGTGGAGGAGTTTCACTTGGTGTAGGAATGCAACATCTTGTTGTAGATGGCTCATCTGGCCTGCACTTCATCAACACTTGGGCTGACATGGCCCGAGGACTCGACCTATCCATCCCAACCTTCATAGACCGGACCCTCCTCCGAGCTAGAGACCCTCCCCAACCCAAGTTCAAACACATTGAATACGCGCCTTCTCCAAAACTCATACCAAACGGTCCAACAAATCCTAGTACTCCTAAAGACATAAGTGCACGCATGTTCAAGATCACCCGTGACCAAATCAATTCTCTGAAGGCCAAGTCGGCTAAGGAAGATGGGAAGCTCGCGAGCACCTATAGCACCTACGAGGTGCTATCAGGTCACATTTGGCGGTGCGTGTGCAAGGCACGAGGCTTAGCCGACACTCAAGAAGCAAAACTTTACATCACAATTGATGCAAGGTCTAGGCTGAAACCGGCTCTACCTCCCGCCTACTTGGGCAATGCCATATTCACCACTACTCCTGTGGCTCTAGCAGGAGACCTCGTATCCAAGCCCACCTCGTATGCTGCCCGCATGATCCATGATGCTGTGGCAAGGATGGACAACGAGTACTTGAGGTCGGCAATTGATTACCTAGAGTTGCAACCTGATTTGGCAGCCCTTGTTCGTGGGCCACACACCTTTGAGTGTCCAAACCTTGCCATCACTAGCTGGATCAGGTTGCCAATCTATGGCACCGACTTTGGATGGGGTCGGCCGGTCTTCTTCGGACCCGGTGGGACTCCATTTGAAGGCTTGTCCTATTTGTTACCGAGCCAGGTGAATGATGGAAGCTCATCTCTGGCGATTACTTTGCAGGCTAAACATATGGAATTTTTTAAGACCTACCTCTATGACATTTGAATATGTTTTTTTCTCAGATTGTCGAATAAAGATTCAGGTACCACTTATCATGCATAATAAATTAGGTGACATTCGTCAATCTTGCATTGGTCTATGGATATGACATGCAACCTACTGTACTTCTGAGCAATGAATAAATTTGTTTAATTTTTTTTTGGTCGAAATAAATTTGTTTAGGTGCACTCGTCAATCTTGCATTGGTCTATTGATATGATATGCAACCTACTGTACTTCTGAGCAATGAATAAATTTGTGTAATTTGGATGAGCTATTTTACACTCTTACACGCACGTACTAGTAAGTTTACCGAATGAAGTAATTAATTAACATTAACCCAGTACGTGTACATGAACTCTATTCTTTTTTTTTCTTTTCTGTGTTTAGAATGTATATTTGAACCTTAATCTTTTAGTGTTGTCACATACGGAGTATGGTAATTTCTAATCAATAATGATAAAGTTCGTGGCCGGTAGCTAGGTAGGTAGACTGGAGATGTATCGGATATATATGTACGTACTACGCGTTATGGGCCTAGCACATAAGCCATGAAGTTCCATCCTAAAACCAATTGATAATAGGAGCAGTAACCCAAGGACATATATATGTTAGGCTTGATCTCTCTGAATTTCAGTAGGTTATTATTCTCAACACGCCCCCTCAAGTGTCATTTCATACTCACAAGGTGATTTACCATAAAGAGTATCCTGTCATACTCCACTTTTATTTCAAAGCTATTGAATCATTAAAAGCCAAGCTTAACCTCCATGAGCTCGTACAGATTGCACACTTACACTGCTCATCATCCTAGGAACTGGGAGGAGACTTTCGTCTCTCAGTGCTCTTTTGGATTCAACTTAATTTAGTTTTCCCTTTGAACCTACATCTTGGGATCTCCAATCACATAGGAAGGGTTTTCCATTAAGCATACTCCTTAGTCATAGGCTTTAAACCCATTCCTCTTGATTATTTTACAACTTTATCTCGCGACAAACCTTTAGTAAATGGATCCTCTAAGTTGTCAATCGATTTGACATAATCTATCGAGATTACGCCAATTGAGAGTTGTTGTCTAATGATTTTATGTCGTCTTCTTATATGACGTGACTTACCGTTATACAAATGGTTCAGTGCTCGTGCTATAACCAATAGACTGTCACATTATAAACTTATTGTTGGCACTGGTTTGAACCACATCGGAATATCTTCCAAAAAACTTTGAAGCCATTGAACTTCCTTTGATGCTTTTTCTAGATCAATGAAATCATATTCCATACTGGATTTTGCCAATAAGCTTTGTTTTGAAGATTTCCATGATATTGCTTCACCACCTAGTGTAAATACATATCCACTAATTGACTTGAATTTCTAAAGTCTGATATCTAATTGGGATCACTGTAGCCTTCTAGATCTATTGGGTCTCCTCCATATATAGTGCATCATCCGATAACTTTAAGTATATTGCAAATAGTTCAATGCTCTAGTTATCCCTTTCTAATGTTTGTGCCAAGAATTTCTAGTGTAGAGACTTAGTATATTTACTGAATGTTCCAAATAAGGTCTTGTGCAATTGGTCAAGTACATCAGACTTCCAATTACTCATGCATACTCCAATTGTGTCACTCCCTCACCCAAGTTTTTAATCAGATGAGGGCATATGTGAGTTTTTGAAGTCCCACTTGAATATTTCTTGAATCTCTCTAGTACCTTTTTCAACATAGTGAGCTTGATACAAGATGATTCCTTCAAAATGTCTAGTGGTTTTGATCCCTAGTATATGACATTTGTTATTGCCAAGTCTTTCATGTCAAACTTTCCACTAAGCATGTTTTGGGTTTGCTTGATCATGTCTTTATTTCTTTCAATGATGAGCATGTCATCTACATACAAAAACAAAATAAATATATCCCTTTAGACTATTTTTGATGTAGATGCATTTATCACTTTCATTTATGTTGAAGCCATTTCACATCATTACATTGTCAAATTTTTCATGCCATTGTTTTGGAGTATGTTTGAGCCCATATAAGGACATTAAGAGTTTGCACATGCACCTTTTGTTCTTGTCCAAAGGCAACACATAACTCTCAGGTTGTTTCATATATATCTCATATTCTATTTCCCCATTTAGGAAAGCAGTTTTCACACCCATTTGATGGATTTTGAGGTTTCTTAAACATGTTATTACTATTAGCATTCTGATTGAAGTTATTCCCGTGACAGGAGAATAGGTGTCAAAGAAATCCACACCTTCTTTTTGTCGGAATCCAAGCACCACCACTGCTGGAAAACGCGTCTGTAGCCAGGAAAATAGACACGACTTCCGCCACAAAAATAACCACGAAATCACGTTAGCCACGACATCCCCAACGGATTGCCCTACGAAAGGTGCCCTGGGGCTAAAACACGCGAGGCTAAATATCACTCTGAAAAAGAACCACAAAATTCTAGTTTTGTGGCTATACAGCTGCGAATAATAGCCACGAACTAGTTCATTGCTAAATGTGTGGCTATTGGCCACGAAAGTCACGTTCAACCACATTAGCCATAATTGAATTTCGTGGTTGATTTTGAGTGCATCACCATCAAATTTTAGCTACAAATGTATTTTGTATCTAAATTCGAGTCAAATTTTAACTCAATATCACCCCTAATTCGTGGCCATTAGCCTTAAAATCTGCAATGAATATATTTAGTGGGAAAATTCGTGGCCATTTAGCCTTAACATTTGCACTAAATGTATTTGGTAGGAAAGTCTGTGGCCATTTAGCCTTGAAATTTGCATTAAATCTATTTTGTTTCAAATTTTGTGGTTAAATATAATTACGCATTTAAAAAAAATAAAAAAAATATTATACCATAATATTGCATATATGCATCATTATATTAATGTAATTACATAGTTTATAATACTTTTGTTGAAACATCCCACAACAAACAACATTCTATCCAAATGCTAATAAAAACCCAAAATAAACCAAAAAAATCCTAACAAGTGAAGCAAAAGCCAAAACTTACTACATGTTAATGCTAGCCAACCAATATAATTTCCTATGACAACAAATGGAGCAATGCCTAAACTCAAATCTTAATTTAACAAATCTATGCCTGCAAAATTGAGCTAGCAACAACAAGAGCACCCTTTGCATTTCCTAGAACGTGGAAGAGCAAACAAACATATATTAGCCTTATATTCTTCAAATCAGACAACAACAAAATCTGATATAAAAAATGCAAAATCATGAGAAGCTGATATAACATCAATTCCAAAAATTCAGACCATATAACATCAATTCCCGAATGTACAATGTAACATCTTAAAAGAATCTACCCATAAAACCCCAACCCATACAACAGCAGCAGCCCAGGGAACCAAAAAAGAACAAGAAAACCAAGTAGGAGATAGGAAAGAACTATGGAAGGAGTTTGAATGACACAAGTAGGAGAAAGCTAACTTCAGCCTCCTATTGAAGGTGAAGCTCTCTCTCAAGTCAAACAAAGATATTGCTTTCATAAGTTATGATCAACAAAAAGCTAACATTTTTGCTACTAAGAAGAAGATGCTAACTTTAGTGATATTGTTTTTATAAGTAAATTAACTTACCAACATTAGTGGTGCCAAAAGACTATTCGGATATCTGTTTAGAAGAATCCCTGAAAAACTGTATTCGGATCAATGCAAGATCAGTTGGGTTTGATTGGTTAGAAGAAGCAATAAAGGGCTCTATCTCCCAAGGAGAAACTCTCTCTGGGTCTCACATCAGAAGCAGGCTTGTCCCAGTGAACCTTTAGAGGAAAAACATCACAAAATCTTGAGTTCTACATATATGAAGTGATAATATATGCATTAAAGCAGGCATTGAGATAGAGAAGTTCAAACCTTTAGTGATCGCCATTTGGAATTCTTTCATGGAGGTGAAAAATCTTCTGCACCAACAATTGTACCCGTGAACCTTTTCAAACACAGCAAACAAGCTTAAAACAAAGTTCAACATCATAAAGTAAAGGATCATAAGAATCAAATTATGATTTGATCTTTCCACTCACTTTCTTTCTGTTGTATCCTCTCCCTCAAATTTCATTTTAAATCTCATGCCCATGTCAAAACTGTTCTTAACAGACTCCAGATATCTGTTTAAGCTTATAATGAACTGACTTGTCCTGCCCAATTGAGAGAGAAATGAAAAAAAAAATCAAGATACCATTAGACCAAAAGATACAACAAGAAAGCACTAAGAACGCATTCCACATCAAATTTGTAATACAAAAAGTTGATCAATAATACCTTGGCTTGCAGGGAGAATGCATTAAGGAAGAGGGTTTTGAAGGTATGAAATTTGTGTTGATAGTTTTGTTTAATTAAGCCTCAATCACTCATTTCTACACGTGACAGTTCCTGGAGATCAGTATGGAGGTTGGAACATTGCCAAGAAAGCTTGCACGCACCACTTCTGGACCAATATAGAGCTATTAGTTCATCATATTGGAGGGGAAAAAACAAAGAAAGACGTTGAAAGTTGTAACACCCCATTCTGGCATGTACCTAGGGTCACAAGGTGGTAGGCCTCACAATGGGCCTACCAGAACAAGCTGACAACAATAGACTATAATGGACCTTGCAACAAAAGCACTGCGAGTAAATCCAAATAAACCGTCCAATCTAGAAGTCCAAAATTTTATGTTATAAAATCATGCAAGCAAGAGCCTAAAATCTGTAAAACATGACAACAAGATGTCAAGGCTAGTCTAAGGTCCAAACCCTCAACATATACTCCCAAAAAGACTCATAGTCCAAGCATCACTCACAATCTAAGAAAAACCAAAAGACTAAAATACTAAAGTCAATCTTCTAAGACTCAACACATCAAGACCGAGCTCCACCATCCGGTATGCAACCTCCTGGCACATTTTCCATGTCGGATCCCTTACCTAAAAACGCCACAAGTTGATCACATTAGCCTACGGTCCCGGTATGGGCCAAACAAGTAAATCAAATATGTAACAAAACATTTTTAGCAAACTAAACTTGTATATATCCATGCACTTAAAGATACACACATTTACAGTCACAATAGAAGTATGATAGTAGCCAAACCAATATAGTCAAATGTGAAATCATCCAAAGTAATGTAAAAAGGATATTAGCAACAAGTAAAAATATATTACCAAAGCACACATAATCACAACATACATTCTCTGAGGTCATCACTCAAGCATTTTAGACATTTCAAACAAAATCTATCGAATATAATAGCAATTCAACGTCATCCTCCATATATGGCACCCTCCGGCCTCTCGTCTATGGCGCACGGTCAGGACGCGTCCTATACCCGTGTCCATTCCCCCATTCACCCTTCTTTCCCCGGCTAAACCTCTACTAGAGCGTTTGCCAAATCAATTTATTTTATTCAATTTTTTAGAAGGGGGTTCCTTCCAGCCGCATGATCATGCCCGGGGGCCTCTTCCTCCTCAGCGTACCCACACCCATGACCATACCGGTGGAACCCAGTGCACGTATAACGAAAACATTTAAAAGCGGTTCCCGTAATTTCAAATATATATATACATATAAGCACGTGATATGGAATCATTCCAAAATAAGGGCTACACATTCAATTTACTCATTCAACGCATAACGAGTCGTAAGCTAAGTAAGTCGGCAAGCGACTTACCTCGAAGGCGAAGACACAAACACGTAGCGGAAGAAAGGAACCTCGAACAAGTCACACACGAACGCTATCGAATCCTAACAATTCAATAACCAAAACTATAACATTCGAAGAGAAACGAAACACAAACTTAACACCCCAAAAACTAAAAGCTCTTTCTAAGCGATTCTTGTTATCATTATCAATTTTTGGTTAATAACTTACAACTTCTAAGACAACCTAACCTGTACACATGTTCAATTCTAACTTAAGCTACTAACTACTAGTATACTTCAAAATGACATTCTTGCAATACGGACCTACTTAATCGATATGGTAGTATTTAACCTACTACTAGGACAAGACATTTAATTTAAACAAGTTCAAAACAACATCACTAAGCTAACAATTAAACAATATTATATCTGAATCAAATTCAGTAGCAACCAATTTGTTGATCACCATTACTAACTAAATTCATTACCAATATCCAAACCAGTACATTCACAATTCCACGTATGGGCAAAATCAGTCAACAACAAGTTAACTTGATATCACCACCATGAGACGCCATTAATGACCAAAACCTTTAATTAGTTCAAACCAATCCTCGAACCACTATTGATGACATGGAATTCAAATAACTCAGAAGTTCGTTCATGAAGAATTAATCAAGGAATCGGCCACACACAACATAGCTACTCAATTCCCTTCATTCACAACCCAAACAAATTGACCCAGAACTTATATTGTAAAAACTAACAATCTAGCCTACACACATCGATTGAATCTTTTTACAAACAACCACAACATGTAATTGGGTCCGAACGGAAAGAAAATGAGATTGGGCAAGAGGCACCACCTCCTACACTTGTACTGTTTGCGGGAAGGAGATGGAATGCAGTTTGAGTCTCGAAACTGATCGAAGACGGTGACGGTGCGCGGCTACGGTGAACGACGACGTTGACTGGGAATGGCAACTTCGGACAGGGAGAGCTACTAACGATGGCGACGTCGTTCCGGGTAGTGGGCGTCGCCGGAGAGGAGGAATTGAACAACAACAACGTATGAAAGCGTCACAAGGTTGAGGACAATTCGAGGTGGCAAGGCGCTCGGGGCAACCACCGGCGAAAGAGAAGGCTCGCACTGGCGGCCTGGCTTCTCCGAGGTCAAGGTCGATTGCCCGGGTTGGAGTGTCGAACGGAGGCGACAATAACGGAGGTTGGTGATGAGCTGAGAGTGCTCGGGCTCGAGTTTGAGTGAAATTCAGAGGAGATTGAGAGGGCAAGCGAAAATCAGATCCCTAGAGTTGGTGTGGTGAGTGGCGGCCATTTGAAGAAGACGGTGAACAGTTTCCACAATATTAGGGATAGAAGGAAAAAGGCTTGGGTGGAAAAGTGATGGGCTTCGGCCCATCTTGATTTTAAGCCCTACTTTAGGATGAGAAAGAGAGAGGATAAATTGGCCCAAAACTCAAATACTCGGAATAAAAGTACACCCTATAATGCTCAAAGATTATAACTTCACCTAACGAAACCCCGGGTATTACAAAAGTAATAGATATTATCTAGTTCATTCTAACTTTGTAGTGTGTACATAATAAGTTCACAAAAATGATTCCTAGAAACATCAAAGTAAAATATAATATTACATTGTCAAACAACACATACCCACAATCTTATTCTACACTACAATCTGCTTCATAAAGACCAAATAAGGATTCAAGGCCTAACACAGGAAGTAATTGAACATATAAAAAGTACATCAACAATCCGTCTGTATTAATTCTTGTAGTTAAGTTCCTTGCAAATCTCACCTTTGCATCTCTTTGTGGATGTAGAAAGCAACCAAAATCATCAATGTCTCACAACTCACAAGACAATACAAGACCTTTTCCTCTATGTAGGTTTAGCATTTCTAATTACATAGCAAACAACCATAAAGCAAGAAACCCATCAAGATAGGATGATGAAAACTCATGACCAAATTTTCAGAAACTCAGGTTCAAAGAATCAAACAATGAAAACATATGTTGACATGTTGACAACTAGATTTGGGATTCTAGATGTCAAGTAAAATGCTAATTGACCACAATTCGAAACTGATTGTTTGCCATTTGCATAAGCAATAACACAATTGATGAAAACTTGAGCATAAGCAGTTTTCACAACCAAAGCACCTTCAAAAGTCGAACTTTGTTTAATTAATTGTCCACTTCTAGAGGCCACGATCGATAGTCACAATTTGTAACTCTTATACAGTGATTTCGGAATAAAGAGAATGAATGTGAATCGATTTTGACAAAAAAGAAATTCTATTGATTGTGAGATTGTTACACAAAGTTGCAATAATACCTTGACCTCTATAAATATGCTTAAATCGCCATTATATGAAGGTGAGTGCATATATTGAAGCGCTTCTCAACCGACTTCCATGAATCACTTTCCTTGCCAGCTCCATCAAGGAATCTCAAGCTCTTCAATCCATTGGCAGCATTCGACTGCGTCCTCCCCATCCTAGGGTTCTTTAGGTGGCCGTTCTCAACCAGGCGACAGTGACACAAAACAAGTGAAAGTATGGATGTCAATTAGAAATAAGAACATCGATTGACAAAAAGACATTAGGAAAACAAATTCAGTTGAGAAGCAGAAGCTCAAACCGATCAATTTGGAGACGAATTTGTGGAGTTTGACGAGGCGGAGAAGATATACCAGTGGTGAAGAATCCGAGTTCTTTCTCCCCAAGTCCGTCGCTCCATCTCGATTCTCTCTCTCGAGTTCCTTCCTAAAGGCGTTTATCAGTTGAATGAAGTTAGACAAGCGCCACACAAAAAGAGTATAAAACCTAGGGTTTGAGAGGGCAAGAGATCCGCATGTTAGATGGTGAAAAGGGTTAATGGGCTTGGTTTTTACTGGGCCAAAATTACTTGTTTCCTCTAAAAAATTTAGCATTCCCTCATAAAATTTAAGCCCACCTAAAAATTTTTTTACTAAAGATTCCCGCCCAAATATTTTTTTACCCAATATTCCCGCCCAAATTTTATTTAACCAAATATTTCGACCCGCCCATATTAAATATTCCCTCCTTTTTCCCTCATAAAAATTAAATATTCCCTCATTTTATCCCTCTTAAACCAAATGTTCTAGATGATAAATTAAATAATTTTTATAAAAAAATTATATACCACTTAAACTATTCATTTTTAAAAAATTTAGACCGTAGTTCCAAATGGATCATGATAAATCCAAAAACAAAAAATATTGTATACCACCGTCGTGGGCGTTGCCCCCCGAACCCCCTACTAGGGGGCTCCGCCCCCTAGGACCCCTGGCGTTGGCGGGTACTTATAAACATCAAGCATATGAATGAACAATTCTAAATAAATATAATGATTTCTTATAAGAATGATCGATTATAAGTGAATATAAAGTTTTCTTATAAGAATGAACGATTCTAAAGGAATATATTGATTTCTTATAAGAATGAACAGTTATAAAGGAATATAACGACTTCTTATAAGAATTAACGGTTCAAAACGAATATAATGATTTCTTATAAGAATGAACGGTTATAAAGAAATATATTGATTACTTATAAGAATGAATGGTTCTAAAGGAATATAACGTTTTCTTATCAGAATGAATGGTTCTAAAGGAATAACGATTTCTTATAAGAATGAGCGATTCTAAAGTAATATAACGATTTCTTATAAGAATGAACGGTTCTTAAGGAATATAATGATTTCTTATAAGAAAGAACAATTCTAAAGGAATATAACGATTTCTTATAAGAATGAGCGATTCTAAAGTAATATAACGTTTTCTTATAAGTATGAACGATTTCTTATAAGAATGAATGATTCTAAAAAAATAACGATTCTTATAAGAAAGATCAATTCTAAATGAATGTAATGCTTTTTTATAAGAATGATCGATTCTAAATGAATGTAGCGCTTTCTTATAAAAATGATCGATTCTAAAGGAATATAACGTTTTCTTATAAGAATTCTAAAGGAATATAACGCTTTCTTATATGAATGATCAACCCTACACTCTAAACCCTAAACCCTAAACCCTAAACCCTAAACCCTAAACCCTAAACCCTAACCCTAAACCCTAGACCCTAAACCCTAAACCCTAAACCCTAAGAAATATAACGCTTTCTTATAAGAACGATCGATTCTATATGAATGTAACACTTTCTTATAAGAATGATCGATTCTAAAGGAATATAACGTTTTCTTATAAGAATGATCGATTCGAAAGGAATATAACGATTTCTTATAATAATGAACGACTCTAAAGGACTATAACGATTTCTTACAAGAATGAACGGTTCTAAATGAATATAATGATTTCTTATAAGAATGATCGATTCTAAAGGAATATAGCATTTTCTTATAAGAATGAACGATTCTAAAGGAATATAACGATTTCTCATAAGAATGAACGATTCTAAAGGAATATAACGATTTCTCATAAGAATGAACGATTCTAAATGAATATAACGATTTCTTATCAGAATGAACGATTTCTAAAGGAAATTATTTTAAATTATTATTCTCGAATAATTTAGTCTTAAACATGCATAATAATATTATTCTCATAAATATTATTATTCTAGGAAGTCATTTATAATTTATTAAAAATTATTAATTTCTTAGATGAGCATGATTGATATTTTATTTTAATAAATATTTTTTATAAAGGCATATAGGTAATATTTATTAAAATTTTAAAATAATTATTATAACGATTTCTCATAATAATGAACGATTCTAAATGAATATAACGATTTATCCTAAGAATGAATGATTCTAAATGAATATATAACGATTTCTTATAAGAATTAACGATGCTAAAGGAATATAACGATTTCTCATAAGAATGAACGATTCTAAAGGAATATAACGTTTTCTTATAAGAATGAACGACTCTAAAGGACTATAACGATTTCTTACAAGAATGAGCGATTCTAAATGAATATAATGATTTCTTATAAGAATGATCGATTCTAAAGGAATATAACATTTTATTATAAGAATGAACGATTCTAAAGGAATATAACGATTTCTCATAAGAATGAACGATTCTAAAGGAATATAACGATTTCTCATAAGAATGAACGATTCTAAATGAATATAACGATTTCTCATAAGAATGAACGATTCTAATTTAATATAACGATTTCTTATAAGAATGAACGATTCTAAAGGAATATAACGATTTCTTATAAGAATGAACGATTTCTAAAGGAAATTATTTTAAATTATTATTCTCGAATAATTTAGTCTTAAACATTCATAATAATATTATTCTCATAAATATTATTATTCTAGGAAGTCATTTATAATTTATTAAAAAATTATTAATTTCTTAGGTGAGCATGATTGATATTTTATTTTAATAAATATTTTTGATAAAGATATATGGGTAATATTTATTAAAATTTTAAAATAATTATTATTTATAGTGAAAATAATTTTACAAATAATAAAACTTAATTAGGAATGGGCTTGTGAGGTAATAGAAAATTTGATGGGCTTGGGAGTCAAAAGAAATGGGCCCGTTTTAGGATCACCTTACTCGGCCCATATGGAGGAGCAGCCCAATCCAAACTCTTCTCCTCTTCCTTCGTTGAAATCTTGTGGTTATTTCTGAAGATTAACCACGAAATGAAGAACTCGTGGCTAATCTCGTGACTGTTTCTGCAAAATTTTCCAAACAAACAAAGTTAGACACGAAATGAAGAACTCGTGACTAGTCTCGTGGTTATTTCTGCAGATTTCTCACGAAATGAAGAACTCGTGGCTAATCTCGTGACTGTTTCTGCAAATTTTTCCAAACAAACAAAGTTAGACACGAAATGAAGAACTCATGATTAGTCTCGTGGTTATTTCTGCAGATTTCTCATGAAATGAAGAACTCGTAGCTAATCTCGTGACTGTTATCACAGATTTTTCCAAACAAACTAAGTTAGACACGAAAATAAGAACTCGTGGCTAGTTTTGTGGTTATTTCTAAAAATTCTAACGAAATGAAGGAACATTTATAAGTCAATGATTCAAATTACCCACACAAATAACCACAAAACTAGCCATAAATATTATGTGGGTACTTAGCTCCAGATTTTGCCGTGAATATACACACGAATCCTTTTTCGTGGCTAATTAGCTACTACACTAGAAATGAATCTAGCCGCACGAGATATTCGCGTCAATTTGGCCTAAACTTTAGCCACGGGAATATTTTCATGACAACATGGCCAGAAATCTACAACCAAATTTAGCCGCGCGCTCTTTTCGCGGCGATTCAGCCTCAAATATAGCCGCAAGTGTATTTTTCATGGCAATATAACCACAAACGTATATATTTGTGGCTAAACTTGTGGCCGTTGCCACCCAAATTAACCTCGACAATATTCGTGGCTAAATATTTTCTGGCTACAGATGCGTTTTCCAGCAGTGCACAAGCCTCGCCTTGTACTAACTCCCACGTATGATTTTGCATGATGGAGTCGATCTCACTATTGACCGCTTACTTCCATGAACACTGCTGGAAAACGCGTCTATAGCTAGGACCGTTGGCCACGCGATAGGCCACAAAGTTAGCCAGGAAACAGCCTTCGCCACAACGGTAGTTACCAGTGTTCCCAGGACAAAAAGTTTGTGGTTAAAAGGCTCGCGGGTATAGCATAGCGTGAACACTGCCCACAAACTTTTGTGTCGTGCCTATTTAACCACAATATTGGGTACGAAAATCACGTTATGCTAAATACATGGTATAGCCAGAGACACTTCGTGGCTAAGTTTGAGTCTATTTTACTAGAATGTTAGCGTCGAAGTATTTTTCTGGTTAAATTCGGGAGAGATAAGACGTGTTCATCAACCACCTATCGTGGCCATTTAGTCTCAAAATTTGCCTAGAATAGATTTGGTGGATAAAGTTGCGGCCTTTAGCATGAAATTTGGCTACAAATTGGCAGAATACATTGCACGGCCAATGTCGTGGCCCTTTAACATGAAAATTGGCTACGAAAACATTTAGTGTCAAAATTTGTGGTTATATTATTACATATTCAGAATATTAAAAATCATAATATCATGATCCACCATTATATATTCAATATCAAATATATATTATAATAATAAATTATTTCTAAACCATATGCATATATTAAAAAAATACAAATATAATTACAACTCAAATAAACTATCTTACAACCAATTTCAATAGTACCAAATTACTCATAAAACAACAACTAGCTTCATCCACCAACACCCATTACCATACAAAATCCACCTTATATCACATCCTACAATAAAAAAACATCATTGCTTTTATCTCAAGCTATATCAACTTCAAATTTGACCATGGTTGAGGTGATTCATCATTCCCTTGCTCCTCAGCAACAAAGCTTTCAAATTCAGCCTTAAAACATAAAAAAAATTAAGCATTAACATCAAGAAGTTCAATTAAGAAAAATAGACATTGTTATATGGACTACATAAAAATTACACAAGGACATCAAGCCAATATGTGCTGCATTTATAAGCAATATATGTGTAAAGAGGCTATTGGCTTGTTCTAGTGCTTAAGTTAAGCAAAATTGACAGTGTTGTATGAGCTTACAACACTTTACCTGCACATTCTAGGGATAGATTACTGATTTTGTGACGCTTGGTGAAACCCCTATAATTAGTTTAAACTATAACCCCTCTTAGAGCTTTCTTCACCTGCATAATGCAATGAAAGTTATCAGCTGAAGTCATCTAGCTTTTACAAGTGGTATATTGTTTTACTATGCAATCACTTCGAACATGATATTGTTTTACTTAATAAGAGGGCATCTTCATTTCAATCAGGATTTTCAGCTATTAAGATGGAGAGGTTTACACCTTAATACGATCATGATCCGACAAAGGCTAAGACAAATCTCTTAAATTCATAAGCTTAGCAACAAACTCAATAACTGGAATTGCCTCATAGGATGGTCTCACAGATACATCTACAATAACCCAGCAGCCAACATTAATATAATTCAGATGTTAAGCTAAATAATCACATAATTACAATCTATTCAAGAGAGATCAAATTTCAAATGTTAAAAACAAAGGGTCGAGTGATAACAGGAAGTACCTAGGATTGGGAGGATAAACGCAAGATCCATAGCCTGTAATTATTGAATTAAACAAACAAAAAATGAGCAATGAAGGAAGATATATAGAGCAAAAGAATAAATTTGAAATGGAGGAGAGGAATGTAAAGAGACTGGGATCGGTCTGGGAAGGAAACAGAGTGTTGGGAAGTTCTTCTCCTCCATCATCACCCCCTCATGTACAATCTTTGCTGTAGAAAGCTCTCTTCCCGCTGAACAGATTCAGTTTTAACTTCACCTTCAATGATCAATCAAACTGCATATCATTCATACCATAGTACTATTAATAGAGCTTAAGTCTTACAAGTGATGCGAAATGCAATGCAGTTCAATGTTTCAACTTATAAAAAAATTGATCTTTAACACAAATGGTCTGAAAAGAAAGACAAAATTATCAGAGGAAATTTAACTCCAATCAGAAAATACAATAATTATAAACACCAGTAGTAACTGCATAAAACCATTGAACTTGAATTTGTCTTTGAAGGGCATAAACATAAAACTTTGACATAAAATATCAAGATGAAGATGAAACTCTATTTGTAAAGGCATAGCTGAACTCTGGCTAAAAACTATAACGAGAAAAGCAGAAGATATTACCCCATAAATGCACTTAGGTAAGCTGAAGGTAACATAAATGCACTTGTATGTGTGCAAGAGTATATGCAATTCCTTCAAAACAAGTTTCGTGTCATAAGAGATGGGCGTACCATCAATAATCATTGTTCATCAGAACATGGCAATTGACGGACACTGAGAAATCAAGAGAGTACCTTAGAAAACAGAGCCTCGTGGACTCGAGCGGGGCGCAGCCGGCGCCGACCCCACACGCGTAGTCAAGCGCAGCCTGCAGCGCGACGTCGCTCCTCGCCACGCACCAGTAGGCGTCCACCTCAGCCACCCCAGCCGTGAGGAGAACGAGAGTGAATGCTGCTATGATGTAGAAAACGGACTCCTCCATGATTACTACTATACTACTTAATTTTGGTGATATTATTATGTTGGTGATATTAATTTTGGTGGTTGGTTAGAGAGTGCAAAAAGGGGGTGGGTTACTGTTTGTTTGGTTGTGTGGATCTTGTTTGGTTGTGTGGATATGGGTTGCTCCCAATCCCAGGTGGTTGACGCGTTGGCCGGAGGTGGGCGCCAGGAAGAGGGAGATTTGGTCGTGGAGGATGAAGGAGCCGCGGCGGACCACAGAGTGGAGGAGGAGGAGGCACTTGAGGGTGACAACGGCAGAGCAAGTGCGGTGGAGGCGGGACAAGAGGGCGAAGACGAAGGAGGAGGCGGTGGCGCGCAGTTGCCGAGGGAGAGGAGGGAAGCGAGGTGGCGGTGATGCAACCCCAGTCTTGGATGCTAGCCAGGAAGACGATGCATTCACACTTTGCTCGGATGGCCACGTCACACGTGTCAGGACTCGAGCAATCCAGACAGTGACACAGTCACTCGTGGCGCGCCTCACCGCAGGCCACGGCGCGTCCCTTGACGCCGAGAACGCACAAGGCAACTTGAGCCAACGATGCCAACCTCCACCACCTTGGCACCATCGGACTCAAGCCTAGCACCGTGCCATGGATCGCAACTTGAGGTTCTCGTGACCCAAGCACCAGCGTCCGCGCCAGCATCCTCGCTAGCGCCAACGCCCGCGCCGTGACGCCTTGCCAGCCTCGCCAACACCGTGTCTTGACGTCGCCAGCGCCTCGCCAGCCTTGTCGCGACACTGCGAGCACGGTCACGGATGACCTATCATTTTTATAGTAATTTTTGCTTTGTTTCCACTTTAGAATATTACTAGTAGTGGTTTTATGGTTTTAGCAAGTGTTTTATGGGCCTTGCGCCGATGACTTTTGGACTCGCGCCGCTGGGCCTAGTCTGCGTACTAGCCCTAGGTGCACCGCAGGTTTTAGGGTTTTTCTTCTAGGTTTTTGCTATGCCGCCTCTATATAAGGGGGCTTATGATGTTATTTTCATGCAGCGCACACTTAGAGATTAATAGAGTCGAGGGTTTCTCCTTATTTCTCTCTAGTGCCATTGCGCCGCCACTCAACTATCATTAAAGCTCTCATGTTCTTACTTGTTCGAATCACCAACACCATAATTCACGTGTTTCCAGCCTTCCATTGCGCAAAAACGAGACCCAATACTTAAACACCGAGTCGATCCGTCGCATCCCATACGAGGGACGCATAAACTGGCATCAGAGCCAAGGTTTGTGTAAGTCTCGTTTCACCCTCTTTCGTTCATTCACACACGATCATTCCGCTGCATCTGAACCCTAGATTCCATCCTCCACTTCGTAAACCTCCATCTAGGGTCCGAATTTTTTTTTCTTGCTCTCGTTAATTGATAATAAAAAAAAATCAGCCTTGACCTAACTCGCTAGATCTATTGATTTTGGTGAAAATTACTCTTTGTCTTGCTAGTTGCTTGCACATTAGGTATTGTTTTACCTATTTCTATCTTGCTCTTGCGTGTTGCTTGTGTTGATTCATTGTTATCTTTGTTAGTTGCTCTAGAGGAGAAAACCTAGAGTCGTACGTGCATAAAAACACTTGCTTCGACCATCATAGCCAAAATAAGGTAAGATAGTCGATTGTCACAAAAAAAAACAAAACAATATTTGGACGATCACAAGCCAAAATAAGGCAAGATCGGTCCAACTTGTGGTTCTCAAATTTCGGTAACCCAAATCGCTATTCCATTGCTTGTGGTTTTCGGTTTTGACTTGCCTATATTTGTGTCTTGCTTTGCATACATTGTGGTTTTTGTAGCCTTTATTGGTAGATCGAGTTGAGTGTCCTTAACCTAGCCAATCCTTGTTCGTGTGGTTTGAACATAAAGGGTTGGCTTGACTTAAGCGAATCGTCAACTCGTTGTCTTTTGCTTGTGAACTTCTTACTGTGATGACTGGTGTTAATATAGGTACCGTCTCGGATTCGGGCAATGACGACAACAATAACAACAACAATCCGGTGTCGCAGCCCGCCAACTAGAATTTTTCTCCCGAAGCCATGGCGCGTATACAAGAGCTCGAAAAGCTCTTAGCCGAGAGCCAGGCATAATCGAAGCACACCGTGCCGCCGGCTCAAGTCCTCGCATAGGAGATCCACGCTAACCCGGGGGTGTCCGCGGACGACGTCACCAAGGCTCGTGCCAAGGGGAAGCAACATGCTCAGCCTTCGTCTCGATTCGGTACCATAAACCGGATGGAGTCGATCAAAGAAAGTCGCCACTATGATAAGCACGATGGGGGTCCCCGAACCGCGGATCGCTATCAAATGGCACGAGATTATCGGGACACACAAGTGTACGACGTATATTCTGATGAGGAGTATGACTCCGAGGAGTATAGACGCCAACACACGAGTGGGGATCCTAAGAAAAAGAACAAAAAGCATAAGCAGCTGGTGTTTGTTTACGAAACCCCAACGGGGAAGCACGGGGCCAAGTATTACGACGCCGACGCGTATAGAGTTGAAGATGACCTCGAGCATCAAAGTGCTCGAAGTCATTTTACTGATTTTGAGGATAACTATGAAGAGTTTAGTGATTATTCTAATGAGTCTTCTTTTGAGCATCCAAATGTGCAGGATTCGGAAGAACTAAACAACCGGCCTTCGAATTGGATCCCACCGCCGCGCCTAGCCAAGAACCGAAGGGAGTATGACCGATTCTATGGTTCGGGATGCAAGGCTAGCTCGAAGGGACGGTGCGACAGGGACCGCGACGCACGGCGTCCTCGAAGACCCGATGATGGCGACGATCCCGACGATGGAGATGACGATCCGCATCGAGGCCCGCCTCGGCACCGGCGCAATCGGCGCGCACGCTTGCCTCGGCACCGCAGCCCACGACGCGACAACGATCGCCGAGAAGCTCGAGATCCACGCCACAACCGCCGTGACATCAAGGTAAAGTTCGAACCCTTTTACGATACTTATGATCCTGATGTGTTTATCGAATGGTTGCAGGGCACGGAGCACACGCTCCGTCATTTAGGATATGAAGACGAGGAGAAGGTCTAAGTTGTGACCTTGCATTTCCATGGTGCGGCTCGGACATGGTGGAACCGATTCAAGTCCGAAAGGATTCGGAAAGGCAAACCCCTTATCCGAGAATGGCATCAACTAGTTTATCTTTTGAAGAAGAGGTACATCCCGGCTGACTACAAAGACAAGATGCACATCGAGATCATGCGCATCAAGCAAGGTTCCATGACGCCGGAGGAGTACTTTGCCAAACTCGAAGGCATGTTCTTCAAGGCTGGCATGAGTGTCCCCCCCTCGGTTATGAGAACGAGGCTCATTTCGGGATTGAGGCAGTCCATTCAAGATCGCTTAGAAATTCTACCAATCAAGGATCTAAATAACTTGTTTCACACCGCCATGCAAATCCACACACAAGAAATGCGAGCCAAGTCTAGTTGGTCGAATCAACGGTATACCTCTAACCCTAATCAATTCTGTTTTAGTACTAATAAAGTTTCTTCTTCTTTGCCTAGTGTTAAGACAGGTTCCTAGGTTAAGAGCGAAGCCATGCCTTCAAAGGCGCCAACCGCCTCACGCAACGCCGAGCCAAGTGCCGATCGTGCACGAGACATGGCGTGCTACAAGTGCGGGGGTCGTGGCCATATCATGCGAAACTGTCCTAACCAGAAGAAAGTGTTGTTCACGGCTCAAGGGGAGCCATATGAAAGCCAAGATGAAGAAGAAGTCGAAGCACCAAGTGAAGGCTCCACCGAGTTGGAATGTGACCCCTCGGATGCAATCGGCGTATCCAAACTCCAACTTGTGACTTGCCGAGCTTTGAGTATGCGAGAGGCCCCTAAAACCGATCAAAGGGAACAACTTTTCCATACCCGTTGCTTGGTCCAAAATGTGTCTTTAAGCGTAATCATAGACTCGGGGAGTTGTGCGAACTTCTTATCTAAGAAAGTGGTGGATCACTTCAATTTGCCAACGACGCCACATCCGCAGCCATTCAAGCTACAATGGATCTCCAACGATGGCGGCGATTGGGTTGACAGGCAAGTTATCTTTTCATTTTCTATTGGTGTATATACAGATTCCATTCTTTGTGATGTAACACCAATGGACGCCACACACCTCTTGTTGGGGCTCCCATGGCAATACGATCGTCGCGTGCTTCACGACGGGTATTTGAACACTTACATGTTCAATTACCACGGGAAGCGTGTGACCCTCTTACCAATGTCGCCTAGTGAAGCTCTACAGGATGAAGCCGAGAGGCAAAGGCAAAAGGCTAGCGACAGCGGCACCACCACGCCGAGCACGACGCCTTCGGCGTCCCCAGCGACAAATGCAGATTCCAACGGCGTTTCTGGTGCCAAACCTCCTAAAAACAGTGTCCAAGATGTTCAAGATGGAGAACGCCGATAGAAGTTGGACCCGAGCCGACAGTTTCCATCGCGTGGCGTTGAAAACGCGCCGAACGCCGCAGATTTCGCCAAACAAGGACTCCAACAGTTTTGTGACGATGCTAAGGGCGTTTCTGGTGGAAAACCTATTAAATTAGATTTTCCAACAGATTTGAAGAAAAAACGCCCCAGAGAAGTGAATTTGAGCAAAGGACCGCCGTCAGTGCCTCCTACCGTCGCGCACCACGCCGTTGCAGAGCGAAAATTGGGCTATCAGGAGCTCAGGGACGAGTTCACCGGCGTTTCAAAGGCCTTTTCCCCTCAAATTCCAGGAGCTACGACATATCAAAAAGGAGCCCCAGATTCTACAAAATTGAGTGAAGACGCCAAGCCACCTTTGCTTGGAACGTGCCAGGATCGCCTCCTTTTGGCCCGACGTCGAGACATTGCCAAATCCATTCAGGGGAGTCTTTCTTGTTTCTTTCTTTATCCATTACTTACTATTGCTAAATCTGTGGAATCTTCACTTCCGTCTTGTATTGTTTCTCTTTTGAAGGAATACGAAGATGTCATGCCAGATGAGCTTCCGAAGGGTTTGCCGCCAATCCGTGGGATCGAGCACAAAATCGACCTCATGCCGGGCGCGCCCCTTCCCAATCGAGCAACCTATAGGACTTCACCAAAGGAAAACGAGGAGCTTCAGCGACAAGTTCAAGAGCTTTTGGACAAGGGCTTTGTTCGAGAGTCTTTGAGCCCTTGCGGAGTGCCGGTGATCCTTGTGCCGAAGAAAGATGGCTCGTGGCGTATGTGCGTCGACTGCAGGGCCATAAATTAAATCACCGTGAAGTATAGGCACCCAATTCCAAGGCTGGACGACATGCTTGATGAGCTCCACGCCGCCGCCTTATTCTCCAAGATTGATCTCCGGAGTGGCTACCACCAAATCTGGATGCATGAAGGCGACGAGTGGAAAATCGCATTCAAAACCAAACATGGTTTGTACGAATAGCTTGTCATGCCTTTTGGCTTGACAAACGCCCCTAGTACTTTTATGCGGTTAATGAATTTTGTTTTCAGAAAAATTTTAGGACGTTTTGTCGTCGTGTATTTTGACGACATTTTGGTTTTTTCTAAGGATTTAGAGTCACACGCGAGGCACCTTAGGTTGGTGTTAGATTGCCTTCACGAGCATTCTTTGTTTGTAAATTTAGACAAGTGTTCGTTTTGCACGGACACGACGAACTTTCTTGGTTTCGTCGTGTCCAAGGATGGGCTTAAAGTGGATGACGACAAGATCCGCGCCATCCGCGAGTGGCCCACCCCTACAACCCCGACGATGGTTCGATCCTTCTTAGGGCTCGCAGAGTTCTATCGGCGTTTCGTCATGGACTTTAGTTCCATCGTCGGGCCACTCCATAATCTTACCAAGAAGGCAACCACAATCAAGTGGATGCCAAATCATGAGGCCGCCTTTCAGGCCTTGAAATCAGCTTTGTGTAGCGCTCCAGTCTTGCAATTGCCAAACTTTACTAAGCGCTTCGAGGTGGAGTGCGACGCCTTTGACTATGGCATAGGCGGCGTACTCCTCCAAGATAGACGCCCCATTGCATACTTTAGTGAAAAACTTACGGGGGCTACTTTAAATTACCCGACGTATGACAAGGAGTTGTACACGCTTATTCGGGTTTTGAAAACATGGCAAGATTACCTTTGGCCTAGCGAATTCGTGATTCATACGGACCACGCCGCCTTAGCGTATCTCAAGAGTCAAACGACTCTCAATAGACGCCATGCTCGATGGGTGGAGTTTATGGAAACATTTCCGTACATCATCGCCCACAACAAAGGTAAAGAGAACGTCGTGGCAGATGCTCTCTCCCGAAGGTATGTCCTTTTAACTCAACTTCAGGCCAATTTGCTCGGGTTCTCCTTGATTAAGGAGCTATATATGCATGATCAATTTTTTACACCGATCATGGAGAACCTCGAGCAAAGTCTAATCCATGAGTCCTATTTTTTGGACAATGGATACCTCTACCGAGCCGGAAAGCTTTGCATTCCGACCTCGTTTGTGAGGCATCTATTGCTCAAAGAAGCTCATGACGGTCGAGGCCATTTTGGCATAGCCAAGACCCTTGCAGCACTTCGTGAACATTTTTTCTGGCCACACATGGCATCCGATGTTCACAAGTATTGCCGCGGTTGCGTGCCATGCCAAACCGCTAAATCGAGGTCCCAACCTCATGGCCTATACACGCCCTTGCCTATTCCGGATACCCCATGGGAAGATCTCTCCATGGATTTTATCACGGGGCTTCCAATGACAAGACGCGGTAAGGATTCGATCTTTGTGATTGTGGACCGTTTCTCCAAAACGACTCACTTCGTACCATACAAAGGAAACAACAATGCGACCGAAATCGCTAACTTGTTTTTTGAGCATGTCGTGAAGCTTCATGGTGTGCCTCGCACTATTGTTAGTGATTGCGACACAAAATTTTGTAGCCACTTTTGGAGAACGCTTTGGGGAAAGCTAGGGACGCAATTACTTTTTTCTACCTCATATCATCCCCAAACTGATGGCCAAACTGAGGTGACCAATCGGACCCTGGGCACCCTTCTTCGGACGGTGCTCAAACATAACCCACACCGCTGGGAGGATCTAATACCTTTTGTTGAGTTTGCATATAACAGGTCCAAACACTCGGTGACAAAGAAGACACCCTTTGAGATCGTCTACGACCTCAACCCTCACTCCCCGATGGATCTCGTCCCACGGCCCTTGAAGAATGGAGAGCACATTGTCGCGGCCAACCGCGCCGATGCCATACGCAAGCTGCATGAGCGGACGAAGCTATAATTGGAGCGTCGGGCAACACAGTACGAGGCACAACATAACAAGGGTCGAAAGCGGCTGGTTTTCAACCCCGAGATCTCGTGTGGTTGTATCTTCGCAAGGACCGTTTTCCGGACTCAAGAAAGACAAAGCTTCATCAACGAGGAGACGGCCCTTTCAAAGTCTTGGAACGGATCGGGGACAACGCTTATAAGATCGACCTCCCAGGCAAGTACTCGGTGCACTCTACTTTCAATGTCGTCGAACTCTCTCCCTACATCGAGCCTGCATATGAAGAAACGGGGACGTTTCCCAACCAAGTGGGGGAGGGTGATGCGACCCCCGTCTTGGATGCTAGCCAGGAGGACGAAGCATTCACACATCGCTCGGATGGCCCCGTCACACGAGCCAGGACTCGAGCAATCCAGACCGCGACACAGTCACTCGTGGTGCGCCTCACCGCAGGCCACGGCGCGTCCCTCGCCGCGCCGACGCACACAGCCTTGTGCGTCCTCGGCATCGAGGAACCTCAACTTGAGCCAACGATGCCAACCTCCACCACCTTGGCACCATCGGACTCAAGCCTAGCACCGTGCCATGGATCGCAACTTAAGGTTCTTGTGACCAACGCACCAGCGTCCGCGCTAGCGTCCTCGCCAGCGCCCACTCCCGCGCCGTGACGCCTCGCCAGCCTCGCCAGCGCCGCGCCAGCCTTGTCGCGACACTGCGAGCACGGTCACGGATGGCCTATCATTTTTATAGTAATTTTTGCTTTGTTTCCACTTTAGAACATTACTATTAGTGGTTTTATGGTTTTAGCAAGTGTTTTATGGGCCTTGCGCCGATGACTATTGGACTCGCGCCGCTGGGCCTAGTCTGCGTACTAGCCCTAGGCGCGCCGCAGGTTTTAGGGTTTTTCTTCTAGGTTTTTGCTATGCCGCCTCTATATAAGGGGGCTTATGATGTTATTTTCATGCAGCGCACACTTAGAGATTAATAGAGTCGAGGGTTTCTCCTTATTTCTCTCTAGTGCCATTGCGCCGCCACTCAACTATCATTAAAGCTCTCGTGTTCTTACTTGTTCGAATCAGCAACACCATAATTCACGTGTTTCCAACCTTCCATTGCGCAAAGACGAGACCCAATACTCAAACACCGAGTCGATCCGTCGCATCCCATACGAGGGACGCATCAGGCGGGGAGGAGGGGAGGGAGGAGGCATCGTGGGAGGTGGCGCGGAGGATGGCGAGGGCGGTGGTTGTGGTTGGGTTGGAGAGGAGAGTGGCTTTGCTGATGGAGGCTGTGTCCTCTGGGAGAAAGGATGGGAGAGAGAGGCGCCGCAATTCAGTAATGGATGGGAAGGAGTAGGGTTGTACATGTTCCCAAATTAGGGTTTTATAAAATGGGCTTACTTTTAGACTAAAAACAATGAATATGGGCCTTAGTGTTAGGCTTAAAAGCGGGAAAATAACTTTCGTTTCCCTCCTAATCTATCAAATTTTTCATTTCCCTCCCAAGTCACAATCAACCCGCCAAAAAATTTATTTTTATCCTTTTTTAATATAATTCATGCAATAATTTAAAAGTCTAGATTAAGAGATTTTTTATTTAATTCATGATGTAATTTAAAATTCTAAATAATAAAATTAGAATATTTTTTAAATATATATATTAATTTATGAACTCTTAAATACAAATACATGTTTAGGTTTTGTTAATCTAAAACATTAACCATAACATGTGAACTAATTAAGTTTTTTTAACCTTAAACCAAACTCTAACCATTAAGCTTCAGTCCTTTTATTTTAAAGAATTGAAGTTTAACGATTCTATAAGAATGAACTATTCTAAAGAATATAGCGTTTTCTTATAAAATGAACGATTAAAGGAACATAACGATTTCTTATTTGAATGAACTACTCTAAAGGAATATAATGTTTTCTTATAAGAATAAAGGATTCTAAAGGAAAATAGCGTTTTCTTATAAGATGAACAGTTCTAAGAGAATATGATGTTTTCTGATAATAATAAACGACTATAAAGGTATATAATATTTTTTTATAAGAATGAACGACTCTAATGTATTATAACGTTTTCTTATAAGAATGAACGATTCTATATGAATATTATGATTTCTTATAAGAATGAACGACTCTAAAGGAATATAACGATTTCTTATGAGAATGAACGGTTCTAAAGGAATGGAATATAACAGTTTCTTATAAGAATGAATGATTCTAAATGAATATAACAATTTCTTATAAGAATGAACAATTCTAAAGGAAAATATCGGTTTCTTCTAAGAATGAACAATTCTAGAGTAATATAATGATTTCTTATAAGAATGAACGATTATAAAGGAATATAACGTTTTCTTATAAGAGTGAACGACTCTAAATGAATATAACGTTTTCTTATAAGAATGAACAATTTTAGAGTAATATAATGATTTTTTTATAAGAATGAACGATTATAAAGGAATATAATTTTCTTATAAGAGTGAACGACTCTAAATGAATATAACGTTTTCTTATAAGAATGAACGATTCTATATGAATGTAACGATTTCATATAAGAATGAACGACTCTAAATGAATATGGACGTAATCTTATAAGAGTGAACGACTCTAAATGAATATAACGTTTTCTTATAAGAATGAACGATTATATATGAATATAACGATTTCTTATAAGAATGAACGACTCTAAATGAATATGGACGTAATCTTATAAGAGTGAACGACTCTAAAGGAATATAACGTTTCTTATAAGAATGAACGATTCTAAAGGAATATAACGTTTTCTTATAAGAATGAACGATTCTAAAACATTAGAGTTTAGGGTTTAGGGTTTAGGGTTTATACTTATATGTTTTTCAATATTACTATAAATAAAATGCCTTATTACTTGTACACATCCAAAACATTATTAATAATTTTATTTAATTTTACTTATCCCAACTTTTTATATAAAAATAAGAGTTTCCTCTTCTTCTTATTATAAATTACATTTTCTTAGAATCTCCAAGAAACTTCATATACATGTTTAAATACCCATAAAAAATCATAATCTCATTTATAAAATTCAAATTGAACTTCCTAACTTTATTCAAAATTACCCAATTAAAATTTTATTGTAAATTCTACTTAATTCCATCCATTTAGTCTTATAGGGAAAATACCCATTTAAAAATACCCATTTAAAATTCCCATTGAACTTCGAGTCTTCGGAATGGCATTTTCCCATTATTCTACTTTTATCTTTTTTAATTAGTATTTGTATTTGCATTGCGAAATAAAATAATCCATTCCTTTGTAATTGTAATATTTACTTTTTAAAAGAAATAATTTATAAAGAGTAAATAATAGGCTTCCTAAAATTATACTTACCCCCAAAAATATATTATTTAGTTAAACTTTAGCTAAAACATTTATTATGAATTTTAGATATATACTATGATATTTCTACATAAGCTTTATTACTTATATTTATTGTCTTATAATTTTAAATAATAAACAAGACTTATCTTATTCATGGTTAAATTTATCATATTATAATAATCATAAAACCATAATTCTTATGGTTCATAATTACTATTTATAAAATGAGACAATAATTTTTGTAATCTTTAATATGGTCTTAAACTTATAAACTAACCTTATAACATTATAACTTTAAGAAATAAAATATGTGAATATTTTATTATATTAAAAAAAACTACAATTTACCCTTTATAAAAACGAGGGATATTACAACAAAAATCATATATTATAGCTTCATAAAATCATAAAAAGTATAAGCTTTATGGAACTAGTTTATTTACATTTTTATGAACCCTAAAACAAGGTGAACCGGACAATTTTAATTAAAATCGAACAAAAACGAACCGTGTTGAAGATGACTTTGTTACGCGGGAGAAATTAAATACAACTCTTTCCCTTATAAGTTTGAAAGTGTGACTAGCACAACTGGTTTGGGTGTCTTTGGGATTGGGTTTTGAGAGGTTGTGGGTTCTAACCTTGGGGATAATAATCTCCCCCCCCCCTTTTTTACAACCTTCCCTTTTCACTTATATCTAAAACGGAGATTCATTAGTTAGGAACGAAATAAGAAATCGTGGCTAGTCTTGTGGCTGTTTTTGTAAATTTCTCATGAAATGAAGAAGTCGTGGCTAATCTCAAGAACTCGTGGCTAGTCTTGTGGTACGGTTGTTTTTGTAGATTTCTCACAAAATGAAGAACTCGTGGCTAATCTCAAGAACTCGTGGCTAGTCTTGTGGTTGTTTTTGCTGATTTCTCACGAAATGAAGAACTCGTGGCTAATCTCATGATTGTTTCTGCATATTTTTCCAAACAAACCAAGACACGAAATGAAGAACTTCTCTATCCATAAATGAAGAGCTCATTCGCGTCATGTTGGCCACAAACTTAGAACCGAATCTAGGTACGTAAGTCATTCGCGTCAATATAGCCTCAACTATAACCAGAAATCATATGTTCATGACTATATGGCCACAAACTTAGTATCGAACTTAGCTGCGTGATTATTTCGCGATAATTTTCCCACAAATGTAGAACCGAATTTAGCTTCAAAATATACTCGCGTCAATTGTAATATCAATTCCGAATTTGCGTTGGGGAGGGAAACGAGAATTTTGATTTTCAAATAATCGGGATCTTGACCAACAAGTAACCCCGGATAGAGGAGTATTTATAATCCGTTAGAAATACCCTTAATTTCTTTTTCTTATATATATAAATATAGATATATATATATATATATTTTTGGAATAACCTAACTAAATGTATATATCAGCAACCTAACCTAATTAGGTTAATTAATTAAAAATCAATCTTAAACTACCGAATCTTTGATTCTGAGAAATCACACCCTTCTTTTCTTAATTGAACCGAATTAGACCCAAACCCTCGTTATATATCTTCTCCCGGAGTACAACTTGCGTCCTCTTCATGCGAGTTTTGCCGACACCATGCCTCGCCGTTTTTCCTTGGCAGACACCGTCGTCCCCGATCGCATCGAAAGAAAAAGATCACCACGGGATCACGAGTAGGTGACGACCTTGCCCGCCAGTTGTAGATCGCATGCACCAGGAGTTTTTCGCCGCCTTCATATTTTAACCTCCGTTGTCGCCGGTAAGGCTTTGAACGTCATCTCCTGTTCTCGCTTTGGGTCGTCCTTGACTTAAATTATGGACTTAAGTTGCTTCTGGTCCGAGTCTTTCACCGTAAGAGGAGGGTTCGGGTGATCATGACAGACACGAGTGTGAGTCGGGTCGAAGCTCGATGAAAGTCACTTGAATCTGTGGTTGAGTTGGTTGGGTGGTGAGGGGAGTTCGGAATCATCGGAGGGAGGTTTCCGTTACACTGTAGATATTGGGTTAGGGTACTAATTAGTTAATGATTTTCACTCTTATGGGTAAGTTAATCTGTAGACTTCGAGGTTTTTTTTTTAAATTAAGTTTGGTGGTGAATGGTGATTTAGGCTGGGGTGGTTAGTTTTGTTTGTAGAATAGTAGATCTTTTGTGTAGAACACGTTAGTTTGGTTAATTAGGGAGTTAAGGCTTTTACTTAATGTGTTTGATTAATTAATGGATTAGCTAGGTTT
Organism: Fallopia convolvulus; assembly: GCA_964016875.1. Classification (NCBI taxonomy): domain Eukaryota; kingdom Viridiplantae; phylum Streptophyta; class Magnoliopsida; order Caryophyllales; family Polygonaceae; genus Fallopia; species Fallopia convolvulus. Next base: position 12,930,368 of record OZ024728.1, on the reverse strand, counting down.
GGTTAATCTGTTTTGGGAGAGGGTAGATGAAGGTTACTTGGGATGTTGATGTTGGAGGTAGTGGCCTATAATAAATTTGGGTGTATATTAATTGTATCTTGGAATCGGTTTATGGGAGAACTACCCTAAAGAGTAGTTAATTAACTTGTACTCAATAATAGAAGTTCAGTAATAGTTCGTGGGCGATATATCGAGTTTGGGAGAAATCTTAGTTAAGTAGTATTTGAACCGATAATTTACGTTTACTTGTCATCATGTTTAGGGAAATTCGCTTGCTCGGGTTCTTAGCGTTTCACTCTTATCTGTGTGCCTCCCATTTTTCGAGGTAAGTCGTTTTTCGACTTGCTCGGTTCTTCTCTACCCTGTTAGATTGCGTATCGTTATTGTAGGGCGGGTTTTGGGAACTAGTCCCGAATACCCTTTTAAATTGTTTTGGAACTTCTTGAATTGTTGTGTGCGTAAATGGTTTTGAATGTATTTTATCGGAAAGATATTTCGGAACGTTTTCTCTGTGTTGGTACCGTTTCCGACACGGCCCATTGTAGCTGGCGTTGAGGAAGAGTTGTCTACGTTGACCCGTGTGACAGGGAAATCGTGCCCCTTCAAAATGAAAATTATTATCTGTGTGTTTTTGGCAAGTGCTCCAGTGGAGGCTTAGCCGGGGTTCGAAGGGAGATTGTGAAGTGGAGTGAGAGGGCCTGCCTCTGCACTCGGCGCGGTGATGAGCGCCTTGGAAGTCGGATTGTGAAAAAGGAGGAATTGCATTGTTATGGGATTGTGATTGTGAATGCGTATGTGGATGTGCGTGACTGATTATAACTAATTTAGGTATTGGCCTTTAGAGTTATGATTGCGATTGTGGATTTGTATGCTGACTTTAGAAATGTTTTTAAACGTTCTGCAATTTCCATATTCTCTCTAGCTTGGTAGATTAGAAGCTGACCCTTCGGGGAATATTTTTCAGTTCCAGGTATGAACCAGGGAGCCGTGCAGGAACCGAGGCCAGATGGCGGGCCGGAGCGATAAAGAGTGCGTGTCATAGTGGGATGGGTTTTGACATTAGTTTATTTATGCTTTCTAGGATGTTGTTTTGCTATTACGTTAGAGTTGGTATTAGTGCTTGTTTTCTTGTTTCATTGAATGATTTTATTATTGGTGGTAATTCGTCGGATTTGGGGATATTTATATGGAGGTTTTCGGGAATTCATGCATAACTACGTTTTTCTATATTTATATAAAAAGAAAGGTTGGATGTTTTTATTATGTTTTCTCGTCGTGCCCGCGTTGCAAGTTCCTAAAGTGTAGTTGTCAACCTAATTAAATAGTACCTAGTAAGGTCTATTACTAAGTAGCGTCCCGTCGGAAGTCGGGGTGTTACAAATTGGTATCAGAGCCAGGTTGACAACAGGGCACATGGAACTGACCAACAAAGAGTACTCGAGGTCCAACTTATAACCAAAACCGGCCGGTGTTTTCAAATGTTTTCACTGGGGTAGACATGTTGCATATAGGGGGTAGGTGACACGTCGCGACTCCGCCCCATCAGCCGAAGGACCTCACGTAGAATAGTAAGAATTACGTTAATAAATAGAATGTTTTAAGTTTTGACTGTGAGACTTTCTATTATAGATGGTCCCACCAACCAGAGCAAGAGCTGCTGAAGCCAATGGAAGAGGCCGCGGAAGAGGCCGCGGTAGAGGCCGAGGTGGAGGCCGTGGCAGGGGTAGGGGAGAGGCCCCTGTAGATGCTGAGCCAGAGGTGCAACATGATATCAATCAGGAGGAGGTTGCTGAGAGTCAGGATGTGGCTGTTGCTGTCCATCAAGAGGACAGTGCATCTGTCGCTGGAGGAGGTCTCCCAGCAAACGGGGCTCAGGTGGGAGGAGGAGTGCCACCAGCAGGACTGGCCCCAGAGGTGAACGCTGCAATCCAGCTGTTATTGCAGACTTTGATGGGTGCGGGGGCTGTACCGAATTTGAACGCAGTTGCGGGGCAACAAGGGGCTGAGAGGAGGGCACCAGGACCAGATTCTGTTTTGGCTGCTCAGCTAGGAGCAATGCCAGATTCGCGAGGACCAGTGATAGCTAATCATGTGGTCGAACCGAGGAGACAGTATCGCGAGCCTCAGCCTGACAAGTGGCTCGCAGAGTTTAGGAAGACTGGAGTGCCGAATTTTGCTGGAGCTTAGGGTTCTGACTTAGAGCAGTGGTTGAGGAGGGTGAAATCTGCGTTGGATTCCATTAAGGCACCGGAGGAGCGGAAGATGTCCTTAGTACAGAGTTTGCTACACGAGAGTGCTTTTGACTGGTGGGAGTTATGTAGGGATCACCGGACTGAGGTGAGTTTCGAGGAGTTTGAGAGGCAGATTCGAGATCAATATTGTCCTCCGGTGGTGAGGGCGGCTCGGGAGGCTGCTTTTCGGGATGCTGGACCCGAAAATATCACAGTATCTGAGACTATTCTGAAGTTTCAGCAAGAGTTGGCAGCGGTGCCAAATGCTGCCCCTACTGAGGAGTTGAAGATTGCGATCTTTCTAAAAAGGTTGCAGCCGCATTTACGTGCCTATGTGTCTGGGCTCCGACTCGCGACATTGGCAGACGTTCAGCAGTCTGCTTTGGCTTATGCTATGGCCACGACCCGACAGATTCAGCTAGAGGTGCATACCACTGGGAGCAAGAGGCAGAAGTTGTCTACCCCGGCAGAACCTAGGAGAGATAGTCATCCCGGCTCTTCTCAGCCACAACGATCAGGGTGTCAGTCACAGGGCCGTCAGGACCAGCGTCGTCAGATTCAGTCCACTGGAGGGCTGAGAGAGTGCTTCAACTGTGGAAGCACTGCTCATTTGATGAGTCAGTGTCCGAAGCCAGTCAAGAGTTGCTTCAGTTGTGGGAAGCCTGGCCATTTACAACAGTATTGTACTGTTGGAGCACCTTCACAGGGATCTTCACCAGGAACGGTGAACCAGATGCCTCGTCGTCAGCCTCAGCAGTTTCAGTAGACACCGAGCCAGGGCAGAGGACGCGGCGGAGGAGTTAGCAACACCGGGGTCAATCAGCCCCGGGTGTTTGAGATGAGGAGGGCCGATGCCCTACACGCGCCGACTGCTACAGGTACGATTTGGATTCAGTCTAGACCTGTTCACATACTATTTGATACGGGTGCTACCCATTCTTTTATGTCTTCTGCTTGCGTGGCTAGACTAGGACTGACTTGCACTGAGGGGGTGTCTTTTGTTGTAGGGCTGCCTGATGGTAGTAAGGTGAGAGGGAATAAGGAGATTTTACAGTGCCCTATTAGAATAGGAAATAGGGATTGGTATGCGGATTTTATAGTAATGCAGTTGTCGCCAGATGATGACGTGATTTTGGGGATGGACTGGATGATACGTTACCGAGCAGTTTTGGATGCACATAAGGGTACAGTTACAGTGACCGCAGATGATGGAACCAGACATGTGTGTCAGGAGTTAGAGCAGGAGGGGCCCGGATCGGTGATTAGTATGGTAAAGGCCGCCAAGTTGCTCAATGATGGATGTGTAGGGTATTGGTGTTATGTCCTACAGGGAGACAAGGAGGGACCTCACATTCAGGACATACCAGTAGTGTGCGAGTTTGAGGACGTTTTTCCCGAGGAACTTCCAAGATTACCTCCTCAGAGAGAGGTAGATTTTGGGATTGAGTTGGAGCCAGGAACGAGGCCGATTTCGAGAGCCCCATATCGCATGGCCCCGATGGAGATGCATGATCTGAAGGCACAATTGGAGGAGTTGTTGGAGAAGGGCTACGTACGACCGAGTGCGTCGCCATGGGGAGCTCCAGTCCTGTTTGTGAAGAAGAAAGATGGTTCTCTCCGGCTGTGTATCGACTACCGAGAGTTGAATCGAGTTACCATGAAGAACAAGTATCCGCTGCCACGTATTGATGACTTGTTGGATCAGTTGCAAGGGGCTACTGTGTTCTCCAAACTGGATTTGAGGTTAGGATATCACCAGCTGAGGATTCGGGAAGAGGATATACCTACGACGGCTTTCCGAACGAGATATGGACATTATGAGTTTGTAGTGATGCCGTTCGGACTGACGAATGCACCCGCTGTATTTATGGAGCTGATGAACCGGGTGTTTATAGACTACTTGGACAGATTTGTAGTAGTGTTCATCGACGATATTCTGATCTACTCTCGGAGTAAGGAGGAGCACGCCGAGCATCTCAGGCTAGTGTTGGGGATATTGAGACAGCATCGGTTGTTTGCTAAGCTGTCCAAGTGTGAATTCTGATTGCCTGAAGTTACCTTTTTAGGGCATGTGGTATCTGCCCAAGGAGTTATGGTGGATCCGGCAAAGATTGAAGTTGTAAAGGCATGGGAACCTCCGAAGAATGTGAAGGAGGTGCGGAGCTTTCTAGGATTGGCAGGGTATTACAGAAGGTTTGTGGAAGGGTTTTCCCGGATAGCCCAACCACTTACCAACTTGCTTAAGAAGACTACTCGTTTCGAGTGGAACGAAGCTTGCCAGCGGAGTTTTGATGAGCTGAAGAGAAGGTTAACTTCGGCTCCTATACTAGCTCTTCCTCAGGGGAATGAGGATTTCGTGGTTTACAGTGATGCATCCAAGGTAGGTTTGGGTTGTGTGCTGATGTAGAGGGATTTGGTGATTGCTTATGCCTCTAGACATTTGAAGCCGAACGAACAGAATTACCCTACTCATGATTTGGAGTTGGCCGCTGTGGTACACGCTCTGAAGATTTGGCATCATTACTTGTATGGGAGTACCTGCAAAGTGATGACAGATCATAAGAGCCTCAAGTACATCTTCACTCAGAGGGAGTTGAATATGCGACAGAGGAGATGGCTTGAGTTACTGAAGGACTATGACCTCGAGATCCTTTACCACTCAGGGAAAGCGAATGTGGTCGCCGATGCCCTTAGCAGGAAGACGCCTCAAGAACGTATGTTAGCTCATTTGACAGTTCAGCCCGAGTTACAGCGAGAGCTGATGAGGTACGGTATTGCGGTGCAGGTTCAGCGTTATCAGGGCAATCTGAGAGCCTTGGAGTGTCAGCCGTCCTTGCTTCAGGAGGTGAGGCAGAAGCAGGAGAGTTGCCCGATGATTCAGGATCTGAGGCAGAGATTGAGTCGTGGAGAGGCACCCGACTTTGCGGAGAGAGCAGATGGTATCTTGTGCTTACGCGGTCGGATTTGTGTGCCTCGAGATGCAGAGTTGAGGCAGAAGATTTTGCAAGAGGCCCATGCTACACCTTACTCAATCCACCCCCGGGCGAGTAAGATGTACAAGGATTTGCGACAGTTTTATTGGTGGGATGGCATGAAGCCGGATGTGGCGAGATTTGTCGCTAAGTGTCAAGTCTGCCAGCAGGTGAAGATCGAGCACCAGAGACCTGGAGGAACGCTTCAATCACTCCCTATTCCAGAATGGAAGTGGGAAGACATTTCCATGGATTTCGTCACAGGTTTGAGACTCAGCAGAGGCCATGATCCCATTTGGGTAGTGGTGGATAGACTGACGAAGACTGCTCGCTTTTTGCCTATTAAGGAGACATGGCAAGTGAGCAAATTAGTGGAGGTGTTTATTAATCAAATAGTTAGACTGCACGGAGTGCCTAAGACGATTGTGTCGGACCGAGATGGGCGTTTTACTTCCAGATATTGGCAGCAAGTGCATGAGGCATTGGGGACGAGATTACATTTTACGACTGCTTACCATCCGCAGTCAGACGGTCAGACAGAGAGGACGATCCAGACTCTAGAGGACATGCTGAGGTCCTGCGTGTTAGACTGGGGAGGTCAGTGGTCGGATCACTTGGCTTTGGTGGAGTTTGCATATAATAACAGCTGGCATTCGTCGATTCAGATGGCTCCTTATGAGGCTTTATATGGTCGGAAGTGTAGGACACCGCTGTGTTTGGATGATCCCTCGGATGTAGTGGGTGAGAGGCCACAAATGATCGAGGAGACGATCGGAAAAGTGGCCTTAATCAGAGAGAGAATGTTAGCTGCTCAGAGTCGCCAGAAGTCCTATGCAGACAAGAGGCGTAGGTCGTTGGAGTTTGAGGTAGGAGCCCACGTTTGGTTGAGAGTATCGCCTACCCGCGGGGTAAGAAGATTCGGGGTGAAAGGGAAACTGAGTCCCCGATATATCGGTCCGTTCGAGATTCTGGAGAGAGTAGGTGAGGTGGCTTACAGACTAGCATTGCCGCCTGCTTTGGAAGGAGTGCACCCTGTATTCCATGTTTCACAGCTGAGACAGTATGTCCCGGATCCTAGTCACAGACTGAATTATGAGGATTTGGTGGTAGAACCAGATCACACTTTCCGGGAACAACCGCTGAAGATTCTAGATCGACGAATGAAGAAGCTGCGAAACAAGGAGATTCCTTTGGTGTTGATACAGTGGTTTCGACGGGGAGTCGAGGAGGCCACTTGGGAGACCAAGTCCAGGATGAGTGAGAGTTACCAATAGATTTACCCGAGTTTAGTAGAGGCGTTTGAGGGGAAGGTTAGCAATTAGTAAATTAGTTTGAATTTCATGATTGCTTATGTGATTGTTTTGCTTGTTGATAAATTGTTGACTGTTTAGCCTCTCTGTGGTGTACTTTAGATATTTGGTGACTTACTTGATTATTGAATTCTGGTTCGAGGACGAACCCTCTTTGAGGGAGAGAGGTTGTGAAAACCTCGGAATACCTTTTCTTTCGTCATAAAAGTTTCGGGACGAAACTTTCTTAAGGTGGGTAGTATGTAATATCAATTCCGAATTTGCGTTGGGGAGGGAAACGAGAATTTTGATTTTCAAATAATCGGGATCTTGACCAACAAGTAACCCCGGATAGAGGAGTATTTATAATCCGTTAGAAATACCCTTAATTTCTTTTTCTTATATATATAAATATAGATATATATATATATATTTTTGGAATAACCTAACTAAATGTATATATCAGCAACCTAACCTAATTAGGTTAATTAATTAAAAATCAATCTTAAACTACCGAATCTTTGATTCTGAGAAATCACACCCTTCTTTTCTTAATTGAACCGAATTAGACCCAAACCCTCGTTATATATCTTCTCCCGGAGTACAACTTGCGTCCTCTTCATGCGAGTTTTGCCGACACCATGCCTCGCCGTTTTTCCTTGGCAGACACCGTCGTCCCCGATCGCATCGAAAGAAAAAGATCACCACGGGATCACGAGTAGGTGACGACCTTGCCCGCCATTTGTAGATCGCATGCACCAGGAGTTTTTCGCCGCCTTCGTATTTTAACCTCCGTTGTCGCCGGTAAGGCTTTGAACGTCATCTCCTGTTCTCGCTTTGGGTCGTCCTTGACTTAAATTATGGACTTAAGTTGCTTCTGGTCCGAGTCTTTCACCGTAAGAGGAGGGTTCGGGTGATCATGACAGACACGAGTGTGAGTCGGGTCGAAGCTCGATGAAAGTCACTTGAATCTGTGGTTGAGTTGGTCGGGTGGTGAGGGGAGTTCGGAATCATCGGAGGGAGGTTTCCGTTACACTGTAGATATTGGGTTAGGGTACTAATTAGTTAATGATTTTCACTCTTATGGGTAAGTTAATCTGTAGACTTCGAGGTTTTTTTTTTAAATTAAGTTTGGTGGTGAATGGTGATTTAGGCTGGGGTGGTTAGTTTTGTTTGTAGAATAGTAGATCTTTTGTGTAGAACACGTTAGTTTGGTTAATTAGGGAGTTAAGGATTTTACTTAATGTGTTTGATTAATTAATGGATTAGCTAGGTTTGGTTAATCTGTTTTGGGAGAGGGTAGATGAAGGTTACTTGGGATGTTGATGTTGGAGGTAGTGGCCTATAATAAATTTGGGTGTATATTAATTGTATCTTGGAATCGGTTTATGGGAGAACTACCCTAAAGAGTAGTTAATTAACTTGTACTCAATAATAGAAGTTCAGTAATAGTTCGTGGGCGATATATCGAGTTTGGGAGAAATCTTAGTTAAGTAGTATTTGAACCGATAATTTACGTTTACTTGTCATCATGTTTAGGGAAATTCGCTTGCTCGGGTTCTTAGCGTTTCACTCTTATCTGTGTGCCTCCCATTTTTCGAGGTAAGTCGTTTTTCGACTTGCTCGGTTCTTCTCTACCCTGTTAGATTGCGTATCGTTATTGTAGGGCGGGTTTTGGGAACTAGTCCTGAATACCCTTTTAAATTGTTTTGGAACTTCTTGAATTGTTGTGTGCGTAAATGGTTTTGAATATATTTTATCGGAAAGATATTTCGGAACGTTTTCTCTGTGTTGGTACCGTTTCCGACACGGCCCATTGTAGCTGGCGTTGAGGAAGAGTTGGCTACGTTGACCCGTGTGACAGGGAAATCATGCCCCTTCAAAACGAAAATTATTATCTGTGTGTTTTTGGCAAGTGCTCCAGTGGAGGCTTAGCCGGGGTTCGAAGGGAGATTGTGAAGTGGAGTGAGAGGGCCTGCCTCTGCACTCGGCGCGGTGATGAGCGCCTTGGAAGTCGGATTGTGGAAAAGGAGGAATTGCATTGTTATGGGAATGTGATTGTGAATGCGTATGTGGATATGTGTGACTGATTATAACTAATTTAGGTATTGACCTTTAGAGTTATGATTGCGATTGTGGATTTGTATGCTGACTTTAGAAATGTTTTTAAACGTTCTGCAATTTCCGTATTCTCTCTAGCTTTGTAGATTAGAAGCTGACCCTTCGGGGAATATTTTTCAGTTCCAGGTATGAACCAGGGAGCCGTGCAGGAACCGAGGCCAGATGGCGGGCCGGAGCGGTAAAGAGCGCGTGTCATAGTGGGATGGGTTTTGACATAGTTTATTTATGCTTTCTAGGATGTTGTTTTGCTATTACGTTAGAGTTGGTATTAGTGTCTGTTTTCTTGTTTCATTGAATGATTTTATTATTGGTGGTAATTCGTCGGATTTGGGGATATTTATATGGAGGTTTTCGGGAATTCATGCATAACTACGTTTTTCTATATTTATATAAAAAGAAAGGTTGGATGTTTTTATTATGTTTTCTCGTCGTGCCCGCGTTGCAAGTTCCTAAAGTGTAATTGTCAACCTAATTAAATAGTACCTAGTAAGGTCTATTACTAAGTAGCGTCCCGTCGGAAGTCGGGGTGTTACATCAATATGGCCGCAACTATAGCCACAACCCATATTTTCATGGCTATATGGCCACAAACTTAGAACCGGACTTAGATGCGTGATTATTTCGCGACAATTTTCCCACAAATTTAGAACCGAATTTAGCTTCGTAATATATTCGCATCAATATGGCCGCAACTATAGCCGCAACCCATATTTTTCTGGCTATATGGCCACAAACTTAGAATCGAACTTAGCTCTGTGTATATTTCGCGATAATATTCCCACAAATATAGCCCCAACCATGAATTTCATGAGTAAATAGCCAGAAAATTTGAGGTTTGTGGAGGATTTTGTGGCAGTTAAGCACAAACTTAACCACATATGAATTTCCTGGCTATGATTTCCTGGCTATATGCGCATTTTCCAGTAGTGGAAGGTGCTTCTGGTGTAGACATGACTTCTTTGTAGGTTCTTGGTTCATTCTCTAAAAGAAAGGTCGTGACAAACTCATATCCAAAGGTTTTTTTTCCTTACGAGCTCTCTTGCTTCGTCTAGGTTGATCCTCTTCCTCTTCTGTTTCATTTACAAAAGTGCATGCTTCTCTCTGTTTACATGTTCATTTCGAATATTCTTTATCCTTGCATGGAAACACATGCTCAAAGAAAGATGCATTTCTTAAATTCATCATTGTATTTGCATGTATGTCAGATATATCTGATTTATATACCAAAAACCGATAAACACTATTGTTTTGCACATATCCTATGAAAATATAATCAAATGTCTTAAGCCTAATTGTGACCTTTTTAGGAGGTGGAACTACCCCCTTTGCTAGGCAACCCCACACTTTAAGGTATTTGTACGATTGTACTATGCCTTTCGAAAGTTCATATGACGTCTTGCCAGTAATTTTATGTAATATTTTGTTGAGGATATAATTGGTGGTTAGCAGAACTTCCCCCCACATTTTCTAAGGTAACCCAGATTCCTGCAACATTACGTTCATCATTTCTTTCATAGTTCAATTCTTTCTTTCCTCAACTTCGTTAGATTCTGGTGAGTATGGAGCAGTTGTTTGATAAATAATGCCACGTTCTCTATAAAACACATTGAATGGTTCATCATACTCACCTCCTCTATCACTTCGGACTATTTTTATGGTTTTTTCAAGTTGGTTTTCAACTTCCAACTTCTACTCTTTGAATTTTTCCAAGGCTTCGTCCTTGCTCCTTAGCAAGTATAAATGACAGTATCTTATGCAATCATCGATAAAGGTAACTAAAATATTTTTTACCTCCTCTAGTTTGCACAAATTTTAGATCATACAAATCCATGTATATTAAACCTAGAAGTTCGGTTGTTCTCTCTACACATGGGGATGGAATTTTTGTGAGTTTAACCTGTATGGATAATTCAGATTTGTCTTTAGCCAATTTGCATTTTGGAATGAGGTTCTTGTTAATCATTCTACATATAGATTTATAGTTCATATGTCCTAATCGTTCATGCCAAATAATAAAAGACTCAGCAACATAAGCAACATGATTCTTTTCATTCATTGAAACATCAAAAACAACAGTTTTGGGAGGACCGTCATTGCATTAATTTTGACCAGTCCATCCTTTACATATCCCTTGCCTAAATAAATACCATTCCTAGTGAGAACTACTTTGTCATACACGAGCTTCACCACGAAGCCATTCTTGCTCAACAAAGTGCTAGAGATCGGATTCTTCAATACTTATGGTACATGCATGACATTGTTGAGAGTCAACTCCTTCTTTGAAGTCATCTTCAACACCACTTTTTCGTGACCTTTCTACCTTGGAAGTGGACGAGTTCCCCATAAATAGATGCTCGTCATTGTTGCTCTTGTGATAAGTAGAAAACAAGCCCCTTTCAAAACATATATGTATGGTAGCACCTGTATCAAACATCCACTCCCTCGGGTTGCTTCCAACCATGTTGACTTCATAAACAACAACACATAGATCTACCTCTAAGAGGTCTTCAATCAAATTGGCTTGGACTTTCCCTTTTCTTTGTGTAGGTCAACCTTGCTTGGATATTCATCTGCCTTGTAAGTTGTAACCCATTTTTCCACGTTTGTGCCTTGATCTTGATGTACACATTGTATAAGGATTAATCAAGCGGCTTTGAACCCAACCTTTGCATAGAAAATCCTCATGAGCCAAGGCCTCAACATTGGATAGGGTTGTAGCACGTGTAGGCGAAAGCACAAGCTTATCCTTAGATACCTTTCCAACTTCAAGGTATTGAGAGAAAAGAACATATTCTGCTGCCATGTCTTGAAACCAGTTCCATCAAACTTTTCTGACATCAACACTGCGTTTACAACACCAAGAATAGTGGGCACCTGAATGATGGCATTTGACTGATAGACATTAACTCTGACAGTAGTAGGCAAGGTAACTGTTGGCAGACCACTCCCAAACTGAATTTGGGACGTCGACTCGGCAACATTACCATCCTTGACTCTAACAAGAGCATCTGAATAAGCATTTTCGCTTGGATTAGTTATATTTCAACTCCGTTTACATACAAGTAAAACACAATTAGTATAATTGTTAAAAGCAGTAATTTTAATAATAATTTTTCTTAAAAAACAAACAGAGGACAACAATTAAGCAAACTCCTTTTCTGCAACTAAATACTGTATTCACAACCACTTAATTAGTGCAAAAAAATAATAGAAATAAATTGTTGAAAAAATAAAGGGAAATTCCGTCTAGTACCCCTCAGTTTTATACTTTTCCGGATGGTATCCAATAAAAAAAAGTTATTCATGACAATACCCCTGAACTTTAATTATAGTTCTCACCGTGCCCTTTTTTCCCTTTTCCTTCAATCAGATACAAGTCTGTCAGTTATTTATTTTAAAAAAAGATTTTCAGAAATATTTTTTAAAAAAGAAAAAAAAAATCAGATCTGTAATTTTTTCCGAAAGAGGAACAACGTAGTACAACTCCATAGCTTGTTGAGCTCCGTTGAGGAAGAAACCAAATTAAGGAGGGCTATTGACCTCCATCGCAAGCGGTGGGAAGAAGGCGGCGGGCGGGTTGACCGGAGGCGGGCGGGCTGACGGACGGCGATTGTTGGACGAGGCTACGACTACGTATGTTTTAGGGAGATTTAGGGCTTTGTTTTGCAATTGGTATTTTATGATTGAATTTTGAGTGATTTATAGTATAATTTAATTGATTTCTACCCTCATTTGTTGTTGTTATGCTCAATTTTGGGGTTATCGAATTTTGATTTGAAATCAAGGTTGAACTTGTAGTAGAGTTTCTACAATCAACCACCCACAGTAGCAATTACAAAAACCCTTTTGGTTAGATTGTCAATGAGATGAATGGGGTCTACAATCAACTTGTTGTTATGCTCAATTTTGGGGTTATCGAATATGCTCAAGCTAGCGTTTGTTGTTTAACTGTTCAATTTTATCATATTTTAATGGATGATTTTCTGGGTTTATAAATATGATATTTTAGATGCTTTGTCAATGTTAATTGCTCGAGTTTTGAGATCTCTTACTTTTGGTTACATATCTGTTTTTTTCTTCTTCTTTTTTAAGAGTTAAAATCTCCTTTTTTTTGTTTTTGGTTTTTTTAATATACAAACTGACGGAGTTGTATATGAATGGAAGGAAAACAGATGAAGGGGCACGGAACAAACTAGGAGCAAAACTTGAGGGTATTGTCAAGAATAACTTTTTTTTTGGGCTCCATCCGAAAAAGTGTAACTGAGAGGTACCACACGGAATTTCCCAAAAATAAACCACTGAATCCGAATGAATCAGTTCAGCATTACCACAATAAAACCAAACTGAAATTGCAAATTAAATTAATTTCACAAGAGGACGAACACCACCGAACTGAAACACTATTGAATTGAAAATCTAAACAATTCAACAAGATCCAAAAAGGAATTGCTAATTTATAGTAATAAAAAAAAAATCAAATCTAGGCAAATGCTAGAAACGATGAATTGAATTGCACAAAGGACAAAAACCACCGAGCAGAACACGTACAGTGAATTAATAAACTGAACTGCTGAACTGAAACAAATTAAAACTGGGCAAATGTCAGCGCTCACATTTAGTCACATATGAGGTGACAATGGAAAGAGAAGAGAAGGGACACCCAGATCCAACAAAAAATTGATTTTGGTTTTAGGATCAAGTGTCAAGCACCAATTAATTGTGAAGGGTAAAGGGTCAAGGTTTACGAATTAGGGTTTAGGTTTTATATTATACTATTAGGTTCTTGGGCTAAGTATAAAAATCCAATCTAGATTACAGTTAGCTAAAGAATACAAGCAACCAATTTAACGTGGAAGAGAGGATTTGGACAATTGGCCCTTAGGTAGATGACAAATGTTAATAAGTCTCAACATTCACTTCTTCATCTATTACTCACTTTTACCAGATCGTCTCAACTTTTGATAGTACTCATCTGACCAGTTTGAGTTTGATTTATATACACTAGTTTGTAACTTTTCTTCAATAAATTAACGGTTTTTCTATCCTATGTCCTAAGGGCATAGGATAAGAATCCAAATGTAGAAACTAAAACCCTATTTAGGAAAGGATAAACCCTTTTAAAAAATAATTAAAAATTATCTAAAATTAAAATTATTCCTTTATTTCTAAAATTGGGGCTCTTAACCTATACCCTTGGGACATAGGTTAGAAAAATCGATTAATTAAATATCATCAACAACACCAGCTCAACCACATAGCATAGGCTGATACGCGATTGCCGAAAATAAAATCACGTTGAGCATTAGATGCATGATAGCGACAACACATCGCAAGTACATTCACAGTGGAAGGTCTCGTCAAATTCGGAAGCCATGAACGAATGCCATTAATGATCGCTTATATATGGTTCAATCGGAAACACTGTACGTTTTAATATGAAAATGAAAACACTCTTTTAATACGAAAATGAGGGCATTTAGAATTTTTTTTTGATATTTACTAGTTTATACCCGTTGTATCATGCACGACTATGGTTCGGTATTTTATAGATATTAAATAAAAATAAAATATAAAAATTAATGTAAGTAATTTATTGCCTGCACAATATACAATTTTTTTGAAATCAAATAAAACAAATTAAATATAAATTATTAAGTTTAATGATGAGAATAAAAAAGATTATTAAGGTAAAATAATATACATTTCTCCTTTTCTTTGATGATATTTCATAGATATTTAGTTTAAAAAAAGATAACCGATGAATAAAAAAATTTATATATTAGAATATGGAAGAGATAAGATTTACATAAAATAATAATTAAATTAATAAATAAGATATAATTAAAAAATAGATAAAGATAAAAATAATTTATTTATAGAAACTAATTTAAAAAAGTAATTTATTTTCATTGAAGGTGGAGCCAAACTCATTTTGTGGCTCGATAAAGTAAAGATTAAATAAGATTACATATTATATTTTTTTGTATATTTTTTTTACTTTCTATGTACCTTAATTTAGATATTATCAAATATTTAAATATATCTATTAAATATAATATTACCTACTTTTATTATTTTTAAACATTATAAGTATTTATCATTAATTTTTTATTATAAAAGAATATATATATATAAATTCATGAAAAGATATCATGCTATTAGATAAAAGATATTTATAATTATTTTAAAATATTTTAAATTTGTTATCTTTAATTTTAAATATTTGTACAAGGAAGTTTTCAAAAGATATTGTTATACCAAATAGATATTTATTTGATGTTAAAGATAGATTTAAATAGTTAAAGAAAAATTTAATAGGAAAAACTTAAAATATTTGGAATACAAAATAATTTTGTAAATATGAGGTGGGGTCAGAATCATTCTGGCATGAATAAGACAATAAAAATAAGAAAAATATAATATAATTTTTTTATCAATATACAATTTAGGCAAGTAATTCTCTAGATATTGAATTTTTTTTATCAAAAATTGATTTAAGATAAACTTTTTACATAAATAGATAAAAAGATAAAGATAGAACTAGTATTACCCGTCGTACCATGTACGACTACGATTCGACACCATATATAACTACGATTCGATATTTTATATACATTATAAATGGGATATTAATAAATAAAAATATAATATAAAATTTAATTTAAGTAATTTATTGCTCATATTACCTATTTTTATTATTTTTAAACATTATAAGTATTTATTATTTTTTATTATAAAAGAATATATATATATATATCTATAAATAAATTTGTGAAAAGATATCATGCTAAAAGATAAAATATATTTATATTTATTTTAAAATATTTTAAAGTTGTTATCTTTAATTTTAAATATTTGTATAAGGAAGTTTTCAAAAGATATTATTATACTAAATAGATATTTGTTTGATGTTAAAGATAGATTTAAATAGTTAAAGAAGAATTTAATAGGAAAAAGTTAAAATATTAGGAATAGAAATTAATTTTGTAAATATGAGGTGGGACCAGAATCGTTTTGGTGGCTCGAAAAGGTATAGCTTTAATCAATATCTATTACTAATAACTAAAGCCGGAGCAATTTCTGCCACCAAGTTGCGCCACATCACCCCTTTATTAAAATAATAATATTAAATAGTTCATTATGCAAAAAAAATTATCTTCAAGTAAATATAAAGATAAAATAATATTTGTAAAAATTTATCCCCAAATAAACATAAAGATAAAATAATAGTTTTAGATCTGACCAATATAGATAAAAAGACATTATATTTGTAAAAGATAAGAAAAAGTATGTATATGTGATCACATATATATCTTAAAAAAATAGTCATATCTATCTATAACTAATTAACTATATATTAAAGTTGTAACTTTTCTAACCAACACAATAAGTTTGGCCCCACCTTATATTAAAAAAATTATTTATATAATTTTTTTTCCAATTAAATTCCTTTCTATTTATTTATGTGGAAAAAATTGATTCAAACTTTATTTAAAAATAACGAAAATTATTTTATCTTTATATTTTTATCAATTTATAAAAAACAATTATCTTAAATCAATTTTTGATAAAAAAAAGTAAATTTTTTAAATATCTATATAATAAATTGCATAAATTAATTTTTTATAAAAAATTATATTATATTTTCCTTAATTTTCTTTTTGGATTGTTTATGTAAATATAGAAGATTTTTTATATTTAAAAAATTCTATATTTTTTATCCATTCTAATTAATTATCTTAAGTATTTATCATTTTTTTATAAATGTATATATATATATATGTGTGTGTGTGTGTGTGTGTGTGTGTGTGTATACAAATTCATGAAAAGATATAAGATCTTTATACTTATTTTAAAATATTTTAAATTTGTTATCTTTGATTTTAAATATTTGTATAAAGAAGTTTTGAAAAGATATTGTTATACTAAATAGATATTTGTTTGATGTTAACGATAGATTTAAATAGTTAAGGAAGAATTTAATAGAAAAAAAAATTAAAATATTAGGAATAAAAATTAATTTTGTAAATATGAGGTGGGACCAGAAGCGTTCTGGTGGCTCGAAAACGTATAGCTTTAATATATAGTTATAGATTTGAATTTTTTAAAAAATAATGAAAATTATTTTATTTTTTGAAGTCAACACATTGAATTTGGCCCCACCTTATATATAAAAATAATAATTTTTTATTTATATTTTCAATTAAATTCTTTTCTATCTATTTATATTAAAAATGTTTAATTCGAAATTTAAATTAAAAAATAAAAATTATTTTATCTTTATCCTTTTATTTATTTATGTAAATATTTATCTTAAATCAAATTTTGATAAAAAAAATAAAAAAATTCATGATCTAGATAATCACTTGCCTAAATTGAATTTGGATAAAAAAAATTACATTATCTTTTCCTTAATTTTCTTTTGGTCTTATTCATGTAAATATAGAATATTTTTTATCTTTAAAAAATTCAATCTTTATTCATATTATTTCAACTTTTCTTATTAATTATCCTTTTAAATTCAATATTAATATTCTATAAATAAGAATGATAACTTTTTAAATTTTCAATCATAAATATGTGGAGTTTTATATATTAGTTTTCTATCTATAAATACGAAAGTTAAATGCAATATTGTCATTAAATTTAAATGTCTTAGTCACCATATTGTTAGTTATGAAATTTTTTATATTAATATTTATCCATAATTATTACAACATTTTCAATTAATATGAACCATAATAAATAAAAATTATTGATCCCTTAATCTTAAATCGGTTAATCACTATCCATATATATGACACGTAAAAAATACTAACTTAATCTGTAAGAGTAAAATAGATAACTTTTATCAATAAATGTGATAAATATAAAAAAATTATATAATTGTTCTATTTGTAAGTATATTTTTAATTATAAATTTTTAATATTAAGTTCTTATCTATAAGTATGACAAATATAAAATAGTAATTTAATATCCCAAATACACTTTTTTAATTTAACACCCCATTTAAATTAATTTTAGTATCTCTAAATGAAATAAATAACTTTTATATCTATGAGTATGAAATATGGACCATTTTTAAATTGTGAATTTTCAATATTAGATTTTCTGATTCTTTTATATTAACTTTCAATTCAATAGTATAATAAGTCTTTTAATTAGTATGAGACATATTTTTAATCATGTATTTTTATATTAAGTTTTCAGATTTTTTGTATTAATTTTATTATTTATAAGTATGATAATGACTTTAATTAATATTGACCATGTTTTTCATAATAATTTTGGATTTTTCAATATTAATTTTCTATAAATAAGAATGATAACTTTTAAATTCCATCTATAAATATGTTGTGTTTTATATATTAATTTTTTATCTATAAATATGATAGTTAAATAAGATATTGTCATCAAATTTTAATGTCTCAATCACCATATTTTAGTTACTAATTTTTTTAATAATAATATTTCTATCCATAACTACGATAGTTTTTTTAATTAATATGGACCATGTTTTTTATTATAAATTTTATAATAAATTTTACATTATCTTATATTAATTTTCTGTTAAGAAGTATGATAACTTTTTGAATTTTTTATCCATAAAAATGTTGATTTTTTATATTAATTTTCTATTAATAAGTATGACAATTTTTTAATTAATTCAGTATAGATATGTTGTGCCTTACAATATATTAAATTTCTATTCATATGTTAATTTTTTATATTACGGATCCATACATAAATAAATAAAAGTTATTGATCTCTTACAGTTAAACCGATTAATCGAGTCAGTTCAATTGAGTTTAGGTTCAGACATTTCGGATTCGTGTTGAGTACAGGTTCATGTCGTTGAAATTTATGGTTTGATTAAGTCAATTAATTGCGGTTTTTGTGTGTGTTCGAGTAAACCCTACGAGTTAAGAGTATCAATTTTTTTATAATTATTACATAAATATTACAAATAGTATTTTTAAGAATAAGATAATATTGGTATAAATTTTAATAATAAAATATATTATTATAATTAAAATAATTACATGTTTAATATTTAATTTAATGATTTATACTATTATTTATTATTACATAAATTATAATACCTATATTATATTTAAATTAAGATCTTACATTTTTTATTTAGAAAAGTTCTCGGGCAAGGCTCGGGTCATCAACTAGTATCTATTACTAATAACTAAAGTCGGAGCAATTTCTGCCACCACGTTGCGCCACATCACCCCTTTATTAAAATAACAATTTTAAATAGTAAATTTTATAATAAAATTATCTTCAAGTAAACATAAAGATAAAATAATATTTGTAAAAATTTATCCCCAAATAAATATAAAGATAAAATAATATTAGTAGATTTGATCAATGTAGTTAAAAAAGGATATTATATTTGTAAAAGATTAAAAAAAAGATAAGAAAAAATATGTACACATGATCACATATATATCTTTGAAATAAAAATATCTATATAAATGATAATATCTTTGAAATATGGATTATGTGTAATTTTACATAATTAATATTTTTAACTAAATATCTGCTACAATATTTTCCTACCTTATATTAAAATAGCTAATTAAATTAGTTATTTAAAATAGTGATCATAACTATAACCTAAAGCGGAGGTTAAAAAAATTATTAAACGACACATGTCACTTTTAGATTGGACCACACTACCCTTTTTTTAAAAAAATAATCTTTTATTTTTGGATATGATAAATTCTTATTCAGGTTTCAGAATATAGGATAGAAATTCCCATTATAAAGAATCTTTTATTTTTGGATATGATAGATAGAAAGATCATTAGGATATATTTTATGTTATCATACAAATTATAGAATATTTATTTTATTTTTAGATAGAATCGTTTTTTAACTAAGATGTATATTACTAGCAATCTCCTTGTCAATTTGGTTATTATCATAATCCAATCATTTGTTACCTTATATGAAAAGATCTTGAATATAGTTATATGATAATTGCCTTATCTTTTTACGCTGATTATAACCAAAATTTATATTTACGCATTTATACAATTATTTTTCTCGAATAATAAATATATTTGAAAATATTTATTATTAATATTTTATTTAAGAAAAACCCGTACAAGGTACGGGAATACATACTAGTATCTTCTAAACCTGAAGCACTTTTGGGCAGATTCGTCATTAAGAATTTATATTACAGTCACCCTGTTTTTAATAATAATTTTTTAATTATTTAGATATTATATAATTCAATCACCATATGGAATTTCCAATTTTATCACCTCATCTTATTTAATAAAATCTTTTATCAATTTACTATGAGATTGTATAAATTTTTATCTCTACCCATTATTTTTTATCTTTATTCATGTTTATTATATTATAATATGTAATTATCTTCTATCCATTTGTTAATTATCTTATATACATTATGTTATTTCTTTATCTTCTTTATATTTTTAATAATAATTTTTTATTAGTTATATATATTAAAATATCTTGCACATGATAATTATATATTGTATATATCACGTTATTTTGGAAAGATATTTTAAAAACATGTTTTTTTAATTTCAATCTTCTTTATATTATACTATTTTAAAATTTTAATTCTATCCATATCTATATTTTATGAGCCCTGTATTGTTTAATTGACCCACGATATTTTTTCCCTTTTATATTTCCAATTTTTTTTATCTTTATTTAAATACATACTCCTAATACATAGACTTAATGCTTCCATATGTATGGCACACTATAATCGTCCACTTCAGAAATCAATTTTTTCCACACTTTACGTATTACAATTTCCTCTTTATTTTCCCTTGCAAGAGTAAAAAATTTTAAAGGTAATTTTTACATACAATATCACTATTATATATTATTTAAATGTTATTATTATATTTAATCTATAGTATACTACTTTGTTTATGTAGATCAAGGAAAATTTATATATTAATGTTCTATCTATAAATATGATAGTTACGTACAATATTGACATTAAATTTTAATTTCAGTCAACATAGTTTTAGTTACGAAATTGTTTATATTAATAGAGTTTGGTTCCCATAAAACACTCCCTTAACATGAAACGGAAGGAGCATTCTGGACCCTTGGATCAAGGAGATCCAAGGGCTGATGTTCGGTTTAAGAGGAAGGAGATGAGCAGGAACGTGATGATGATGAAGGCGCATGATATGGTGGTCGCGATTGACGGAGCGTATTTGTTGCCGACGTACGGCTTGAATCCCTTCGTCTCCTTGTTCGCGTTCGAGAAGTAGATATGCGATGAAGACGAGATTCGCCGGAGGTCCGGGGTGAAGGTTTTCTGGAACTTTGTAGGTAGATCTCTGAACTCGGATACCAGATCATCGTCTTCGTCGGAGTTGTAGAGCCAGGTTGGTGGCGAGAGCTTCTTCTTATTCTGATCGGGATTGCTCTTCTCCGAAGTGATCTCCTTCTTCACTTTTGAAAATGCACTTTTGAAACTTTTCACTGCACTTTTGGAACTTTTCAATGCACTTTTTCAATCAGATGATGCACTTTTCTTATTCCATTTATCAATGCACTTTTCTTATGTCACAATGCACTTATGAAACTTTTCAATGCACTTTTAAAACTTTTCAATGCACTTTTGTAATCAGATGATGCACTTTTCATATGTCATTTATCAATGCACTTTTCCTATGTCACAATGCACTTTTGAAATTTTTCAATGCACTTTTGAAACTTTTCAATGCACTTTTGTAATCAGATGATGCACTTTTCATATGCCATTTATCAATGCACTTTTGAAACTTTTTAATGCACTTTTAAAACTTTTCAATGCACTTTTTCAATCAAATGATGCACTTTTCTAATGCCATTTATCAATGCACTTTTCCTATGTCACAATGCACTTTTGAAACTTTTCAATGCACTTTTGAAACTTTTCAATGCACTTTTTCAATCAGATGGTGCACTTTTATTATGACATTTATCAATGCACTTTTTCTGATGTCATAATGCACTTTTGAAACTTTTCAATGCACTTTTCACCTCAGCTTTACTAATCTTATTTGATTGAATAGAAAAAGTCCCCCTATTTTCAGCGAACATTAGAACTCTGGTTACATATGGATCAACAGTAGCGTTGTAGCACATATAAAAAGCAACACAGTACGAAGTAAACAGACAATCACGCCAACGTTATGGAAGTTCCTAGATTGACAAACTGAGCGCGAGCGGTAGCCTTGATCAAGAAGGTGAGCGATCGAAGTTGGGAGCCTATGAAATCGTCTGTCGATTGAAGTTGGGAGCCTTCGATCGAAGTTTGGAATCGTCCGTCGAGAGTTTTTGGGCGTTTGGGCGATTGGAATCCTCGCATGCGTCCCCGTCTGGATAGTACCGTAGGATTGGTTTGAGCGATCGAAGTTGGGCTTTTTTTGATATTTTAAGTTAAGGGTATAGGAGTTGGTTTATTTACAAAATTGCCACCTTGCTGATTTGTTTTATTTATTTTTTCAAAAACACAGGAGTAATCTGAGCCATTGGATCATGTGATCCGACGGCTGACAACTCTCCTTCCGTTTCATGTTAAGGGTTGGTTTCATTTGAACCAAACTCTATATTAATATTACATTCATAACTACGCCCATGCTTTTTTAATTAATATGGATTATGTTTTTAATGCTAGAATTTATATTAACTTTTAGATTTTTGTAAATTAATTTTTCGTTCACAAATATGACAACTTTTTAAATTTTCTATCCATAAGCATGATGCCTTTTTATACCATTTTTATATTAATAAGTTTGACAATTTTTTAATTAATATCGGTATAGATATGTTATGTTTTTCAATATATTAATTTTCTAATCATAAGTACGTTGATTTTTTATATTACGGATCCCTTAATAAATAAATAAATAAATTATTGATCCCTTAATGTTAAAACCAGCTAATCGGGTCAGTTCAGTTATGTTTAGGCGCGGTCATTTCAGGTTCGGTTGAGTACAAGTTCATGTCATTAAAATTTACGGGTTAGTTGGGTCAATTCATTGCGGTTTTTGTGCGGATTCGGGTCAACCTAATGAGTTAAGAATGTCAACTTTTGTATGATTATTACATAAATATTATAAATAACATTTTTAAGAATAAGATAATATTTATATTCATTTTAATAATAAAAGATATTATTATAATTAACTTAAATATTTATAATATTGTTTTATTATATAAATTATAATACTTATATCATATTATTTTATTATACCCGTCGTACCATGTACGACTATGATTCGATATTTTATAACTATTATAAATAAGATATTAATAAATAAATAAAAATATAATATAAACTTTAATATAAGTAATTTATTGGTCGTAGAATGTATATAATTTTTTAATCAATTATTATATTCTTCCTATTTTATTACTTTTCATGTACATAAATTTAGAGTTTATCAAATATTTCAATATCTATTAAATATTTTATTATCCATTTTTATTAATTTTATTAATTTTAAAATTTTTAACAATTTATCATTAATTTTTTTATAAAAGAAAATCACTATATTTCTATAAATAAATTCGTCAAAAGATATATGATAAAATATTTATATTTATTTTTAAATATTTAAATATTTTTTCTTTAATTTTAAATACTTGTATAAGGAAGCTTTCAAAAAATATTGTTATACTAAATAGATATTTTTTTGATGTTAGAGATAAATTTAAATAGTTAAAAAGAATTTAATAGAAAGAAGTTATAATAATAGAAATAAAAATTAATTTTTTAAATATAAGGTGAGGCTAGAATCGGTCTGGTGACTCGAAAAAGTACAATTTTAATATATAGTTATAGATATTACCTATTTTTTATTTTTAAACATTATAAGTATTTATCATTATTTTTTTATTATAAAAGAAAAAATATATCTATAAATAATTTCATGAAAAGACATTATGCTAAAAGGTAAAAGATATTTATACTTATTTAAAAATATTTTAAATTTGTTATCTTTAATTTTAAATATTTGTATAAGGAAGTTTTCAAAAGATATTGTTATACTAAATAGATATTTGTTTGATGTTAAAGATAGATTTAAATAGTTAAAAGAAGAATATAATAGGAAAATTTTAAAATATTAGAGAGAAAAACTAATTTTGTAAATATGAGGTGGGGCCAGAATCGTTCTGGTGGCTCGAAAAGAGATAGCTTTAATATATAGTTATAGATAGATGCGCACTCCATATGAAATTGCGCACAGAATCAAGCAAATTAATCCATTTCTCAAAACCGTACGAAGATATTTTTTATTGTATTTGACACAAATGTTACAATTAATATCTTTTACATAACACTAGTTATACCCTTCGTACCATGTACGTCTATGATTCGATATTTTATAGACATTATAAATAAGATATTAATAAATAAATAAAAATATAATATAAACTTTAATATGAGTAATTTGTTGCTCATAGAATGTATAATTTTTTAAATCAAATATTATATTTTTCATATTTTATTATTTTTCATGTACGTAAATTTAGAGATTATCAAACATTTCAATATATCTATTAAATATTTTATTATCTATTTTTATTAATTTTAAAAATTATAAATATTTATGTATAAAAAATCACTATATAACTATAAATAAATTCATCAAAAGATATATGCTAAAAGATTTATATTTATTTCAAAATATTTTATCTTTAATTTTAAATACTTGTATAAGGAAGTTTTCAAAAGATATTGTTATACTAAATAGATATTTTTTGATGTTAAAGATAGATTTAAATAGTTAAAGAAGAATTTAATAGGAAAAAGTTAAAATATTAGAAATAAAAATTAATTTTGTAAATATGAGATGGGAGCAGAATTGTTCTGGTGGTTCGAAAAGATATATCTTTAATATATAGTTATAGATAATTTTCTTTATTTTTAATTAAATTTCAAAATTAAAAATTGTTTTACACATAAATAGATAGCATAGAATTTAATTGTAAAGAATAAATTAATATAACTAAAAATTAATTTTTAAATGTATGATGGGACCAGAACCAACGTGGTGGCTCAAAAAGGTTTAACATTAATATATAGTTATAGATTTGATTTTTTTTTAAAATCTATTATTTTTTCATTTGTTTTTACCATTAAACTTGCCAAATGTGACATTTTACAAGATTTTCACATATTTGACGCACATGTTCAAACATAGGTATGTAGTTCATATAAAATATACATATTTATTTATACATGGGAACGCTCAGGTATAATACATATTATGGTGTAAGCATATGGTTGAACGTAGGGCATTGGATTACGATAAATCAGTGGCTAACAATTAAGCAAAATTATAGGCTAAATGGGGGTGATGTGGAGAATCAAATCTCGGTTAATTTGAAAAAGGAAACACCTAAAATTTAAGGAAAATGAGTTAAAAATCGGTACAATTATAAAAAATGCTAATCCAAGCAATATTTTTTCTACGATTAAATACATTGTAACCGACTTTTTTGGCTTTATTTTTAAAATTCAAACATGAACTTCAAATTAAATAGGCGCTTTTAAAAAAAATCAAACACAATTTTCATATTCTATTTTGAATATTAATACATGATCATTCGAATAATTATGTATACTGATTTGAAAAATAGAAGAGGGTTGTTTAAATATTTATAGTGTTGAAAAAGTACTCATTGTACATTGAACAATAACAGAAGATTGGAAGTGTCTACTACACAACTACTATTGTTTGTTGAATAAGTATTTTTTTTGTTTTTGAATAATCATTCAATATTGGAAGAGACGAATGCACAATTGTTATTTTAGGTTAAATAAGTATTTTTCTATTTTTGAAAAAATAAGCTTATTAGCATGAATAATATAATAATAGACCTTTAAATGATTAAGAGTTTTGTGAATAATATCATACATTTATTTGAATAAGTTGGATAAATACATTGAATAATACAAATTAAGAAGTGTTATATATCTCGAATACATACTCCAATAAACAGTACATCTATTTATTGATATGTACACTAATATGAAAAATAGATCATTGTCTTTGTCTTCAAACATCAACCATTTAAACTTCTTCACCATTCTTGAATAACTCCATAGCAGAACACGCAAATGTGAAACCAATTATCGCATAACATGATACGATATTCTTGAATGACTGCAAAACAAAACATATATCTATGAATAACAATTCACTCATATATGAATAATGAAATGTGCATATATGAATAACACACCATCCGTATATGAATAGCAATTCACACATATATGAATAACCAAAATGCAGCCATTAATAAAACGTCACACATATACGAATACCAAATAATACATATATGAATAACAAAGCGCACATAAATGAATAACAAATCACTTCATGTATTTATGATATCAAAACACATCTATATGAATAAAAACTCATGAATATA
This sequence comes from Fallopia convolvulus, assembly GCA_964016875.1. Lineage (NCBI taxonomy): Eukaryota > Viridiplantae > Streptophyta > Magnoliopsida > Caryophyllales > Polygonaceae > Fallopia > Fallopia convolvulus. The sequence goes on along the minus strand of OZ024728.1, from coordinate 12,904,312 downwards.
TGAACAACAAAATAAACATATATGAAAAAAATTCAAAAACAATCTATGCATATATGAATAACAAAATCCATGTATATATGAATAACAAAACACATATAGATGAATAACAATCTATGCGTATATGAATAACAAAATCCAGAGACATCAACATCAAGCCACAAATGTATGAATATCACGCCACACATGTTTGAATAATAAGATATGCATCCATGAATATAATATATAGAAGAATAATTTAAACATGAGACTAATCAATTGGAATCTAGGACATCTACTATATTAAATCTATGAAAGCCAAATTAAATCTAGGAAATCTACTATAGTGAATTGCTAGAATGAAAATCAATAGCATAAAAAGACGAAAATAACCAAAATACTGATTCAAATTGAATTCAACACGACACATACACAAATTTAAAATCTACATTTCTCTATCAATCAATTCTCTTCATTGATCAGATGCACCACATCAATCGATTCACAAATTAAAACCAGAATAAAAATAAAATAAAAAACACAAGACTAAAAGTTCAAAAAAACAGGGTCGGCAATGACAATAACACCGATTATTAGCAAAGTAGCAACTCAAAACTGAATCTTCACTTACCAATTTGTGGAAAATAGCCAAGGTTTGTAGATGATTTCGTCGATGTTCTTCGTCTGCTCCCAAAACGTCACCGACAAAGAGAGAGAGAGAAATAAACTGCATTAGGAGAGAGATAGAACTTTTTGAGGAAAGAATAATCCTATTACCGAAAATCAAGGAATTTTACCCAAAATAAAAAAAACCCGTAATTGATTCTAATCTATATTGAACGGATTCAGTGTATCACCCCTGTAACACCCCGACTTCCGACGGGGCGCTACTAAGAAATAGACCTTACTAGGTACTATTTAATTAGGTTGACAACTACACTCTAGGATCTTGCAACGCGGGCACGACGAGAAAACAAAGTAAAACATCCAACCTTTCTTTTAAATAAAAATATAGAAAACATAGTTATGCATGAATTCCCGAAAAATATAAATACTTAAATCCGACACAACACTTACTAAAACTGAACTAATCAAACAGAATAACAATAATGAGTGAAACATAATGCTAACTCCATCTTAACGATAATAAAATCAACATCCTAACTGTTATAAATAAACTAGCGTAAAACCCATCCCACTATGACACGCGCTCTTTACCGCTCCGGCCCGCCATCTAGCCTCGGTTCCTGCACGGCTCCCTGATTCATACCTGGAACTGAAAAATATTCCCCGAAGGGTCAGCTTCTAATCTATCAAGTTAGAGAGAATACGGAAATTGCAGAACGTTTAAAAACATTCCTAAAGTCAGCATACAAATCCACAATCGCAACCATAACTCTAAAGGCCAATACCTAAATTAGTTATAATCAGTCACACAGAACCACATATGCATTCACAATCACAATATCATAACAAAGCAATTCCTCCTTTTCCACAATCCGACTTCCAAGGCGCTCATCACCGCGCCGAGTGCAGAGGCAGGCCCTCTCACTCCACTTCACAATCTCCCTTCTAAACCCCCGGCTAAGCCTCCACTGGAGCACTTGCCAAAAACACACAGATAATAATTTTCGTTTTGAAGGGGCACGGTTTCCCAGTCACACGGGTCAACGTAGCCAACTCTTCCTCCACGCCAGCTACGATGGGCCGTATCGGAACGGTACCAACACAGAGAAAACGTTCCAAAAATATCTTTCCGATAAAATACATTCAAAACTATTTTACGCACACAACATTCCAAGAAGTTAAAAACAATTTAAAAAGGTATTCGGGACTAGTTCCCAAAACCCGCCCTACAATAACGGTATGCAATCTAACAGGATAGAGAAGAACCGAGCAAGTCGAAAACGACTTACCTCGAAACGAAGGATCCTCGATGAAGACGGAACTACGACCTCAGACGGAAACGATTCCCTAAAAATTATGAAGGAAAAGATTAACTTAAGTACGAGCCGAACCAAACTAACCCAAAGAAAACGCCACTTCTAATTACCTTAAACTACCGACCTTTATTAAAGAACTACCTTAAGATATGCTAAACCATGCCATATATATATATATATATTTTTATTAACCTACTTAATTACAAAATCCAGCCCACCAACACAACCCCATGTTTACCCTCCCCTTAGGCCCAAAATCAACCCAACCCAACTGACAAAAAAAAAAAATCAAAATAAAATAATAAAAAAAAAAACAAGCCCAACCCAACTTGGGCAGAAGGAATCGGAATTCTCAATCCCCTTTCCAATTTGTCCTTTGACTTTTCAAAGGCGGGACCCACCCCTTCTCATCTTCAACCTCTCGCCGAAACCTCTTTCGCCTCTACCCCCTGGTTCGCCTCCTCCCTCGCTCTCCTCTGCGACACCGACCACTACCCAGCGACAGTGACGGAGAACGGAGTCGAGCAGCCTTCGCCACCCCCGTCCGCGCTCCGCCAGTGCCTCCCGATGGCTCGACCCTTCCTCTTTACCCACCAACCTGCAGATCGAGAACGATCTCGCCTCCTTCGGCACCGTCGTTCCCTCAACTCCGCTTTTTCGAGCCAACCACCACCCTTAACCAAGAACCCGACTCAACAAAACCATCCTCCTGCCCACCAATATCCGAGCGTGCCTCATCGCCGACCGACACCGAGATTCGGTCCCCACAGTCCTTCGCTCGGAACGCTCCCCCCGCCTCGACACCCTCCTACCATTCTTCCCCGATACTTCGCAAAAACAGAGAAGGGCGAAAAAGAGGTCGGCTTGATTCTTACCGGAACGTCGTCGGTCTGAAACGGCGGCTTCCGCGGAATAAGAACGATGACTGAACGTCCTCTGATGGAGCGGGATTGACCGGCGTAGCTTGCAGCCCCAACAGCGTGAACGAGCAGCCCCACTTCGTGCCGGCTGACGAGAAGATCGGCGATCGGGGCGGTTTAAAAACGGCGGTGACCACCACCCTGACTACTTGCGATTCCGGAGATTGCGTCCTTTCCGAGCGTCGTTGCACTTCAGCGACTTGCCTGGTTTTCGAAGATGGTGACCCGAGTTGAAAGTGCAGAGGGAGGTGCAGGGCTTTTAACGTGGTTTGGGATTTATTTGAAGATCGGGTTTGTTAGAATAGGATAGTTGAGTACTTGAATTAGATAGATTTTTGATCCCACTTGGAATCTGGATATGAATACTTAATGATTTGGATAGCTAATTATCCAAGGGGTGGTTTAGATAGATTTTCTAATTACTGTTTTGGATGGCAATATTTTTGGTTAAAATAAGTAGATTTAATTAGATAGAATTAGGATTAGGTATAACAAATCTAATTAGCTATCATATAGATAAACTAATTATTAGCTAGATGTTCAAACGGATTATTAAATCGGCTTTAACTGATTAATACGCTTTTCCGAGGGTTACTTGTGGATTAAGAAACTTAGATGCTTGTAAACGAAGGAAACCCGTTTTGACCTAAAACGAATACGGATATTACATACTACCCCCCTTAAGAATGTTTCGTCCCGAAACTTTCACACGAAAGAAAAAAAATATTCGAGGTTTTCACAAACCTCTCCCCCTTAAAGAGGTTCGTCCTCGAACCAGAATTGATTGATAACGGTAATCCTAACCAGTACTAGTCATCCAAAATACGCAACACATCAAACCAATATTTAAACAGTCAAACATGCAAGTTAAACGAACAACAATCACGAAGCAAACATCGAATCTAAAAGCAACACACTAATTACTAACCTTCCCCTCAAACGCCTCTACTAAACCTGGGTAGATTTCTGGGTAACTTTCTCTCATCATGGACTCCATCTCCCATGTGGCCTCCTCGACTCCCCGTCGAGACCACTGGATCAACAACAGCGGAATCTCCTTGTTCCGCAGCTTCTTCATTCGTCGGTCTAAAATCTTCAACGGTTGTTTCTGGGGAGTGTTTTCTGGTTCCACCTCCATCTCCTCATACTTGAGTCTATGACTAGGATCTGGGACATACCCTCAGCTACGAAATGTGGAAGACAGAATGATCTCGGTTCATGCGAAGGTTACTGAACTTCCAAGTTGTGCGACTCAAACTAAAGCCATCCTGGTTGTCTTCATTTATACTTCTATTTACTATAATTGTACCTTTTTCCCACAAACTGCAAACGTAAATACTCTATCTCTTTGCAATGCGACACGTCTCCATCCAACTTCAAGGGTTCCTTAGAGCTTGCCAAACCCTCGGTATACGAGCCATCATAGTCTCCACTCTTCCGATAGATCTGGGTTCATGCGATCATCTTATTGCCACCAAAAATCGAACAATGGTAGTTTACTCATAAAGTTCTCTATAACTGAATAGTGATACCATAAATTCCATAAAAATTCAATGCTTTCCGAAATTGACCCCTATAGCCTTTCCTGCACGCCCTTGATTCCAAAATCACGACCAGGTCTATGCAATTCTGTTTGATCAGTCTAATCCTGGACTCCGAGTTACGGTTAAGATTTACTCCCATCGCTAGGATGATAATCATGGTTTTTCTTCATGAATACATCCTCAAAGGCTCATGAAAATTAGATATCTAGAGATCGTATCCACTACTTGAATCATGGCTGACTTGTATCAACTAACCGATATATTCTGCGTTCGAACGACACGACTTAGGTCGTAGTGTTAATATCTCCTTGCAACCATGATAGTATCTGTAGCTCCCTCTGGATTAGTCCTTCTTTACCATCACATCCTTGTCCTATTGTCAATGCCCAAAGGTCTTTTCCCTTACGTTTCCTTTTATCCTACAATTGTGGTATTGTAACCACTACTTCTCCATAGTTCATACATAAGGCTTTAGTCTTAATTAACTCTAACTAGAGCATCCCTCAACCATTTCCAATAACAGTTCGTTGTTTAAACATGTTTTCTTCCCAAGCTTACGCATCTTCTGAGTCTCGTTTCTATGGACGGTACAATTTCTTATTCAACTTCCCTAGTGCGATCGCCCCAATCTGCTGCTCAATGCCTTGTCATAAATGGCTTCATTGATTATTGTAATCACTCCTGGTGCTTCCATCTTCAGCTGCATACACTTTGATACTCCTCGGAAATCTTCTTAAGTCGGGTGTTCGGCTCTTCTTAAAGAGCAATATCCTTCCTTCAATCGACATTCCTAGTTTGGGTTCGACTACTTCCAATCCGATAACTTAGATGCTTAATTTAGATTTTCTCCATCTTGCTCCATCTTCCTTCGATGTCGATCACTTCTGCATCTTCTTGTACTAGATTCAACAACTCGATGATGGTATTACGAAGCTCTTGGAGACCATATAACCCAACACTACAATCCTACTTTTGTTGATTCCTCACACTTCCTTAATAGTTATAACACTACGAACGGGATTAAATTTTGTCCAACTGACACTTAGAATTAGAATGTTAAAATTACTAAACTACCGGAGGTCCTTCAGCTGATGGTGGCGGAGTCACGACGTGTCACCTACCCCCTATATGCAACATGACTACCCCAGTAAAAACATTTTGAAAACACCGGCCGATTTTGGTTTTAAGTTGGACCTCGGGTACTCTTTGTTGGTCAGTTCCTTGTGCCCTATTGTCAACCTGGCTCTGATACCAATTTGTAACACCCCGACTTTCGACGGGGCGCTACTAAGAAATAGACCTTACTAGGTACTATTTAATTAGGTTGACAACTACACTATAGGATCTTGCAACGCGGGCACGACGAGAAAACAAAGTAAAACATCCAACCTTTCTTTTAAATAAAAATATAGAAATTATAGTTATGCATGAATTCCCGAAAAATATAAATACTTAAATCCGACACAACACTTACTAAAACTGAACTAATCAAACAGAATAACAATAATGAGTGAAACATAATGCTAACTCCATCTTAACGATAATAAAATCAACATCCTAACTGTTATAAATAAACTAGCGTAAAACCCATCCCACTATGACACGCGCTCTTTACCGCTCCGGCCCGCCATCTAGCCTCGGTTCCTGCATGGCTCCCTGATTCATACCTGGAACTGAAAAATATTCCCCGAAGGGTCAGCTTCTAATCTATCAAGTTAGAGAGAATACGGAAATTGCAGAACGTTTAAAAACATTCCTAAAGTCAGCATACAAATCCACAATCGCAACCATAACTCTAAAGGCCAATACCTAAATTAGTTATAATCAGTCACACAGAACCACATATGCATTCACAATCACAATCTCATAACAAAACAATTCCTCCTTTTCCACAATCCGACTTCCAAGGCGCTCATCACCGCGCCGAGTGCAGAGGCAGGCCCTCTCACTCCACTTCACAATCTCCCTTCTAAACCCCTGGCTAAGCCTCCACTGGAGCACTTGCCAAAAACACACAGATAATAATTTTCGTTTTGAAGGGGCACGGTTTCCCAGTCACACGGGTCAACGTAGCCAACTCTTCCTCCACGCCAGCTACGATGGGCCGTGTCGGAACGGGACCAACACAGAGAAAACGTTCCAAAAATATCTTTCCGATAAAATACATTCAAAACTATTTTACGCACACAACATTCCAAGAAGTTAAAAACAATTTAAAAAGGTATTCGGGACTAGTTCCCAAAACCCGCCCTACAATAACGGTATGCAATCTAACAGGATAGAGAAGAACCGAGCAAGTCGAAAACGACTTACCTCGAAACGAAGGATCCTCGATGAAGACGGAACTACGACCTCAGACGGAAACGATTCCCTAAAAATTATGAAGGAAAAGATTAACTTAAGTACGAGCCGAACCAAACTAACCCAAAGAAAACGCCACTTCTAATTACCTTAAACTACCGACCTTTATTAAAGAACTACCTTAAGATATGCTAAACCATGCCATATATATATATATATTTTTATTAACCTACTTAATTACAAAATCCAGCCCACCAACACAACCCCATGTTTACCCTCCCCTTAGGCCCAAAATCAACCCAGCCCAACTGACAAAAAAAAAAACAAAATAAAATAATAATAAAAAAAAAAACAAGCCCAACCCAACTTGGGCAGAAGGAATCGGAATTCTCAATCCCCTTTCCAATTTGTCCTTTGACTTTTCAAAGGCGGGACCCACCCCTTCTCATCTTCAACCTCTCGCCGAAACCTCTTTCGCCTCTACCCCCTGGTTCGCCTCCTCCCTCGCTCTCCTCTGCGACACCGACCACTACCCAGCGACAGTGACGGAGAACGGAGCCGAGCAGCTTTCACCACCCCCGTCCGCGCTCCGCCAGTGCCTCCCGATGGCTCGACCCTTCCTCTTTACCCACCAACCTGCAGATCGAGAACGATCTCGCCTCCTTCGGCACCATCGTTCCCTCAACTCCGCTTTTCCGAGCCAACCAGCACCCTTAACCAAGAACCCGACTCAACACAACCATCCTCCTGCCCACCAATATCCGAGCGTGCCTCATCGCCGACCGACACCGAGATTCAGTCCCCACATTCCTTCGCTCGGAACGCTCCCCCCGCCTCGACACCCTCCTACCATTCTTCCCCGATACTTCGCAAAAACAGAGAAGGGCGAAAAAGAGGTCGGCTTGATTCTTACCGGAACGTCGTCGGTCTGAAACGACGGCTTCCGCGGAATAAGAACGATGACTGAACGTCCTCTGATGGAGCGGGATTGACCGGCGTAGCTTGCAGCCCCAACAGCGTGAACGAGCAGCCCCACTTCGTGCCGGCTGACGAGAAGATCGGCGATCGGGGCGGTTTAAAAACGGCGGTGACCACCACCCTGACTACTTGCGATTCCGGAGATTGCGTCCTTTCCGAGCGTCGTTGCACTTCAGCGACTTGCCTGGTTTTCGAAGATGGTGACCCGAGTTGAAAGTGCAGAGGGAGGTGCAGGGCTTTTAACGTGGTTTGGGATTTATTTGAAGATCGGGTTTGTTAGAATAGGATAGTTGAGTACTTGAATTAGATAGATTTTTGATCCCACTTGGAATCTGGATATGAATACTTAATGATTTGGATAGCTAATTATCCAAGGGGTGGTTTAAATAGATTTTCTAATTACTGTTTTGGATGGCAAGATTTTTGGTTAAAATAAGTAGATTTAATTAGATAGAATTAGGATTAGGTATAACAAATCTAATTAGCTATCATATAGATAAACTAATTATTAGCTAGATGTTCAAACGGATTATTAAATCGGCTTTAACTGATTAATACGCTTTTCCGAGGGTTACTTGTGGATTAAGAAACTTAGATGCTTGTAAACGAAGGAAACCCGTTTTGACCTAAAACGAATACGGATATTACAACCCCCATCAAAGCTTTTTGCACCTTTTTTTTAATGCTCACCATTCATTTATCCCAATATGACGGATGTACATTAACCACATGCTTGCACTCTAATATGGGTTTTCACTAGAGCCTTATTCTATTCATATATTAGTAATTAGTATGCAAGGTTCATGTTTAAGTAGTTCATGGGTAAGATTTTGAGGTTCACGAATAAGTCACATATATTTTATTATAATAGTACGACATATTCACGTTTTATGATCACATGTTTATACTCGATTTAATCATTCTAAAGGCCTTAAAATGCTTAAAGAAAAAAAGCTAGAAGACGTAAAAAAAACTGTGGCAGGATCAGAGGATTGAGATCTGTTTGCAAATTTTATGATAAGGGTTGTTTTCATGTGATACATTACCTATATAAGTATAATCCATGCATTCTGTGTAAATAGCAAAGTCTCAATAATTACATGAAAGGTTGCCTGGGCAATTTGAGTATGAATTTTATTGTAGAATGTATGAAAAGATTAATATTGGGAGGGCTTCCTCAAAATGAGATAACGAAGTATATGGTGTGTGCGTAGTGTAGCACTAGCCAATCGAATTGATAAGTCATAGGACATGACCAAAATATACACACACATACATGTGTACAAATTTCCATTCCACTTACCCCCCCAAACACAGATATGGATGTGTTTGGTGAGGGCCTAAAACATATGCAACCTCCCAAACTTGTGCAAATTGGTCATTAGATACATCATCTCTGTTTTGGACCTATTGGACACTTAAACATAACAATTGTGTTTAATTAAACACTTGAGTGTTGATGTGGTTATGCACGTGCATTTAACATCTTAGGGACGAGTGAAATACCCTAAGCCCAATAATTAGAGGCTGACTTGGAAATTAGTATCTAAAAAAAAAGAAAAAACCCTCTTTTATTATCTCCTTCCTCTTCCTCTCTCGCCATTTTCTTTCTATGACTTCTTCTTCCTCACCAACAACTCCCTCCATTCTGCTTCTCCAATCTCATTGATTATTTTATCCATTTTTCTAGAATAAGGAGACAAGACAGACTTGAGGTTGATGGCTTCTTCGTCGAGCAGGTATTCTCGAACAAGTGGACGCCCTGAATTTGCATTTCCGACATGCATGTATGTGGATGTAGCTTCAATGAAGTATTCATGGACGAGAACAAATCTAGGGAATCTACTATATTAAATCTATGAAAACCAGATTAAATCTAGGAAATCTACTATAGTGAATTGCTAGAATGAAAATCAATAGCACAAAAAGACGAAAATAACCAAAATACTGATTCAAATTGAAATCAACATGACACATAGACGAATTCAAAATCTACATTTCTCTATCAATCAATCCTCTTCATTGATCAGATGCACCAATCAATCGATTCACAAATGAAAACAAGAATAAAAAATATAAAAAACACAAGACTAAAAGTTGAAAAAACAGGGTCGGGAATGACAATAACACCGATTTTAAGCAAAATAGCAACTCAAAACTGAATCTTCACTTACCAAGTTTTAGAAAATAGCCAAGGTTTGTAGATGATTTCGTCGATGTTCTTCGTTTGCTCCCAAAACGGCACCGAGAAAGAGAGAGAGAGAAATTGTAATACCCAATTTCATTTTAGGTCCGAAAACAATTTTCTTGTTTTACAAGCAATCGAGTTCCTTGACTCCCAAGTAAACCGCTCTAAGAAATATCTACTGTTTATAACTCGTTTTAATAATCCGTTTGAAAACACCTAGCTAATTGCAGATTTAGGCAAAAACTAATAATTAACTATGCACCAAATTTTATATATTTTCTTAAGCCTTATTTTTATTATTTTATTATTATCAATATCTAGATTTATGATACCTCGAAGTCAAAATCCTATCTAAGTAAGATTCTATCTTTGAGCCAAATCTTCTATCCTAATCTACCTTAACCGATGTAACTGAACAACTAAGTCGATCTTCTGATTCTTCCATATATACGATCGGAGAAAACTATGCCAAACATCTAAACAAAATTAAACAAGTTCCTAGAGCTAAATTCTTTCCAAAGGAATCGGCTGCGTGTTGTGTGCTGTCGTCGTCCTCTCTGCTCAAAAGGTAAGCCGTTTGCTCGTCGGCTCCGGCAAGGCGGCGTTGATCACCGCCTTGTTTTTTACTCTTCTTTCCTTTCCATCCTTGCTTACCCTTCGTTTCTCAAGCCAGATTCCTTCCCCGCCCGACCGATCTACATTTTGTCGGCCGGTGTCGTTCTCGCTCACGGAGGATTTAACGGCCAACAATTCCGGTGAGGTTAGTCCCTCTGTTTCGTTATCCTTCAATGTTTTCCTTTTGGGTTCAGCTTGGGTATCGGGTCGTGGTCCTTAAGCGACGGTCTTGCTTCGTCAATGGCGGGTTGGCCTAATGAGTCTTGGTTCGGTTGGTAGGGAAGGGGGCGTGCTTGTTGTTGTTGGCAGGCTGGTTTTGAGTTCACGGTGTTCGTTTAGAACGAACGTGGGTTTGGGAGGGGTAAGCTTGAGCAGGGTTAATTGGTCTGAGATAAAGAGTAAGAAAATAAAGCTATTTAAAAAGATGTAGCAGCGGAAAGTAAAGCTATTTAAAAAGGGTTTAAAATACGTAATCTAAAATTACAAGAATGTTTTCCCAAGACAACTCATGTGATGATGATTTGCTTGGTTTTTATAAAGGGAAGAGCTAGTGCCCTAACTTCGGAATGCCTTGCTCTTATGAGAATTCCTTCCTTCCTTCGATGTCGTCTTGCCTTGACCTTCAATCCTCGCCTAACGTTTCTTGGACCTTCTAGACTTCTTCTTCAAAACTTTGGTGTACATTCCTGGCCTACAGTCTGGCATTTGTCGCGAAGGGCGAGAAATACCAGGCAAAAATGCAGAAGTGGGGAATTAGTCTAAGGAGACTAAGCAAGCGGGAACGGAACTTCCCAAGGGTAATTCGGTAATTTATCAATAGCGAGGGAGATATTATCGGGTTGTGTTTAAGATAAGGCTTATTTATGTGAGATTTAACCGGTACGAAGGAGAGCGTATCTCAAGCGGAGATAACTCGATAATCGAGAGAAGAGCTACTAGATTGTAGACTTCTTTTAGAATTGAAAGTATGTTGTGAACATTATTACTTTATACAAGTTGAAGACCTCTCGTGCCCTGAGCGGACCGAGAGCCGAATCGATCATTTGAGATCGGTCCGTTTTTGATATCTTTTAAATGTGCATTGGGCACTTATCTTATACGATGACGAAAATAATCGATTTCGTTAATGATTTTTAACAAGGGGTGGGGGCGCAAATGGCCCGATCCACCAAGGGGAAACCCAGTTTCCCGGCACTTAGCTAGAGTGCGCTCATCCCTCCTTGCAATCGGAGCGGATGGGATCATGATCTCGAAAGTCGTACTTCAAACACGTAGGCACTTACGACTTAGTAAGATTATATAGAGGCGACGACTATTCCGCACCCATCACTAGTTCGTTCGACGTTGATCTTTGAACGAGACCATAAACAACCAAGGCCACAACCATACTAGCATAAATAGTCCTATCAAATAATAATAGCGAACTATACCAACAATGGTCGTTATATCTAACAATCAATATTTCCTAGGTTCATTCGTTACTTAGCACACAAGTTGTTCCCAACATTGAGAATTTCACATAGATATAAGAGGTCACAAGGGGGAATTCCACTTGCCTTAGCTTTGACGATTGTGTACGAACGAACGAACGGAAATTGTTGACTTTACTCGGAAGGGAGACTCGACCTATCGACACGAGAGGTACGAACGAACTTTAATAAGAATTTCTTTAATTCTTCTAAAGTTTTGAATATCTCTTATATTCTTTTTATAAGAGAATTAATTACTAAATTATTATAATAATAATTTATGTGGAGATGAATAAAATAATAATATTCCTTATTATTATTTTATATTGGTAATATCCTTGTATTTCTTATAAATTCTTTATTTGAATTTAATTATTATTATCCTTTGAAGATCAAGGTTTAATAATATTCAAATTATTAAATACTCATTAACTTAAGTTTAATTTTCCTTTTAGATTAATTTATTATTTTCTTATTATAACCAAGCAAGGATAATTTCTTTATATAATCATTAAGATATAGTTTTCATAACTATATGAACTATTGTTTTTAGAAAACTCTTCCTTAGTATGTAAAAAGTCTAAAACGCCTTTGTCATAAAAATATCTTTTATTTTCCCTTATTAATATCTTTTTAAATACTAGAATATATCTTTATTATTTTATCCTCTTATCATGCTTATTTTAAGAAGACATGTAATATTTTTGTAAGGATATTCATATTATATTGTCCTTTTTCTAGTACTTTCCTTATGTGGAAAAATTCCAATTACTTAATATAGCATACTTTCCATATATGAGAGATAATAATAAATTCTATTATCTATTTAAATAATTTCCCCATGTCTTAGAATATTATTTTATAAAACTAGGAGCATGCAACTTATTTATTTGTATCTAAGTTAGTAATAATAATATCTTTAATAATATTATTTCTCCTCTATTATATTATTTTAATAATATTTTACATCTATGATTATTGATAAAATCTTTAATATATCTTTTCCCAACAACAAATATCTTTTATATTCCATACTTTACTATATAAAGATATATTATGACTAGCATATCTTATCAACATATTTTTGAGTTTATGATATGGTCTTTAAAATGACATGCAATCCCTTTATATATTGTAAGAAGTCTTCAGATATTATTTTTCCAACAATTTGTTCTAGCTCTTTTATTTATATAGTAAGCTTCAAATAAAGTACACATAATATTTATATTACTCTTTCCAAGTATGTAAAACTAGTATTTTAATCCCATGATTTTATTTGATAATTTTTCCATGTCTATCATATTCTACTTTTATATATAAAAGCAAATGAAAATTATTTATTTAATTTATTTAATCCATACTTGTTCTTATTAAAATAATTTATTCAAAAATATCTTATTATTATCCCAAAGCATATAATAGGATTAAAAGACATGTAAGCCTATTTTCCTTTTTAATAGAATTTTATTTTAATAAAATTCCTTATCTTTCATTATTTCATTTTATTTTTATAATAAAGGGAAATATGCCTTAGTTAATACTTTCCCAATATTTATTCAAATGTGCTTAAAATATCATTCTTATGAATATTAAAGTTCTAGGAATTCATATATTCTTATTAAAAGTATATTTCTCCTAGATGGGTATGTAAATTAATTTAATTATATAAATTTCTCCTTGATACCCACATGCAATATTTATTCAATTTAATTAAATAAATATTATATACATGTAGAAATTATTTTGTAAAAAGATATTAATTAGAATAGGAGTCGGGAAATTATACCGAACGATAACGAGACGGAAATGGGCACGCAAAAAGAGAGGGGCGAGTTTGGGCTTCCTCTTTCTCTTTTACCCTTATTAAAATTCTGATGGGTTAAATTTGGACATATGGGCCTAAACTCAGCCCAAAAATAACCCAAAAGATTAGCCCAACTCCTCCTTTCTTCCTCCTCTCTCCCTTTTCACGTACCAGAGAACTCAGGACTGAGCAACGACGGACTGGGCGGGCACCAGTGGACGGCGCGCGAGGCTCCGGGAGGTGGTGGCGGGCGGGCGCGCGCGGTGGCCGGCCGGTGGGAGGGTGGTCCGACGACGTCCGGTGGCCAACAAGGGAAGGGGAAAGGGGTTTTGTGGATTTTTTTGAAGAAAAAAATCAGCTAAAGGGGAAATTAAAATCTGGGATTTTTAGGGCTTATAATGGACGAAATTGAAATGGAGAAGGAGAGGAATTGATGTGCCTTTCTTGCTAAAATTCACCTCTATTTATAGTGGAAAGATTTGAGCCTTCAATCCACCACCATGGCTAAGGACCTATCATGGAGAAGAGGGTCCTTCATGAGTGGTGGAAAGTGTGTTTGTTTACAATGGTTGGAAGAAGGGGATTGGGGAAGAGAAGAGGTAGAAAGAGAGGATTCTAATGGCCATGGTAGGAGGTGGGAGCTCCTTGATTGAATGTATGTCAAATCAGTCTGACAACTGATTTGATTAATTGGGGAAAAAGAAGAATATAGAGTTTTAAAATTAAAAGCATTCTTTAGTAGGTAATTAAGTTACAATAGCATAGTGGGTTTGAGTGTTTGTTAATGTGTGAAGTGAGCAAGAGGTCACGACTTCGATTCCCCCTCTCGCCCCTTTTTATTTTTGCTTATTCTTGTATTTTCACTTACATCTTTAAATTAATATTAGCTCAAAATCCGAAATTTTGTTAATTACGTTTGTTTGAAATTTTATTTGTTAATTTGATAACACTTTATAACATTTTTATAATTTAATATGAAAATTATAAAAATAATTGAAGTCTCTTTTTAAGAGAAAAATAGATATCTGAATTGCATAATATATTTAAATTAAATTCTTAATTTCCATTGTAGTAAACTTTTATAATCCTTTATAATAAGATATTAGGTTATAAAAGTTATTAAATTATCTACTTTAGAGGGAAAAAAAATTTATTGGGATAATTACCAATTTTATTTTATTTAGATTTTAGCGGATATTACATGCCTCTGCACTGTGGATTGGAATACGGGATGGAGAACGAGTTATGTTGCTTTAATTGTGCGATTCTGTGTATGTGTGTTTGCCTTGTGTGACTAACCGTTTAATTTAGGTATTGAACTTTAGAGTTATGGTTGCGATTGTGGATTCTGGTTGCTGACTATAGAAAACTGTTTTTTAACGTCTTATAATTTCCGCATATTATCTAGCTTGGTAGATTAGAAGCTGACCCTTCGGGGATTATTTTTCCAGTTATAGGTATGTTACAGGAAACCGTGCAGGAGCCTTGGCCGGATAGTGGAGTGGATCGTTGACGTACGTGTCATTAGTTTGGGTTTTTCGGGTGTACTTCGGGAGAATTTGTTATTATTAGTTCTATTGCATTATTTTGAATTGTAATTTTTAAGTTTTGTTTGGAATATTTTTGAGAAAAATTCGGGAAGGCTTACTTGGTAATTTTGTTTATGCATTCGGGCATTCAAACATGTTTTATATTTAGTTTTATAAATTTGAAAGTTGGATGTTTTACTTGTTTTCTCGTCGTGCCCGCGTTGTAAGA
The DNA here is from genome assembly GCA_964016875.1 of Fallopia convolvulus. Taxonomy (NCBI): domain Eukaryota; kingdom Viridiplantae; phylum Streptophyta; class Magnoliopsida; order Caryophyllales; family Polygonaceae; genus Fallopia; species Fallopia convolvulus. The sequence continues at coordinate 12,888,816 of OZ024728.1, read as the reverse complement.
TCCTAAAGTGTTGTTGTCAACCCACCTAAGTAGTACCTGGTAAGGTCTACTACCACGTAGCGTCCTGTTGAAAGACGGGGTGTTACAAATTGGTATCAGAGCGAGGTTGACAACAGGGCACAAGGAACTGACCAACGAGTGTACCCGAGGTCCAACTTAAAACTAAAACCGGCCGGTGTTTTCAAAATATTTTAACTGGGGTAGGCATGTTCCATATAGGGGGTAGGTGACACGTCGTAACTCCGCCACCATCAGCCGAAGGACCTCGCGTAGAATAGTATGTTTTTTTTGTATAAAAAAAATAAAAATAAAATAGGATGCTAAAATTTAAATATGGGACTTTCTAGTATAGATGGCCCCACCAACCAGAGCGAGAGCTGCTGAAGCCAGTGGTAGAGGTCGTGGTAGAGGACGTGGTAGAGGTTGCGGTAGAGGTCGTGGAAGGGGAGAGGAGAGGCCCTTGTAGTTGCTGAGCCCGAGGTACAACATAATGTTTCTCATCAGGAGGAGGTTGCTGAGAGTCAGGATGTGGCTGTTGCTGATCATCGAGGGGATAGTGCATCTGTCGTTGGAGGGGTTCCCCTAGTTAAGGGGGCACAAGTGGGAGGAGGAGTGCCACCAGCAGGACTGGCCCCAGAGGTGAACGCTGCGATTCAGCTGTTGTTGCAGACATTGGTGGGTGCGGGGGCTGCACCTAATCTGAACGCAGTTGCGGGGCAACAAGCGGCTGAGAGGAGGGCACCAGGACCAGACTCTGTTTTGGCTGCCCAGTTAGGAGCAATGTCAGATTCCCGAGGACCAGTGATAGCTGATCCTGTGGTCGAACCGAGGAGACAGTATCGCGAGCCTCAGCCTGACAAGTGGCTCACGGAGTTTAGGAAGACTGGGGTGCCAAACTTTGTTGGAGCTCAAGGTTCCGACTTGGAGCAGTGGTTGAGGAGGGTGAAATCTGCGTTGGACTCCATTCAGGCACCAGAGGAGAGGAAGATGTCCTTGGTACAGAGTCTGCTACAGGAGAGTGCTTTTGACTGGTGGGAGTTGTGTAGGGATCACTAGACTGAGGCGACTTTCAAGGAGTTTGAGAGGAGGATTCGAGATCAGTATTGTCCTCCGGTGGTAAGGATGGCTCGGGAGGCTGCTTTTCGGGATGCTAGACCCGAAAACATCACAGTGGCTAAGACTATTCTGAAGTTTCAACAAGAGTTAGCGGCGGTGCCGAATGCTGTCCCTAGTGAGGAATTGAAGATTGCGACCTTTTTGAAGAGATTACAACCACATTTGCGAGCTTACGTGTTTGGACTTAGACTTACGACGTTAGGAGAAGTTCAACAGTCTGCTTTGGCGTATGCTATGGCCACTCTGAGGCCGAAACAGGTGGATGCTTGATGTTCGTATTTTTAGTATAGTTTTTAGTATATTTTCTTAGTTTATTAGGCTTAGTTTTGATAGTTTAGGATTAGTTTTATGTGTTTTTGGATAGTTTTGCATATTTTTATGAAAAGTATGGAAGCTACTCTATTTTGTGTATTTTTGTAGGTTTTAGCAAGGAAAAGGTGCTATATGGAGCTGAATTTGGAGCTCTACGGTGAAAGACAGAGGAATACAAGATTGAAGAAGTCGGAGTTCAAGTTTTATGAGATGAAGTGTGGAAGAAGCCAAGCCCAGGCTCGTTAACGAGGCTGCAAGGGCTCGTTAACGAGGCCACGAGATAGAGATTTCGAGAGTTGACTTTGTAACTCACCGATCCTGTGCGGGAATTTATTTCCGTGTCGGTAGAGTATCTTTTTATGATTTTAGGGTTATTATATTATGTATTTTAGGTCTTGTTATCTTTTTAGATTTTATTTCTATCTTTTTAAGATTTTATTTCTATCTTTTTAGGAAAGTTTTTATCTTCTAGCCTTATTAGTTTCTAGCTTTATTAGTATAAATAGCCCTCTTGTTTAGTCTAGAAGGGGAGCGAATTTTAGAGAGAGAGATCGACGAAGAGAAGAGGAAGAGCCGAGAGGAGAGAGAGAGGATCGGAATCGAGATCGAGGCTCGGTGGACGAGAGTTACCGGGTTCGTTAATCATTATTTTGGTTCGGTACTTTATATTTTTTCGGTTTCTTCTGAATTTCTGTAAGACGATATTTTCCTTATTAATTTGAGTAGTGATTTGTTTTCTATGATTTCTTTTGTTGAATTTATTTGTTTCATAGTTATGATTAGTGCGTAGTCTTCTTTTCTAGGGTCGGGGTTAAGCCCGGCATAGTTATGCATGTTTGGTGAGTGAGATTGTGTGGTGAATGCCTTTTATCTATTATTGAGATTGTTTGTTGTGATTATACCGAGATGAAAGTTGAGGTAATTTGAGTTGATTGACTTGATTGAAAGAGAAAGTTGGTAACTTGAAGGTTGATATTGTTTGAATATGAAAGTTTCAAGCTTTAGATCCAAAACAAGCAATTGAGTGAATTGGGTTACGAAAGTAGGTTAATTTACTTGATATTCAACGAAAGTTGATAAATTTATCTGTTTAAAGGCATGATCTCATCTTCTTACGAGTTTATATGCATGACTATGTTGTGGTGTCCCTAGTCCTAGATCTTTGTTTTTATTTGAATTTTCTTAAGAGATATTCGTTGCTGAGTTTGCTGGCTCGGTACCGAACTGTTTAGGTCGTTAGTTTGAGTCTTTTGTTTACGGTGGTTCGTTAACGACCCTGACAACGTCGTTAACGAGGCTGCTTGTGAGTGTTTTGCTTGTTTTTGTTTGATCTTTAGTAGTCGATAGACAAACAACCTTGCTTCTCGTGGAACGATCCTGACTCCCCTATACTCAGCGGGGTCTTGACTATAAATTTATTTGTTGTCCTGAGTGAAGGCCCGTCAACAATGCTCAGGTAGGAGGGAGTAAGAGACGGAAAATGGCAACTGCAGCGACTTCTAGGGGTGATGATCAGTCTGGACAGTACCCGCAGAGTAGACTAGAGTTCCAGCCATCGGGACACCAAGACAGATCACAGCAGAGTCGAGTTGCCGGGAATCAAAGACAGTGCTACAACTGTGGAAGCACTGAGCACTTGAGGAGCCAGTTTCCTAGGCCAGTGAAGGATTGCTTTACATGTGGGAAGCTCGGACATCTTCAAAGGTTTTGTACGGTTGGCGCACCTTCGCAGGGATCGGTACCGGGGACGGGAAATCATGGAGTCCATCATCGGCCACCAGCACGGCAGACGCCAGATCAGAGTGTTGGCCGGAGCGCAGGAGCTAGTAACACTGGCGCAGTTCCTACTCGAGTGTTTGAAATGAAGGGAATGGAAGGACCGGATGTCTTCGCTCCACCCGACGACCTAGCTTGAGATTTCTATTGACGATTGATAGTATGGTTTAGCTGCTAGTAGTTTAGTTTTTTTTTCAGGACGTGGGGACCTTTAGTTGTTCATTAGGTTTGTTCGGTTGTTTGAACCGGGGTTTCGTTGCTTTGTTTGTGACTGTTTGTTTTATTGATTGTTGCTTGGATAGTTGTTTTGTTTGGACGTTGTTCATGGAAACGAGATTGATTATGTCTGTTTATTATGACCTTAATTTTATAATCTAGTTTTGTAAGATATTTTGGAATAGCGGTTCGGGGACGAACCGTTATCTTAGGGGGAAGGTAATTGTAGAACCTCGGAATGAGTCTAGTAATCTTTTAAGTATTCCATTCTCACCTCTGTTTTTCTAAGTTTCGGGACGAAAATTATTTTAAGGGAGGTAGTATGTAATACCCGATTTCATTTTAGGTCCGAAAACAATTTTCTTGTTTTACAAGCAATCGAGTTCCTTGACTCCAAGTAAACCGTTCTAAGAAATATCTATTGTTTATAACCCGTTTTAATAATCCGTTTGAAAACACCTAGCTAATTGCAGATTTAGCCAAAAACTAATATATAACAATGCACCAAATTTTATATATTTTCTTAAGCCTTATTTTTATTATTTTATTATTATCAATATCTAGATTTATGATGCCTCGAAGTCAAAATCCTATCTAAGTAAGATTCTATCTTTAAGCCAAATCTTCTATCCTAATCTACCTTAACCGATGTAACTGAACAACTAAGTCGATCTTCTGATTCTTCCATATATACGATCGGAGAAAACTATGCCAAATATCTAAACAAAATTAAACAAGTTCCTCACTACCAATTCTCGGACTTTTTGTAACGTTGTAAAACCATTACGACAAGGCCAAAATTCATTACAATAGGTCTAATGTAATAGTTTTTCGGGATTTTTAATCCGCTACCTAAGGCCGCGTTACCCTAGACCTGATGTAACAGATGTTTAACCTATTGTAATGGTTTCATGATTTTAGTAAAAACCATTACAATAGGTAAAAAATCCATTACAATAGGTAAAAAATCCATTACCTATTACATTCGTTACATAACCATTATAGTTGATACAACTATTACATTAACTAGTATATCATTACCTTTGTTATAACTGTTACCTTTTAACTATATCTATTACCTTAGCTATTTGGTGTACCAAATATATAAATCCATATATATAATATAATTTATATAAATTATGTTATTTTTGCAAATCAAATGCACCTGTAATTATAATTATGAAACTCTAATAAGTATATTCAAGATGACTTAAGTGGCATAAACATATATATTAATACTTCAAGGTGTAGATACAAAAGTTAAATATACATCCAAATACAAATGTGTTGCTACATATCTAGGCCATGTGTACAACATGCATATAGAAAAATATTTTGATAATCCATGCTCCTTGTTCACCACTTCATAGTAATAAGGATACCTTCACTTCTCGTCTTTGAAGAAATGCCCGCTCAATATGCCCCTTGTTGGCCACTTCACTTCAAGTCCTTGATAGTTCCATCCAACAAAAACTTCTAGCAAAGACCCTAACAATAGTGTGCACATACATCAAACTAAGCAATAAAACATCCACCCAATAGCAAACTAACATAAAAAGAATCAACTCTCATGAACCTTTTTATATAGATAGAGATGGATAAACATACATGTGCATAGAAGAGAAATTAATTATAACTCTTGAGTTGTCTTGTCACTAAATTAAATTAAAACCAGCTTGCTAGGATATATAGGTACCTGAGAAGAATTCTCCACAAGCCAAGAAAACCAGCCAGGATAGGAAGAATTGAAGCAAACATGAGGAGTGCCACTAGAATGCTTCATTATTGGAAGAAAATGCTTCAGTAGTGAGACATGGGAGTAGCTTGAAGTAGACACTTCTGCAAGATATCCATACCCAGATGTTTCTAACAAAGGCTTAGTCACCTACAAAAGATGTGCCACTAGAATAAGAAACAAAGTTTCAAAGAAAAATGGAATAGTGAAATTCTCTCGAAAGAAGACATGCGAATCAAGTGAACAGAAACCTCAAGTCAGTTTGCAAGTGAGTGGACAAGCAATGCTACCAAATGATTTCATTAATTAGTTTCGCCAAATGAGTGCTACTAATTCAAATTACAATAACTAGGCCATGGTTTCAAGCATAAAGCCAAGTTGCACATAAATTAAAATGAGAAACTCAACTCATTTAAGAGTAGGCGAGGCATGACATGCTACCTGCCAATACCCATATAGGTTAGGATTTCCCATAATGCTGCATAAGATAAGCCATATTATGTGAGAACAACAGAAACATCGAGTACATTAGAGGTAACAACAGTCACTTGATCAAGGTATCTCAGCTTCCACTAGATTCAGTTGAGGGCATCCCATGTTTCGTTCTTTAAAAAATACTCCATGTTTAGGTTATATCAAATCAGCTTCAATTCAAGTTTATGCTTTATATGTAATAGTCGGCAAAATATATTATCAAACTTGCACATTTTGGATCTGAATTTTGAGAAAATTGAAAAGAAAAGAAATTCCAAATTGATTACTTAGACGGATCGTGATTTATGACTATCATAGTAATCGAAAGAGCAGATATCAACACACATTAATATGAGGCACTGAGAATCACACATCAATGTAGCATAGTGTAGGATAACTAACATAGAAAAGTGTTGGATAGTAAGAGACATAGAATAAAACAATGTAATCATATCATATACCATAGAATAAAAGAATAGCATTAGATCAAACAAAACTGTGCAAATTCCAACAAAAATAAGGGGGAAACACATTGAAATTTAACCATCTGGAAGTGAGTCAAACAAACCGACACCAAACAGAATTATCGGATCTACAAAATTGGACTATACAATCACATAAACCATAATTTAGATATAGTGGGCCACATACCTCCTTAGACTTCAAATCTCGAGCTGTGTTCATTTTCATCATATCAGCCTGCTTCAAAAATTCTTCCTAAAATGTTAGCAAAATCGAGTTAGTTCAAATATCATCCATTTTTGAGGGGAAACCAACTAGAGCAGGATTCAGGAGAAAAGGTTAAAACCAATATTAAAAGTAAAACATTAGCAAGAAATTTATCAACCTCGCACAGTTCCTGAAAAAGCCTCAAAGGAACCAGTGCAGAATCCACAAACCACTTTGCCTGCCGAGCAAAATTAAAATAAACATGTATCAAAGTATGATCATTGAGAAACCAGTATCATTGCAATTCTGCAAGAGACTTCCATCCCATGACAAAAGCTCATGCTCACAAACAATTATCCAATTTCGAAGAACATCTAGGACAACAGGGTATAATTCTACTTAAATCACTTGTTCCATTTATATACCTTCATTAATACTTACACAATCCAAATCCCAGTTGCATATGCAGAATTTTCAATATATTGGAAATAAAGAATATGAAATAAAACTAACCAATCCCAGTTGCAAATGCAGAATTTTTAAGCAGGACTAACCCTAGATCTCAAATTGCCCCAATTGACAAACCCTAGATCTCAAATTGCCCCAATTGATAAATCAAGCAAGAAATACATATCTCGCATGAAAGGGGGAGAAGAGAGCGTTTACCCTAATACGATTGGAGACATCGATTTGCACACAAACATAAACTAGATAAACAAACAATTTAATTGTGGATTCTTAAAGCGGGGAAGACACGAGCAGATCCTTGAGTTTACTGCGGACGCTGATCCGGTGCACCTTCCGACTCCGATTGTCGTCGTACCGTCCGATCTGTGCGGATTCGTCTTTTGTTCTTCGCCGATCGGGAGATTCTTCCCGCCGATGAAACCGCCGATGGTTGTATTTTTCGCTTGCGGTGCGGCCGAGAAGAATGTGTAGGGTTTTTCGGCGGCAAAGGTGAACGACGGGGCTGGCGGTGGGGCTGCGCGTGGGAGAGAGTTGGAGAAATTAACAACAGTAGTAGCCGATAGGCGGCCATGGTCAGGTGAAATTGGGATGAAGGAGAAGGGAAAAGGCACAAACCCTAATTAAGTAGGAGAAAATCAGAGAGAAGCACGCGGAACTCAGCGGGAGATGATTAGGTTTATTGTATCTTGGAAGACCGTGTTTTTTATTTTATGGCGTTTTTTATAAAAGCGCTCTAATAACGAGGTATTCTTAAGTTAATTTTGGACCTAAATTTTGGGATTTTTTTAATTAAAAAAATTGAGCTGAAAATTTAAATGGAGCTAAATTTTTGGAATTTAAAATAAAAAATAGAGTTGAAAATTTAAATGGGATTTTTCAATTTTAGTTTCCCTCTTTTTATTTCAATTACTCTAGATTTTTCACAGGAAAAAACTTGTATTTTGACAAAATTTAAATTAGAACCAAATTGTTATTTTGGCGCCCTTACTGTTTTTTTTTGCTCCAAAATTTTTGGAACCCAATTATTCATTATAGTTGCTATATTACTCGTTACTTTAAGTCTTACTTTTTTTCCACTTTTATAATTGTTACATTTGTTATAAAAATGTGTTGCATTAGATCACTTGTGTTACAATAAACCGTTACCTTAGATCATACTTTTTTTCTATTTTTACAACCGTTACCTTTGTTATAAGCATGCGTTGCATTAGATAGCTTGTGTTACAACAAATCGTTACCTTAGTTCATACTGTTACATTTGATAATAAACCATTACATTAGATTTTCTATTGTAACACACTAAAAAAACCATTACAAATCTTTCGTTACAAAAAGCCCGAGAATTGGTAGTGCCTAGAGCTAAATTCTTTCCAAAGGAATCGGCTGCGTGTTGTGTGCTGTCGTCGTCCTCTCCGCTCAAAAGGTAAGCCATTTGCTCGTCGGCTCCGGCAAGGCGCCGTTGATCACCGCCTTGTTTTCTACTCTTCTTTCCTTTCCATCCTTGCTTACCCTTCGTTTCTCAAGCCAGATTCCTTCCCCGCCCGACCGATCTACATTTTGTCGGCCGGTGTCGTTCTCGCTCACGGAGGATTTAACGGCCAACAATTCCGGTGAGGTTAGTCCCTCTATTTTGTTATCCTTCAATGTATTCCTTTTGGGTTCAGCTTGGGTATCGGGTCGTGGTCCTTAAGCGACGGTCTTGCTTCGTCAATGGCGGGTTGGCCTAATGAGTCTTGGTTCGGTTGGTAGGGAAGGGGGCGTGCTTGTTGTTGTTGGCAGGCTGGTTTTGAGTTCACGGTGTTCGTTTAGAACGAACGTGGGGTTGGGAGGGGTAAGCTTGAGCAGGGTTAATTGGTCTGAGTTAAAGAGTAAGAAAATAAACAAATTAATTAATTAGACTAACCTGATTTGTATAAAAATGTGAGGGCGTGGGATCTCTCTAGTACAATAAGGAGGAAGACGTTTGACATTTTTTCTGGGATGTAATGCTAGTTTAATATTAGTGTGAGTTCTAATAGGACAAGTAATTAGTATTTAGTGTGATTTAAATATATACCGATATGTATGTGTGTTCGATCACAGCATACTTACAACTAATACAAGTTTAGTTAGTTAGCTAGTTATATATATAGGAGATCGATTCAATGATTCAATTTAAATATATATGCATGCTAATCAGTAATTAGGAGTACTCTAGATAAAAGTTTAATATAAGTTCATACCATAGTGGTAAGGATTAGTTTGAATTAGCTAATTAGTTAGTAGTAAGCTTGGGATAGTTACGAGTTATCGGGTTTTGTTTTTGTGTTGGAGACACAAGAGCACTAAGTGTTAACGTTAATATGTTTAGGATATCGCTACCACTTGGATTCCTAGTTTTCCGTTCTTGTGAGAGATCTTTCACTCGAGGTAAGTCGTTTTCGACTTGCTCGGTTCTTTTCTATCTTGTTAGATTTTGTGTCGTTATTATAGGATTGGTTTTGGGAACTAGTCCCGAATATCTTGTTGAAATGTTTTGGACTTGCTTGTGTTGTTGTGTGCAACTTGGGTTTAAATAAGTTTTATCGGAAATAAGTTTTGAACGTTTTCTCTGTGTTGGTACCGTTTTCGGCACGGCCATCGTAGCTGGCGTAGAGGAAGGGTTGCCTATGTATGGTCCGTGTGACAGAGGAACCGTGCCCCTTCAAAAGAAAATGTTATCTATGTGTTTTGGCAAGTGCTCCAGTGGAGGCTTAGCCGAGGGTTAGAAGGAAGAAGTAATGTGAGGAGTGGGAGGGCCTGCCTTGTAACACCCCTATTTTACAACATTGGGTATTACCGCCAGTGACCTCGGACTTTCCCGTCCAAAGTCACCCAAGACAAATTGGTCATTAGATACATCATCTCTGTTTTGGACCTATTGAACACTTAAACATAACAATTGTGTTTAATTAAACACTTGAGTGTTGATGTGGTTGTGCACATGCATTTAACATCTTAGGGACGAGTGAAATACCCTAAGCCCAGTAATTAGAGGCTGACTTGGAAATTAATATCTAAAAAAAGAAGAAAAAACCCTCTTTTATTATCTCCTTCCTCTTCCTCTCTCGCCATTTTCTTTCTATGCCTTCTTCTTCCTCACCGACAACTCCCTCCATTCTGCTTCTCCAATCTCATTGATTATTTTTTCCATTTTTCTAGAATAAGGAGATGAGACAGGCGTGAGGTTGATGGCTTCTTCGTCGAGCAGGTATTCTCGAACAAGTGGACGCCCCGAATTTGCATTTCCGACATGCATGTATGTGGATGTAGCTTCAATGAAGTATTCATGGACGAGAACAAATCCAGGGAGACATTTTTTCGGATGTCCTAATTATGGGGTAAGTCCAATTTTGAGAGATTTGCAAAGAACCCTAAAATTTAGGAATTTATATCAATTGGTCGAAAACCCTAAAATTGAATGTGGAATTGATTGATTTTTGGTCTTAATTGAATATACACCTTGTAGAATAGCCTATAATCTTAACTATGTTATGTAATTGGTCAAATGTGGATCGTTTATGGTCGAAAGAAAGAGCCTTAAATTTGCAATTTTGAGGTTTATGTTTAATTAGTCTAATTATTTATGGAAATTCTTTGTTTTCTATAATTATCAATTGAATCCGCAATTTGTTTTACAGGTAATTCGCGCTTGTGGTTTCTTTAGATGGGTTGATCCATCATTGTTGGAACATGCTAAGCACGTTATTTATGGTTTATTGAGAAGAGTGAAGGACAATGAAGTAGAGAGGGATAAGGCCAGATGTTGAGCTAATGTTTTGTTTTCCGTTGTCGTTGCGATTATATGAGTTTATTGTTTCAACTGGAATAAATCAGGATGGTTGGTACAATATAATAGAAAAACAATTCTTACTCCCAGTCAATGTAGATTGTATTTTTATTATGAATTCGCATAACCCGCATGCGATAAGATTAATAATAAATCTGATAGATTGACGGAGAGCTTCTCGAACTTATTACATGAATAAAAGAAGTTCCCAACAAAAATCATATTTTTGATGAAACCATAGTCTTTGGTGTCCTATCCCTTCTACCTGTATATTATTTCCTTCTATTCCGATATGAGTCGTACTAATTGTTAAATCATCAACCAGTTCTTATTCAGGTTCTGATGCTAACATGTTTAGTTACAACCATAAGAACCACCTGTTTATCCATTTGCTTAGTCTTACATTAGACTAACCAAGTGAACAAATGAACTATGTTGCACTACAATTTCGTTTGGTTTATGATTCTCTTCTTATATCTACTGATGAATCGTGCTGCAAGTATATATGAACTAAATCTCATATAATTATGAACCTATTCATTAAAATTTCAAACCCTAGAAATTCAAAGACAATTCGGCAAATTCATTGTTTACTCACTAAAATAAAAAAAAAGTTCACTTAAACCGTTTTCTTCACTAAAAACTGCAATTGGCAACAACCAAGTTCAAATCATGAACCACAACGCAGAAATTTAAGCACCCTAAGTTCTAAGCGTATACACTTTCCCAATCGATATTCAAATAAAAAAACCCTAAGAATATCTACTCTCAAAATCAAAGCATAAACACCCAACAAAGCTTAATAAAACACTTCAAATACTCAAAATCCTAGCAAATTACTACTAGAACCCTAAAATCAAACCTTAGAAAATCCAATTCATGTATACCTTTTTTTGTTACCTTCTCCATGAATTCTATAAATTAAAATCGATAATTTAGAGTGAGCTAGAGTGCAAGATTTTCGAGTTCGTGGTGTGGATTTTGCGGTGAAGTGAGATTGGCATTGAGTCGCGCTTGGAAGACTTTCCGCCCAAAAGAAGAGTCTATGTTGTAATTTTTGTCGGGGATGCCTGAGATTTGGGTATTTTGTGTGAAGGATATTTTTGTCTTTCCCTTCAAATTTTAGCGTAATTACCTTTCGTGCCATTAAAAATGTAATCACCCCCATTTTTTGTTTTTTTTTTGTTTTACTGAATTGAGTTGTTTTAGTCACATTCATTTGTTTCATGTAATCCAATGATCCAAAGTTATCTAGATTTTGTGATTAATAGGAGAAGAAGAATTTAGACATTATCATTATTTGCCCAAAATTGGGTTGTTTTAAGAAGAATTTTGTGATTTTGCCGCTTGGACACAAAAAGACAGGTTTATTCTTCTTTGGATTCGTTCTATGCTTTCAACTCCTTTATTGGCTTAGTTGCTAGAGCAAAAACCACACATGAGGCATGGACGATACTTGAGCGTATGTTCTTTGCCCAAACTAGGGCACGCTCTATGCATCTTAAACAACAGATGCAGAATGTCAAAAAGGGTAACCTTAGTATTCTTGATTATGTTGAGAAAAAGCACGAATTTTCCGATGCTCTTGTTGAATGCAATTACATTATTTCTGATGAAGACTTTATTGAATGTCTCCTTAGTGGCCTGGATTCTTCCTACTCCGCTTTTCTCACATCTTACAGTATGCAGAAACATCCGAGCACTTCGGACGAATTTTTAGGGCTATTATTACAAGAAGAAGAACGGATCAATGCATCTCTTCAACCGGTCCTTGACAATGCTCTCTCGGCCAATGCTGCGTCACGATCCAATGGTGGCCCCTCTTCTTCGAACCGCAGCGGGTCTTCAACTTCAGACCATCTTGCATCCACTCGCCCGACGTGTCAAATCTGCACTATGTCGGGCCATGAAGCAATCAACTATTGGCAGCGATCCAACCTTTCCGAATTCCCACCCAAAGGGGCGATCAGGGGGCGATCGGGTTTGAGGGGAGATCTTTGGCCACATCCAACCATCTTTGGCCACGTTCGGCCTTCTTCGGCCACGTCTGGCCTTCTTCGGCAATCATCATAACCGGCAACTTTCTTTCAGGGGAGATCTTCGCTCAACGATCGTGAGGGCTCGTCAACGCTCTTCAGGGTTTTGAAGGGAGGGGTGCGATTTGATGCCTCTAAACTCATGAAGAAATTGGAAGATATATATTTCACAAAGGTTACTACTTCTGCAGAATCCACCTTTTCTGTATCTCCTTGGCAATCGGCGTTGTGGAAATCGCAACAAGGAGATCACACCTCTTTTTGGCTTTGGGCGGTCCCCATCTCGGGTTTGGGACAAACGATGAATGCTAAGACTTACTGATGTGTGTTGTGTTATTTGTTGGGTGTTCCTTTGTTCTCTATTTCGACACCATGCTCTGCTTGCTCCAGGGTTTTCGTCGGGGATATATTTGGGGATCATGCAGTGTCATGTGCATGTATTATTGGTATTAAACATCGACATAATGTGGTTCGAGATACCCTTGTTGATATTTGTTATCGGTCTGGGATTTGGCAAGGAAAGAGGTTGATATTGGACTCTCTAGCCGGAACGACGGAGCTCTCCGACCTGCAAATGTGTTACTCTATTCTTGAGATCGAGGTCGTGATGTATGTGTTGACTTGACATGATCTTCTCCTTTGACACATTCCGGTTTGTCTGACTTTGTTCCGGGACGAGTTGTGGTTGATGAGGCTAATCGAAAGAGGGTCAAGTACGAAGCTACTTGTCGAGCTTTTGGTTATGGTTTTCTTCCTTTCTCCTTTTCTTCTCTAAGGGAATTGGATAAGGATGCTGTAGCGTTGCTGAAGCGTGTGCAATAGTTCTCTATGACTCAAGACATTGGGGCTCGTGTTGCTGCTCATATCTTCACCAGAATAGGCTTTGCTATAGCTAGAGGAGGGGGGCCCAGATTGTATCTCGACTTCCCACTGATTTTATGTAATTTGTGTGACTTTGTAAGTTTTTATTTGGATAATAATAATAATAAAAATAAAAATAAAAATAATAATAATAATAATAATAATAATAATAATTTGTGTCTCGACTTCCCACTATCTGGAGCAACTTTTGATGATGCGGTGAGTCTGTTTAGCACGGTTATGGAGACTGACATTTTGAGTAATCCGAGTGAGATCGCTGCCCCCAAACTCATGAAGAAACTGGCAGATATATATTTCACAAAGGTTACCAAAGCGGCAGAATCCACATTTTCATTATCTCCGCGACAAATGGCCTTATGGAAATTTCAACAGGGGGAACACACCTCTGATTGGCTTAGGGCGGTCCTGATTTCAGGTTTGGGTCAGACCATGAATGGTAAGACTTATCGCTGCGTGTTATGCTACCGTTTGAGTGTTCCCTTGTTTTATGATTCGAAGTCGTGCTCTGCTTGCTCCCGGGTTTTTGTTGGAGATATCTATGGAGACATTGTTGTGTCGTGTGCTGGTATTGTTGGTATTAAACATCAACATAATGTTGTTCATGATGCCCTTGTAGATATCTGCTATCGGTCTGGAACTTTAGTGGTTAAGGAAGTGGATATTGGGTTGTGTGGCGGGCAGGACCAACCCCTTCGTCCCACGGACATGTTACTTTACTCTTGGGATGGAGGGCTTGATGTGTGTGTTGACCTGACTGGGTCTTCTCCCTTGACATCATCTGGGATGTATGACTCTGCGCCTGGACGTGTGGTGGTTGATGCAGCTCATCGTAAACGTGTCAAGTATCAGGCTAAATGTGCGGCTATTGGGTATGGTTTTCTACCATTCTCCTTTTCTTCATTGGGAGAATTAGATAAGGATGCTATCTCATTGCTTAAGCGAATATAGAAGTTCTCTAAGACTCAAGATATTGGCGCATCAGCTGCTGCACACATTTTCACTAGGATCAGTTTTGCTATAGCTAGAGGAGTGGGGGCCCAGATTGTATCTTGGCTTCCCACTAACTTTCTGTAAATCCCACTAACTTTTATAATAATAATAATAATAATAATAATAATAATAATAATAATAATAATAATAATAATAATAATAATAATAATAATCCCACTAACTTTCTTCAGAATGTTGGCATTGTTGGACTTGGCCATGCCTTTGATGATGCGTTGAGTCTTTTTAATAGAAATGTGGATTCTGACTTTTTGAGTAATCCTAGTGAGGTCGTTGCCCCTAAACTCATGAAGAAATTGGCAGATATATATTTCACAAAGGTTACTACTTCTGCAGAATCCACCTTTTCTTTATCTACTCGGCAATTGGCATTGTGGAAATCGCAGCAGGGAGATCACACCTCTGTTTGGCTTCGGGCGTTCCCCATCTCGGGTTTGGGACAAACAATGAATGCTAAGACTTACCGCTGTGTGTTGTGTTATCGGTTGGGTGTTCTTTTGTTCTCTATTTCGACACCTTGCTCTGCTTGCTCCAGGGTTTTTGATGGGGATATCTTCGATGATCATGCAGTGTCGTGTGCTGGTATTGTAGGTATTAAGCATCGACATAATGTTGTTCGGGATACCCTTGTTGATATTTGTTATCGGTCTGGGATTTCAACAAGGAAAGAGGTTGATATTGGACTGTCTGGCGGGAATGAAGGAGCTCTCCGACCTGCAGATGTGTTACTCTATTCTTGGGATCGATGTCGTGATGTCTTTGTTGACTTGACAGGATCTTCTCCTTTGACACATTCTGGTTTGTCTAACTTTGTTCCGGGATGAGTTGTAGTTGATGCACCTAATCGAAAGAGGGTCAAGTATGAAGCTAGTTGTCGGGCTTTTGGTTATGGTTTTCTTCCATTCTCCTTTTCTTCTCTACGGGAATTGGATAAGGATGCTGTAGCGTTGCTTAAGTGGGTTCAACAGTTTTCTAAGACTCAAGATATTAGGGTTCGTGTTGCTGCTCATATCTTCACCAGAATAGGCTTTGCTATAGCTAGAGGAGTGGGAGCCCAGATTGTATCTCGGCTTCCCACTTATTTTATGTAATTTGTTTGACGGAGTATTTTATAATAATAATAACGATAATAATAATAATAATAATAATAAAAATAAAAATAATAAAAATAATAATATAGAGGGTTGACCAGAGGGCGAATTGGGTTTGAGCGGCCTTTTCCAGCCACGTCCGGCCACGTCTGGTGATGAGGTATTTTTCGTGGTCGTTTATACCTATCAAAGAAACCTTAGCTTAACCAACTCAGTAGAGCGGTAAGTAAGAGTCGATCCCACAGAGACTCGTGTATTAATGTTATTACTTGTGTGCCAAGTAACCAAATGGGGGTTTTTGGAATGTTTAATCTAAACTAATATGCAAGAATAAAACTTAACTATGAATGCAAAAGATGATTTGAATATATGAGAGACAAACATGTTCAACTAGTTAGATCCATCATGATATTGATTCGTTGATCATCGATTCTCTTGATTCTCTTCTCACTTGAATAATCTATTGTGGATAATGATCCTATTAAGGATTAAGATCCAAACTTCATATATAGTTGATAGAACTACCAGTCTAACAACCCTAATTAAATAATAACCTAGAAGACCTTCTAGATTCAATTAAATAACAGGATGACGGTTCAAGTTATCAATAGAAACAAACAACTTAGAGCAACCAGACATCTAAGTGATTTGTGAATTTATTCCCTTCTTTAACCAACTTGTCCAACCGGTACTAAATTGATTAAAGTCTACTCTTGATCAAATTAACTCCAACCGGTAATTAATCAGATTCAGTTATAACTAGAAATTCTATCAGGCAGCTAATCTAATAAAACCCTAGTTTTAATTCAATTAAGCACAGGGAATAATTTCTATTCAAGTTTGTTGAGAATCAATCAAACCTCACAACTACATACAAATCATGACTTCAATAACTAGCCAAACACAAGAGAAATTAGCAATGCATAATTGAATTAAAATCAAACTTACAAAGGTTCAAAGGTTCTTCGTTGAGAGAAAACCCTAGCCTCCAAAAGTTGATCAAAAGTTATGAGAAAATAATCTAACATAAAGTATTTATATGTCTTCTAAAAATATCCCTCAAAAGAAATATTAAACACACATCTCGGCCAAAATACAAGCCCATAAGTCAAAATATCAAAGCCCAAAACCAAAGCTCGGCCCAAAACACTTGTCCGCTGAAAAGCTCCGATTGCGCGGGATCGACACCACATTGCGCGGCCGCGCATTTGCCATCCCGCACTTTCATCAGTCAATTGGGATTGCGCGGGCTGGTTACGCGACTTGCACCCCGAGCTTTGGTTTCGTCCTTGCCTTGGTTTTTCTTGTCTTGGTTCTTCTTCATCCATGCTCCTAGCACTCCTTGCATTCCTTAGCTCGTCCACCACCGCCATGGTCAATCTGTACTCGCCCCGCTGTTGCTCCTGAACCTAAAAACCTGTAAAACCGAGCAAACCAGCGCATAATACCCGATAACAAAAAAACCTAAAAACTTCATAAAAACTATCCTAAAACTAACTAAAACATATATAAAACATGCAACTCAGCTATTCCTATATGCAAGCTATCAAATTCCCCCATGCTTAACCCTTGCTTGTCCTCAAGCAAGACATAAATCCAAATCACACCATAGAAATGCAATCATACATCCATCTCAAGTCAAACAAGCATTTCACATATAATTAATAACCCGACCAAGACTTCCTAACACGCATTATGGTAAGCAACAAGTAAAGATCATCCATTCATTCTAGACCTCACCAAGGATAATGTGTTTGCACTCAACTCTCAAATGTATAAAGGATGTGTTTCACTCAAAAATCACCCATGAAAACTAGACAACCATATGCTTGCATCAGAGTTCTAAATCTCCACCGCTGGGGATCAAACACATGACAAAAATCAAGAGGTCTTTTTCCGGCTTGTAATGGGGCCAAGGTAAAGAGAAATTTGGAAGGGATCATATTTGGCCTGTGGTGCTAAATCCGGGATAAAGAACTAGTCCTAAACCCAACTCAACACTTTCTTTCTTACTTCCCAACTTCCTTTCTCAACTCCATACATTTACAAGTAAGCACTTTGCTTCTTTCTTTTTTTTTCTTTTCTTTTGCCTCTTTTCAACTCTTTCTTGCTTTGCTAATGAAGACTACACACAATTTAAACAATTTTTTCTTTTGCTTTGCAATATAATTCATCTTCATTTTTTTCACTTTGAAACCCAAGAGTTCTATTTCCTCTTTTTCCACCTTTTTCTCCAACTCCCCCATACTTACATCAAACTCACACAAAACATAATCAACCTAAAGTCCTAAATCCCGGATTATGGGTCAAGCTTATTAGGCTAGGAATCATTTTGTGGAGCTCATAAAAACAGGCTTAAAGCTCAAAGCAATAGGGGTGTCAAAAACATGGATCTTGTTAGGTAGGAAAGGAAATAATAGGCTATAAGAAATATTGCCTCAATCATTTTAATGTCATGCATTCAATCATATAAAGCAGCCTTGACAAAGAGTATTAACGCAAGTTCTAGAGCTAGATAGTCATGGTGATACATTCAAGAAATATAGAGAACAAATATGTCATGAAAGGCCAAAAATATCTCACAAGGCTAATTGTTGTCTAGAACTTCAAAATGAATCAAATACTTAAGCTAAATACATGCTCCATCCTATAATCAAGGTAATTAATCAATGATCATGCTTATGTCATATCAACTTTAGTAAATCATGCAAATCATGGGTTAGAACTTATACTTAACTTAGAAAAACAAGAGGAGTCAAACAATGGGGAAATAAGAACCTAAATGCAATATTTTTGTGTTTTTCAAATTTTTCTGATTTGTTTTTTCATTTTTCAAGATTATAATCAATGTATGCAAAAATTTTAAATATGACCTAAACTAATGCAACTATATGCAATGCAAACAAGTAATTCCCTTCCCCCATGCTTAAAACATACTTTGTCCCCAAAGTATAGTAAAAAGTAAAGAGAAGAGAAAAACTCACAGAACCTAGTTGTTGGGCGGGTAATAGGGCGGAAAATCTTGTGGTGGCGGTGGCTGATACTCCGGATGATACTCTGGATGCGGCGGATGGTACTGTGGAATCTCCTGTGCTGGTGGTGGCTGGTATGGCGGGAACTGAGGGTACGGAGGAGCTGGAAAGGCATACTGAGGATACGACTGATGAGGCGGATAGCCCGCTGAACTCCATACATCCAATCTAGTGTTGAGCAGTCTGAACTGCTCATCCTGGTGGGCCTGAAAAGCACCAAGCTGTTGATCCTGATGAGTCTGATACGAGGTAAATCTATCATCCACATAACCCCGCATACTCTGGAAGCTTTGATCGATGTGAGAAGACATATCATTGTATCGCTGCGTGTTATCCAGCTGCATCTGTCTCATCATCTCCATCATCTGACTGTACTGTGCATCAGAATACTGGTGATCACCTCCAGCAGGTCGAGACGGATCAAACTGTCTCTGCTGATCATCCTCCTCAAACTCATCATCCTCATCAATGTCTACATCTTCAGCAGATTCTTCCTCTTCTTCTTCTTCAGCCATGGTGAAATCCTCATCCATCTCCTCTTCATCAGAATCCACCACAATAGGAACTGAAACCGCCTTTTTACCCCTAACCGGGCCCTTAACGGTATCCACATCTAAATCTTCAGCCTGAACCTTAATGAACCAGTTAGCTGGACTATCCCCAATCTGCACTCGGTGTCCATCAGGAAGCTTCATTACTCTCCCAGAATCACCAATCACCCAGAAATAGGAGTTCCTATACTTATAGAGAGCGCCCATCTTCTTCAGTATGGTGAAATCAATAGGCAAAGGCGGGATATCAACCTTTAACCTGCTAAGATCGACTCCAAAGTGCTTGGCTAGGAAAGTCACAATCCCGCCAATACAAATAGCTCCACCACCTTTGTTCCCAACATGGGCCATGTGGTGCATCAGCATAGCACCCATATTCAACGGCTTCCTCTTCAAACTAGCAGCCAACACAGTGACATCTTTCTTGGGACAATTGTTTCCCCCATCACCTAGCAATAAACCGCTGGAAAACCTTAATAGCGGGATGAGTAATGGGATAAGCTTTTTCTTTAGAAGGCTCATACTTGGGTCTCCCTGTGATGGCTTTCCAGAAGTGCTTGTCAGCCCATGTAGCACCTGCCTCAGTAAGCACTAAATCTCTACTAATAGGAAAATTGCAGAAACCAAACACTCGGTTGACCTCTTTCAAGGTCATCTTCCTTCTAACTCCTCCTAGCCAAAACTTGATCTCCCCTTCTCCTTTAAAATTAGTGGACAAAGTGCTCAGAAACTCCAGTGTTAACCCCTTGAAGGTGGGTTCACACAGCTTCAAGAACTCGCCCATATGCAAATATGCCCCCATCTCATTCAACAAATGAGCTATCCCAATCTCGTTCATCAGGTCCCAGTCTATGAACCGAGTTGCTTTCCATTGCCTATCCTTCAGAAGCTCAAACCTAATCACATGATTGTTCTTTGTCAGAGTGATCCCAAAACTCTCTTGGGTGGCCTCCCCCACCACAGCAGGGGGAGCTAAAGCAGCTCGGGATGATGAAGATCCATCAGTTCTGCCTCTCTTGTTACCCATGATTTCAGAATCTCAATTAAACCTGCCCAAACACCACACACAAACCAAACAAACGCAATTCCGTTGTCCTGGCAAGGACAACCACAACAATATTTCACAGATAATCACTCAAACACTCTCTTCCCCCACTACCTAGAACAATTTAATCAAAATTTAATCAAATTTTAATCAAATTCTAGGTGATTTTCGGATTTGCATGCAAAGTTCAAATAAAACACGAATCTAGACTAGAATCATGCAATAAACAATCTTTTGTAAAGGACTTAAGCCTAAATCCGAGCCTAAAGGGGTCAAATTCAAGTTTTTAGAACCAAACCTAGATCTAGATTCAATTCACTAAAACCGAAATTTAGAGGGAGATTTGAGAAATCTTACTTGAATCCCGCTTGATTTGGAGTTCCTTGCTTGAATTTGATTCAAAATCCGACTTGAATGGGCTTGAATGGAGCATGAGAGTGCCTTCAATGGAGGTTTGAGAGGAGAGGGGTTGAAGGAGGCGGCGTACTAATGGGAGGGGAAAGAAAGGGGAACTCGGTTTTAATTAAAAAGGATGCCCGAAAAAAACTGCTAAATGCGCGGGATCGCACGCAAATGCGTGGCCGCACAATTGCGAAGCCGCGCAATGTGCTCCCAGTTGAGATTGCGCGGCTTAGGGGATTGGGTTGCGCGGCCGCGCATTTAGCAGCCCAAGCCGCGCAATCCTGACTGAGACTGCATTGCTCGGGTTGGCTCAGATTCCTTTGGCCACGTAATTTTTGTCCCCCTTCCGAGTCCTACTGTTCTTCAAGGCTTGCCCGAGTTATTTGAAATTTTGAGGATTATTTCTATCTAAACTAACTAATAAAAACAAAAACTATAAAACAGAAAAGAAAAATCAAAGCAAATCTATCCTAAAACATGGGTTGCCTCCCAAGAAGCGCTTGTTTAACGTCATTAGCTTGACGAAAAAGGATATCAAGAAGGATACGAGCTATGGAATTCGATCTCCTTCCCATCGAACACCATCTTCAGTGTGCCTTGCGGTATGTCAATCCTTGTATTTGCAGTCTTCAAGAATGGTCGTCCTAGCAACATAGACGTTTTTCCAACTCCCGATCCCATGTCCATTTCCAGAAAATCAGCCGGAAATTTCAAGGAGTCCACCGTAACCCATACATCTTCAATCTTTCCTTTGGGCATCACAGTGGAGTGATCAGCTAACTCTACTATGGTTCGGGTCTCTTTTAATGGTCCCATACCGAGTTTCTCATATAAGGAGGAAGAAATCACATTGACAGATGCACCTAAATCAATCAAAGCCTCATTCACCTTGGTGCTTCCAATCATGCAAGGAATGGTGAACATGCCAGGGTCACTGCACTTCTCAGGCAAACGCTTTTGAAACACAGCAGACACATGTTCTTTCTCTTTCACTTGCTTCTGACTTTTCTCCTTCTGTCCCCTTTTTAGAGTGCAGAACTCCTTCAAAAACATAGCATACCAAGGTACGCTCTTGATCAATTTCAACAACGGGACATTTACTCTGCATGTACTGAAGAACTCGAATAGCTCTTTATCATTCTTCAATTTTCGGGTCTCTTTCAAGGCTTCAGGAAAGGGTGGTACAGGTACATAGGCTTTCAGAAGAGGTGCAGAAGTGTCTTCCAATTCGCCCAGATTGCGCGGCTTCGCATCCAATTGCGCGGCCGCGCTTTCGCCTTCTTGCACGCGCAATCCCAACTGGGACTGTGTTGTGCGGGATGCACATTGCTCAGTCGCGCTTTTAGCAGCCAAGCCGAGCAATTGGCTTTCGTTCCTCTATTTCTTCAGCCTTGCTCAACTGGCATACTTGTCTTGCCTCAGAACCACCATAAATGGAGATAAAACTGACATTTGCCCTCGGGTTAGCTCTGTCTGAGACGGTAGCTTACTTGAATCTCTAGCTTCCAGTTTACTTACTGCCTCAGCAATCTGACTAACTTGGTTCTCTAAATTCTTTATACTAGACTTAGTTTCCTGTTGAAGCTGAGTTAGAGAACCATGCATCGTAGAAACTGACTGAGTCAACTGTCGGACCATCTCCTTTGTGGACATAGCATTCTGATTCACTCCCTGAGCCTGAGGTTGGAAAGGCGGTCTGTATTGAGCTTGGCCACCTTGATGGTTGAACTGCTGATTGCTAGAATTACCATACCTCAGATTAGGATGATCCCTCCAGTCTGGATTGTAGGTGTTGGAGAAGGGGTCATACCTTGGCCTAGGTGGTCCATATCCTCCCACTGCATTCACCTCAGCATTCTGCTCTTGAAGTGTAGGGCAGGAATCAGTGGGATGCATATTATCAAAACAAATCTCACAGGCTTTCACCTGCAGTCTTCCACCCTGTTGCAAGAGCTGCTTCATCATTGTTTTCAACTCAGTGACTTCATCTTGGATTCTTGAGTTAGCCACCACAGCATTTGCAGCTCTCGAGCCAGTTTCTTTTCTGAACTGTCTTGTGCCCTCAGACAGTTGTGTGATAAGTTCAAACGCAGCAGCTGGAGTTTTGTTGAGAATGTTACCTTGGCAAGCTGCATTGACCATTCTTCTCTCATCATCCAAGAGGCCATTGAAAAGATATAAAATCAGATCTTGATCAGTGTAGCCATGGAAAGGACAGCTGGCTATCAACCTCTTGAATCTTTCATAGTATTCGTACAAGGACTCATTAGCTTCTTGTTCAATATTACTGATTCGTTTTTTCAGATCATTGAGCCTTGTAGCAGGGAAGTACTTCTCCAGAAAAGCTTCCTTCATCTTAGCCCATGTATTAATACTTCCCGGAGCCAAGTAGTAAAACCAGTCTTTAGCCTGATCCTTGAGAGAAAAAGGAAAGGCTCTCAGTGCGATCTGGTCATGAGTCACATCAGCATGCTTCATGCTTGAGCACACAGCATGAAATTCAGAAAGATGTTTGTTGGGGTCTTCACCACTAAGCCCATGGAATGAAGGCAAAAGGTGGATTAACTCGGATTTCAGCTCAAACTTGACTCCCTCATCCAGAGCAGGGAATTGCACCGCTAATGGTTGTTGTGCCATATTCGGTGCAGTTAACTGTCTCAATGTTTGGTCACCCATCTCGGCGGATTCAGCAGATTTAGATTCAGAGTCAGATTTTTCAAGAAAGAACGGCAAGGCCTGAAAGTGATTCCGGATTTCCTTCCTTAGCTTGAAGAATGTCCTGTCAATATCTGGATCAAACAACAGGGGAGATGAGTTAGTAGCACGGGTATGAACCATATAACAGGTTCACACCCAAAACAGCACGAAAGTAATAAACACAAATAGCGACGAGTCCCCGGCAACGGCGCCAAATTTGATGAGGTATTTTTCGTGGTCGTTTATACCTATCAAAGAAACCTTAGCTTAACTAACTCAGTAGAGCGGTAAGTAAGAGTCGATCCCACAAAGACTCGTGTATTAATGTTATTACTTGTGTGCCAAGTAACCAAAGGGGGGTTTTTGGAATGTTTAATCTAAACTAATATGCAAGAATAAAACTTAACTATGAATGCAAAAGATGATTTGAATATATGAGAGACAAACGTGTTCAACTAGTTAGATCCATCATGATATTGATTCGTTGATCATCGATTCTCTTCTCACTTGAATAATCTATTGTGGATAATGATCCTACTAAGGATTAAGATCCGAACTTCATATATAGTTGATAGAACTACCAGTCTAACAACCCTAATTAAATAATAACCTAGAAGACCTTCTAGATTCAATTAAATAACAGCATGACGGTTCAAGTTATCAATAGAAACAAACAACTTAGAGCAACCAGACATCTAAATGATTTGTGAATTTATTCCCTTCTTTAACCAACTTGTCCAACCGGTACTAAATTGATTAAAGTCTACTCTTGATCAAATTAACTCCAACCGGTAATTAATCAGATTCAGTTATAACTAGAAATTCTATCAGGTAGCTAATCTAATAAAACCCTAGTTTAAATTCAATTAAGCACGGGGAATAATTTCTATTCAAGTTTGTTGAGAATCAATCAAACCTCACAACTACATACAAATCATGAGTTCAATAACTAGCCAAACACAAGAGAAATTAGCAATGCATAATTGAATTAAAATCAAACTTACAAAGGTTCAAAGGTTCTTCCTTGAGAGAAAACCCTAGCCTCCAAAAGTTGATCAAAAGTTATGAGAAAATAATCTAACATAAAGTATTTATATGTCTTCTAAAAATATCCCTCAAAAGATATATTAAACACACATCTCGGCCAAAATACAAGCCCATAAGTCAAAATATCAAAGCCCAAAACCAAAGCTCGGCCCAAAACACTTGTCCGCTGAAAAGCTCCGATTGCGCGGGATCGACACCACATTGCGCGGCCGCGCATTTGCCATCTCGCGCTTTCATCAGTCAGTTGGGATTGCGCGGGCTGGTTACGCGACTTGCACCCCGAGCTTTGGTTTCGTCCTTGCCTTGGTTTTTCTTGTCTTGGTTCTTCTTCGTCCATGCTCCTAGCACTCCTTGCATTCCTTAGCTCGTCCACCACCGCCATGGTCAATCTGTACTCGCCCCGTTGGTTCTCCTGAACCTAAAAACCTGTAAAACCGAGCAAACCAGCGCATAATACCCGATAACACAAAAACCTAAAAACTTCATAAAAACTATCCTAAAACTAACTAAAACATATATAAAACATGCAACTAAGCTATTCCTATATACAAGCTATCATCTGGCCATCTCCGGCCCCGGGCTTGTTACCTTCGTCGCATAAAACCTCTTCGCTGGTCTGATCTAAGGAGCGATCAGCGAGCGGCTTTCTTCGTCGCTTTTTACTTCTACACTGGTGTGCCTTCGCTGCTGCTCTTTGTGGCTCGTTATCAACATTCAGTGGTCGTCAACGGTTCGCTGCTGCTCTTTGTGGTTCGCTGCTGCTCTTTGTGGTTCGTCATCAACATTCAGCGGTCGTCAGCGGTTTTCAACGATCGTCGGCGGGTATCTCTGGTTGTTAGCTGTTAACAAGTCAGCTTTTTTGTTTAGTTGTGTGTTGTGGTTTGGTGTGGTTTTGTTGTTGGTGTGGTTAACAGGTCAGGTCAGCGTTGTTGTGGTTTTGGTGTTGGTTATGCGATCGTCAATGTGTGTTCTTTGTGGTCCAAGTTGGGTTTGTTGATCAGTTCGGTTTTTGCTGCTGTGTTGGTCGTCTGTTGTGTTACTCAGTCTGGTTTCCACGGGCTACCTTTTTGCTCTCTAATGCCTACTGTTATAGTGCGTTTTCATTGCCCATTTGTGGGTCTCAATGGGTGTCAAGATGGTGGGGGTAATGGGATTACTAAGACCTCTTTGATCACTCATCTTCATGATCGCCATTGTACGCCTGATGCTCGAGTAGTTACATGACATTCTCTTACCACTAACTCGGCTATTTTTACTGAGGCTGAGTTGACCTTCCGCCGCATGGGGATTTGGCTTTGTGGGTTTGTTTTAAGACGCATTCTCTACATTCTAAATGTCGTCATTGATGTCTCTCTATTTGGTGGTGTTTTCATATGTGATTTCCTTTGTAAATATGTTTCTTTTTCCCCTTTTTTTGTGCGTTTTGTTCCTTTTTAGCTTAGTTCCCGTATTTCTATGAGATTCGGAGACTACGCACATTTTATGTGTTTTGTAGGTAATCTGGCATGAATCAAGGATCGATTTGAAGGAGGGTCGAGACATGGAGCAAAGGCCGAGTTAAAGCGGGAAAGAGAGAAGCAAGCCATGAAGAAGAACAAGAGAAGCCAACAAAGAAGAAGGTGGAACGAGGTCAGGACCGAGTTGCAACCACGTCGGGCCCGACTTTGAAGTCTCCAACCTCGGACCGAGTTGCACAGTAACTCGGGCCCGAGGTCCTCCGTGTCGGTCCAAGTCGGTCACTGGACTACATGGGCTCCAAGGCACGAAATTGTGAACTTCCACTTTTGCCCCTCATCTAATCTATAAAAGGCCCTCTTGTCTTCTAATTTAAGGGTGGTTCTCTCACACAAAAAGGAGGGTCCCTCACATACCACAAAAAGAGGGGGGGCTCTCTCTCACACAAAAGGGGGGGGGGGTTCCAAGGGAGCCAAGAGGATTCTTGGAGAGCAAGGAGGAAGGAGAGGAGAAGGAAGAGAGAGAGAATCGGCCAAGGGAGGAAGTCTTGATAGGTTTTGTTGGTAGATTTGCTTTGATTTGCTTTGTTCTTGTGGATTTGAAAACCCTTGATTGGAATTTGTGGATTGCTTTGGACTTGAATGAAACTTTGCTTTGTTTTGAGATTGATTATGATGATTGCTTTCCCTTTTGATTTGATTGCTTTCTTTCCTTGTCACATGGAGTAGATCTCCTTGATCTTGGGTTATGGGGGAAAACCCTAGCTAAGTTTAGGCTAGAAACCCCAATTCCATAGCCTTGAGTGTTTGATCTAAGGAACCCACTCTACATAGAGCTACAATTCCTTGCGAAAGTCGGGAATCAAGGCTTGAGATTGGCAAAGTAGCGAAAGTGAACATGTGTCAATCTCAAGACCTTGCTTCGAAGGGGATTTCCCCAATGATCGATGTGTAGAAGTGGTTGGAACGAGGGCGAAAGCACTCGATCCTAGTCCGATCATCACTCATTGCTTGAATTGGGGTGGATAAGCCTTAATCTACTAGAGAAGGAACCCAAAAGCCCAAGATCTACTTTTAATCCTTGAAGTTCGACAAACCCAGCTACCTCGGGCCCGACTTACCCTACGTCGGTCCCGACTTCCTCTTGTCGCCAACATCGGGCCCGACGTGACCTCTGTGTCGGTCCCGACTGTTCTCTTTGTTTTCCTTTGTTTTAAGCTCTCTTTTCCAGCTTCCTAGTGTCTAGGCACATCAATCGAGTAGACTTCCCGAGTGTTCGACACCCACCACGTGCTACAACGGGGTCGGGTTATAAATTGTATCTCTAGACCCTCGCACACCGTGAGAGGCGATCAAAAGATTGGCGTCGTTGCCGGGGAGGTCTAAGTGCATTGAGTGCCAATTTGGTGAGTTTCTTGTGTTTTGGTAGTGATTTGGGTGAGGGAATAGCCTAAACCCTTTGTTTGTTTTTGATTTGTTTTGGTTTGTGTTTTTGTTTCTTAGGTGTATGCTAGCTCGTTCCTCCCGAGGAACACTTGAGCTTGAGTTTGTGAGTGATCCGGAAAGTATTCTCAAGGAAGCCCGAAGAAGGAAAAGGATGGCGAATCAAGCTCTCCATGTTGATGAGGAGTTGGCTCAACTTAGGGCCGAAATGGCTAGATTGCAACTTGAGAGGGACAATCAAGAGGAGGTGGCAAGAAGAGAACGGGAGCAACGGATGAGAGCCGAGGCTCAACTCAACGCTCTACCCCGGAATGCACGCCAATACATGCATCCAGAGTTGAGGGTACCCGAGCCGGCTATTGTGCTTCCCGAGGTTGCCAAGAATTTTGAGATCAAGACGCAATTCATCTCCCTCATCAAGCGTGATCAATTCGAGGGCCGTCCACATGAGTGTCCCATAGAGCATGTTAAACGATTTGTGGATATGTGTGAGACGATCTCTACCGACGAGGAGACATTGGAGTATGTGCTTCTAAAGGCGTTCAAATGGTCACTTGGGGGCAAGGCCACACATTGGCTCGAGAGCCAAGCTCCTAGGTCAATCACAACTTGGAAGACACTCTATGACGCTTTCTTGATGAAGTTCTTCCCGCCCTCAAAGACAACCGAGTTAAGAAGGAAGATTGCAAGCTTTCAACAAGGTCCGAATGAGCCCCTCTTCGAAGCATGGGACCGTTTCAAGGAGATGTTGCGCCAATGTCCTACTCATGGCCAACAACCATATGTACTTCAAGACATCTTTTTCCAAGGCATCAATCCGGTAACGAAGGACAAGCTCAATCTCCACACCGATTGTGGGTTCATAGACTTGACACCGGATCAAGCTTGGGAGCTACTTGACAAGCTATCCGATTATGAGGCCATGTATGGGGTGAGTCAAGCTAGCAAGGAGGTGAAAGTTCAAGGTGAAGGTGCAAGGAAGTTATATGATCCAAAGGGAGAAGACATTGATAGGGATGTGAAGCTCCAATTCCTTGAAGGTGAAGTGAGCAAGCTTAAGAGGCAAGTCCACTACTACAAGCAAAATGCTAGAGCTTGTGAGGAGTGTGGATCCTTTGCACATGCTACACAAGTTTGTCCGAATGAGAGCCAAGTGCGCTTGGCCGAGCGAATTGAGGAGGCAAACTATGTCCGAGGAAATTTCGGTGGAAGAGGCAATTTCAACAATGGTGGCAATGGCCGGTGGAACAACGGTCAAGCTCAAGGCTACAACAACAACTTCAACCAAAACGAGCCAAGGGCGCCACCACCACCATATAGACCACCGGGATTCAATGAGTTACAAACATTTGCTCAAGAGATGAGAGATGGGTTCAAGGAGATGAGGACCCAATTCAATGAGTTTGGTGCATGGAGGAGGCAAGTCGACAATCAATTTGCTCAAATTGCGACTCAAGCCCCGGGAGAGAATGGGAGACTTCCGGGCCGACCCGAGGAGAATCCTCGAGCTCAAAACAATCAAAATGAAGTCCGGGCAATTGGATTGAGAAGTGGCCGAAACCTACCCGAGCCACACATGCCTAAGAAGAATGAAGAGAGTCGGACCAACTTACCCAGCAAGTCGGGTCCGACATTCCCCGAAGTCGACCCAGCAAGAAGATCGACTCCTTCACCACGGACCGAGGTCGAGAGCAACTCGGGACCGACGTACACAGACCTTGATCCAACTCCTCTGTCCAGGACCGTGATTCACAACATCGGGCCCGACATGGTGCCCAAGTCGGTCCAACCAGGAAATGTTGCAAGTGAAGTAGGGAAGTCCAAGGAGGTTGATCCAAGCAAGATTCAAGGTGCAACAATTCTTCCATATCCCTTGAAGAAGCCAAAAGATGTTGTTGAGAACAAGTTCAAGAGGTTTCTCAAACTCTTGCAAGGCTTGAACATCTCTATCCCGTTCACCGATGCATTGAGTGAGATGCCATCTTATGCCAAGTTTTTAAAGGAGATTTTGAGCAAGAAGAGGTCCATAGTGGAAATGCAAGATGAGGTCAAGACCTTGGAGTTACCACAAAAGCTAGGAGATCCCGGTCGTTTTGCTATAACCATTGGTGTGGGGTCTCAAAATTTCCAAGCCTTATGTGACCTTGGGGCAAGTGTTTCGGTGATGCCCGCTAGCATTTGGAGAAGAGCAAATTTGGGTGAAATGGAGCCGGCCGATATGTCCCTAACTATGGCCGACGGTTCCATCATCAAGGCTAAGGGAATATTGGATGACGTGCCGGTGCGAGTTGGAAAGTACTTTGTCCCCGATGATTTCGTGATCTTAGACATGCACGAGGACCCCTTGGTCCCAATAATCTTAGGAAGACCATTCTTAGCTACGGCGGGGGCAAGGTTTGATGTCAAAAACGGCAAGGTTTCCTTTGAGATTGGTGAAGAAAAGGTCGATTTTCACTTCAACAAGGCCTTGAATGAGCCGGACGCCTTGGCTATCCTCAAACTTGAAGAGAGTGCTAAGAGAAAAGGTGAAGAAGTGGAAGTTGCTAGAGAGGTCGTTGTGTTGAGAAGTGATGAAGGGTTGAATAAACAAATAGAAGCAAGGGAGTTGTTGGAGCAAATTGAGGATCAAGATGAGTCAAGGATCAATGGTAGCCCAAGAAGAAATGAAGAGTATCCTTACTTATATCCTTTTGATGTTGGTGATGACCACAATTCTTCCCAAACTTTTGATTCCTACATTTGTTTAAGTGATTTGAAAGATGACTTAGGAGACTCCTACATTTGCCTTAGTGACTTGAAAGATGAATTGGTAGAATCTCCTAGGAATTCTTTGGATAACTTTGGTGTAGGAAAAGAAAAACATGATGGAGCAAGTAAGGAGAAGAAATCTTATCCGTTGGAGGAGTATGATGAGAGAGGCCCGAGACCGGATAGCCATGCCTATATAGACCATCGTTGGTGGTTTTATGGGTATGAAGGCAATGGGAATGGGCATAACAATGGCGAGCAATTCACCGTGTTTCACCCGCCATAAGGTTGAGGTTAGGAAGTCAAGCTAGTGACTCTAAACGAGCGCTTCTCGGGAGGCAACCCGAGCTAGTAGCTTTCTTTTCGTAATTTTAGTTTGATTTTTCTTAGTTTAGCCTAGTTTTTCCCTAACCAATCTCTATCTAGTGTTTTGTGGATTTATGGTGTCGTGCATTCTTCAAAGTTGTGTAGGATTTGAGGTGAAATATTTAAATGGAAATATGGGAAAGAAGTTGCAAGAGGATGGAGTAAAATTGGTGACCCGAATACTCCCACATCGAGCCCAGGTAAGTCGGGCCCGGCATAGGGACGTCGGTCCATGAAGTCGGTCCAACTCGATTTGACTAGTTGGAATGCCAATTTTGCCCTTGACCTAATTTGTCCTTTTCCCCCATTAAATATTATCCCCCACCTACCTATCATCTTCATATCAACTACCATTCCCAAAATACAACCCCTCTCCCTCAAGAACTCTCAAAGTCGGCCGCCCCATCCTCTCACCATACTCGAGAGGTGGAAGAGCTTAGGGAGGTGGAAGACCAAAGGTGGCGGGTCCAAGATAGCTTTAACACATGGATGAGCGGGAACTTCCCTTCCCGTGAGGACCAATGGACATGCCCGGAGCCTCAACTTCAACCACCACCACAAGACTTCTACCAAGAACAAGTGTACGAGAGGGAGCGGCAAGCAAGGCTCCAAAGAGGACGTAGACGTGACAACCCCTTCGATTGATCCTATACATGCCATTGAAGAATAAGAAATTGTGAGCTTTTCATACTCTTCTCTCTTGCTTTTAAGTTTTGATTTCCTTGTTTAATGGGGACATCAAAATTTTAAGTATGGGGTGGGGGTAAGTGTGTTCATGATTTCACTTGTTTATGTTTGTTTATTATTTTGAGGATATTTAGTTTGTGTTTCTAGTTTGTATTTGGGATGTTTGCTTCTTGGTTTGTGGTTTGATGAAAAACATGAATGATTAATTTGGTCTTGAATGGATGAGTTTTTGGTTTTAGAGAAATTTTTGCAAAAAATCCATAAAAATTGAAAAATTGTGTTGAAAACAACAAAAAGATTTTGTGTTTTGTAGGTTTTGGACTAGAAATTCCCATCTTAGATTGCCAAAATAAAAGCTAATGATGATGTGAGCATGTAAATTCCTTTGCATATTTTTGGATGGTTTAGCCACTTAAATGATGTTGCTTTTGATGTGATCATGATATCTTGCTTGTTTTATTGAACATGTGAGTTCTAGGATGAGTTCTTATGCAACTAAGTATGAGTGACCCTTGTGAGATTGATTTTTGGCCATTTTAGGGATGCTTGTTCATATTTGCATATCCCTCATTTTTCTTGTGTGATTAGCTCATTCATGCTTAGTAAAACTTGCTATTGCGGTGTTTATCTATTTTCCAAGACCGTCATGAGATTTGTCCTAGCATTGTCACATTGATTTTGAACTTTGTTCTTTTAGTCACATAAATGTTCCATATCCTACCATGAAGATAATCCTTTGTTTGTAGCCCCGTTCTAGCCTAAGCCTTTATTTGAAACTCCTCAAAAATATTATTCCTAGCCTTATATGACTTGACCCTTATGGGATTGGACTTTAGAAGAGAGGTTTGGATTGTATTTGAAGAGTTGAGATTCTCTTGGGTTTAAGGGCAAAAGAATGGTGTTATGAATCATGTGGGTAGTGCATCTTTGTTGTACAAAAATGAAAAAAGAAAGAAAAGGAAGAAAGAAAATGTTGGAAATGTAAAGTGGAATAAAGCAAAGAGCTTAAGTGAAGAAAAGGGTCCGACCGAGTTACAAGCAACATCGGGCCCGATGTCATAAGAAAGTCGGTCCAAATGTAGAAAGTGTTGAAAAATCCAACAAAAAGGCATAAGAGCAAAGATGAAGTGGAATGTTAAGTGAAATTTTGGGTTGAAAGGAAAATGTTAAGTCTTTTGGGTGGGTGTGAAAGTAATTGTGGAATTTGGTGAAGTTGGTGAGAGTTTAGGTTGTTCAATCCCCATTGTAAGCACCACAAGACCAAATAATTCCCACCTTGAGAAATACCAAAAGCCCCATTACAACCCGGCCGAATGGAACCTCTTTGAGGACCTCCATTGAGCCAAGTTCGAAATTCTTTGTGTACTTTGCATTAGGCATCTCTAGGTGGAGGAATTGGTGATATTAGCTTCAATAGTAAAGTCCTTACTTGCATGATTTTTGAGCTTGAGTGTTCATTGCTAAACCCAAACACATGATGAGTGATACACATTCACATATCCCTAAAGTGAGGCTTAGTTGCATTGACTTTATTCCTTGGAACACTTAATCATGTGTGATGATGTAATCTTGCTTGAATATCGATCACTTGTGCTTAAAATGTGTTTTCATACGAGGCTTTACTTGAAGATTATGTTTCGGTCTTGCTCACATTGTTATTGCTTGAGGACAAGCAAGTTTAAGTATGGGGTATTTTGATGTCTCTCTATTTGGTGGTGTTTTCATATGTGATTTCCTTTGTAAATATGTTTCTTTTTCCCCTTTTCTTGTGCGTTTTGTTCCTTTTTAGCTTAGTTCCCGTATTTCTATGAGATTCGGAGACTACGCACATTTTATGTGTTTTGTAGGTAATCTGGCATGAATCAAGGATCGATTTGAAGGAGGGTCGAGACATGGAGCAAAGGCCGAGTTAAAGCGGGAAAGAGAGAAGCAAGCCATGAAGAAGAACAAGAGAAGCCAACAAAGAAGAAGGTGGAACGAGGTCAGGACCGAGTTGCAACCACGTCGGGCCCGACTTTGAAGTCTCCAACCTCGGACCGAGTTGCACAGTAACTCGGGCCCGAGGTCCTCCGTGTCGGTCCAAGTCGGTCACTGGACTACTTGGGCTCCAAGGCACGAAATTGTGAACTTCCACTTTTGCCCCTCATCTAATCTATAAAAGGCCCTCTTGTCTTCTAATTTAAGGGGGGTTCTCTCACACAAAAAGGAGGGTCCCTCACATACCACAAAAAGAGGGGGGGCTCTCTCTCACACAAAAGGGGGGGGGGTTCCAAGGGAGCCAAGAGGATTCTTGGAGAGCAAGGAGGAAGGAGAGGAGAAGGAAGAGAGAGAGAATCGGCCAAGGGAGGAAGTCTTGATAGGTTTTGTTGGTAGATTTGCTTTGATTTGCTTTGTTCTTGTGGATTTGAAAACCCTTGATTGGAATTTGTGGATTGCTTTGGACTTGAATGAAACTTTTCTTTGTTTTGAGATTGATTATGATGATTGCTTTCCCTTTTGATTTGATTGCTTTCTTTCCTTGTCACATGGAGTAGATCTCCTTGATCTTGGGTTATGGGGGAAAACCCTAGCTAAGTTTAGGCTAGAAACCCCAATTCCATAGCCTTGAGTGTTTGATCTAAGGAACCCACTCTACATAGAGCTACAATTCCTTGCGAAAGTCGGGAATCAAGGCTTGAGATTGGCAAAGTAGCGAAAGTGAACATGTGTCAATCTGAAGACCTTGCTTCGAAGGGGATTTCCCCAATGATCGATGTGTAGAAGTGGTTGGAACGAGGGCGAAAGCACTCGATCCTAGTCCGATCATCACTCATTGCTTGAATTGGGGTGGATAAGCCTTAATCTACTAGAGAAGGAACCCAAAAGCCCAAGATCTACTTTTAATCCTTGAAGTTCGACAAACCCAGCTACCTCGGGCCCGACTTACCCTACGTCGGTCCCGACTTCCTCTTGTCGCCAACATCGGGCCCGACGTGACCTCTGTGTCGGTCCCGACTGTTCTCTTTGTTTTCCTTTGTTTTAAGCTCTCTTTTCCAGCTTCCTAGTGTCTAGGCACATCAATCGAGTAGACTTCCCGAGTGTTCGACACCCACCACGTGCTACAACGGGGTCGGGTTATAAATTGTATCTCTAGACCCTCGCACACCGTGAGAGGCGATCAGTCATGGTCAAGGTTCAAATTTTGTGGCCCCACCTGATATTGGAGATGGTGTAGTTCGGTTTGTGCTCTATGATCTTCCTAAACCGCAACTCAATTCTGTTGTACCCATTCATGTGGAACCTGTAGTGCAAGAAAAGGTTTGTGGTTTTACCGTCACTCTCCTTGACATATTTCTTTCTAAATGGCTTCGCACTATGAAATCCATCCCTCTTAAATGTCGTTTGGGCTTCTTCCGGGTTTTGAAAGGCGCACTTGATTAGGTGCTTTGCAAGCCTAAAGATATCTCTTGTTGGGTTAATCTTCTCGCATTGCCTCTTTGTATCCTTAAAACCTTTAGTCCGAGGAGTAATCGCAAGTGCACATCTGCCGTTAGACGGAAACGGCAAGAAGAGAGCATAGCTAATGCTATTCATACTTGGAATGAGCCGGGTGGTAATTTGGTGCTTTTGCGGGAAACTTTGGCAGTTGGATCCCCTCCTTTGATGGATGCTGATTTGGAAGAGCGTAATATCAAGCAGTGTTGTAGGAAGATTTGTGATGGTCATTACACCGCCGTAGTCCGGGTTCTTTCTTCTTCTGGTATTGCTCCTTATAATGAGGCCACTCTTACAGATTTACAGTCAAAACACCCAACTTCTCCAACTCCATCCTTGCCTGATATACATGTTGATCACCATCATCTCATCGCTATTTCTACTGTTGTTTTGGACCGAATTAAAAGTTTTCCGTGTGGCACATCATATGGTAGGGACGGTTTACGTGCTCAACACCTTATGGATTGCTTGAGTGGTGCTGCTATTGCTGTTTCTGATGAGTTAGTTGGCTTTATTTCTAGGGTGGTTAATCTCTTTCTAGTTGGAAAATGTCCTATGGATTTGGGAGAGTATATTGCTAGCGCTCCTCTCACACCTCTTGTCAAGCCTGGTGGGGGAATTCGTCCTTGTTGAAACCCGATATAATACGCGCTATAAACGGGA
Source organism: Fallopia convolvulus (assembly GCA_964016875.1). Classification (NCBI taxonomy): domain Eukaryota; kingdom Viridiplantae; phylum Streptophyta; class Magnoliopsida; order Caryophyllales; family Polygonaceae; genus Fallopia; species Fallopia convolvulus. The sequence goes on along the minus strand of OZ024728.1, from coordinate 12,853,616 downwards.
ATTAAATAAATACTAACTCTCAGGATTCGTACAACTGAACGGTTTCCGTACGTGGATTATTCCTCCTCCCCACCCCTCAGTCGGTTGTTTTTGTACTCTTTACGAATAAAGCCTTTAGACCTTATACCGTTTATAGCGCGATCTCACTCGGAGATCAAACACGTCGAGCTTTGGCAAACGAGATAGTTCTCGAGCCAGAGAGGATTTTCTACCCTTAAAATTGTATCATAACCTAGCTATATATAAGAATGTCCAGCGGCTAGCTTGCCTATAATATGCCGATGTGGGACAAGCCCTTTGAGAATTGTGAGCTGATTGCTCACGTGGAGTTAGCTACATGCATGACATCTCGTGGTGATGAAGTTTTGCCCAATAAGTTGTCGGGTTGGTTTCTTGGGCCAAGCCCATATATACCCTTTAGAATTTGGGATGAAGCCCATGTTCATTTGATCGGTCATTTCCGAAAGTATACATGTACATGGCTTCACATGATAGCCCACGTAAATGTGTCTCACACCGTGCATAAATTCGTACCTTCAAGTGATGCCCAAACGCGTATACATAACACGATATTTTGTCTCTTTTATTTCATTAATTTACTAATCTGCTTGATTATTTAGCGGTTATTTCGCGCACCATCAGAACCCCTTGGTCCGATGCGCTCGTTCTACGAGGGCAACGAGACAACAACCAGGTGCGCATGCTTTATTGATTTGCAACTTGTGTAACACGATCTAAACTCGAGACTAGGTGGAGTTCGTGCATTTTTCGATAGTTGGGACCTCGTCCCTTTAGAGAGTTAGGACCTCGTACATAAAAGAATTTGGATCTCGTCCATAAGAGAGTTTGGACCTCGTCCATAGAGAGTTTGGACCTCGTCCATAAGAGAATTTGGACCTCGTCTATAGAGAGTTTGGACCTCGTCCATAAGAGAATTTGGACCTCGTCCATAGAGAGTTTGGACCTCGTCCATAAGAGAATTTGGACCTCGTCCATAGAGAGTTTGGACCTCGTCCATAAGAGAATTTGGACCTCGTCCATAAGAGAGTTTGGACCTCGTCCATAGAGAGTTTGGACCACGTCCATAAGAGAATTTGGACCTCGTCCATAGAGAGTTTGGACCTCGTCCATAAGAGAATTTGGACCTCATCCATAAGAGAATTTGGACCTCGTCCATAGAGAGTTTGGACCTCGTCCATGAGAGAATTTGGACCTCGTCCATAAGAGAATTTGGACCTCTTCCATAGAGAGTTTGGACCTCGTCCATAGAGAGTTTGGACCTCGCCCATAAGAGAATTTGGACCTCGTCCATAGGAGAGTTTCCAACCCCCAGCGGGAAGCAAGGGGTGGATTCGCGCACTTTTCGAGAATCTCCAACCCCAAGCGGGAAGCGAGGGGTGGATTAGCGCACTTTTCGAGAATCTCCAACCCCAAGCGGGAAGCGAGGGGTGGATTCGAGCATAACGAGAATTGACAACAACCGCGAGCGGGGAGCTCAGCGGTTCCGCACACACAAACTAATGCATATATTGTATGAAATTAATTAGAGAGTCAATCTTACAAGAATTACCTCGTTCCACGGCTGCGCAACGCGAGGTTTTTTCAAACGGAGGTAGGCCATCCCATGCCTGCATCTTGAGATGCCAAACGGGCTCAAATATAGGGCAATGCCCAAATTGATAATACATGGCCCCTCATGCCACCCCCAAACACGTGGTTCTATTTTGACGAGGTTGTTTGCATTTACCCTCGTCAAATATATCCCATTAGAGGGCCACTCACAAATTCAAAGGCCCAAAATAAAGAGCCCGATCCAACATAGGGGAATTTGGACCAAAAGCCACGCTTCGATCCAACCACGCATCATTTACCCCCGTTTTCACAATTTAATGTGTATGCCTTAAAGAACTCTATGCCACCGTACATATATATGATACGAGAACTCTATGCCGCCATACATATATATGGTACGAGGTTGTTTATGCCAATCATGCATACGTAACTAGATAGTTCATGAATAGCCAACATATATATATAATGGCGAGGTTTATTATGACACTCATGCCAAAGATTACGTACCTCAGAGTGTGACGCGCCAACATGGAGTTGCAACAGTCAAGCACCATGCATGACTCATTTAATTAAAGTGGTGAACGGGGGTCATCTTCAAGCTTTGACACCTCGCACAAAGGAGATCATGAAGTGACCGCGCACTTCCGTTGTGGCCCGAAAATCACGCCCCTCGATCGGTTGTCCATGGAACCAAAGTGATGTTTGGTCGAGCGCAAGATTGCGGTCTTGAGCCATGAAGAAGATGTCCGAGATGTTTAGCCCCAAAGCAAGACCGAGATGTTGTGGCTCTTTAGGAGAGAATGAGATGTCTCGCCCGAGATGGCTTCCAACGAGGTCACCGCTCTGAGCGCCGGGGCGGGGTGAGGGATGCCAAGGAGAAGAGTGGCCGCCCGTTATCTATGAGATTAGAAAGAAGGTCCGTGCCGATGGAGTCGGGGACGCCGCCGATATTGAAGTTTAGGCAGAGGGTGGCGAAGTTCGGCCTTGGATTTATCTCCCATGAAGGCCATGAGGTTCGGCTTAGCTCAAGGTGGCGTAAAGACCCCGTTGACCCCGCCCGCTTGTTGTGGAAGAAAGGCACGCCCATGCCATGGATGACCACGTCAACACCATGCATCGTGAGACCCTTGCCATCCTTCACGCGACCATACCCTCACTAGCTAGCTAGCAGCTAGCTAGTCTCGGCGACATACACCCCGCATGCGCACCAGGCCATGTAGAAAGGAGGATCGCGCCGACTCGCCTCGGAACGGGCCGCGAACACCTGCCTCGGAGTAGATCGTGGAGTGCCTTACATCACATTGGCCTTAGAATGACCTCGTACTAGCTATCCCTCGCACACTTGGCCTTGGAATGACCTCGCACTCCGCGATGTTTCTTCCTCCCATGAAGGGCGAGATGATTGGCGCACAAAGAGATCGCGATGCTTGGCCTAGCATGATGACCGTGGAGGTTGGCCAATCTAGGAGGCTCATACCAAGTCAACGCCGAGACCGAACCTCGCCTTCTCCATGAATCATCATGCAAGCATGCTAAGCCACGAGGTTGATATGTGCATAATTAATTATGTTTACCTTCTTCCGCAGCGCGCTGGTTTCGATTCAAGGGAGGTGGCCATGAGAGCTCGAGCGTCGGAAATGGGCACCAAGAGAGCCACGCATACACCCCGCAGTGTGATGACCGCGGTCTTTTGGCCTCTCTTAAAGACCTCGCTGGTTTTTCCCTTCAAATAGGGTAGGCCAGCTAGCAGAGGGTGTCGACCTCGCTATTTTGCCTAGCCTAGGAAAGAGGACCTCGCTATTTTGCCTATCCTAGGACCTCGCTATTTTGCCTAGCCTAGGGGAGAGGATGTGGTTATTTGAGGGTAACCCCGAGAGTAGGTCAGATAGGGAGAGCTTGTTCCCACAGACGGCGCCAGTGTTGAAACCCAATATAATACGCGCTATAAATGGGAATTAAATAAATACTAACTCTCGGGATTCGTACAACCGAACGGTTTTCGTACGTGGATTATTCCTCATCCCCACCCCTCGTACGTGGATTATTCCTCATCCCCACCCCTCAGCCGGTTGTTTTTGTGCTCTTTACGAATAAAGCCTTTAGACCTTATACCGTTTATAGAAAAATCTCACTCGGAGATCAAACATGTCGAGCTTTGGCAAACGAGATAGTTCTCGAGCCAGAGAGGATTTTCGACCCTTAAAATTGTATCATAGCCTAGCTATATATAAGAATGTCCAGCTGCTAGCTTGCCTATAATATGCCGATGTGGGACGATCCCTTTGAGAATTGTGAGCTGATTGCTCACGTGGAGTTAGCTACATGCATAACATCTCGTGGTGATGGATTTTTGCCCAATAAGTTGTCGAGTTGGTTTCTTGGGCCAAGCCCATATATACCCTTTAGAATTTGGGCCGAAGCCCATGTTCATTTGATCGGTCATTTCCGAAAGTATACATGTACATGGCTTCACATGATAGCCCACGTGAATGTGTCTCACACCGTGCATAAATTCGTACCTTCAAGTGATGCCCAAACGCGTATACATAACGCGGTATTTTGTCTCTTTTATTTCATTAATTTACTAATCTGCCTTTGATTATTTAGCGGTTATTTCGCGCAGCATCAGTCCTATAGTTGTGGGTACTGTCTGGCGGCGTCTGGTTTCGAAGGTCGGTGCTGTTATGGTTGGCCAAATGTTGGGAAGTTATTTTGATGGTCTTCAATTTGGTGTTGGGGTTTCTACAGGTGGTGAGGCAATTCTCCATGCTGTGAATCGGTTGATTGAAGATCGCGGTACTGATGTTGGTCTTTCTATGCTGTTGGTGGATTTTCAAAATGCCTTCAATTTAGTTGATCGTGCAGTCATGTTACGTGAAGTTCGTCTTCGTTGTCCGACCATTTTGCATTGGCTTGAATTCTGCTACTCTAATCCAGCCAGATTGTATTATGGGGAGCACACCTTATGGTCGTCTCAAGGGGTGCAGCAGGGTGATCCCCTTGGTCCTCTGCTTTTTGCTTTGGTTTTACAACCCCTGGTTTGTAAAATTACAAACACTTTTGACGTATGTCTTCAGGCGTGATATTTGGATGACGACACTATTATTGGTGACACCTTGGTGGTGGGGAAGGTTCTGCAGTTGATTATGGAGGAAGGGCCTCGTTTAGGGTTACATTTCAACGTGGAAAAAACTAAAGTTTTTTGGCCTACAGAAGACCCTCGAAGCAGGCTTGTAGGTGTCTTTCCCACTAATATTTCTCGACCTTTGCATGGTGTTAAGTTGCTTGGTGGTCCTGCCAGTCCCAATTCTGTCTCAACGTGGAAAAAACTAAAGTTTTTTTGCCTACAGAAGACCCTCGAAGCCGGCTTGTAGGTGTCTTTCCCACTAATATTTCTCGACCTTTGCATGGTGTTAAGTTGCTTGGTGGTCCTGCCAGTTCCAATTCTGTTTTTAGTGGTGAGCTTGTGATGCAGAGGGTGACCAAGACCATTATGCTTATGGATACAGTTGCTATGCTTAATGATCCTCAGTGTGAGTTGTTGTTACTTAGGGCATGTACCGGAGTTTCTAAACTCTACTTTACTTTGCGTACTTGTCCTCCTGGTATTTTTCAGGCAGCTCAGTGCACATTCGATAGGGCTCTTCGATCTTCTTTGGAGCGTATTGTTACTGCTTCGGGACTTGGGTTTGGCGATTGGCAATGGCGACTTGCCACCTTACCTTTTGCACTTGGAGGACTTGGTGTCTATTCTGCAGGTGATATTCGCCATTATGCTTTTCTTGCTTCTCGGTTACAATCTGTTGGTTTGTAAACAAAGCTTCTTCATAATGTTGGCATTGTTGGTCTTGGTCATACCTTTGCTGATGCGTTGAGTCTTTTTAATAGAATAGTGGAGTTTGATTTTTTGAGTAATCCTAGTGAGGTCGCTGCTCCTAAACTCATGAAGAAACTGGCAGATATATATTTCACAAAGGTTACTGCTTCTGCAGAATCCACCTTTTCTTTATCTCCTCGACAACCAACATTGTGGAAATCGCAGCAGGGAGATCACACCTCTGTTTGGCTTCGGGCGGTCCCTATCTCGGGTTTGGGACAGACGATGAATGCTAAGACGTATCGATGTGTGTTGTGTTATCGGTTGGGTGTTCCTTTGTTCTCTATTTCGACACCATGCTCTGCTTGCTCCAGAGTTTTCGTTGGGGATATCTTTGGTGATCATGCGGTGTCGTGTGCCGGTATTGTAGGTATTAAACATCGGCATAATGTTGTTCGTGATACCCTTGATGATATTTGTTATCGGTCTGGGATTTCGGCAAGGAAAGAGGTTGGTATTGGACTGTCTGGCGGGAACGATGGAGCTCTCCAACCTGCTGATGTGTTACTTTATTCTTGGGATCAAGGCCGTGATGTATGTGTTGACTTGACAGGATCTTCTCCTTTGACACAATCTAGTTTGTTTGACTTTGTTCCGGGACGAGTTGTGACTGATGCGGCTAATCGAAAGAGGGTCAAGTAGGAAGCTAGTTGTCGGGCTTTTGGCTATGGTTTTCTTCCTTTCTCCTTTTCTTCTCTGGGAGAACTGGATAAGGATGTTGTGGCGTTGCTAAAGCGGGTTCAGCAGTTTTCTAAGACTCAAGACATTGGGGCTCGTGCTGCTGCTCATATCTTCACCAGAATTGGTTTTGCTATAACTAGAGGAGTGGGGGCCCAGATTGTATCTCGGCTTCCCACTTATTTTATGTAATTTGTTTTGACTTTGTAAGTTTTGACATAATAATAATAAAAAAATATAGATAATATAGATAATAATAATAATAATAATAATAATAGTAATAGTAATAATAATAATAATAATAATAATAATAATAATAATAATAATAATAATAATAATAATAATCTCACTAACTTTTCTAGGCTTCCATCCAACTTTATGTAATTTTTACTAAATAATAATAAAAAATTTAATAGTAAGTAAGTAAGTAAATAAGTAGTAGTAGTAGTAGTAGTAGTAATAATAATAATAATAATAATAATAATAATAATAATAATAATAATAATAATAAGAAGAAGAAGAATAAGAATAATAAAGCTTCTTCAGACATTATGCTTTTCTCCTTTTCTCCATTATGCTTTTCTTGCTTCTCGGTTACAATCTGCTGGTTTGCAAACAAAGCTTCTTCAGAATGCTGGCATTGTTGTTCTTGGTCATGCCTTTGATGATGTGTTGAGTCTTTTTAATAGAAATGTGGATTCTGACTTTTAGAGTAATCCTAGTGAGGTTGTTGCCCCTAAAATTATGAAGAAATTGGCAGGTATATATTTTACAAAGGTTACTACTTCTGCAGACTCCACATTTTCTTTACCTCCTCGACAATCGGCATTGTGGAAATCGTTGCAGGGAGATCACACCTCTGTTTGGCTTCGGGCGGTCCCCATCTCGGGTTTGGGACAGACGATGAATGCTAAGACTTACCGTTGTGTGTTGTGTTATCGGTTAGGTGTTCCTTTGTTCTCTATTTCGACACCTTGTCTTCTTGCTCCAGGGTTTTTGATGGGGATATCTTTGGTGATCATGCGGTGTCGTGTGCTGGTAGTGTAGGTATTAAACATCGGCATAATGTTGTTCGTGATACCCTTGTTGATATTTGTTATCGGTCTGGGATTTCGGCAAGGAAAGAGGTTGATATTGGATTCTTTAGCGGGAACGACGGAGCTCTCCGACCTGCAGATGTGTTACTCTATTCTTGAGATAGAGGTCGTGATGTATGTGTTGACTTGACATGATCTTCTCCTTTGACACATTCCGGTTTGTCTGACTTTGTTCCGGGAAGAGTTGTGGTTGATGAGGCTAATCGAAAGAGGGTCAAGTACGAAGCTAGTTGTCGAGCTTTTGGTTATGGTTTTCTTCCTTTCTCCTTTTCTTCTCTAAGAGAATTGGATAAGGATGTTGTAGCGTTGCTGAAGCGGGTTCAACGGTTTTCTAAGACTCAAGACATTGGGGCTCGTGCTGCTGCTCATATCTTTATCAGAATAGGCTTTGCTATAGCTAGAGGAGTGGGGACCCAGATTGTATCTCAGCTTCCCACTAATTTTATGTAATTTGTTTGACTTTGTAAGTTTACCATAATAATAATATTATTATTATTATCATCATCATCATCATCATCATCATCATCATCATCATTATTATTATTATTATTATTATTATTATTATTATTATTATTATTATTATTATTATTATTATTATTATTATTATTATTATGTGATTAATAGGAGGAGAAGAATACATTATCTTGTCTCCTTTAAGTTATGTTTATTGAAAATTTTAAAATATTATTAAGAAAGATATTTATTATATAAACAAATAAATACTAATATAAATAATACAATAATCCCTTTATTGAATTTCAAAATTATATGGATTATTACAACATCAATTACTAATGTGTTTTCACTTTTCAATACTTAAATGTCCTCGAAATTTTTTTTAATATGAAACTCTCCAATCAGATCACCTTATAATATCAATTGGCATGTCGGCCATTGATGTTTTCATCCTCCAAGTTCTAACCCACATATTGGACCATCCTTAAGCAACAACAACATTAAAATGCTGACAGTATGCATTATGCAACCAAGGCAAGTAGTTGAGCCTGGTCTGGTATAATATAACCCAAACCCTTTTTTGTACCAAGGAAGAAATGAAGAAAAACATTAGCGATGGTTTCAACATATATGGTAATTATGGCTTATAGTCATCATTTTCAAGCCCACTCTGTTGTGGAATTCATTGGTGAAAAATGTGTACTAATTTATGATTGTGAAATGGTATTTATGGTTTATGTCCCATGGTAATCGTGGTTTGATGGTTTATGTCCCATGGTAATCGTGGTTTGTCACATTTCCTGATCATGATGATAATGATGTTTATTTGCTAGTTGCATTTGACTATTGACAAGTAAATTGGTTGATTTTCCCTGCACTTCACTGGGAATTTCGGACATCATTTGACAACAGAAAAACAAAATGTGAAATGTATTGCATTTGCATAACACAATACCACTTCATGATTAATAATAATGAAGCCTTTAAAGCACTCTAATAAGCCCATGCTAAAGACACAAAATGTTAGACTGTCATTTATCAAATTCTAAGTATTTACAGAGTGAAAAAGTAAATGTAGCATTGACCTCTGGGAAGCTATTTGTAGTTCGGCTTTCTTTGATCTGCATCTCATAATTTCTACGCCAGCCACATTACCTTTGTCCCTGGCTCCTGCCTTGTATCAGTTCAGTTGTATGAAATGTATTTCATAATTAAATGATGGTTATGGTTCAAGCTAACAGCTGATCATCTACCATACCATGGAATTGACTCTGCTAAGAGTGCGTGGAGGTATTCGCTTCTCAGTAACCGGTATCACGTTTTGCATAAGCTGTGAACAATGAGGACATATGTATCAACAAAACCAACATTCATATGAAAAATATGGAGAAATAGAGGGGAAAGGTGAATGGAAGCAAAAGGAGCAATGGTGATTTATGGTAAGATTGCATTTTTTACAATAAATAGTTTAATCACATTTCCTCTCAACACTAAAACAGTAAAACAGTAATCACATTTCTTTTGAATTTGAAAGCTATCTCACAACCTCTCAACACTAAACTATTACCCATTTCGAGCTACATTATCTTGGATCCATTCTTTCTACATACTGCATGCAACATTATAACAAGTAAAGACCTCATCCCTTGTAGATTCATCAATAGTTTTATCTTTCAAGGATGGCCATTTAAACACACCAATCCAAAAACAGATAAAAGGAGTAAAACCGAGGGATAGTAACTCATTTCTATTCTTGACTAGCTAATTTATTTATTTAAAGTTTAATATTTCCAGATTCATATGTTGTTGAGCTTCAAAGTGACCATTACTATCCATCTTCTGACTTCTATTATCCGTTATGAGCCTAATCTAGTCATTAGAAGTGATAAATTCTTAAGGTAACCAAACAAAGCTTTCATGAGATTGTATGAAAGCTAGTAACTAAGTACAAGTCTTATTGTCACTCCTACATCTAGTTGAACTGGATCCAATTTCTTGTTACTTGCATAACTTTCTAAATCTTAATCTAAACCCATATTGACAAATCACTAGCAATCAAATGAAATAATTAAAAACATCAAAAAGTTTGATTTTTTTTCAATGCTCCACCAAGAGAAGTAATAAGTTCTGCTCAAAAGGTAAGCCGTAAGCGCCTACTTACCAGTTTGAATCTCTTTCTTGTTTCCTGAGCCTGCATTTGAAACACTACTGTCAGAATGACAGGAAATTATAATATATATGAACAACACAAATACTTGTCACCGTCCTAGTATCTTACCATTTAAACTATCCCCTTTCTCTCCCTCCTTCAATTATAAATCACAATTTAGATCAAATCCAAAAATTGACATAAGAATGATGAACTAATAACCAATCATCCATAGTAAATTATACACTATAAGTTGTGCCAGAGGCCCATTTATAACACAGCTTTCAGTCCTGTTAATCACCTAGTATATATTCTTCACCATAAGCTAAAACCATCAGTTATTAATATCATTAAGGTTCAGTTCTGAGTCAACAAAAGTGAATAAATTTTTTGACCCCACAAGATTTGCTTCTGCGTACAGAAAAACCTAAAAACAGATAAATTTATGAAGTTCTTAACTTCAGTATTAGCTGAATACTGAATGTTTATCACCCAAAAATCTGCAATTCACTATGGCTAATGTTTGTTCTTAAGCCACAAAATCTCCTCCAAATTTGAATTAAATATGATCGGATTAGGGGAAAAATTATCTTTTAACGAGGGGAATGTACCTCTTCATTTTGCAATTGGGCATTCTCTTCTTCCAGTTGTGCTGCCAATGATTCCAATTCAATTGTGTAAGCCTAAAACCCACAGAAAACCACAAAGTAAATTCCATCAATTATATGAAATATGCAAGAACAGGAATCAATTTCATCTTCCATCTTTGATAGTCGATGATCAAACCTGCTTTCGCTCTCTTGATCGCGCAGCTGACTCTCTATTCTTGATCATCCTCTTATGCCTTTGCTGCGTCGCCTTATCCACCATAGGCTCCTCCACCGCTCTCCTCTTCGCTCTCAATTTTCCTCCTCCCATCCCGCCGCCATTACCAAACCCTTCAGCAGTAGGCGAGCTCAAAAATGGACCATTTCCCACTGCCACAACTCCGAAAGCTCCTCCGCCGATCACCGAACTTGTAATATCGGCAGCGGAAGCGAAGCACTGTGGAGGCGGCTGAGCCGGAATCGGCGGAATCCTCACCTCCTCGTCCCTCACGGCCCCAGCGGCCCTGGTGAGGAAATCCTCCAAGGTCATCTCAGGCAGATCTCCGGCGCCGCCTTCGGCAGCCGTGGAGTGCACGAAAGGTGACGCGGAGATGTGAGGGTGCTGGTGGGAGGGGGATTCGCCATAGATGTTTTTGAGGAAGTCATCCATGGAAGTCGCAATTTCGGCGGTGGCCTGATCGGGGTGGAGGCCAGGTGTGGTAGGGAAGGAGAGTTGGTGAGTAAGATCCGGAATCTGAGTGGAATTAGTAGACGCCATCACCTTTGAAGACGCCATGGGAGGCGCCGATTCTCTAGGGTTCTTTCTCTCTCTTGCTCTGTTCGTCACAGAAACTTCGGATTGCAGAAGAAAATTTGGGGATTGGGCAAAAGAGAGCGCAGCGGAATTTGGTCGCTCGAAATTTCTGGCAGTGGTCAGTACAAGTTGACAAAACAAAACAGGAAGTAAATGTAGAAGAATGCTGGTCAAGATAAGCTTCTCTAAACCGGTTTTGGTTCGACGAGGACTACTGTGGTAAGGACTTCTGTTTTTTTGGTCTTGTTTAATCGGGCGGACTTCGTGGCCCGTTTTGGGGAGACGCTCTCACTATCAGTTTTTTCCGTATATGTTGCTAGTGGGATTTGAACTTTGAATCACTTAGACAATATAAAGGTTAGACCGGATCGACTGGACCGAGATCAGACCAATGGTATACGGGACCGGTCCTCGGTCCATGAATTTTAAAGTTTCGGTCCTTGGCCGGTCTCGGTCCAGACCGATTTTTTTAAAAATAAAAATAAAAATAAAAATTTGTATGCATATTTCTTACTATACTCCATCTGTTTCACAATACTTGATCTTAGACAAAATTTCACATATATTAAGGAAATTTTCTTTTTCCCGAATTACCCCTATTAAATACTCTTTATTTTTTCTCAATTACTTTGGGAGATTCAACAAAAAATAAATAAATTTTGAGATATGTGTAATGTGGGGGTATACACAAGGGTATAAATGGAAAAAAAATTATATTAACATCTATTTTGAAACAAAAAAAAGGCTTTAAGAACAAGTATTGTGAAACGGAGGAATTTATTTTTTATTATTTAAATTTCACTTTTATGTATATACTTCATAACATTATATTTTTTCATAAATAATGCATAAATTTTCTTAATAAAAACATAATTTTTTCTTTAAAAAATATTAATTAAAAAAATATCCCGGTCCAAAATCGGTCCGAAAGTGGACCAGACCGGACCGGAAATTTCGGTCCGGTCCTCGATTCAAAATTTTAGGAAACTCAATCCTAGTCCAGTCCCGATCCAGTCCAGTTTTGGACCGTTGCCCATCCTTAAGTCTAGCACCACTTTACTACTAGACGTCTAGACCAACTAATTATTGCTGGTAAGGACTTTTGTTTAGATTGAGGTTACATTTACCTTATTTAAATGGTTAAGATTTTTAGATTTTTTTTTTCAAAAATTTTAAACTATTTATATAAATTTGTTTTTAAAAAAGCTTTATAAGTTTTAAATCTGACACTTCAATCTTTATATACTATACATTCATTTTTACATACTAGTAGTTTATTTTTTATATTTGGAGTTCAATTTTTTTATATTTTATGGGTCAATTTTATATTCTACGTGTTTACTTTTTTATCTAAAATAAGTTCAATTTTTATGTGCTTTAAGTTCATTTTTCATATAATTCGATTTCACAAAACTAAAAATAAAGTAAAAATAAATGAATTTATTTTCAATTTTCAATTTATTTTTTTTACAAAATAACCATTATAAATATTAAATGTGTCAGTTCAATTTTTATATATTATAAGTTCATTATTTATGTACTAGAAGTTCATTTTTTTTTATTGTAGGAGTTTAATTTTTATGTGCTTTGAGTTCATTATTAATATAATCTGATTTTCAAAAAACTAAAGAATATAAAAAATAAATAAATTTTTGTTTTTTTTCAATCTTCAATTTTTTTTTACAAAATAAGCATTATAAATCATAAATATGGTAGTTCATTTTTTACAAACTAAGAGTTTATTTTTAATATATTAATAGTTCATTTTGTATATGCTATGAGTTCAATTTTGTATATTGTATGAGTTCATTGTTCATATTGTATGTGTTCAATTTTTATCTGTTATGAGTTTTATTTTTTTGTTCTTTGTGTTCATTTTCCATATAATTTTATTTTCACAAATTTTTTTAAAAATAATAAATTTAAAAATAATTTATAATATCCATTGTCTGTACACTTCATTTCATACTTCCTCTTCTTCCGGACAACAGCATTAGAAACAGCAGCTCCATGAACAAACCCATCAACACCACTCCCCACGAAAGGAGAGACACATGTAACATCTAAGCAGACGTTTCTCCCTCTGTCCCAAGAGTAAACCAGAAGATCTGCAGGCCGAAGATCTCTACCTTCCTCAGACAAAAATCCAAGAGGGACCTCCTTTTGCACAACTACACCAGCCTGAGTACAAATATCACCCAACACGTCCCGGACTAGGTTATGACAAAATTTAAGGCCAATGTCATTCCCACAGTGGACAGCGTGATCTCCAAAACAATCTATGATTTTTGAAGAGCAACACGGGCAAGTAAAACCAGCAGGATACAAAGGAATAGCAAGACGATAGCATAAAACACATCTGAATTGTTTAGGGTGCATCGTTTGTCCTAACCCTTCAATTGGGAGGGTTCTCAAGAAGTCCAAAGAGTGTGCTGACCTGTTGCTAATGAGGATAGCCTTTTCCCTATCACTCGGATTGTACAAACTCACCAAATTATTCTCTATTGTATCAAAGTACACTGTAGCCAATTTTTTCATAAAAGGGGGGGGGGCTGGTACATCACGGCAGAGAATAAGAGGACCGAAGTTGCACAAATCCCGAAAGTTGTTCAAGGCTAAATCACAAGCTGGCCATATACCCAAGGTATTACAATGACGAAGCAATCTGTTCTGGAGCTCAAGAAACTGCAGTCGCGAAGCAACAAAAGCATAGATAGAAGCATCATGAGCGGTATACACCCCGAAACCACCTAGCCGAAAGGGTAGGGTGACACAACGCCATTGCCAATCACCAAAACCAGCACCTCCAGCCACAATGATCTCCTCAAGAACCTTCCTTAAGGCATTGTCGAAAGTAAGATGGGCAGACCCGAGCATTTGTGGGGGACAAGTCCGAAGAGAAAAGTACAATCGGCCTACACCCACACAACTACGGAGAAGAAGAAGCCCCGAATGAGGGTCATTAAGTCCAACAACAGCCTCCATCAAACTAATAGTTTTGGAAACCCTATCTCCGATCAAGTGACTGCAAAAATCAGTGTCTAAGCTGACAGGTCCACCAAGAAGCTTGACACCATTCAACGGGTGAGAAATACTAGGAGGGAAAAGCACATGGTCGTAGCTTCTCGGATCTGGGTTTGGCCAAAAGATTTCAGATTTCTCAACATTCAGATGCAACCCCAATGTCGGTCCTTCAGTAGTGATCAAATGTAAAGCATCCGACACCAAAGCAGTGTCCCCAATGCTGGTGCCGTCATCTAGGTACCAAGCCATGAAATCCAATTTGCACTTATCATTGATCCGATGGACAAGAGGATGTAAGGTAAGTGCAAAAAGAAAAGGCCCTAAAGGGTCACCTTGTTGAACCCCTTGAGAAGATAGCAAAATAGAGTCATCATAGTACAACCTCGCCGGACGCGCATAACAGAATTCAACCCAAGGAGAAAGGGAAGGACAACGACGTCGGACCTCTCTAAGCATCGTACTTCGGTCCAAAAGGTTAAAGGCATTACTAAAATCAACCAAAAGCATAGACATGTTGTTTGCATCTCCCTTGGCCTGAATCAACCTGTTAACAGCATGAAGGATAGCCTCACTGTCGTTAGGCACACCTATGCCGAACTGAAAATCCTCCAAATACTTACCAACCTCCTTACCAGCCGTGACAACTACAACCTTAGAGACAAGTCTCCTCCATACCGTACCAACAGCAATGGGCCGAACCCCACCCCCGGGCTTGAGTAATGGTGTAAGCGGGGCACTAGCAATAAACTCACCTAGAGCAGCAGGGCATTTACCAGCAAGTAAAAGATTAACCACAACAGTAATAGAGGTGGCTACATCATCAGCAACTGCAACGGCAGCCTTCCCAAGCGCGTCAACAAAATGTTGAGCCCGAAAATCATCACGTCCACAAGACGTTCCTTTAAGGAAACTTCTAATCCTTCTTAAAACAACTTCCTTAGTGGCAGAAATCGCCACTACCTCAGCACAAAAGGGAGGCAGGTTAGGACATGGAGCACGGGGGTGCTTCTTCTCCAACTCCTTCAAAGTCTCTACATCTTTAGGCGCAATCCCGGATGAAGTCAAGACCCTAATAGCAGCAGAGAAGTGGCCATCACTAACCTTCCTCAAACATTGTCTTCGGTTCCGCTCTTCCAAACTAGCATTCTCCTTTACCAGGCTATTTGAGAACCCAACACGAAGAGCCCGCGCAATACCTTCAACCTGGCAACAACCTTTCCTCCCCGATTTGCTATCGGGGCGAGATCGATTAACTCTAAGAGTGCACAAAGGGAGAAGGAGCAAAAGGATCCAAGAGGCAAGGTCTTGAGGGGAAGCAATGACTTTGTCAAGAGCAACTTTGAGGCACCGAGAAAAGCCAAGCCGATTGACTTTGGGAATACTCTTAACGGTACGACATTTACCTGCCAAAACTTCATGCAATAACTCCAAGCTGACCGAAAAAGAAGAGGAGGCACCACTAGACACCACCAAATCACCACTTTCGGACCCAAGATCCCTACCGAGAGATGGTCGTGGGATACCTTGGATATAAAAAAAGGGATCATTGACAACCCCTTTACACTGAGGCCCAGAAACATCCAAACCGTGAACATGTTTGCAGCTCTTAGAAAAGGCATGAGTGCTAAGACACGTTCTAGACATCCACATATTAAGTCCTTGCAAAGTACATTCCAAGGCAGAAAAAATACTAGAGTCACTACCTATAAGCAACTTGTATCTATGAATGGCAGACTCATCGACCATATGCACAAGCTTGAAATGTTGGACAAAAGAACTAGCTTTCAACCCACGACCTCCCCCATTCCTGCATTTATCAATCCCTCGAAAGGGATACTGAAAATAACCCGCACTAGCCATGTCCAACACTAACTGACGTAGAAGACAACAACCAACAACACAAACAACGTACCAGTAGCAAAACACCAGTACACCACACGCCAAAACCTCACACCAGCAGACCAAGAAACCAGCAGTACAATCACGAAAGAAAAAAAAAACCCAGCAGATCAAGCAACAAACAGCACCAGGCAAACAAAACACCACTCACCTCCAGCAAACAAAACGCCAGCAAACAACCCACGCAGAACAAACAAAACACACGATCATCCGTTGACACCAGGACACCAACAACAAACAACAAACCACCAGCAAAACACCCAGAGCACGATCAACAACAAAGCACAACAAAACCACTCACCTCCGACGTAGGAATGCCAGAACACGAATAACAAAACACCAGACCACAGAAGAACGGAGAAAGGAAGAACACCACCGCACCAGACCCCATCGATCACACCCACGCTGGAAGAATGGAAAAAGGAAGAACGCCGGCGATGGAACCCTAACCGACGACCTGCAAAAGACGATCGGCGAAATTCATCGGGCGCCTCTTCGCCCTAATCGCCTCTTCGCCCTAACAGACGACCTTTTTTTATTCAAATGCTCTCAAGAAGATTTGAACTTAAGACCTATGGGTTATTAAGAAACACCATTACCACTATGCTATAGATAATATTTTTTTTTAGTGCACAGACAATGGATATGGTTTTATTGCTTTTGCCCTCTCTACTTTTGGAGAGCTAGGGAGCGATGCACTTGGGTTTTTGTCTAGGGTCACACAGGTTGCTCATAGTAACACGGCTAACGTTAATATTTGGTCCTTTATTTTTTAGCGCTTGTGCTTTGCCCTAAATAAGGGTGTTGGAGCCCAGTTAGTTGTTAGGCTCCCATCCAACTTTGTGTAATAAAAAAGGAAATCTAATTAAAAATAATTCACGATTTATAATAAAATTAAAAACTAAATACTTTTTTTAAAATAAAAATTTTCTTTATATAAAATAAGCATTATAAATAGAGTTGTCAAAAGCTGACCGAACCCCCCGACCCGAACCGCCCGATAATTTTAGGGTCAAGACCCGAAAGTTTGAACCCGAAAACCCAAAATCAACCGAACCTAATAGAACCCGAAACCCGTTGGGTTGACCGATTTAGTATATTTTATTATAATTTTTAAAAATTATAATATATTATAATAAGTATTATTATTAAATTAAAAATTGATTTTAATAATCATAAAATAAAGATATTTTAGATTTGCTGGTCAACCTGACCCGACCGAAAACCCGCTACAACCCGACCCGGTTGACCCGTGACCCATAATGAAACCAAATCCGATTTTACTCGAACTCGAAATGACCGAACCCGAACCCGTCCAACCCAATTGACAAGTCTAATTATAAGTCATAAATACTATTTTTTATTTTTATACACTAAAATTTAATTTTTAATATAATGTGAGTTCATTTTATATAGGCTATGAGTTTATTTTTTGTATATTATGTTTTCATTTTTTATATTCTACGTGTTTATTTTTATATATTGTGGGTTTATTTTTCATAAACTATGAGCTTATTTTTTATATTACTAGTTAAGTGCCCCATTCTTTCCATGGGGGGCATCCAAGAAGTGCAGTTTGCAAAATCAGAATTTAGAAAAGATTTGTGACATGAAAATGGTAATCAAGAAAAGAAGCACAACAATGAAATTGGGATGCGAGAGCCACCACCGCGAGAGCCACGACGAGCACGTGGTTGGTCACTAACACCATCTGGTTGGGTGCTATAGGCTGGCATGGATGAAAGATCGACACTTCCATCTGAGCTTATGGGCATTTGTGGTTGAGTATGAACAAATTGCATATTTGGATGACCAACAAAGTTGGGCGAGAAAGGCATAGCATATTGTGCATTTGAAATACCAACAAAGTTAGACGAGGGGGCATAGCAAATGGCGCATTTGGATTACCAACAAAGTTGGATGAGGAAGGCAACACAAATTGTGCGTTTGGATTACCATAAGACTGGGAGATGAATTGTTGGATATATTCCAAATCCGCATGAGAGTTCATTTGGAAGGGATTTTGGGAGAGATTTTGAGAGGGATCCATAAGATAGATAAGGATGAAGAGATGGATGGAGTGTAATATGGAAATGAGAGTTGAGTAACTAGCTATATATAGCCACAAATTAGGGTTTTCTAACCAAAAACCACTCTATCAAAACCAGGGGCTCTGAAACCATGGACTTTGAAATTTGTATTAAAAACTCGAAAATACTAAAATGCCCTTTTTAGCCCTGAAACGACCTCAAACACCCGAAAAAGCCCTTAGGTCATGGCGAAGCGATGAGTTTTACTTGTGAGCACATTCCTTACTCGGAAAGGTATAACAATAGTCATTCCGACATCGGACAACCATTTTCCGCCGATTCCGGCGAACACCCATATAAACCTAAAAGTACAATTATTCTAAATTTAATAAAATATATGTAATATTAGTGCCTACGGATAGATAAAAAAAACATGAATTATGGTATAATTTTTTTTATAATGTATAAATTGCCACAATTAGCAATTAACCTATTCCATTTATCAAATAAATGAGGCCACTCAACAAGCGACATGTGGCATGCACTAAAGTTGGATTAAACCAAATCAGCTTAAAAACGCATCGTTTGGTGTTAAAATGATGATTTCCCGTTTGTTGCACGCGCCAGAAATGCCTATGCATTTCTCTCTCTAGGGGTGCATTTTTTGCACTTCTCTTTTCCGAAATATGCAAAACTCTTATTATTTAATTAATTTACTGACACAATGCACCCCAATATTCAACCTTGTGGCTGCTCTAAAAACAAAATCCACCACCCGAAGGAATTGAAGTATGTATTCAAAATGTCAAAATGTCAAAATTGAAGTAATAGGTGATGGTTAAACTGTCAAAATTGAATAGCATAGTAAGATATTTTCAATGTGAGCAATACATGTACACGAAAAATTGTTGGGCACTATTAGGAGTAGTTCACATTCATCAAAGATAAGTCCAAGTCCACCATCCGAAGGAATTGAAGTATGTATTCAGCCATCTGAATAGATACTTCAATTCCTTCTTTCAGACTTTGGTTAAAAAGCCAAAAGATAGTGATTCACTGCTAGCTGAATTATCCCACTGTAAGAAGCCTATGGTGAAGTTATGAAGCCCTCAATGTTCCATGTTAAAGTTGCAGGCTGGCAAGAAAATCAAGTGAAGGGTGTAAATTATGCACAAGGCAAACACATATGGGCATTGGGCACAAAGAAAAAATCCCAAGAATGCAAAGAGACTAATGATTATTCACGTAACCAAATAAAAGCCCACAAAATTTAACTTTCCTTGTGCATAGGAAAATTAAGGCGATAGAAAGTAACAAAATAATGGGATACAATTTGGATGGAAAAACCAGAGGCGTGACATGTAAATTCAAATTATTAGTTATAGAAAAATTAGAAATACATGCAATTAGTCAATCAATTAAAACTGCACAATTACAGCATAAAGAATGTAATTAAAAATGTCCTAATTGTAGGAATGCGGCAACGCAAACTCAAAAACTAATTACATTGAATTATCATAACAAACATGAGGGCATGTATTCTATTTTAGCAGCTTTAGGGGCTACAATGTGCATTAAGATTAGTTGGCAACATGCTTGTCTACCACTTTCAATCCTGTGATTCGTGAGTCTGCCTTCTGCCTCATTAATGTCGATGAAAATGAAGTACTTGTTTTTTAAGTAACAAGTACTCCCTCCGTCTCCGTCCTATTAAGTTTGTCCAAAAACACATTTTTTTGTCCCAAAATATTTGTTCAACTTTTGCACAGTTCAATGCAATCTCAAATTCCAATACTCCTTTCTTTAATTCTATTGGTTGATTTAACCACAAAATTAATTTAATTCTATTCTCTCTCTTACCTTTTTACTTTCCCAATACAATTTCTACCCTTTATTAATATGTGTATTTTTTGTATTATTGAACAATCAAAATGGGACGGAGGGAGTAGTTAGTAGAATCCACCTACTTTAGAATAGCAATAAGAGATTCAAGAGAACTTGACTTTTTCGGAAGAAGCATATATAAAGAATATTGTGGCATGGAAACCTGATTTCTCATTAACGTTAAAAGCGTTTATATAACTTCTAAAAAGGCAAACCCTAAACCTACTAACAAAGAAAGGAAATAAAATACATAAATACATATATTACAGAATATTCACTAATACCTCCCCTCAAGTTGGAGCATGGGGATCACGAATGCCCAACTTACCCAATAAATGATGAAAATGTTGAGAACCAAGAGCCTTAGTAAGTATGTCAGCCGGCTGAGAATGAGTACCAATGTGAGATGTAGAAACAGTGCCAACAAGAAGGAGATCCCGAATAAAATGACAGTCAACCTCAATATGCTTAGTCCGATCATGAAAAACCGGATTAGCGGCAATGTGTAGTGCAGCTTGACTGTCGCAATACAAGCGCATAGAAGCAGGATGAGAGACGCCAAGCGAACGCAACAATTCTTTCAACCACAGGAGCTCACAACAAGCGCTTGCCATGGCACGATATTCAGCTTCTGCAGATGACCTGGAGACTGTGTGTTGTTTCTTAGTCTTCCAAGAGACCGGTGAAGAACCAAGCTGAACAAAGTAGCCAGTAACAGACCGACATGTTAGAGGACACGTCGCATAATCAGAGACAATACGTAGTCAAAGACAGAGCACCACTCGACGATAAAAAAACACCCTGACCCGGATGACTCTTGAGATATCGGAGAACTCGAACAACAACATCCCAATGATCCACAGTAGGCTCTTGCATAAACTAAGCAAGAGTATGAACAACAAAACATATCTCAGGACGGGTAATAGTTAGGTAAATCAGACGCCCAACCAACCGCCTATATTGATCAGGGGCCTCAAACAACGGCCTAGATGAAAGAGCAAGCTTGTGATTTTGCTCCATAGGGAACTCACACGGTTTACTACCAAGCATACCAGCCTCAGTCAGGATATCAAGAGTGTATTTCCGCTGAGACAAGAATAAGCCCTCAGCAGAACGAGCTATCTCAATGCCAAGAAAGTACTTAAGCAGACCAAGATCCTTCATATGAAAACAGGAACTCAATTGTGCTTTAAACTTGGCAATAGAAGCAGAATCATTCCCAACAATGATTAGATCATCAACATAAACCAGAACATGAAGACACACACCAGAACGAGTGTAAGAAAACAAGGAATAATCAGCCCGGGATTGTGTAAACCCTAACCTGCGTAGTGTAGTTGCCAGTTTGGCAAACCAGTTCCGTGGTGCTTGACAAAGACCATACAGGGAACGATTGAGCCGACAAAACTTGCCAGAAGCACTAGCAAAGCCAGGAGAAGGTCTCATATAAACTTCCTCATGCAAATCTCCATGAAGAAAAGCATTGTGAACATCCATCTGATGTAATTCCCACTTCCGAATAGCAGCCACAACAAGAAAAGTCCAAACTGAAACCATCTTGGCAACCGGAGCAAAAGTTTCTTTGTAATCAATACCAACTTTCTGATTATTACCCAGAAAAACCAGTCGAGCCTTGTGCCGTTCAACAGTACCATCAGACTTGTACTTGACCCGATAAACCCACTTACGGCCAATGGGTATCTTACCAGGCGGAAGATCAGAAAGGGTCCAAGTGTTGTAAAGCGTCAATCTCAACTTGCATAGCAGCCTGCCAAAGGGGATTAGAAGCAGCAACAACAAAAGAAGTAGGCTCTGGAATTAGACTGAACAACAGCAATAAAAGCAACATGTGCAGGCGAAAATCGTGAACAGTTAACATAATTAGCTATAGGATAGGATGTACCTGACAACCCAAACGGTTGAGATTAAAGAGACGATGAGGTTACAGAGCCACGCACGGTGTTGCAAATATAGCCTTTCAACTTCACAAAAGGAGTTCGATTATGGATAGAACGATGAGTCATTTCTTGAACAGTGACATGAGATGATTGAACCCCACCTCCCCCATCATGTGTCTGCGTTGGGACTAATGAGGAGCTAGGAACAGAACTGACTTGAACAGAGTCAGAAGGAGATTGAACCCCACTCCCCCTGACGTCCGTTTGCGTTGGGGCATTTGTGGAGTTAAGGACAAGTTCTTGAATGGATACAAAAGGAGATTGAACCCCACTCCCCATGTCGTCCATCTGCGAATGGGAATTAGGGTGATGGGATATGTCAAAAATTGACGGGTGTGGTTCCGTACTAGAGTGTGCAACAGAGTCTAAAAGGGCTTGAAAAGGGAAATGTGTTTCATAGAATGCAACATCAACAGATACAAAACATTCATTAGTTTCTAAATCACAAACTTTCGAACCCTTTTGACCTTTGGGATAACCCACAAAAATGCATTTTCTAGCCCTAGATGCAAATTTATCAGAATTTCGAGGTATGATGGACGCATAACACAAGCATCCAAAAACACGTAAACGATCATAACACGGAGGTCGACCATGAAGAATTTTGAAAGGGGTTTTGTTGTGAAGTAGAGGAGTTGGAGTGCGATTGATTAAATAGGCAGCGGTTAAAATACAATCACCCCAAAATTTCATAGGTAAAGAAGCATGAAAACGAAGTGCCCTAGCAACATTTAAAATGTGCCTGTGCTTGCGTTCCGCTCTACCATTTTGTTGAGGGGTTCCAACACAAGATGTTTGAAATTCAATGCCATTTTGATCAAAGAAAGAACACATGTAAGTAAATTCAGTACCATTATCACTATGAAAACATTTAACTCGTTTATCAAATTGACGGATTGTCATAGCACAAAAATTTGCAAGTAAAGAAGCAAGTTCATTTTTGTTAACCATAAGATGAATCCAAACTCTTCTAGAAAAATCATCAACCAATGTAAAAAAATAACGAGCACCAGCAATAGTAGAGGTCCTATAGGGTCCCCATACATCACAATGAACAATATCAAAACAGTTTGAAGCATTTGACTGACTAATAGGAAAAACAGATCTAGTTTGTTTAGTCCTATGACAACTATCACAAGGGTCTAAATGACCATTTATCTTAATGTTTGGTAACTGCTGAAGTACAGAAAGGGAAGGATGACCAACACGGGAATGCCAAAGGGCAGCAGAATCGGCCTCAATCCATGAAGCAAAAGTTGTTGCCGTTGCGACACGTAACCAGTAGACCCCATTTCGCTCCTCACCCGCTTCAATCAAGGTCATCGTAGTGCGATCCTGTAATATGCATAGCTTATCAATCACTGTCACAATGCAATTTTGATACTTCAATAAATGAGCACATGAAATCAGATTACAAGTCAACTGAGGAACAAAAAGCACATCTCGAATAACAAGTCGATCACTAAATCGAACAACTCCGGCTCGACAAGCAGTGGTGGTTGAACCATTAGGCAATAAAATGGTGGAATTTTCACCACTTCTTAAATCACTAAGCAATGAAGAATCCCCGGTCATATGAAAAGATGCACCGGTATCTAAAATCCAGTTAGAACACATACCCAAATTGTTGCCCGACGAACCATTTAATTTCATTAAACTGACCAAATGTTGAAATTGTAAATCTAAAAGCCCAGTACCAACTCTGTCTGCCGCTGTTAGATCATCAATTTCGCTTGAGGCTGATGAGGAAGCCTCCCTACCTTGCGCAGCGTTGGCACGCCCACGGCGCCCTTCGTTGGTCTTCGAGAGATCGCCTCTTGCAGCAGACCCGCCAGCAGCCAGCCTGGCCTTGTAACCAACGATGCGATCTACGCTCCACCAGACGGGAAATCCGACCAATTGATAACGGGTGCGGGCCTCGTGCACTGGTTGCTCGCAGTGGGTGCAATACGGATGCTCACCCACGCGACGCTTGTTGTCGCCACGCCCGAAATCGCATCCAGTAGACCCGCGATCTGCAGCATCGGCACGACGATCCTGGCCTTGGCGCGATGTGCCACGACCCTGCGCAGCAAACGCCTCACCATCCACCACTGCTTTTGTTTCACGCGCAGCAGTGACAGTATGCGATCTTTCTTCAGCGATGACGAGTGCATAATATTGATTCAGATTAGGCATCAGATCACGAGCAAGAACATGGGATCGGAATGTTGCAAATCCATCGTCGAGACCCATTAAGAACTGATGGATCCGCTCATCCTCTCGCTCTTTCGTCAAATCATCGGCCCACTTGCATTCACACTTCCCACAAGTACATCGCTTAGAACTTTGGTAGTTGGCGAGTTCGTCCCATAGTTTCTTCAAAGACTTGTAATAAGTTGACACACTTTGGCCTCCTTGAATGCAGCGTGCCAAATCAGATCAAAATTGATGAACTCTCGGTCCATTCCTGACGGAGAATCGTTGTTTCAAATCCTCCCACAACCCCTTAGCGGAATCATAGTAGGTTATAGTAGACCGAATGGACTCCTAGATGGATTGGATTATCCACCCGACGAGCATGGAGTTGACGCTCCACCAATCTTCCATCTCTATCAAGTCATTTGGTCTCACTATTGTGCCGTTGATGAATCCGATCTTTCGTTTCGCTCTGAAAGCGTTACGAATACACAACTCCCACTCTTGGTAGTTGTCTCCCTTAAGAACCACAAGACAAATCTTCATCCCGGGATGATCTGACGGATGAAGATAGTAAGGCGAATTTGGTTTGAGGTTTTTATCCTTTCCCGGCATGATTGCAAAACGAGAAAAAGGACGTGAATTCGGTGGAGCTCCGATGAGCTTTGATGTGCGTGAAAATGGCGGCCCTAACTAGGGTCTTGGATCGAGATTTTTCCGTTGATCTGATACCATAAAGAATATTGTAGCATAGAAACCTGATTTCTCATTAATGTTAAAAGCATTTATATACAACCTCTAAAAAGGAAAACCCTAAACCTACTAACAAGGAAAGGAAATAAAATACATAAATACATATATTACAGAATATTCACTAATAATATATGTATGAGCTCCCTAACCAAAGAAAAATAGTGTAGCAAGGGAAAAGGCAGCAAATATGTGTCCACACAACACCGAACAAAGACGAGGAGGCTCATGGCTCAAATGCAAACCGATTTTTGGTGATGTATTCATTGTGGAGAAGTTTCCCTTGCATTTTGTGCCCATTATTCAAACAAACCCAAGGAGACCATTTCCATACTCCTTGCTACATTAATGGTAAGGTTTGTAGTGTTATTATTGATAGTGCCTCTTGTTGCAATTTAATTTATAAAGAAGTAATTGGATGATTTAATCCTCCTACTATTGATAGACATACTTCTTAGGAATTAAATTGACTTACTTCTACTAGATCTGTTTCTATTCAAAAGCAAGTGACGATTGAGTTTCCATAGAGGATTATACTGATGTAGTCATTTGTGATGTGCTTCCTTTAGATGCATGTCATTTGCTTTTAGGACGCCCATGTCAATATGATAAAAAGGCTTTTCATGATCGGTATTCTAAGCAGATTTATTTTAACCTTCATGGTCATCGTGTTACTTTGTTTCCTATGTCTCCTCTAGAATGTTTACATGATCATGCTAAAAGGAAATAGCGACCTCTCTTACGAGCTGAGACGAAGAAAACTGCCAAAATGGGGCTCAATGTTCATCTTGAGAAGAAGAATGCCCAATTGATGATCAAATCCCAAAGCGCCTCTTGTTGGCCTAAGCCGACAAGTTTCTAGTTCCTTAAAGGGAAGTCACCCGTACTTCTTCCTCTTATTTAAAGAGTTTTGTGCGATTTTGGATTCAATGAAATATTTACCTCCGCCTATTGCTTCTCTTTTACAGATTTGAGGATGTCTTTCCTGATGACATTTTGGCCGGTCTACCTCCATCGTGTGGCATTGAGCATCAAATAGACTTCATTGTGGGTGCGACGATTCCTAAAAAAGTATCCTACCGAACTAAACCTGATGAAACCAAGGAGTTGCTAGCCCAAGTCCAGGAACTAGTGGACAGAGGATATGTCAAGGAGATTCTTAGCCCTTGCACCGTGTCTAAGAATGACGTGTCATGGTGCATGTGTGTTGACTGCAAGGTCGTCAATAACATCACTATTAAGTACCATCATCCTAATTCTAGATTAGATGATATGCTTGATGAGTTGTATGGTACCATTTTTTTCTCAAATTGATTTGCATAGTGGTTACCATCAAGTTTGTATGTTAGAAGGGGATGAGTGAAAAACTGCTTTTAAAAGTAAATATGGCCTTTATGAGTGGTTACTGGCTAGTCATGTCATTTATGTTAACTAATTCTCCATTTACTTTTAGGCGCTTGATGAATCATGTTTTAAGGGATTAATTAGAAAAATTTGCAATTGTATACTTTGATGACACCCTTGTTTATAATAAAACGGAGAGTGTGCAACTTTATGCTAATTTTAAGAAGTGATTTTTGTTGGGAGTCTATTGTGTTTCTTGGTTTTGTTGTTAGCATGGATGGCTTGACTATTGATGAGATCAAGATTGAGGCAATTCGAGATTGGCCACAACCCACTTCGGTTCCGAAAATTCGACATTTCTTAGGGCTTGCTAGTTTCTACCGACAATTCGTGAGAAATTTCAGCACCACTGGTGACATCTTGACCGAGAACACTCGCACAAATACATCATTTTCTTGGGGTACCGTGCAAGATGTTTAATTGGATCACCTTACTCACACGCCACTATTGAAGTTACCAATTTTACTAAGATGTTCGCGGTGGAGTGTAACACTTTGGGCATTGGGATTGGAGGTTTCCTTCTTTAAAAAAGCCACACAGTTGCTTATTTCAGTGATAAGTTGAGTGGACTTGAGTTCAACTATTCTATCTATGAGGAGGAGCTATTTGCTCTTGTAAGGATCTTTTGTACTTGGCATCATTATCTATGGCCCAATGAGTTTGTAATTCACACTGATCATGAGGCCTTGAAGCATTTGAAGGGCCAGGGAATGTTGAACAAGAGACATGCTCGGTTGATAGAGTTCATTGAGACCATTCCTTTTTTGGTCAAGCACAAACACGGAAAGGACAATATTGTTGTCGATGTATTGTCCCAATGGTATGTCTTACTCTCTTTTTGGATGCATGTTTACTTAGATTTTCCTTGATATGTCAATTGTATGCTTGTGAGGATTTCAAGGATACTTATGCTGAATGTGTGTAAGGGTAGCATCAACCAATACTTTCTTGAAAAGGATACTTGTCTAAAGCTGCTAAATTATGTATTCCTAAGAGCTCTATTAGACTATTATTGGTTCAAGAAGATCACTTTGAGGGTTTAATGGACCACTTTAGCATTGAGAAGACTTTATGCATGTCTAAAGAACAATTTTATTGGCCTAAGATGAAAAGAGACATGTGCATATTTTCTACTTCTTGTTTGTCTTGTCGGAAAGCTAAATCTAAATTGAACCCTCGCAGACTTTATATTCTCTTGCCTATTCCTAGTCTGCCTTAGGAAGATATAATTAGCATGGACTTTGTGGTTGGATTGCCTAGAAGTAGAACTAAGAAAGGGAGGGATTCAATTTTTGTCTTTGTTGACCGTTTAGTAAGATGGCTCACTTCTAATGAAGGTAAATGTGTTTTTCTGAGCATGTTGTGAGATTGCATGGTATCCACCACATACTATTGTGTCTGATAGATATACGAAATTTCTTAGTTACTTTTGGAAGACCTTGTAAGCTAAATTGGGGACTAAGTTGTTTATCTCTACTAGTTGTCATCCCCAACCTAATAATGAATTGTTGTGCGCTATTTTGAATACTAACCTCAAACATTGGGAAGAGTGTTTGCCTTTAATTTGTAGAGTTTTCTTATAATAGGTCTATTCATTCCGTTACAAAAAAGAGTCGTTTTGAAGTTACTTATGGGCACAATCCTCATGCTCTGTTAGATCTTGTCCCACGTTCGCTCAAGGGGAGGAGTCCTTTGAAGACAATTGTTAGAAGATGGAAGTTTGAGTTTTGATGGTTCCAGAGTCAGTGACCCTGTGTTTGCAAGTCGAGTCGGCGACTTGGCAAAGTCACTGACATAACCAGTTGGCGAAGTGATCTATCTACGGAAGGAATGCACAGATCATGAGCGTTTAATTGAAGACAATTGTGTTGTTCTATTTTAGGAGAAGATCATCAAAAGAGTGCTAAAATCAATATGAAGATAATTGTGATTCTCCTAGAATATTTGAGTATGCGTACATTTGTATAATTGGAAAGATTTGTAAAAGATTAAGTGTATATTGTTTTCCTAATCGAATGGAAAATAATATACATGAAATCTCTCTTACCTTAGTTTAAATACTCGTGTGTTTAGGCTAATCAGTAAGACTTGAGAGCTTAATTTTCATATCGTGTGTAATAAAGAAAGAGTGTGCTTGTGCGTGGGATTCGTACAAGTGGTGAGTCAAGAGATCTTAGGCATAGCGTGAGATTGAGAGTGTGAGTGCAAAGGTAGAGTGTGGTTCAAGGGTGTGGGATTCATTCTTGTACACGGGAGAGCTTTGTAATCACTCAAGAAATCAATAGAGCGAGTCTAAGGACTATTGAAATCCGACCAAGTGATAAACTTGGAAGGGAGTGGTTTTTCTCTAAGTAAACTAGTTGATTTACGAAGAGTTTCCACTATACATCGCTTGTCATTGACCGTTGGTAACGTTTATTTTACTGTGTGTTTATTCCGCTGCTTTATTACTCAAAGTCGACGACTTCATAGGAGTCGCCGACTCGTCCTAGTACTAACGATCCTACAATTGGTATCAGAGCCAAGGCTCTAGATTGTGTTTTTAGTACTTTTACTGCAGGAAAATGACGTCCACCAACACCTCTGTGAATGATTCTTTCTGGAAGCCTTCAATTCTCAGGGTAGGAGAGTACGACTGGTGGGTTGAACAGATGAAAACTCATATCTGTTCTCTTGATGGTCAACTGTGGAAGGTGATAAAAGTTGGTCCAGAAACTTTTGCTCTTGGAAAGGATGAAAAAACAGAAAAGACCACAGCTGAGTACGATGATGTTGACTTCAAAAAACTGGAAAAGAATGCTAGAGCAAAGAAGGTCTTACATCATGCTCTTACTGAAGGAGATCTCAAGAAGGTGATAGGTTACAAAACGGCTAAAGAAATCTGGGACGCTCTTAAAAGACTTCATCAAGGAAATGATGATGTAAAGAAGGACATGATCATTAGTCTCGAAACAGAGTATGACAACATCTTTCAAGGAAAAGGAGAATCTCTTCGTGACTATCATTCTAGATTTCAGACGATTGTGAATCAGCTGGAGTTTCTTGGTGAAGAAATTCCTCAATGGAAACTCACCAACAAGTTGATCTCTGGTTTAAACAAAAGTTGGGACAACATTGCTTCGTCTCTTCTAACTCAAAAGGAAACCAAGTTGCTGACCTTGGTAGACCTTGTTGGACAACTCACAATGTATGGAGGCATTCAGCAAAGAAGAGTTGAAAGACTCGACTCAGAAAAAGTAAAGAACATTTCTCTCAAAGTTGAAAGAGCCTTTGACTTAGCTCAGGGAGACGATGACACTGATGGAGTCGATAAGGATGTTGCTCTCATCTCTAAAGCTATGAAGAGACTGTGGAATCGTATCAAAGCTCCGATAAAGGCTCCAGAATCATCCAAAGAAGGGAAAGATATGAAGCATGCCATTTGCTATCAATGTCAGGCTAAAGGACACTTTGCTAAGAATTGTCCAAAGAGAAAAAGTTGAGAAACTGGTAAAGGCATGATGGCAATGTGGGACATGTCTGATGATGATGATGATGATGAGGTGGCACCAGCAAGAGGAAAATGTTGCATGGCCATTGAAGATAAATCTTCCCAAGAGCTTGAAGTGGGTGACCCGGAGCCCTGGTTCATTGATAGTGCGTGCTCAACTCATATGTCGGGAAACCCCAGGGATTTCGTCTCACTTCAAGAATCCAAGGGAGGTAAGATTACCTTTGGCAACAACAGTAAAGGTGGTATTTCTGGTATAGGTACGGTAAGATTTTCGGATAAGCTAACTATAGATAATGTGAATCTTGTTGATAATCTGAGTTTCAAGTTACTAAGTGTTTCCCAAATCTGTGCTAATGGAAAATATCAAGTTGTTTTTGATAAGAATGGTTGTCAGGTGCAAGAGATTAGTTCAGGCAAGATTCTTCTAAAAGGGGTATGTGAAAACAATCTGTATAAGGTTGACCCCTGTTTTGAGCCTGAAGAAAAACTATGTCTTAGAACAGTTACAGATGTCGCCGACCTCTGGCACAAAAGATTTGGTCATGCGAGCTTTCAACTTCTTGACAAGCTTCATAAGCAAGAACTGGTTAGGGGATTGCCCAAGATTGATCCAAACAAGCATGAAGTTTGTGAGACTTGTGTGAGAGGTAAGCAAGTAAAGTCTTCCTTCAAATCTAAAAAGGAGGTAAGTACGACTAGACCTTTAGAACTCATTCATATAGATTTATGTGGTCCCATGAGAATCCAAAGTTGTGGAGGAAATAGCTATATTTTTGTCATTGTTGATGACTTTTCATGGTATACTTGGACAATTTTTCTATCTTCTAAAGATCAGGTCTTTGAAGAATTTTAAGCATGGGTGAAGGTTGTTGAGAAAAAGCTTGGAGTTGCTCTTGTATCAGTCAGATCAGATCATGGAACAGAATTCGACAACTTTAAGTTTCTGTCCTTTTGCAAGAAAAATGGCATAAGTCACAACTTCTCAGCGCCAAGAACTCCTCAACAGAATGGCGTTGTTGAGAGGAAAAATCGTGCCTTGGAGAACATGTCACGGACCATGCTTATCTCAAGTGGTCTTCCAAGGAATTTCTGGACTGAAGCCATTAATACATCATGCTATGTGATGAATCGAGCTATGCTTCGTCCACTTCTTGGAAAAACTCCGTATGAACTGCTTAGAGGAGTTAAGCCCAGTGTCGCCCACTTGCGCACCTTTGGATGTAAATGCTATGTTCACAACAACGGCAAGGACAGTTTGGGAAAATTCGATCCACGAAGTGATATTGGGACTTTTGTAGGCTACTCCCCTCATAGCAAAGCCTACAAAGTGTTCAATAAAAGGACAAGGAGGATTGAAGAAAGTGTTCATGTGGTGTTTGATGAGAACACTATGGGAGGCTCGACGATTGAAGATCTTGATGATGGTGATCAAGGATACAATCTGGTTCAAGATGACTCTCTTCCAATATCTACAAAAGAATCAACAGTCAGTGACAACTTTGGTGTCACTGACTCGGACATTACAGGGGGAAGGAGTCAAAATCAAAGTTCAAGTGATAGTGAATCTGATAATGAGAAAACACCTGAGAGGAGCACAAGTTTGGAGAACTCAGAAGAAGATCCGGAGAGAACGCCTCAGACTCAAGTCGGTGACTTGACAGAGATACAGGTCAGAAATTATCAACAGAAAAGTGCTCATCATGTCACTAACAGACTCACTTATTTCTTAAAGGGTGTGCAAACCAGATCTTCTCTGAACAATTTCTTTGCTTTCAATGCTTTCATCTCAATGTTGGAGCCTAAAAATGTTGAAAAAGCGTTGAAAGATTCGGATTGGGTCAGTGCCATGCAAGAGGAACTTCATCAGTTTGAAAGAAACAAGGTTTGGCATTTGGTTCCAAGGCCAAAGGGAAGATATGTGATTGGAACACGATGGGTGTTCAGAAATAAGCTGGATGATGAAGGAAATGTGGTCAGAAATAAAGCAAGGCTGGTAGTTAAGGGATACAATCAGTAGGAGGGCATTGACTATGATGAGACGATTGCTCCAATGGTTCGTCTTGAGGCCATTCGATTACTCATTGCCTATTCTACCCATCATGGATTTAAATTACAGCAAATGGATGTCAAGACTGTCTTCCTGAATGGTTATCTAAAGGAGGAAGTGTATGTTGAACAGACTCCGGGTTTTGAAGATGTTGCCCACCCGAATCATGTCTACAAGTTGGACAAAGCACTCTATGGATTGAAGCAAGCCCCGCGTGCTTGGTACGATCGTTTGTCTCAGTTCTTGATTCAACATGGCTATGTTCGAGGAGAAGTCGACAAGACTCTGTTCTTGTTGAAAGAAGGAAGTCACAAACTAGTTGTTCAAGTCTATGTCGATGACATCATCTTTGGTTCAACAGATGATAAGCTAGTGAAAAAGTTCGCTGACCTCATGTCTAGTGAATTTGAAATGAGTATGGTTGGCGAGCTTAAGTTCTTTCTAGGACTTCAAGTTGTTCAAAGTGAGGATGGGACACGAGTTCATCAACAAAAGTATCTCAGAGAATGTGTTAAGAAGTTTGGTCTGAAGAATGCTAAACCTTTTGATACTCCAATGTCACCGACTACCTCACTTGGAAAAGATGATAAGGATCCCGTGGTCAATGCTACTATGTATCGAGGTATGATTGTATCATTACTCTATCTCACAACAAGTAGATTTGATATTGTGTTTGGAGTTTGTCTTTGTGCTAGATTTCAGGCCGATCCAAGAGATCCCCACTTAAAAGCCGTCAAGAGAATCATTCGCTATCTTAAGGGAACTGACAATCTGTGTTTATGGTATCCAAGAGGATTTGATTTTGAACTTGTCGGCTACACAGATGCTGATTTTGCTGGAAACCGGGTTGATAGAAAAAGCACTTCGGGTATGGTTCAATTTCTTGGGCCTTGTCTAGTCTCATGGGAATCTAGAAAGCAAAATTCATGGCTCTATCAACGGCGGAAGCCGAGTATATTGCAGCTGCAGCATGTTGCTCATAACTCTTATGGATCAAGCAGCAAGTCAGTGACTATGGTGTAAAGTGTGGGTCGGTACCCATACTATGTGATAACACTAGTGCAATCAACATCTCAAAGAATCCGGTGCAACATTCAAAGACAAAACACATCGAGATAAGGCACCACTTTCTTCCAGATTGTGTTGAATTAGGCATGGTCACTATGGAATTCTGTAGAACAAGTGATCAAAGAGCAGACATCTTCACAAAGGCCTTGAATCGTAAACCCTTTGAACAACTCCGCATGGAATTAGGTATGATCTCTCTTCAATGATCTATTTTCCTACATAAATTTCCTCAATGATTGGCTAGAATTGATTGCTTTGTATATGTTTTGAAATCATGCTTTTATGGTGTAATTCTTAGACATACTTGATAGACATCATGTTTAGGAAACCCCATGCAATTTGATTGTCAATGACTTTCACTACATTTAGTATGTGTGGAACTTTTTGAGCTCTTTGTTTTGGCCCAAAAGAATCAACTTGATGATCCTAACCCTCCTTACAAGCCCAAATGATAGTTGATTCTAAAACCTGTCCCCAACCTATCATGTTTGAGAGTCTCTATGAGCCAATTTTTTAAAATTTATTATTAAACGGAGACTTATCATCATGATCGATAAATCCTCAAAAATAAAGTTTTTACTTGGTTCTTTTTGGCACTCCCTGTGCAAACCCATCACCAAGTTCTTAAAAGAGAAAGTCATGTGTGTACAAAAGTCACGGACATATGAAGATAGCAGTTTTGTGATAAGAAGTCGCCGACATGCTCAAGGTCAGTGACTGCGATTTCTAGCGCGAGAAAAAAATCGTGGCTTAACTGTATCTTTTGAAATTGGAAAGTGTATTTCAAAAAGGAGGAAAGAGAAGATCTTGTGATTTGACAACTTCCTTAATGATGAAAGTGGATTCCTTTATTATGCCTCAATCGTCAAACTTAAAGGTATGCTTTTCTCAAACCTTTTCTCTCTGTCAACGTCTACTCTCTCTCTCGAACCCAAAACCCTCGAACCTTCATCCTTCTCCAATGGCGTCTCCCTCCAACTCAGACCTCCCTGCTTCTCCCAAGACCAAAATCGAAAGCCCTGAGTCGGCAAAGAAGAAGATTCTCGCCCTCTTTGGTGACGATTTTCTTCGAGCCCTTTTGTTTGGGGAATCGTCTTCCTCAACCGTTCCTTCAACTGCCATGGAACCTCCATCTCAAAACCTCATTCCTCCACAAAACCAAAATCCAAACCCCTCTCCTCCAAAATCAACTCCCTCATCCCCCTTTACCACTAAGAAACCCCAAAATCCCCTTCCCCAAATCGAAACCGAAACCCTAACCCCTTCACCAGAATCTGGAAAAACGCGCCAAACGGCGCAACCAATGGCTTTTCCAGAAACTGGTGAATCTTCCTTACCCAAACCCTCTAACCCAAAGATTGTAGAGGAAGAGAGAGTGAAGACTCCGATTATGGGGTCAATGGATTTTGAGGAAACGGAGAACGTCGTCGGGTCTTTTGTAGAGGAAAAAGAAGAAGAGGCTGATGAAGAGGAGAACCAACGGCTATCTCCTCAAGAAAAGGTTGTCAATGACTCCTCAAAAGTCATCGACATTGATGCTGGTGTGGAGAATGTCGACAAGGAGGCTGACAAGGATTTCTCCCAAAAGGAACCAACAGAAACTTCTGAAGAAGGTACACCCTCTGATGCTATCTTGGTTCCTACGAAATCCAAATATGGTGATTCTGTTAAGAAAAATTTGGAAAAAGACCTCTTTGGAGATGACTCTGAATTGCTTAAGGATGATGAGATTGAAATGCCTCCTCCTTTTCGCCCTAAAACTAGATCTGCTAGTGCTAGAACTTCGGCAGTGGCTCTTAAAGCCAAAAAGGGCAAGGGGATGGAAACCCCTGAGGCTGCCTTAGAGGGAGGTGACTCCTCTTTCTCTGAGAAAGTCACTAGGAAGAAAAGGGGTAGATCTCCTAAGTCCGCTGTTGGGTCTAGCAAAAAGAGCAAGAAGACCAGTGTGAGCATTGATATGTCATCTAGGGATTTTACTAAGGATTTGTTGTGGGATGAGAGTTTCATGAAGGAGTTCCAACTGACCAAGGTCATTGACTGGTTGAAAAAGCAGAAATGGGACAAGTTAGTGCAGGGGGAGCATGAATACAATCCCCTGATGGTTAAGATGTTTTATGAAAATCTGGTGATTGAAGATACAAGGAATATGACCATAGGGAGATACACGATAGACAAGAAGACGTATTCCTTCACTAGTAAGGATGTCAGTGACATTCTGGAGATCCCTCATGAAGGTTTTGCTGAGTACTACAAAGGAGGTTGGCCTGAAGGGGTCGATGACCGTGAGATCATCAAAACTATCACTGACAGTGATGATAATTTCACTGGCCCCTATCTGGTCAACAAGATGGGAATAGAGAAGAAGGTGATGTTCAATTACCTCATAAGCAACCTACCGTTGAGGGAACTCAAGAGGAATGCTGCTTCCATTCAAGATCTGCTGGTCATGGACAAGATTATAAGAGGGAAAAAGATTAACATGCCACGTCTGATGATGCTTCACATGAAGCACGTGCTTGAAACTACCAAGCATGCTCTTCCCTATGGGATGCTGATTGCTCTGATGATGTATGAGCATAAGGTCTATGTGGATAGCTGTGTTGATGTCCTCAACACCAGAGTTCTCAACAAAGAGATGATCAGGAAGTTTGGATGGAACTGGGTTGATGGACAGTGGGTGTCGAAGATTTCTGATGTGACAAGGGGAACCAGGAAGAAGGAATGAAGTCAGCTCCGGTGAATGATGAACTGAAGGAAATCAGGGAGCAGAACATGATTCTAAAGGGGATGATGGAAAAGCTTCAGAATATGGTCGGCAATGCACTGTCAAAGCTTGATGCAATCGAGGAGAGGCTCAATGACTTTGGAGCCTGATGTCAGTGACTGTCGTACACTCATGACCTTCTCTATCCCTTTCTTCTATTCTTGCCACATTATTCCTCTACTTTACAAGACTTTTTAGTTCAATTTGGTTGTAACGGATTTTCTAGATTGTATGTGTTTGCATCGTACTTTTATCTTGCCATGGTGGATGAATCTCTATGACTGTTTTGACATTATGCTTTAAGTTTCTATATTTGCCTCTGATTTCTTCTCTTGTTTTAGCAATCTTTTTGATGATGCCAAAAGGGGGAATTAACCGAGGGAATAGATTTATTAGGGGGATCAATATACTGAAATCATGTGGTTACTAAGCTTAGGGGGAACCTTTTATGGTTTTTGTGCTTTGCTCTATCTACTATGTTGCTTTTGTATGCTGGATAATTTTTTTATCAGAACTGGTTGTTTGTCACCATCAAAAAGGGGGAATTTGTTAGAAGATGGAAGTTTGAGTTTTGATGGTTCCAGAGTCAGTGACCCTGTGTTTGCAAGTCGAGTCGGCGACTTGGCAAAGTCACTGACATAACCAGCTGGCGAAGTGATCTATTTAGGGAAGGAACACACAGATCATGAGCGTTTAATTGAAGACATTTGTGTTGTTCTATTTTAGGAGAAGATCATCAAAAGAGTGCTAAAATCAATATGAATATAATTGTGATTCTCCTAGAATATTTGAGTATGCGTACATTTGTATAATTGGAAAGATTTGTAAGTGATTAAGTGTATATTGTTTTCCTAATCGAATGGAAAATAATATACATGAAATCTCTCTTACCTTAGTTTAAATACTCGTGTGTTTAGGCTAATCAGTAAGATTTGAGAGCTTAATTTTCATATCGTGTGTAAGAAAGAAAGAGTGTGCTTGTGCGTGAGATTCGTACAAGTGGTGAGTCAAGAGATCTTAGGCATAGCGTGAGATTGAGAGCTAGTGTGAGTGCAAAGGTAGAGCGTGGTTCAAGGGTGTGAGATTCATTCTTGTACACGGGAGAGCTTTGTAATCACTCAAGAAATCAATAGAGCGAGTCTAATGACTCTTGAAATCCGACCAAGTGATAAACTTGGAAGGGAGTGGTTTTTCTCTAAGTAAACTAGTTGGTTTACGAAGAGTTTCCACTATACATCGCTTGTCATTGACCGTCGGTAACGTTTATTTTACTGTGTGTTTATTCCGCTGCTTTATTACTCAAAGTCGACAACTTCGTAGGAGTCCCCGACTCGTCCTAGTACTAACGATCCTACAGCAATGCTCATGCTAATTTTGTTCAGGAGCTTCATCAGAGGACATGGTTACTGTTGCATTGTCCTTTTGATCAATATGCAAGACTACACAGCAACGGTCGTTGGGAGCTTCTATTTCATTGTTTGGGTTCACTTTAGAAAAGAGCGATTTCCCACTCGTTGTCAATCCAAGCTTGATCTTAGTGCCGATGGTCCTTTTACGAGGCTTTGTCAATTTTTTAGCTAAATCCTCCGCCACATGTAGACTCTTTTACGAGGTTATGAGAAAGGACGTGACCTTTGAATGGTCGACCATAGGTGAAGTTGTGTTCCACGAGCTAAGACAATATATATATATATATATAATAATAATAATACACTTATGGAGAGGTATGTTACACAAAAAATAACCATACATATTTCAAAAAAATAATAACCATACATATATATAATAATACACTTATGGAGAGGTATGTTACACAAAAAATAATACATATTTCAAAATAATGACAATGTAAGCAATAGCATCTAGTATGTACATATACAATATTCATGCATTTTTGGGAATGAAAACAATGCAAGCTAGAGATCTGTTTGACAACAACAAAAAATTTGCAGCTAAGAAGATGGTCATGGCAGGATAGCTCGACAAACAGGGCACATTCCCTTCGTACGAAGCCATTCATCTATGCAATCAGAATGAAACCTATGCAAGCACTCTGGGAGGTACCTAAGAACGTCTCCAGGCTTAAAATCAGACAAACATATCGGACAAATTATATCTTGCATGTTCATCAATATTCGACCGCTATCTCCAATCAGAAGGATAGGATATGTGTCTAGAGTTGCTTGTAGAAGCCCTGATGTACCATATGATTCTCGATTTGTAGAGGACTGGGTGTTGAAGTGGGTTTGGCCTACTGGATTTTGTGTTCGTGTACAACAGATATAACATGCACTTGCAAATACCAAAACTATTGGTAGAGCAATCAAAATTGTTACAGCTGTGGCTAAACCTGCAAGAATATTAATCCAATAATATGTGCGCGTATCCATTAAATTTTGAAATAAACATAAAAAAGTCATCGTAATA
Source organism: Fallopia convolvulus (assembly GCA_964016875.1). Lineage (NCBI taxonomy): Eukaryota > Viridiplantae > Streptophyta > Magnoliopsida > Caryophyllales > Polygonaceae > Fallopia > Fallopia convolvulus. Next base: position 12,815,460 of record OZ024728.1, on the reverse strand, counting down.
AACATATACTAATACAAGTGTCTCAATCCGTATTTTTTTTCTTATCCCCAATTTTTTCTAATTAAATAAAATGATCGATTAAATGAAAGAATTTGTATGATCGAGAACTGTACATTTAGATAAAAGGAACGAATAGTTTTCTACCCGACTTACAAATTTTCTATAAATAGATTACAAATTTTCTACAAATTTAATTTGTGTGAAAATTAAACCATACAACAATCATACACATCATTATAAGATATGCACACAAAATTACAAGATCCACACAACTATAAGATCATATTATAGAATTATGTTCTGGACTAATTTATAAAGTCAAAGTTAAGACTTAATAATTTATGTAATTAGTTATTAAGTTGAACGTTTATATTACCAAGATAATAATAGAAATGACATTATTTTCTTATAAATGATAAAATTAAACCTAATAAAGTTGTATTATTACTTCGGACCTAACCAAAAGGTTATTAATCTTACGCAATATATTTTTATATAAAGGATTAGTTTTGACTAAGAATGTTTTAGAATCAAAAGAAATTTAAAATTATTATTGTTAATATTTTTAATATTTAAGGAAAGATTTATAATTTTAAAAATGTATTTGTACACAGACAAGGCATATTTATCATAAAATAAAAAAGGTGAGGAGTGAATTCGTAATTTTATTCAAAGTGTGGATACTTTAAGGGTACGTAGAAGGTGCAACGGCCACTAAAGTATATGATATTTTTGTAACATTTAGAAAAGTCATGATTACTTTTATAAAAATATATAATAAATATATAATAAATACTAAGTTATTTTGATAGAAATTAGTCTACTTGGCTAAAATAACTATGTTAATTTTTTTTACCTAAAAAAATAACTAGGTTAATTATTTACTTTTATAAAAAATACTGTACAAAATAAAGGTTTTCAAATATACACTTTTCTTACATTAAAATACAAAATTTGATATTGTTCTAAAAATCCCCGCTTAGTTCCGTCTAGGTCCTGTCTAAGGCTGAAAGACCCTATCTCACATAGTCTTTCAGCCCGTTTAGAAGACCACCTAGTTCGTCTAGGCTCCTGTTTAAGCCGCCTAGGGACCGCTTAGTACTTATTAGAACATTATCCATGTAAAAAAAATTATACAGAAAAATACAAAAAATCTGTATTTTTGAATTTTTTTTGATATAGACAAGAATTTGACCCCGAGAAATTTAGCCCCCACTGAGTTGAAATCCTGGCTACGCCACTGTGCACAACTACATAACACGTTAAGATATTATGAACAATTATTTAACCTAAAATACAATTAACATGAACATAATTGCCTAGTAAAGTCCCAATCCAACAAAATCTAGGAGGTCAAGATAGGGGCACATAAAGCCTGAACGTATTAGGAAGATGCGCCCGAAAGACTCGAGAAAAAAAAACTAAAATTCAGCTTTGTGATAATAATAGCTGAATTTAGTTAAAATGCACCAAAATTGATATAGAGATTATATTCATCTCCAATGTATTGTATAAAAGTCAATGAGCACGTGGATGTGTCCCGTTTACCTAAAAGACAATATTTTCTAGAAATGTATTGAATAATTGTCGTGAGGTATATATGAGCTGCATACTTGAACTTAATTCATTTGTTTTGGGTGTTGGTATTTAGCCCATAATTACAATGGGGAGTGTGTGGTTGGATTGAACCCGTAACCTAGTGATTAGAGTTAGCATTTGATACCAGCTAGCTAGCTACGAGCTATGCTAGTGAGGCTTCCACCTAAACAATATTAGAGTAACTATGAAAGCATACCTTTCACTGACGATGGTCGACGAGGAAAGCATTTGATACGGGTGTAATTATTGAGGTCGCGCCCGCAGTCCTGCCCCATTGACTTGCATTCGACACACTCGCGAGGCATGTCCCAAGTCAGGTCCGCTGAATTTGCTCCGCTGAAAATATAAGCAGAAGCCCAATTTCCCGCCACCTTGACATCCCCGATCAAGTCACAACCATAATTCAATACCAAAAGGGAAGTATTCTGGTCAACGTCACACACGACGGGATTATAGCGCCCCCTATCACAACCGATCTGCCTGCACGAGAAGGAAAGGAGCGAGTCTCGCAAGTCAACGCTCATTGGGCAGGTGTACAGTGTAAATTTGGTGAAGTAGGCCGAATAGAAGGGAGTCCCCGATGAGTTGAAGTGCATCAGTTTCTCCTGGAGGCAGTGCCCTCCGTCACCGATTTGGATCGCTCTCGATGAGTCGAAGATATATTGAACTTCGAATGATTGACCAGATGCGAAAGAAAGGATAGGAATTCCGATGGAATTATTGCAACCCAGTTCAAAACCTGGTAACCCGCATCTCTGTGCTTGGTCTGGGGTTCGGAAGGGAAAGGAGATATAACCCGGCCCCGGATTAATGTAACTAGTAGAAGAGTACCTGTAGTTGGTACAATTGGAGTAGGAGCAATCACCGCCATATACGGACACATTTGCAAATAGGAATAAGTACACAAACGACGAGGATGCCAAAGAGAAATGGCTGTTTCTTAGCCAAGAATCCATCTGTGTACAAATAAAATCAATTACTGTAGCTTATAGGTTTTACATATAACTTGTGTACAATTGAAAATTTGAAGACTTCTTTGTGTACAATTGAAAATTTTAATTGACAGGCGGTTGCTGTAACTTGTGTACAATTGAAAATTTGAAGACTTCTTTGTTCCAATTTTTTTTTAAATATCTTTATCAATTACCTCTTCAAAACCGAAATTAAATATATCAAAAAATATTCAATTTCGATTATGACATATACATATGCACACATCTTCTTATTCGGGAAAGTGGAAATTATACATGTATGTACATTTTAATTTATTTTTTTTATTAATCTCTTGCAATACATAACCATCCGCCAAAAAAATTTCAAACCTGAATTCTTGAATAAGCGGTAAAAATGCCGCCTCATTCTATCTGACCAATTAGTAATTGGTCATACATTTAACATTAGTATATCTCTAGTCCGTGTATAACGGATCAATATTCAAACTTATGACTATATACAGTACTGAATCATCAAGCGGTTGATTTTGGAAAATAAACAACAGCCAAGTGGTGTGTGTAAATCAATGAGATTTAGATTGAATATATCGTTGGCATGAGGAAGAAAAGCGAGGTTTCATGTATTTAATATTTTTTTGTCGTTGTAAGAAAATTCTCCATTAAAATGAAGACATTTACTTATAAACATTCATATCTAATTTTTTTTATGCGAAAAAAAATTAGGAGAAACAAAAGAATTTTCTACTTAGAGTATTTCTTGTGTCATGACTTTCAGTCGCCGGCATCCCAACGTAGACTATCGAATAAAGAAGATATAAACACAACACCACTAGAGGGAGTGAGCCGTTTGACTCTCCTAAAAGTGTTAATAGATTGATTCAGATCAATGAATGACATAGAAAAAAACTGAACAAGACAGAATGTTCTGAAAGTACAATTTCCTTTTATAGTGATTCAGATGAAAAGAATTCTTACAACACCCACGACACTAAGTACATACACATATATATACTAAGACTAAAACAACGGTCATTAACTACTTCTAATTCAGTTATATAACTAACGCTAAAACAGTTAAGATAACTGTCATTAAGAAAGTTTGAACAACCGACACTAGAACTACAAACCAAGCTTAATTATAACATTTCACACCCTTAAGCTTGGTTTACAAATTTCATACCAAGTTGATCATTTTTGTGAACATAATCCACCTTGATTTCCTTGTTCAACACAATCTCTAATGAAATCGTATTTTGTATCAATGTGCTTACTTCTGTCGTGGAACACATGATTCTTTGACAAAGTAATAGTTGACTTGTTGTCAATCTTCAAAACCACTTCAATATTCTTATTGCCTTGTAATGTTTCCATGATCTTTTGAGCCAAATTCCATGACATGCTCCTACAATGGTTGCAATATACTCAGCTTCACACGAGGATAAGACTACAACCTTTTGCTGGTTAGATATCCAAGTAATAGGATTCTTTCCAAGGAAATATTTATCCCACTAGTACTCTTTCTATCATCAACACCCCCAACCAAATCGCCATCACTAAATCCCATCAAGATTGAATAATCTGGATTTTTCTTTTAACCACATTCAAATCTTATGGTTCCTTTGACATACCTTAGAACCTTCTTCAGGGCCTCCATGTACGTGTGATGCATTTGGATTCTCCATGAATCTACTTAGAACTCCAATATTGAAGTTAAGATCAGGTTTAGTGTTGACCAGATATCTTGTGCTTTTAATGAACCTTTTGAATTTTGTTGCATCCACTGATTTTTCGTCCATATCAAACTTACTCAGCTTGATCCGAGGTTCCATTGGAATAGCACATGGATTACAATCTTTCATTCCAAGTTTGTCCAATATCTTCCTTGCAGAAGCTTCTTGACAGATTAATGTGATCTCTTTTTCAGTTTGTGCAACTTCAATTCCCAAGTAATAGCTAAGCAGTCCGAGATCACTCATGTCAAATTCTTTCTTCATTTCCTTCTTGAAAGATTCTATTGCATCTTTGTTGGACCTAGTTATGATCAAATCATCAACATACACTACAAGAATCATCACTTCCCCTTTGATGAATCTGGTGTAGAGAAGATGCTCACTCTTGCATCTTTTAAAGTTCAAAACCCTCAAACACTTGTTTAATTTTTTGTTCATGGCCCTTGGTGCTTGTTTCAAACTATACAAGGCTTTGAAGAGTTTTAGAACCTTGTGTGGATGTTGCTTGTCAATAAAACCTTCCGATTGCATGACATAAACTACCTCACAAATTTCTTCATTCAAGAAGGCTGTTTTTACATCCATATGATGTATTTCATAATTTCTTGTTGCCGCAAAAGCTATGAGAGTTCTTATAGTCTCCATTCTAGCTATTAGTGCAAAGACTTCCTCATAATCAACTCCATGTTCTTGTAAATAACCTTTTGCAAGTAACCTTGCTTTGTGTTTCACAACTTCACCATCTAGATTCTTCTTTGATCTGAAGATCGATCTAAGCATAATGGCCTTGTGATGTTTGGGAAAATCCACCAGTTTCCATTTGTTATTCTTGATTGAGGCAATTTCTTGTTCCATTGGAGCTTTCTTCCACTTCTTATTTGCAACAGCTTCTTCAAAACAGGTTGGTTCATAATAAGGCAGAAAACACAATCCAGCCTCTCCTTCACGAGTCTCATCATAAATTTCTTGTAAAGATCTAAATCTTCGTGGTGTATGATCATATGTTTCTGTTGGATTGTCACTTGTGATTGATCTGGATGAGTGGCTTTCTCCTTGTGGAATGTAGTTTTTTAGCACTCTGTTGCATAGAATGAGATGGAGAATCGGGATCCTTAACATCAGATTGTGTCATTCCAGTTCCTATCTCTTGATCTTCTCCAATGTAAACACTAAAAGTTTAAAGCATGTTTTGATTGTTGTTGTGGATCTTATCATTGATCCACCACCAATCTTTTTCTTCATCAATATTCACATCTTTACTAACTACAGTTCTTCTCTTCTCAGGACCAAAGAATCTATATGCTTTGGAGCCTTCTTCATAGCCAAGCAACAACTTCCTTTAACTTCTATGTTCTAGTTTGGCAAGGTTTGGAGTAACATCATTTACATGCCCCATACTCCCAAGCACCCTTAGGTGATGCACCACATGTGGCCGCCTATGCCATGCTTCATATGGCGTCATATCCTGCACACTTTTTTGTAGGTGATTTGTTCAAGACATAAAGTGCAATTTGTACTGCCTTACCCTAGAATTCAATAAGAACTCCTTTGCTATTCATCATGCAACATGCAGTCTCTAATACTATTTGATTTCTCCTTTCCATAACACCACTTTCTTGTGGAGAATATGGTGCAATAAAGAATCTTTTTATCCCCTCCTTTTCACAAAACTCTATGAACTTACTTGAATTAAATTCACCTCCTCTATTTGTTCTAAGAGCTTTGATCTTTGTTTTTTTTCAACTTCAACCCTAGACATGAATTTAATGAAGTTACACAGGGCCTCATCCTTGATTTTCAACATCTTAACCCATATAAACCTTGAATAATCACCAACTAACAACATAAAATATTTATTACCTCCTATTGTCACCGGAGTGATAGGTCCACATAAATCAGCATGAACCAATTCATAGGGTTTCACGACTTTGTATGATGCTTTACGATGGAATGAAGCCCAATGATGTTTCCCCACAGAGTTAATTAACTTGATCAATTTCTGGTAAGCCTTTCACTGTCTTCTTTTGAACAAGTTTCCTTAATGCCTTGAAATTTAGATGACCATATCTAGCATATCATAGCCAATTTATATTTGAAATTTCAAACAACAAGCATTTTTTCCTTTCAACTTTGAGATGTAGTATATACAACTTATTTGAATGTCTTATTACTTTTGCAACCAAATTTCCTTCTTTTGAGTACGAAATACTCCCTTCTTTTGAGTATAACTTCTTTATTCCTATTCATATCCAACCGACCAAGACTGATAATGTTTGTCTTAACTTATGCAATGAAATATACATCAGTCAAAGATATATGCTCACCCGTGATGCTTAAGAAAATGAAAAAGCCTTTACCCAAGATATTGACAATTGAACAATCTCCAAACTTGACTTTTCTTCCAAATCTTTTGTCAAGATTAGAGAAAAAATCTCCACAACCCATCGATCATTTGATTGCTTGCCCTTGTATCTAAGTACCACATATTGAATTTTGAAGACTCGTGCTCTCCATTTTCTCATTCAACAACAAGTCACTTTGCAACAAGGTTTCTTGACCATCTATCTCGAGAACCAACAATGCAGGTTCATCATCATCACTTCTCATAATAAGGTTTGCCTCTTCTTTCTTATCTTTGGAGTCACATTCAAGGGTAAAGTGTCCCATTTTTCCACATGAGTAACACTTGATCTTTTCTTTGTCAGATTTTCTATTAGGCTTCTGTTCAACATCCTCGTTGTGTCATGGTTCACCTTTTCCTTTCCCTTTATTCTAGCAATTCCCATGAGATTTGTCTCCATATGAGTTTCCATAGTCTTTAGAAGACTTCTCTTTTGTCTTTTTGTTTTCTCTAGCCTTCCATTTTGCATGTGTTAATATTATAGTCTCCAGATTCTTCTTTCCAAATTCCTGAATTCTCTCTTCATGTGCTTTCAAGGATCCAATGATCTCAACAATCGTCTTGGTTTTCAAACCACAAAATTCTTCTATGGTGGAAGTGATTTGGATAAATTTTGAGGATGTGGACCTCAACAATTTTTTTAGTACACACTCTTCATTCATCTTATTTCCAAGACCTCTTAATATTTTACAACGATATTCAATTTACTAGAATAATCATCCATAAATTCATTTTCTTTAATTTGCAAGCCCTTAAATTCTCTTAAGAGAGTCTGAATTGTAATGTTTTTAATTTTGTCTGCCCCTTCATTCATTGTTTTGATCATATTCCAAGCATCTTTTGCGATTTTCTTGGCACCATGGCACCTAATTGCAAGAGCATATCTTGACTTATTGCTTCATAGATTGCCGCTAGAGCCATCTTGTCATTCTTGGCATCAATGTGCGGTTTCTCTTCCACGGCTTCCCAAGATCCTTGTGCAGTCAAGAAAACCTCCATCTTGATTGCCCACACTACATAGTTGCATTTAGCCTCGTACTCATGATCCATCTGAATTCCCAAGGTCAAGGGATGTCATTGTTTCTTACTCGCTCTAATACCAAATGAAAGTGTTCTTTTATAATAGATTGATTCAGATCAATTAATGAAATAGAAAAAAAAAACAGAACAAGATAGAATGTTCTGAAAATACAATTTCCTTTCGATTAATTCAGATGAAGATAATTCTTACAACACCCATGACAATAGTACATACACATATATATACTAAGACTAAAACAACTATCATTAACTGCTTCTAATTCATCTATATAACTAAAACTAAAACTAAAACAATTAAGATAATTATCATGAAGACAATTTGAACAATCGACACCAGAACAACAAACCAAGCTTAATTCTAACACCTCCCAAATGCTCTAGCTAGAAGGAAATTTTGATAAATGAGATTGACAGTGATGGAAGGTTGGTAGGTGTAAAAGGACAGGAGAGGTGGAGATGTTAATGGGGAGAAGAAGAGATGCCGAAGATTACACAAAGGGAGAGATACGCTCCATCGATTACATGTATATAAAGGATAGATACCAAAGCGAGGAACATAGATGTACTCAAGCAAGAACACCACAAAAAGCATACTCGTTGTAACACCAATATTAATAATAATTTATTTTCTTTCTTCAATTACGGTATTGTTACTATCATTAACCTTGCTCTTCAAAAAAAGAGTTGTAAATCCTGTTTTTTCCTTCAAAATAGTTTGGTGCCTACTGTGCGACTTTGAAAACATTCAGATTCAATTTTCACACACAAAATTTTGATGAGCTTCAAAACAAAGAACGTCAACAATCCTAGGGTTCGACACTACTTAAGGGTCGGAGGATCGGGCCCAAGATCCTTCACCATCCACGCTAGCAAGCCTTTCAGCACGGGGTGAAGCGTTGTAGAAGAATCTAGAAAAGCAGTGAAGCCAAAAGATATTTTCATTACGGTGAAGACAAGATCAAACTCAAAGTATGATAGCTGACTGAGCAAAATACTCAACAACAAGCTTAACTAAAGTCGACAACATCTATGGGACGTTTTCAAGGGTTGGACGAGGAGTTGGAGCAAGATACACGGTTAGCAAGATTAGCACTCCTCTTGCAAAAGAAGACTGAAAATTTCATCCTAAGACATCCGATCTTTTTGCATTTTGTAGGTGGTCTGAAAGGCCAATGAGGGGAAATCAAGTCCATGTAGAATGCACTCTACAAAGTCAGTATCAGGAACTAAGTAGGAGCATTTGGAAAGAGCATCCAAAACACCACATTTCTTCTCATTGTAGTCTAAGATACTCAAATTTCCTTTGGAACATTTTTGCATCTATTATTTGAGATGCATGAGAGAAGCTCTATTTTTGGCCAAGAACATTCTTTCGAGAATTTTCCAAACATCATGAGTTGATTGGGCACGAGAAACATGCATAAGGAGAGGCATGGAAAAGTAGAGCGCAACCATAGCAAGACAAGTCTATCCTTCTTTTTCCATTCCACGAAGGCAGGGTTGAGCAACGGGGGCACCATGGAGCTAGATGCTGAAATGAAAGAGAAGAGTGACACTTGACCATAAAGAAGAAACGAATCAAGCTCAAAGGCTTCCATGTCAGATTTGAAAGTGTGGGCCATAATTTTTATTCTTACATTAAAAGAGAACATTAATGAGGTATAATTTCCAGTGGTCATTATAGCTATCAAAGAACCTAACTTAACCAAACTGAGTAGAATGGTAAGTAAGGGTTGATCCCACATAGATTCATGTATTTATGTTATTACTTAAATGCCAAGTAACCAAAGAGGGGGGGGGGGTTGAATGATTATCTAATCTAAGATGCAAATTGAAACTAATTATGAATGCAAGGATGATTGTAAATATATGAGAGAAATATGTTCAACTAGTGAAATCCATCATAGATATGCTTATTGATCATTGATTCTCTTGATTCTCAATTCACATGAATAATCTATCGTGGATTATGATCCTACTAAGGATTATGACCCAAACTTCAGGTTTATTTGAAAGAACTAACGGTCTAAACAACCCTAATAATTTAACAACCTAGAAGAACTTCTAGATTCAATTAAACAACAGCTTTACGAGTCAAGTATCGATAGAAACAAATACTTAGAGCAAACAGACATCTAAGTTATTTGTGGATTTATTCCCTTCTACAACTAAATAGCTCGAACGGGTCCAAACAGTTATAGATTCTACTTTATCTAACTAACCCCGAACGAGAATTAATCAAATTAGTTATAAATTCACCTAGAAATTCTATTAGGTGATCAACCTAACAAAACCCTAGAATAACTTTGATGCAATTAAGCATAGGGAATAAAACATATTCAAGGTTGTTGAGAATCAATCAAATCTCACAATAATATGAAATCTATGATTTCAATAACTAGTCAAACACAATGAATTTAGCAATGCATAATTATATTAAAGAAAGCTTACAAATTGGTTCAAAGGATGCTCCTTGAGAAAATTCTCTAAAAGTAACCCTATCCTCCAAATTGTCTTCTAAGTTATAAAGAAAAAGTCAAACTCAAGTTCAAATACCTCTAGACTTTTTAAGATCAAATATATCCAAAAATACATTAAACTCATCGGACAACATCATAACAAAGTCCAACACGAAGCCCAAAACATGTGGCCCAATGTCTCCGTGTAAAAACAGACTGGCGGGCATCGCCATGGGTTGCGTGGCCGCGTACGTTTGTACTCGAGCCTGCGCCATCTCTTACTGAGCCGTGTTCTTCCTCTTGACTTTGCTCCTTTCGCCTTGGTTCTTGTAATCTTTACTTGCACCTCTTCAATCTTCATTCATGATCATCTAATGCACCACCTTAACCAGCTTGGATCACATCCTGCCTTGCTCCAACACCTAAAAACCCACAAAATCGAGCAAACAAGCGCAATCTACCCGAAAACACTAAACCCTAAAACTGAGCTAAACCTATGCAAAACAAACATAAAACATGCACCTAAACTACACCTAAATGTCAGCTATCAAATTTCCCCATGCTTAACTCTTTCTTGTCCTCAAGCAAGACATAAATCCAAGTCCCCCACATCATTGCAATCAAGCATCCATCTCATAATCAATCGAGCAATTCAACATATAATCAAAACCTGACCAAGACATCATAGCATGCATTATATCAAGCATAGAGAAAAGATTATTCATCCATTCTAGACCTCACCATGACATTGTGTTTGCTCTCACTCTCAAGTATTTAAAGGACTTGTTTCACTCAAATCAACCATGAAAAACTAGACTACCATGGGCTTGCATCAGCGTCCTAATTCTCCACTGTTGTGGACCAAATACACAACAAAAATCATGAGGTCTTTTTTAAGGGATGTAATGTGGCCAAGGTAAAGAGAAATTTGGAAGGGATCATATTTATTCATGTGGTGCTAAATCCGGGATAAAGAACTAATCCTAAAATCCAAACTTTACACTTTTCTTCTTAAAACTCCCAAACTTCTTCACCAACTCCATAAACTCATTCAAGCACTTTGTTTCTTCTTCTTTTTTTCCTTTCTTTTCACTTTTTGCCTCTTTTCAACTCTTCTTACACTTATGAAGGTTATTAACCTTTTAAGCTCACTTTTTCTTTCTTTGCACTTATCTTTCACCTTCAATTTTTTCACTTTGCACACTAGAGTTGTATTTCCTCTTTTCCACCTTTCTTTTCAACCTCCTCCATACTTATACAAAACTCACACAAAGCAAAATCAAAATAAAGTCCTAAATCCCGGATGGGTCAAGCTTATTAGGCTAGGGATTATTTTGTAGATCTATTAAAAATAGGCTTAAAGCTCAAAGAAGTGGGGTGTCAAACAAGGATCTTATAACGTAGGAAGGGAAATAATAGGCTAATAAGAAACATTGCCTCAATCATTTTAATGTCATGCAACTTCGGCACCTCCACCTACTACGCTGCCTCCAACACCTCTTCCTTCTCTGCACCTCCGCCAACTCTGGCCCCTCCACCTACTTCCCCCCCTTCTCCGCCGCCTCCACCAACTCTGGTGCCTCCACCTACTCCGCCGCCATGTTCGGCGCCTCCACCAACTTCGGCACCTCTACCACCTCCTCCACCAACCGCGCCTCCACCAACTCCGGCGCCTCTACCTACTCCGCCACCTATGATGTTGCTCATTGTTTGTGTATCAGGATGATGTGTAATTTTTTATGTGTGATTCTAAGAGAAAATTAAAATATATAATTAACGATGAGAGCATCTATTCGTTCACGCTTTCATTCTAAGAGAAAGAGAAACCCGGAGGGGATTTCTTGTTCCGATTCTCCACTCTTCAGGATTTGGCTATTGTTGTTGGAGGGGGGATGTTTGGAGGTTATAGGCCTCTCCTTTTGAAGAAATGAGAACCTGGTGTTGAACTTAATCCCAGCTGCCTGAAATCTCTTCCCATGTGGGTTGTCCTAGCGGCCTTCCACAATCGTTGGAGGAGAGTTCTTTCCGTTGGAGGAGAGTTTTTTTATGTGTGATCACCTCCCGCTTCGCCGCCTCAACCTTCTACGCTGCCTCCGCCTTCTCATCTGCCTCGCCAACTCCGGCGCCTCTACCCACTTCTCCTCCTTCTCCAACGCCTCCTCCTTCTCCGCGCCTCCCCCAACTTCGATCCCTCCACCTACTTCTCCCCCTTCTCCGCCACCTCCACCTACTCTAGCACCATGTTCGGCGCCTCCACTAACTCCACCACCTCCGCCACCAACACTGGCGCCTCTAACACCTCCTCCACCAACTCTGGTGCCTCTACCTACTCCGTCACCTATGATGTTGCCCATTGTTTGTGTGTCAATGTGATGTGTGATTTTTGATGTGTGACTCTGAGATAAAGTTAAAATATATAATTAATGATGAGAGCATCTATCCGTTCAAGCTTTCATTTTGAGAGAAAGAGAAAGTCGAAGGGGTTTTCTTATTCCGATTCTCCACTCTTCAGGATTTGGCTACTGTTGTTGAAGGGGGGCCTTGGATGTTTGGAGGTCATAGGCCTCTCCTTTTGAAGAAATGGGAACCTGGTGTTGAACTTAATCCCAACTACTTGAAATCTCTTCCCATATGCGTGGTCCTGCCAAACTTAGACCTCCGTTTTTTGTCTACCGAAGCCCTCAACAAGATAGGAACCTCCCTAGGTACTCCCATTATTTCAGATAAGATCACATCTAACCTTGATTGTATCTCCTATATATGCACAGATCCTAGTCGAAAATGACACCAAGAAAGCACAAATGAAGATCATAAAAATGAGAGACCCTAAGGGGGTTGTAACTGAGCAGAAAGTAGTTCTCGAGTGGATGCCTTGGAGCTGTGACAAATTTGAGGTGTTTGGACACAAAGAGGGCGATTGTTTCAAACCCCTAGCCTCGCTATCCTCCTTTGGTGGTAAACCTAAGCACAAATGGGTTCCCAAATCAACTCCCACCCAAGCCTTGCCTCCCTTAGGACCTCCCACACCCAATTCCTCTCCCAAGCTTGACAAGAGGCCTAGAGTGCATGGTGAAGTAGCCGACCAAGCCCAGCAATCGCAAAACGTCACTCCTCTTTAGAGCCTCAATGTGCAACTTAGTTGTCGGTCCCTGACCCTTCGGCACAACTCGGCCCTTGTACTTCAATGTCATCTCTTTGACTACTTGATGTTCGTGTTTTTAGTATAGTTTTTAGTATGTTTTCTTAGTTTTTTAGGACTAGTTTTGATAAGTTTAGGGTTAGTTTTATGTGTTTTTGGATGGTTTTGCATATTTTGTGAAAAGTATGGAAGCTACTCCGTTTTATGTATTTTTGTAGGTTTTAGCAAGGAAACGGTGCTTTTTGGAGCTAAATTTGGAATGCTATGGTGGAGGACGGAAGAATACAAGATGAAGGAGTTGAAGTCGGAGCTTTTTGAAGGGGAAGTGTTGAAGAAACCAAGCTAAAGCTCGTTAACGAGGCTGTGAGGGCTCGTTAACGAGGCTACGAGATAGGGTTTTCGAGGAATATTAGTGATGGTCCACCGATCCTGTGCGGGAATTTATTTCTGTATCGGTAGAATATGTTTTTAATAAGTTTTAGGGTTATTATATTATGTATTTTAGGTCTTGTTATCTTTCTAGATTTTATTTCTATCTTTTTTGAGTAGATTTCTATCTTTTTAGGAAAGTTTTTATCTTTTAGCCTTTTCTATTTTATAGCCCTATTAGTATAAATACCCTTCTGATTAGCTTAGAAGAGTGGGAGGCAAGAAGTAGAGAGAAGAGGAAGAGCCGAGAGAGACGAGAAGGATCGGAGATCAAGATCGAGCTCGGTGGACGAGAGTTACCGGGGTCGTTAGTCGTGGTTTCGATTTGATGTTTTGTATTTTTTTGGTTTCTTTTGAATTTCTGTAAGATGATATTTTTCTTATTAATTTGAGTCGTATTTTGTTTTCAATGTTCTCTTTTGTTGAATTTATTTGTTTCTTAGTTATGAGTAGTGAGTAGTTTTCTTTTCTAGGCTCGAGGTTGAAACCCGGCATAGTTATGCATGGTTTGATAAGTAAGATGATGTGTTGAAAGCCTTTTATCTATCCTTGAGATTTCTTGTTGTGCTTATACCTAGATGAAAGTTAAGGTGATTTGAGTTTTTAACTTGATTGAGAGAGAAAGTTATAGACTTGAAGGTTGATATTGTTTGAATGCGAAAGTTTTCAAGCTTTAGATCCAAAACAAGTGATTGAGTGAATTAATTTATGAAAGTAGATTAACTTGCTTGCTAGTCAATGAAAGTTGATGAATTTATCTATTTAAAGGCATGATCTTATCTTCTTACGAGTTTATATTCATGACTATGTTGTGGTGACCCTTATCCTAGATCTTGTTTTTATTTGAGTTTTCCTAAGTTATATTCGTTACTGAGTTCATAGCCTCGGTACCGAACCTGTTTAGGTTGTTATTTTAGTCAGTTGTTTGCGGTGGTTCGTTAACGTCCTTGACGAAGTCGTTAACGAGGCTGCTTGTGAGTGTTTTGCTTGATTTTTATTGTTAGTAGTCGATAAACAAACAACCTTGCTTCTCGTGGAACGATCCTGACTCCCCTATACTCAGCGGGGTCTTGACTTATAAATTTATTTGTTGTCCAGAGTAAAGGCCCGTCAACAAATTGGCGCCGTTGTCGAGGAAGCAACGTGTTTGTTTGTTTATCTGTGGGTCTGGGAATAGCCCGACCCCGTTTTTGTTTTCTTTGTCTATTTTCTCAGTGTATGCCGGTAGGACGTCGAAGGCTTGAATTTGACAACGCTGGTTATTATTCAGAACCTGAACGTTCCCTGCACCGTAGACGCCGAGAGAACCGAGCCATGGCCACACCTGAAGAGATGGCTCGTCAGTTGGAAGTCCTCCAAAACCAGATGGAGGCATTGAAAACCGAGAAGGAAGACGCTGCTGCTGAGGCTGAGCGTCAATGAGCTAACAATGCTCGTCTACAGGAGGAGCTGAATGCCTATCCGAGGAATGCCAAACAGTACATGCAACCAGAACTGAGGGTGCCAGAATCACCAGTCGTGCTTCCGGAGATAGAGAAACCATTTGAGATTAAATCTCAATTTATATCCTTGATAAAACGGGCTCAGTTTGAAGGGAAACCTACTGAGTGCCCTATGGAACATATTAGAAATTTTCTTGATTTATGTGACACCATAGCTGCTGAAGGTGTCTCACTTGAATATGTTCTATTAAAAGCTTTCAGGTGGTCTCTTGCTGGAAAGGCCCTGAGCTGGTTGGAGAGCTTACCTCCTAAGTCTATCAGGACTTAGAAGAACTTGTACGATCAATTTCTTACAAAATTCTTCCCGCCTGCCAAGACAACGGAGTTGAGAAAACGCATCACCTCCTATCACCAGCTACCTAATGAGACTTTTGTTGAAACATTGGAAAGATTTAAAGAGATGCTTAGACAATGCCCCACTCATGGGCAACCTTTATATGTTCTTCAAGAAATCTTTTTCCAAGGTATCAATGT
This sequence comes from Fallopia convolvulus, assembly GCA_964016875.1. Taxonomy (NCBI): domain Eukaryota; kingdom Viridiplantae; phylum Streptophyta; class Magnoliopsida; order Caryophyllales; family Polygonaceae; genus Fallopia; species Fallopia convolvulus. The sequence goes on along the minus strand of OZ024728.1, from coordinate 12,799,733 downwards.
AGAGACCAAGAACCGCATTAACACGCATACAACGTGCGGTTTTATAGAGATAGACCCTACGGCTGCATGGGAATTGCTGGATAAGCTGTCCAATTAAGATGCCATGTATGGATCCCAGCAAGCTCCACAGCCTCAGAAACGCCTCTACGTGCCTAACCGAGAAGAAGTTGACCCAGACGTTAAAAGTCAATTTTTACAAGACGAGGTCAATTGCCTGAAGAAGCAGGTAAGTTTTCTGAAGTCCTCTCAATCCTGTCAAGAGTGTGGCTCCTCTGCCCATAGTACTTCTGCTTGCACTAACATAGAGCAGGTAAGAGCCACTGAGATAATTGCTGAGATGAATTACATGAGAGGCCCGTACAGGAACCAGCCTAGTAATTTTGACAGGTCAAACAACTATCAGACGTAGGGCAATCAGAATCCAAATCCAATCTATGCAGCGCCTCCACCGGATAGACGACATGCGCCTTATCGACCTCCAGGCCATCAGGAGCCACCATCTTGGGTACAAGGGTTACAAGAAAGCATTAATGGAGTCCACAACAAGGTTAATGAAGTTCAAGCCAACCTTAACCACCAAAATAAAAGATGGGGAGAGTTTGATGTATGAAAGAAGAATGTTGATTCCCAACTAGGGAACCTTGCTGCACAAATCCCAAGACCACAAGGGCAACTTCCGGGTCGTCCCGAAGAGAACCCTAAAGGACAGATAGCAGCGGTACACCTTGGGGGCGGAAAGACATTACCGGAGCGTGTCCAGGCTAAGGATAAGACGGAAGAGTACACCACGGTTCCCCTCGATAACGAGCCAGTGAGGGCAAGTACTGAACCAGCGCACCAAGGTGACGAGGCTCCAAGGGTATCTAACGACCCTAGCACAGGTAAGTTTTCTAATTTCGAGCCCTCCTCTCGATCCCAGGGTAGTTAACGACCACATCAGGGTCGGTAACGACCCGCCGAGCATACCTAACGACCCTAGTGTCGACCCGGTAACTTCACCTCTCGAGCCTAACTTGGTTCCGAGGATGGTGAAATCTCTTCCATTTCCCACTAAGAAATTTGTGGGCTCTACTGAGAGTAAGTTCAAGCGTTTCGTGAAGATTCTTCAGGGCATTAATATTTCCATCCCATTCGCTGAGGCCCTAAGCGAAATGCCGGCTTACACAAAAATTTTGAAAGATATTCTTAGCAGGAAAAGATCCATTACCGAGCTGCAAGATGAAGTTCGATCTATAGCTCTACCAGAAAAGTTCGGAGATCCAGGGAGATTTGCCATAACGATTGGCATAGGCGACCACAAGTTCAAAGCTTTATGTGATCTAGGGGTCAGTGCTAGTTTACTCCCTCTCCCAATCTGGTCCAAAGCCAACATGGGACCACTAGAGCCTATCAACATGCGGCTTTACATGGCAGATGGCTCTTGCATCAAACCAACAGGGGTGGTACAAGACTTTCCGGTTCAAGTGGGAAAAATTTTTGTTCCCAATGATTTCATTGTTATGGCAATGCCCGAAGATCCGGTGGTGCCTATTATCTTGGGGAGACCGTTCCTCGCCACAGCTGGAGCCATAATTGATGTTAGGAGGGGACTCCTAACTTTCGAAATTGGGGATGAGGTGACGGAATTCCGGTTCAAACAATCAATGAAAGAGACCGATAGAGCCGAAGTCAAGATGCTCTACACCCACAATGAGATCATCGAATGTGGAGACCCCGTTGGAAGAGTGATGTCAAATGATGAATTTTCAGGTCGAAGATGGGCAGAAATAACCTCTGCAGTTTCGGTAAAGAGCTCCCCAGCCTCGTTACCGATTCTCCTGGCAGAAGAAGCAAGCTCGTTAACGACCCCATCAGCATCGTTAACGACCCTGGCAGAAGACAATGAAATTTCAGCATTTGACTATCTTGAAGAGGTGTTGAAGACGGAGCCAGAAGAACCGATTCTAATCCCAGCTAAACCTTCTCCAACACTCAAACCTCTTCCGAATTCCCTCAGGTATGAATTCCTTGGTCCTAATTCTACCTTGCCTGTCATCATTAATGCTAAATTAAAAGATGAGGAGGTAGAAAAACTGCTGAATGTGCTTAGGATGCATAGGAAAGCCATAGGCTACTCCCTAGATGATATAACTGGCATATCTCCTTCCCTTTGCATGCATAGGATATACATGGAGGATAATCATAAACCCACTATAGAGCATCAACGTAGGTTAAATCCTAACATGAAAGATGTGGTTAAAAAGGAAATCATTAAATTACTTGATGCGGGAATTATATTTCCTATATCGGACAGCCAATGGGTGAGTCCGGTCCATGTAGTCCCAAAAAAGGGGGGATGACTGTCACAGAAAACGAAAAAGGAGAGCTTATTCCAACTAGGACCACCACCAGTTGGAGGATGTGCATTGATTATAGGAAGCTTAATAGTGCTACTAGAAAAGATCATTTTCTGCTTCCTTTTATTGATCAGGTGTTAAAACGCTTAGCCCAGCATGATTATTTCTGTTATTTAGATGGCTATAGCGGTTTTTGGCAGATTCCCATTCATCCTGACGACAAGGAGAAGACTACCTTTACATGTCCCTATGGAACCTTTGCTTATAAAAGAATGCCATTTGGGCTTTGCAATGCCCCCGCCACCTTTCAAAGGTGTATGATGGCCATTTTTTCGGATATGATAGAGGAGATTGTAGAGGTTTTCATGGATGACTTTTCTGTTTATGGTTCTTCATTTGATGCTTGTCTTACTAACCTTGCACGTGTGCTTAAAAGATGTGAAGAAACCAATCTTGTGTTAAATTGGAAAAAGTGCCATTTCATGGTCCAAGAGGGGATAGTACTAGGACATCTTGTCTCTAAAAGAGGGATAGAGGTAGATAAAGCAAAAATTGAGCTTATTGAAAAACTACCTCCTCCTTCTTCTGTAAGAGACATTAGGAGTTTCCTAGGGCATGCTGGCTTTTACAGACGATTTATTCAGGATTTTTCTAAGATAGCTAAACCCTTGACTAACCTACTAATGAAAGATGTAGTGTTTGAGCTGTCTCCAGAATGTCTTGAAGCATTTTACAGGTTAAGAGCGGCCCTCGTGTCCGCCCCCATTATGCAGTCCCCGGATTGGACATTACCTTTTGAGATAATGTGCGACGCCAGTGACTATGCAGTTGGCGCAGTCTTAGGACAACGGAAAGACAAGAAACTCCACGCCATCTACTACGCCAGTAAGACGCTGGATGAGGCACATAATAAGTATACCACAACGGAAAAGGAATTCCTTGTTGTGGTATTTGCCTTTGAAAAATTCCGGTTCTACCTTGTTGGATCCAAAGTGATTGTTTATACTGACCATGAGGCCGTTAGATACCTAATGGCCAAAAAGGATGCTGAGCCTAGATTGCTTCGTTGGATGCTCTTACTGAAGGAATTTGACCATGAAATAAGAGACAAAAAGGGAGCAGAGAACCTAGTGGCAGATCACTTATCCAGATTGCCGGTTGAGCATATCACTGAATCCAACAATGAGGTGCCAATAAACGATTCCAGACCAGACGAACACCTCCTGCTGAACGAGGTCGAACTCAACAAAACCCTCGTCACCGACCCCTTTAGGGTCGTTAACGAGGCACCGAGGCTGGAATGCATGGATCACGAAGATAAAGCTCCAGGGTGGATCGACATATCAGTCAGGCAGGTCGTTACCAGGCCACGGGGGGTCGTTACCGAGGTTAACACTATATCTCCAAGGTCGTTAACGACCCACTCAGTTCCGGTGACGACCAGGTCAGGTAAGATTTCTGAACTAGAACCTACTCGATTCAATTCAATTCCTTCTCCTCCTTCTACTTCTTCTTCTCCGATATCAATCCATGTTGTTAGAGGGTCAAAAGCCCCTTGGTTCGCGGATTTCGCTAACTATCTTGTAGGAGGCGTAATTCCCGAGGGTCTAACCCCACAAAAGAAGAAGAAGTTCCTCCATGATGTAAAACAGTACTATTGGGATGATCCTTACTTGTTTAAACAAGGAAGTGATCACCTCTTTAGACGCTGTGTCCCAGATGAGGAGATAGAGAACGTGATCCGCTAATGTCACACACTTCCTACTAGAGGTCATGCAAAAGGGTTCAAAACCACGGCGAAGATTCTTCAAAGTGGTCTCTATTGGCCAACCATGTTCAAAGATGTACAAGCTTATGTGACAGCATGTGATGGATGCCAACGCTCAGGCAACATCACTTGGAGACATGAGAACCCGCCAACCGGGATATTAGAGGTCGAGTTATTCGACATATGGGGCATAGACTTCATGGGACCTTTTCCCGCATCAGGCCCCTACAAGTACATCCTGGTGGCAGTCGATTATGTCTCTAAGTGGGTAGAAGTCGTTGCTACAAGGACCAACGACGTTGAAACTGTGGCTAAGTTCATTAAGACCAACAGTTTCCCCAGGTTCGGCATTCCAAGAGTCCTCATTAGTGATGGTGGTTCTCATTTCATCGAGCGGAGTTTTAAAGCACTTTTGGCTAAGTATGGGGTATCACATCGGGTGGCAACACCATATCATCCCCAAACCAGTGGCCAAGTTGAAGTTTCAAATAGGCAGATAAAGAGCATATTGGAGAAGACAGTGTCCCGTTCTAGGAAGGATTGGTCTTCCAAATTGGATGACGCTCTATGGGCATACAGGACAGCATACAAGACGCCTCTACGCACCACTCCTTATAATCTAGTGTATGGCAAAGCATGTCATTTACCGGTTGAGATGGAGCATAAAGCATTGTGGGCTCTTAAGGAGCTCAACATGAACCTCGACGCGGCAGGAGCCAAAAGATTCATGGACTTGCAAGCATTAGAAGAATTGAGGCTGAAGGCGTATGAAAATGCTGAAATTTACAAAGAACGCACCAAGCGGTGGCATGATCAGAAATTAGTGCCCAAAACTTATGAGACCGGCGATAAGGTACTTGTTTTCAACTCTAGACTCCGATTATTCCCACGGAAGCTTAGGACACGATGGAGTGGGCCATTCGTGGTTCATCACATCTATCCTCACGGTGCGGTAGAGTTGATCGATAACCAAGGCGTAATCTTCAAAGTTAACGGCCACCGACTGAAAAAGTTTCACGAGCAACCCGACCCGGATGTAGAGATTAGAGTCACTATGGCTCTTACAACGTCGGATTGAACAAGGTAAGTACGTCGGGCTGACGACGTTAAAAATAGAGCTTATGGGAGGCAACCCGCTTTTAGTATAGACTAGATTTTTCTTTTCTTTTTAGATTCTTTTTCCTAGCTTTATTTTGAGTTCTTTTAGTAGTTTTTAGGATAGAAAAAATAGAATAAAATTTTGAGCTAACAAGATGCAGGAGAAAGGGCTCGAAAATCACTCAAGGAGGCTACGGTGGCTCGTTAACGACCCACCCAGGGTCGTTAACGACCCGATCTAGTGAACCGACTCGGGCAGATAAGTTTTTATTTTACCCTAGTCTATCTTCTATCTTCTACCCTTCTTCTATCTACCCTAGCCGCCGCCACTACCCCCCCCCCCTCCTATTTTTACCCTCTCCTATTTAACCCTTCTAAACTCTCAAAAAAATCCTACTCTCAAATCCTCAAATCCCAAACTCCAAATCCCTCAAAATTCTACCGAAGACCTTCACCACCGATCGGAATTCTCCACTCCACCGACCGTCGGAAACGCCCATGTTACCGAAGCCGGAACCCAATTTTTCCCACCGACGAGATCAAAGCTCGTTAACCACCCAAATTCGATTCTTTATTCTTCAATTTCTCAATCTTCCGGTATGATTTCTAAACCTTAACTCCTTATTGCATGATTCATGGTTTTTAGGGTAGAAATTTCATGTTTGGATTATGTTTATAGAGAAAGCCGAGTTGCATGTTTTAAATTTTGCTCATGAATTTTGGTTGTGCTTAGTTGTTCTTGATCTAGGGAAGGTTATTCATGCTAGATTCTCCATTGCAAATTTTGATTAGGAAAAGCATGAATTTTTCTTGTTCTAGATATAAAGTTCAATCTTCACCATGTTAATTTTTGGGTAAATTTAGCATGTTCGGGATGGGTAATTGAGCAAGTATGGGGTGCGTATACCCGATTGTGTGTCTAGTGAAGGATTATAGAGGATGCATGCTTGATTCATGGCTTAATTTTAGAGTGGATGACATTCGGATTCTGTGAACTGGCTCTCGGCAGCTCGTTAACGACCCACCCAGGCTCGTTAACGAACCTGCGTAGCTTCAAAGCTTCAAACCAGTCCAGATCCGATTAACGACCCAATTGGGTAGTTAACGAATAATTTCAAGGGTTATTTCGAGACCAAGTATGGGGTCTCTTGCCTATCTATTTTTGAGTGGATCTTATCTTGGAAAAATCATGATTGTTTTGTAGATCACATGGCAAGCTCAAGCAGACCCGCTACCCGATCCCAGAAGAAGAGGACGAACCAGAGGTCCCCATCTCCACCTCGCATGGACAATGTGATCTTGCGCACTCAAGGGCAAGCGGACCGATACAATGCCATCCTACACAAGGACCACAACACTCGGTGGTTCTCGAGGTCAAGTGCTAAAGCCACGAGGATTTATACGGATGTCAAGGAGGCCTTTGTTATTCTCGGTGTGCCTCATTTGCTGAAGAAGGAGAATTTGCCACACTTTCCGGCTCTCACATCCGAGTTTCTAGCCACTCTAGAGACGAGTTTCCCAACGAAGACTTCGGCGGGACGCATTCGGTTTAGGCTCGGTAATGTGAACCGAGAGTACACTTTGGCGGAGTTCAACGCTATTTTGGAGCTCCCAAACCCTACTAGAGAGTACAGTCTCAAGGATTACAAGGTAACAAGGACTTGGAGCTACATCACCGGGGAGGTCGAGCCCTCCACAGCGGCATTATCCGGGGCAAGCATCATCAACCTCATTTTCAGGATCATCCTCCGAGTCCTAGCCGCTACATTCTGGCCAAAGAGGGAGTTGAACAGGCCAACAAGAACAGAGGTTGCATGTCTTCGCACCATTCTTTTCGAGGAGCCTGGCCCATTGAACTTGGGGGTATGAGTGGCTCTATTATATAGAAAAATCCACCAAGTCAAAGGAAGTATGGTGTGGTAATTTGGTTAGTCTTCTAGCAACAAACCTTGGAGTCGATCTCACTCGCTACACACCGGCTCATGCTCAACTTCTCAACAAGAATTATTGGTATAGCTCCGGTATTTTCATTCCAGTCGAGGGAGGGTTCAAGACGAAAGTTCAAGACCGCATTGTTGTACCAACCCTTGACAAGTTGGAGCTACTTTATGTACCGAATTGGTACGAGGCATGGACGGGTCATGCATTCCCGTTGGAGCCCAAGCCGGAGGATGAGCTATCGCTTAGGCCGTGTGAGACAAGATTCGAGCGAGAAGGAGAAGAGATGGATGAAGATGAAGATGGGACTAACGAGGCTGCCGGAGAAGATACTGAAGAGGCTGACACAGAGGGAGGCATAGAAGAGCTTAACTTCGAGGATGAAGACCTCGATACAGAATTTTTGGGCACCAACGTCTTCGTTGACGAGCCCACCAGGCTCGTTAACGACCATTTCCAGACTTCTACCGATGCTCCTAACGAGGCACCCAGCTTCGTTACCGACCCCCTGAGGACAGCTACCGCCCCTCCGCAGGCTCCTATCGACCCTCACTCCTATGGACTCATGCCATACAACCCAGTGCTTTACCAAGACCACTTCCAGCCGCACTATCCACCACCTCCTCAGCCCGAGTACACTGGATCAAGTATTCCGCCACCATGGGCCGAAGATCTTTCTGCACAGATGCAGCAGCTCAACCTCCAGCAGAACCATATTCATAGGAGGATGGATAGATGTGAGACTGTCTACTCCGCTCGCATGACGATGGAAGACGAGAGGCATCGCCAGAGAAAGGCGGAAGATGCAGAGCGTTGGAGGACGATGTACGACTTCAAGGGGAACTTCGAGCACTACTTTCCTCCACCGAACCGTTGATTCAGCTTGAAGAAGTTTCCTAGTTTTTAGCTTTTAAGACTTTGTAAGTTTTATGTTTTTCTTTTCTTGTTTTATTTTTGTTGTTTTCTTTTCTATTTCTTTCCTTCTTCTTATTTTTCTTACAGTGGGGACACTGTAATTTTAAGTATGTGGGAGAAAGTAGAAAAAACTTGTTTGTCTTGTGTCTCGTTGACTTATGTGTTTTGTTTGTTTTAAGTAGTTCTTTGTTCAATGAAAAATTTGAAAAAGAAAACAATTGAAAAAATCTAAAAAAAGAAGTTTTAGAATTGATAGATATCGCTTTCTTAGGTTCTATGATAGTAGTTGCTAGCATGATCATATAATTCCTTGCAAACATGTTTTTGATAGTATAGCCGGATTCTTGTTATGAAGTTGTTTTTTTTAGAAGGGATAGCATTTGATGAAATTAAGCACATATACTTTATAGCATAAGTGATGCAATCCAACAAAAATTTCTACCTTGTGAGTTATTTTTGGCCTTATAGGGAGAACATCAAAAAATCCCTCTTCTTTTCTTGTGTGATTTTACTCTCTATATGCATATTATCTCTTGGAATTGTGATGGTTATCTATTTCTTGAGACCTATATAAGATTTATAGTTCATTACTTGTGAGAATCATATGATAGAGAACTTATTTTTCATAGCCCTATTAATCCTTATCCACCTTTACATTATCCTTCTTTTTGACAACCAACTTGAGCCTGAAGCCTTTTATTTTTAGCTCCACAAAATTGTTCCCTAGCCGAGATAAGCTTGACCCTATCTGGGGATTAGGACTTAGATTGGAGAGGTATGCTTTGTTGAGTGCAATATTATGTTTGGTTTGAAATTGAGGGATTGTTGGGAAGGGTAGATTGGAAGTCTCTTGATTTTTAAGTTGTAAAAAGAAAGATCTCTTGATAGCAAAAGATGCACACAAGAAAGTTGTTAAGAAAGAGGAAGAGTACACGATGAAGTTCGTTAACGACCCTTGTGGGTTCGTTAACGAGGCAGCGAAAAGAAGAAATCAAAAAAAAAGAAAAAGGAAAGAGAAAGAAGAAGTAAGAAGTGCATCTGTGTTTATATAGATGAATATCAGAGATTCTTTTTGTTTTTATGAGACTTTCTAGGATATATTGGGTGAGTGAAAATATAAGTGCATAATGTTGAGTAAGTTTGGTATATCTTTTATGAGAAGTTTTGTGTGTGAGTTTTTAGGAGTCTTTGATTCCCGGATATTATTAGCACCACATAGCCAAAATATTTTCCACGCCTTATTGTCTTTACCAAGCCCCATTACAACCCGGCCGAATGGAAGCTTCTATGAAGTTTTTCATTGAGCCTAAAGTTCTCTTGATGATTTTTGCTTGTTTTGACAAATCTTGGGTGGAGAGTTTTGGTGATATAAGTTCCAATTTCTATGAGTTTTTGTATATAAGATGAGTTGAGAGATTGAATTTATAAGCCTAAACACTTGAGAGTTGAGAGAAACACATTATTATCCCTTGTGAGGTTGGATTTTATTTTCTTATGTCTATTTGGTGCATATATGTGTGATGGCATTAATAATCATTTGTTATTTTTCTTCTATGTGTTGATGTTGTTTTTAGATGATGGTTATGTCTTGATGAGTATGTTTGTTTGGTTTTGATTATTGTTTAGTGATTGCTTGAGGACAAGCAAGTCTAAGTATGGGGTATTTTGATGTTCGTGTTTTTAGTATAGTTTTTAGTATGTTTTCTTAGTTTTTTAGGACTAGTTTTGATAAGTTTAGGGTTAGTTTTGTGTGTTTTGGGATGGTTTTGCATATTTTGTGAAAAGTATGGAAGCTACTCCGTTTTATGTATTTTTGTAGGTTTTAGCAAGGAAACGGTGCTTTTTGGAGCTAAATTTGGAATGCTATGGTGGAGGACGGAAGAATACAAGATGAAGGAGTTGAAGTCGGAGCTTTTTGAAGGGGAAGTGTTGAAGAAACCAAGCCCAGGCTCGTTAACGAGGCTGTGAGGGCTCGTTAACGAGGCTACGAGATAGGGTTTTCGAGGAATATTAGTGATGGTCCACCGATCCTGTGCGGGAATTTATTTACGTGTCGGTAGAATATGTTTTTATTAAGTTTTAGGGTTATTATATTATGTATTTTAGGTCTTGTTATCTTTCTAGATTTTATTTCTATCTTTTTAGAGTAGATTTCTATCTTGTAAGGAAAGTTTTTATCTTTTAGCCTTTTCTATTTTATAGCCCTATTAGTATAAATACCCTTCTGATTAGCTTAGAAGAGGGGGAGGCAAGAAGTAGAAAGAAGAGGAAGAGCTGAGAGAGACGAGAAGGATCGGAGATCAAGATCGAGCTCGGTGGACGAGAGTTACCGGGGTCGTTAGTCGTGGTTTCGATTCGGTGTTTTGTATTTTTTCGGTTTCTTCTGAATTTCTGTAAGACGATATTTTTCTTATTAATTTGAGTCGTATTTTGTTTTCAATGTTCTCTTTTGTTGAATTTATTTGTTTCTTAGTTATGAGTAGTGAGTAGTTTTCTTTTCTAGGGTCGGGGTTGAAACCCGGCATAGTTATGCATGGTTTGATAAGTAAGATGATGTGTTGAAAGCCTTTTATCTATCCTTGAGATTGCTTGTTGTGCTTATACCTAGATGAAAGTTAAGGTGATTTGAGTTTTTAACTTGATTGAGAGAGAAAGTTATAGACTTGAAGGTTGATATTGTTTGAATGCGAAAGTTTTCAAGCTTTAGATCCAAAACAAGTGATTGAGTGAATTAATTTATGAAAGTAGATTAACTTGCTTACTAGTCAATGAAAGTTGATGAATTTATCTATTTAAAGGCATGATCTTATCTTCTTACGAGTTTATATGCATGACTATGTTGTGGTGACCCTTATCCTAGATATTGTTTTTATTTGAGTTTTCCTAAGTTATATTCGTTACTGAGTTCATAGCCTCGGTACCGAACCTGTTTAGGTCGTTATTTTAGTCAGTTGTTTGCGATGGTTCGTTAACGACCCTGACGAAGTCGTTAACGAGGCTGCTTGTGAGTGTTTTGCTTGTTTTTGTTTGATTTTTATTGTTAGTAGTCGATAAACAAACAACCTTGCTTCTCGTGGAACGATCCTGACTCCCCTATACTCAGCGGGGTCTTGACTTATAAATTTATTTGTTGTCCAGAGTAAAGGCCCGTCAACACTACTAAGGGTGGTAAATTGGAAGTGGTGCTTGAAGGTGTGCTTCCCGAATCTGGGATCCACACCATCCCACCCCTTTCACATGTCTGAGTTCTCTATTTGTAGCTGGAACGTCAGAGGGTGTTCGACTTCCTCGAAACATTCGAATATTAGTCGTTTTGCTTTTGAAAATAAGGCCTGCCTTCTCGGCATTTTGGAGACCAGAATCACACCTTAGACTTTTAGTTTTATTTCAAATTCCTTTTTTCAAGGTTGGAGTTGTGTAAGCAATCTTTCTGTGAATCAGAATTGTCACATTTGGGTATTTTGGAAGAGCATGGACATTGATGTTCATGTATACAGGGTCACTAAGCAGCTTATACACTGTCGTGGTCTTGCTACTATTGTCTATTCATTCAATAGAGTTGATGAAGGGAGAAGATTGTGGATTGATTTGGCAAATATTGCTTCTACTACAAACCTTCCTTGGATCGCTTTTGGAGACTTCAATACTTATTTGCATGCGGGGGAGAAAATCTATGGTGACAACAGGGAGGTCTCATGCACTATGGAACTATAGGACTGCTTTAACACCACTACCCTCTCTGACCTTCCGTTTAGAGGCAACTTCTTAACTTGGACCAACTTTTAGACGGGGGTTGACCGTATCTACTGTAAGCTTGACCGAGCGGTTGCTAATACGGAATGGGGGCCCGATTTCCTAAATCGATGGGAAGATTTGAAAATAGACAGGTTTCTGACCATTCTCTAGTGCTAATCAATGTCACACCTATGTCGCCTAAGCGTCTTCTGTTTAGATTTCGTGACATCTAGGTTTCTGATCTTAAATTTCTACAAATAGTTGATCAAGTGTGGCAGACTCGTGATAGGGGGTGTATTATGTTTCAGCTGATTTAGAAGTGTAAAAGACTCAAGAAGGAATTCAAATCCCTCAACACTAGGCGATTCACAAGACTTGAAGATCAACTTCACGAAGCTCAAAGTTGCCTCCAACATATCCAGAGTAGGCTGATTGACTCTCCTATGGACGTCATGATGATGGAGCAAGAAAGAGAGATTATGCATGATGTTAGAAGACTCTCTAACCTTGTTGTCTCAGACCTTGCCCAAAGAGCTAAGATTAAATGGGCACACGCGGGTGATGCACCGGCCTACTAGGCTCTTTCATGCTTCCATTAACAAGCGCAAGGCTGACTCTAATCTCATATTCATCTCTAATAGGACCGGGGGCAAGATGAATAACCATGAAGATATTGAAAGGACTGCAGTTGATTTCTTTGCTGAGTTGCTTGGGACTAACACACCGATCCAACATGTTGATCCTAATGTGTGTCGGCGTGGGCTTGTTTTGAGTTAGTAAGACGATGCCGTACTTCTAGCACCAGTCAGTCTAGTTGAGATCAAAGAGGCACTCTCATTTAACCCCGACTCTAAAGCACCTAGGCCTGATGGGTTCAACAGTGGGTTCTACAAAAAGGCTTGAGTTGTGGTTGGAAATACTGTTATCGATGTTGTTTAAGAATTCTTTAGGAGTGGATGGATCTTGAAGCAAATCAATCATACGGCGATTGCTCTTGTCCCCCAAAGTCGCTGCTCTAGATTCCATCAATGACTTCAGGCCTATCAACTGTTGTAATGTCATCTACAAGTCCATTTCTAACATCCTGGCTACTAGGCTGAGAAGGTCCCTTGATGGTCTAGTTGGGGCTTCTTAAGGAGCTTTTGTCCTTGGTCGTAGTATTGCGGCTATTGCCCATAATATCCTGACTTGTCGGGATATCCTCAAGCACTATATTCGAGCTCATGTCTCCTCCCACAATGCGATCAAGGTTGACCTGAAGAAAGCATATGATCTTACTAGTTGGGATTTCGTCATTCAGCTGTTGCATGGCTTCGGGTTCCCTCCTACCTTCATCAGTTGGATCGAGTAGTGTATTACCACCCCTCCTTCTCTATTCTCATCGACAATTGCCTGTCTAGGTTCTTTTGTGGTCGTAGAGGACTCCATCAAGGAGACCCTGGGGCTTCTTAAGGAGCAGTGTATTACTTAGCGACCTCCAAGACGACCCTGTATGTTTTCATATATCACCCTAGATGTAAGCGCCCAAACATCACTCATATCTCTTTTGCGGACAACTTGTTCCTTTTTTGTCTTGTGGATCCTAGCTCTGTTGCACTGCTCAAACACAAGCTTGATCTTTTTAGTAGTGTCTTTGGCCTTCAAGTTAATCCCAACAAGTCGAGTATCTATGTTGCCGGTGTTGATCAGCGAAGCCAAGAGACCCTTGTTGACATTATGGGTTTTGAGGCTGGTTTGCTCCCGATCAAGTACATAGGTATTCTGTTGCACTCCAGCAGGCCATGCATCTTTGATTATCATGACCTCTTTGGCCAGATCCAAGCAATCATTAACTCTTGGGCTGCAAGGTGCCTCTCTTATGCAGGTAGGATCCAACTCATTAATTCTGTTCTAATGGGTGTTATTAACTTTTGGATGGAATCTTCTCTTCTCCCTGCTTCTGGCATTTCCCGGATCTAGAGGCTTCTCAGGAGCTTCTTATGGAGTGGGTGTTCGGAATCCAAGAAAGAGCCTATTGCTTGGAATGAGATCACTAGGCCAAGCATGAGGGCATACTCGGTTTTAAGGAGTTGTTGGCTTGGAACAGGGCCTGTTGGTGTAGATGGTTAGCGGAGATTGATCGTGGCTCGGATAATTTGTGGGTAATCTGGTCTAAGGAGGCCATCCTTAAAGGTGTCTCTATTTAGGACTACCAAAAGAAGGATTCTGATTCATGGCAATGGAAATTCTTATTGAAAGAGAGAGACTCCTTGAGCAATTTGAGGCAAAGGATGTCAACCGCTGATTGGAATGCAATTTGAAAGCCTGAGCACGCTAAACTCTCTACCCGGAGATTGTATGATGCATTCCGATCCGATCGGCCACCTATCCCGTGGTGTAGGGAGGTGTGGCTGTCCTCGAACATCCCGCGCTGCTCCTTCATCACGTGGCTGGCCAGCAGGATTAGAGCCCCGACCAGATCCAAATTTGGCCGCCTTGGCATGGTTGTTAGCCCATTATGCCCCCTTTGTGACGAACACGAGGAGACTGCAACGCACAGGTGGTTCCAATGCCAATTCTCGATGGATGTGCTCACTCATAGTAGAAACAAGAAGAGCTTTGTTTTTAGACTTCGTGTGCTCTCCTTGTCAACTGTTGTCTATCACATATGGAAAAGTCAGAACTCTAAAGTTTTTGAAGGTCATCTTACTTCCATTCAACAGTTTGTGACCAATTTGCTTTTTCTATATCAGAGCTAGGGCACTAGCTGTTTTCGACAGACGCAAGTCCTCCGTTCAACAATGGTTTGCTGCTCTTAATATCGTGTGATGTTTCTTGATATTTGATGTTGTAGATTGATTGCTTTGTGCTACTCCTAACTTTCTCTTGATGGGTTGTTTGCCCTTCTAGTTACTCTTTTATTTATCTTTTTTATTATCTTAATCAATACTATTTGAATTTTTAATGGTTTGATAAAGATAAATAATTTGATTACAAACAGTATTGGACTTTCTTTTACAATTGCTTAAGGGTTAATATTCGTTGTGATATATCACCTTTTAGGGTTCATTAATTAGGTAGCAATTTTTTGAAACATAATTTGAATCAAATGAATCTAGTGATAGATTGATAAAAAAAATTATGTCTTCTCTAATCCCTTTGCCTCGAAAATGGTCTTTTTCCTTTTCAATCATTCTTCTAATATAGAGGGTGGGTTTCAAAAAGAATAGTCTCATTTTTTGTTTACCTTCTTCCATACACACAAATTTTAGAGCCATAAAATATTTCTTTAATGTACAATGATATAAAAATGAACTAGTTTCATTTCCATTCTATTTAAGTTTTCATTGATAATAACCCAACGGGCCATTAGATCGAAGAGTGAAAAATATGTCGGTCTTGTTAAAATTCTCTTCTGCGAGAGGGATTGTGCAAACTTGAAAGAAATGAAATGATGGGTTGGCCAAAGCAGAAGAAAGATCGAGAAAAACACAAATGCGGATACTGTTTGTCGTCAGAAAAACTGTGAATTCAAAAATCAACATTATTGCAGGCCCCTTCAATAGTTGAACATTATTGCAGGCAGAAATGAAATCCATGGGACCATGGCTGTCTCCGGCTCTACTCAATACATTTCCCTCTCAAACATCAACCATATATATGTGCAGTCGGAACCCAAATTCAGCAGCGAACGAAGAACTTGGATTTCTATATATCCAGCAATGGCGCCGGCGATTCCCACAACAGATCTCAGCGACGCGAACCCGACTCTCCTCGAGACGGGAGAGCTGCGAGCTCTGCAGCCGGTCTTCAACAGCTACGGCCTAAAGAAGTCGTTCCACGGCCGAATCGTGACGGTCAAGGTGTTCGAAGACAACATTCCGATTCACCGGATGGTGAAGAGCAGCCCGCCGCATGGCGCGGGCAGCGTGCTGGTGGTCGACGGTGGAGGGAGCATGCGGTGCGCGGTCATGGGAGGGAATCTGGCGCGTGCCGCCTGTAGCAACGGATGGGGCGGGGTCGTGATCAACGGGTGCATCCGAGACGTCGACGACATCAACGCGTGTGACATTGGGGTTAGGGCTTTGGCAACGCACCCGCTGAAGCCCAAGAAGAGTGGGGCCGGCGAGATGCGCTTGCCGGTGTACGTGGCGGGCACGCTCATCACGGATGGAGAGTGGTTGTATGCGGATGGTGACGGGATTCTTGTCTCCAAGAATCCATTGGATTTGGCCGAGTAATAGCCTTGAGTATATATTACAAAGTTCTCTCAAGCATGCACCTTTTTCTACTCTTTATGTTGAGAATGATAAAGTGTTTTTAATTTCTTATGTTCTTAATGTTGAGAACTTTGATTTCTGTTCAGTGGTTAGGTTTCAAGAAATTTGGATGAATAACGAAATTGTGTTTTGTGTTATAATATTATTATATTTAGATGTATATAGTAAACCCTAATTTTAGGCTTATCCATTAAGTCTTGTATTTTCTATATAAGGCCCCTATGGTTTACCTAATGAGACAACTCTGATCTCTCCCCTTCTCGTAAATCTCTCTATAACACATTATCAGCACGAATTGCTCTCGGTGCTACGTTTCTAGTTTTCTAATTCCTCCGTATTTGTTAGGGGTGCTCACGGGTCCGGGTCGACCCCGACCCGAAATAATCGGGTCGGGCTGTGGGTCACGTTTTAAAAAAATTCGGGTCGCGGGTCGGGTCGGGCCAAACCCGACGGGTTGCGGGTCGACCCGCAGACCCGCGCCCTTTTTTAAAAAAAATAAAAAATATGTTAGTGTGAATGTGAAATAGTGGAAAAGTCGAAAAATTCGGGACGCGGGTCGGGTCGGGTTGCGGGTCGACCCGCGACCCAACCCGCGAAAAGGGAAAGAAAACATATTTTTTCAGTTTTTTAAAATGCATACGGGTCAGCGGGTCGACCCGCGACCCGACCCGCAACCCGCACTTCCGGGTCGACCCGACCGGACCCGTGAGCACCCCTAGTATTTGTTCTAGCACAAATGTTTTCTATGATCAATTTGTATGATTGATATATAATTCATGTATGCTTTCTATGATCGATATGAATTATTTGTATGAATTTTATGTACGTATTGTTTTTTTATGTGTATATCTCTCATGAATTCTTTGAATTCTTATTTTACCATAATCATACTCTTATTGTTGACCGATCGTTTTTTTAGAGCATGATTGTTTTGGTTAATCACATTTGTTTAATATTGCTTTATCATAGACATTACTATATACATAATCGATCCGTGTATGTATATTGAATTACATATATGATGTCTTTGTACATGATTTGGTTGTATATATTAAGCAATTATTAATATATCCTTATAATTATGCTATGCACTAAATTTATATTCTTACAATTTAAATTCAATTGTGTATCGTATCATGTACTCTAAAGTCTAAATTACAAAACTAGTTTGTTTACGATTGTAAAATGACATCCCCTGAAGTGGATGTATTTGTTAGTAAATTTGTCCTTGGAGCGACAAATTAAATCGTATATGATATATCCCCTGAAGTGGATGTATTCATCTCTTGAAGAGGTGCAGAATAATTATCCTTGAAGCGATAAATTTTTGATCATTCAGCTTCTGAAGAGTTTAATATATTAAGATCATATTACCCTCGAAGCGATAATTTTCATTCCCTGAAGTGTATGAACCCCTAAAGTGGTTACTTCCATCCCTTGAAGAGATTGGAATATCATTGTATTATCCTTGAAGCGATAAGTATTTCCTCATGAAGAGTTGAATTTACAAATAATGTTATCCCTGAAGCGATAAGTATTTCCTCATGAAGAGTTGAATTTACAAATAATATTATCCCTGAAGTGATAATTATTTCCTCCTGAAGAGTTGAATTTATAAATAATATTATCCCTGAAGTGATAATTATTTCCTCCTGAAGAGTTGAATTTACAAATAATATTATCCTTGAAGTGATAATTATTTCCAACCTGAAGAGTTAATTTATAAATAAAATTATCCCCGAAGCGATAATTATTTCCTCCTGAAGAGTTAAATTTATTAATAAAATTATCCCTGAAGCGATAATTATTTCGTCCTGAAGAGTTGATTAAATCTACAAAACAAGATTGTCCCTGAAGTGATAATCCTCATTCCTTGAAGTGAATGAAACCGTCTATTTTATTCTTGGAGTGATAATTCTTATTCCCTGAAGTGAATGAAATAATTTTTCTATTTTTATACTTGGAGTGATAATTTCCATCCCCCAAGTGGATGAAACAAATCAAATAATCCCCAGAAGTGGATGAATATAATAAAAGTTCCTACTCCTTGGAGTGAGTGGTGATACTAAAGTCGTCTCTTGAAGTAAATGACATGATTCATGTGCAAATTGAAAAAGAAAAATATCATCTCCAGAAGTAGACGATAAAGTTCATATGACAAATATTATCTCTTGAAGTAGATAATAAAATACCCACATGGATATCACATCCTGAAGCAGGTGACTAAAAGGTCTCATTGAAATCACATCCTGAAGTATATGATTGAAAGATCTTATGAATAATCACATCCTGAAGTATGTGATGAAAAGAAGTCTAGAAGACTTCGTATTCAATCTCTTGTCACCAGAAGTTGACAATATTTTATAATAATTTATTTCCTTATTTATGTTAATTATTGCTTATATACATTTTTATTTGCTCCTAAAGTTAAAACTTGTCATCTCCTTAAGTGGATGCTATTATGTCCCAGTAGAGACAATTTGAAATCATCCTCGAAGAGATGAAATAATAAATCTCATTACTCCTTGGAGTGAGTAATGATAGAAAATATCATTTCTTGAAGAAGATGATAAAATTTATGTGACAATGATCATCTCCTAAAGTAGATGCTTTTATACATAAGAGTATTATCCCTAGAAGTGGATTTACATACACAATTACTTCTTGTAGTATGATGAGAAGAATTTATTAGTGGAACTATATGAACATATCATCTCCCGAAGTGGATGATAAATGGTTCGAGAAATTAAATGAAATTACTTTGTCACTTGAAGTTGACAGATGAGATGTTTGGGAGAATCATAAAGCACTTGAAGTTCCAATAGGCATGTGCTAAGTTATAATGAACGTATCATATCATCAACTCCATTCGAGCTTGAAGACTCGAATTTTGACAAGAAGAGATCGTTATAAACTCTTGGAGAGTTAAGAGATCTCATACCAAACCATGTACTCTAGATGTAGTACAAGAAATATGGCATGTACTCTAGAAGGAGTACAAGGAATCTGGGTCGTTACAATATTCAGAACTATGTCTAAATGACCACCTACCTAGCATGAACTAGAAGTTCAAGGTCATTTTTTACCAACCTCTTGCATGCCGGAAGCATGCCTCCTCTGGAAAAGGGTGTGAAAGAGGTTACGATATATTACGCATGCGGCCGTTAGTCATGGTTATGACTTATAGCTAGGACGTCGTGGGTTAATTTGATGTCCAGAAGAACATCTAAGATAAGGGATGTCCCATAAATGACATAATTGATCATTAGTCTTGTACCAGTTGTACAAGAACCACACCTTATGAGTATAAGTGTGGAGACCGGTCTAATCTATATTAAAAGTTCTGAATGCACCCATTTTGAGGCATCTAATTTTGATATGAAGATAACAGTTTATCTGATATGAGTTGATGAGCTCCCAAATTTATGTTGGATCACCGACATTTTCAATGGTGTCACACCACATAGTATTTGAAAACCAGAAGCTTTCACAAGTCATGCGCAAATTTTGGTGTGAAGGTTATGATGACTCTAGAAGAGTATATCCCATTGAATAATGTAATCTCACTAACTGGAAGTTAGTTAATGATAACATATATTTGTGGCATGACTAACTTGGTCACTAATAATGCGCATGATCGGTATAGGACCAAAAGATCTTGAGACTTGAAGTCTCTTCCTAAGAGTCACCTTGAAAGGCTTGTGCTCTTGGTAAAATAGTAGCAAGGCCGGTATAAGTCAAGTAAATACAAAGTCTCATATACTCCTTGACAAAGTTCAAGTGATATAAGAGGACTAGCTAAATCGCCATGTGGACCATTGTGGATTATCATAATATTGAAATATGCCTCAACCCATTGGTTCCAAGAAAAATGGAGGAGAATGGAATAAATCAATATGTGTAGTGATTCAGCATTGGATAGCTCTCACACATATTCACAAAACGACCCAAGTAGAGTCGTCAATAATGCGGTCATAATTGATAGTCAAGCAAGTGCTATACATGGCATACGCGACCTGGAAGAGTCGAGGTTAAATAGGGTCATAAATATGAATGTCGATAATTAAATTCGACTTAGACCGACTGCTTATAGAAAATTTTCCTAATAGAAGCTTGTCTCTAGAAGAGATTAAATGCTTTATATGTCCTCCACCTCCCTGAATGATTGTTAAGTAATGCCACATAATGAAAGTTGGGATTAGACGAAGGGTTTGGGTCCTTATCGTTTATAAAATACCTAGAGCTTATAAGCGGTGATCAATATATTGCTCGTTATTACGATTAACACTTTGGCGAGGTGAAAATCCCAACTTTAGGGGGAGAATAAAATGAGACTAGAAGTTAAGAGATTGCATGAGATGCAACTTGTTTTTTTCAATCCGAAGTAAGCTAAACCGGAAGTTTAGCAAATTGTATAACTAAACCAGAAATTTAGGGAATTGTATAGCTCATGTTATTTATCAATGTCATGAAAGTGATTAAGACACAAACACCAACTGAAAATGCGTCAACTCATTTGGAGATTCCAAAAGTAACTCCAAACCAACACATAAGCATGCTTGAAGCATGAGAGACATTTTCGGATTTAAGGATACATTCCCCAGAAGAGGAAAGAGCCAATTACATCCCAAAAGGATGATATATCGACTGGAAATAAACATGAAGATAGAACTCCTAAAGAGATTCTATCTAAAGACTCTAAAAGCAAAGAAAATGGCATGAGCGACAATTTAGAAATGTCAATTAATTATGTAAGTATCGGTATAGGGTATCGGGAAGATATCTTTGCTTATTCAATTATCGTAAAAGTCATTGGAGAAGATGACAATAATCCCCAAACAATGGAGGAATGTCGACATCGAAATGGTTGGGAAAGCTAGAAAGCAGAATTGGATTCGTTAAACAGACTAGATGTTATTAGGCCTGTAGTTCCAACACCATAAAGTGCAAAATCAGTCTGTTATAGCTCGTTGCATAAGGGTTCGCGCAAAAAATCTGGAGTGGATTGCATGGAAATGTATTCACCAGCAGTGGATGCAACAACACTCAAGTTCCTTGTTGCTTTAACCATTGTTGAGCGTTTGAAAATGCAACTCGTGGTTGTGGTAACAACATACCTATATGAGTCATTAGGTACCAACATATACATGAAAATCCCAGAAGGATTGTAAATGCCCGAAGCATTTGAATCAAAACCACATTACATTTATTCCATTAAACTTAGAAGATCGCTATATGGATTGAAACAATCGGGAAGAATGTGGTATAATCGCCTTAGAGAATATCTACAAAGGCAAGGATTTGTCAATGATCAAAATAGGTCCTTGTTTGTTCATAAAACAACAAATTTGGGATATGTAATCATTGTTGTTTATGTTGATGATTTCAATATTATTGGGACTCCAGAAGAGCTCCTAATAGAAGCTGATTATGTGAAAAGAGAATTTGAAATGAAGGACTTCAGAACTACCAAGTATTGTCTCGGCCTGCAGTTCGAGCATACAAATGATGGAATGTTTATCCATCAATCAAACTACGCAGAAAAGTTCTTAAAGCGATTTAATATGGATAAGGCGCGTCCATTAAGTACATCAATGAGAGTAAGATCGTTAAGTGTGAAAAAGGATCCCTTTCGTCCCCAACTAGAAAATGAAAGAGATATTAGGTCTTGAAGTACCATATCTCAATGCGATAGGTGCATTACATCAACAAAGTCACTTGTTGTGCCAATGAATTATTTGTCTCCCTAAACATATAATAGAGATTGTTGGTCCAGAAGTACCAATTCTTCCACAAAAGTCCATGATGGCATAAATATATTGCATAAAGAGCATATGTTTAACTGAGGGGGAGCATTATTATACGACTGTACTCTTTTTCCCTTGACTTTGGTTTTTATCCCACTGGGTTTTTCCAAACAAAGTTTTTAATGAGGCAGTTCATCATATAAGGTCTCTGATGAGACAATCTCGGCCTGAAGTTCGAGATATGTGAAGGAATGAAGTTTTTATCCATCCATCAAATCAAGTTGAAAGGAGCTAATAATGATATATGAAAAGAATTCAACATGAAGTGATCAACCAAAGTACATATCATCAAGTGTTCTCAAACTACAAGATTCAACCCAAAGGCAAGATGGATGCTCAATTCATTCAAGTAAAGAGAATATATTTCAAGTTGAGAGGAAGACTCATAACTGCACTCTTTTTCCCTTAGTCTTGGTTTTGTCCCATTGGGTTTTGCAGACAAGGTTTTTAACGAGGCAGTTAGTGATGTACATCTAGGGGGAGTGTTATAATATTATTATATTTAGATGTACATAGTAAACCCTAATTTTGGGCTTATCCATTAAGTCTTGTATTTTCTATATAAGGCCCATATGGATGACCTAATAAGACAACTCTGATCTCTCCCCTCCTCCTAAATCTCTCTAATCTCTATTTTATAACATTTTGTTGTTTGATCGTTTTTTGTCCGATGATTATGCCTTCTACATTTTTGCCCGATATAGTCCCTAAAATTTAACCATATGATGACACTAAAAAAGGGAACCCCTTTGTCGGCGCCACTTCCGCTTCGTATCTATATGATGTTGATCACCCATGCACGTACCGCCACTTCCGCTTCGTATCTATGTGATGTTGATCACCCATGCACGTACCCGCATTTTCCACCACCCTTTGTTGATTAAAAATGGGAGGCAGCGCTATAGAGAACGCGCGTGACTACTTGTATGCTCAACATTGACTTTCTTCAATGGAATTATTAAAAATGGCAATGTGTCCGGTAGTGAGTGGATCGATGCACACCTTTAGTCAGGGGCGTAGCCAGGATTCAAGCATTGGAGGGGCCAAAAAATTTTTTTCTTCCAATCATCAACAAAAATATGAGTTACATTATAAGCACATAAATTACTGAAATTGAACTCTACGCTCTTTCAAAGAGACAAAATCATTAAGAATACAATCGAAATCAAGGCTTTTCGAATTACTAACTAGCCTCGATCAAAAATTATGAGACTAATTAGCAAGGAGACAGCAAATCAAGCAAATATTCTACTGAACTAATATTCTAATGTCAAAATTCAATCAAAAACAATAAACAAATTTAAATTAGAATTATTCTAATTCAATCTGAATCGGAAATCAGTAGACTCTCAATTCTCTCAATCAAAAACAAGATTTACAAGATAGATTTAGTGATTCCTAACCGTAACAAATTCAATCCACAGTTGATTACAGTCTTTATAAATTTACCCCAAATTGGCCAAATTCCATCCACATGACCACATTCCAGTCTAATACAGTAATACTAAATTACTAATTAATTTTTTAAAACTTTAAAAGATTGAAGATATCAGAAATTGAGAAAGAACCTAATTTGGGACCTGGGTTAATTGGAGATTTGATTAACCACTCGCACAGTCCGACAATCGACTCCGATACTCGCACAGCCAGTCAGCCACCGCTCGATGTCGTCGCCTCGAGTCCCCAGCGGCACACCGCACACTCGCTGCACAACCAGTCAACCACAATGCCACACTGCCACAACCCACAGCCCGCAGCCCCGCACGGACTCGCCGAGCGAGAATATCACTATATCAGAATAGTGAACTAGAACAAGATTGGAAGATGTTGGTCCCATTTCGGAAATCCTTCAAGGCTTTATGGAATTTGGGCGTTTGGGTGTGAATCCAAATGAAGAAGCCGAAGAGCCAACGTTGAAGTGTTAACGATTAGAACTTGGAACTTGGAAGTGAGTTATTGCCCTTAATTAGTAGGAGTATGTGCGTGTTGTTCTATAGCTTGAGAAGTGAAAACGAAGAGACGGAAGGACCGGGAAGGCTGAACGGAACTCGGAACTCCCCATTTTCAATTAATTACTGCTATATAAATTTTTTTTATTTTTTTGTTTGGGGGGCCATGGCCCCCACCCGCCCTTTAATGGCTCCGCCCCTGCCTTTAGTTCGCTCCGATTTTTCTACTAATCATACTCTCTTTTTTAATGTAATTTGGAAAGTCGTATGTGAGTATAGAAGAGAGTATACTTAGGGAGTAAAAGATTTGATTTACCTTTAGTTACCCATCTATTAGCCTATTAATTCAATTAGTTCAAGTGTATCCATCCGTCGATCACCTTCAGGTTAAATCGTGTCGGTCAGATCAATTAAACATATGATTTCATATAAGTAGTATATAATATAATGTATATTTTAGTGAAATTTTAAATATGCAATACAAAAATTTTATTTTTACATACTTCAAATTATATTATATAATATAATGTATGTATATATAATACATAGAACGAGATCTTTTTATAGTATACTCCCTCCGATAAGATAAATTTGTCGTTTTAGTTTGATTTTCTTGTTCAATAAAAGTTATCATTTGACTTATTTTAATCCATTTTTTCAATAATAATCTTATTCATTGAAAATATTTACATAAACCTACAAAATAAGGTGAAATATCTTAACAAGATTGAAGATATTTAAGTCAAATTAAGCAATTTTTTTTACTTTTAAGACAAACTCTAAAACAACAGGTTTAACTTAACTT